>OX424562.1:3605275-4885283 GCA_949152475.1 Terebella lapidaria | reverse complement strand
TAATACATCCGTTTGGGGCATCAAACCACAAACGGTTTTGTGAGTGTGACAAACTTCTCGTTAATTATGCTTAATATCCAATTTGGTTTGTCAACCCGCAATTAACAAGTAGTACATGTAGATTGTCAGTCTGCCTTCTATCAATCCAATTGTTTTTCCATATTTGTCAATCACGTGATTAGCCTATCCAATCAACCCGCTAGTTCACAGACAAAGAAATCTAAGTATTCAACTTCGAGAGGCTCCGTTTTTTCTCCCCGCAATTACCGGATATATTCTACTATTCTACTCGTCATCGCACCGTCAACTCTGTTCACACTATGTTACACCATTGACCAGTGAACGTGCTAACGTTGAAGTTACTTTTTGGAGATTAATAAACGCTCTAGGACTTCTCATTGAAGAAACTTTTCGGGGCGAAAGTTCCATTAAGGTGCGGTATTGTACAATAGCGCCCAAAGTGCTATTTTAGAAGAAATCTTTCTAAAACAGCTACTATGGTAGGAGGCTGAACGCAGGAGAAAAAGGGAAGGGGAGTGGGGAGGTCAGCGTGTTGGGGGAAGCAGGGGTCGGGGGAGGGGGGGGGGGGGGATGGGCGACTCGCTGAGGGACGGGGGAGGGAGAGTAGTGGGGAAATATCGCCCGTGCCCGTCTGAAGTGTTTGTGGGCCTTGGGAGGGTAGGGGTTGGACTTTGTCATTCTTGCCTGATTTCCTGGGTTTCTACAGCGTTTCTAATAGCCTCTAAAAGTGCTATTTGTTCTATTCTGGAATCCGAGGTTATTTGCCTGGGGACTCAGTCAATTTACCAGATTTTTCTCTTTTAACCCTTGGCCTGTTGAACTCTGTTACTTTCGTGGCCAGTTGGTTGCTTTCTTGCTGATATATGCCTTGGCACTTAGATAGTTTACGGGCCTTTTCTCTTAAACTATAGCTGTAGGGCTGCTGGACTCTGTCGTTTTGGGGTGTTTTTCCTTGTACAAGGCCGCTGGACTCTGTTTTTTTTTTGCCTGACTTCTTGGGTTTCTACGGCGGTTCTAATAGCCTCTAAAAGCGCTATTTGTTCTATTCTGGCACGCAATGTAACTCCCGTTGGAACTTAGAAAATTTGAAGCAAATCTGTCTATCTGCTAGTGGCGCTGGACTTTTTGCCTGATTTCCTGTTACAGCGTTTCCAATAGCGTCTAAAAGCGCTATTTGGTCTATTCTGGAACGCTGTGTAACTCCCGTTGGAACTTACAATGTTCCTCCCATTGGAACTTACAATGTTCAATAAAATCTGTCTCCAGGGGGGCTTGGGGAAGGCGAGGCCGGGGGGGGGGGGGAGGGGTGGGGAAATATTGCCCCTGCGCCACAGAAGTGTGTGTGTGCCTTGGGAGGGGTAGATTTCCTGCGTTTCTACAGCGTTTCTAATCGCCTCTAAAAGCGCTATTGGTTCTATTGTGGAATGCAGTGTGAGCCGCGGTGGCACTTATGAAATGTTCAAGCGAATGTGTATTCCTGTCAGAGGCGTTGGACTGTTTTTTGGTTGTGATTCTCCGGGTCTCTACAGCGCTGCTATGTTTTGCTTTTTACACAATATGTACAGTACGTGGTAAAAACACGGCTTATTCCGTGAACGTGCTTGTGGACTCTTACACCAAAAACATTTTTGGCCTCGCAACTTTTTCACAAAACAATTGCTGCACTGTATGTTATTAACTACAATCAGAAACGCGAGAAACAAATTGAGGTGACATAACGAACGGTGTCAAGCAATACTCAACTAAAGTAAATTAGCCTACAAATCGTGCAGGAGGACAAAAAGCCCAGAATGTAATTACCTGTTAACGGTTCACTGAACACGGGTCACACAAACTGCCAGGACAACAACACCCTGATATAACTCTGAAACATGGTGGTAGTGATCACAGTAGGGGTGAAGACCCAGTCGCTTTGATCATGCAAGGGATAAGCGCTGAGGTGGAGCGCGCCTATACAGGGACACAAATTTTCCTTAAACAATTCTGACTTCGAACGGGCTTACAATGTGTTCCAAAAATAGAACAAATAGGTACTTTAGCGGAAATCTGCTACGGTCTCGCGCTCCTCATACGATGGCGACTATATGTCTGGCGCTCATTGACCATTGACAATGGCGCTTATAACAGCTATGGCCGGGAGGGAACACGCATGCTAAACAAACATAACTGACATGTACTGACACTAGGTTACATTGGAACATACCACACATATAATTACATTGCAATGGAATAGGACAATAACGAAGTGGGTCGGAAGACACTCAAGACAATCTGGTAATACACTCCTCCCCCCCTCCCCCCCCCCCCCCGCCCCTGCAGTTGATAATCCTCCATACAGCACGCACGGCACATACAATCCACCCCGCAGTGACCAGACACAAGGGGAACTCGTTGATTGAGTTTCGAGTGACCACCTATCAAACACCCCTCCGCAGCAGAGCACGCTGTCATTGGCTGAAATGTCACTCTTCCCCGTACACCAATAATCACCCATTTCATGCAAAATACGTTGCCCTGCACTCTATGGTTCAGATGACGACATGATGTCGACCAAATTACAGTCAATTCGCATGGACCTCATAGACCTTCAAAACCTGCTGCACGCAATAGCGCACTTCCCGGAAGGAACACCAAAACGATGGCAAAACGTTGCAGCGGTGGTGCGACAGTGTGCTGCTGGGGTAACCCGGACCAACAATCCCATCTTCATTGGGTCCAAAAGGGCCAAGAAAGTTATAGCCTTCGACGGTCAACCCACTTCCTGTAAGCAGGCATATGAAACAATACGTGTCTACAACAGGGAACTCCTGCGGCCTGCTGGAGACGCCTTCATTGCATTTATGCGAACCGACGGCACGAAATCCGCGATCAAGCCACTCGTGCTTCTTCCTAATACGACCACTTGCAACAGGTACGACCGCTATTGAGTTCAAGATCATGTCAAACAGAAGGGTACACCTGCAAAAATTGTCACCATTAACTTCACCTCTACATTATTCACAAACACAATGCCCGAGGATGGCAAGTACGGGGTCAAAATTGTTATTTCGCCACTTCATAACCCTTAAACAACACAGAAAAAACACTCATGTACTGCACTATTTTGGCGTGTAATTTGTTCCACTAGTCCTATATGAGCAGGTGCCATGGCTACATGTACAACTTTATCGTCACTGCTGTTGCTATGTGACATCGTCTGTCAATGAATGCCATACGCTTTTTCTCACAGGTGCAGAGCCACACTGACGACGCGCAGCGCACCAGGATTTCCTATTGTCTACACACGCGAGGGACCCACTGTTGCAGCTTTATATCACAGGCGCTGCAACACGTGTAAGATCACGTACCATTACTCATACCAAGAGCGCACAAGTGACACTGGCGAATCCCACAGGACCTACTACAGAACGGCCATCGAACAACCGTTCCTGCAAATGTCCAGCCAGACTGTTCTCCACGCCGCTCATCCAGCAACTGCACAGGCAAATCATTTTCGGCCACATGGGATTTGAGTCATGTGCGGAAATGTATAACGACGAGTTTCGCAGTGTCAACTCCATGACCTTGGCAAACCTTGCGGACTTTGCCCGCAGCGGTAGACATCCCTGGTATCTAAACGAACTACGAGTAGAGGAAGCCTGGTTCACATGGCACCTGCTCCACTTCCTGGCGGAAAATGACCTACTGGAATGCGTGAATATTGGCCTAGACACGAGAGGCAGACGTCGCGATCTTGAGACTGCATGCGAGGAAGTAATGGACTGGATAAACCAAGTGCCTGACAAGGTAGGCCACTTCCCATAAACAATTCCAGTTTACCAAGTCAGCATACGCATACACGTACATCCTACAGTAGAACTACCATACTATTTCTTCACTACCCATTTCTATCGTTTTTGTAGTGGGCCGCGCATTCCTGCTCCGTGAAAGGGTGTGCTGAGGGGTACGTCTCCATAGATGGCAACGAGAAAATACGCCGTCCCATGTGCGCAGCCCCCAAGACGTCCGTTCGCCTGCAGTTCGGTATGCCGCGCATCGTACAGTGTTGCACCCGCTCGCCGATTTGCGGCGGGCGCACGCAAAAACCCAGCCGGTACTGCAGGGACCATCAACGCCTGCAAACACAGGACGATCCCGCTCCTGGCCCAACCCAAGAAAATCGTGCAACCGGCCCAGCCCCAGACCAAAACAATCGCGCACTCAGCCCAACCCCAGCCCAACAGAACCGCGCATCCGGCCCAGCCCAACACAATCGCGCACCCGGCCCAGCCCCTGACCGACAGAATCGTGCGCACGGCCTAGCCCAAGACCAACAGAATCGCGCCCTTGGCCCAGACCCACAAGATCCTGCACCTGGCCCATCGCATCAGCAACCCCACTCCCCACACCGCGACCCGCTGCGCGTTGTCATCTCCCTAAAAGAGTTCACATGTCGTATGCCGCCCCTGGTTTACACCAGCACACAGGACATACCAGACAATGACGACATGACGGTGATGGGTGGCTGTAAGAAGCAAGACAAGGTCCAGCGGTTTTACGACCGCACTGCAGGGATCCTCGCCATGGTGCGTCCGTGCGGCATCATTGTTGACATCTCCGAGATGTATACATGTGAGAGTCCCTCGCAAATCTTCGCGTGGCTTCTCCGGGTCTGCATGAAGGACCCGGAACGATACAAGTACATCGGGTATGATCGTGCTTGTGAGTTGGAACCATTCCTACAGAACCTGTCACGGGAAAAAGGCAATCCTGGTGCCCAGTGGTTGCTGGACCGAATCAAGTTCCTCGTGGACATTTGGCATTGTGAGCGACACCGTCAACTCACGTGCTATCCTGTCAAGGACAACCCACGATGCCGGTACCATCCACGTCTGGACAGATTCAGGGAAATCCATGGTACCAACACTGAGAGTGCTGAACAGGCGTTTGTGTACCTGGGGCGCTTCAAATTCGCAGTGCGTCGCATGACGCAATATCGCATGAAATTCTTCCTGTGGGTGGTGAAGAATAGTCGCAACGCCTGGATACTGCACCGCCGCTGAGAACAATCGCGTTCTCGCTTTTCGCCATCACTGACCGCTATGTACTCCTAAATACGCATGTTGTTTCCCTGCATGCATATTGCACAATAAAAGACGTTGCTTTCAGTTCTCTGCACGTACTTATATCACCGTACCTAATCCTATGACATCCGCAATACAATTTTGCATATCATGTCTAGGCCACAGTGTTAATTGACGTTCCTATATGACGTTTGCCCTAAAACTAGGCCTCTATACATGTATGTAGATTGTCGTATATTATGTGGATCAAAGTATCTCCCGCCAATTGCCGTAACGTACCATAATGAACGTATTCTCACTATTCTTTGGTTCCAATGGTGGTCATGACTAGTGAATTGAATTGATTTATCCTTCATTAATAAGGTGAACCATAATGAAGGTACAGTGACAAAAAAACATATAGACAATATGTCTGTATATATCATTGTTGTCGCTCGATGTGGAATATATAGACGGGGGTACGTCACCGAATATGGTACCAATGGCAGAATAAATATGTACATTCTTTACAAAATATCATTTGTTTCAAAAATTCGCATTTCGTTCAATACTTCACAGTTTTGACGATTAGTTCGTGTTTTCATTGAGTTCTCATCAATATAATGTGTTTCGCCTGGCTGACATATCAGAAAATATCACTTAAATAATATACATGCATTTTATGTAGGCCTTGATATCATTCCAAGTGACATGAACACTTCCACTGTTTTAATAATAACACGGTAAGTTTGGTACATGTATATATTTTTGGATTCAAACACTACCATTGACCTTAAGCTCGAATAGCTGAATTGAAATGTGACAAATTTATAATTCCAGCATGATGACGGCACAGCTCCCTTAGCATTTCAGTCATTGGTTTTATGGTTATATTACTTGACAAAGTGCCCCACGGAAATTGTTACATTTTACATGTATGTCCATTTGCGCGTGAGACCGGCATGCCCCATGCCGCATGAAACTGGTGTTTGATCACATTTCAAGGACAGGTTACCTGGTTAATGGTTTACCACATCCTGAATCGTATTGACACCATGATTTGTTCAAACGCTTCCAAACATGGTCACAACCATGTTAGATTACAAATAATGTATGGTTTGACAGTGGTTGTGACACAATAACACTTCTTGTGCCAGGTCACTAAATTGCCCTCCAGGCCTGAGGCCTCACATTGCCCTCTAAGCGTTACTGTGCCACAATACTTCCAACCATACATAATTCTTGAAATAGTAACATTAGGACCCACTACTCACAAACTGAAGTTCAGCGCAGTACATGTAGATCTACATGTATATTGCGTGCACTTTGAATGTTTGACAGCGTACATGGCAATCAAAGAATTATTGCTCCCTTCCACCTAAGCACTTCGTCTGCTTTAACAGTGGAAATACCTACATGGGCATGATTATAGGACTGTCTCCAGGTCCAATATACGTATAATGATTTGAAGACCTATCATACACCTGGAAGCTCCTCTCAATTTACTGCACATGACTATTTCACTGAAAACAGTCAAGTGCACAGGGCATCTGAAGTTATCCCTGCCCCCTTGCTACGGGGTCCCTGGAGCCCCTTCCAGGGTCCTGGTGTTGTGAGTTTGGGCGGGACTTGGGGGTATTCGGCTTTTTCTACATTGATATCAGGAACACATTTCTAGACTTATGCGGATTTGGTCCGGTGGAGGAGGAAAAA
Source organism: Terebella lapidaria (assembly GCA_949152475.1). NCBI lineage: Eukaryota > Metazoa > Annelida > Polychaeta > Terebellida > Terebellidae > Terebella > Terebella lapidaria. The sequence goes on along the minus strand of OX424562.1, from coordinate 4,878,507 downwards.
GTCTGGGTCCGGGTGCCTGTAGTAATATATCAAACATAATTTTTCTTTATATTGATCAAATATTTTCTTGCTGGTGGTAAAAAAATGGTGAAAGTACTTGTCAAATACACTGAAATACATTCAATTTTGGTAGTAAAATTTCCTTTTTAAGATAACAAAGGGAGAAGAAATCACATAAGTTAAGATCAAATAACACATGAGTATTCACATCGTGAAACAATGGGGATATACAGTGTTACATGGGTGATTTGCTAAGATTGGTCCGTTGTCCGTGGCCTTAGTCCGTGGGAGAGAGAGCACCAGAGCTCGAGGTCGTCAAGTGCCCTATGCAGGCCAGGAGTACAGTAGTTGGTCTTTTTGTGAGATGTCCACAATGCCAGGTCATCAGGGAACTGTCGGACCTGTACGTGGTTGTTACGGAACTGTCGGACCTGTACGTGGTTGTTAGGGTGGATAGGGCTGTCCTTGACATACAGGATGAACACCAGCGGACTTATGACATATCCTATTTAATACTGATTATAACATGTATACATCATAATTTTTATGAGCATATGATATTCGTGTACATATAGTGCGTACAAATTTTACAAATATTCTACAATATCTCTGATCCTTCATGAAGTCACAAAAATATTCGCGACCGTCTATCCTCTATTGAAGGAAGCCCTACTCGCACAAACTGTGCTCATCGATGCGTTGAGTATGTGACACCGTGATATGCTGAACGGTATATCAAGAAATGATCCTCGTCCTTGAAAACTGCTTGTGATCTAGTATTGAAAAGTTTACCGTATGTCGATATTCATTATACGGTTGTACGTCAAAAAAACACACTTGGAGACAGCAGTGGCCGCCCAGACAATATGGCTTCATTTGCAAACATGGCCTACGGCTTCATGTACACACATGACGAGGAAACCTTAGCAGTCAAGTCAACCGTGAATACAAGGCATCTGTTCTGTTAAAAATACAAACAAATCAGTGCGAATTATGTTCAATTTGTCACATTTCGATAACAGACATGAAACATTCAAATGACCCTTCTAAACAAACAAATTCATCATATCGTCTACTATAAAGCAGGAATCGTCCATTTTCGATCGTCCACCCACATCGTCTATTCAAAAATCGTCCATCTCGGAGACTGCCACTGCACGCCAAATTTTACAGTTGCCATTTTATTCTTTCTACCTAATTTTTCGGTCGCCGACACTGCATGCAACAATTTCCTTCTTTTCAGTAAACGATACGCGGACATTCATATCCTTACACATTATAACCGACGTTCAAACTGATTTGAAAACTGTATGCTATGGACACAATATCTCGTGTGCAAATTGAACAATCTGCAAGAGAAAAAATTCAAGCTATACAACAAATTGTTGTAAAGCCTTATTGAACAACAATTTCTCATACAGGCAAACAACATGTCGAACCTAAATCGAATAGTCATCATTCCTAAATCGAATAGTCATCATTCCATTTAGTCAAATCAATCAAATCATCAGGCAATAGTCACGTTCATAGAAACAAATTGTATGGGAGGAAATGTTTTCGAACAAAATGATCGCGGTGACTTCTTTACTAGAAAGTGAGTATCACTTCAGAAAATGCGGCCATCCCATCAGGCAACAATTGCGGTTTGGCGTGGCCTCCCATAAACTTCTTATTTAGCCTCTTATCAACTGCCATACAATTATACTTATTCTAGGGACTTTTGTAGGTAAGATGAAATGAACAATTGAATTCATCAATACAATATGTTACATTCCAGAATGGATAGGTACATAATCAGCGGACGGGTAGGCCCATGGGATACGGTCACAATCCCTCCCGGTCGAAACCCCTTTAGGTCAAAACCCCTCCTTTCCCCAGTACTACAATTACTGGTAAGTACCAATGAACATGATCAACGGTTAGTACAAACAAAAATGCTTTGTTCGGTATACATGTAGTCTTCATAAAATCCATGGCCTGTTGGTATTCAGATATTCAAGAGACTTATTGATACTATGATAATATTTGTGCTTTTAATACTGTTTTAAGAAGAATACCTGAACTGACATTTAATCAATTTTGTGGTTTCATTTAGAAATTAACTGTGTTTGGGAAAGACTTGGTGCCATGCTGTCTTGTAGCTATTGGCAAGAGGCACTGAACAAACAGGCTTGACATCTCTGCTTGGATGATTTTCACAAATCAAAATGTGATTTTGGGACATAACCAGTCTGCTTGGGAGATTAGCCATGCATGTAATTGCCATTAACTGTCTTCAACATGAAATAAAGCAACAGCTGATTACTGGTATAGCTTTCCACAGCGACTTTCCAACACTTGGAAATAAATACTACACAACTTCAAGTATATTGAACAAATACAAAACAATATAATCACAAAGAAAAAAAACACAACCTCTCACATAGCATTATATCTAGGAACTTATTTAACAAAGGGGGGCTTTGTTCATCTTCAGATTAAGGCCAAGGGGGTTTTGACCAAGGAGTTTTGACCACACGGTTTTGACCTAGGAGGTTTGGACCGGGAGTGGTTTTGACATTGACCCAGGCCTTTATAACAGAATACATTTCTCTTATATCATATCAATATACATCGGTATGTACAATCACCACATCCCCATGTCAAAGCAAAAAAAACCAGAAAACAAAAACATGGGCCGCCATGCAAATGTCCCCCACAGTGGTACCGAGTGAGTAAGTACTAAAACCGCCCAGTCCAAAAGAAAAAAGCAGTGATTTTCCACAAACACACAGAGACAAAAACATAGACAACCGATTTTGCCAAGCCGCCGAGATGGGTATATACCAGATTACATTTCGTTAACATCATACTAATATACATCTGTGTGTATAATCACCTCCTCATGTCAACTACAATGACCCCCTCCCCCCCTCACACACACACACACACCTACACACACACACACCCACAAACACGTAGACAAACGATTCTACCAAGCCGAGGCGTATCCTCCCTTCACACGTCCCTGTCATTGGTCTGCCGTTTTATCACGTGACCATTCATCACGTGCTACTCTAACCTTGCACGACTGGCCAATCAGGGGCCACCTTGCACTATGTACGCGGCTCATTTTCTTCTGGGGATTATTTTCGCTGACGGCTTTCCACGACAACAATCTCTTCGGCTGTGTTTATTACGTTATCGGACATTCAAGCAATACTTACAAGTCACTTGTCAGGACTCTTCAACGGATTAACACAATGAATCAAGCACTGAAACTGCTGAAAAATCATCGACCGCCCGTGACGGCTGAGGTACAGTATTCATTCTTTTCCGCCACTCGATCAAATGTCCTCATACACGAAGCAACATTACTAATTTACTATAAAATGATGCACAGAGCCTAATCCAAACAAAACTCTTGCAATGTTTGCACGCAATTTCACACAGCTCACTTTATACTGATTGAAAATCATGTCAATTATCATCATACAGTAAATATGCCTAACCCTACTGTACTTCGATGCTTACAATATCACCATATATGTAATCAACATCGTGCTCTTTACAGGTGGTGGAACGACGAGCCCTTGCTGCCAAAGCCATAGAACTCAACTGGGAAGCTGTGGCTACGGAGCATGTCATCAACATGGTGTCGTCCTACACATCGGCAGTCGGAGCTCCGAAGGACTTCCTGTACTTTCCTCTCCTGTCTGCTACAGCAGCAATGTTGGGGAAGGACACACGGGTAAGTCATTTCGCACCTCCATGTATGAGCCCAATGCATTGCGCATATCAATGCCAAAACACATGGACACTTCATCTGTAATAAAGCTACTGACTTCGAATGCATGCAATATTTATTTTTCAAAACTAAATTTTTGTGCAACACATCTAATGCAAGATCACAAAAGATGTGCTCAATGATTTTGACGATTACAATTGTCCAAGTTCTCTTTGCATCCCTTTTAATACACCTTTTTACTGGTATTGTATATAGACGATCGAAGTGTATCCATCAAACCCGAATGTAAACCAATGCCCAAATCGCGCTTAAAAGTCCACATCGAGTACATCTTTCAGTTTGTATCTGCCCATATAGTGTAGCTATGAGAAAATAATTAGTGATACACCATGAGGTACGTGGAACTGTCAGTCCATCTTGCACTTCCATGCTTTGTTTACATCTGCGTGTGATGGGTACAGTTCCTGTATTTACGCGAGAACCGCCTGTTCAAAAGAGCAAAATTTCTCAAAGGATTTTTTTATATTCATTACATTTCATGTCAGTATGTCTAATTCTGTTAATTTAGCTTGTTAAATATGAGATATAGTTTTCAAAAAAGATCGACTGGTTTCGAAGGCAGTTCCTTTAAACGCGTGCGGACTTTCCAACACGTACACTCTCTCTTACAGTATTGTACATCTTCCTTTCACCTCATCATTCACCTATCCTACCTTGCTCGAAGTCGCACTGACATACATATGCCGTTTCATCAACATCATTTTTTAAATATATTCCTACATTACCATATGTATCTCACCTCATTACTGCGCAATTTCAGCAGTTGTGCATAATTCCTATGTGCAAGAAATATGTGTAAGAAATATATCATTCTAGCCATGATCTCCAAACTAATCTACATTATGCAGTCAGCTATCGGCATTACACTGCTGAAGAGAAAATGAGGCGCCCCCATGATTGTTTCCGTGAAGCACGTCACGGAAAATTTCACATTAGGCGTACATGTCATGTTCTACACATTTTTGCTCCCTTATCACATGTCTGGTCAAAATTCCCAAGAAAACGGAATCGGTGACCTATGTGTTTTTTTAGTTATTTGCATAGAGCACACCAGACATGGGGCGATTAATTAAACTTCATCATTAACTTCTAGATCAAGGAAGTTCACTTCATTAACTTTCAGTTGCAGAATTAACTCAATTGCATTAAGAAACCTTTCCTTCAATTTTAATTGTAATTTGGTTAAAATCTGAAGAACTTGCAATTAAATCTGAAAGCATAAATTGCCCGCACTGGCCGACTGGTGTTATTCCGATCACACCCTTGTATAGTTACATAACGGATAGTCTTCGTTAACTCTGCTACCTAATGTGTTGGGTTTACAAGGCATGTAGCTTGCATGTGTAATCATGTGTAATCAAAACAGGTGCCACAGTATAGCTACATGTACTTCATCCATGTCGATACACACAACAGTGGCAATTCAATTGTCACCCCATGCTCACCGGCTATCACATCACCAGATTACTGTTGGTCATACAAAATACTTATCAGAATATTATGCAATTCTGTCCAGTGGCCCCCGCCTTTTTTTCATTGTTGGAACACCAATCCTCCGACAAATCGGACAATGTTTGTAGAGCCTGAAGTTCTCACAGCTAGCAGGGATTGAATCCGTGCATGGGGCAGTTTGTATACCGGTTCCTTTGAGAGGGTTCAGTAACTTAGTCAATTAATCATGCAAAATCATGTTAACTTCACTGAGTTCAGTTCAAAACCTTGGCAAGTTCACTTAGCTCAATCAATTAATTTCAATAGTGAAGTTCCCCATGCACTCCAATAATCTGACATGGTTTACCTGCATGGCATTTAACTTTCCGCGTGTCGGGTGCACCGTCACCAGGTCACCTTCCATTCGGACTTTCCTTTTTTTTCCTGAATAGACATAGATTCTATTGTACTCAACTACTAGTATACACCTCGCATTTACTCCCGTTCCTAGACCATGTGTTCAGATATTCATCCAGCGTTATCTCCTCTGGCAGGTCCGCTTGAACCGCTACTGGACGGAGCCACCAATCGTTTGGACCATCGTAGCTGCGTCCAAGGGGGAGAAGAAAACGCCCACTCTAAGAATACTGTCCGACGCCGTCCGGTCGGTGGAAGAGGTCATCCAGCAAAGAAGCAGCGACGCGGACCCCGAAGCGGCCCTTGAACCGAACAATGACCCGCCACAGATTCACATGACCAACTCCCAGTTCACTTTTGCCAAGCTACATGCCCAGATGAACGAAAACAACGGGGAATGTTTCCTCTTGTACGACGAGGTCGCCCTCCTGTACGAACAATTGGACTCGGCAAGTGGCACCCAACAGGAGAAGAAGATTCTTCTCTCGCTCAACGGCGGCGATTCCTGGTCTCGGTCAACGAAGCAAACGGGCCGAGTGACCATCGAAAAGACCCACTTCAACTACACGGGTAAGACGATCACAATACATTTTGCAAACAACACAAACTTCTTCACTTGTCATTGATTTTTTCCATATATCTCACACACGCCATCCCTCTTGTCACACACATGCGCTTCATTCTAAATACATATGCATACATTAACATACAGGTGACATACAGGTACATCTTGTATTCATGGCTGATTACCAAAGTAGGCGAGCACTACCAGGGCTCTTACTATGATGCATATACATGTACGAATCGTTGGTGCACTGTGGCATATACTCATCCTTAAAGTTCAACTGGAAACATATCCCACCTACTCACGTCGGGGTCATATCAGTGTTTTTGCTAAATGAACCTAGCCCTATCAGCGTCATATTCCAGCATGTCCTGTAAACTTAATACTCAAATCACCATATTGAAAATCAAGTAAGATAATTCATTTTTGGATTGGCGAGTATAATGCCATTATACGTGTCCTGTTTAAGCATACATATATTGGCCTGTTAACACCATGGAATGAGATCGACATCTTTAATATCATAACACCGGTTACGCCCATCTTTCTTCTTATGCAATTCCAATTCGTTTGTATGCATATATATTGAAGTTAATTTGCTGAAAACACAATCTTTTTCGCTGCAATTGACCTGCGTTCCCATAGTCGCAGCTACGAGTCAATACCATAGGCTACTGATTGAATTCAAACACTCGCGCGATCACCTAGTCAGTTGCCAATTTCAGTGGCTTGCTTCTCGCATACAACATCTTCTTGCGCATGCAGCTCAATCATTTGTGTGAAGTACATTCCAATGCGTTCCGGTAACGTGGCACTATCTTTGGAAAACCTTCGCGTTATAGACACCTACCTGTTTTAGCACTATGAAATTTTACGCACAAATGTCTGTCGCCATTTTGACCAGGGACCGCACGTCGCCATAGTCGTTTTCGGTTATGTGGAGTACGCTGTTCTTCCAAATTTTTTTTAATAACCTATGCCTTTGTATTTCGTTGTATTGTTTTTTATTCATCTTATTCTTCTTGTCTCCCTCCGTTTCAGGGTTCATGCAACCAGCCATTGCAATTGTCATGTTGAATCAAGGCGATTTTGACGGGTTCAACGACAGGCATGTAGCCATCGTGTGCCCAGCCCACAAAAAAACCTACTTTCGAGACCTACGGACCGACATACAACAAAGGATTGACATCGGGGACCTTCTCCTCGCCGTCAGAGACGCCCACGAGGACGGCCGGGAGTACTCGCTTAGCCGGTCTGCGAAAAAAATCTTCGCCGAATTCTATGACGAGATGGAAGATCGGATTGAGAAGGTATGTATAACAGGGGGCCTAATAACACCAACAATACCGACAATCACAGTAGCCTATTGCTTCTAGGCTGTTCTTACTGACATTGGTCTACGCATGGCCTGGTCGGAGCTTCAGTATTTCCTTTATTAATATTATTCTTATTATTATTAGTAGTAGTAGTAGTAGTAGTAGCTCTCGTCCTGGTGAATACCGTCACATGTAGCCTTGTCTGCTTTGCAGGTTGCTTTCGACGAGGACCTCCGGGGAATTTTCTCGAAAGCTCAGGGGCAGCTTGCTCGCCTGGCCCTCGTCCTTCACGTCCTCTACACCGCCGTTTCGCACCTCACAGAAGACCAGCCGGCGGAAACACTGACCGAGGAGTTGGACCTCCGCATCAACGACACAACGATGAGCATGGCAGCGGAACTGATGCGGTTCTGCATCGCCCAAAAGCTGGCGTTGATGCCAGAGTGCACCGAAGTTCAGGAACTTCGAACATCAGGACTAATCGAAGACGTCGACCCAAATGCTGGTTTCGTCCAGCAGTACGCTGGCGCCATTCGCAAGTATCTCCTCGTAGGGACCAAAAACATGACGGCCAGCAAGCTGGCCCAGATGAAAATATTACCCAAGAATAAAGAAGCCGACAAGAGTGACGGGGTCGTTCGGCCATATCCCGTCTCCAAGGTGAAGAAGTTCATGGCTCGACTGGCGGACATAGGTCTGGTGAAAGTCCACAGCAAAGGCCGTACCACGGAGTACGAGCGACTGCCTCCGGCAGACATACCAGTGTCGTCGCAACAACTCCTGCAGGAGCATGCCGACATCGAAGCACGTTTGCTGGAGATGTCTGCACGAGGCCCAAGTGACGACAGGGAGGGCGTATCCGTGCGTCACGCACGCCAAAAGCGAGTCGCACGCGAGGACGATGATGCCAGGAGTAGCAGTAGCAGTAACAGCAACAGCAACAACAGCGGTATGTCCACGCGAAGTCGTCGCCCCTCCCCTGTTGACAGTATCAGCTCGCGATACACCTTCAAAGGCGTCTTCTCCAACTCGTCAGATTCGGGTTGACGCGTCCACAGTTGCTGCTACATGTGCAATGAACTGACTACGAAACATGAATTACCTCGGAACAATGTTATATGTGTTGTGTACACAATCATACATACAGCCAGAACTGATACTGATGGTAGTACTCAGCTATGCATATTCATCCAATAAACATGTGGCACGGTGCCTCTTTTCGTGTGCTTTCATTTTCGACAGTCTTTCATAGGTGAGCATTAAGCCCTATTAGGTGATTGTAATTAACCTGTGAACGCTTCACTGAACAGGTCGTCATACATAATACTTTGATCATAATTGCATAAACTACGTCACGGGCTATGATCGTATTACAAAGCATGACGGCATTATTACAGAATAACAAAATATCTGTAATATCACATTGACGGGAGACAAACGGTAAGTATGGGTCTAGCGTTTCATGAACATTATTCATTTTCTTATGATTATGCCCACAAGGGGTGTTTGTAGGCCATACAGGTACATTGGCTGAGGCTAATCATGTTTTCACCAAAGATAGTACAGACTACATGACACATGTAATACCATTGCTCTCAATAAACCCAGAAACTCTGGTAACAACCGACAAAGCTTAAGGTAGTCCGCTCCAAACAGTGAGGGGAGGGGGTCAAAGAGTTTTTTGCAAAATAAATGGCCGTAATAACAAAATCTAGAGCTTCAAAATGACATATCTTATAGAGTAACTGATTAGCATCCTAAAACTGAAAAGAAAATAGGAGGTCACTGATCCGTTCTCTCGGAAAACAAGATGCAAGATGTGAATATGGGCAAAAAATGTGTAAAAATACCCTGAATTCAGTCATTTTAGTAAATGTTTGTGATTTTTGATTGAATATGTCGAAAAAACCAGCACGGTGATCCCCTATTTCATTTTCTGTATTAGAATGCTCATCAGTTACGCTATAAAATATGTTTTTTTGAAGAGATAATATTCAAGATATCACTTTTAAATTTTCACTTTTCATTACCTCCCTGTTTGTAGCGAACTACGTTAAGTGTGGAATATAGGTTCAAATATTTGACATTGTGTCTTATGTACAATGTGTTCAATGGCACAGCTCCTGATTATATGTGTCAGGCATTTACAAAGGTGTCTCATGGGTACAACACTAGAAAACCAATCCATGGCATTTGTCTCACCAGATGTAAAAGTGTATGGCAGCAAATCGTTTGTATTAAATGCCACTAAGCAGTGGAATAGCTTACCAGAAAACCTCAAATCTATTCATTCAAAAGCTACTTTCAAATCACTATGTAAACAACACCTATCTCGATGCATGTACAATGAAGAAACATACAACTTTGTATATTAGTAGCAGTTTGGCTTAGTAACTGTGTACCGGTAACTTTAGTATCTATTACATTTCTACACTATGTTTGCCAGTAGGGGTGCTACGTTCCTCATGGATGTCATTACCCGCCACTATAGAAAAACATTTTAGGCGCGGTAGGGCTACAGTTCTTAGTGCACCTTCTTCACGTTATCGCGTGTATGTAAAATTGTTTGCTTGTGCAGGGTTGACATTCATGCTATGTGGAATATGGAATATATCGGTTGGGTGGGTAAACTGATGAAATATTATGTCATAGATTCAAATTGATAAGCACCATGAAGTTGTTACATGATCTGATGTTCAGCCAAGCGTGTCACCTGCCGATCAGGCGATTATCGTGCCAATGACACCACGTGATTGTACATGGGGTGACGAAGTGACTGACCACTGCGATGTGGGGTGATTTTGGTTCTGCTATAAATTATGGGGGCTGGTCAAATTTATGCCCATATCCCAAGATCTCCTTGACATGGAACTACGAATTTTTCAACACAGATTCCTGCAGTAATGGTGCGTCAATTAAGTGCGGCAGTTTGTCACGGAGCGCTTGCCCTGCGAGGTCATGGGCTAAAATAGACTGAGATAGCGAGCCAAAACAACATCACACAGGGGGGAGGTCAGCAAGATCCTGAAGAGGAACGCCGAGACAGGTGCGCTACTCCTATATCTCGCCCAGGACGTCCTATAAAGACAACAAGAACACAGGACCGTTTCTTGATTCGCCTGTGTACTGGGCGCCGTACCATGCCAGCCAGGGCCTTGAGAGTACAGTGGCAGAACACCATAGGTGTACGGGTATCCAGAACACTAGTGAACAGCCGATTAGTTAAAGCTGGGTATCGTGTAAGAGACCACTGAGGAAACCCCTGCTGAGTAGAAAGCAAGAAATCGGGCAAAAACCGACAGAGTCCAGCAGCCCTACAGTTCAAGAGAAATTACATTCCAGAATAGAACAAATAGCGGTTTTAGAGGCTATTAGAAACGCTGTAGAAAGCCAGAAATCGGGCAAAAAACGACAGAGTCCAGCAGCCCTACAGTTCAAGAGAAATTACATTCCAGAATAGAACAAATAGCGCTTTTAGAGGCTATTAGAAACGCTGTAGAAAGCCAGAAATCGGGCAAAAAACGACAGCAGCCCTACAGTTCAAGAGAGATTACATTCCAGAATAGAACAAATAACGCTTTTAGAGGCTATTAGAAACGCTGTAGAAAGCAAGAAATCGGGCAAAAAACGACAGAGTCCAGCAGCCCTACAGTTCAAGAGAAATTACATTCCAGAATAGAACAAATAGCGCTTTTAGAGGCTATTAGAAACGCTGTAGAAAGCAAGGAATCGGGCACAAAACGACAGAGTTCAGCAGCCTACAGTTCAAGAGAAATTGTATTCCAGAATAGAACAAATAGCGCTTTTAGAGGCTATTAGAAACGATGTGGAAATCAAAGGAATCGGGCAAAAAAACGACAGAGTCCAGCAGCCCTACAGTTTGAGATAAAGTGTGTTCCAGAATAGAACAAATAGCGCTTTTAGAGGCTATTAGAAACGCTGTAGAAAGCAAGAAATCGGGCAAAAACCGACAGAGTCCAGCAGCCAGCAGCCCTACAGTTTGGGATAAAGTGTGTTCCAGAATAGAACAAATAGCGCTTTTAGAGGCTATTAGAAACGATGTGGAAATCAAAGGAATTGGGCAAAAAAAGGCAGAGTCCAGCAGCCCTACAGTTTGAGATAAAGTGTGTTCCAGAATAGAACAAATAGCGCTTTTAGAGGCTATTAGAAACGCTGTAGAAAGCAAAGAAATCGGGCACAAAACGACAGAGTCCAGCAGCCTATAGTTTAAGAGAGATTGTGGTCCAGAATAGAACAAATAGCGCTTTTAGAGGCTATTAGAAACGCTGTAGAAATCAAAGGAATCGGGCAAAAAAACGACAGAGTCCAGCAGCCCTACCGTTTGAGATAAAGTGTCTTCCAGAGGAGAACAAATAGCGCTTTTAGAGGCTATTAGAAACGATGTGGAAATCAAAGGAATCGGGCAAAAACGCTGTAGAAAGCAAGAAATCGGGGAAAAAACAACAGAGTCCAGCAGCCTATAGTTTAAGAGAGATTGTGGTCCAGAATAGAACAAATAGCGCTTTTAGAGGCTATTAGAAACGATGTGGAAATCAAAGGAATCGGGCAAAAAAAGGCAGAGTCCAGCAGCCCTACACTTTGAGATAAAGTGTGTTCCAGAATAGAACAAATAGCGCTTTTAGAGGCTATTACAAACGATGTGGAAAGCCAGAAATCGGGCAAAAAAAGACAGAGTCCAGCAGCCCTACAGTTCAAGAGAAATTACATTGCAGAATAGAACAAATAGCGCTTTTAGAGGCTATTAGAAACGCTGTAGAAAGCCAGAAATCGGGCAAAAAAGGACAGAGTCCAGCAGCCCTACAGTTCAAGAGAAATTACATTCCAGAATAGAACAAATAGCGCTTTTAGAGGCTATTAGAAACGCTGTAGAAAGCAAGAAATCGGGCAAAAACGACAGAGTCCAGCAGCCCTACAGTTCAAGAGAAATTACATTCCAGAATAGAACAAATAGCGCTTTTAGAGGCTATTAGAAACGCTGTAGAAAGCAAGAAATCGGGCAAAAAACGACAGAGTCCAGCAGCCCTACAGTTCAAGAGAAATTACATTCCAGAATAGAACAAATAGCGCTTTTAGAGGCTATTAGAAACGCTGTAGAAAGCAAAGGAATCGGGCACAAAACGACAGAGTCCAGCAGCCTACAGTTTAAGAGAGATTGTGGTCCAGAATAGAACAAATAGCGCTTTTAGAGGCTATTAGAAACGATGTGGAAATCAAAGGAATCGGACAAAAAAACGACAGAGTCCACCAGCCCTACAGTTTGAGATAAAGTGTGTTCCAGAATAGAACAAATAGCGCTTTTAGAGGCTATTAGAAACGCTGTAGAAAGCAAGAAATAGGGCAAAAACCGACAGAGTCCAGCAGCCCTACAGTTGAAGAGAAATTACATTCCAGAATAGAACAAATAGCGCTTTTAGAGGCTATTAGAAACGCTGTAGAAAGCCAGAAATCGGGCAAAAAACGACAGAGTCCAGCAGCCCTACAGTTCAAGAGAGATTACATTCCAGAATAGAACAAATAGCGCTTTTAGAGGCTATTAGAAACGCTGTAGAAAGCAAGAAATCGGGCAAAAAACGACAGAGTCCAGCAGCCCTACAGTTCAAGAGAAATTACATTCCAGAATAGAACAAATAGCGCTTTTAGAGGCTATTACAAACCCTGTAGAAAGCAAGAAATCGGGCAAAAAACGACAGAGTCCAGCAGCCCTACAGTTCAAGAGAAATTACATTCCAGAATAGAACAAATAGCGCTTTTAGAGGCTATTAGAAACACTGTAGAAAGCAAAGGAATCGGTCACAAAACGACAGAGTCCAGCAGCCCTACAGTTCAAGAGAAATTACATTCCAGAATAGAACAAATAGCGCTTTTAGAGGCTATTAGAAACGCTGTAGAAAGCCAGAAATCGGGCAAAAAACGACAGAGTCCAGCAGCCCTACAGTTTGAGATAAAGTGTGTTCCAGAATAGAACAAATAGCGCTTTTAGAGGCTATTAGAAACGCTGTAGAAAGCCAGAAATCGGGCAAAAAACGACAGAGTCCAGCAGCCCTACAGTTCAAGAGAGATTACATTCCAGAATAGAACAAATAGCGCTTTTAGAGGCAATTAGAAACGCTGTAGAAAGCAAAGGAATCGGGCAAAAAGAAACAGAGTCCAGCAGCTCTACAGTTTACGAGAGATTGTGGTCCAGAATAGAACAAATAGCGCTTTTAGAGGCTATTAGAAACGATGTAGAAAGCAAAGGAATCGGGCACAAAATGACAGAGTCCAGAAGCCTACAGTTTAAGAGAGATTGTGGTCCAGAATAGAACAAATATCGCTTTTAGAGGCTATTAGAAACGATGTGGAAATCAAAGGAATCGGGCAAAAAAAGGCAGAGTCCAGCAGCCCTACAGTTTGAGATAAAGTGTGTTCCAGAATAGAACAAATAGCTCTTTTAGAGGCTATTACAAACGATGTGGAAATCAAAGGAATCGGGCAAAAAAAGGCAGAGTCCAGCAGCCCTACAGTTTGAGATAAAGTGTGTTCCAAAATAGAACAAACAGCGCTTTTAGAGGCTATTAGAAACGCTGTAGAAAGCAAGAAATCTGGCAAAAAACGACAGAGTCCAGCAGCCCTACAGTTCAAGAGAAATTACATTCCAGAATAGAACAAATAGCGCTTTTAGAGGCTATTAGAAACGCTGTAGAAAGCAAAGGAATCGGGCACAAAACGACAGAGTCCAGCAGCCTACAGTTTAAGAGAGAGTGTGGTCCAGAATAGAACAAATAGCGCTTTTAGAGGCTATTAGAAACGATGTGGAAATCAAAGGAATCGGGCAAAAACGACAGAGTCCAGCAGCCCTACAGTTTGAGATAAAGTGTGTTCCAGAATAGAACAAATAGCGCTTTTAGAAGCTATTAGAAACGCTGTGGAAAGCAAGAAATCGGGCAAAAACCGACAGAGTCCAGCAGCCCTACAGTTCAAGAGAAATTACATTACAGAATAGAACAAATAGCGCTTTTAGAGGCTATTAGAAACGCTGTAGAAAGCCAGAAATCGGGCAAAAAACGACAGAGTCCAGCAGCCCTACAGTTCAAGAGAAATTACATTCCAGAATAGAACAAATAGCGGTTTTAGAGGCTATTAGAAACGCTGTAGAAAGCCAGAAATCGGGCAAAAGAAGACAGAGTCCAGCAGCCCTACAGTTCAAGAAAAATTACATTCCAGAATAGAACAAATAGCGCTTTTAGAGGCTATTAGAAACGCTGTAGAAAGCCAGAAATCGGGCAAAAAAGGACAGAGTCCAGCAGCCCTACAGTTCAAGAGAAATTACATTCCAGAATAGAACAAATAGCGCTTTTAGAGGCTATTAGAAACGCTGTAGAAAGCCAGAAATCGGGCAAAAAAGGACAGAGTCCAGCAGCCCTACAGTTCAAGAGAAATTACATTCCAGAATAGAACAAATAGCGCTTTTAGAGGCTATTAGAAACGCTGTAGAAAGCAAAGGAATCGGGCACAAAACGACAAAGTCCAGCAGCCTACAGTTTAAGAGAGATTGTGGTCCAGAATAGAACAAATAGCGCTTTTAGAGGCTATTACAAACGATGTGGAAATCAAAGGAATCGGGCAAAAAAACGACAGAGTCCAGCTGCCCTACAGTTCAAGAGAAATTACATTCCAGAATAGAACAAATAGCGCTTTTAGAGGCTATTAGAAACGATGTGGAAATCAAAGGAATCGGGCAAAAAAACGACAGAGTCCAGCAGCCCTACAGTTTGAGATAAAGTGTGTTCCAGAATAGAACAAATAGCGCTTTTAGAGGCTATTAGAAACGCTGTAGAAAGCAAGAAATCGGGCAAAAAACGACAGAGTCCAGCAGCCCTACAGTTTGAGATAAAGTGTGTTCCAGAATAGAACAAATAGCGCTTTTAGAGGCTATTAGAAACGCAGTAGAAAGCCAGAAATCGGGCACAAAACGACAGAGTCCAGCAGCCCTACAGTTCAAGAGAGATTACATTCCAGAATAGAACAAATAGCGCTTTTAGAGGCTATTAGAAACGCTGTAGAAAGCAAAGGAATCGGGCACAAAACCACAGAGTCCAGCAGCCTACAGTTTAAGAGAGATTGTGGTCCAGAATAGAACAAATAGCGCTTTTAGAGGCTATTAGAAACGATGTGGAAATCAAAGGAATCGGGCAAAAAAAACGACAGAGTCCAGCAGCCCTACAGTTTGAGATAGCGCTTTTAGAGGCTATTAGAAACGATGTGGAAATCAAAGGAATCGGGCAAAAAAACGACAGAGTCCAGCAGCCCTACAGTTCAAGAGAGATTACATTCCAGAATAGAACAAATAGCGCTTTTAGAGGCTATTAGAAACGCTGTAGAAAGCAAAGGAATCGGGCACAAAACGACAGAGTCCAGCAGCCTACAGTTTAAGAGAGATTGTGGTCCAGAATAGAACAAATAGCGCTTTTAGAGGCTATTGCAAACGATGTGGAAATCAAAGGAATCGGGCAAAAAAACGACAGAGTCCAGCAGCCCTACAGTTCAAGAGAAATTACATTCCAGAATAGAACAAATAGCGCTTTTAGAGGCTATTAGAAACGCTGTAGAAAGCCAGAAATCGGGCAAAAGAAGACAGAGTCCAGCAGCCCTACAGTTCAAGAGAAATTACATTCCAGAATAGAACAAATAGCGCTTTTAGAGGCTATTAGAAACGCTGTAGAAAGCCAGAAATCGGGCAAAAAAGGACAGAGTCCAGCAGCCCTACAGTTCAAGAGAAATTACATTCCAGAATAGAACAAATAGCGCTTTTAGAGGCTATTAGAAACGCTGTAGAAAGCAAGAAATCGGGGAAAAAACAACAGAGTCCAGCAGCCTATAGTTTAAGAGAGATTGTGGTCCAGAATAGAACAAATAGCGCTTTTAGAGGCTATTACAAACGATGTGGAAATCAAAGGAATCGGGCAAAAAAACGACAGAGTCCAGCAGCCTATAGTTTAAGAGAGATTGTGGTCCAGAATAGAACAAATAGCGCTTTTAGAGGCTATTAGAAACGATGTAGAAAGCAAAGGAATCGGGCACAAAACGACAGAGTCCAGCAGCGTACAGTTTCAGAGAGATTGTGGTCCAGAATAGAACAAATAGCGCTTTTAGAGGCTATTAGAAACGATGTGGAAATCAAAGGAATCGGGCAAAAAAAGGCAGAGTCCAGCAGCCCTACAGTTTGAGATAAAGTGTGTTCCAGAATAGAACAAATAGCGCTTTTAGAGGCTATTACAAACGATGTGGAAAGCCAGAAATCGGGCAAAAAAAGACAGAGTCCAGCAGCCCTACAGTTCAAGAGAGATTACATTCCAGAATAGAACAAATAGCGCTTTTAGAGGCTATTAGAAACGCTGTAGAAAGCAAGAAATCGGGCAAAAAACGACAGAGTCCAGCAGCCCTACAGTTCAAGAGAAATTACATTCCAGAATAGAACAAATAGCGCTTTTAGAGGCTATTAGAAACGCTGTAGAAAGCCAGAAATCGGGCAAAAAACGACAGAGTCCAGCAGCCCTACACTTTGAGATAAATAGCTCTTTTAGAGGCTATTACAAACGATGTGGAAATCAAAGGAATCGGGCAAAAAAGGCAGAGTCCAGCAGCCCTACAGTTTGAGATAAAGTGTGTTCCAAAATAGAACAAACAGCGCTTTTAGAGGCTATTAGAAACGCTGTAGAAAGCAAGAAATCTGGCAAAAAACGACAGAGTCCAGCAGCCCTACAGTTCAAGAGAAATTACATTCCAGAATAGAACAAATAGCGCTTTTAGAGGCTATTAGAAACGCTGTAGAAAGCAAAGGAATCGGGCACAAAACGACAGAGTCCAGCAGCCTACAGTTTAAGAGAGAGTGTGGTCCAGAATAGAACAAATAGCGCTTTTAGAGGCTATTAGAAACGATGTGGAAATCAAAGGAATCGGGCAAAAACGACAGAGTCCAGCAGCCCTACAGTTTGAGATAAAGTGTGTTCCAGAATAGAACAAATAGCGCTTTTAGAAGCTATTAGAAACGCTGTAGAAACCAAGAAATCGGGC
Organism: Terebella lapidaria; assembly: GCA_949152475.1. Lineage (NCBI taxonomy): Eukaryota > Metazoa > Annelida > Polychaeta > Terebellida > Terebellidae > Terebella > Terebella lapidaria. The sequence continues at coordinate 4,860,917 of OX424562.1, read as the reverse complement.
AAAAACCGACAGAGTCCAGCAGCCCTACAGTTCAAGAGAAATTACATTACAGAATAGAACAAATAGCGCTTTTAGAGGCTATTAGAAACGCTGTAGAAAGCCAGAAATCGGGCAAAAAACGACAGAGTCCCGCAGCCCTACAGTTCAAGAGAAATTACATTCCAGAATAGAACAAATAGCGGTTTTAGAGGCTATTAGAAACGCTGTAGAAAGCCAGAAATCGGGCAAAAGAAGACAGAGTCCAGCAGCCCTACAGTTCAAGAGAAATTGCATTCCAGAATAGAACAAATAGCGCTTTTAGAGGCTATTAGAAACGCTGTAGAAAGCCAGAAATCGGGCAAAAAAGGACAGAGTCCAGCAGCCCTACAGTTCAAGAGAAATTACATTCCAGAATAGAACAAATAGCGCTTTTAGAGGCTATTAGAAACGCTGTAGAAAGCCAGAAATCGGGCAAAAAAGGACAGAGTCCAGCAGCCCTACAGTTCAAGAGAAATTACATTCCAGAATAGAACAAATAGCGCTTTTAGAGGCTATTAGAAACGCTGTAGAAAGCAAAGGAATCGGGCACAAAACGACAAAGTCCAGCAGCCTACAGTTTAAGAGAGATTGTGGTCCAGAATAGAACAAATAGCGCTTTTAGAGGCTATTACAAACGATGTGGAAATCAAAGGAATCGGGCAAAAAAACGACAGAGTCCAGCTGCCCTACAGTTCAAGAGAAATTACATTCCAGAATAGAACAAATAGCGCTTTTAGAGGCTATTAGAAACGATGTGGAAATCAAAGGAATCGTGCAAAAAAACGACAGAGTCCAGCAGCCCTACAGTTTGAGATAAAGTGTGTTCCAGAATAGAACAAATAGCGCTTTTAGAGGCTATTAGAAACGCTGTAGAAAGCAAGAAATCGGGCAAAAAACGACAGAGTCCAGCAGCCCTACAGTTTGAGATAAAGTGTGTTCCAGAATAGAACAAATAGCGCTTTTAGAGGCTATTAGAAACGCAGTAGAAAGCCAGAAATCGGGCACAAAACGACAGAGTCCAGCAGCCCTACAGTTCAAGAGAGATTACATTCCAGAATAGAACAAATAGCGCTTTTAGAGGCTATTAGAAACGCTGTAGAAAGCAAAGGAATCGGGCACAAAACGACAGAGTCCAGCAGCCTACAGTTTAAGAGAGATTGTGGTCCAGAATAGAACAAATAGCGCTTTTAGAGGCTATTAGAAACGATGTGGAAATCAAAGGAATCGGGCAAAAAAACGACAGAGTCCAGCAGCCCTACAGTTTGAGATAGCGCTTTTAGAGGCTATTAGAAACGATGTGGAAATCAAAGGAATCGGGCAAAAAAACGACAGAGTCCAGCAGCCCTACAGTTCAAGAGAGATTACATTCCAGAATAGAACAAATAGCGCTTTTAGAGGCTATTAGAAACGCTGTAGAAAGCAAAGGAATCGGGCACAAAACGACAGAGTCCAGCAGCCTACAGTTTAAGAGAGATTGTGGTCCAGAATAGAACAAATAGCGCTTTTAGAGGCTATTACAAACGATGTGGAAATCAAAGGAATCGGGCAAAAAAACGACAGAGTCCAGCAGCCTATAGTTTAAGAGAGATTGTGGTCCAGAATAGAACAAATAGCGCTTTTAGAGGCTATTAGAAACGATGTAGAAAGCAAAGGAATCGGGCACAAAACGACAGAGTCCAGCAGCGTACAGTTTCAGAGAGATTGTGGTCCAGAATAGAACAAATAGCGCTTTTAGAGGCTATTAGAAACGATGTGGAAATCAAAGGAATCGGGCAAAAAAAGGCAGAGTCCAGCAGCCCTACAGTTTGAGATAAAGTGTGTTCCAGAATAGAACAAATAGCGCTTTTAGAGGCTATTACAAACGATGTGGAAAGCCAGAAATCGGGCAAAAAAAGACAGAGTCCAGCAGCCCTACAGTTCAAGAGAGATTACATTCCAGAATAGAACAAATAGCGCTTTTAGAGGCTATTAGAAACGCTGTAGAAAGCAAGAAATCGGGCAAAAAACGACAGAGTCCAGCAGCCCTACAGTTCAAGAGAAATTACATTCCAGAATAGAACAAATAGCGCTTTTAGAGGCTATTAGAAACGCTGTAGGAAGCCAGAAATCGGGCAAAAAACGAGAGTCCAGCAGCCCTACACTTTGAGATAAAGTGTGTTCCAGAATAGAACAAATAGCGCTTTTAGAGGCTATTAGAAACGCTGTAGAAAGCCAGAAATCGGACAAAAAACGACAGAGTCCAGCAGCCCTACAGTTCAAGAGAGATTACATTCCAGAATAGAACAAATAACGCTTTTAGAGGCTATTAGAAACGCTGTAGAAAGCAAAGGAATCGGGCACAAAACGACAGAGTCCAGCAGCCTACAGTTTAAGAGAGATTGTGGTCCAGAATAGAACAAATAGCGCTTTTAGAGGCTATTAGAAACGATGTGGAAATCAAAGGAATCGGGCAAAAAAACGACAGAGTCCAGCAGCCCTACAGTTTGAGATAGCGCTTTTAGAGGCTATTAGAAACGATGTGGAAATCAAAGGAATCGGGCAAAAAAACGACAGAGTCCAGCAGCCCTACAGTTCAAGAGAGATTACATTCCAGAATAGAACAAATAGCGCTTTTAGAGGCTATTAGAAACGCTGTAGAAAGCAAAGGAATCGGGCACAAAACGACAGAGTCCAGCAGCCTACAGTTTAAGAGAGATTGTGGTCCAGAATAGAACAAATAGCGCCTTTAGAGGCTATTACAAGCGATGTGGAAATCAAAGGAATCGGGCAAAAAAACGACAGAGTCCAGCAGCCCTACAGTTCAAGAGAAATTACATTCCAGAATAGAACAAATAGCGCTTTTAGAGGCTATTAGAAACGCTGTAGAAAGCAAGAAATCGGGCAAAAAAAGACAGAGTCCAGCAGCCCTACAGTTCAAGAGAAATTACATTCCAGAATAGAACAAATAGCGCTTTTAGAGGCTATTAGAAACGCTGTAGAAAGCAAGAAATCGGGGAAAAAACAACAGAGTCCAGCAGCCTATAGTTTAAGAGAGATTGTGGTCCAGAATAGAACAAATAGCGCTTTTAGAGGCTATTACAAACGATGTGGAAATCAAAGGAATCGGGCAAAAAAACGACAGAGTCCAGCAGCCTATAGTTTAAGAGAGATTGTGGTCCAGAATAGAACAAATAGCGCTTTTAGAGGCTATTAGAAACGATGTAGAAAGCAAAGGAATCGGGCACAAAACGACAGAGTCCAGCAGCGTACAGTTTCAGAGAGATTGTGGTCCAGAATAGAACAAATAGCGCTTTTAGAGGCTATTAGAAACGATGTGGAAATCAAAGGAATCGGGCAAAAAAAGGCAGAGTCCAGCAGCCCTACAGTTTGAGATAAAGTGTGTTCCAGAATAGAACAAATAGCGCTTTTAGAGGCTATTACAAACGATGTGGAAAGCCAGAAATCGGGCAAAAAAAGACAGAGTCCAGCAGCCCTACAGTTCAAGAGAGATTACATTCCAGAATAGAACAAATATCGCTTTTAGAGGCTATTAGAAACGCTGTAGAAAGCAAGAAATCGGGCAAAAAACGACAGAGTCCAGCAGCCCTACAGTTCAAGAGAAATTACATTCCAGAATAGAACAAATAGCGCTTTTAGAGGCTATTAGAAACGCTGTAGAAAGCCAGAAATCGGGCAAAAAACGACAGAGTCCAGCAGCCCTACACTTTGAGATAAAGTGTGTTCCAGAATAGAACAAATAGCGCTTTTAGAGGCTATTAGAAACGATGTAGAAAGCAAAGGAATCGGGCACAAAACGACAGAGTCCAGCAGCGTACAGTTTCAGAGAGATTGTGGTCCAGAATAGAACAAATAGCGCTTTTAGAGGCTATTAGAAACGCTGTAGAAAGCAAGAAATCGGGCAAAAAACGACAGAGTCCAGCAGCCCTACAGTTCAAGAGAAATTACATTCCAGAATAGAACAAATAGCGCTTTTAGAGGCTATTAGAAACGATGTGGAAATCAAAGGAATCGGGCAAAAAACGACAGAGTCCAGCAGCCCTACAGTTTGAGATAAAGTGTGTTCCAGAATAGAACAAATAGCGCTTTAAGAGGCTATTAGAAACGCTGTAGAAAGCAAGAAATCGGGCAAAAAACGACAGAGTCCAGCAGCCCTACAGTTCGAGAGAAATTACATTCCAGAATAGAACAAATAGCGCTTTTAGAGGCTATTAGAAACGCTGTAGAAAGCAAGAAATCGGGCAAAAAACGACAGAGTCCAGCAGCCCTACAGTTCAGGAGAAATTACATTCCAGAATAGAACAAATAGCGCTTTCAAAGGCTATTAGAAACGCTGTAGAAAGCCAGAAATCGGGCAAAAAACGACAGAGTCCAGCAGCCCTACAGTTCAAGAGAAATTACATTCCAGAATAGAACAAATAGCGCTTTTAGAGGCTATTAGAAACGCTGTAGAAAGCAAGAAATCGTACAAAAAAAGACAGAGTCCAGCAGCCCGACAGTTCAAGAGAAATTACATTCCAGAATAGAACAAATAGCGCTTTTAGAGGCTATTAGAAACGCTGTAGAAAGCAAAGGAATCGGGCACAAAACGACAGAGTCCAGCAGCCCTACAGTTCAAGAGAAATTACATTCCAGAATAGAACAAATAGCGCTTTTAGAGGCTATTAGAAACGCTGTAGAAAGCAAAGGAATCGGGCACAAAACGACAGAGTCCAGCAGCCTACAGTTTAAGAGAGATTGTGGTCCAGAATAGAACAAATAGCGCTTTTAGAGGCTATTAGAAACGATGTGGAAATCAAAGGAATCGGGCAAAAAAACGACAGAGTCCAGCAGCCCTACAGTTTGAGATAAAGTGTGTTCCAGAATAGAACAAATAGCGCTTTTAGAGGCTATTAGAAACGATGTAGAAAGCAAGAAATCGGGCAAAAAACGACAGAGTCCAGCAGCCCTACAGTTCAAGAGAAATTACATTCCAGAATAGAACAAATAGCGCTTTTAGAGGCTATTAGAAACGCTGTAGAAAGCAAGAAATCGGGCAAAAAACGACAGAGTCCAGCAGCCCTACAGTTCAAGAGAAATTACATTCCAGAATAGAACAAATAGCGCTTTTAGAGGCTATTAGAAACGCTGTAGAAAGCAAAGGAATCGGGCACAAAACGACAGAATCCAGCAGCCTACAGTTTAAGAGAGATTGTGGTCCAGAATAGAACAAATAGCGCTTTTAGAGGCTATTAGAAACGATGTGGAAATCAAAGGAATCGGGCAAAAAAACGACAGAATCCAGCAGCCCTACAGTTCAAGAGAAATTACATTCCACAATAGAACAAATAGCGCTTTTAGAGGCTATTAGAAACGCTGTAGAAAGCAAAGGAATCGGGCACAAAACGACAGAGTCCAGCAGCCCTACAGTTCAAGAGAAATTACATTCCAGAATAGAACAAATAGCGCTTTTAGAGGCTATTAGAAACGCTGTAGAAAGCAAAGGAATCGGGCACAAAACGACAGAGTCCAGCAGCCTACAGTTTAAGAGAGATTGTGGTCCAGAATAGAACAAATAGCGCTTTTAGAGGCTATTAGAAACGATGTGGAAATCAAAGGAATCGGGCAAAAAAACGACAGAATCCAGCAGCCCTACAGTTCAAGAGAAATTACATTCCACAATAGAACAAATAGCGCTTTTAGAGGCTATTAGAAACGCTGTAGAAAGCAAAGGAATCGGGCACAAAACGACAGAGTCCAGCAGCCCTACAGTTCAAGAGAAATTACATTCCAGAATAGAACAAATAGCGCTTTTAGGGGCTATTAGAAACGCTGTAGAAAGCCAGAAATCGGGCAAAAAAAGACAGAGTCCAGCAGCCCTACAGTTCAAGAGAAATTACATTCCAGAATAGAACAAATAGCGCTTTTAGAGGCTATTAGAAACGCTGTAGAAAGCAAGAAATCGGGCAAAAAACGACAGAGTCCAGCAGCCCTACACTTCAAGAGAAATTACAATCCAGAATAGAACAAATAGCGGTTTTAGAGGCTATTAGAAACGCTGTAGAAAGCCAGAAATCGGGCAAAAAAAGACAGAGTCCAGCAGCCCTACAGTTCAAGAGAGATTACATTCCAGAATAGAACAAATAGCGCTTTTAGAGGCTATTAGAAACGCTGTAGAAAGCCAGAAATCGGGCAAAAAAGGACAGAGTCCAGCAGCCATACAGTTCAAGAGAGATTACATTCCAGAATAGAACAAATAGCGCTTTTAGAGGCTATTAGAAACGCTGTAGAAAGCAAGAAATCGGGCAAAAAACGACAGAGTCCAGCAGCCCTACAGTTCAAGAGAAATTACATTCCTGAATAGAACAAATAGCGCTTTTAGAGGCTATTAGAAACGCTGTAGAAAGCCAGAAATCGGGCAAAAAACGACAGAGTCCAGCAGCCCTACACTTTGAGATAAAGTGTGTTCCAGAATAGAACAAATAGCGCTTTTAGAGGCTATTAGAAACGCTGTAGAAAGCCAGAAATCGGGCAAAAAAGGACAGAGTCTAGCAGCCCTACAGTTCAAGAGAGATTACATTCCAGAATAGAACAAATAGCGCTTTTAGAGGCTATTAGAAACGCTGTAGAAAGCAAGAAATCGGGCAAAAAACGACAGAGTCCAGCAGCCCTACAGTTCAAGAGAAATTGCATTCCAGAATAGAACAAATAGCGCTTTTAGAGTCTATTAGAAACGCTGTAGAAAGCCAGAAATCGGGCAAAAAAGGACAGAGTCCAGCAGCCCTACAGTTCAAGAGAAATTACATTCCAGAATAGAACAAATAGCGCTTTTAGAGGCTATTAGAAACGCTGTAGAAAGCAAGAAATCGGGCAAAAAAGGACAGAGTCCAGCAGCCCTACAGTTCAAGAGAGATTACATTCCAGAATAGAACAAATAGCGCTTTTAGAGGCTATTAGAAACGCTGTAGAAAGCAAGAAATCGGGCAAAAAACGACAGAGTCCAGCAGCCCTACAGTTCAAGAGAAATTGCATTCCAGAATAGAACAAATAGCGCTTTTAGAGTCTATTAGAAACGCTGTAGAAAGCCAGAAATCGGGCAAAAAAGGACAGAGTCCAGCAGCCCTACAGTTCAAGAGAAATTACATTCCAGAATAGAACAAATAGCGCTTTTAGAGGCTATTAGAAACGCTGTAGAAAGCAAAGGAATCGGGCACAAAACGACAGAGTCCAGCAGCCTACAGTTTAAGAGAGATTGTGGTCCAGAATAGAACAAATAGCGCTTTTAGAGGCTATTAGAAACAATGTGGAAATCAAAGGAATCGGGCAAAAAACGACAGAGTCCAGCAGCCCTACAGTTTGAGATAAAGTGTGTTCCAGAATAGAACAAATAGCGCTTTTAGAGGCTATTAGAAACGCTGTAGAAAGCAAGAAATCGGGCAAAAAACGACAGAGTCCAGCAGCCCTACAGTTCAAGAGAAATTACATTCCAGAATAGAACAAATAGCGCTTTTAGGGGCTATTAGAAACGCTGTAGAAAGCCAGAAATCGGGCAAAAAAAGACAGAGTCCAGCAGCCCTACAGTTCAAGAGAAATTACATTCCAGAATAGAACAAATAGCGCTTTTAGAGGCTATTAGAAACGATGTAGAAAGCAAGAAATCGGGCAAAAAACGACAGAGTCCAGCAGCCCTACACTTCAAGAGAAATTACAATCCAGAATAGAACAAATAGCGCTTTTAGAGGCTATTAGAAACGATGTGGAAATCAAAGGAATCGTGCAAAAAAACGACAGAGTCCAGCAGCCCTACAGTTTGAGATAAAGTGTGTTCCAGAATAGAACAAATAGCGCTTTTAGAGGCTATTAGAAACGCTGTAGAAAGCAAGAAATCGGGCAAAAAACGACAGAGTCCAGCAGCCCTACAGTTTGAGATAAAGTGTGTTCCAGAATAGAACAAATAGCGCTTTTAGAGGCTATTAGAAACGCAGTAGAAAGCAAGAAATCGGGCAAAAAACGACAGAGTCCAGCAGCCCTACAGTTCAAGAGAAATTACATTCCAGAATAGAACAAATAGCGCTTTTAGAGGCTATTAGAAACACTGTAGAAAGCAAAGGAATCGGTCACAAAACGACAGAGTCCAGCAGCCCTACAGTTCAAGAGAAATTACATTCCAGAATAGAACAAATAGCGCTTTTAGAGGCTATTAGAAACGCTGTAGAAAGCCAGAAATCGGGCAAAAAACGACAGAGTCCAGCAGCCCTACAGTTTGAGATAAAGTGTGTTCCAGAATAGAACAAATAGCGCTTTTAGAGGCTATTAGAAACGCTGTAGAAAGCCAGAAATCGGGCAAAAAACGACAGAGTCCAGCAGCCCTACAGTTCAAGAGAGATTACATTCCAGAATAGAACAAATAGCGCTTTTAGAGGCTATTAGAAACGCTGTAGAAAGCAAAGGAATCGGGCAAACAGAAACAGAGTCCAGCAGCTCTACAGTTTACGAGAGATTGTGGTCCAGAATAGAACAAATAGCGCTTTTAGAGGCTATTAGAAACGATGTAGAAAGCAAAGGAATCGGGCACAAAATGACAGAGTCCAGAAGCCTACAGTTTAAGAGAGATTGTGGTCCAGAATAGAACAAATATCGCTTTTAGAGGCTATTAGAAACGATGTGGAAATCAAAGGAATCGGGCAAAAAAAGGCAGAGTCCAGCAGCCCTACAGTTTGAGATAAAGTGTGTTCCAGAATAGAACAAATAGCGCTTTTAGAGGCTATTAGAAACGCAGTAGAAAGCCAGAAATCGGGCACAAAACGACAGAGTCCAGCAGCCCTACAGTTCAAGAGAGATTACATTCCAGAATAGAACAAATAGCGCTTTTAGAGGCTATTAGAAACGCTGTAGAAAGCAAAGGAATCGGGCACAAAACCACAGAGTCCAGCAGCCTACAGTTTAAGAGAGATTGTGGTCCAGAATAGAACAAATAGCGCTTTTAGAGGCTATTAGAAACGATGTGGAAATCAAAGGAATCGGGCAAAAAAACGACAGAGTCCAGCAGCCCTACAGTTCAAGAGAGATTACATTCCAGAATAGAACAAATAGCGCTTTTAGAGGCTATTAGAAACGCTGTAGAAAGCCAGAAATCGGGCAAAAAAGGACAGAGTCCAGCAGCCCTACAGTTCAAGAGAGATTACATTCCAGAATAGAACAAATAGCGCTTTTAGAGGCTATTAGAAACGCTGTAGAAAGCAAGAAATCGGGCAAAAAACGACAGAGTCCAGCAGCCCTACAGTTCAAGAGAAATTACATTCCAGAATAGAACAAATAGCGCTTTTAGAGGCTATTAGAAACGCTGTAGGAAGCCAGAAATCGGGCAAAAAACGACAGAGTCCAGCAGCCCTACACTTTGAGATAAAGTGTGTTCCAGAATAGAACAAATAGCGCTTTTAGAGGCTATTAGAAACGCTGTAGAAAGCCAGAAATCGGGCAAAAAACGACAGAGTCCAGCAGCCCTACAGTTCAAGAGAGATTACATTCCAGAATAGAACAAATAGCGCTTTTAGAGGCTATTAGAAACGCTGTAGAAAGCAAAGGAATCGGGCACAAAACGACAGAGTCCAGCAGCCTACAGTTTAAGAGAGATTGTGGTCCAGAATAGAACAAATAGCGCTTTTAGAGGCTATTAGAAACGATGTGGAAATCAAAGGAATCGGGCAAAAAAACGACATAGTCCAGCAGCCCTATAGTTCAAGAGAAACTGCGTTCCAGAATAGAATAAATAGCTGAAAATAGCGTCTTGTAGCTGTTTTTAGCACATTTTTTTCTAATTAGCGTCTATGCTTATTGCAGTGGAATAGCTAGGAATAGCCTAGGAAATCAAATACCGCACCTTACTCTCTTTCCGGGGGTAAAAACTGCCGGAGAGCGGCGTGCCGCGAATACCAAAAACCCAAGTAATTCCTGCGAGCTTTAATCCAATTTCGCCTTGATCTAGCGTTGCCCACGCGGGGATTGGCCCCTTTCTTTCTCTCTAGAGCTCTCCCCCGACGAAGGTGAATCGATATTCGCTTCAGGGGAGCCAGACGGGGGAATATTGGGCAGTGGCGGGAAGAGTAAAACATCCGACCGTGCTCTCTCTGTCCATGTCTGTCGTGGGGGCCATTGTGCCCGATGCACACGCCACGAGAACACATTGGTTTGGGAGTCCGTCGCTCGAGCCGACGCTTGTTTGGCCGGCGCGATCCATTCCTCCCCGCCCATCTGTTATCAGCGGTCCCGCTCCCCTGGAAGCGCCTGTCTGCAGGCCCGTCGTATTTTCGCTCTCGTCTCCCCTTCATCAATAATTTCTCCGCCTTGCAGCTCGAAGCTGTCACGGCAGGTCAGCCCATGGATTACAATTTTAATCTTGTGCCGGTCGCAGGGTAGGCTACATACTCCGCGCTCGGTGTCACGACAGCTCCATTGTGATCCTCGTACCCCACTGGAATAAAACATCAGTCCTGGGTCAGGTCGCCAGGTCCAGTGGTCAGTCGGAATGTCCCAGCGGTCACACCCAGGGACAATATCCCGCTTTGCCCCAGCCTCCCCTCCCCTCCCCAACCCAACCCTCCCCCAGTCATTTCCAAAGCTCGGGCGACACTGTGCACAGTCCCCACTTCGCCGAGAAAGACTCGCCGAAGTCATGAGTCGCGCTCTCTCCTGCTTCAGACATTTCTGACCGTAATGTTCGGCTATTATGATGCGCCCGGGTCATCTATCTTGCCGCGGTTTCCCTCGGGCGTCAAACGCATCCGCCCCCCGCAGGGCCAGATGTGGGTCTTTATTGTTTGCGGACTGCGGACCGGCGAGAGACGTGCCCCGTAATTGCGGGGATGAAATGACTGCGGTAGTGCACTGCAATAGAGGCCTGCCTCCTTGCTGGATAGCCCTCGAGCGCGCTGCGATTTATAAGAGCGTAAAAATTAACGGTCACTTTTCATTAATTTTTGATTGTGTTATTTTTAATAACGTGTTTTATTGACACTGTCAATGGGAGATTGTGGCGTGTATTGTGCAAGGCACTGCCCTTTATATGATTTGGTTTCAATTTTAGCACTGCTAGAATATTCTATATATTGTCCTCTTTACAGTTGAATGAATTGGGGGTCTTTACAATCTGGTTACCAATGAAAAACTAGTACAGTTGAATATAGCTTCAGTTGATTGATGCAGTGTAGAGTGGACACTTCTTTTCATAGGCATTACTCTCGTTTACTTCTCTTCAAATTGTAAGCTGTTTGAGTGTCACAAAACTAAAGAAGCAGGTAATATATGTGTACAAGCACTTTTTATTATAGACCCACTATCATGTTGTACAAGCAAAGTCTAGTGATGTACACAAGTCAACAATACAATTCACTATACTCCACAATACAGAGACCAGAATTAACACAGTATTCAATATCAGTGCATGGCAATGATTAGTTAGCCAAGTATTCTACAGTTTTTTTTTTGTGTGTCGTCTCAACATGCACAACAGTGAAAATTTTCAAGGCTGAATAATTATCAACAAAAACAATTCAACGCACATTCGGTACATGTCAAACACTATCTTTTCAAGTTAGAAGATGCAACACTTCTTTGCATTACATCTTGCCACGAAAAGCTCAATATTTACACAGGAAAAAAACTACATCTACACTATATTTATACTCTCACTACATAACAATTTAAGAAACAAAAATAATCACAGTCCAAGGATAAACAAAAACTTTGTTTAATTTTTCATCATTGACACATATTGACATGATGTCCTCTGGCTGAAACCAGATTATTCAACAGGTCCAAAATTCCTAAATAACGAAGGATTGCAATACATGCATTTGTTTTCCAAGCTGACACATGAAGCTAACATTGACAAAACATGAAATCCTTCTTATAATTGGCTCCATCTGTTTTCATTGCTATATATACTCCATGAAAAAAAAATCAACAAAAATATCAAGCCCTTTGACAGCTTTAGGCTGCACATAGAAAAGCACCTTATAATATATATTTTTAGCACACAACGGCGATACCATTAAATACCATAGCACACAACATATTTACTACAACAGTTCTGTATCGCCTGGTATATAACAAATACATTCTACACCAGGGCCAGACAAATTCATCTCGTCACCATGCAGGTGTGCCCAAGAAAACATTGCTGACAAATACAAGTAAATGGAACTAGCCAAAAAGCTCAGTATGTTCAGCTTTCACCCCTTCAATAACACTATGGCTGTCGTTTATCAAAAGATTTACTTTTAAATCACAAAATTGCATGGGCCCGCAGTCATTGTCATCACACCAGCACACCCAAAGCTTGCCTTATATGGTGGCATCCCACACTGGAAGGCCAAGTGCTCACAAGTACACAAGTCACATATCATTCAGCCATATCTAGTTTCACCACAAGAATGCGAATGCCCATGAAAGAATACGTTCACTTGTATATTACGCATGAAGGCTCCCCCATATCATGCATATAGGTTCATACTTTGGCCAAGCCTTGGTATACTTCCGAGATATAGCGAGCTGCCTTCGTCAACAGGTTGGACAAGAGGACACATCGCCCGACCGACCCGGGCCTCTCCAATAATATGATTGTTGACTTAAGTACTTATGAACATCTAGTCAGTATAGGTGATACAAAGTGCACTGCTTAAATGCTATGTCAATATCGGTGTTTGGCTAGCGGCTTTGAGTGGCCAGTGTGGGGGCAGATGGGCCCCCTGACCCTTGTAGTGCCTGGGTGGGTTGGGAGGGGGCTGGGGGCCTGCAAGATCAGCTTTCAGCCGTCGCCGGCGCCCCACCAAGCACAGAGTAACCAGCACCACTCAGGTCGACTTACGCCATGACACGCCATCCGCACGGCAACCTTCGCATATCAAATGCGCAGACTATGAATTTCATTTTCTGCGGAAAACCGTTGTCGGGCGTCAAATGTCCTTCAATACATCTAGGAGATAGGGCGGATGTACAGTAAGGGCACACCTAAATCAGTTAACGGAATCAGCCTGGGATGGGGTGTGGGGGTGGGACACTTGTAAGGTACACCTGAATCCACTAGTTTCATCTAACAGACTTGTTTCCACGAATGATTAACGTCTGCTTGACGCGCACGATTTTCATATTCAGGTGTTAGACTTTCAATATTCAATGTCTACTAGTTTGGTGTAAAAAAACTTGCGACTGATGAGCAAGAGAGATTGGATTGAGTTACGGTGAATTTTCTAGCGACAAAAAGCCGTCCGTGTGAGCCAGGTCCTGACAATGATATCAGGTGTCGGTCACGAGTTGGCTGAATAGCTGGATAACATTTCACACGAAGCGCTGCCAATACGCAGTTCAACTGCTGGACCAAGCCGCAATAACAGCCAACAGACCGGCAAAAATACCACTCACTCCCCCAGTCAATTTAAAGATTTCCATCTTCCATGTTCCTGGCAAGCAGACAATCAAGTCCTGAAGAGAGGCTCTTTAATTTTTCATACTCGGTTTTTAGCATCGATGTTTCTACCACAAGGTTCGGGAGGGAGGGGGGAGGGTGTAGGGTCTGAGCCACACATAACAGCATTGAGCCTAAACTACTGACAAAGCGTGAGGCAAACTGTCGGCAGTAATTGCATATATCGACTCCCCAAAGAGCCTGACGTCATTTCTATGGTGTGGTTTTCAGCCGGGGCTGATACCACAAGTGAATCGATAGCGGCGCGGCCCGTTGTCTATTGTCCTATCAGGCGACACTGTCATCCACATTTGGTTGCTCGTAAAGCGAGCACAGATAGAGACAACCACCTTACTTCACAGGCCATCAGACCGGCAGAACTGTCAACATGAGCTAAGCACTAGCGGGCGTAGAATTTCCATGAAAGAATCGTGACCATACACTTAGGCACTTCCTACATCTACAACACAGAACCGGTTATGTGCAGTGCTCTGCATGTCCATTTACACAGGAAAATTTGCATACCAACGAAACCACAATTGTACATGTGATCAACATACAGAATATTCAGAAAAGCCTATTTACAATCTCAACATTTCCTATCAACATCATATATAGCAGATACTAGCAAACAACAAACGTAGCCCTAAAACATGTATTTTGCAGGCCATTAGACCTCAATCATATCCCCACATGTGACAGGTCATTTGTATTGACCAAAGTACATATAGTGTCAATCCAACGTCGTATAACAGTCCGGCTAGATTCAAGCTCGTGAGGCTTCAATTTACATGACGTAAATATTCCTGGGCATTCACCCGAGTTCAACAGACATAGTCCGATTAATATCCTTCGTGAGTGGTTTTGATTGACAAAACAAGCCGAGCGCACATCATTATACAGTCCAAATAGCATTCGACATTGTTATGAAGATTTTCTGCTGGAGATACGGGTCCTTGTTACAGTTTTTGTGCTGCTACGTTTTTCTCATATTGCAACTGAACATGGCAACTGTTCCATTTCCATGACACACAGAGTAGTAGGTGAACGAAGCACCCACAGATGCCAGTACTTTTTTACCAAGGCTAATCCACAAATCGGCGACTAGCGTTGTCTGTCATTTGTCCAGCATCTGTCGGTCGGCTAGCTGTGGACTGGCACACAAGCCATCGCTGACCGCCAGGACGCAATAATCACTGGTGACATGCCGCTTATCTCCAGGCTCGTCGCCTCCAGGGACACATAGGGGAAGAGATGTTTATCGTGACAATTGCGGTCTCGTCGAGCGAGCAAGCGAGCGTTAGGCAGTGGCCTACTTGGGCGGGAAAGTGTGCTGCGGTATAGGAGCAGGGGTCGAGGGCTGCGACGACGAGTTGGGTGACGCTATAATTGGGGCTGAAAGCAGAACAAAGGCGGATCAGAACAAATATCTTACTTCTGCCGGGATAAAGCAATAATCCATAAACACTAGCTTCCTTTAGTTTGCAACCCATCCATTACAACTGGGCTGTCTTCTAGTATTTTTTATTAAATACAAAAGTGATGTAACTTACCTCCGTAGGGAGAGCCATAGGTGATGGGGTATCCGGGGCCGACGACATGGGTGTGGTGGTGTGTGTGTAGGTGTCGCTGGGCAGGAGGTGACGATGTTCGACCCTTGCCATCAGTCGCTGCCTTCACGGAGTTCCTCGAGTCGGGTCTCTCAGCCTCCTTGGACACCGGTGACGACGCGGAATGACCTTTGTCTCCGCGCTTGCCCACATCTTCCAGTTCATGTATCTTGTGCGGTGCGCTGTTTGAGTTGTAGTACTGCGAGGCATGCTGCTGAAGCAGGTCGAGGGCTTTGCCCTCCGGCCTTGGAGCCGCTCCGGGAGACATCATCATCACCTTGTCCCGAGGAATCCCCTCAGGAGGTACGTGGTATCGTAGCTGGGATGGATGGATGTAAGCTGCAGGGCCTGGAGGGTACGCCATGACGGGGTTGACTACTGGGTACATGCCCGCTTGGTTGGGGTCAAAGGTCGCCATCTGGGTTCCGTATTGGTAGGGGTTCTGGTAATAGGTATTGAAGGGTATCGGGACAGGACCTCCAGGGTTCAACCCAGCCTGGTCTCGGGGTTTTGGGGTTGTCCTCGGGCTGCTGCAGGCGGAAGATCGGTCGACACTCTTGGGCCGATCCTCCTCTTGTTTGATCTTGCCATCCTTGGGATGGGCTTCCTGTTCTCGCTTGACATCAGATCGCGGAGTCACCTGCTTGGCCGCATCCCCGCCGTCTGGCCGGTCCTGTGGAGAAAGCATGCCATCTTTGCCTTTGTCTGGTCCAGGTTTGCCATGCTGGTCCATGTAGCGCTGTTGTTCTAGGTATCTCTGCTGTTGGAACATGTAGTATCGCAGCTCTTCTGACCTCTTGTCATACATCGCCTTCGGGTCATACTGGTCAAACTTGCGACTGTCCATTTGTTCTTTAATTGCTATGTTTTCTTTGAGGATCTCATGGTTTTCACTCTGTTTTTCACGTAAGCTCTGGTCAGTTCTCTCCCTCTCCCGGCGTCTTTGTTCCTCTCGCTCGCGGTCGGAGATCAGACTAGGAGGTGCTTTCTTGTTGGATGCACCACGATCATCATTCACATTTCCGTCTTTCCCATGAGGTCGATTTTGTTCAACTTTCTCGTTCGATGAAACCTTGTTCTTGGATGAACTGTGTGACTTGTTGGTGCGATCATACTCGGACTGCATCCCGTTTGACGGTTGGTTATGCGGTGAGCGCTGGTGGGAAGCAGGCTGGAGTTGGGTGTAAGTCTTGGTGGGTTGTGGGGTTTGACCTTGATGAGAGGAAGAATGACTTTTGTGATGCTTGACTTGGGGTGAGTGACTTGGCTGAGGTGGCTGGTGGTGTGAGACGGGGACCGCCTGGGCCGGCTGTGGGCCGGGGTGGTGCACCAGTTGTGGGGATGGCTGCTGGATGGGGGGCTTAGAGCTGGAGGCTTTCTGTTGAGATGGGTGGGGTGAAAGTTGTGACTGTGAGTGACTTTGTGGAGGTGCTGGCTGACTTGTGGAGGAATGATGAACATCTGACGGTGGCCGCTGTTGATGCTGCTGCTTCATCTGATGTTGCTGTGCTTGCTGCTGCTGTTGGTGATGTTGATGCTGGAATGGTTGTTCATGATGCTGTGGATGTTGTGACTTCTGCTGGACTTGTTGTTGTGCTTGCTGCTGGCTATGCTGTTGATTTTGTGATGGATGCTGCTGTTGTTGCTGTGCCTGTTGTTGTTGTGCCTGTTGTTGCTGTTGCTGTTGTGCATGTTGTTGTACTTGTTCGTGCCTTCGCCTCTGCTCTTCCATGAATCTTTCCGTCATTTCAGGATTACCTGCTATTCTCTGCATGTAATTGGGGTCTATGTTGTAATAATGCTGTGGGTATTGATACTGTCCGTGGGCATTTCTTTGTTGCTGGTGTTGCTGCTGAGCTTGTTGTTGCATCTTCTGTTGCTGCTGTTGTTTTTGCTGCTGCTGTTGCATCTCAGTGAGTGACATGCTTCCTTTCACATCTCCAGCACTGCCAGCAGTAGACGACTCCAGCTTCTTGCCCGTGTGGAGATCGTGGCTCGACTTTCCAGTGTCCTTGACCTCGCTTTTACCCGGAACATTTCCCGCTGGTGCCATAGGCTGTCCCTCCTTCTGTTCCTGACCCTGGGGCTTGGGGGCACCACTTGGCTGCACCGCTGGGGTCAGGAAGGGTGGCTGTCCGTAGTACGGACTGTACACTCCGTGACTGTCCTGTGTCTGCACGGACGGTGGCCTTTCACTGGGCACTGGTTCTTCTCGCAGAGGCTGCGTCTCCTTCTCAAGAGTGGGGGCTGCTTCATTGGCATCAGAGATGTCGGAGTAGGCCGGGCTGTGGGCATCTTGTTCTTGGTTGGGGCTTAGGGTGTTTGAAGAGGAGGGTTCTACTGGCTTTGGAGCGAGTTGAGCCTTATTCTGAATTGGTATGGTAGGGTCTTTACTCGCACTGCCCACTGGCTGTTGCTTCTCCAGTTGTGGCGGAGTGGACGTGTCAACCTTCTGAACTGTGATCACAGTTTCCGTGGTGACTCGAGGAATGACAGCCGCGGGAGCTGTTTTGATGACAGACGCCACACCGACCTTGTTTTTATCGTGGTGACTCTTCTCACCGTCCTTGTGTCTGTCTCGATCTTTATCTTTCTTTTTCTTCTTCTGTTTCTTCTCCTTCTCTTTTTCCTTCATCTCCTTGAGACTTGCCAGTGCTGGGTTGACCTTTGAGGACTCCCCCAGGATTGTGGGTTTTGGCTGGATAGGCTTCAGTGAGGAGACTGTGTTGACTTGTGCTATGCCTGCTTGTGTGGAGATTGCAGTGTGTGCTAATGTCGTGGCTGGTGCAGGCATAATCGGTCTCGTTGTGGACGCAGCCGTCAATTTCTTTGACTTTTCACTTTTGTCCTTTTTCTTCTTCTCTGGCTCTACTTTAACAATGTTTGTGACTGGAATGGTGACTGGCACGGATGACACAGTTGCCATGGTAACAGGGACTGCGGTGAGCCCGGCTGGTGCAGCCGGTCGAACTGGAGCAACAGTCGCTACCTTGATGTTACTAGCTGCTGGATTGCCAACGACGGTCACCTGACTGGGCGCCTGGCTCACGATGGCAACGCTGTTTGTTACCAGACCGATCTGTGTACCTGAGATCTGGTATTTGACTGGTACAGGGGCGATTGCAGGTTTGCTCACAGTCACGGGCGCAACTGTCACTTTAGTCAGTTTCTTTGTTTCAGGTGCACTGGTAACTGGCAAGGAAACTACAGGTTTCACTTCTGGTTTAGGCTGTGGCTCCTTCTTCTCCTTGGGTTGCGGTTGAGGTGTCTTGCTCTGCTCCTCTTTCTTGTCCTTGACTTGCGGAGCTGCCTTCACCTGCTCATCCTTGTCTATCGGCTCCTCTTTGACTTTAATTATGGGCGGAGACTCAGCCTGTGTCTTGGACTCGGCTGATTTTTTCTCGGCCTTCTTCTTGCTGGATGGCGTGTCTTTGCTCTCCTCCTTACGACTTGGCTTTGAGGCTAACGGTGTTTCTGGAGTTGTGGCCGGTGTGGGTCGTGGCGTCTGTTCCGACGTCGACGCTCCATCATTTGTCTTTTCCTCCTTCATCTCAACATCCTCCGAGCAACTCACCGAGCTGTTCTTGTGAGCATGACTCTGGTGATATTTCAGTCCGTTCATGTGCCGATATTTCTTGTTGCAGTTGGGTTCAGGGCAGACAATTAAGCCTGAGCCATCAGCGCTATTTGAGACAACTGCGCTGGAACTAGCGTCACTGATACGGCCGTCCGTCCTTGATCGTTTGTTGGACTTTGGAGGGTCAAACATGGCTGGGTCAGGTTCCGATCGTGCCTTGCGCTTTGTGGTGGAGCTCTCAAACCTTGCAGGACTGGGTGGCGGGATGAAGCCTGTATTGTTACGCCGATTGCTGCGGAGTTTGCGGTCACTGCCATTATCGACCGTCTTTGGAGGTGGACCACCACCGCGACCTCGCTTGCCTCGACCCTTGGGAGTCCTCGAGTCAAAGTCACTGTTTGGCGAGTCACAGTTGAGGCTGAAAAAAATGAAATAGAAAATGTTGAACTGCAAACCAATAGGCAACAATCTTGAAGTCCGGTGAATGTATGTAAGTTCATCATGATATCATGTCGCATTTCATCCACTGATTTAGGACATTTGGTTGGAAACATGTATCACTTTAATTATTTGCCTGACAGGTGACAATGGTACAAGAATGTACATATTATAGTTTGATTATATTGAAATACCGTGGTGGGGCCCAGTCGTGTTTGGTGGCACAATGGTACAAGAGTGTATTATATTGACATACCGTGGTGGAGCCCAGTCGTGTTTGGTGGCACAATGGTACAAGAGTGTATTATATTGACATACCGTGGCGGAGCCCAGTCGTGTTTGGTGGCACAATGGTACAAGAGTGTATTATATTGACATACCATGGTGGAGCCCAGTCGTGTTTGGTGGCACAATGGTACAAGAGTGTATTATATTGACATACCATGGTGGAGCCCAGTCGTGTTTGGTGGCACAATGGTACAAGAGTGTATTATATTGACATACCGTGGTGGAGCCCAGTCGTGTTTGGTGGCACAATGGTACAAGAGTGTATTATATTGACATACCGTGGTGGAGCCCAGTCGTGTTTGGTGGCACAATGGTACAAGAGTGTATTATATTGACATACCATGGTGGAGCCCAGTCGTGTTTGGTGGCACAATGGTACAAGAGTGTATTATATTGACATACCGTGGCGGAGCCCAGTCGTGTTTGGTGGCACAATGGTACAAGAGTGTATTATATTGACATACCGTGGTGGAGCCCAGTCGTGTTTGGTGGCGTCCATCAGAGTTCCGACGTACGTCTTTCCTCGCCAAGTAACATTCACAACCAGCAAACCTGGAGTTACATGGGAAACTTTTACAGTATTTTATTGTGAATCAGAAAAACATTTGCCAAAGATAAAGTGTTCTCTACTTTTCTGTGCTATATTGAATTTTAATTGATACTAACCATTGTTTGTTTCGTTCCAGACGAGACCTTCAAGAACAACGCTGGTTCCCGGCTCACACGGCCCGAGACAGTCTGGATCTGTGGCGACACCCACGTGTGAGGTTTCCACAGAGGCGTCTCGTCTCCCACCCTCAACACGGTTGCCCCCGGCGCCCACATCCCGCATCTCCACGGCAGCGCCGGTGGGAGATTTTGACTCAGAATCTCGCTGTTCTGAGTCTCGTTTGTCACCATGGCGACGGTCCTGGGCATCGTGGGTTTTTCCATCTTGGGATTTCCCAGCAGATTCACTCATGCTAGGGGCAGGAATGCTCTCCGTCTGTGGGAGAAAAGAAGTATTCTTTATATGAATAATTTGAGCTCAAAAATTCCTTTCAGTTCAACAGAAAGGCATCATCCTAGGAGATGTAACAATGAAACTTTTAATCATTCCATAAGATCATTAACTTAAAACTTGGCTAAAGTATCCAAGTAGTAAATATGCCTATTACTTCTGTCAGAATGTATATATTTATGCAGTGCCAGCAAAAAATGTTCAATACAGCACATGACAAAAGCATTATTTAATACACCAGACATTTAATCTTGCTTCCCAACTGTTGTAAACCAACTAATTACATATCTGATACTGCAGTGTTACAAGTAAGCAGAAACCTGAGATACACATACATGACCTTACATTCGGTGAAGATCGTAACATGCCAATAACATATGATCCTTCAAATCCTGGTCAAGCCAAGGACATAAATGCACATGGCCCAACCCAAATGTCACCTAAGCCTCCTTCGTTCATTAGTTTAATCTCATTATTCCAGGTCTCCTAAAGGGCTAAGCGGGCTATTTATATCTAGTCTAGTTTGTAGGTTGTTAGATGACAACCCAACGGGAAGTATCTAATAACGCGGAGTCACCGATAGCACGAGTGTCAGATATTTCATACGCTAGTGCATCCTGGTTCAAACTGAACATATTTATTATTAGGACTAATAATTTCCATGAACTAAAAACTTGATGAAAATTGCAATGTACAAGTCTTTTTAATATCATTCGTTGTTATTTACAAGGAAATATTTAACAAGCCAACTAAAGCTAGATAATGGAGATCAGGGTGGACGAACTCAAAAGTGAAGGTGAATTAAGGTAATTATTCTGTAATTTAAAATCAGCTCTGGGAATTTGGCAAGGAAACAAAACAAATACAGGACTGGCGTCAATGTCAGTGGAATTAACTATAAATTAACAATTGCCAGTAGAGGTCATCATTATGGTTATTGGTTCTGTACAAATTTCAGAATTCTGTTCAAAACAGTTGGCGCATGTGTGCATGGTGTGGGGGGGATGGGGGGGGGGATTATGGTTGGCCAAAAATATGTACGAAGTGATGAACATGGATATTGTCCATAATACCAGTACCAGGTATGGAAATCAGACAATATATATACAGAATCCATATACATTTGTAGACAGTGATTTTTTAACTCAATCACGATTTCAGTGAGGTGACAAATTTGGCAGCCATTAACTTCTTTTGCCCCGTGTACGTCTAGTTAGATCACCAGGACATGATAGATAAGGGAGGATAGCAAAAAACCTCAGAAGAATTCCAAATGAAGTGCCGTTGTAGCTGCTCACCTTTTCAACTTTGATTTTTTTCATGGGCACCGCAATTCTATCCTCGACCTTAGCATTGAACTCATACGGGTCATGTGATGGGAGCTCTCTCTTGACGTTGCCGTTGGTATTGCCTAGCGCTGCCATGGATACGCGGTCGAGCTCCACAGTTACGCTGGTGATGTTGGAGGAGCCCGGAGCGGGGGTCGCAGGATTCTGTGCTATCTGTGTGGTAGCATTACTGGCTGGGGCCGACGCTCCGTGGCTGCTGCCCGTCGCTGATACTGAATAGGTCCCGACCCCAGAGGAGCTGTGGGAATCATTTCCCGAGGCCGTCTTTGACCGGTCTGACTTCATGTGCCGGTCTTTCTTGTGACTGCTTCTATTCTTGGACGTCGAGGACGGCGATGATTTCTCTTTTTCTGCAATGGAATGCTTCAGTCTGTCCATTGTGGATGGCTGTGCACTCATTTGGTGCTGTGAGTTATGCTGCGAGTGTCCTAACGTTTCATGTCCTGTGTGATTGCTACTGTTACTGTTAGTGACAAAAGCGTTCTTGGAGTCGCCACTTTTGGTCGACCCATCGTTTTTTGCAGTGGACACAACACCCTGACCAGTGGTAAGTCCCGGCGAGACGGAGGTGGCCATAGTTGACGATTTGCTGCCACTACGCTTGATTTTGACTTTGAGGCCTTTCTCGCTGCCAGCACTCTGTCCGTGACTGGACGCCAACCCGTGGGTCTGACCCTGGTCGCCGCTGTTGGACTTGCTAGGAACCGGCTTTGGCGGTGAGCCTCCACTGGGGTTCATCTTGCCTCCGGTGTTGTTAGTGACTTGGGTTTTCCCGGCGGATGAAGGTGGACTTCGTGCCTTGTCGGCGTCGGCGTCCAGATCGATAACGAGCTTGCCTATGCCAAGGTCCCAGTCCTCCTCGTCCTCACTGTCTAAGCACGGTCCGCCCAGACACTTGGGCGCATTGTTGTTGTCCGCGGCGACGGTGGCGGTGCCATGGTGCTGGTGGTGCACGGTTGTCGACGATACCAGACTGGTAGCCACGCGGTTGTGGCCGCCAACGGACTGTTCTTTCATCTGTTTGCAACTGGATCCGACATAAAATAATTCTGTTGGCCCCTGCGCTGCGAGCTTTGGTGCGGCTGCGTACTTGTGGCTGGGGTTTCTCTTGGAGCTTTCAGTTACAGCGGGGGTCTGAAGACGAGCAAATGTTCCCTTCACTTGAGAGACATAATCACATTTGCCAATCCCTGAACGATGGTATTTCCTTCCAGACCTGAAATAGCATAGAATAATTCCACATTACTCAATAATGAACAATATTACTATATTGCAGCATTGATCTACACCATAATTGATCATGTAATTGGTCTTATTAACACTCAAATCTTCAACGCAGCTTGGATATTTCAAGTCTTGAGTTACAAATGCAGTACCCAATAACATCTAGTGCCGGGGAGTGCTTTAGTTATTACAGCTTTTACCAGTGAATTAATGGAAGTTATGCATGATATATTGGAATGATCCCACAACTCCCAAGATCAATATATTTATTCTGCCATGGTCATTGACAACCTGTTGAAATTGGCATTGAAAATGAATAAAAATTGAGACAGGCAATTTATATTCAGTATGTGGCACTATGTGCCCTATTGATATTTAAAATGCAGTCATGAGTGATGTTTAAAATGGTCCAATACATCATCAGTTTGATGCAGTGTTGTTGTTATGCGGAAAGCCATAATTATTTCTACATGAAAAGCTCAATATGGATTTTAGTATTGCCTTGGCTCTGCCAATACCATCTATACACTATCTTAAAATCGATCAAAACCAATATCGCAGTCCAGCCAAGGCTCAGGCAGAAAAGTCAGCAAAACGCCACCCATATTTGTGAACTCCATTTGCATGTAAACAAGCCAAAGTTACCAACAGCCAGGCCAGGGTATATATCGTAAAAGCCCCTGCTATCAGGCTGAATTCCTGAGAAAAAGATAGCAGTGCACACATTGCGCGCTTGGCGCATACAAGTCGCAAACCGCTTTTGATAAAGTGCTCCAAATCAAAGGCGCCCACAGGCTTTGAAAAAGAGGACGCACACACGCAGGAGGGAGTCCTAGCCAGTAGGCGTGGGGTGTGGGGCCCGCCTAGGGCCCCAGAAGCTCAAGGGGTCTAGATGCTCTCTGGTTGAATCTAGGCGTTTTGCGGGTACCTACATGTAACACAGTCTTAGATCCAGTGTGATCAAAATTAAATTTTCAATGAACAAAAGATGTAACGTCAGCCTATTCAAGGTAATAGGCCTACATGTGGAGTAATACTACCCGGTAGGCCCATCTAGTATTTAATAGCGTCATTGTGGTTGTGCATCAAAGTTTCTATCGAGCCTGAAATTTGAGGATTAGGAGAAGACCATTAGAAATATAGGGGCCTAACGTCCGAAAAGACAATCAATACGAACACGATGGATTTGGAGCGGGTGGGGTGGGGGTGGGGGGGGGGGGGGGGGTAGGGGCCGGAAAGGTAGGTAGTCTGAAATTTTTGTATACGCACGTGCGTATACTGCGTACCCCTGTGGGCGCCACTGCTCCAAATCGAAATCCATACCGTAGCTAGGGTAAAACGACATGGGTCCAACATGCCGCGAAACAAAGCCTTCTCTCTTGCCGGCTGGCTCCGCTGGCACAGTCCCTCGATACAGAATCCATAGCCATCCATCGAAAGCCTGTTGTATTTTTACTCGGGCCCGCCTAGATTCACACAGTACATGGCTGCCACAGCGCTCAGCGAGCTGCCCGCATCAAGCCCCAGGCAATGGCAATAACCCGGCCCAGACACCGCGCTGTCACGTGACGAAAAGGCAATTGCTCAAATGCATGAGCCCATCATCGACGTTTTCACGGGAGAACGGGTGGCTCTTTTTCCGGTTGGGAAACCAGTTGATTTCGATCGAATCTGCACGAAATATCACAGATTTTGCCCGAAGATGTAACCGACTATACCTTGGTTGACTGACTGAGCAGACAGTATACGAAAATTGAGTGAAAATTGTTCAAAATACCCCGTATACCTGAGCAAATCTGGACCATTTTTTTCATCTGCGTTTATGGAGAGATCATGGAGATACGTTTGTGAACACACTGCACACATACTAACTATTTCAGTCTGGCAAGTGACCACAACTTCAAAGGCGTGAGTTCTGACCGGATATATATATATATATATATATAGGCTCAAGTTCAATGACCCATGAATGACCTAATTCTGGCAGAGAACATGGATTCTAGTGTAGGGTCAGTGTTCAAAATCTTACAAAACACCGGCGTCATCGCAATATCTTCCAGTTCCCACCCCCCACCCCTCGAAACATCACATTTTCAATGGGAGGCTAATAGCCAACACAAGTACTGGAAATGACGACGAATTGTACGTCAAGCCTAAATATTCAACACAGTTGGTAACGATACAAAAATGTTGCTCAAACCACGAACTATCAAACCTTCGGCTAGACAATCGCTTCTCCCGATACACTCAAATATTGTATGTATCCAGAAACACGTACTATCTCTTCCGAGTGAATGTGTACGACAGCGTACAACAATACACTGAGTAGTACTACCAACTGGTTGTAGATCCACAGTTTGTACACATCGTACGCGATTCAATGTGGTGATAAAATTCCGACTGGGTCCGTGATATCCGGCGACAGTCGGGCTGTCTACTGTATTTGCCGTGTTCGACTCTAGCGTGTGAAGTCTGCAGCCTTCGTGAAATACGCCCACTTCGGCAGAAACACCGGCAATGCCGCCCGCTAAAACCCGGGCAACGGTGTCCACAAAATCCAACTTATTCTGCCAATATCCAACACAACATAGCGAATGATCACTCTAACGACATACCTTGCGCCCAACTTGTGAATTTCGCTAGGAAATGGTGAATTTCAAGCAGAAATCGTGTCCGAACAATCTGGCGGTCGACTTCGCTCCTTTGTCTGCAGCGAGCGTGTTCCGAGATCGCGAGTTGAAACGCAGGGCTCGAATGACCTCGTTGGGCGAATTCATCTGCTCGGCAGACTGCGGGGAGGGTCAGGTTGTGTAACTGTAAAATATGAGGGGATTAAATATTTTACTCAGGCGAGCACGAGGTATATTATCGCGGGGATTTCGCAAAGTGCTAAGTCTCGGTTGTTTGTGTGGGTTTTGACGAGTTAGCTAAAACGATAGCTCGAGTTAAGAAGATATGCCGTTTCCCGTGTGTAATTACTGTGACGAAGGGGTGCGCCTGCTCGTCGCATGTGTTGGACTCGCCCTCCAACTAGCAAATAGCGGCCGAGTGTTGTATGTGCCAGTCCTCGACGTGTAGCCTGCATGTTATTAGCGAACGTGGTCGGTCCGAGCACGCATTTACTCTCTCCTGTATCCATGGTTTGCTGGTTACGATACCACACAATCCTACACGTTGTGCTGGTGCATCACGTCTTGACAGCAACTGTAATCTATTTTCTGGTGGCTGGCGGAACCTAGATTCAAAGCTTGAAAAAAAATCTAATTTCATGTTTTCTATCTTCACCACCCTCAACATAGGGCCTTCGTAGTATCAGGAACCCATATCGTATGGTTTCTGGCAGTACCGCGTATAGACATTAGACCGTACAGTAACTACACGCATTGTCAATATCAGCAGAGTTAAAATTTGTCCTTATCTCTAATAGCCTGCCGAGTATCGTGAGCAAATCTGACAGCTTTTGTATGTGAGTTTGTAATATATGGAAGTGACACCATTTAAAAATGTACACGAAGTTTTTGAGCTTGTGTTGGCCATGATCCCGGGGTGGGGGTGGACAGGGGGGGGGGGGGGGGATCCACGTTGGAGAGTTAGCTATATATAGATCATGACGTCACTGCCTCACTGGTAAAGGAAGCTCTTACTTGAGTATGTATACAGAAGCAGGGTAGCCCGACTAATCAGTTTCGTTCACGTGGCTTGCACTACCCGCACTACACATCCACTGAAAATACCATTTAATCCGTTGTGCACAATTCAAATCCTTACAAACAAACAGCACAAGCCACCAGTGAAAATCTGGGACATATTGAATGTTCACAGCAAGTGCGCCTTATTCCTTATCGATCGCCGTGAACATAATGCACACTTCTGAAAAATTGTGATGTCGTATTTGAATTCATATCACTTTCCACATATTTACACACCATGGACTACGAATCTTATCGGACTAGATCAACTAACATGAAATAAATCATAAAAAATCCTAAATTTGAAAATCCCGGGGGAATATTGGCACCTGAGCACACATGCATGCATGGGATGTTTGGTGGTTATACAACAGTGTCTGTTTGCTTGCATCATGCTTCCACTAGTAAATTTCCTAAATGTTTTGTGGAAGAGATCAACAGGAAAAAAGAACATTTTAATTTTGAAATCGTAGCGTAGGACAAACTCTGGCACTGCCTTGGCCCCGATGCACAGACTGACAAAAGACACTGATCTATGGGTGCATAAAAAACTTACCCTGCATTAAAAATGACAGGGAAAAGATTCACCAGTCTTCCCACCTGTCGACTGATCAAACAGTGTTTTAATCTCAAATATGGGCATTTATCTCTGGTATCCTGCTGAGCAAAAGTGATGGCAAATCTTCACTAAGGGAAGGCACACTAAGAAATGTATATTTTGACCTAACATCAAAATATGTATCATTAGAGACCCATAATGAAACCCATGGGGTTCTAGTATTGTTTCACTTCGAACAAGCTGTTTCTGGATGTCTTAGACAATGTAATATTTCTGTCTTCAACATCTTTTCTGATAATGCCAGCATATAAGAAAACATCATGCATCCTGCTTGTCAATTTGAGCATAAAACCAGAAGAGTTTCTTTTGATTTTATCCAGGATTTTAGTAAAGCCTGCGATGACTGCATGGTGGTATTTCGGAGAACTTGTGGCCAGCGGAGGGACAGTTGAAGTGAGTGCAGACTGGCAGTCAGGGAGATTCAAGATTCAAAGTGAACTAACCAACAGCTATTCATAAATTCGTCCCTTTATGGTTTGGTCGTTGAATGCAAGTGACAGTCCCCCTTTCTCACTGTGTGTGAGTCACTTTCCAGTGAGCTAGCTGCTTTATGGATGAATGCCACTGAAAGAAGCCTTGATTGTGTGTAACAACAAGGGCAAAACCCCTGGAATGTCTGCCGGTGGATTCAGAAACAGATTTGAAATCACAAGAACGAATGAGGAATTCATGGGCTCTCGGTTTGTGAGTGACATCGAGTGCTTTTTACTGCATTAAAATATATTTAGAAAGGTTTGCTATAATTCAGAGTGAAAGGGAGCCTTGAAGTATACCTATAATGGCTGTATGTACTCGTAGGTGCATAATTTGGAAATGTTTCATCATTTAAAATTTTTATATTCAACTCATTGACCTCAAATTCATCCATATAATGAAATACTAATATTAGATTGAACATGATTTAAGACTCTTCGTCAGGAGATGTAGCAGGCATACTGGTTCTAATAATAGTCAAGACTCAACTAATATCACATGTTTAGATCTACACTGTACCGTAGTTTGGAAAATCTTTGACCGTAGGTATTCCACGATATAAGGTATTTTTCATGAAATGTGAAAGTGAAAGTTTGCAAGTTTGACTGCTGCACTAATACACATCCATACCATGCACCCAGACGGCCATCACTAGGTCAAATGCGTGTCGAGATACAAATTGATACATTGTTCTTTTTTCAGTGAGTTCGTCTGCACGTATTGCCATGGAAACGAGAAGTGCACTGGCGTCTCAGTACTGGTCCATGATCGCTGTTTTAGTGGCTATATCTCAATTATATGTTGTAGAGTGTAGTTGCACATATCATCATGCTAAGATGATTGTGCGCCTAGGCGGCCCAAGTATCATATCCTGCGCCTTCCTCTATATTCAATAAGGATTAAAAAGGTGCGAGACAGATTAAATGGTATGTTTTCAGTGGACGAGTAGTATTAGGGAGCAGTGTATGGTACTTGGGCCGAGTAATCGTACCTTTGTACAATAGCCTAATCGATAAAGGCTTAGGATCAGCATTTCACTGCTGAGCTTCGTTATCATTATTCCCTTCATGGCTCGGCGAATGAAGGGTGAATATTTCATTTGGAGTCTTCTATGGACCTAGATCTATATCGGTTTTTTTTTCCAAAACGACAGAAAATACTATCGTAGGCCTAGTTCTTCTTCAGAAAAGATGCGCAGAAATTCACGCAAATTACCGTTCGTTTGGTCTGCGATGTTTATCACACTCCAGCAATCAAAAGACAGTGGGTCTCTGAATTTCTTCTGCCCAGGTTATTTCAGATAGAAATTGGCGCCAGACAAATATGTACGCATTCAGGCGGTCGGCTGCCTGCTCAATATTGATGCAATATGCAAGGCGAGTAGGCGACACGGCACATTTCGTACAATGCCAAAAGCAGCGCGGCGCAACCGAATTCACCAGGGGCTTTCGTTTGAAATTCACCAACACACGCAACTCAACTGCCATGGCAGGGGACCGCCAAAGCAAAAGCAGGCCTGTAGAAGCCAGATACATAAACATTGAACAGGGCCTTGTACGCCGAAACGGCTGTGCGATGTTTACACCCAGACAACACCGGTATCTCGTGAAATATACAAAACTGCACACAGCCGCCGGCCCCCGGCCCAAGTCATGTGCCGGAGAACGAGTGAGCGGTCTGGGCCCAGCCGACGGGCGGGTCGCTTTCCCAGCGCACTTGGCAAGCTGCGGCCCGCTGCAGACAGACCGTCGGCTTCGGCGCGCTCGATAATTCACACGCAAATAACCCATCGGAAATGGAAGACGACCCTCTGGGAATATTGACACGGCCTTGTACAAGCCATCAAGGCTATCCAATCAACAAACGCGATCCCCCGAAGTCATGCTCTGATTGGTTGGCAGCCACCCATTAATCAAAGGGGCCCGGTTTTTCAAGCTGTGAGTAGGTGCAGCGGTTTTCGGTGCGTTCGTTCGTCGGCGGCGGTTTTTGTGTTGCTGGGTCTTTGTAAATGGCGAGCTGCACCGAACGTAGGCGGCGGCTGGCTGTATAACGGCTATCTTTTGTTGGAGCTTTAGTACAATCGATATCATGGGCAGGCGGTGGAGGACTTTGAGTGGCGAGGTCGAAGACACGACACTGAAATTATGAAGAGTTAAATATTGATTGGTTTTGCTGCTTGTCAAGCGATATGCGTGAGAGGTCGATATATTTGATGAAAGTTTGCAGCTGTAGTATGTTTGGCAAAAATTGTTTGTATTGAAGTAACTTACATGCAGTGATGATACAATCAGGCTATATCTAATACATACCTAGTAAATACACGAGGTTGAGAAAATTTGTATCGTAATTGTAGAGGTGCCTATTTCGAACAAATATAGTGACCAACATTGGAAATTGTATGTCCAGCATTGGCAACCCCATAACAAAGACCATCAACGTCTTTGCCCATATAGAGATTCAAATATTATGAGTATTTGGATAAGATTCAAATTTTATATGTACACGTAGAACTCCCAGGTGAATGCAATACCACTTGGACTACCTGAACGAATTATGGGTGACTGATATGTGTAGTTTCTGATCACATTGAATTGGCATGCACGTGGCGACCGTGGATGTTAAGGGGTAGGCCTACTTGTGATAGGAACCCTGTCTAACAATTTTGGAAACCTAACACTGATTGTAGAAAGAAGCATTATAAAAGCTGAATTCACATTGATATCAAGATGGCGGACTGGGAATTCAAGAATGACTAATTGAGCAGTAACTGGTCATGAAGGCATAAATAATCCTGGAAGTTAAAGCTGGATCTACCATGCCAAAAAATTAGAGCTTGACATGTTTTGATGATGATTCTGTCATCTCCAGAACCATATTATCTTGCTCGGTTATAGAGATTTAGGGTCACTATATAAACGTTTCAATGTCTGAAATCAGTGTGAAAATTTACCTCTCATTATGACATCAACAAGTTGAGTTAATTCAATCAGCAATTTATTTAAGTTACCTATTGTTGTTTCCAATGCCGTATTGGTCCTAAAAGTATGATGGCGTGCCAAAGCAAGACCTCCTGCAGTAGCGCACGCAAAAATGAGGTAAAATTTAAGAAAATCACTGAATAGTATACCTATAGCCTCCAATTCCCTTGGTTATGATTTATATAACCAAAATATGTGGATAGGAATACTCCAAGAGTTCATTAGAAAGATATGAAGTGAAATGCAAAGTTACAAAAATCGAAAATTTTTGTAGAAAAGAGGGGGGCGTGCTTCTATTAGGACCAATACGGTATTAGTTTTGAATTTAATGTAAGTAATGTCACTGAGTACTGTTCATGTGAGAAAAACCCTCTTTAATAACTAATTATAGTAATAATCCATCATTAATAACTAAAGTAACTTAATTACACAAACTTGGCAATGTGGGTACTAGAGGCTGTACCATCTGGGATGTGTGCTAGGGAACGTTGTGTATCGAAACTCATAAATATTACTCATACTCATGCCCAAAACAACACACTTTATGACGTCATGGATATTGTTTTTTATGGTACACAAAAGTGCAAATTTCACCCTGATCAGGCATAGTAAAACGTACATATGTCAAAAAATGTATATTTAAAAGACAGTTTGGTTTTGTGAAAGGTAGGATGATTATCATCATCTTCATGCCATGCTTCAATAATCTTGCATGAATGGCCTTACCTCAACATAGGATGGGTTGATTGTTATGAAAATAGTGAAGCATAAAATACCATTGACAGACTAGATGACTGTCACGAATACTTCTTTAAGTTCTTTCAATATCGAATGAGGTGTAAATATCATAACACTTAAATTATTTTAGAAACTAACGAAGTTATGAAAAAGCACAATATACATGACTTTCAACATTTTCACCTGATAAGTCTCTTCAAACAGGTATCTTGCCAGCGAAATCCCATACACTTTTGAACTAATTGACATAATGATGATTGCGTAGTACATTAATGATACGGATGATGTTGTCAACACTACAAAACTAAAGACTGGGCACGTCACAGTCACATTGCCAGTAAAATGGACAGGTTTTGGTTAGTAAAGTGAATTTATTAGTAAGTTAACACTATTAATAAGTAGACTAACATATGTACACACACATATATACATTACTGAATATGTAATATGGTCGAGGATTTTCAGATTAAAATTGCACGGATAACCTATTAATAAGTTACTTCAAATATAAATTAGCTGAAATTCAACTAAATTATCTCCTGAATCATGATGCTATTAAAAAGGGCTACGCCTATGACTTCATATTGTTCTGTTGGACGAAACGATCTGCTTGCTAATTATGAAACG
This sequence comes from Terebella lapidaria, assembly GCA_949152475.1. Lineage (NCBI taxonomy): Eukaryota > Metazoa > Annelida > Polychaeta > Terebellida > Terebellidae > Terebella > Terebella lapidaria. The sequence goes on along the minus strand of OX424562.1, from coordinate 4,828,850 downwards.
ACATCGCCCATTTGGTGTGTATTACAGGACAAGGCACTCATGATTTACGAGCGCTATTTTTTTTCCCCTCGTGACAACCTCGATCGCGGATGTATTCCCTCCCCGACAACACCGGTCCATAGTAACGTACTGCTCGGCGTCTCGCTCGTTTGCGGACTGCTAATTCAAATCGATCCGATAATTTCAGCGAATTTGGCGACGTTGAATACATTTAGCAACCTTGAACTCGATTTTTATGACAAGAATACTCTTCCATGCATGTTCACAATGGCTGCATCAATAGCCTATGTAATATAAATTGATTATAAATATAGGCGATAAATATAGGCGATAATAAATGTAGGCTACATAGGCCTAAGCTATTTCATAATTTAGAGGGTATATCATGCAGCATGAAAAAAGGACCTAAACTTATGCACGAAACCACATGTTCGTTTTATAAGGTCAGCTGCTTGGTTAGCTGTCGTTGGTTTAAACTAAAAACCAGACCATATAGATGCTGAGTTATACGCTGGAGTCGCTGGTGGAACCTGTAAAAGCCATGCACGCAATTTACTTGGGAGGCTTCCCAGAGAGTACTGGCTTAATGCCGCCCTACCCTTTTGCAATATTGATCAGCGGATCCTAACATATACGGCCCCGTGCATGTTTAGAGCGGCTGAGAGCACTTCACCGTCGCCACGTCTGAATATTGTAAGCCGAGCTACTCGGAGACCTTTCGGCTAGCGCTCGGAATTAGGTTCCACAGCCGTAACCACGTCAGTCTGAGCAGGGCCCTCACGTGAACGGAATTGCTGATGGGGGAAAAAGCCGTATCTCCAATTGCAGACCCCGTGGTTTTTTCCCCCATTCTATCCTTTCGTGAGACGCCCGAACAAATCATGGCAGACGATCGAGCGAACTGGCGGACTGGTTTCCCGCCATCTGCAGCCGACAGCAGACGACAGCAGAATCTAGCACAGGGGCGATGTTGAAAATATCAACTTATCGGATGGAGAGGATTCGATCGATCCCGCACGGTCCACCATTCCATTGTGCTGCTGCGATTAACATTTACTACAAAGAGAGCTGACTGAAAACAACGAGGGGCTTGCCAGGACAAAGGCAGCGAGGTTTTTTCTTCTTCTCCGAGCGCCGTGAATAAAATCACCGTGAAAAGATGTGTTTTGGTTTGCCTGACGAGAGCGCCAGAACAATAGAGATATAAGGGTCAATAAAAGGCCATTTATTTAGCTGGATACAAGTACTATCCATGCAAGAGCGGCCCCTTCCTCTTGCAGATTCAATAGACGCATGATAAATAAAACAGCAAATATTGGCTCCGGCTTCTACCGAAAGCCCAATATCGCGCGAAATATTTAAAACCCAAGAAGACAAATATCAGACGCGCCAGGGAAAATACCATACGTTATTGACTGGTGCCCGTCCAAAATGAACTAATGGCGCAATATAATAGGAGCCCTCTTTTCGCTTCCTGCTCGATTTTGCCTTCCCTCGGGCATCTCACATGTGCAGCGAGGGAGAGCAGCCTGTCGAGTCGCGTTTCTGTTCCCCGCGGTGACAGTTTCACTCACTCGGGGTGCGCCTGATGGGTTCAACGTGAGTTGCAGGGAAGGAGAGAAAACGTGCAGACCAACGCCAGCAATCATGGATGGATGCAGCCAGTACTTGCCATACAGCGTTGTTTCCTCTCCCTGCTCCATAGTGTCTGATGCACAGCAAGGGGTAGACTGCCCGCCATCCGCGTCAGTTGGTTCCTGGGGGACGAATATTTAATACGGCCCCTTTACCCCCACCTTCCCGGGTTACCATGGTGAGGCGACCTGTGTGTGATGGATGTAGACCGACCAGCAGTCGGTGTCGTGCTCGCTTGCTTCTCTGGACTCGCACTTTGTCTTTTCGCTTGTGAAAAAAACCCAAAAACATTTTGCTCTCTTACCATCTCATTCATTTTGTCTTTAGGGTTGTAACAACATGCAATATCATCCGACAATATAATATCATTTGCTAACGCTAATTTTGCAGAGCATAGGCCCCTATATATAGTATACTTACTCTATCCTGTATGTATCTAAATGTAGATAGACCTACATGTATGAAAACATAGGCCTACACAGGAATGCAAAAAACGTACGCCAGACCAGAGAGCTAGCATACTTAAATATAATATCAACGGATGCTGGGATAGGATTTATAAATATAGCCTAACACTAAAGCAGACAGGAGAAAATTTGGTGGAGAGTCCGAGATTAATAATTCCAACTGAGGTCACCTTATCGCGGCTAGTAGGCTAGAAAACCGGTCCATTCTGCCCCTATCTATATACCTTATACAATCAGGCAGCATACTACAGCACGGTGTACATGCAATACACAAAGGTAAAGCCCATTTCCGCTCGCAAGTAAACGAAAACAAACACGTGGTTTCCGCTTCGTGTATGGCTTCATTCTCGGTTATCAATCAGCAGATCCCTCGAGGTCTGATGGCTGGCTGGGATGGTTGTCTGGTCTGTGAGGGATGTGGGTGGGTGAGGGGGGTGGGTGGGAAGGGGTGGGGGGGGGGGGGTTAGTGAAGGGGCTGAATGAGCCATATAGTAATTACGGTAGGTCCTACTGTACACCGTTTTGTTTCGCGTGGCATGAAAAATGCGCACAATGCAATGCAATACTTCGGTTTTTTGTGTGGCTTTTATTTTCGCGTTCTTTTCGATCATCCGTTTTCCCTTTCACCGTTCATCATTCTCTATAGGCCACGGCCAGGCTCGCACATGGTTTTTTTTATCGTCTTTCTCGAAATTTCTTTCTTATATTTTACATTTTAGCCTCTGGCGTCTGCCAGGTATACTTTATACCTTGTGTTTTTTGCTCCAGCTGTTCTGAAGTGTCGTTTATCTAACTAAAAGTGCGCCTTTTGTTCGCGAATGCATCACGAAAACGCATGCAGATGTTGCGCGTGATGCACGAAGCAATATGGGAGCACGTGGTATTTTTTCTTGTCCCCTTTCACCCGTATCGGCTGTAAAAAAGTAATTAATCTTTCTCTTTGTTCGCATGCGGTCGCTATCTGCACTTAGCATGTGCGCTATAATATATTAACGGCACGTAGATCCCCCAGGGTCATAATTTATAAAATATAGTAAAGCTGAAATTATTGAATAGGCATACTAATGACAAAATGCATGAAATCATTTCAAATCTGATCAATGATACCAAAACTGTAAGCTTTTGTTCTATTGTTAGTGGCTTCTGAAACACAGGATTGCATGTACATGTGCCCTCCCCCCCCCCCCCCCCCCCCTCGATCCTCCCCGTCAGAAATTAGTCCGATCTGCATACGTAGGCACATACGTCTGTATATTTCTTACGGCCTTAACGTAGTCCGCTACAAACAGGGAGGTAATGACATGTCAAAATTTAAAAGTTATATATTGAATATTATCTCTTCAAAATAACATATTTTATGGAGTAACTGATCAGCATTCTAATACTGAAAAGAAAATAGGGGGTCACCGTGCTCGTTTCTTCGACATATTTGATAAAAAATCACAAACATTTACTAAAACGACTTAATTTATGGTATTTTCACACATTTTTTTGCCAATATTTACATCTTGCATCTTGTTTTCCAAGGGAACGGATACGGTGACCCCCTATTTTCTTTTCAGTTTTACGATGCTGATCAGTTACTCAAAAAAATATGTCATTTTGAAGCTCTAGATTTTGTTAATACAGTCATTTATTTTGAAAAACTCTTTGAACCCCTCCCCTCACTGTTTGGAGCGGACTACCTTAACAAGGCTAGTCATCAATGTCATGAAAACAGAGAACAATGTAATTTGCAGACATTCATCAACCTCAAACACGCCATCAGTCGGGCCTCTAGGCATAGCCTAGACCACGTCACACACCAAAACATCCGGTCCACGTGTACGTTTAGTTGTCACGTGACTGTTTCGCTTGCGCCACGTTTCGCTGTCGGTGACATGTCCTGCAGTCAGGGAAAGGGCGGCACTGCATGGGTGGAGTGGTGACTTATTGATAGAGAGGGGGGGGGGGGGGGGGGGGGAGAGAAGGGGTTGCAGAGTATTTGTCTGGGATTGACACGAACTTGCACCCCTTTCCAAGACAATGTTATAACGGATCTTCACTTCGTGTGTAATCCCGACATATCACTCCCGAACCACACCCCCTCCACCAAAACGTGACCCACCCGCTACCGTCTCCAGGAGTATTGATCTGGGTGGGGTTTCTGGTGGGGGTGGGGTTGGGGGCTGCTTTGGAGTAAAGGACACATACAGGAAGGATGGGAGATTTGGTTCTCGATGGGAGCCCTGCTTTACATAGGGACAATGTGGGGTTTCGCGCTTGTCTGGACCGCTTTAATGCAGCTGCATGCGCCGGGGTATTGCATTAAAACCCATGGAAAAGGGCGATATTTCTCCCCTGGTATGGTCGGTATTTTCCTGCGTGGTTGCCTAGACTACTGCGTGGCGCTCGGGGCAGCGGGAAGCCCTTGGTCTATCTCCAACCCCGCCTCATCCAGTATTATATTGCCCTAGTAACGTGGAACGGTCGCCGCGGGAGGAATTTATTATTGAACGAGGGGAGTGGGGTATGTTTATCCTGGGGGACAGACGGATGGAAGGCGGACTGAAGCACGTGGATCCATCACTCACACTGGCTTCATGATGCGATTTCGCAGTCGGGGATCTAGCGAGCGGCAACTGGGGAAAGAGACTAAACGTACCGGGAGAGATGTCGCTTGTGAAGGGGACTCAACGCTCGAGACAGGCGGGCAGTCAATGAAATGTTGTAATATGAAGTAAGGGAAGGAAAAAAATCTCGTACCAATATGACTTGTAGATGCAGAGTGGCACTAACACGTAATGAAGCCGCACTTAGTTTCACAGCATGGGACAATGCACCACCGATTCACACCCCCCCCCCCTCCCCCCCCCCCCCCCCACTCCTCTCGCATTAAGTGTCATCGAGAGCTGATCCATAGCACGACAAGCTTTCACACCTAATTTAGCCGCGTCCATCCCAAACCCGCCAACTTCGCAATGAATGCACGTTGCCTTCGCCAGGCGTTACCATGGTAATTACGTAATCCACGCACACGATGGCTCACGTCGAGCAATGACACCCGCCGACAGCGGGAGTTGACGCCCTTTACTGGGTGCGAGCGCGGGAAAAGTCGCAGTCCGCTAATCCCCAGCGCCCAAACACGGCGGCGAACTGCGGAAAATCCTAATTAATAAGGGATTAGCACACTCTCCGGGGAGTATTAAGTGATATTTGTCGGGAGACAGTTCACGTCCCCACATTTCAAGCTGAGCGTGAGTGCTGAAGGCTGATGTGGCATTGGTAACAGACCCGGACGATTTTCCGACAGATGTTTTGCTGTGCACGATTTCTCGTTGATGCCTTCTGTTGGGCTAGATTGAAAAACACGTTGTTCTGGACCACAAATGGTTCAACTCCACATATATTGCGACCGAACGGTCTAGTCTAGTCGCTCTAATAAGGAGCCCCTATATATCTGGTTCACCATGTCACGTTAGACCGTAATGCTACAGTCCCACTATCCCGGTCTGAGACCTGGACGACTCCCGGATTTTTTTACCCGGTTTGGGCCGGTTGAGACCCAGTCGAGGGTGAAAAAAGTCGAAAAATTCGCGAGAAATGAGTTGTAGTCCCACTGTCCCGGACGAGCCCCGGTCGAAGGACTCGGCCACCTAAGACCTTTTATGAGTTTTGATACTCTGGGGGCCTGGATCAGACCCGGTTAACTCTCGAACAGGTCCCGGATAACTCCAGGTTAACCCCAGGTCAACTCCCAGTTAACACAATCAGCTCCTGGACTACTCCCGGTTCACCAAAAGACACATTTTTCATCTGGTCGAGAGCCATTAGAGACCTGGTGTGGCCGGATGACACCAGGTTGTCTCCAGGATGACTCCCGGTGTGCCCGATGGACTCCAGGATGATTCCCGGTCATGCCCGGTACAGGGTTCCATTTCCCACCCCCTCTGAGGATCCCCCCTGTCGCCAAAAAAAATGAAACATGTTTCATATTTCGCGCGAATGCCCGGACGAGACCCGGTTCACCACCCAGATCCACCCCTTGTGGCCGGTCGAGACATGGTGTGTGCCCGTTTCAGACCCGGTGTGGCTGGACGAGACCCAGTGAAGCCCAGTTTGCGATTCGGGACTCGACCGGGCGTCAAACGGGGACAGTGGGACTGTGGCTTAAAGAACCAGTCTCATTAGCGATCTTACGTTAATACGGTTACGGATGCGTGAATTCACAACTGAATATATAATCCACCAATGGGCTAGCAAGAAGAGGACGGTCACGGTCTGATGGCGTTCGTCGTGACCGTCATGTCTCTATTTTCAATGACTAATGAGGACTGAATATGTAAATGCCGTAAGACTTTGTTATCACGCGTGGAAAACTGTTTAATTTGGGACTGAACTTACATATGAAAACAACACATGAGTACATGCTCATACACAGATCATTCAAAAGTTAAACTAAAGTTGAATGTTTGTGAAGGAAAACATACTTTTCTGTCAAATCATTGAAACAAAGTGTTATACGAAGCATTGCTGAATGCTGATTTATTGCGATGTGATCGATATCAGACTCAAGTCAGGAAGGTGAGGGATGTTAGCACGTTATTACAGTACTAACAGATTTTGGCCACATGGGTTCCCTCAGACTTTGAATGTACGTGTCAATGACGAAAAGGTATTCGTAATTTTACTCGTGGAAATGGACGCATGTAAAGTATAACATTTCTGATGATCTTGGAGTGGCGAGAGTATTGGACTTGCAGAAGTGTCGTTTTTCTATGATCTTGGTCGAAATTGACATGTTTTTATCAATATACATATATTAGGTTTATAACTGTAGCATACTTTCCGTTAGGACCCAGCCCCAAAACCTATCCGAGTGCATACACTCTTGTACATGTACGCCTGGGAAGTGCGTCAATCGTTTGTTTTTAATGTAAATGATATGTAGTGACATATAAGCCTTGTTGGCTGGGTACAATATGTTGAAATACTATTTCCTGTATAAATATGATGAATGTACATGTCACTGAAATAAACAATATACTACTGTACGCGTTCCCTTCCACGCTTTAGATTACGAACATTTTCAATGGATGTTTCAAAATTTATAGAACATTGCCGTTTGACGATGATATTTTTATCCGTTACCATGGTTACTGAATCGCGGCCAAAGAGGAGTTTATTCAGTAAATTTTGCTCTTTGTTCTACGGCATGCATGCCCAGAACGAACATTAGTGTTCTTCAACAATACAGTTGTTTGTATCGGGTGATCATTCCCGGCGCTTTGCACGAGTTGCGCTCATCGAAATTGCCTCATGCATATATATTCGTCACATTAGTAGATTCTCCTCATTGAAAATAGAGACAGAACGGTCACGACAAACGCCATTAGACCATGACCGTCATTTTCTCGCTGCCCCATTGGTTGATTATATATTCAGTCGTGAAATCACGCATCCGTAACCGTATTAACGTAAGATCGCTATTAGGACCCCGATGACGCCCCGGCAGTACTACGACAGAAAAATGGTCTGATCCGGGGTTTACTCTGGTGTATCCGTAGTGCTGCCGGCTTTGCCGTAGTAAAACCGTTTAGTACCGTGATGAACCGGGATCAACCTGAGCGCCACCGGGAAGACCAAACAAATTTGACAACATGCCGTCAATTTTTTTCAAACCGTAATGCTATACCGGAACAGGATCCCCGGATTGCTGATCTGTAGTAAACCGCAGTGAAACCGTCATGTCACCGGGAGATCCGGGGCACGACCTTGGCGTTACCGTAGCGCTGCCTGGAGGTCCGTGGTGCATCGTGGTGCATCCGTGGCCGATGGGAAATATTTTTGCAAGCCGGTAGCACAGTGGTCTCGATTCGGTCGCCCTACGGTTCTATCATGGACATACCACAGTTATCACGGTTTCACAATGGTTCTACCACAGATCACCTCCGGTTCTTCACGGTAGAGCTACGGTGGCACGACGGAAGTCGAACCGTGACACTACCAGGGTGTAACTTTTGGTGTGACCACTTCTCTTTCATTTTTTTACCCCTGAACGCCCGGACCACGCCGGATCACCCCGGTAGTGCCACGGTTCTGTGAGACTGTAGCATAACGTCTAAATTCGCTTGTCCTTTTTTCTCACTGTTTCGGTAAAATTGGACGGAACCACAAAAGGTTCAACCCACATGTATATTGCGACCGAACGATCTAGCCTAGCCGCCACAATTACGCGGAGTGCCTACTGAGTTGGCCTATTTGGTTCACCATGTCCCGGGACCCATATGTACGATATCGATTCAATTTATAATCACTAATTGATATAGACCCTATAGTAGGCCTAAATAAAACACGCCGGTGCTGGGCAGCATCTGGTGGGAACTGATGGGCTTCGATCACCCACATTCAGATATTGTTTGATCCAGTTAATCATCATCGTGACTTACTTTTGATATTACCCCATAAAGTCAAGTACAACACACAACCTTGAATGATTTTTGCTAATATCTTTGTTTTAGACATTTATTATTTGTTTTCACCAAATTTTAGATTTCTTTCAAGATCTTTCCATGAAGATCCTTGTTTCCATCTTCAAAACTGGAAAAGTGGGTTATTTAACCAATGGTAAATTTCACCTCAAACTTGAATCTGAACACAATTTGGCATGCTATTCAACGTTCGAATTGCACAATGTTTTGAAAAGAGGATATTTGATAAGAATACACTCTCATGTGTTCTCACTTAAAGAATCACAGTTGTTGTATTCCTTATCGATCATGAAATCACAAAATTTGCTTGAATTCCTGTGCTCCCATTTGGAACCAAAATTTACCATTGGGGTACAATGCCAAAACCAATTGCCAATATTCGAGGTTTTGTGTTGAACTTGAGTTTAGGGGACGTATTAATTATACGGATAGAGGGAACATTAAAGTCCAGCTAAAGTCAGGAGTCTCAGGATACGTCTTTTTGACAGATCTGATTAAGTGAATCTCATGGAATATTATAATTATTATACAGCATGTCAATATCTCGATTATTTATGAAGATATCACCATTTCAGAATGAATATTCATGACATGATAAGGGTCAAATTAATTAAGTAATGAAACTTCTATTTACCAACATGTACACTTATAATATTTTTTGTTTGGCATGAGATATAATCAGTGTTCAATTACCAGAATTGGTCACCAAGGAAATTATTCTCGAGATATGTCTCATTGCAACCATGGTTGCTATGAGCCCAAAGCCACAAAACTGGTGAAAATGTAGACGAGAGCCTTTTCTGAAATCCATTCAATAATTTTAAAACTCTTTCTTTTGGCATAACAGTCTCGAGTAAAACCTCCCTAGCAATCACTTTGCTATGGGTCGTATGTTAAGTATGGTTGGCACGGTGACCAGACACATCTTATGGGTGTGGTATATTTTTTAATTATCATGTTTATATTCGAATTATTTAGAGATAGGCCTACTATGCACAGATCATTCAGAAAAGGCTCTAAAAGTAGGTTCAGACCAGATTACTCATACTAATAGATAATGAGCTTCATTGATACCAATACGTATATTGTGAAAACTTGGCAGAAAGTTGTTGATATCCCCTAAAGATATTAAGGTTCTGTGAAAGCCTGCACATTATCTTTTGCATTTTCTATCACACAAAACACAACTGGCTGCATGAACAGGTTTAGCGTGAGACCACAACTGGCTGCATGAACAAGTTTAGCGTGAGACCACAGAGTACATGGCATAGAAAGACCAGCTAGACCACAGCCTCGACTTACAGGTATTATATTTTATAATGTGCCATTTTCATGGTGACAATTTTCTGATATGTCATGTATAACCAGAAATGCATATTAACGTAATGTGTATTTCTGGTTGTCTATATACGTATTTCTGGTATAACCCAACTGTACAGGACATACAATACATGAATAAACGAGTGACCTATACAGTGTTCACATGTATAATACTAGATGGAGGGGTATATTTATGACAATTCAAAAACATCAATCGTTGATAAAATCGTATTCCTGGAAATTTGTTGTTGGCGCACATGTCGCCAATCGTGACAAAACTGAACCCAGATCTACGTGTACATGATAAATTTCAACAACCAAAAACACATGCATCGTGACATATTCGAACGAAGAATTCGTTTGTCAATCTACATTAAAGCACTGTAGAGAAAAATCGCATGAATGAATGCGAGTTATTTATACAAATAAATAGCATGAAGACAATGTTCGAGTTCGATTTTGACTCCATTTGTGGTATCGATAGTCGAATTCGACAGCATAAAACTCGAGGCGTACTATATTTTTGGCAGTAATATTTCGCTGAATTTATTGATGGTGTAGCCTGTATTTCATTTTCTGACAGTATATGCATTAAAACTTATATCGACAGACATGAACCTTTTTCGACAGGCATAATTCCTCTTTGATTCAGCTAGCGCACAATAGGTTCCTGCTACCAGTTACTGTAAATTATGATAAATTGTTTATGTAATGTACAATTCTACTACAAGGATGTTATTACTAGTAATCAGTTTACAAATGTACATCCGTGACGTCATCGTTGCATAATGTCAGCAGATATATACATAACGAGAGATACACCCACATTATTTCGCATAACGCAGGTGTCAGTTTTGATGTGTCAGTGTGTGGTCAGTTATTTATTATTATTCTCTGCCAATGTCCACTTAGTGACGAGAAACGTGGTCTTATGTGGTGATATTCCACATCAAAAGCTCCGTGTACTTTCTGAGTCACCAATATCGCCAATTTTGTTGACCAAACTGAAACCCCGCTACTCCAAGCACACCCCAATCTCCGCCCCCCCCCCCCCCTAGATATTTGGAGACACAGAGAAATAAGGGTAGTGGGGTGGTTGCCATGGTGATTTTGTCAGGGGTGGACTTGAATCGCCTGGTGCCTCCGATGCGTGGCGACCGTGCCCTGATTTTATGGCTGGTTTACCACCGGCAACCAATCAGCGCGGGTTCTTATTGTCAGCCCTCTGTTTGATTGGACAACAAACCATTTTTTCTTGGCCTTTTTGGCGTCCGCTCGCAGACGATAAAAGGACGGTTCATCTTTGGTCACACGGCCGCGCTGGGTTTTTTTATCCTTCGATTTTTTCTTTTGCAAAAATGTCGAGGTACGAGTTTGATTACAAATATGATGAGCGGCGAAGCAACAATGTTTTCAGCAGGTTCAACAAATTGGGAGGATTTACACATTGATTACATTGGTTTATATGTTATGGAGTTTGTGAATTAAGTTCTGAATATATATATATAGTGGAAAACTATAGCATATAAACAGATAAACCAAATAGACCTACATATAAGCCTGTTCTGTTATATTTTGATTTTATTGAGCACATCAAAGCAAAACTTTGATATAACTTTTCAATTAACAAAAAAAAAACGACCTTTCACCAAAAACTGGCGCCTTTTCCATGATTGCCAAAACCTGCAGAATCTGAGAGATAATATAACTTTGACATAAACGTTTTTGTCTTCAAATTTAAAGGTCAAACCGACGCATGACCTTTCCCTCTTTGGAATGGGAATACCCTAATATAGCCACCTTAATTTCCATGTAATTTTACCAGTGCTTCCATGGATGCAACTTGGGTGAGAGAGAAAAAATCCCGCAACACATGTCACATGTATCTTAAAATGGAGCCGACATTCTCGATTCAATATCATTATATCATGTTATTGTAATTGTATAATCATATGTAAGTGGAAAACTCTGTTTTATTGTTTATTAATTACATATAGTCTGAATACATAGGTCTCTTTCTTCATATCTGAATGCATGCCAACCTAGTATTCAGTGCTCGCCGAACAAATATAAACAACTTTTGTTTCCCTTGCGGAGAGAAACTTTCTGTCGATCACTTTCACTGATGATTTGCTCAGAAAATAAATTCTTCGTGGATACTATATATATAAAGAAGTTATCTCACACTGGATGACGTGGTAACCTTGAGTCTTGTAATGCAAGGTTATTTTTTAATGTGGAATAAAATGTATTTCAATGTCCTTGATTAATTATTATATTCATCGTAAAGACTGTCTGTTTTGATATCTGTGAGTAAATTAGAGTAATACTTTGATATTATGAATGATTTTGATAATTTGGTACATGTATAGATTTGTAAAGGATTTAGATGATCTGGTGGTATCTATAAAAGAATTTAAAAGAATGTTTTTTTTTCTATAAAAGAATGTTCCCGAATTATTACATGTATATGAAGGATTTGAAATGTAGAAATGATAACTTTTTGATTAGATCATCACAAGTTTGAATCGTTGCATTAGACTTCTATTCTTTGAGGGTAGACTCGACAAACTACATGTGAGGGTGTAATTATGTCAGATAGGCCTGAGTTTAGTAGAGGCTGAAATGGACAAATTATAGATTTACAACGTCTAATATAATTTTGGTGACAAAGCAAAGGCACATTTTTCTTGAAAGATTTTCGTCATGCATAATGTACGATGACTGGCCACAAATTCCACATAACTGGTGTCTCTGTACTGCAAAGGCTGGAATCTATGAATAGCTCGGCTGATGAGATTCCGTTTACAAAAGGCACATGTGCGATGGAATGCGACATTAAAGCAACTGCCCTCGAATGTATGCGATATTTTCTTCAAACTACATCTTAGTGCAACCCATCTAATACAAGATAATAAACATTTGCACATTGATTTTGATAATTACAATCCGTCCGAGATGTCTTTCCATGCGTTTTAACACACATTTTATACCATTTTTTTAGATGAACAAACGAAGTGTATCCATCAAACTCGAATGTAAACAAATGCCTAAATTGGCCTCAAAAATTCCACATTGAGTACATTTTCTAGTTTGTATCTTTACAAATATGGTTTAGTTATGAGAAAATATTCAGTGATATACCGTGGTGTGTGTGGAATTATCAGTCCATCTTGCATTTTTATGCTTTGTTTACATCTGCGTCTGATGGATACAGTTCCTGTAATCACCTGTTCAAATGAGCAAAATTTCCAAAATGACTGGTTGTAGTCATAAAATTGGATGTGAGTACGCCTCATTCAAGTCATTTCACATGTTTAATATGAAATATATTTTTCAAAAAAATATTGCCTGTATTCGAAGGCAGTTGCTGTAATCTGACTACATTTAGATTTGTAATAATTTCAATATTAACAGTCAGCCCTTGTTTTTTTTCTTCGAAGGGGGGGTGGTGGACGTTCGTTTGTTTGATTTACCATTGATCTGAATACAATCGGTAATTGGTGGTTTACAACCAGAATACGGAGGATTATATATCACATGCCGTGAATTTGCACATATCCAGCTAGTCTAGCTATAGATCAACCACAAACACATTCTCTCGACTAGAATCGAAGTTACCCGATCAACTCCGTGAATAGATTATATGTGAGCTGGAAACCAACCAAGCTCAAATATCAAGGTGTATAGTCTCTAGTTTCTGCAGAAATTGTTATACGAGGGTCAACGTACTTTATCTGTGTATATCGATTGGGTGTGTTTGTGATATCAGCAAAGATCCGTTTGTGGACATTGTTGGCTATGAAACCATGACTGATAAATGCAGTGGTCTCAATGTTGTCATCATCTTGAAGAGTGTAATAGTATATCAAACTCATTCCCATAGGCTACTCAAATATACTCAGATGAATAAAAATAGTCTCCGAAGACGCAATGCGAGTACATCGAAATAATATTTGAATGTGTGTAAATATTGAGTAGGATTATACTCAAGGGAAATTTTAACATTGTTTATGTACACAATTTTTCTTCGCTGCAAGGAATAACTTCACACATGAGACATGTGAGCCGTTTTAGAAGTATTATATCAGTGGCAAGTTCATTCCGGGAGATCCCATGGTTACATTATGCGTCATATGGTCATAGCGCAACCAAACATTACGAGATCGTTGATTTATTGGTCCATGCCATGGAAATTAATTTGGTCGTCCTCGGACCTTGGTTTTGATGACACGGCAAGGAAGATGTTAACGAATCCATGAAATGCATGTTAGTCTGTTGCGCAGCGCGATCTCGAGAATATCGGCAAAACGTGCGTCAGAAGATATTCAAAACACAAAACAGTGCATGGCATGAAAGCAATAATTTTCTGATTAGGCAAGCGATTTTCAACCTGACGGCGTAGTATATTGAATGATGTTAACGATATCGATTATGGAGATTTCTTCCATGACATGTACTGCAGACGCTGAAGTATATATACTCAGGGTACCACAGACAAGATGGCCAAACCACAAGTGGGCGAAGTGCCCTGTAGCTGGAGTGGGAACCACCCCGGATACAAATGTATGTCGAGACACAACACAGCACGTCAGAGTGACTAGGTCCTGTGTAAAGTGGAGAGAGACACTGAGCTGGAGCAAGTCTTGATCCTGTATGTCAAGACAGAACATATTCAAAGTTCTGCAGGTAGGAACGGCCTGGTCCTGAGCCAGAGTGAGAGAGATGCCGAGTCTGAGCGAGACCATAACTGGAGCCAGAGGGATGCCGAGGCAGAGCATACCCAGGGTGCCACAATCAGAATCAGAGCAAATCGAAGTCAGAGTCAGGTCAGAGAAACTAGGGCAAATTGACCCAGACATGAGTCAGAGTTGGAAAAAAAAGAGACAGAGCATACTCAGGACACTCTCGGTCGGGATATGGATTGGGCCACCCCATGTGGGATTGTCAGGGAAAGCAAAACCCGAAAGACCAGCCGACCACAAGAAGGTTATCCTCCACCAAGAGTCAGGAAACCTAAAGTCGAAGACAACGCTACCCAGAATGGAGAGAGATCTACGGAGAGGCAGCTTGTTCAATGGGCCATTGGTGTATTACAGCTTGATGCTGAACCACAAGAGCACTGGACAGGAGGGAATCATTGGTCAGCAACGCCGACAGGGTTGAGAGAGACCGAGCAAAGAGGGTATTGAATACTAAGTATCTTTTTTGGACCAAGGTATCTTCTTTGGACCAAGGGCCTATTGTGTGACCTGATGGGTTCACAGTTGACTAACGGTAATGAATCATCATTAAGCTGGAAGAGAAGTACAATGTAGCGGGAAAGGAGTCTGCATTTCGCACACAACTGAGGCACCCCCCCCCCCCCCCTGGAAAGGAAGGACTCAACAACAACCGGCCACCAGGAGAACCACCACTGGGAGAGCTCGAAGCTAGTGGAGATCCTGAAGAGGCTGTTCAGGAAGGTCAGCCTAGAGCTTGTCCTGTGAGGACCTGTGGGTTACTGTAAACCGGAATTTGTGTGCTGCAGGTGCCAAGGAAAAGGGGCATATCAGCCACGATCATGGACACCAAGGCAGGATTGAGGAGGCTGAAAAGGGCCTGTAGGAAGAATTGGAGCAGAAACTAGGACAAAGCTAGTGTACCAGTTATGGGGCTCGGTGATTGTCAAGCCAGCGTGACCAGTCACTCCAGAGATACATATAGCATTGGATTTGTAGCAGGGACTGTGACATGAAACAAGGAACTCTAACATTAAGTCGGATTCAACTCCGAGTCGGGGACACATTACGTCAAAGTTGACTCTGAGTCAAAGTCAAGCCAAAGTTTACCGATGTCAATCACAAATGAGTGAAAAGCACTGGAATTCCCCAGTCCAGTTACCAAGGCAGATGCATGTACAGCTAGCACTTTTACACTCTGTGATATGAAAATATTACCTGCAAACAATGCAATAAATGTGCAGGAAATCCAATTTAAAACGGGATTTTGGAAAGGCTGGGGGAAATAAACCTGAAGATGACTTGGAGACAGGTGACAAACCTTCGCTGTAGTTTGCTCATGGTTGCAAGGGGCTCTTATCCACTCAGTCAAGAGGTGAGAAAGATACTAGGTGAATTTATCACAAGCCCAGGTGAGCAGAACTTCAGTGGTGATACCAAAGAGTACAGACCAGGGTCCTTCCGAGAGGCAAGGAGGAGAGAACAAATTGAGGCTCTTGATCTCAAGCAGACAATGCTGTATTGAAACCAGGATGCCCTCACAGGGAGAAACATGCTGAACAATTGGGTTGGTGTTCATTGTGTGCACACATAACTCGATGCAGAGATGATCTCTACAATTATGTTCCAATGCTGAGCAACCGAACATAAACCAATTACGTTTGTTATTGGCATCACCAAAATCTACTGTATTTGTGGTAATAGATTGATACCTACATTCACCCCCTAAATAGAACAACACAGGAGTCAAAGTAACCATTTTATTGGATATGAACGTTAAGTAGTGATAAGAAACACACAAAACGCCGGCGTCTGTAACTTTGTTAGTTACGGCAAGTCAAATGCAACATTAGCAGCTGAGAGCGGCACGCTTGCAAAACCTCGAATGAGTAGACACCACCTTTAATGCTGCATCACTCACTCCGTGTGAACGACGGCAGCGCAAACCCTGTCCATCGGACTGCTCATTCCCCACTAAGGATAAATGCATGCACTTATGGGTTTGCACCATGAGAACCGAGACTGGGTGGAGAAAAAGACTTGGCAGGCCCGGCTGGTGTTCCATATTCAGGACTGGCATATGGCTCCAACATGAATGCAGATTCTTCTGGATCCTGCCTATCATACAGGCAATTCCTCCCAGTTCAAGTCATTTGTCCTCTCTCAAGGTGCATACTACCGAATGGACCTTGTCTCCAGCGGTGGGATCAGCCTCATGTAGACCTGTTTGCCACTTGGTAGAACAACATACTTCCTACATACTTCCTTCCTTGTCCCCGATCGCTGACCCCCAGGCGTGGGGTGTCGATGCTCTGTCGATTGATTGAGAGGGTCTATACACCTATGCTTACCCTCTGACCATTTTGATCGTGAGGGTGAACGCCAAGGTCCGAGCATACAATTGCCGCCTTCTGCTGATCGCTCCTCTGCATCCCGACAAGCCATTGTTTTGGAGCTTCTAGATCCCTTCATCGAGTTCCTCAGGCTGTTGCCTCCCTGAGGGGATCTATTGAAGTACCCACAGTTTCCAGTCTTTCACCAGAGTTTGCACCAGCTGGCTCTCCACGTGTGGATGTTGGTTTTTCCATGTGAGGTTTGTCGTTGGTTTTGAACCGTCTTGCCTCGGTCCCATTCGAGCCGTCAAGTTGGTCATTGGGAAATGGTTTTTCTTTTGGCCCTGGCTTCTTGCAGGTATTGAGGTGAGGTTGATGCATTAGATTACTACTACTCCCAGGTCAGACAGGGTAGCAATGGTATCAACTGTTCACACGAGCCAGTCAGTCAGCAACCGACTGTAACGTGGTTCTGACTTGGTTCGAACTTGAGAAACGCACAGTGAGAAACGCCGTATCGCGGAGTGATCGCGAGCTTGGGATTCACAGGTCTGGTCCAAAGATGGCAGTGAAAGACACTCTCGCAGATGGAGGAGATCCTGCAACGCACCGTGAACTGTACCCCAGTTCTCAGCAAAGCAACCCTCACACGTCTTGCATAGAAATGCCTTGATGCAGAAGGAGCGTTCATGCAGCTCCCAGGTCGGCAAAAACGTGTGGCACTTACCACACACACATGTCTCAACTCGACTCAAATCTCTTTCCTGGAAAAAACCCAACGACAGTAGGTCCAAAATCAGAAATATAATGAGGAATGGCAAGAGTAGGCTATACTAGTTGGGAATGGAGGAAGTTGGCACGGTCCTGCCCATGCTGGCAGCATCGGAGGTCATTCTTTGTTCTACTGCATAGGGAGGTATTTTCTTCTTCTTCTTCTTCTTCTTCTTCTTATTCTATGGGGGAGCGACTAGTTTAAGTAACTTGTTGGGGTTACTCGTGTAGTATTATGGAAATAATGTATAGGACAATAATACTGTGTTTTCCAATACATTTACTGATAGAAGGCATGCTGATTTTCATGGACTTCTTCTTGGATGATATATCCAACACATTGTTATCTCGTCATTCATTCTGAGGAAGCAAAGTGACATCTATTAACAGATTACACCGATAACAAACATGAATCCATCTGGCTAGCAGCATCTTCAAGATGAAGAACCTTGCAGCTGAGCTACATCTGGCTGTCATCAGTGTACCAGTAATATGATATTCAAAGTTATCACGGAAGTGATCTGAGCATTGAGGTGTGAATCACGGAAAGCATCAGTTCGAGGACCAAGTCCTGTGCTACACCACATTCCATCCCATATTCACCAGAGAGCATCCTGTCTGTCTGTATTCTTCAGGGTTTAGAAACGATATCAAAGATGATTAGAAAAGACACCAAAGAGTGTCACTGCAGATAATCCAGCGGCACCAGGACTATGGCCTTCTGCTTGCTAACAAAATGAATATCACTGTGCACCCTCAGGGTACACATTCAGTGTATCCCGAGAGGTCTACAACTGGGACTTCTCATTTTCAGGAAAGGTCTTTTTCAGGAAATTTGATACGAATTCCAGGCTACAGATAAATCAGAAGTTTTCAACCCATCCTGATCTAGCAAGGACTTTTTCAACAGGGTGGAATCAGACTGTTCAGAAAATATTTTTCCCTATGAGAACCTATTTATTATCAATGTGGGTGAAGCTGCTTCCAATTGAACGAACAAGTACTGTTGGCAAATTTGTGACTGTCTGAGCAGCGACTTGCTCAAATGTTGAGGACCTCGCCACTGACAGGGTTCCATATCCTTGTCATTGAACAGCTGACATAACTCCTCGTGGCATCTTGTTTGAAAGAAGTAAGGATGATGATTGTTTTGATAGAATCTTGGTCATGGTCTGAGTTTCCCTTGCTGTGGGCCAGATGGTCTCAAGGCATCAGTGACTGTGAAATTTACCGATTTTAGGCTCTTGAGATAGTTTATATCCATCTATTTATCCTAAGCCCCGATTTTTGCCATTGCCTCTCTGCTTGCTCGCTTACTCTCTGCTTTCCTGTATAATGGGTCAGTCACATTGGGCTTTGATTCCATCCGGGTCTATCCCGGTTCAAGAACCAAGAGTAATAGTGGGCAATCATGCCAAAAACCCTAGCCAATGCGAAGACAGTGAAAGAACCTGGTAATTTTTGATATGTCAAAGACCTCTGGGAGTAACCTTTGGTCACCAGGGTTAATCAGGGTTAGACAACATGCATGAGACACCATGGCAAGATCATGGCAAGGCCCTGGCGAAGTTGTCGTTTTTAAAGTCAAAACTAGTATTATTTACTATACTTACCTCCATAATACTACATGGGTAACCATAACAGCCTACTTAAATTGGGCTCCCCCATAGAGAAACCTCTCATATGGGGAAGAATAAAGAATGACCCTTCCCTTGCTGCCACCAGGGGTAGCACCATACCCACTTCCTCCAATACCAATAATTCCTTGTCTCAGGAAAAGGGGCAGGCTGGATGGGCACTTTGGTAGTATCATGGAGGTAAGTATAGTAAATAATACTAGTTTTAACTTTTAAAACGACGAATTATTGTCCTATACATTACCTCCATAAATCTACACAGGTAAATTCAGAATAGAAATCGGAGGTGGGATTTGAACTCGTCTCTGGAAGTCTACCCAGATAGTATCATGGAGGTCATTCTTAGTGCAACCAATTAGTGCAACCAAAAGGAACATACCTTGTGAACATACCTTTTCAGTCCTGAAAAAGGCAGAACATACCTTTTCAGTCCTGAATTCTCTCAACTTCCACTAGACTTGAACTGTCTTCCATTCCATGGTAAGAGCACACTCCCTCACGCCATGCATATAAGTGTCAAATAAATCCAAAACCAAGGTAACAATGGTACTTAAATTAGGAGAATCTGGGAATCTTCCCTGAACAATATATCTGGAGGGGTATATATAGTTCACAATCCTCTTGCACTAATGTGTTTTTGTGTTTTTTCATTGGTTTGTTAAATTTTTGTTTTAGCAGCGTTTTTGAACGGCATTATACAGTAAAACAAAGAGCTTACAGTGGAACGAATAAGGCAACCAAAAATTCCTCAACTGGAAGATGAGCTACTGGGTATGATGTGCTGACTAGCGACGATCGGTCCCAGGTGCATGCCATCCTCAGACGTCCAGGCTATGTCTCTGAGATAATGAGAAGTAAACGTGTTATGGCATGACCAAGAACAAGCACTCATAACTTGAGACAACAGAGTATTTTATCGATATAGGCCAATGACGCAGCCATGGCAGCCATGGCTAATCGCCGAGATCGTAACACAGCCGAATGCATTTCTCAATCCAAGAAGAGATAGTCGGTGAGCAAATATCATTCTTGAATCTTTTCAGATAAGAGATGAAGAGGAGCTTTTTGCCTCGACGAAAGCGTTTAGTCTTGTAAAGGTAAAAGCGCAACGCACACAGGGGACAGAATTTCGCATCACTCTCCAAGTTCGTGCAAAGAAAGGCATCGAGAGCAGGGATCACGATCGCTAATGGAGGAGCCGTAGAGAGTTTGGTTTTCGAGAGAAAAGATGGGAGAACGCCCAGTCTGACCCGAGCATAGTTCTCCTTCCAGCTGATCTTAGACACATCCAACGTGTTGATCACACCTCGACGCCTGCCAGAGGCTAGGACCAGCTGAAAGACCATTTTCCAAGTGACCAACTTGAGGGGCGCTGATGCCAAGGGCTCGAACCGGGCAGAGGCCAGACGGTTCAGAACCAACGATAAGTCCCACACTGGAGTGGTATTTCGCGCCACAGGACGATCTACCTCAACGTTTTTGAGCAATAACTTCAAGGCCTGATCAGTCCCATAGTCAACACCCTGTCCTGGCAAAAGCGTCTCAGCGATAGCCATTCCGTAGCCCACTACAGTAGATGGCGTCTGACCTTCATTGAATTTTAACATGAGAAATTCAGCAATTAAGGGGGCATTGGCCGTGAAAGGATCAGTCTGCATGCGCTCACACCAAGTGCTGAAGACTGCCCACTTTGACTCGTAGACCGCCAAAGAAGACCTTCGATTTGGTCGTGCGATCTGAGAAGACACTTCTTCAGAAAACCCCTTCGTTGGACAACATCCATGCGTGAAGGGCCAGCTGGTGCGGGCTCTGGTGAAACACCGGAGACCGTGGCTGTCTCAGCAGATCTCCTCACAGAGGTATTGCATCAGAAACTCGATGAGGAGATCAAGAAGAGCGATCAGCAGAATCCGACAATGGTGTGCTCGAAACTTGGCAATCACTTGCGGTATCAAAATGACTGTGGGGTAAGCATAGGCATACAGACTCTCCCAGTCCATTGACAGAGCATCGACACCCCAAGCCAGGGGTCTGGGACTGGTGACACGAATGTAAGGAGCCTGTTGTTCCAACGAGTGGCAAACAGGTCCACGTGAGGTCGATCCCAGAGGCGACACAACTGTTGAAAGACTGCCGGAGACAAGGTCCATTCGGTAGATTGTATCTGACCCCACCAAGAAAGCATGTCCGCCAAGACATTGAGATGGTGGGAAGTGACATGCCCGGATCAAAATTGACCGGGTGTTGCACCACTGAAGCAAGGCTGACACCTGACGCCTCAGCGTCAGAGAACGGGTGTCGCCCTGCTTGTTGATGTATGCCTGACCATGGAGTTGTTCATGGCAACTCCATGGAGAGTTCGTGCCAAGAGAGGCATCAAAGCAGGGATCATGATCGCTAATGGAGGAACCGTAGAGAGCTGGGTTTTCGAGAGAAAAGACGGGAGAACACACAGTCTGACCTGAGCATAGTTCTCCTTCCAGCTGATCTTAGACACATCCAACGTGTTGATCTCACCTTGACGCCTGCCAGAGGCTAGGACCAGCTGAAAGACCGTTTTCCAAGTGACCAACTTGAGGGGCGCCGATGCCAAGGGCTCGAACCGGGCAGAGGCCAGACAGTTCAGAACAACGATAAGTCCCACACTGGAGTGGGATTTCGCGCCACAGGATGATCTACCTCGAAGTTTTTGAGCAATAACTTCAAGGCCTGATCATACCCATAGTCAACACCCTGTCGTGGCAAAAGCGTCTTAGCGATAGCCATTCTGTAGCACACTAAGGTAGATGGTGTCTGGCCTTCATTGAATTTTTACATGAGAAATTCAGGAATTAAGGGGGCATTGGCCGTGAAAGGATCAGTCTGCCTGCGCTCACACCAAGTACTGAAGACTGCCCACTTTGACTCGTGGACCGCCAAAGAAGACCTTCAATTTGGTCGTGCGATCCGAGAGGACACTTCTTCAGAAAACCCCTTCGTTGGACAACATCCACACGTGAAGGGCCAGCTGGTGCTGGCTGTGGATAAACACCGGAGACCGTGGCTGTCTCAGCAGATCTACTCGCGGAGGCAATTGCATCAGAAACTCGATGAGGAGATCCAGAAGCTCTTGCAGTCACGGCTTTTCGGGTTGCTGAAGAGTGATCAGCAGAATCCGACAATTGTGTGCTCGAACCTTGGCAATCACGGTATCAATATGACTGTGGGGTAAACATAGGCATACAGACTCTCCCAGTCCATTGACAGAGCATCGACACCCCAAACCAGGGGTCTGGGATTGGGGACACGAATGTAGGGAGCCTATTGTTCCAACGAGTGGCAAACAGGTCCACGTGAGGTCGATCCCAGAGGCAACACAACTGTTGAAGGACTGCCGGAGACAAGGTCCATTCGGTAGATTGTATCTGACCCCACCAAGAAAGCATGTCCGCCAAGACATTGAGACGGTGGGGATATGACATGCCCGGATCAAAATTGACCAGGTGTTGCACCACTGAAGCAAGGCTGACACCTGACGCCTCAGCGTCAGAGAACGGTTGTCGCCCTGCTTGTTGGTGTACGCTTGATCATGGAGTTGTTCATGGGAACTAAAACTGAGTGGCCTGTTAACTCGGATGCCCAGTTGGCCAGGGCCCGGGATACAGCTTCCAGCTCTAGAGCATTGATGTGCCAAGACAAATGATGGTCTCTCCGTAGGCCCGAAATCTCTTGGAACTCCAAGTGGCCGCCCCAGCCCTCCATGTTGGCATCCGTAAACAGATGCTTGGATGACAGCGGCAGATGGAAAGGGGAACCTCGTGATAGATTTCTGATTTGGATCCACCACTGGACGCACTCTGAGCTGCTGGAGACAACGTTACCAGAGTAGAGTTGGGGTTGGTAGCCTGACATCAACCTAGTCTCAGGCAATGCTGCAGCTCTCGCATGTGTAGGTGGCCTAGAGACACCAGCTTCTTCGTGGCTGCCAACAAACCTAGCAGAGACTGCCAAGAGGCTGCCGATTGATGCGGACAGGCCAGGAGAAAGGCTATGAGAGGACACAATTTGGTGACCCACTCTGCACGAACGGATTCAGAGGCGACAAGTCTATGACTGAGCGCCACACGCCGGAACTCTTTGGTACCACAAACACGATACTGTAGAACCCCGGGGTCTGAGCATCCGTGGGTTCTACGGCCCCTTTTGAAAGCAATTTTTTTTACTTCTGCATCCATTATCTGACGGCAGGGAGCTGACGGCAGGGTAAATGGCTTGGGGACAGGGGACAGAACAGGTTGAGAACTGAATCTGGAATCCCTTCCTGAGTACCTGCACGATCCAAGGGCTGGCTCCCATCTCTTACCAAACAGGCCAAAAGAGATTTAGGCGCCCCCCGACTGGCAGCTCTGCATGACTGAAAGGAGAGTGAGTCGCCCTTGGTGGTACTTGGAAGGCTCCTGTGTACTGGTACTTACTGCTTGGACTGGGTCGGGACTCCCCTGCTCCGCCCCTGCTCCATCCTTCGTCTTCCCGCGGTGGCTGGAACCTGAGTGGCGGCCACCATGCTTGGTCGTAGAAGCAGGGGCTCCTGAAAAGGGCTGCTTCTTCTTCCGTTTCTTCGGCTTGGAAGAAGAAGCAGTCTGTGGCTGTGGAAGCAGTTTCCAATGCCTTCTGATTGGTAAGGAGTTTGGAGACTAGCTGTGCATTGGCTGACTGGACGCGGTCTGAGACCTGACGTTCCTCGCGAGAAAGATCCAGGTCCTCTCCATGAAACAGTGAGTTTATGGACTTGTCCATGAGAGCCCCCTATGCCCAGGACAGGAGCATCGGATTCGAATATAGTCTGGACTTCAAGGCCGCAGTAGGCTTGAACGAGATCGACTTGAGATAAGTGTCTCGTCGCCACTGTTCCATCATGAACGCCCCATTTGACAGCTGGTGGAGGCTGTCCCTGATGGCGAGTCCCGCCCTGGACAGGAAACCGATAGCTGTGGGAATCTTCCTGGAAGGAGGCTTGAGGAACAGGTCCTACAGAGGCTAGGTGAGCAAGACCCTCGAGAATGTCCTGCGCAGTGGCTAAAAGCTAGTCCTGGGTCGAGTCGATGAGGATGGCTGAGCATAATGACTGCTGCACATCTGTCACCTGAGCATAAACTAGAGACATAAACTAGAGAGCCTCCTTGGAGAAGGAGTATACAGAGTTGAAAGCTTGGGTTTCTTGATTTCGTCTCCTTCGGCTTTGATGGCGGCCTGGTGGCCACATTTGAAGGCCTGCCGCATGCTGCGGCTGAGCGAAAGCTGTTGACGTGTGTTTGACGGCTGACCGCAAGACACAGGCTCCACCGAGGAGGAGGTGTATGCCGGAGGTTCTGGCGGAAACTGTGAGCCGAGTCGGGTACGGGTGACCAGGAGCTTCTCCCGGAATTGGAGATCTTGACTGGAGAAACGTTCCTCCCCACATGACGGGCAGATAGATGCTGAATCCAACTCCTCTGGTTCCTCTTCGTCCGAGTCTGTATCCGGGTCTGGAAAGCGACGCTTCCGAGAGGCTGAGGAAGTCGCACCAGAAGGAGGTAGGACCTGAATCACTTGGGCCGGAGTGATCCCGCTAGAAGACCTTGGGGTGGGGTTGACGACCTGCGCAGGAGTGGCGAGGAGCTGCTCCAGAGGTACCATGCCTGGAGGCTGCAGGGACTGGGTCCGCTGAAGAGGTGTGGAGACCCGCGAGAGGCACGAAGCCGGGAGGAGGTGCAGTAGGTGGTCGGCACTGAAATAGGCTGTGCTGTACTTGCGACGACAGTTGCGAAAACATCGACTGCATCTGGGCAGTGATACGAGCAGAAATGTCCAGCTCCAGTTGCTGTAGCTCCTGGGGTATGGAGGAAACTAGTGGAAGTGGGACAATGGACTCTGCTGAAGAGCAGGCCGACAAGTGATGAACTGCTGAGTGGTGGGATTCCGCTGAAGAGCAACCTGCGATGGCAGGGTCCACAGAGGGCATCCCAAGTGAGCTGTCTGAAGACGGTGACGTTATCCGCTGGATCGGCGGCGGTGAAGGCCTACTGTGCTGAGACATGCCCTGGAAGAGAGAGTGAGAATTAGACATACAGTCATAACCTCCTCCCCCCCCCCCCTCTTCTGCCTGAACATCGTGCCCTGAGGCAATCAGATGTGGCGGTAGATGAGGCAAGCACTCACTGAGTGCATTGGAACCATTCATCCAAATAGAACCCTCAAACTGGTCGGATCCCGGGACCCGAGCAGGACCCGGGTCCCGAGCCCCTACAAAGGCCAGGGATTGAACCAGTTGCATTCCTAACTCGACTAGCCCACTAGCGTCTAGTCAGGAGGAAATTTCACACAGGGTGGAAACGTAGTACAGACTTTTTCTGTTGATTGATATGGCTTCATAATGGTCTAAGACAACCTTTTTCAGAGGGTGTGTAAAATTTTCTCCTGGGCTAACTTTTTCATGGCCTTTTTCAAAATGGCCGACATCAAAAATTTGGTATTTCAGGAAAAAATCAAAATTATCCTCCTGGCATGATGCTTTTGGTCTATTAAGGTGACATTTAGTTATATGGAGATATATTCTTCATAACAATACTAATAGTACCGATTTAAACGCCCCGAAAATGAAAAAAATCCAAGATGGACGCCAAATTATCGCCATTTTTACACAAATGCTCATAACTTCCTGCCAAGTTGAGATAGGAAGCCAATTTTGGTGTCTAACCCTGGGTTTTGGGGTATGAGGATTTCAAATATATAACCAGTTTTGTGATTGGATGGTTTGAAGCTGCTCAGAATCCAAGATGGCTGCCAAATTTTAGCCCGATTTCGCAAATAAGCACCAATGACCGTCATATATATCAAGATAACAAGCCAACTCTGGTGGCCAGTCCTGGGCTTTGGGGTATGAGGGTGCTACTTGAAGAAATACTCTTGTGTGTAGATAGTGACTGGCCAATTTAGAGGTGTTCAAAGGCGAAGATAACCATTAAAAATGTGAAACATGTAAACGAACCCGTCTAATAGCACCCACTCGCACAAAATCAACAGAATCAACCACTATCAGACAGAAAGAATTTTTATGAGCCAACTCCTCGGGAGATCTGTTGGTGATAAGGTACGGGCATTGATGCCAAATTGGTCATTGTCAAATCTAACACACACATTGTGGTTGGCCTAGAGGTTTGGATCCTTCGATGATCCTCAAGACCGTTCCCATGACGCCACTCACCAGACCATCCTCTACATTGGGATTGCTCATCATAGTCACCATGGAGCCCTCACAGAGTGTAACATCAGCAGAAAGGTTGCATTCAATGGGTACAGGTGTTGTATTCTTCTTCAAGCCAGATTTATTCTCGATATCATTCACAGCCACAATCTTCGATTTCTGTCTGTTCAATGAATCAGTCATCTTTACATTGTGTGCATCAGCAACTTTTTGGAAAAGAAACACATGAAGTACATCTGCTTGGATCTGTGATCTTCAACATCTCCTAATTTTCAGAGCTCTATCATTCAACATCTCCGAAAACGATTTGTCATTTTTTGTCTCATTATGTCGGTCAAAGTGGTAACCTTGAAGTCGTCCCAAGGCTCTGCAAGGGCAGCTGGGTCTCAGTATTTGTCCTCTTACATGCGGCAGTGGATAAAAT
This sequence comes from Terebella lapidaria, assembly GCA_949152475.1. Lineage (NCBI taxonomy): Eukaryota > Metazoa > Annelida > Polychaeta > Terebellida > Terebellidae > Terebella > Terebella lapidaria. The sequence continues at coordinate 4,801,850 of OX424562.1, read as the reverse complement.
CACTGACTGCCAGAATCCTGAAGAACTCTTGATTCTCTTGAGTTGATCCAGACAACCTCTGCCAGTTGGAGCCACACATCAGAGCTTTGATGATATAATACTTACCTTAACCAATATATTGAAAGTCCCCAGACATTTTCCATTCATCTATCGATGCACCACTAGCGAGTATGAATGAAGACTTTCCCTTGCATATTGTTCATGCACTGTATGAGAACTTGAACCTGGTTCTATGGGATTGCCAAGATGCTGTGTTCTACTGACAACTGAGCCCATCTTGGTGTTGGAGCTCAGAGGCAGGCCACTCAATCTGGCAGGTCTTCCAGACTGATGTCCTCGAGGTAAGCGTCATCTAGGTTGGCTTTTGTTTCCAAGCGTCCAGCCGCCACTTTCTCGGGCAATGTGTGCCAAGGCATCTTCTGCAAGATGACTTTCTTGGATCTCTTCATGGCTACTTCAACCTCTTTGATATTATTTCCAAATAGCGCTTCCTTTTCTCTGATAATCCTGCTGATGCTTGTCCTTTTGCCATAGTAGGAAATGCTCCCACTCATTTAAGTCCATTTCAAAGTGGTGAAGATAAAGAACCATGAGATTTTGATAATGTTTCTCACTAACCCTCCAGGAAGATTTCTGGAACATTTCCGTCTTGAGATCTATCCTTTATTCCGAGCCAACTTCAATGAAGCATATGGAACATTGGACCGGTTGTCGTTGTTATGGGTAGAATTTTCTTCAGATGGTTCATAATATCTACCTGGTTTACTATCAACCTTGAAGAGGGATACAATTTCAACCAGACAGGTCTTTGAGAATATCTACAGGAGGGCGTGCATGGTACATGTACATGTACCTGTCTAGTACAGATGTACAATGTAGCCACACGTCTTCAATGCCTGGATCTCAGTGGCCCAGCAGTTAAAGTGGAAGTATCAGTCTGATGGTTGTCGGATCTGAAAGTATCCAAACAACATCCCGACTACAGTTTTTGAGAGGTGTGCCTGTGGCCTTGTAAATGGCCTCCGTGACACTCATCTCCCTGTTGGTCAGGTATGTTTTGCCGAGCCATTGTAGCTGATCGTCTGTCTTATCCCAGCATATTGTGCTCTGCATGGTTCTTCATGGATGAGCTGGCCATCTTCACTCTTGCTTCCTGCTAATATGACACAATATATCGAATGCAAGCGTGTGCATCAACAACATATTGTAAGTCAAAATTAGGATTCCAGGCTTTCAAAGGGTTTTGATTTGTACTGACTTACCCATCAGTCTTTGTGTTTAGGCTTATGTACAACCATTTTCATGGAGGCTATAATGTTCCAGGCTTGTTCTTCATCAGCGTTTTTTCACTCATCTGGTTCAGTGTCTGCTGGGATGGCACATAAAGGTCTGACAAAAAGGTGGACGGGATAACCTGTACCTGTAGGTCCCGCTACCCGTTTTGCATGACCTTGTATAATTCTTGGAATGAAGCTGAACATCATTTATAATGACATGTAACTTGCTGTATCTCGTCTAATCAACGTCTTCTGTGTTGATAGATTTGTTGATAGCGTCAACAACTTCCTCATCAAGTTATATGTCCAGCTTAGGAGGATTTTATACTCAGAAAAGGCAGTAAATGTAAGTACCAATGTGAGGCCAATCTCCTTGTAGAAACTCAGTTGAAAGAAAGTAGTCACAGACTTTGCCAATTTGATTTGACGGTGAAGTGATCATCAATTTCAAGGAGTTTTTTTTACTATCTGATCAAACATTCTGCAGCTATTATATGGTTTCATATGCCTAATATAATATACTTGGTAATGATATGCCTAATATAATATACTTGGCTTTGATTGCTCGGAAAATAATTATGCCTGGTAGTGGTATTGTTTAATTTGAAGTGCGAGTGAGTGCTATTACACAGGTTTGTTTGCATGTGTTTCATTGATTAGTCCTTATCTTGGCTTTTGGACAGTTGGATAGCTTCAAACTGGCCAATCACCATCTACACACAAAAGTATTTCTTCAGGTAGCACCCTCACACCCCAAACCCCAGGACGGGCCACCAAAATTGCCTTCTTATTTTGAATATGTGACTATTATTGGTGTTTATTTGCGAAATCGAGCTATAATTTAGCACCCATCTTGGATTCTGAGCAGCTTCAAACCATCCATCCACGAAACTGGTTATTTATTCGGAATCCTCATACCCAAAAACCCAGGGTTAGACACCAAAAATGGCTTCCTATCTCAATTTGGCAGGAAGTAATAAGTATTTGTGTAAAAACGGCGAGAATTCGGCGGCCATTTTGGATTTTTTTTCATTTTTGAGGGTCTGAATCGGTATTATTAGTATTGTTAGGAAGAATATATTTCCATATAACTAGTTATGTATCATATTGGACCGAAAGCATCATGACAGGAGGATAATTTTGATTTTTTCCTAAAATACCAAATTTTCGGTGGCGGCCATTTTGAAAAAGGTCATAAAAAAGTTAGCCCAGGAGAAAATTTTACACACCCTCTGAAAAAGGTTGTCTTAGACCATTATGAAGCCCTATCAATCGATAGAAAAAGTCTGTACTACATTTCCACCCTGAGTGCTATATGCTCAATATTCCTCCTGACTGCAGTTCCCGGGAACCGAGGTGGGCAGGAAAGCAACAACGTGGCATCGAGGGACGTTCGTTGCGCGTTCTATCGGACCTCGGTACCTGATCAAAGGCCATGTTCTTATCGGATCTCGGGACCCGACCCGGTCATGGGAGCCGGGCGCCATCATGCAGCTGAATAGGTGACAGTGACTCAGAAACCGATTCTGTATATCTACCGTCCTGGGACCTGATCGGGTCCAGGGAGCCGGGCACCATCGTGAAACACTTGCACGTTATAGATAGGCGCGAGAACAGAAGGCGTGTTCCTATCGGGACCCGGGACCCAACCCGGACCCAGGAGCCGAGCGCCCATGTGTGACACGCGAGTGTCAGACACAGACTCGGGACACAAGGCGCTCAGAGTGAACGGAGTTGAGAAATTTGACCAGACTAGTTGGAAAATCCAAGAAACTCTGAACGCTCGATAGCTGAGGGCGCAATGTCAAAAGCAGTGAGTGGCCCACCACATCACCCACCACACGTGAGTGGAAAAGAGCCGCTCGCACAGGTAGGGGAGAGGGAAGGACATACATGTACATCAGATTACAATCAAATTTATGGCAAAACTAGACGTAAAGGCCTAGAGGCCTTGGGGCATTTCGGTACACAACACAATCACAGGTGAACTGTTAATTACTGACAACTCTGCAAGATACATCCATTTCAATCCAAGATGAAGGTTTCTGAGATATAAATGAAAATGAACGTAACATGGCCAAAAATGAAATATGCCGACTCAGCAGAAAAAAAAAAATTTGGCCCAGGCACAATTTCACCCAACATACCCCTAAGATATCTTTGTCTAGTACCACGAGTCCAAAAATAACATAGATTTCATTCAACGATGTATTTTTTCCGAGATATGGCCAAAAATGAAAAATGAAAAAGCAAAAAAATTTTGGCCCAGGATCAAGTTGACCCAACATACCCCTAAGACATATTTGCCTAGTGTCACGAGTCTGAAAATAACATCCGTTTCGCTCTACGATGCACTGTTTCCGAGAAATGGCTGAAAATGAAAAACGCCGACTCAGCAAAAAAAAATTTGGCCCAGGACCAGAGACTCAGACTGACTGAGTCTGAAAATAATGTCTGTTTCGCTCTACGACACACCGTTTCCGAGATATCGACGAAAACGAAAAATGTTGCTTCGGCAAAAAAATTTCGAATCAAGGTCGAAGTTCATCCATAATACCCCTAAGACATGATTGTCTAGGTCGACGTGTCCGAAAATAACGTCCGTTTCGCTCTATGACACACCGTTTCCGAGATATCGACGAAAATGAAAAATGCCGACTCAGCAGAAAAATTCAAGATCAAGGTCAAAGGTCATCCCTAATACCCTTAAGACATGTTTGTCTAGGTCGACGAGTCCGAAAATGACGTCCGTTTCGCTCTACGACACACTGTTTCCGAGATATCGACGAAAATGAAAAATGCCGACTCAGCAGAAAAATTCAAGATCAAGGTCAAAGGTCATCCCTAATACCCTTAAGACATGTTTGTCTAGGTCGACGAGTCCGAAAATGACGTCCGTTTCGCTCTACGACGCACTGTTTCCGAGATATCGACGAAAACGAAAAATGTCATCTCGGCAAAAAAATTTCGAGTCAAGGTCAACTCGCAACCATGGAACATCAACGTATGTACAGGAGAACATATGTACAGGGTGGACCACGTCAACCTCAAGGGGTGACAAAATTGCGAGCAGCTACCACGGGCCCGAGGTGGTAGCCCTCACTTCCCATCCAAGTCGAGACCCTAAGGTAGAAAAACGTAAAGGTGTTATGGGTGGGACTGGGACTGCCACGAACATGCTTGCATGACCTGATCGAGGGGAACCCGTCCCATATAAGCAAAGGAGGTTGCCATGGCCTTAACATCATAGGTGCGTACTTTGAATGAACAGGCGGAGTCCTGCTCAGCCAAATCATAGCAAGTGTGGATACACTTCTGGATCCAGGACGAGATGGTAGCGGAACGTATGTCCCATTGGAATTTCGACTGAAGTGATATAAACAGACGTTTGCCAGCCCGGAGACCTTTTGTCCACTTAAGGTATAAGTGCAAAGCTTGCAATGGGCATAGGAGACAGTCTTCCTCCAGATTCGGGCTTACAGACGATGCCAAGGCCAGAATCGTGGAAGCCAATGGAGGAGAAGATGCAAGCTGGGTTTTCGCCAGGAAGGAAGGAATGACCTGCAAGGAGACCTTGAGGCCACCCTTCCGCCAGCGAACCTTTGAGAAATCCAATGCATGGATTTCACCCCTGCGAAGTCCGGAAGCTAGAGCCAGCAGGAAAACTGTCTTCCAGATAAGGAACTTTAGAGGGGCAGAGGACATAGGTTCAAAGGGAGCAGACGCCAAACGGTTCAGTACCAGGGATAGATCCCACTCCGGAATGGACTTACGATAAAATGGACGTTCGACTCTTAAGTTATTGAGCAAGGCACTCAGGTCTTGATCCTCACCGACATTAACGCCGGTATGGGGCAAGATAGTCTTGGCCAGAGCGGTCATATAGCCCGCTAATGACGAGGGGGCTGTGCCCGCCTGAAATTTCTCCAAGAGGAAATCAGCTACTAGTACTGTCTGAGCAGTGGCATGGAATGGATCAACCTGCCTGCTATTGCACCAAGTGGCGAAGACTTGCCATTTGGACTTGTATACTCCCAAGGACGAGTTTCTATTAGGGCGGGCGATCCTACTGGACATTTCTGAAAAAAATCCTTTTGCTCGAAGGGATCACTGGACAGAAGCCATGCGTGAAGGCTCAGACTCCTGGGCCTCTTGTGAAACAGCTGTGCCTGGGGTTGCTTGAGATCCTCCTGAGGGAGATGAGCCACTGGTTGATCAATCAGCAGACTCAGAAGTTCTGGGAACCACGGATGCTGTGGATGGTATGGGGCGACCAGGAGAATTCTGCGCATGTGAGACCTGACTTTGGCCAATACTTTGGTCAACAGAATCGCTGGAGGGTACACATACCCGTACATGCCATCCCAATCTGCGGACAACACGTCGAATGACATTGCAAGGGGGTCCGGAAGTGGATACACAAACACTGGAAGTTTCTTGTTCCACCTGGTCGCAAAGAGATCTAAAGTGGGACGGTCCCACCTGAGGTACAGGGAACGGAACACCAGAGGATGCAGTGACCACTCTGTTGGCTTGATCTGCCCCCTGCGGGACAGCTGATCCGCCAATACATTCAACTGACCCAGAATCTGACGTGGTCCGGAAGTGGATACACAAACACTGGAAGTTTCTTGTTCCACCTGGTCGCAGAGATCTAAAGTGGGACGGTCCCACCTGAGGTACAGGGAACGGAACACCAGAGGATGCAGTGACCACTCTGTTGGCTTGATCTGCCCCCTGCAGGACAGCTGATCCGCCAATACATTCAACTGACCCAGAATCTGACGTGCTCGCAAGTGAATGCCCCGAGCCCGGCACCAGAGAAGAAGAGTTGTGGCCTGCTGACAAAGGATAGCTGACTTCGTACCTCCCTGCTTGTTGATGTAGGCCACGACAGTAGAGTTGTCTGTGGACACCAAGACAGTGCGACCAGCACACTCCTCCTCCCAATGAGCTAGGGCCAGCGAAACTGCTTCGGACTCAACCCGGTTGATATGCCACGAACTCTCGGGCTCCGCCCACACCCCGGAGACTTCCTTGAAATCCAGATGCGCCCCCCAGCCCTCCGTAGACGCATCTGTAAAGAGATGCTTGGAAGGAGGAGGCTGGCGGAAGGGTGAACCCCGAGTAAGATTGGCAGTGGACATCCACCACATTATGGATGCCCGCCCCGCTGGGGAAAGGAAACCAGTTGCTGCGGGGGAATCAGAGGCCGCCAGCCACTGAGAATGAAGGTCTTTCTGCAACTCCCACATGTGGAGTCGGCCGTAAGGGACCAACTTCCGGAAGCCCGAGCATCGACTGCCAGGTCTGAGCTGACTGATTGGGCTCGTCAGGAAAATCATACCCAGCTGGGTCTTGTACCGGTAGCTCGTGAACACAAAGTGCTCTGCTGGCTTTAACTCCGATTTCTGGAGGTTGAGAAACAGGCCCATGCGCTTGCACAAGTTCAGAACCCACTGCAGGTGCCGAGCTAAGACCTCGGGGGACTGGTGATGAATAGTCCAGGTACTGGTATAGGAGGATACCCTCCTTGTGGGCCAGTATCTGCAACTCTTTCATGACCAGCGGGACAGGCCGAATGGCAGAACGCGGTACTGATACACAGTGCCCTGGTGCACGAAGCGCAGGTACCTGCGGGAGCCTGGGTGAATCGGGATGTGAAAGAACACATCCTTCAGATCCAGAGAGACCACCCAAGAATTTTTTGGAAGAGACAAGTGGATCGATTCCGCCGTCTCCATGGCGAACTTGGTAGTCTTGACGTGGAAAGGGACCTGGCAGTGTATGCTGAGCCGCCGCGCTAGTCATCACGGTGGGGGAAGCCGACGAGGCTGTCAACGCCGAAGAACTCTGCAAAGAGAAAAGAGCGTGAGAATTCTCCATAGTAGCAGGCAAAAGGGTGACCCGAACAGACGGAAGGGAATCCTGCTCCCCGGGGCCTGACACCCCTGGTTCAACAAGAGTTTTTTTCGAGAGGGCATGCCAACCCTAGGGCCAAATCCCCCCAAAGCGGACTGGACCACCTGTCAGCAGGGAACACCCAGGGTCTGGGCCCCGTCGGAACTTTGTTGAACTTTAGCAACAATGAATGAGAATTTCTCTTGCAGGAAAGCATGTCCGCTGAAACAATGAATCAACCTGGGATGTGGTACACTCAAGAGAATGGATTGGCGATTGCAGCACCAAACCAGAGCCGACAACTGAGAGTCAGAGTGCAGTCGATTGTTCACAAATGCCATAGATTTGTACCATAGCTTGGATTCCCAATACATAGCAGCGGCAGTCTGAAGGGGGAACTTCGCAGGACATTTCGAAGCTCGGCCCACCGCTGAATGCAATCGGTGCTGCGGGACCAGTGTGGAGAGTATTACAGAGGTGATGCATAGGCGAAACTTGTGCATATGAAAGCATTTTTTAGATTAACCTCTGAATCGTGCCCCAGCGTTGCTTGTTTCTCAATTGCAGCGAGCAGTCTGAAAAGCTATAGAACAGGTGACAGTTTGGGATCTTGATCGAACTGTATTTAGAAGTCTTAGGATTGCTCCCATCTTCTGGGTTGCTCCTATCTTTGGTCAGGTGGGCCAAAAGTGAGCTAAACGACCTCCAACTCGTAGGTCTGCAAATTTGAAGAAGGGGAAACTGCCCATGGTGACATGTGGTACCTTGCCTCAGCTACCGGATAATTAATGACGCTTCCAGTGCTTGTCCTGGGAGGCAGAACCACTGGAGACGAGGCACCCTGGAAAAGGCTTCTTGGGCATTCCCAGCGAGCTACGAGTAGAGGAGCCAGTCTGTTTAGGCTGAGACGAACGCTGACGCCGTGACTGTTGTTCCACGAGCATCATCAGATATGGGTTTGCAGCATGTCTGAGATGTGCAACAGTGCAAATTCCTGTTCAGAAACATATCCACATTGTTGAAGAGCAGGCCATTTCCTTCATCCCCAAGAGCCAACTGGCAGATGCAGCAAGCATAGAGGAAGTCCAGAGCTAGAGCATATAGTGATTCGAAGTCCAAGGACTTGAGGATGGCGTCCTGATGGCAGAGATCAATTGAGGCGATCTTTCCAAACGGAGCCAGTAAAGCCAGCTAGAGCTATTCAAGACCATCACACAAAAGTTGCCATCAGCCAATCTGGGGTCGAGCCCATCAAGACTGACAAGCCTGGAGATTGAGTTACTAACAGAGCTGCCCAATTGGTATAGCCAGGACAGTCTTTTGCACAGGAAGGTTTCCTCGTGGGGAGGGTGAAGCAAACTATTTGGGTGACCAGTGTGGGAGTACATATATCACAGGTGATGCATAGACGGAAAATGTACATAATTGAGGTTCTTTACCACTCAAGGTTATCTCAAGTCCAGTTTGAGGTCACCTAACAGTCATCATGCATGTCTCTCGACATCTCAAAATAGAAGCTCAAGCTCGAGCTCTATCTTTACACATTTCGGGTCAAACGGATATTGAGATTTACAACCCGATATCCCAGGCCAATTTCTAGTTCATCAGAAGATCAAGCACATAACTCGCCACATGATCAAAATATGATCCCGAACTCTATCTAAAAGGTGCGTTGTCTGCAGAAGCATATTTACACATCTGGGTCATACATGACTCCAAGATTTACCACTAAATAAATCTTGGGGGTAAATTATCAGGTCACCAGAATATCCACATTCCTCTCCCAACTTAATTTTAGGTTTTATAGTATACAGAGCACTTTCAAACACTGTTGAGAGTGCATTTTAAAAGCGAATAATTATAATCGTGTTTGATCCTAGGTATATGGGCATTGCCTGCCAGACATACAACCTTGGGACAGTCTAATGCGATCAGACAGCACATCCAGGAACAAACCCTCAACAACCACTGACCTGTGATATACTCTAGTCGATTCGAGATAGAAATTTGTTTCAACGCCTTGAATATCAAAATACCGAAACATTCTCGTTCATTTTATTCTTTACAAGAAATATAAACATTTTTATACATTTCATAAGAACTCACATATAGTACACAGTATATACATATCAACAAATATTCTTATAAAATATTATTCTATCCGTGCCTAAATAGTGAATTGGTTAACTCGAAGCTAAAACATTAAAACTGTTAACTAGCATTCTACATAACAGACAAAATAAATATTTGTACAAAACATTTACATTTTGATCATGCATATGCAGAAAATTACCTGGTTTTAGAACAGAAAGTTTGATGTGAAACAAACAATGGAACATGATATGGTTACAAAACATCAAAATTTCATTATCGAACAATTGCATACCTAGAACGGAACTAATCATACCAGTAATATATATCACAGACACCTCAAATGATTCTGACTGTTATTTATTCTGAAGTTTTCATACTTCTGATGTTATATAAAATATTTTTGCTAAGAACAATCATGAACACAGCTCTGTGCATGAGTCTTTCAAACTTTGGACGGACTAAGTTGAACATGATGATAATGTTGAGCGGGTGTTTGAGATGAATTTCACAACTTTCAGCAATCTAGTCAATTCTATCACGTTCCTGGGATGTGAAAACCTCTTCTTGTTTCCAAGATTACCTGCTTTTTCAACAGACAGCTGCAAAATAAGAGATAAAATCAGTTAGTATTCCTAATATTGTAACCAAAGCACACAGGATCGAAGCAACTGAGGGGTTGAAAATGATTTAATTCATACAATTACCGATTTAGTTACCTTTATTATTTCAGACTGTTACATTCATTGATGTTCTTATATTTAAGATATACGTGTACTTATAATTTTTTGATATTAAGTTTGTAGTAGTTTCATTTGGCATAAATATTTTTTAGGAGTTATTTTGTTGTATTTGTTACATTGTTGAATCTGTTAACTTTCTGCAAAATGGTGTCCCATCATCTAGGTCTGAAATTGTCTACTAGACTATATACTACATCATGCAAACTGACCAGAAGGCATTATAAACCTTCTGACCACATCAGCCCACATGCAGCTGTATTTCTTGCAAGCAACCGAAAAATATTCAAACAGCAACACCAAGTTAAACAAACAAACAACCAAGAAACAAACACCCGAAGGGGAAAAAAAAAGCCGCCCACCAACGAAGCGACCCGTCCAACTTACGTCTACCCGTTACCTTCCCCGCTTGGCGATGGCGTCCCGAATCTGTCTGTCCAGCTCCGTGATGATCCTATCCTCACTGGTGTACACCCCCGTGCGTAGGAGCGTGTCCCTCTCCTCAATCAGGCGGGTTATGTGTTCGTCCTCGGCGGTGGCGTCTAAAGCATCGGTGGTACCCGTGGGGTAGAGACTCGTGGGACCCGAGGTCAAGTCCTTGCTCGCTTCGGACCGTGCGGACTCTTGCTCTCGCAGTCTGTGAGGGGGAATGCACATCAGTTTGTATGTGTGTGCATATCGAGAATTTCAAGGATATCTTCAATTGCTCCTAACAGATTTTTGGTCTGAATTATCATCTGAATGCTACATGAAATTTGCAAGACAATCATTTTGCCAACAAATGAAAAGTTATATCCTGATGGAACAATATATTCTGATTTTTCTGCCTCCTCATTTCTCCAAACACATTGCTGAAATACTACAAACAATCCAAGAAACCACCCCGTCCATGACGTACTGATTCAGTTCGTTCTTGATCTCCTCGAGTTCGCGTTTCTCTGTTTTCACGACCTCCTTCTCCTCCGCGGCGAGGTACCGTAGACGCATATGCTCCAGTTCCTGCTGCTGTTTGCGCAGCTGAGCGCGGGCTGCCACCTGCTCCTTCTGTTTGATCCGAGCGAGTTCCTTCAGCGCGCGTCCCCACTGCTGCTTGTAGTGCACCTTGGACTTCGTCACTGCGTCCAGTTTTCGCTCCAATTCGGCCTGGTGTAGAAAGTGTTGGGTGTATGGAGAGAATCTTAAGTCTTGATATTGTAAATACTAGTAAATTGAGAATTCAAGTTCATGAAATTTATTCACGTACATCTGATCGATATATATGGACAAACTTGCGTATTCTTTAGAATTCGATACTACTAGATAACCAGGATCTCAAACATGATCTTCGACCAGAATCATGACCAGTACCTTCTCGAGAGTGAGCAGGTTGATCTCTGACTGTAGCCGGACCTCAGGTTTGGTGTTCTGTTGATCCTTGTACCCCGAGAATTCCTTCTCGAGGCGAGCGTGTTTGGATTCAGCCTCGGAGAGATGTAACCTCAGCTTGGAAATCGTCTCCTCAAGGTGTGAGGTCTTGTTCCTGCCGTGGAAGACAAGGGGGATAGAACAGGATGGTAAGCTATATTTTCACTATTAACTGTTTTTTAACTACTGTTAATACAATGCCCAACATTCCAAACAGTGATATTCTTACTAGTTTCATCGGGATAATTTGTCAGATGTTTAGCTTTGCAACGACCTGCTGTTCAAGCCATATTGACTCGCTCCCAAGCTGTAATGACCCAGTTTTGACTCACTTTTCCAGCTGTATCTGGTGTTCGCTGTCTTCTTTCAGTCGCCGTGAAGCTTCCCTCATCTCCGTCATCTTTCTGTCGTGTTCCCGTTGTAAGTCTGTCCTCAGCCGTAACACCTGGAAACCACACGGTCATTCAATACACAATACACTATCACCGCCATAAAATTTTCACTAAAGTGAATATCTTCCTCTAAAACTCAAACAGTTTTATCAACTCATGCTAACATTTTTTACAAGTAACTTTTTTTTCAAGAAGATTACAAGCTCAATTGGAAACTTTGATAAATCACCACTGCATTGAACACAGGTCTATAGAATGATCCCTGACCTCTGCTTCATTCGATGCCAGCTGTTTCTCTCGCTTCTCAAGATCGGCCAGCGTCTTTTTCAGCTGCTGCTCCAGCTGGTTATACTCGGACAACTGCAACAAATCATGGTTCATGGAGACATACATGAAATCGAATTTTTAAGTGGAATGTGCTTCCTCCATCAAAAATATTCATCGATTCGATCAATTTTACTATATGGGGGAAAATATTTGTTATACTGGATTCATCAAAGAAACACACACTAGGTCTGCGAGGACCACACCAACCTTCTTTTTGACGATGACTTCCCGTTCTTTGTCTCTGCGCTTCCATTCCTCTGATAGAACCCTCATGTACTGAGCCTCTTTGTCCTTCAACTGCAGAAATCAAATAATATAGTATATTCTATTGTGAGAAGGACACATTCTGTTTATAATAGTGTATCACGACTGTGTGTTATTAAAACAGCAAAACATCACAGACATTCTCTCTTCAATTGGTATGTTTGCTTTTGGCGAAATGCAAGTACTGTACTGATAGTAATGCATCTCGTTGCTGTATGGGAATAACTCTGGGATGGTTTTCCATTTCATAGGAATCACAAGAATATTTTTCCTTTGGAACAAGGTCACCCACAGACCTCGTAATCATAATGTTTCAAAATCATGAATATTGCAGTACATGTACAATGAAAAACATCGAACTTTATTATCATAGTCATAAAAACCATCATAAGAGATGGGTTTCTACTACCGGTTTATTACCATATTTTTCTGAGCCAAAGCAACCACACCAATTGGAAAGTTTAAGAGAATATGCTGTGATTTCTGGTATCATAGTATATAATATTTTCACTGACAGAACAACCCCCGACTGTCTTGTACCTGACTCTCAAAGAGTCCTTCCTGTTGTTCCTTCCACAGCTCAAGCTCCATGGCGGCCTTGTATTCCAGGGTCTCTCGGGGTTCCTGGGGGTCCTCCGGCGGGGGCTGGGGGGCCATAGGGGGCTTTTTGGGGGCGGCACCCTCAGACACGCTGTAAGCCTGAAGTGGGAGGGGGAGATAAGGGAAGTGGTTGTAGAGGATGGTCTGAAATTCATTTCAGTTTTAGATTGTGGAATAAAAGTAGTCAATTTTTGAGAAACTGACTTTCATTGATCGAAAATTGGCATGGCTCTGCAAAATACTACATTGTATTTTTTATTGGTAAGACGTCTGACCTGTGAGGATTCGCTGCCGACGATGACCTTCTGTGTGATCGGACCCCAGTCTTCTAGCGTGAGCACGACATGTAGATCTCCAATCTCCTGCTCTGATTGGCTAAAGAAATACAACACAATATCCAAAGGGATTTTCGAACAAACTTAAGAAGTACATCAATCAAGTGTGTCTATGCACAATGCCTGTAAAAACATACCCAGTAGCCGTCTGTATTAGAACCTTGTGACTCCAGACATTTCTCCAGCCGGTCATACCACTTGAGTGCTGAGAATAGATTGGTTCAATGATCAATCAATGAAAACCTACCATGCTTATATGGCTTCTTGCCAAAGACATGCAAATATCGACCTACTGATTGTCAAGATCACAGCATTTTATACAACACCATAGACCATGACAGTGTTTTATTACAGAAGTTGGCTGGATACTGACCACTGCCCTGGCGCGCTCTGTTTCCATGACGATCGCGAGGTGGATCTGTGCCGCCCCCATCAGGGAGCTCTGTGCCTTGTCTTTTTCCCGGTCCCAAACCTCGACAAACAGCGGCACTCTGCAACGAGACAGTAGGATGCAATAGTCAACAACAACCAATCAATAATTTCATGGTGTTCACAAATAAACATAACAACCCCAAAAAGTTCTTTGAAATATTTTGTCCACTATTCATCCAGAAATTGCCCATAAATATTGATCAGATATACGAATGACTTATTGTCACACATATGTAACTTGTTGTTCTACCAGATGAATAAACATATATCAGACATAGCAGTCAGCAAGACCACCCTATATCATACCTGGTAAAGGTATCGTTGAGCTGTTGAGGCGTTGTCGCGAAGTCAAAAGCGCAGTAGGACTGAGGCAGAAGGACCTCCGTACCCTTGCGGACCTCGACTGGTGGGTGGGTAAGGATGGGGGCCGCGCTACCAAAGAACGGGTAGGTATACCTGTGAGGGTGTGCAAAAAGGGTAAGTAAAGGTATTAGAAACTTGATACTTTTAGGAACGGACTGCATTGCAGCTGGAGAAATTGCATTTATAACAATGCAGTTTTGTACAGAATTAATTGCAAATATTGAAATTTGTTTCAATCACACATTAACAAGTTACCATAATCACAATCGAATTTTTCAGGTGAACAGCGTTTTTGCTGTATTTCACACGTATGAATTTATTTTCAAATAATTTTCCAACACATGTACTGCCAAACATAACCAGATCCCGTCATGGTCATTACTATTCCCCAGTAGATCTGGATATCAGCCCACCTGAGGAAGACGTTTGCGTGGTGCGCCACCTGCAGGGAGGAGACACTGCGGAGGTCGATGGAGAAGCTGTAGTGGTGGGCCTGGGGAGGTATGACAATGTGGGGGCCAGTCGTCGCCGTGCTAGGGTCATCTGGGACGAGATGTTAATGTGATAGAGATTGAGGGGTGAAGTCACTTCATATACCAGAATGAAAATGATTATTGTTATGTACATGTTATGTCTGAGAGTGTTTGATAATTTAATTAAAATTCACACATGGGAAGTAGATCAAAAAGTATCTACTGCCATACAAAGTTCTCGTTTTTTTTTATTGCCATGAATGCCATGCAATATTACTCAAGTCTTTATTTTAGGGGTTGGAATTATTTTAAAGGACTAAAATTTTTGATAATGACATCTAAGTTCATTAACACCGCGACCATGGACTGGGCCTCACCAGGCTGGCCGTGAAGTGTAGCGGGGTAGCTGAGTTGCTGGGAGGGACCTCCAATCTGGGGGGCGGGCAGTCCTTTGTGGACCGCCTCGGATGGTCCCTGCACCGGTTCGTCCCGTGGGGTGGTCCTTGAGGGACCAGGCTTCTCAGCGTCTGAAAGTATTTGAAGTTATTCATCATGAGAAATAGCTAAATGTGTATGACAAAACAGCATTTAGTGATTTTTCAGGGATATTGAGGAGTACAGTTATTTGTGACCGAGAAAATTGAGTGATGATTTTCGTCTCCTTCATAAACAGTGAAGATTTCAGTAAAGATTTATTTCTGTGGCAAGAAGATGAAGTATTATTATTATAAATCAAGTGAATTAATCTCATTGAAAAGAATCCCTATCATCTATGAAGGACCAACTCTCTCAATCATTGTGCTAATGACGCACAAACAGTACAACAAATGAACAATACAAAAGTACAACAAACGAAAAGCCAACAAGTTATGAGGATATACCTTTCTGTGCGTCGCCCTTCTGTGCCATCTTGCGGACTTCCTCCCCCAAACTGGCAAGATTGTCGTCAGTTTTACTCCCATTTTCAAAGGTTTCCGTGTAGCTGCCATCGAGCCCAGTTGGGGATGACGTAGGGGGTGGAGCAGAGGGAGGTGGTGCTGCTGGTTTTTTCTTCTCCTTGCCCTTGCCCTTTTTAGGTGGGGTTTTCGCAACCTGTTTTGGGGATTTTGGGGAGGGTGGTTGCACTCGTGGGGGGCTGCTCGAGGGTGCGGCTTCTGCGGCCTGTGGCGGTTCCTTGATGGGCGTCGACATTGCCTGGTGATGATAGAATAGATATTATTGACCATACAATCACTCATTTTCAAGAGTGAAAATCAAATTTCGAATAGAATTTGCTTTGAAAAATTCATACACTTGCTCTGTTATGTTCCCAGTATAAAATATGGATCGAAGTTTAAAACCCATGAGGAAACTCAATACCTATCCGAAATATATACAGGGTCAATACACATGTACTGCTATGGTGCCTCACATGTTTATAATGTGCTCACCATGTCTTCTTTGCGCAGTATGATAGACATGCCTACGAGGGGCTTCTGTTCTGTTGGTACTGCTGGCAGCTGTTGTTTCACTCGATTTGGTGGATGTAACTGAAATTGTACGATAAAATTTGTGAACTTATCTCCCTCATATGACGGAAAAAAATACAAGAAATTAATTATGATGATTGGAAAAGAAAGTGAATCAGAAAAGAAAAACCAAGTTACTACCTCGAAAGCACCCTCTATGGTGACGGGCTTCATGAAAATTTCCATATTGTCAGATTTGACGAGATCTTTCAGTGGGACTTCACAGCTTCCAAGTGACTGATCAGCACAGCACAGGTGAACCTAAGGTGAATCAAATTTAGACTTTATACTTACTTAAGCCTGTATATGACATTCTTATTCATATAGCTATGTAAACTACAAAGCTGACAAAAGAGTATCAACTTATGAACACTGCGAAAGCTATATGGATATTACTAAGCCATAACAAGTAATTCAAAAGAATACACAAGGACAATGACCTCTAGCCCAGGTTGACTCGTGAAGAACTGTTGCAGGGCTTGCACACTGCTCCGGATTCTGACGGAGGCGCGCTCCGCTGGGAAGGAAGGGTTTAGGATGTCGTGAAAAACCTCGTTTGTCACGTCGTTACCAAATAGCGTGTAGTAGAAGAAGAATCCCGAGGGAGGCAGTGGAGCAGTGGTTGGAATGAGCTGCAACAGAGGCGAACAATTTCCAAAAATTGTTACACAGTTGAAAAACATATGGACATATGGATCACTATGAGCGGAATACCATCAAATATCATATCACATATTTTCTTTACTAATACAGTCAACTCATCTGAAGTTCATAACTTATACAGTTCTTTTACTTCAAATGTTTTTTTTTTTCAAATTGAAACAAAATATCATCCCGCTACTGTGATTTTTGTTAGCATGGTTACCTGAGGAAGGTTCGCAGCGAATGCGACAGTCACGGATAGAACAAACTTGTCTGCGCACTGTTTCACCGGACCAATCTGGTAATACCCATCATCGTCATTCAACTCTGGTTTGAGAAGCTTCGGGTCGAAGAACATCGAACCTGTAGGTACTGCAAACAAGGAGAAATATACTGTACCATGGGAAACTCAGATCAACACATATTATGAATGTGTTGTAGCTGAAAAACTTCAAGTCATGAAACCGGTTCAGTGAGCATCCAAAATCACATACAAATTGTATACTAGTATGCGTTATTGTAACAAACACAAACATGGAACAAAAACATGATAAATATTTGAAAATATTTATAGACTCGCAAACCAAAACGTCACTAAAATGTTATTATCATTTGCGAACTAAAACACACTGTACATACAAAAGGCTGACATTGGATCAGCCACAAAAAATGTGGTTGATGTCCCAAATGGAGCTTTAGCTTTGGGGTCTACAAACAGTATTCATACATTAAATTCATGTTTGGGGAGAATGAAACACATTTCATTTTGTTCAAGCCCTACTTCAAGATTCATCTCTACAAGCACAATATTTTCAAAGCAAGTGTCTAGATTCTACCTGGTTTCAACAGCAGGGACTTTTACCTGTTCCCGGTCTTGCGGGGGCCTCTTTAGCCTTGAAGCCTGGGTCCTCTGCCCCATGATCATCGTCCACATAGATCGACAGTCGCACCTCAGGCTTGGACTTGTGATACTTGGAGTGGAGCAATGGGTACCATTTGGATGTCTGCTGGGATATGTGTTGAGAATGTAACAGCAAGAAGTATAATTACATTAATATGTATTCATAACCATACTATAATACATACTGACTTTGATTACGGTATATTATAGCTGACTGATGGAAATGCATACCATATTGGTCCTAATAGTAGCACAGTGAGCCAAAGCAAGACTTACTGTTGCAACGCACGCGAAAATGAGGTCAAACTCGAGGTCAAATTTTAAAAAAAACACTGAATAACATACCTATAGCCTTCAATCCCCTTCATTATGATTCACATAACATAAATATGTGGATTGGAACACTCCCAAGATTTTATCAGAAGGATATGAAGTGAATTACAAGGTTATAAAAATCAACCATTTTGGAGGAAAACATGGGGGTGCTCTACTATTAGGGTACGTGCCACTATTAGGACCAATATGGTATATATGTGCACCAGGCATGCTATGTCTCTGGCATGTCACATGGTACCTTATTCCATTACTGTCAACTTACAAGTAACAACTATGTACATACATGCAAATATCAGTCACTGAATCCCAAATACATTACTGGAATGAACTCACTGACCTGTTGGTGCTGCGCAGAGCGAAGATCAAGGACGACATAGCCGACAGCCTCACGGACGGTACTTTGTGGATCAACCGCATACACCTGAACCTTTATTGAGGTTCTTTGCAGTCGATGCTGGTGCAGGCCTTTCTTGTCGAGTTCCCACGCTAGCTCCTGCGTGAAGTCTGGGCTCTCGATGTGCTCCACTGGGTCAGTCGCAAGCAACTCTCCATCGAATCGAGCCTCGGTCACCAGTCTGTGTTTTGGTCGTTTGGGAAATTTCCGTCCTGGAAAAGTTATTTTAAGATCATTTCGAGCAGGATGACACCCTGGATAGGTACATATTATGCTAATATCACGAAGCATGAACTGGACGAAATGGGTCAAGCTAAAAAATGTTCAACATATCTCTAATGGGTCTGTGGCCCAATTTTCCAACATCACAGCTGCCACTACTGTAGTCTACTAGTGGCAAAGCCTTGGGACATTAATCTTGACTGCAATTCCAATCACGGCACAAGTGCGATAAACATGGTCCAGCAGTTTAAGATGTGAAGCTTATTTGATTGCAATTGCAAGTTCTGCTTTTAATATTTATTAGAAACCGACAAGACAATAGTGAAAGAGGAGTAAAAGTCAATGGTTTATTCCTGAAAACATATTATATAACGTGAATACAGTTTACAAATTATAGAATATTCAGAAAATAAGTTTGATAAAGACAAACAATTTTTTTGAGGGGCAAAGATGTCAGGAAATTCACTTGAAAAAGTACACCGGCCAGCTTCAGAATGGTTAATTGTAAGGAAAAACACGATAACAAGTGGATATTTTTTTGGACTTAGGGAGCACTGACATCAGGACCCGCCTCTGACTAAGAATGTAAATCCTGATTTGAACCAGTTAGCTGACTAAATGTTTCGACTTTTTTCTTGTCAGAAATACAGTTCAGTTTTGACATGGGAGGGCGGCATTTCATCTTTGGGGTAGGGCTCGGACGTGTACTGAATTAATCAGTTCCGAATAGATTACAGGCTTTTAATCGAATACAGATCATGAAATTGGTTACCCAATACATGTATCACAAATTAAAGTTATTCATGTTGTTAAACACATGTTTCTTTTCGGAAATCATGCAGAATTACAAGACTAAAATCATTGCCGACGATCATATCCTACATCTATGATCTTTCTGCATGCATATTCACTATTATTTAGCACTGAATGTCACGTGATCAACACCTGTGAATTTGCGAACTTGTGTGCCGGCTGTGTCGGGAACAAGCTTTAAAGGAGATATCGGACATGCCGGACATGCAGCTTGATTCAAAATATTTTTGAAGATTAATCAGTTACAATTCTAGTACAGGGGTCCGAGTGATCGGTTTTGAGATTTTGTACTACTTCTTGTCTTGTCTTGTTCAATACTTGTTCACACCTAATAGGCACTATGACAAGGCACTCCGAGGCTCCATCCCTCAGAGAAGCGAGAAGGCGGGGTAGCTCCATAATATGAGGTATGGCCGCCGTCGGGCAATAATCATGGCCGCCTGTACCCTGCTCCACGGCTGAACCTGTATTCTTGATTGATGTTGCCTTGGTCAGTTGGTAGTTTGGCAGATTGCAACAGCTTGCCATAGTTAGGCCAACTGCATGTTGATTGCAATTAGGCCTAGATTAGGGATTCAAACGAGTACAAAAATTCGTGACCGGTTACTCATTAGCTTGTAACCGAACTGTAACCAGTTACTCGTCCAAAAATATAGAGCTATATTGTCCAAATGAACACCAATTTTTTTTCGCTGTTCGCATTCTATCAAATCTCCGTGTCAAAATCCTGCCTGAAACTCGACATTAGACGTCATTTTCACGTGAAAATATGCAATATTATGATGAATAAATGTTCTATTTGAATTGGAGAGTGATAAATCACTTCGATTCAGAGCGTTTGGGGGGAAATTTAACTGATGTGAAGTGTTTTAGGCTGAATTACGAGAGTGCAAAATCATTCACGTTTAACCGTTCACAAAATCTGTAACCGGTTACACTCTGTAACCGAACCGTAACCGGTTAACCGAGTACTAGTATCAAGAACAGCGTTTCTGGAAAATGGCTTCTCCCATCTGTCACCATGTTAAATGGCTAGTGTTCATCACATCCTGGAATGCTCAAATTTCTTTCTAAAATTAAGCAGGTATATTTTTTTTGGAAGAAAAATACAACCCTTTCCATATGTATATTTTTATATAATTTTTTAAAATCAACAACACATGTAAATAATTATTTGAAGTGGGGTGGGGTAAGCGAATCGACCGGAAAAAATGCACGTTTTTTTCGGGCGCTCTCAGTGGGGTTATAATTGTTGATCGATGTTTAGAGGGATGCTACTTAGGTCGCGGTTTCGTTTTTGATGTCATATCAAAGACGGAGGTTTCAGCTATCTACAGATGTAAAAATTTATGAGATTTGCTATGTTTTTCTGGTGCTGCTGAGCAACTGAAGTTCGTCAAAGTTCAGGTGATGATTTCTATACCTATTTATGAACGGATAAGCTCGAATAAGCTCCTGAATGTGCAGAATTCTATGGGCTTCAAGATACATGCATCAGTTTCACTAGGGCTATCAGCGCATCCCAGCGCATGACCCATACATGACTGCACCCCCCTTCTGGCAAATCATAATTTTTGGTCGTTTTGAGCGTGCACGATTGACTGTATGCCTTACTGCTCGATTTCAATAAATTTCTTTCAGGTTTGTTGTATTCCCTGGTGTTTGCTGATTGATAACTTTTGTAATATGATGTTATTGGTATTTTAATATTGTTTGCTTAATTGTTTTACAGTTTATCTTCATCTGATAATTTTAGGTTACCGGACATATGGTCTGAAAACCTATTTGCATGGCATTGCGTTCATCCATCTGTCATTCGTACGTAACAATTATGTCTGTGAAGTTTACAGTTGAATCCTTCTGGAATATTGCACACAAATATGAAAGAAATATTTCAAAGAAGTTTTTTTCAGTTATTTACTTTTGTTTAAAATGGCAGCCGTTTACAACCACCAAAAACACCCAGTTTATTCCCATATGTTCCTTCGTGATGTATATGTTTCATTGAACTTGAATCGTCCTGCTTTTGATTTTTTGAGAAATTCCATCTGACATCGCGTCAGTATCCGTTTCTGGCCATTTTGTGCATGTTAACACTATTTTTGTCCGGTAACCTATCTCAGGCCTCTGGATTAATTTTAATAATTCTGTTCTTAATTTTATATTAATAATAAATATTAGTTATAATGAATATTATATTCTTAATAAATAGTAGTTGTGTTCTTCATCAGTAAAGAAATGACATTGGTCTTTTATCTTTTATCTATTATCATATTATCACTGTCTTATATTCAGATATTATGACTTCATGGTAATCATGAAAATACTATTAGTAATACAGTATACCAATGATGCAAATTCATAACAGTATTATATTATCCCCTACCCCCTCCCTTTAACTAATTTTTCCCACATACAGTGACACATTGGAAGTGACTCCGGTATTTCTCAAGGTAACATTTATATACTATGTATCGACACAAGCCTCACGTTCAAATTAAAATATCAAGTTAAAATACTGTGACAGGGTTACACTTTGACAGTTCCGCCTAACGGAGTTTACTATTTATAGCTCATTCTACCGTGGAAATAAATACATAGTTCCCGCGATTTCTCGTTTGTTTACGCCTGCCTTGGCAACCAGCCAACAAAGTTTAAATCACATCTACACTAGTTTTCAAACAGGCAACATCTAAATCATATTCGGAATCACTAACTTACATCTTAGGATATTCAACTACATTATAAACAGTGAGTATTGACCTAGTATTTCTATTTATGTTACAGATTCGCCAATGTTTTCCTAATGTTGGATTTCCCGATTTCTGAGATTTATCTGTTTGGACTTTGTTTATTTGCGCCGCCAGGCATTTTATCCAAACTCGTATTTCTTCCTTCCAGGTATTTAAACAGCAACCAGTCACTTCCCATCCATTCATCTATCATAACGGTCCAGACCTCCATTTTCACAACTGGGGTAAGGTGCTTTGTATGTGTAAAATAACACTTGATCACTTGCACGTATGAATGGAATGAATGTCTGTGATACAGTAGATCTGTACTGGTAGTTTTATAATTCGTTCGATTTCATTCCGTGTAGTTTATTAAATCATTCTGGTTTAGGTATTTCATTAGTTTCCATATATTTCACATATATGGCTCATCATAAACTGTTCGCTTTGTTTTCATTTGTTATCATATTACTCATGTTATTTATTATTATATTATTACAGGGTCTTTGTCTTGGACCCAATAAAACCCTAAAACCCAAGTCACGTCATTCGTTGCAACACGACCCCGACAACAATGGAGCCTCCAGGGAGGATCGAACCAAGTCAAGACTCCGCACCATACAGCTCCACGGAGGAACCAACCGTACAGGGAAACACGAGAGTGTTTCTACTGTCACAAGTCCGGACACATTGTTGCCGACTGTCCCGCACTTCAACGGAAGCGCGATCGTGACATTGGCAAGGACTCGGGAAACGAGTAGTGGTCAGCACCGCAGGACATGTGTCTGGCCCATGTGACAGTCCTAAGCCTCTTGTTGGAAGTGCCAACATTACTCCAGTTTGTGTCAACGGTGTATCCTGTGATGCACTCCTGGACACCGGAAGCCAAGTTACTACAGTCTCGAGGGACTTCGTTCGGAGTCAGCTTCCGGATCTCCGTGTGTCACCACTCAAGGATCTACTGACCATCACCGTAGCTGGAGGTACTGTTCTTCCATACGATGGAGTCGCGGAGCTCGACGTATGCATCAACCCCTCGACCCCGGATGTCACCTTCCCAGTTATAGCACTAGTGCTACCTGGTGATCCCTATAGTGACCTGGTCCCAATGGTGATTGGCACCAATTTCATCGAGCCGTACATCAACGACATTCAGGATCAGGCTTGTAGCTCTGATCTGTCGCCGGCTTGGATGATGGTGCTGTCATCAATGAGGAAGAACAACTCACCAGATGGAGTCATCGGCGTTATCAAGACAACCAAGGCGGAAGTCATCCCTCCTCGTTCTCGGGTCGTCGTCAAGGGATTGATGCGCTCCACCCACATACCTTGTGCAACTGTGACTCATGCCATGGTAGAAGCGGATCCAGATCATTCGCTCCCTGGCGGGTTACTTGTTACACCTTCTATGCTAGAGTTCCACAATGCACGGGTATCCACCTACCGCATGTGTGTTGAGCTCCAGAACCTGTCAACACGTCCCGTGACCATTCCGTCACGTTCCGTCCTGTGCGACCTGCACCAAGTGACCGTGGAGAATGACGACACCTTCCTCAAGTCTTCGGATCCATCCTTCCTTCAGAAGTTTGAGTGGCCTGAGGATCGCTGTCATGCACAGATGCTGAAGGATCTCCTAGTCAAGTGGACGGATGTGTTCTCGACACACGACCTGGATCACGGTCACACGGACGTCGTTCGACACAAGATCAAGTTAACAGACAACACACCAATCAAGATCCCACATCAGCGTATTCCTCCCAGTGTCTATCTGGAACTCAAGGAGCATCTCCGAGAGATGTTAGAGGGCAACCACATCAGGCCTTCTCAGAGTCCTTGGGCATTTCCTGTAGTGCTGGTGAGGAAGAAGGACAACACCCTTCGCTTTTGTGTGGATTACCGGGAACTCAACAAGAGGACTGTTCGGGATGCCTATGCCTTGCCCCGCATCGAGGAGACCATGGATTATCTCCATGGTTCTAAATACTTCTCGTGTTTAGACCTCAAGAGTGGATACTGGCAAGTAGAGATGGCAGAAGAGGATAAACAGAAGACGGCCTTCACGCTGGGACCATTGGGTTTCTATGAGTTTAACTCTATGCCCTTTGGATTAGCCAACAGTCCAGCAACCTTTCAACGTCTAATGGAACGATGTCTTGGAGACATGCAGCCTCAGGAATGTCTTGTCTATTTAGACGACATCATAATCTTCAGTTCGACCATCGAGGAACATCTCCAACGACTCGAAGCTGTTTTCCAAAAGCTTAAGGACTTCGGTCTGAAGTTGAAGCCATCAAAGTGCCACTTTCTGAAATCAGAAGTCACTTACTTGGGACATGTTGTCTCCAAGGATGGTATTCACACAGATCCGGGTAAAATCAAGGTCATCCAGGATTGGGAGCCGCCTACTAACATCAAGGAACTTCAGAAGTTTTTGGGCTTCGCGGGATTCTACCGCCGCTTCGTCCCCAAGTTCAGTTCCATCGCGGCCCCTCTCCACAAGCTTCTCAAGGGACATCTCAACAAGTCCAAGAAGAAAAAGAAGGTCATGCCTGCTGAGTATGTCTGGGGTCCAGACCAACAGAAGTCGTTTGAGGATTTGAAGACCAGGTTGACCACAGCGCCTATCCTTGGCTTTGCGGACTATCGTAGTCCATTCGAGTTGCATATCCAGGGCTCCCGATAGCGTAAAATAATGCGTAATTACGCATGACTTTTTGGAATTTACGCAGTGCTATCACGGCCAGTGCGTATGATTACGCACTCGAAAGATTTGTGGAATCTAATTTAAAAACAATGACATCGATTTATTATTAGCTCAAAAAACGAAGTTCTAGAAAATAATCAAAAAGTCAATTTCCGCCCAAGTGACGCATGCGCAATGCACTCGCTGGCGAATAATTTGTGTGACACGTCATCAAAATTCGAGCACAATAAACTACAGCGCCCCCGTGCGAATGGCTGCAACATCGAAAGCCTATGTGTGCGCCCTCTTGCGAATATAAATTTAAGGAATGGATTTCCCCACTTTCGTTTCTTCAACACGACTCTACAATGAATCGACGAACTATTCGAGAGTAAAACAAGTGCGTTTTCTGCAATAGAAGACTTTCAGAAAGCTACTGTGGGCAAGGGCTATCGTTGACTATTAGGATTGTGCTGAAATGTTGAGAAAAACCTGGAGGATATGCGAGATTTGTAAACATAATGGAAGCTGTCACTTTGACTGGAAAAAAAAATCACTGTACATCCTTTTTTGAAAATTACCCCTTCATTTCAAAATTTACCCCTTGTAATTTGACCCATGGGGTACGGTACTCCTTCGAAAAAATCCTACCGGGAGCCCTGCATATCGATGCAAGCGGTCAGGGATTGGGTGCTGTCCTGTATCAGATACAGGAAGGTCAGCCCAGGGTTATCTCCTACGCCAGCAGAGGACTCAAGCCTTCGGAGGAGAACTACCCAGCACATAAACTGGAGTTTCTTGCACTCAAGTGGGCTGTGACCGACAAGTTCTCGGATTACCTTTACGGGCAGAAGTTCAAGGTCCTGACCGACAACAATCCGTTAACCTACGTTTTGACATCAGCTCGTCTCGATGCAACAGGGCATCGATGGTTGGCTAAGTTGGCAACCTATGACTTTTCGCTGGAGTACAAGACCGGGAAGACAAACACAGATGCTGATGCTCTGTCCCGTCTTCCGTGTGTGTCCAGTAAAGTCACTCAGGCTGTGTGTAACAGTGTTTCAGTGGACCCATTCGTCTACAGCTTGGCCTCCTCGGCTTCAAGCGTGGATCCACTTCGTACTTCCTCAGAAGTTGTTACACCTGTCGACATGTTCGAGGAACAGTCTCGGGACGCTGACATCAAGTGGGTGGTCAGTTGTCTGATTGCCAAACACAAGCCTACCAAGAAGGAACTCGTAGGAAAGTCATCAGAACGGACTCGACTCATCAAGGACTGGGACAAGCTCAAACTTCATCAAGGAATTCTATTCCGGGAAGTCAACACGGACATCAACACACTCCATCAGTTAGTCGTCCCAAAGGATCTTCGTCCACGTATTTTAACCAGGCTCCATGATGACATCGGTCATCCAGGACGTGACAAAACACAACAACTCTTGAGGTCTCGTTTTTTCTGGCCTGGAATGTACACAGCTGTAGAGCAGTACGTTTCCAAGTGCCATCGTTGTATTTGCAGGAAAGGAACTCCGCAACGGACGTCGATCATTCCGATCCTCAGTTTTCAGCCTCTCGAGTTGGTGTGTGTTGATTACCTCCTGGTGGAGCCTTCTGGTGGATACGAGCACCTTCTGGTGATCGTGGACCACTTCACGAAGTTCGCTCGGGTAGTGCCTACAAAGAATGAGACTGCCAAGACAACAGCGAAAGCTTTGCTTGAAAGTTTCATCAACTTGTATGGCTATCCCAGCAGGATCCACTCAGACCAAGGTCGTAACTTTGAGTCTTCGGTCATCAAGGAACTGTGTTCCCTCACAGGCATCTCGAAGTCCAGGACTACTCCGTATCATCCTCGTGGGAATGGTGCCTGTGAGCGGATGAACCAGACTCTCCTGAAGTTACTCGGGACCTTGGAGGAAGAGAAGAAGGGTCGCTGGAAGGACTACCTAAACACCTTGGTGATGGCCTACAACTGTACGCCTCACGATGCCACTGGTTTCACGCCATATGAGCTGATGTTCGGCCGCTCTCCACGTCTCCCTGTGGATGAAGAATTCCAGGTCTGGTCCAACAACAATCAGGAGGACCTCTCAACCTACATCTCTGGAGTCCGAGACCGACTGGAATTCTGCCATGAACTCGCTCACAAGAATATGGCTGAAACTGCGGACAAGATCGAGAAGAAGGAAGGGAACGCTTCGGTCTTACAGATCGATGATCTTGTCCTTGTCAAAAAGGTGGCCTTTCAAGGTCGAAGTAAACTCGCGGACAAGTGGGAGAACGACATCTACATCGTCGTCCATCAACCCAACGTCGACATTCCCGTCTATGACGTGAAACGTGTGGATGGAAGAGGGCCAACTAGGACGTTACATCGTAGCCTGTTGCGCCCTGTCCAGTCATCACACGGGAGGCATGACGCCCTTTCAGAGGGGGAGGAAGAGGAAAAAGAAGAAAGAAGACACAGAAGATCTTGTCTTAGGGTATTTTGTCGACCCGTCGGAAAAACCATCTCCGGATTTCGTGATGGTTGAGGACTTTGATCCTGATCAAGTTCTCCCATCAGACTTAGGGTTCGACATTATTGTCGAAGAGCTAAGTTCAGACGAGGAAGTGCCACAACAGCGCCCGCAGCGGAATCGCCGGCCTCCAGATTTTTTCCGTCCGACTTAGTTTTGTATATAGTTCATATTTTATGTGTAAATGTCGGGACGCCATTCTTCATTGGGGGGAAGTATGTGACAGGGTTACATTTTGACAGTTCCGCCTAACGGAGTTTACTATTTATAGCTCATTCTACCGTGGAAATAAATACATAGTTCCCGCGATTTCTCGTTTGTTTACGCCTGCCTTGGCAACCAGCCAACAAAGTTTAAATCACATCTACACTAGTTTTCAAACAGGCAACATCTAAATCATATTCGGAATCACTAACTTACATCTTAGGATATTCAACTACATTATAAACAGTGAGTATTGACCTAGTATTTCTATTTATGTTACAGATTCGCCAATGTTTTCCTAATGTTGGATTTCCCGATTTCTGAGATTTATCTGTTTGGACTTTGTTTATTTGCGCCGCCAGGCATTTTATCCAAACTCGTATTTCTTCCTTCCAGGTATTTAAACAGCAACCAGTCACTTCCCATCCATTCATCTATCATAACGGTCCAGACCTCCATTTTCACAACTGGGGTAAGGTGCTTTGTATGTGTAAAATAACACTTGATCACTTGCACGTATGAATGGAATGAATGTCTGTGATACAGTAGATCTGTACTGGTAGTTTTATACTTCGTTCGATTTCATTCCGTGTAGTTTATTAAATCATTCTGGTTTAGGTATTTCATTAGTTTCCATATATTTCACATATATGGCTCATCATAAACTGTTCGCTTTGTTTTCATTTGTTATCATATTACTCATGTTATTTATTATTATATTATTACAGGGTCTTTGTCTTGGACCCAATAAAACCCTAAAACCCAAGTCGCGTCATTCGTTGCAACACGACCCCGACAACAATACCATCTGATGTACCCCGCCTCATTGCTTGATGCACTGATTGAACTGGATACATGGATACCATTGAAGACAACAATCTGATGGAAGACAACAATCTGATGGATAATAATCGTTCACCATCATTGATCATTTTGATGACTCCCTCACAGATCACCTATCACAGTTGAGTGTGTACTAGTATTTAAGTTTGATCAATTATTTTCCTTTGCAGTACAGCTGAATACAGAACCTGCACCTTGCAGTACATTGTCATCAACACAGTGAACTTAGAGAAAGAGAGTCAAAGATGTATGTTTTTTACCATAAGAATTTATTTCATCAATCAAAAGTACATGCCTATACAATAATGAATCTTTAACATAGAGCCATGTGGTCTTCTTTACTTTATCCATGTATCCTTACTGATTACCATGCTTTATACAGCTTGTCATTATGATCATGATGATGAAAATTGGTGCATTTATAGTAGATTATACGAGTACACCCTTGGCAAAACCAAAACGCACCAATTTCGACAGACAGATATTTCATCATAAATTTCTTTGAAAATTCATAACTTCGTCAATTTTCACGATAGAAACGTGTTTGAGGTGTTTTTGTGTTTCTAATTTTGAGTTCTAAATGGGAAAAATATGTAAAAATTAATTTTTTCCCCAAAAATCCAAAACCCACTGTTCTTGCTAGTACTAGATCTAGATCTAGTCGAAGCCCTAGCCTAGATGTTGTGTTCTTTTAATTTAATCTGTAACCAGCTGATTGTTAGGGCAGGCATGTCCCGGTGGCATTCTTATTGGTTTGACAATGGCTGAAAACTGATAACAAGCAGGTATCAAGTGACATTTTTGCATTCCTCACAGTATGAAGCGGATTTACTGACAAAAATACAGGTCGTGTCGTTTTAGTTTGGTTTCGTGTGATGTGTCCGTTCGTACGCTGTTTTACTTTGAAATCGCATCGTGTTGGTTCATGGTTACCTGCTTCATTTTAACATAGGTTCGTGGGCGATGTCCTCTTTTCGTGAGTCACTTTGACACTAATTCGTAGGATATGTCATATCTTCATAGATCTAGTTGTCGTGAGATACATATAGGCCTAAATAGGCCATCTTTTCATTCTTTGAGTCACAATCTCGTAAGTCATTAAGACACTGATCACTGTTTCGTAAGCAATACCAATCTCCCGTGGTGCATGTCACTTCGTAACACTCTCTGTTCGTAAGCGATCTTATCTCGTGGGCTTTGATTTGAACGAAAATGGAACGTTCTTTGGGTCATAATTCCCATCCCGTTTGCATTCACTGCTCTTAGATCCGTTATGTGCTGAGCTCTGCTCTATTATGCAATATGGCTGGTCATTCATGCTTTATTAAATCGCGCTGCCTGATTTCTGAATAGTTCATAATTTGCCATTGTTAAAACACGTAGCACATTTCCAAATCAAGCCCCATAAACTGGTAGGCCTACGTGATTTGAAAATTTTCAATTCGTGCAGCATCGCCCCCATTTGCAAATCACCCACATCACGCACACAGCAATAGCAGCGCCCATTGGTACTATAATCAGCGTGAAACCTTCTAATTGGTCAGACACATTGCATACGGGGTGGGGTTCTAGGGCCAAGTTTTTATGGTGTAGGACTATTGCAGAGGAGTAACGGGGGGAGGGGGGGGGGGTGGAGTGGGGTCATGCTACGTAACATAATTTGTTTGTCTGAAAAATACAATTAAGGTAGTCTGCTCCAAACAGTGAGGGGAGGGGGTCAAAGAGTTTTTCAAAATAAATGACTGTATCAACAAAATCTAGAGCTTCAAAATGACATATTTTATAGAGTAACTGATCAGCATCCTAAAACTGAAAAGAAAATAGGGTGTCACCGTATCCGTTCTCTTGGAAAACAAGATGCAAGATGTGAATATGGGCAAAAAAATGTGTAAAAATACCATTAAGTCATTTTAGTAAATGTTTGTGATTTTTGATCGAATATGTCGAAGAAACCAGCACGGTGACCCCCTATTTTCTTTTCAGTATTAGAATGCTGATCAATTACGCTATAAAATATGTTATTTTGAAGAGATAATATTCAAGATATAACTTTTAAATTTTGACTTTTCATTGCCTCCCTGTTTGTAGCGGACTACGTTAATCCCAAACTCGTACATGTATAAATCCAATCCATGTGCTGTAGAATTATCTAATATTTGATAATACCGGTATTTGAATGGTACCTATACTCTAATTTTTCTAACTCGTTTACACTGTTTTTCGTTGATATTTTTGTGATGCTAAATGGTATCCTTCTATAATTTGGTATACTTCACCTGGGAGTCAAACGGCAATTTTATGCGAAATTTCAAACTTCTATCGCGAAAATTGAAAAAGTTGGCAATCTACCCCAATGTTAAATTTAGCCGTGTAATTTTTTTTCTGGGTCCTCATAAAATCTTGTACTTGGGCTCGTCTTTGTAGGGCTAAAAATGTTAGAAATCAACATGTTTGTGTCGAATACACCCCACTCTGTCTTCTGGTCCAAAATTACAATAATATTTGAATTCTGATGGATGTAAACACGATTAAATCCTCGAATATGCTCAAATTCTCGAGATCCCGTTTTGGCCTGAAATTTGTCATTGGGGTAGATTGCCAACTTCTTAAATTTTTTATATAAAAGTCTGAAATTTGGCATAAAATTGCTGTTTGATTCATAGGTGAAGTATGTCAAATTATAGAAAGATGACATTTAACATCGCAAAAATATCGCCAAAAGCTTGTGTAAACAAGTTAGAAAAAAATCATTTTATAGTGCAATTTTCATGATTATATTATACCATTCATAAAGCCGATAAGCGTGAAAGACCAGACATATATTGCACAATGGAGCAGAGCTCAGCACATAGCGAGAAATCTAAGAGCAATGAATGCAAATGGAATAGGAATTATGACCCAAAAAACATTCCATAATAAATCAAAGCCCATCACGAGATAAGATCGCTTACGGAGTGACATGCACCACGACATGCAGTGTCAAAGTAACTCACGAAAATATGACATCGCCCACGAACCTATGTTAAAATGAAGCACGTAACCATGAACCAACACGATGTGATTTTAAAGTAAAACAGCGTACGAAATGTCACATCACACGACAACATGACCCAACACAATACGGCTTTTCAAAAATAAGCACGATGCGACTTCAAAGTAAAACAGCGTACGAACTGACACAGCTCACGAAACCAGAATAAAACGATACGACCTGTATTTTTGTCACTGAATCCGCTTCATATCACAGTCACTCAGCTTCGGTCTTCGCTGGCTGTGTTTTGCCATTTTTTGGCAAGTCTGAACAAGGCAGGGAATTTTGATCTGTGTCGGGCTCTTTAAACAAAGATACTTTGCTCACCTTCCAACACAGAAACGACGACGAGTAATTTATCTTTCTCAACCATCGTTACATGCTGCTATCAACACTAAACAACTGGCAAAATGTTGTGTTTTCCATAAAATAAACAAAAAAGTTAGGTTTGTTTGAAAACAGCCGCCATACTGATTTGTACCGGAACCGGAAGTTACAATTTGACGTCATGAAAAAAAATAAAATATTCCCCAAAATAAACTGCCTGAAACAATAGGAAAAGTTGATTGATATATTATGTCATTTATTGATTGTAATAAACAAGGCCCAATAATTATTAGGAGATTGGATATGTAATTCATGTCTTTTTCAGTGGCCGGTTCACGCCCATGGAGACGGTATTTCCCTTTGACCTGCGCACTCTGACGGGTTCGTGAACCGATCAATTACTGCGCGTAGAAAGTAAACCCTCCGTAATTGTTCAAACAATTGGAGAACTTGTGAATATCAATCGAATTACATATATATCTTCCATACAAATTGGATTTGGTAGACTCATAAATAACATTTTTGTCAGTCTACTCCTCATATTGTAATTATTCGGCGGAGGGATATCACATGTACAAATGGAGATCGCAGACAGTGTGACAGAGGAACTGGTGTGATGTGAAAACAAGAATATTTTCGAAGAAACATCATCAATATCACAGGCATATCGGTGTTTCGGATTAAGTTATCGGTCAGGAGGGAAGCAGCATGAATCATCGTCCGATTTGTGTAACAAAGACCACAAAATGATTTGACCCGGTGAAAAACTGGACGTCCAAAGGATGCCCCAGTAAATTCACTCGGGCAACCGTTTTCAACCATCTTGTTTCCATTTGTCAATCTATCTGTCATTGCTCACTTGGTGTGTTTAGTAGGGATCGGACACGTATTCTTGTCCAATCATGAGTAGTGTTCAAAATAAACAAGACAGGGGCAGATCTTCATCAGAAGATGCCAACCGCAGAATCTCCAAAAGCAGTGGAAGAGGGGGTTCTGGACACACTGGCAGCAGAAGTCAGAGTGCAAGCAATGCTGGAGTGCTCATGGTGGGCCCAAACTTCCGAGTGGGCAAAAAGATAGGCTGTGGAAACTTTGGAGAACTTAGACTTGGTGAGATTCTATGTTCAAACCTTTTGAATTTAAACCGTGTATTATAATGTAACATGTTGTTATAAATCACGATAACTTGATCAATGCCTTTGGGCCTGCTTCTGTATCCATATATAGATCCATAACATACGACCACAGTGCACACCTATTATAGTATACTCAAGTGTAAATGTCGTTAGAATTTTATTTCATTTTACTGAACTGTGAAAGCTATGATAGATGTGTGTGAGTCAGGTGCAGTATGTGTATTGGATTGTGTATTGGGATGTACAGATGTAAGAATTTACGTAAGTATGAAGTGTAAAACACAATGTAATACATCATACATTACATGCGATCCAGTATCAAAATTTGTGTGTGTCTTGTTTGCTCACCATTCTCCCCATCTGTAAATAAATGTCTACATTCACAGTCAAGTCAGATGGCACAGGTGAATACATACAGGTGCCATCTGACTTGACTGTGAATGTAGACATTTATTCTTGCCCAATATATTTACAAAGTAGTGATATACTAGTATAAACCATGATCGACGATCACAGTCGATAAGTGATCGTTTACCCTTCCAATTTCTGATTGCTGATTGCAATATTCCGATCATAAAAATAAAATTTCCAGAAATAATGCACAACATGCCAGAAAATTCCGCACGACTCGGGTCCCTATATCTGCTTACTAGTATAGCGAGTAAATCCATCATGACATTTATCAATCTGGCGATTGATCATTGTTATTACACATACAAATTATTGATCTTAATTCAATAAATGGCCAGGATCATGAAGCGACACAGTGGATATAATTTAGATCCTGTTTCATGGCATTTAATCAATAATCTATTGGTTGCATCAACCAATTATCTGATCAGTTCTCATTTTCCAACCAATTTCTAACACTGTTACAAAGTGACTAGTCACTCGTAACACATGACTATGTGCATGATGTGTCTTTGTGAGTTTTATGTGTTCAAGCAAACTAATAACTGGCAGAACCATTTATAACAAGCTCCTTACGACCTAGTATGGAATACACATGGCTGCAATTTTTGTCTTTGACAGTCATAACCATGCTTGATTCCATTATGTTATTTTTTTTGTCGCAAATAGTTGAAATTTTTATCTATGACTGTCATCGACAATAAATAAATCTCCATTGAAATTCATTGAATTATAAATATATTTCAATGATCTCATGATTCATGAGCATGAAAACAGGATTCTTCAACTTCCATTTCATGACATATCGGATCAGTTACATATACACGTACCTATTGTAGGACATAGCTAACAGTATTGACACATCAAGTGTACCTTTGTACATACTGTGTGTAGGTCACCATTTGTTTGATAGCCTGGACATAAATCAAAGGCAGGCAGATGAAAGGCTGATAGTAGTTTATCGACTGCTGTGTGCTTGTCAAAGTAGTTCCCACCACCCACCCAAATAGATAAAAGTAATTGTTCCAGGGACATATTTTGCCCTGAAGTATGCAAAAAATACTTGCATATCTGGACAATTATTATGAAATGCATTTTACGAGCATCACACATTTTATTATTACTGTAAACCCGGTAATGTTTGCTGCCTTCTAATTTGGCGGATTCGTTCAGTAGATTTAAAATGCCTATCAATTTGACAGAAAGTTGCTCTCAACAAAATCGCAAGCTTTGATGGAATCAAACTTTTAAAAATTGCATTAAATCTTGGTAAAAATACACGGAACATGAATTCAAATGATTGATGAACAGTCAATTTTTCAAAAACATGAACTTCGATGGGATCAAACTTGAAAGGGTTTACAGTATGGTCGTGTCAGAATAAGTGCATGATGTGTATTAGGCCAGGCTTCCAATTTTTTGCCATCAGGCTCAGGATTTTTATGCGGAACATTATATGGCAAATATACAAAGCTAATGTGGACAAGAAAGCAGCTGCATGAGGCATACATCACAGATGTAATCAATATGCTGTATGAATGATAGTATCCGATATTGAACATAATGTATGTCTGCAGCCGCAAAGAAAAGCATCTTGCGTTTCTCATTGGATTGTTCATGTTGTTAGTGTTTATATTACATGTTCTTTCAAATAAAATCTTCATCCTCCATGGAACTGCAATTTGTAAAAATTATGTCATTGTGATAAAATCCCCAATAGGTTTCATACAACATACTGAGATATCCGGTAATAACATGTTGGAAATATTGCTTCATTCTCAGTTACTGATATTGATTCTTTATTTGCAGGAAAGAACTTGTACAACAATGAACATGTAGCCATAAAATTGGTAAGTTCTAATGATTTATGTCCTGTAGCTTTTCATTTTGTTCGTGGAAATCAATTTATGAATTTTGCAACTTCCATCCTTGTGTGTGATAATACTGGTTATTTCATTTATTTAATGTGAGTAGTTACATAATTTAGCACCAACTCTATCCCTTTGGCACTTAGGATTGAAGTGCACTTCTAATAACTACAAATCCATTTACTAATTGATTTTTAGTAATCTTGAAATTGGTAACATGGCAGAGCTCATGATATGTTTTCGTTTTCTGAGTTGGGTAAATTGCTTTTAAATAATTGCTTACTGTGATGAAACAGCTGCAACATTGCATCAAACTTGGTTATATGAATAAAAGTTATTCTAATTAATGTACTGATAAGCGAGGCACATGTTGTGACCACAGCTAGAAGCATGTATATCATGATGATGGATTCTCAGAAAATGGAAATTTTAAATTGCTTGCTGATAAAAATATTGTTCTATATTACAGGAACCCATGAAGTCCAGAGCGCCACAGCTCCATTTGGAATATCGATTCTACAAACAGCTTGGCCAGTCAGGTACTTATCCAAGTATTTTGTCTTGTCAGTGTTCAATAATTAAATAAAATCATGTTATAAGACAGCAGTGTAGCGTACATGTGGTCATCAACCAGACTTGAATATTTTACTTGTAATTACTAGTATCGCACAGTCAAGATTATTACTGTGACCAGACATTCTTTATTTACTTATATCATGTATATGGTTCTGTAGTGTCATTGGACTGTAAATGTCAATATCATAAATTACAAATACTAGTCTGATTGTAGATTTGTTTTACTTTTGAATTACCGTACTTTTAAATTTCGATTGCCCGTTTTATTGGCCCCGAAATACCTCTAAGTCATGAAAATATCTGTCAACAATTATTCGAATGATTCACTTTATGTTGATGGGTGTTTTCTCCATATAAACAGATGAATGAAAATATAATATGAAGAAAAATTCAAGTATTTAAATTTGAGCTCTTATGCAATATTCTGCTGACCAGTATTTTCACTGTGTTCTGTAATATTATGAAGATTAGATGCTGTAAACTTGAAGATTCCATGAACATGTAGTTCTTTTCAAAATTCATAGCACAAGTGCTGTATTGTGCAGCCCGTGAGGAATAATATCGGAGCTATTGTTTCCGACATGTGTTTTTGTGTGGGGCTGCGTCTTGTTTTGGTTACGAGGAGTGATCGGCAGGCAAATAGTGAGCTGCAGTGGTCAGGCCTCAGACAGAAAATCCATAATTAGGTTGGCCTTATGAATATTCATGAGTTGGTCCCATGTGATTCCAATGGATTACTCATGTTGCATTGAGGCTTGTCATTTGGAACATGTGTACACATTAGGGTAAAACATTGCGAACAATTTATGAAATCTATAAGCACTTCTTATACATGTGAAATATATGTATATATGTGATGTACAATATGACTAGAGGGGCAATTAGTTTATAATTTCGTCTAGAGAAATGAAGTCATGGATTTTGTTATATACATACATGTAGCTAAAAACAGGAACTTCTTGCCATACATTTGTGCTTTTTGTTGGCATTAAAAATATTCATCATTGTCATAGAGTAATAGAGCATTGTTGATTACTACAGGCTACCAAAATTGTTTACAGTTTCACAGAGTCTGCCTACCCACAATATATACATGTATGTAAATTGTATCCTGACTGACAAATTGTCAGATCATATTGATAAGAACGTGAATGTCAAATCAACATGTTTTCCTACGACAGAATTTCGATCCGAGTGTCTGCCATTTGGTATCAAAATATTGCAGTCTGGTCGCTGTAAGGACTGATAGATGAACCAGTAGACTGTTCTGTTTACCAAAGTATTTATTGGGTCTTTGCCATTCTCTGTGCACTCAGTAGCTTCTAGGATTGGCAAATTATTGTTGTCCGAGCAAAACTGGGCCCACAGTGATAAAGATACAAATGGGGCAGTGGCCGATCGGCGATTGCAAGCACGGATTTACAGTGGTTTGGATTTTCCCCCTCGTGGGTGCAAAGTGAAAGCGCGTTGTCAGAAATCCTTTGGATTTACACCTAAAGTACCCAGGAAAAAAGAAATATTCGTGAACTATTGTGTTCACATGTTGCCTCCCTGAAGGTAGCATTCATGAGCTTGAGATAGACGGGGCAGTAAACTTTGAGCCACTGCTTTCATGAAAATTTCCCCAGGATTTATGGAAGTGTTTGCTGTATAAAGGGAGGGGAAGGGGAAACTCTTGGCTCGGGTATTTTCCATTATATTCTTCGGCAGGTGCCAAATGGGCCTTGTGCCTGGTTCATGTATACTAGTAGCTAGAATGTGCACTTTGCATCACGTACAAACACAACATTAAAGGCTGAAGTTTCTTGACGCCCTTTTCTCAACATTAAATGTTTTCCCTAGAATAAAAAAAAAATCCTGGAAAGTAAATTCAATGATTCCACTGTCGGAGGCTGATATCAAAAGTTTGTATTATTGGGGGGATATTTTTGTAGGATTTCTTATCGATTGCTTCTACTAATTTATCCGTGAGTGGATCTAATTCCTTGAACATGCTGAAGAGTTCTTGCCTTCAGATCTCTGCCTGAGCTTAGCAAACTCTGCCTTATTTACGTTTCTATGGGGGTTTAATCAGTTGTTAGTTGCAGAGCTCCCGCTAAATTCTCAGTCCGTCTATTTACTGTTGCTGGAACTTACTTCTCATACAGTTCCATGCTCGAATATCTTGTATTATTCCTGGGATTTATGTTGGGGTCACGTGAGTGCAGCTTGTTCCTTGTTCGTAGTTACATCATTTGCCGAGAAAGCAGCAAGCCTATCAATATTCTGCCTGCGTAAACAGCTGTATAAATCAGACAATGTACCGTTAATGATATTCATGGAAAATTGGCAAGACTCGTGTGTGTAGTTATGTGTAAACAATAATTATGCTCGTCTAATGCTGCTTCTGGTTGATGCGATAAAAATGGGTCTGGCTACTATATCATCTCATTATTCACATTTTCTACTTGTCTAAGTCGTATGATGGTGATACGAGTTTATGTAAGAATTATCAAATTAACTGTGTATTGTACATAACACCACGACAATGTTCATCTCATACAAACTCTCACAGATAGCCCCAGCCTACTCTTAGCAACTAGCACTAAGCAATCAAGCACTAATCCGTGTGTGTTTTTGCTGTACTTTCAGAGGGCGTACCACAAGTGTACTACTTCGGACCGTGCGGGAAGTACAACGCGCTCGTCCTTGAGCTACTCGGACCCAGCCTCGAGGACCTTTTTGACCTCTGTGATCGCAAATTCAGTTTGAAGACGGTGTTAATGATCGCCATACACCTAGTGAGTGAGAGCTGAAACCTTGCCTGAAAATCCTTGTGTGTGAAGAAGATAGGGGGCAATATCGGTACAAGGGTTTACTGTTTTTAGGTTACCGGACCTATGGTCCGATAACCTATTGGCATGGCGTTGCGTCCGTCGTCCGTCGTCCGTCCGTCCGTCCGTCCGGGCAAACGGAACGGAGTTTTGGGGATTTCTTAGGGGGAATAAAGCTGAAAACGCCCCACAACCACAGTTTAAGCCAAAAGTGCGGTCTTATGGGGATTTTTTCAGGACTTATGGGGAAAGTTAAGATAGGAAATTTAACATTGGGTCCGCCCGTAACGCCCATCCGTTCACCCGGCCGTCCGTCGTCCGTCCGTTCACATTTTTATCTTTAAAGTATACGGTCCGATCTTTCTGAAATTTTGCACAAAAATACCTAAACATATTCCCAGGAAAGGTTTTTTTTAGTTTTCTGATTTCCGCATTTTTTTCAAAATGGCGGCCATTTGCGAGGAAAAATGCCTGATTTTGGACTTTGGCGGCCATTTTCTCAAAATCTGTTCAGTAACTTTTTTTCTTTTTGATACATAACACTCCTCATATATACTCCTGTGATGTGTATTAGTTTCGTTGTGCTTGAATCGCTCGAAGTGGGCCATTTTGGCCCAAACTCGGCCCAGATGGGACTTTCCCATGTTAAACTCTATGCTTCCTAATATCTCACTTAATATTG
This sequence comes from Terebella lapidaria, assembly GCA_949152475.1. Taxonomy (NCBI): domain Eukaryota; kingdom Metazoa; phylum Annelida; class Polychaeta; order Terebellida; family Terebellidae; genus Terebella; species Terebella lapidaria. Next base: position 4,762,610 of record OX424562.1, on the reverse strand, counting down.
AGATTAGAGACTAGGAATCAATTGTGGACATATAGGAAATGATATATGCTGAATATTCTCGTGACCTTGAATTTGACCCCTGACCTCGGTTTCAAGGTCAGAACGGCCGTTTTCGTCGAAAAATGGCCAATTTTGGACTTTGACAATAGGTTCCTCAAAATCTGTTCAGTAACTTTTCTTCTTATTGATGCATAATACTCCTCATATGTACCCCTGTGACATGTATAAATTTCGTTGCCCTTGAATCGTTCGAAGTGGGCCATTTTGGGCCCAAACTCGGCCCAAATGGGACTTTCCCATGTTAAATTCTCCTATGCTTTATAATGAGACACATTAAGCCTAATGTCTCACTTAATATTGAGATTAGAGACTAGGGATCAATTGTGGACATATAGAAAATGATATATGCCGAATATTCTGATGACCTTGAATTTGACCTTTGACCTCATTTTCAAGGTCAAAATGTCTAACATCTCACTTATTATCGACTTTACAGCTTAGGGATCAATTGTGGACATATAGGAAATGATATATTCCGAATATTCTGATGACCTCGAATTTGACCTCTGACCTCATTTTCAAGGTCACAGGACAAAATGGCTAATATCGCACTTATTATCAATTTTACACCCTAGGAATCAATTGTGGACATATAGGAAATGATATATGCTGAATATTGTCGTGACCTTGAATTTGACCTCTGACCTCAGTTTGGAGGTCAGAGCACAAAATGGCTAATATCTTGCTTATTATTGACTTTACCGCTTAGGAATCAATTGTGGACATCTAGGAAATGATATATGCCGAATATTCTGATGACTTCGAATTTGACCTTTGACCTCATTTTCTAGGTCACAGGACAAAATGGCTAATATCTTGATTCTTAACGAATTTACAGCTTAGGAATCAATTGTGGACATATAGGAAATGATATACGCCGAATATTCTGATGACCTTGAATTTGCCCTTTGACCTTATTTTCAAGGTCATAGTACAAAATTGCCAATATCTCGCTTATTATTGACTTTACAGCTTAGGAATCAATTGTGGACATATAGGAAATGATATACGCCGAATATTCTGATGACCTTGAATTTGACCTTTGACCTTATTTTCAAGGTCATAGTACAAAATTGCCAATATCTCGCTTATTATTGACTTTACAGATTAGGAATCAATTGTGCACATATAGGAAATATTCTCATGATCTTGAATTTGACCTCTGACCTCATTTTCAAGGTCAGCACAAAATGGCTGATATCTCGCTTATTATTGAATTTACAGCTTAGGAATCAATTGTGGAGCCATAGGAAATGATACATGCTGAATATTGTCATGACGTTGAATTCGACCTTAGACCTCATTTTCAAGGTCAGAGCACAAAATGGCTAATATCTCGCTTATTATTGACTTTACAGCTTAGCAATCAAATGTGAACATATAGGAAATGATATAATGTTGAATATTCTGGTGACCTTGAATTTGACCTTTGACCTTATTTTCAAGGTCAGAGAACAAAATTGGTAATATCTCGCTCATTTTCGACTCTACAGCTTAGGAATCCATAGTGGACATATGGGGAATGATATATGCTGAATATTTTGGTGACCTTGAATTTGACCTTGACCTCATTTTCAAGGGCAGAGAACAAAAAAAGTTAATATCTAACTTGTTAGAGACTTTACAGCTTAGGAGTCAATTGCAAACATATTAGAAATGATATATGCTGAATATTCTCATGACCTTGAACTTGACCTTTGACCTCATTTTCAAGGTCAAAACACAAAATGGCTAATATCTCACTTATTATCAACTTTACAGCTTAGGAATCATTTGTGGACATGCTAGAAATGATATGGGCAGAATGTTCTCATGACCTCGAATTGACCAACTACCTTATTTTCAAGGTCATGGGACAAAAGGCCAATATCTAAAATATACATTGTCCGGTAACCTTTCTTAGCCCTTGGGCTAATTTTTTCTTACACAATAATCGTCTAATACTTAATATGTGGGTTTGATGAAAAAGATCTCTTAAAATTTATTGGCATGATTCTTTACCATGCGTACCAATTAAATGCAGTTCAAGACCTTTCAAACTGGACTTATATTGACAGATTTATTATATATTAGCCTTGTGTCAAGTCCACACATCCTTACATCCATCAGATAACATGATAACACTGCTATCTATAGATAAAGCCTCCAGTCAGTCCCGTAACATGTGTAATCTTTTCTAGTAAGTTACATACATGTGTAGTGTGCTATTGCTAATACAAAACCCATCTGGCAATATGTCACTCACGGGTTCAGTCTGGCATGAAATACAATGCTACAGTCGACATCCGGTTATTTGTAATGCTACTCTACAGATTATGCTGCCAGCTTGCCTTGCGTCCAGCCTGCAGTAGTAATGTTAGAGCAGTCGTGTTTAGGACAGGACTCCATATATAGACATGCCTCCAACGTAGTCATTGCTACCAGTCGTAGAAATTAGGAAAACAGTCTGACATTTACATGTGGCGTGATGTGTAAGAATGTTTTGTTTTTCTCCTGCGCGGATAACGTCAGAGCTTCGGGAACTTGGGGAAAGGGGAATAGCGAAGGTGGTCTTTAAATGGTCGTTTGCGCAGTTTGGAATAGTTGTACTTCCTCTCGATTTTCAGGCAAGCTCTTGTGGATCAAAATTTTACATAATATGCAAAAATACTTTAAATGGTAACCTGTCCACCATAATGACATTGTATTGAATATGTTCTGATGTAATATGTCCGAGAGTGGGGGGTTGGTGAATTCATGAACAGGACTTGGAAATCATCCAGTATAACTCACCGGAGAATCTGTGTACTCTTGGTATGCGTTATCATCAAATTTTTTTCGCATCACGATAAAAGCAAATATTGCTTCTGAGTTGATCAAAGAAATATGTTTTGAACAACAATATTTTGACCCTGCCCCAACCGTACCTCTTACATTGCACTTGAACATGTTGAACATCAGCCAAATAAGAACAAGCTTCAGCCACGAAGAATTCATGAACGCTAACCGCAAAGATATCTCCCCTCAGTAGTACATCGACAGTATTGTGGATGGATGACTAAAAAGGTACAGACATATACCATACTACTAGTGTGTAGGCCATGTGAATTATTTATTGTCCAGGGCTGTCCCTAGAGCGTTGGCTGTTATAGAAATATTGAGCTTGAAGCTGCAAGGTTTTTGTCTAGTTTATACGGGCCGATGTAGTTATGGTGATTTGAAGAAACGTCGGTCTGTGTTGGAAATATAACCACATATTTTTTTTTTTCTGCGGAGGATTAATAATGATGAGTGCTTTTAAAAATCTCCTTCTTGCATGAAACACGCTAAACAAATATTTATGTAAATTGTTTGCGTGAATGCAGTAATGACGATATCAAGTTGCTTACGTTGGACAGCCTCGTCTTGTTCGCACAGTTTTAACACCAGGCCCTGCAATTATTCCACATGATATTTCCTAGCAACCTCTGCTGCACTGAAGGAAAAAGTCCGGTGGTCCGAAAAAAATTCTCTCATTGAACAAAGCTGTTCTCTCTTCGGAAAATTTCCCGCAGGATCTAGTCTTCAAAAGTTCACCAAGTGCTGGCTGTCAACTTGGCCGGAGAACATTGTACTTTCTACGAATCTCGCTTCGTTGATAAAAGCCCTTAGCTAAATCTTGATAATGGTCCCTACTGGTGCCTTTTTCTCTGCAAACTGCCCGTGACATTTATTAAATCCAAATGCGAGGAGAAACCTAGACTTGGGATTGGCCATTTCCATGGCAACTGCTTCGAAATGCTCTGAATTGGATGTATTTTCTGGTTTTTTTATGCTTTGGTGCAAATAGGCTTCTACTTGTTGATATTTCACCTCCTCAATTCATTGATTAAAGTCTGTTCATGAAATATGTCACTGACATATCAAATTTATATATTAAAAATTGTGATGTCAGCAACAGACTTGTACTGGTATATCTGAAATTTGATTTTGGAAGTGACTTATTCAAACTTAGAAAATTATGCAGTGAAGCTGGCTGTAATATTTGTGTGCAGATATTAACATTAGCTGACTGTGCTCAGATAGATTTCATCTCGTGATTCACATATGGTGGTTATCAGAACTTGTCGGGGTACTGATACATCAGATGAACATTCGTGACCAAACAATATATAACGAATAAGGATAAATGGAACTCGGTTTCCAGGATGTACAGTAAGTTGTATGTAAATATGTCCCAGAAAAGCGTAGAACACATGATGCTCTGAGTACAAATCCAGCCCTTTATCGCATTATGGTCATGTTATTGATTGAAACACTGCTGGCAACAAGGAACATTACGTTATTCAATAAATCATCTCGTCGATCGTTAACTGGTCTAAACAGTGCAAAATTACTAGGGTTTCGTGAATGTGTCGATAGCTTCAACTACTCATTAAAGTCATTATGATAACTGTATCGGCTTTTTTTCCCCCTCACAATGGGACCCTGATTGTAGTGAAACAATGCAATCAGTTGGTTTGGCAGGTCAACTATTATCAGGGTAATGAGGACATGGTATTTTTTCTACGTTGAAAAAAAAACCTTGGCCTGGGTTCGTTGGCCATATACATGATGTAGCATTATAATACAATGTAGTGTCATTTTATGCATACATGCCATGCTTACACCATATGTTTGTTCAAAAAACAAAATAAAACTGAAATGCCTATTTAAAATTTATGCACACATAGCTCTGATATTATATAATTAAAAATGTTATGATCAGAATCGTAATATTGTATATTAAAATATGCATATAGTTATGAACTATAACTGCAGTAGAGTTTCTAACCTATACCCTGTATTTTGTCCCCAGATATCGCGGATGGAATACGTCCACTCCAAGCATTTGATATACCGGGACATCAAGCCGGAAAACTTCTTGATTGGGCGACAGTCGAACAAGAAGCAACACATCATACACATAATAGACTTTGGGCTGGCCAAGGAGTATATAGACCCAGAAACGCACAAACACATCCCGTATCGGGAACACAAGTCGCTGACCGGCACTGCTCGCTACATGAGCATCAACACGCACTTAGGCAAAGGTTTGTATGACTGTCATTATGGCATTGTAATCAGGGCTAGAAATTAACTTTAACACATTCAACTTTTGCTTGATGGAATGTCTTGGATGTATGGACATTGTCCACTGAATTTTTCATGCGAGCACAGTTATACAGTACAAGTTGTGGCAAACTTCATGAAATATTGCGAATGCGTACATACATCTTAGTTAGCGAACTGATATATCGCAGATGCAATGTACATGTACATGTAAACTGTACTGTATCATGTCCTTGTACACTTTGCAACACATAGTTATTAAGAGTTTGACCAATACTAGTAATATGTATGCATACCAGCCCTAGTGTGGCAATGAGTCAGCTGATTGTGATTAGCAGCTTTCAGCTGGTTGTGTGGTGGGGGTCAACCTGCCTGCTGAGGACAATGTCCACGTTTTGCTGTATCCATTGTCACGCAGCCCCACCCTAGACTGCAGGCCGCCCATACCACCCTCCTCCCTTCCCCACTATCCTAACCGAATTTCCACCCGGTATTCATCAGAACCCGAAGCCCCGCTCGGGGTGTCCATACAGCACTACACTGACACTGACCGTCCAGTGTTACCTTTCTTCTACATGTATCTCTTGCCCAATGCCTAGAATACGTGTGACGATAACTAAGCCTTAGCACATTGTCCACCAACCCTACGCTGTGACCGTTGTGTTGTGGACCCATTTCGCTTGTTGAATGACAGACATGGTTTTCTCTCCGCTTCTACTGGTGTAGCCCAATGTTCGTCTCAATCGTTAGGATGATTAATGATTGTGTAATGTTTACATGATATGTCAGAAGCATTGTGAGGTATAGATGAGTGTACAGGGGTTACCAATGGGAATGATGACTGGCCAGTGGCCACTGTGTAGTGTTTCTTAGTATCAAGTGATGTATTTGTAGGTTGTCATCTTGTCGAAAATGAGTGTAATCATCTGGTCAGTTGTACTCCTAAAAATTGGAAAATTTTGTATGATACACGCTTTTAATGATACTGCATTATGACAGTGAATTAAGTTTGTTTACAAGTAAAGAAAATTCCCTTGTGAGTCAAAGCCTATTATTCTATGATGTGATAAAATCACATAAATTTCAACAAGAAACTGTTGAATTATTCAGCAGACCTTGATAGAATCTAACCGTGGAACAGTCCTGGATTCCCGCTTTCTTTCTTGCCATCGATCGGCTGTGATATTATGTCCGGTTTCTCTGTCCGACCTGTCAAATCTACCGTACCAGCGCACCATGTGACCAGTTGCAGCAACAAATCACTAATCAATACGTGTAATCACCCCCTGCCTTCCAGTATTGACCCTGTTATGTAACCAGTCACCTAAAGATATTTCAGACAGTTGGCTTGCCATAGTTCCCCCATGAAGAATATTGCCTTCCCTGTGGCTTGCCATCAATATTGCTGTTATTGGGGTGGCGGCTACTTGTTTTTCGCAAGCCAGTGATTAATGTCAAATGGGGGATTCGTGCCTGTAAGATATATGATGATGCATCGAAGCAATTGCTTTCAAGGAAAATCACAAAGGTATTGCAATAAGTGATATATTATTGGATTGCCTGCTTCGAACAAGTCTACTAATTTCTGATAAAAGATTCTTTCTGGAACAACAGAAAAGGTGGCTGTCAGTTTGTGGCATTTACATACTCAATAGTGTCATCGGCAATATTCGGCGCACTGATGCCCTAATATATTATATGTCGATAGAAACCAATATGAGTTTCAATGTCCCAGTATATTATGTCAGGAGATTTATGATTTATAAGCCACACCCAAGTTGTCCCACCGAACACACTGTTCCATGCCACACAGTTTCCGAAAAAAGCCACATGACCTTGTATTTATAGTGACATAAAACAGGATAATGAAGCCGGCCTTTTGCTTCCCATATGGCTGTTTTTATCACCGGCGTCTTCCGCTGAGGATGGCCCTAGTCGCTCCCAAGTCGACGTTTTTGTCGCCGCTTCTCGCTGCCTCATCGTGCTGTCACTGTGAGTGCAGGAGACTTCCTTGCAACAAGTGCTGTCCGTAAAATCAAGTAGCAGAAATCGTTTTTCACAGTCAAGGGCTGCACCTGGCATGTTCCAGATATAGCATGGTCGTTCAATACAATGTTCATGCTTTGGAAATATGTCTCTGACTTCAGCAAGCCTTGGTAGTTCGATGAGATTTCTTGGACATCTAAGTTTGACAGTTAGGTTGTGATTTAGAGTGATTGGTGAATTACGTGTGGTAATTGAAAGAAATTACATGGATACTTTCTCTTGTTTGGACTACACAATGTAATGAAAGTAGTGTTCGGACATTTTGACTATAAACTATCAAAAAATTTTTGAAAAAACTATAAGAAAAATGAATTTACTGAAATCGTTCCTTATATTTATCCATTCTTACATTATATAATATTTGTGTGTTAATGGCAAACTGATGTAATACTGATGTTGTTATTGCCCCATGTATAACTATTGTCCTGTGTAAAGTGTAATAGAGTTGTGTTATTGTTCCATGTATAACTATTGCCCTGTGTCATAATGTTGAGTTATTGCCCCATGTATAACGATTGCCCTGTGTAATACTGTTGTGTTATTGCCCTGACAGAGCAGAGTCGGCGGGATGACTTGGAGGCGTTGGGTCACATGTTCATGTACTTCCTGCGTGGTTCGCTGCCGTGGCAGGGCCTCAAGGCTGATACCCTCAAGGAACGGTACCAGAAGATCGGCGACACGAAGCGGGCGACACCCATTGAAGTCCTCTGTGAGAACTTTCCAGGTATGTAAGGAGCCGTGACAGACAGGTAGGGAGCATAATCTGGTGTTCATGCAAGGTATGACAGGCACTTGTGAAGTTAAGATGTAAATTACTGCAAGTTGTGAAATTATGAATATTCAAAATTTGTGGTTTGTTGTAAAAAAAGAATTATGACGTCTTCAATTCAGATATGTAGACACCACTCATGCATGGAGGGATAAAATTAATATTTCAATCAGCTAATCACTTCATCTTGTCGCAATATGCATATTACAGATCAGTTTATACTTGCTATATGTATGAATTCATAACACTTAACCTGATGTGATAAGTACCTTGCTTGCGTTGTTTACAGAAGAACTAGCCACATATCTGCGGTACGTCAGACGCTTGGACTTCTTTGAGACCCCGGACTATGATTACTTACGGAAGCTGTTTACTGATCTCATGTCGAAGAATCGCTGGGAATGTGATTGGGATTTTGACTGGTGCGGCAGACAACTGGTTAGTAGTGTGTGTGTCGCTGTGAGCACAGCAAAAAACTGGGTCTGTGTGATGATATATAGCTTGCGAAATTCACAGCTGATGTTTTTTTCAAGATCATCAAATTTAAAGGATGTTTTTGGTTGGGGAATTTTTTTATAGGGTTTCTGTTTAATTATGCATCTCGTCATTCTCATGAAATAATTGTTCTTAATACCAGGAAAATTATTCATCCAAAATATAACAATCTGAAATTTTTTGAGTACGGGAAACAACTTGTCCCTTTCAGCTTTTAATGTATTAACATTTAATCTTCTGTATATGAATGTGTCTGTGAATTGAGGGATATAACAATTATACCGATGGTGTTACGTAGGCGAACAGGAAATCTGCGAGAGCCGCAGTGCCACAGGTAACCATAGTAACAGAATACTGTGCGACTCTCCTCTTGCACGCAAAATGAAACAGAAACTGTCCGCGGCTTGATTATGGAAAATTTTGATGTAGATTCAGGGTTTTGTAGATTTGATCATGATGATTGTACGATGGAACAAATTCTGTCATTTATTGTTTTGTAAAAACTGCTAAGGATATGCCACTATTTCTCTGTGTGTGATCAAACTAGGATTGTTTAGTCCCATTTGGATTCTGCCCACATCTATCTAGTGTAAATAAAATGCACAATTTCTCTTGCAAATTTTTGCTTGCAAAGTTTGTTAGTCCTGTTTCAATACATATAGCTTGAAAACGAATATTAAAAAAAAACCATAAATTGCCACTTAGTATGTGTGAACACTATACGTCTCTATTAAGATGCTATGTAATTTAAGGTTACGAAAGCTAGCTAAGCTTATAGTAAGTCAAGTACAATTAAAAGATGCCGTATAGGCCATCGATACAAATAATTTTTGGTGAATGAGAGATCTGAAATGAAATTTGGATGGGAAAATTGTTTTCTCTCACAATTTGTACAGTCGTTTGCACAGGATTGTTGATCATGCATTTTGTTTGTTGCTGGTATCAGAAACATGCATGATTTTTAGTTCTGGATGAAAAGTAGTTGTCAATTTGGCATGGAATACTAGTATTCTTTGTTATGAAACTTGAGTAGATTTTTGGACGTCATAAGTTGCACTTGAACTTTTTTTTTCGTATTGAGAAAACCATGAAACTACAGCAAAAAAAATAATTTCAGCAGAACATTTTTATTTATTTCTACTGAACGTCTATGCAAGGAATGACATGTCGCTCTATCAATGTATTTACAGCAGACGCCAGGTGGTTCGATAGGCCCGAAGGATGCAGGGGTATCACCGGCACATCATGCCCACTCCTCGGACCCGCGGAAAGGATCGTCACAGCCCAACAAAGTACGTACAAACCTCTGGAAGGTCGTGAGTGATAAATGGAAACGTATGGGCACTCGTGGGATCTATTTTGCTGAAGGCATTTTATCATGAAGCAGTGATTCCTTGTCAACTTGTCTTAGGATGGCAGTTTTGAGTTTGTGAATTGGCAGATCATTTTGCAAATTCTTGTGTATTACGTTCGTCATTTGCCGCCTTAATTAGCTTTTCATGTTCCAGATATATGATAATGATAATTCCTCGGCTTATCCTGGACTCTACTTATGCATATTCATGTAAACCACGATCTATGTAATACTTCATGCTTTCATGCATGTCTATGTTTAACTGGAACTAAAATTTATTTTCGGATAGCCTTTTATTTCTCCCCATAAATATAATATATGCATGAAAACCAACACAGCATCTACTTTAGTTCGTATTTTTCTGTGTTGAAAGCAAGATTACTTTTTGGGAAATAAAAAACAAAATTCAGTACTAGCAAACTTACTGATCTGATCAATCTGCCACGTTTTGCCCGGCCCCGCCCGGCCCCACTTTACCCCCACCTCGCCCCGCGTTTAGCAGTCGTCGAATGCGCGGGGCACTGCCTGGGGCGACAACACGCGCCAAACAAATAACCTGCTAGGTGTGACTCTAACGTCCGCCGACCGACACGGGGGCTCGGTACAGGTACGAGTCGCCAGGTGGCAGCACTGCTTCAATGTGTCTGTCTGTGCGTCTGTCTGTATGCAGTGGTTTTGGTTTTCCCCCCAGAGAAATCTTTTTGTATTTGTACATGTGAGGATGTCGTTGTTGTAAAGGGCGTAATTTGGTGGCTTGTTGATATACTATCTGGGTTGGGTATGGGGCGGGGTTATAACCCCAGGGGTGATGTTGTGGTGGTGTACATTTCCTTGGCATGACAACTGTTGTCGTGGTGATTTCGCTGGTTGTCTCCATATTCGTCACCATATCTGCTCCTTGATCCTCATTCATACAGCTGATATTATATCTATCACTCTCGATGTGACTTGGTTTTTTGGATGGGTTTGACTGTTTTGGCATCACTCTCTCCCATGTTTATTCCATTAAGCTTGTATCCCCAAACCCTTTTTGTTGGTTGCGATGTTTGTATTTATGTGAATTGTGCATGCTTTGTTTATCTGTCCAGTCCTGATGGACTTGTGATTTTGTGACGCTGTGTTACAGTTTAACCCTTTGTGTAGATATAGTGCCATTCCCAATGTTCAATCCCTTTCCTTTGCTCTGCTATTCATACTTAGGTATACATGATTTTGATTCTCACTGTGTATAGTTTATCATTCTTATGTTCTTCGAATAGTTCACACACAAGCTTCCATAGTTCAATAGATACACAACTGAATGATCAATCCAAATTCTCAGTTACTCTTACTTAAAAGTATATTCACCAAACAAAGTACCAAAAAACTAACTGATCCAAATTCAGCTTGATTCACAATTATCAGGTATCTTGTCAAAATGCAGAATAGTCTTTGCTGGTCCATAGCTAGTTGTTGTCAGGAGTCAGGCACAAACTGATGTGCATTAGTAATTTATGCAAGCAAATTCAGCTGTTACATATGTGCGATTTTATCACATGTATGAGATTAACATGATTAAGCTCTATTTTAGCATTTTCAAGGAATGATTCAGTTTTATTGGTAGGCCTTTGTAAACCACAAATACATTCGTATATGAAATGAGAAATTTGTGCATGCATATGTAGAAGCTGGTATCCATCATGTGATGGTAACAAGTGTTGTGATTGGCTGTTGCAGGTAGTCAGTTCAACGAATGGGGAGCTAGGACCAGACGACCCCACTGCCGGCCACTCCAATACACCAATCGCAGTCCCTGCTGAAGTCGAGGTCGTAGATGAAACAAAGTACGTTGTCATGGCAACCAAGGGTATCGACAGCTCGCGGATAATTTATGTATATAATATGGTGTACTGGAAATTGAAATGAATAGATTTCAGGGTTTCATCTATGTTTCTGAGTATGATATGAAAATTTACAAATAGCCATGATTTAGTTCTGTGTACATATGATACTGTGTATAGTTATGTGCTGTAAAACTGATGCATGCATCAAATAATTCCGTGTTCTATGTCAGTATGTAAAGAACATTTATTCCCTGCATGGAACTAATCCAAGCTCAATTTTCATTTCCTTCAGATGCTGCTTTTTTCGTCACCGAAAGAAAAAGAAGACGCGTCAAACCTAGGTCCTGAGACTTATTAGGGCCGTCCCCCAGAAAACAAACACAAATTCATGCCAGCATTCACACAACGTACTAACTAGCCTCTCAACTTGCTTATTTTATACGCTATTATCAAGTTGTAAAAAGTCTGTACAAGCTATTCACCCTTGCTGGAAGTGTTTATGTATGTTTGAGCCGAGATTTTGTTGCTTCTTTCAACAGTTACCCAGCCAAATTGTCCTGATTTTGTGTCCATGTTCATCTCGCACAATGCCAAGTTGTCATCCCTAGACGATGAATTTTAACATGAAACAGATAAATTCATGGTTTGACCAAAAACAGCTCACAAAAATTATTTTGAAATTCGGTTTTGTAAATGTTTTCTCGTTCAATCAATGATGTATTTTTTTATCCTCTAGGGTTTTTTCTTGCTTTTGTTTACCGGTAGTTATTTTCCACTTATGGGCTTGCCATTATACTGTTTTAATTGTATTGTGTTGTATTTGTTGCTATTTGTGATAAAAGTAGCAGACATGACCGTGAAAAATCAACAAATGAATTTTCCTGCAAATATACATAAAAGGCACTTTGTATCAGCTGAAAACTCACTTTACTTTTAGCTTGGTTAATGCCTTCACAGGAAAATATCAACACATATTTAATGAACAGATATAGATGTATTGTAAATAACAAAAGGGAAATCCAATATATTTCTCGGAGAGATTCATGTCAGCCGAAAATTATTTCATGGGTATTCTTTGCTCAGTTGTCTAACTGCTTGTATAAATGCTTTTCATTTTGAAATTTGGGAAAGTGTTCTGTGTAGGAACCTATGAAAAAATGGTAGCTTGCAGCTTTGAATGTTCACTATTGCAAGGTGATAATTTTACCTGACAAAAACAAACTGTGTGAATGCTGGTAGGAAACTGACCAATTGCTGACCACTAATTAGGAAAGAAAATGCCCACAGCATACAAGACCTTTACAGCCAGAAGTCAGCGATGTCGCCAACAGTTCCTGATGTGACAGCCAATGTTGCGATTTCGTTGGTTGAAGTCCCGTGTCTGCAGCGTGCGTTTCTCGTCCCCAGGTGTTGCTGTTTCACACGAGGGGGCGCCAGCGGTCACCGCAAGAAGAAAAAGTCCAAGCGCGGCAAATGATACGAGGCCAGCAGCTACAAGTACGACACAGTTCCTCTCAAGGCGCGTGATGGCTCGCGGGGCACAGCGCCCTCTACCAGTCGTGACAGCTGACACTTCCCTGCCGTCAGCAGCCGATAACGTACCCTGTCAAACCCACTCAACTGTAACGCGTTCTTGGCCAGTTTCATTGAAAAATCAATTTTTACCAGAAGTGAAATTTGTTATCTCTCCTTAGTGTAGCAATATCTGTACCTTTTTAGGCAATAATTTCATGAGGAACTAACATGTTTTTGTATCAAGGTACAAATATTCCAAAGAAAACGAATTGTCATGAACGTCGAAATACTAGTAACAAGCTTTGTTTTGTTCGTGATTTATTTGTTCTGTTCCCCGATATCAACTGGGTCTGAACCCTCACTCAGCCTGCAGGTTTGTAAGTGTGAGTTCGGGAAGGGTCGCCGGTCTATGGTAGGCACTGTATTGTACAAGCTGTGGCCCTAAGCATTCCTTCATTCTGTACATAGCAATGCGCATCCTGTCTGTCAGTGTTGACTGGGTCAACGGGGCTCTCCATCCAGCTTTTCCCAGTGGGATTTCCCAGCATGTAAGCACTATAACGAGACTGGTAGGCACGTTACTCTACATGCAGATGGCTTTCTTGTATACACTTACAGGACTTCAACATTGGGTATCCGTGCATTGTTGCAGTTCATGACTTGTAAACTGCACTTATAACAAGATAAAGCTTGTCATACGCTATCAGATAATTGTAATGTTGCACGATATACAGAATTACTGATTTAGTAAGTATGTACAAAGCAGTTGTCTATACTTCGTCAGTCAATAATAATAATAAAATACATATTTTTCATATTTCCTCTGTCAGGGGCTTGTCATCATTGTATGCTTGCATTTTTTGGTATTTTTTCGCTTTCACCCTCTCGACTTGTGTCATGTGACTGGCCTGGATGAATGCGTATGTTGTGTGGACCCTCAAGCCGGTGTAACAATGTTGTCCATGTTTATCCCGAGACCATTTTGGAGTCGCCAACTCTGAGCAGTAATGACCTTGATATATGGAATGGTTTGCTGTAAATTTATCACGTGGAATATTGTAGCATTGTCTTATTTCCAAGCATTCCAACCCATGAATAGTATTTATTTTAATGTAGTCCGTGCAAAAAAACAAGTTGGCAAGTTGTATAAAGAAAAAAAACTATATGGTGGATAATTTTATAGCTGAGGACCGAGCTGTTTGATACTGCATGTGAGCGAGATTGACAGTATTAAAACTCGAGCAGAGGTATGGGTGCGTCTTTCCGTGTAAAACTTCTAACTGTTCTTGGGTTCTGTTCGGACATTTGTTATTGTAATAATATTGTATCATGGACAATGTTATTATTTGTGTGAATAAAGCTGCCCATCTGGCAGAAAGCATGTAAAATGGCATATGTTTTCTGAACATCACTAGTCTGTTGCATGTGAAATCTTCATTAATTAGGCAATTCATTTGTTTTCATTGTATAATATACTTTCTTTTATTTTTGTGTTGTATGCATGTTGGACAAATGCGAGAGAATGTTTGAATGTATCAACTGTGAAGTACTAGGTGGAAAATAATAATGTAGCCCTTGTGAAGAAATAAATCCGCTGCCCAAACAGTGTTGTATAAACCATCCCTTATTCCTATCCACAACTATTCATTTCTAAGTATAAATTGTATCTGTATCTCGTCCATGACTGGGAATCATGTACCCAGCTTGGTTAATATATATCTCAAATAATAAACATGACAAGTTGATATTCTACAAATATTTGTGACTAGTAAAGGAAGATGTGTGAATCTACTCGGATCCCTGGTCACAACATGTTTGTTGAAGGTGAAAGGAAATTAAATATCCATTGTTATCCTAGTAATATGTTCAATAGGTGTTCAAATCAATGTTTTGTACTTTATTTTCCTTTGTGTCCATCGTATTGAAACACTGATATCACTGTGCTGTGATTTTTATGATAGATTCCAGGATTTCACAAAATGGACCTCAAAACATAATTGCACTTGAATGAGAGATTATCACTTGGGCAAAGTGAATGACATTAAGAAGTTTTGTACAACTTTAAAAAAAGAAAACAAGTCTTTTCCAGTGTTGCTTTGATTTTATGTGCAAAGTATGTATATCTTACAGTATATCCAAACCCAGTCTGTCTACAGCAGAGCGAATATAAAACCGATACGTCTTGGGATTTCCCAGCTCTGTAAATCCGTGTTTCCCATAAAATTTTTGTACAGTTTGTGTTACCATGGTTACATATTGAGCCTGTGTACATGCCCAGTTATATACTAGACTTAACGACATTTTCCTGTATGCAAGGCTGAACTAAAACTGTGAAATCTTTTACCTGTAAGAGTCGGTGAACGTGATTGAGTGAGAAATGTGTGTAAATTTCTAAAGTTATAACCTTTATAGAGTGTATTTGCTGCATGTAGTGTATTTGTAAATTGTACAGTCAACTGTGAGGGACCTAGGCATGTGACAATTCACGATTTGTTCGACAATTTAAGCAAAAGCTGCTGTGGTCCTTTATAAATAAATAAATAAATTGTGACATTACTATGAGGAAGCGTTGTTTTGTTTGTACGGGTTGTGTCGTAGGTATACATGTACGATATTGCCCAACACAACAGGATTTCTTGTGTAGATAATTGATAGGGAAGAAAAATTAATTTCGATGACCCAACACAACAGGTTTATTTGTCTTGACAATTTATAGAAAATAAAAAGCAATTTGATGATCTTCACTCGAAATTAATCTGACTGTTCTAAAGCATTATGTGGTATTTTCTGTCCCATTCAGGCGAAAAATTCAAATTCAGCTTATTTGGCTTAGTGGTTGCATATTTTAGAAGGTGTACTAGGTATCAAATATGATAGGTGTGAGAAATATATTGTAATGCTTCCTAGACTTCGGCTGAAGCCGGCTGCTCGGTCTTGGTTGAGCTTGGCTCTAGCTTTTTGGTTGAGGTCGGCTGCTTGGCTGGGGACGAGGTTGATTATTTGGCTGGTCAGAGTTCCTCAGCTTCAGCTGAAGTCGGCTTCTCAGCTTTGGCTGAGGTCCGCTTCTGGGCTTGGTTCAGTTCGACTTTTCAACCGGGGATGGCTCCATTACTATTGGCAGGCTGTCTCGGTTGATAGAGTGGTCTTAAGTTGATGTGGTCGACCTCGGCTCGTCTTCCTCTCTCGGTTGGAGGTTGTTCTTATCCGTTGATAGCCTGGGTTCGTTGGCTATCACGAACGCTCTCAGCTTTGTTTCAGTGACTGTCTCTATTCTAAATTTCTGTTTCGGTGACTTTCCACTTAATATACAGAACACCAACTGCACGTTGCACCACCTCAAGATACAACTCTCGGCTGAACTGAAGTTTACCGACGTATTTATAGTCGATTGAAAGTGCTGTGAGTACATCAGCGATGACTAACCTGGGTGGTAGACATAAGTGGTGTTTCAGCTGAACTCCGCTCAGGTACCAGAGATGTGAACCCTCTGATGCCCAAGGCTCGAACGACAGTGACTTCTTTCGAGCCTTGGAGCCGGCTGTATTCATAGAATTTCGGGGGTGGGTCACGTGACCTCACCAACCAATCCAAACTGATTTTTACCGACAAAAATTTTATGATGGAAAACCAATCGGTGGGTGCCATGTCACAATATGCATTATTGTTACTTGGTCCCGCGACACTTCAGCTATTTTAGCTTAGTGGCTGCATATTTTAGGTGTACTATCAAATATGATGGTTGTGATAAATAAATTGTAACGCTTCCTAGACTTGGGCTAAAGCCGACTCCTCGGTTTTGGTTGAGCTCAGCTCTTTAGCTTTGGTTGAGGTCGGCTCCTTGGCTTTGGTTGAGGTCGGCTTCGTTTGAGTTAGACTCCTCGGCCTGGGATGGCTTCTTTACGATCAGCAGGCCGTCTCGATTTGTAGCGAGGTCAGGCCTTCAATCTTTGCTCGTCCACCAGCAGTAGGGATCTCCAAACATCGGTTGATGTGGTCGACCTCGGCTCGTCTTCCTCTCTCGGTTGGGTTTTGTTCTCATTTGTTGATTGCCTGGGTCCGTTGGCTATCGTGGACACTCGGCTTCGTTTCAGCGACTGTGTCTCTATCTTTTCTTCTAAATTTCTGTTTTGGTGACTTTCCACTTGATATACCGAACACCGACTACACGTTGCACCACCTCAAGATACAACTCTCGGCTGAACTGAAGTTTACCAGCGTATCTATAGTTCGTTAAAAGTATTGTGAGTACATCAGAGATGACTAACCTTGGTGGTAGACATAAGTGGCGTTTCGGCTGCACCGAAGACAATCCATATAACTAACAAAGAAGAACAACTTTGTACCGAGACATTGGTTTCTCTTTATTATGAATCTTGTGAGACCTCCTTGGTACTAGTATTCTAAATGTAGTCACTGGGGGTCTTGTTTCTTCGTCTTGACTGGCAACAAATTATCGGCCATTTCCATTCTGGGATGAGCTCAGTCAAGTACTTTTCATATGCTGCTTGACATCAGCTTTTCTTTTGGATACAATGCTTGCAATCAGCACAAGCATACACGTTGACTGTCAAGGTGTGCTGCTTAGTGATGTGTCTCAGGAGAGAATGCTCAGATTCAAATTCTTGGGCACACTCGAATAATTTCGTTCTAAGATTTCGCGGAGTTGTCTTGGTTGGGGTCATCCTCCGACAGACTTGGTCAATGATTCGGCTCGGACCTGGAGTTGAACTCGTGGCTGGGACTCGATGTTAATCTCCCGGCTGGACTTCTGGCAGGGCTTCCCTAGGCTAACTTTCGGTTGACCTCTTGACTGACCTCTCAGCTGGGACTCGGTGTTGATCTCCCGGCTGGACTCCTGGCAGGGCCCTCGGCTAACTTTCAATTGACCTGTCGGCTGGAACCCGGAGTTGATCTTCCAGGTTGAATCCTTGCAGACTGCCCTTGCTTGACTTTCAGTTGACCTCTCGGCTGACTCTCGGCTTGAACCCTGAGTTGATCTCTCGGCTGAACTCCTGACCGGGCTTTCTTCCGCTGACTTTCGGTTGAACTCTCGGTTGACTCTCGACTGGACCTGAAGTTGATCTCCCGGCTGGACTTCTGGCTTTCCTCAGCTGACTTTTGGTTGAACTCTCGGCTGACTCGACTGGACCCGGAGTTGATGTCTTGAATGTTTTCCTGGCAGGTCTCCCCTCGGCTGACTTTTGGTTGACCTCTCGGCTGACTCTCCACTGGGAACTGGGGTTGATCTCTCGGATGGACTCCTCGCAGGGCTCCCCTCAGCTAACTTTCAGTTGATTCTCAGAAGAGGTGTGCTTCCTTCGAATGCTGACAGGGATCTGACTATTCTGTGCAGGATTGCTGGATTTCATAGAGGAAATTTATCACATGACTTCATCCTGGCGAGTCCTCCTCTGCCGTCCATTAGGGGCTTTCGGTCTCTTCTACTTCGGCGATCACAGTCCCGAGAATCTTCGGCTCTGGTAGCTGAGAGTCGCTCTTGTAGGTCAATCGCTTTCCCCTAGCTGATTTCTGAGGCTGCAGATGATCGTCTCTCCTGAAGGTCGATAGCCTCAGGCTACCTAATCTCGGCAGCAGCAGCCACTGTCCAGATGTCTTCTTGGGGCTCTGGGGGCGGAAGGTGATCTCAGACAGCTAACTTTTCAGCCTGATTCAGGTCCTTGGCGGTCGGTTCTGGGCTGGTGGACTCGGCTCGGTTATGAGTGGCCTTGGCTAATGGACAATGACGCCTGCATCTTCTGGACGGGGTCCACTTCTTCGGTGGGCTGGGACCCCATAGATAAGTTGCTCTGAATGGTTCCAGCTGCACTGCTACGGTCTCCCAATCTTCTTCTGGAAACGGGATAGGCTCCGGGGAATAGACCTAAAACACAAGTGGACCTGCCAATATCTTGTGCTCAAAATCTTGCAGCCAGGAAAATGTGCCGAATCAAACCAGCCAACTTGGTTGAGTTGCATTATGTCTTGCACTAGATAGTTGAGTGGATTGCCTGAGCTGTGAGCCTCGTGGAGATGGCCTCGTACATCACAGCCTTAGGTGCTGCGGAACTGACACATAAAGCAGGACCATCCCACTCCCCAGCATTGGTGTTTGACTCATTGTCGGTTGGTGTTGAACGTTGAATCTTCGTGCATGGATCCACTGCCTGGACTCTGACTTCTCTCGGCTATCAACATATAGACACGCCGCTGGCCCTCCGCTACTTGGACACTGACTTGGCTATCTTATTTTAGGATGTACTTGCCACCGGTCCGTTCATTTCTCGGTCAGGCACTTGATTGTCTTCTGTCCAAATGAAACTGGACTTCGTCGATTTCTGCAAACCTCTTCTTTCTATTCGGTTGGACCAAACTGCTTACACTTCGAGAGCTGCTGCCAGACTGACAAGTCAGAGCTGATATCAAACCCTTTTATACTCTATCTGGTCACGTGGTATGGGAAGCTGGACTCCAATTGGTCAAAGCAGGAGGGACGCCACAAGTATTTAAATCTTCCGCCAGCTGCTGACTTGCAGTCAACCAACAAATTCCTTCGACTCTACCGAAAATTCTTTCGCTTGATTATCTACTGCAAATTTCTTGTCGCATCTAGCTGTTTAGCACCTGACATCAAATAGCTGGAGTTGGTTTTCGACTCAGGTAACATCTTCTACAGGGATGGCGGGTCCCAATCAAAAGAATGCCATCTTTTTCACTTGACATCTTCGGCTTGAAAACTTGTGACTTCTGTGTTCTCATCACCTCAACTTAGCTTGAGACAACACTTTCTAGGTTGTTATGCTGGAGTTGGGGGACTTGTAGCCAACACTTGGAAACACTAGATTTCTAATCCATGCTCTGTAGACCCATTGTATCTCTTTTGGTCGGTTGATGACGTCCTCAACACTGCCTGAATCTCTGGATGTCTTCTATCCGTGCTCCCTACATCGTCATCATTCAAGATTGATTGCCGGAACTCAACCTTTTACCACAAAGGTAACATCAGTGAATATCTCTATCTCTATCACTTGATTGTCATCCATACTAGATCTTTACAGCTGTACTGGTCGTGGGCCTTCCCTCAGTCATACTTTTTTTTGACGCTCCATCGCTCGGCTGGATCTTTTCCAGACTTCCCGATTAGTCACTCACCGGGCTGACTGCCAAACTCTGTCACCTCTTGTTCAGTCTTTCTAGGTGGTCGTCCTATCAGAAGATCTACAAATGTGTTGACTTGTCTGTCTAACTTCAGTAGATTGGGGCTCTCTCTGATGGTCTCTTGTGTAGTTCTCCTGTAGGCCACCATCACCAGTGGTACTTTCTGCTCCCATTCGGTTTGTCAGTCACTCACATACATGCTCACCATATGCTGTAGTGTTCAGTTGAATCTTTCAATGGACCTATCTGATTGAGACTGGCAAGCAGATCTCTGCCTCAAAGTTGCAAACTTGGTTGGTGTGAATCTCCATCAGGATGCCATACCAGGCCACAAGCTGATTGGTGAAGAATCCTCCTTGATTTGGAATTGGGTAGGCTTCAATGCACTTCTTGAAGTAATCTCCCACCACCAGGATGTATCGGTTGCCTTGAGTTGATCCGGCAATGATCCCATGACGTCCATGGTCACACGCCCCATTTGGGTTCCCACTCTAAACTTCTGCATTGGTGATTTCTTCACGTTCTGCATACTTGTAGGTGTACAGTTGTCACAGCTCAGAAACCACTGCATGCTCGGCCAGAAATATCGTTGTTGGATGTTCACTGACATTCTTCTTGAGCCTAGATGACCTCCCAACTGGATGACTGCAACCTCTGTTGGTTGAACTGCCAGCAAGCTGGGTACATCATGGCAGGATCTTGGAGGGTAAAGCCCTCCAGGTCATGTTAAGTGTTCCGATCAGGAATGCAACTTTTGCAGAGGTCGCTGATCAATTAAGGCTTCTGATCTCTGTGGGTTGAACTGCCAGCAAGCTGGGTACATCATAGCAGGATCCTGGAGGGTAAAGCCCTCCAGGTCATGTTAAGTGTTCCGATCAGGAATGCAACTTTTGCAGAGGTCGCTGATCAATTAAGGCTTCTGATCTCTGTGGGTTGAACTGCCAGCAAGCTGGGTACATCATAGCAGGATCCTGGAGGGTAAAGCCCTCCAGGTCATGTTAAGTATTCCGATCAGTAATGCAACCTTTGCAGAAGTCGCCGACCAATTTAGGCTTCTGTTTGCACCCACCACGAATACTCGGGCATAAGAGGTGTTCAAAGTACTAGTATTCAAAGAATTTATATGAAAGATCTCATTGATCTGAGCAAAATGGTTTTTACAGCATGTAAATATCACAATCCGTTCAAAAGTTATAGCACTTTAAAGACTGAAATCGGCAAATTTGCTTTTTCAAAACAGTTTAGCTAATTAGTATGCAAATGAGATATTCATGATGTCATCGGGGGAAGTTGTTTTAATTAGGTACTTTGATATGTATTTTTCATTCATTTAATGTTATGATTATTCATCAAAACTTATTCTATACAGATTTTATTATGAATAATCAGTGTTTTCACTTTTTCTGTTGTTGTCAAGGTAACCAGTGACCTGGTATGTCCCATAGCAACCATGGTTGCTAGGGCCAAAACCCACTTAGAACAGGATATGCACGAATAAAAATGGTGCCAACTTGAGATCTATAATAATTTATTTCATAAATGATCGACAGAAATTCTGTGGATAGACTGACTTGGCAGTTAATGGCCATGGCAACCATGGGTAACTACGGCTATAGGGAACGACTGGTAACCATAGCAACAGTACAGTTTGTGTGGATATTGACTATGTAGGGTACATAATAATATGCACTAGTCAGATCGTCAAAAACTTCAATAAGAATCATTATATCATGGCTTGAAATATCCTAATTAAAATTTGTTCCCCTCGTGACGTCATGAATTCTCATTAGCATCTAATTTGCATCTTAATGAGTTGCTAGAACTTTTCAAGTGGCTTCTGTAATGTAGTGCCGTAATGGCAGTTTCAAATGGCTGTAACTTTTGAACGGAAAGAGATATTGATATACCGTAAAGACCATTTTGCTCAGATCAATGAGATCTTTCATATAACAAAACATCATATTTTCACTTTACTAGTACTTTAAGGCTCACTTCCGACTCCCAGCTGAGACAGTCGCAGAGTATGCTTTCGATTTCCATGTACTGGGCTGCAAGGCTTTTCCGGAGATGACTTCCATGCATCTGGAGACGACAATGGTCGACCAGTTCTTTGATGGGTAACTGTACACGAAAACGTTCGATGCAGGAGGTCATCAACGCAGCGCTAGCCATTGAGGCGGCAGTACAGACTCAACAACTGCCGCCCACACCAGCTACAGCTGAAGGTGTACCTTCGTGAGCTGCCACGTAGCTCCCAAGTGCAGTCGTTGCCAATGCAGGACATGCTGTGTGTCCTAGCCCCGCCTGGGCTCAAGCACTGGCCCACCAACCCATGATGACATGCTTCAGTTTGATAAGCTCGGGAAAATGTCTCTCTTCGAATCTTTTAGGGTGCTGTCAGTTGAATTCTTTCAGTCCCCCCGGTTGTCTTCCATCATCAGTAGATCACCCCATTGTCATTAACCAGTATCTTTCTCATGCCATGTAGGACCCTTTCTTCTGGAATCAAACTGGTGAAATCCACCTTTTTTCCGTCATTATTGTCGGTCAAGATTGATGAGATTACTGCATACCATAGTTCTTCCTTTTGGAGTCGTCACAGCTCACTTGGTTGCGCCCATATCTGGATTTTGGTTGATGATTCAATCAGGTAGTTGGTCGATTAGGGTTTCTTTCAGGTTCAATTCCTCGTCATCTTCTTCGGTGTCTACCTAGTCTTTGTGAACTGATTGCAAGGTCATCTGGCTGGTGTAATATCTCATAGTCATACTCACTCAGCAGCTCGATCCATCTGGCGGCCTGCCCTTGAGGTTTTTTGAAGTTCATCAGCCACATAAGATTCCCATGTTAGGTTCTCAGCAAGAAGATTGGGTTTGTTCTTGTTTGTTCAGCTGTTATTTTTTTGCCAGCAGTTTCTTTCGGGTGACGCAATACCATCGTTCTCCTTCAGTCAAGCATCAACTCAGGTAGGTCATGATCCTTTCCTTCCCATTTGCTCTTGGGAAAGAACTGCTCCCAGACCCATGTCGCTTGTTCTGTGTCCAGAATGTATCGCCCCTTCTCTCGTGGGTAACCCAGGATCGGTGCTGTCGCCATCTGATTCTTCAAATCGGTGAATGCTCTTTATTGTTCGGGTTGCCAAGGGAACAGTCAGTCAGTGCAGGGGACTTTGGCATGAAGTTCTGGTGATAGGAGTATAGACCCTGGAAGCTCAGCTGAGACTTGTTGTCAGATGTGGACCATCTTTTCACAGCTTCTGTCTTAGACGGGTTTGTTCTCATGCCATGTCAGACCACTGTGTGTCCCAAGAATAACACCTCCGACTGAAAGAACAGAGGTTCAGCTTCATGCCAGCTGCCTTCAATTTCACGAACACTTCTTGGACGTCTCTGATATGGTTTTTAAACATTCAGCTGTAGATGATCACATCATCAAGGTAGATCAGGTATGTCTTCCAGGAGAGTCTACCGAGGACTTTCCTCATGAGTTTTTCAAAAGTTCCTGATGTGTTACACAGCCCAAAGCTCATCCATTTAAACTGGTAAAGCCACCAGAATATAGAAGGCCAACAATTTTGGGGATCTTCGTCCATTCCCACTTGCCAGTAGCCGCTTGTCAGATCCAGAATTGAAAACTACTTTGCTTCAAAACAGGCGGCAATGGTCTTTTCTCATCAATGTGTAGGCGTCCTTCTTGGTCACAGCATTGAGTCATTGATACTCCACACAGAAGTATGTAGTACCGTCGTTTTTTCTTGCCCAACACGATAGGGGATGCGGACTGCTGCTGTATTTTATGTTGCCCTGATCTTTCATGTCTTGAATCATCTTGTCCACCAGCTCTCGATCATGGGGAGGCAACTGTCTGGCTTGTTGTTTGATGGGTCAGTTATTCCCGGAGTGGATTGCATGTTGTACCACATTCGTCTGGTCCAGACTGCCGGAATTTTTGTTGAAGACTCCTCAGGTTTGGTACAGAAGCTCGGCTACTCAGTCTTGGTTGTTGTCCAAAATTCCACTCTTAGTTTTTTTAGCCACTCGCTGAAGTTTGTTGTAGCCGGCCCATTCTCAGTATCCTTCACTCTTGGAAGGTCTTTTCAAAGCTTTCAGGTAGAGGAATGATTTCACAATTTTTCCCAGAATGGTCATGGTCAATAGGTGTGCTCCTTCCCAGATGATCACTGACAAAACATTGATGACTCTCACTGGTACCACTCCCCATAATCCCATCTAATTCCATCATGAATCCATCGGTTCATCCCAAAACCTGACATTCTGACTTGACTACACACTCCAGATCTTATGCACTGATTCGAATAGCTTGCCTCAGATTCTCAATTATGATTAAGGACACTTCCAGACTACTGATCCACATCCGTTAATGGTAAAATCGATTCTGGCTACTCAGCTATGGATGAAGTCCATCCCCAGGATGGTCTCTTCTTCACAGTCAATCATTTCAATCATCAGTGTCTCTGAGGATCTGGCTATGCTCAGAGGTTGCTCCCATTGGCCATATGTTCTAATACTGCTGCCATTCACCATCGTCAGTCAGCTGGTAGATCTCTTCAATCTCATGCTGGGCTGTTGAATACGCTCCCATGTGCTGTGGTTGAACATTGTGATGGTGCTGCCGGTACCAACAACCATATTCAGTTTTCGACCGAATATAGTTCCCTCTGCACAAAGGCCAATTTGTTCTCTTGGGCCAGGTCCCTGGATCACTTGTCAGTTGTTATGTGTCCTTTCTTTCATGCTCCAGTTTCCCGCCCCCCAGCTGAAACCAACTTTAGCTAGACGCCACCATCTATTTGGTCTCCAGACACTCACGGGCATAGTGTCTTTCCTTTCAGTGGTTGAAGCATTCCACTTCTCTCTGGGGCTACCTCGGGCTGCTTTGTCGGTTGATGGGCTCTTTCACCCGAGTCATCAACTCCTGCAACTGCTTCACCTGTTTGGCTTCACCTGTTTGAACATGAACCTCTTTGGATTCACTCTGAATCGTTTTCTTCACTCTGAATCTTCATAGACTTTATAGTCATCTCCCTTGGAGTTTGGTCTGGTGCACGAACGTCTTTTCGGCTGGGCTGAACTGCTGCTTTAAAGCTGCACTGACGATTGGATAGCCCCTCCTATGCTTGGCTTACAGGTCCAGCAACACACTGCAGGCATTCTCACTCGTTCCCCTTTTTGGTCGTCCGTCCATCTGTAGAATTGTGCAGACTCGGCAAGGTGTGTTTCATGCTGAGCTATGAGTTGGAACCGTCATACATCATGAGTTGGCTAATATATCTCTTTTTGACTAGGGTTGAACTGACTCTGATTGAGGTGGTCGCTTGGTTGACTTTGAATGTTACTGGAAAATTTCCATCTGTGTTGCCAGTAGCTTGCCCCTGATGACGCCAGTGTGTCTTTGGATAAACTATTTGGTTGGGCTTTGTTTCTATTGCAAAATGTTGTTCTTTACGTTTCTTATTGGCATCATCAAAATCTGATTGTATTGGTGGTAATAGATTGATACTTACATTCATACCACTGAGTCGGTGTCACTGCTGGCGGACGTTAAATCTGTCCCCGAGGATACCATCAACTCAGTAGCCTTCTGGCTTGTGATTGGGTACTTTTGTACTTGTCATGTATCTATCCCATGGGGTTAGTTTCGGATTTCTAAATTATTTTCATAGGTTGTTGGGCAGTTGTATACTAATTCCATCAGGTGTACAGTAGAAACAACTACATTTAACACACTGTCTGCCCCTGATGACGCCAGTGTGTCTTTGGATAAACTATTTGGTTGGGCTTTGTTTCTATTGCAAAATGTTGTTCTTTACGTTTCTTATTGGCATCATCAAAATCTGTTGGTATTGGTGGTAATAGATTGATACTTACATTGATCAATTCGTTCACCAGGTCGTCCTGCCCGGCTCCTCTGGTTGCTGCCTGTCTCCGGCATGGTCAGCCAGCTTCCAGTCAGGCTCATTGGGTTGTATAGGCTCGGCTATTCTTGAATGGATGTCTCTGGTTGCACGTCGGTAGCGTTCACTGTGATGACTCTGGGATGGATATCTGGCTGCTTCTGTTGAGGATCAGCTAGTACCACTCCTGGCTGATCAGCATCACCTTCGGCTCCCAGTTGAACAGCTTCGGGCCCCGTCAGTTTCAGTTGCTCTGCAGCTCTGCCTCTTAGGGTTGTCAATTTGTCATCTTCTTAATGTATACCACCGCTGCCACTAAAAAGTTGAGTGTGTATCTGTAATGGTTCTGGTGTCTGTGATCTCTTATGGACCACTCCTAGACTTCAGCTGAAGTTGGTTTTTCGGTCTTGGTTGAGCTGGGCTCTTTGGCTTCGACTGGTCCCAGTTCCTAGGTTTCACTTGATGTCGTTTTCACGGCTTTGGCTGAGTTGGATCCTCTTCTGGAGATGGCTCCCTGGTTATCGGCAGGCCGTCTCGGTTGGTAGAGTGGTCAGGCCTCCAATCATCGCTCGTAAGCCAACAGTAGGGATAGGGACCTCGGCTCGGCTTTCTTTCCCTGTTGGGGCTTGTTCTTATACAATGTAAATTGATAGCCTGGGTTCTTCGGCTATCTTAGACGCGCTCAGCTTTGTTTTACTGATTGTATCTCTACATTTTCTTTGAACTTTGTTCTTTTTCGGTTACTTTCCACTTGATTTACCGAACACTAAGTTGGTTGCACCAACTCAAGAAACAACTCTCGGCTGAACTTCAAACTATATTGGCATATCTACAGTCGGTTGAAAGTGTTGTGAATACATCAAAGATGACTACCCTTGGTGGTCTCCCTCTTTGGTAGAAATAAGTGACATAAGTGAGTGAACGCAGGGACTAGAGATGTGAACCCTCGGATGTCCAAGGCTAGAAAAGCTCTGACTCCCGCGAGTCGGCAGCATTTTCAAGATGGAAAACCAATCAGTGGGTTCCACGTCACAATATTCATTGTTGTAACTAGGTCTCACGACACTTATACATAATGACGTACTAGTAGTTTGACTCACCGACCATGAGCTGAGCCGATGTTCAACCGACGCTGCCGACCTGTAGCCGACGTATAATAAATCGTTATAAACCATTTTAAACGACAGATGACCATTCCTTAAGGATTGATTGCATGTAATTATCAATAACCTGGACTTGACCAGCTGTCCCATTCACTTATAATGTGAATATAAAGGTAACAAATTCATACGTCTACATACTTCCTATCAACGTGAAACTTTGCCTTTCTGATTGTTAGCCATCATGGATTACCAACCGAGACTCCGTTTCTTACTAAACAAAATGTTAAATCTGTTAAAATCATCATTTTCATCTGTCATTTTCCGACCTATTTCTCAGTAGACAAAGTACACTCGCAACAGGGCGAGTGAAAGGATTATGTTGTACAGCAAATAACGAGGGATGCTAGTAAAACTTACGGGTGATATGCACACGGGTGCACCGAGGTGTTTGGGATTAAGAATGTTCCGCTCATTGTATTCATCTCACAGAAAGTATAGCCTTAGATATTCTCATTATTTTGACCACAACAAAGTATACAAATACGCAGCAACCAGTGTTTGGCAAGCAGAACTGACGAATTTTCATTTTGGTGAAACGTGAAAAATGATTTATCTAATCATCAAATTGCACAGCTTCCGCGATATTATGCATGAAACCATGTCTCGGTTCATCATCCATGAGTATATGTGTGTGTGCTAGCCAAGTTTTGGGTCAGGGGATTGTATTGTCTTGGTGATTTTGTTACCTTTACTTTCACATTATAATTCAATAGGAAAGTGCCTCACTGCAGTCACTGGTATGTTACGTGCAATCAGTCCTTAAACATTTATTTACACCAGCCGAGACCATTTTCAAATTAGAATGCAAAGTGTCGAACATATACGACTTCCTTGATGCTCATAATACAATCCCAAGCGGTAGCTGCAAGTGTGATGTCTGCAAAGTTCATATCCACATTTCAATCAGACATGACCTTGGAGCCACTGCAAGTCGTTCAAGGTCACCTTGAAGATCATCTACAAGCGTACTGTTTGCAGAGAAAAAATAACGTCTCGATTCAGCCATGACTTTGGAGTGTATCACTTAATTAAGGTTGTCTGCTGTCAAGTTCAAGGTCACAAAATGAACAAACTTGTAACTTCTTATATTATTATTTTCACCACATATAAAGATATAGGCCCAGTAAACATTTTAAAGCTCTTTCTACAACCATCGTGTCTGCAGAGGCCAACGTACACATTGCAGGTGAGATATGTGACCGCGTTTTCCACTTCAGGTCATATGAAGTCAATTTCAAGACTACCAAACGATCCGCCATGACTGGCTTCATATTTTCTCTTAATACAAACAAGCTCTATTATACAGTAGTTTCGTATGTAAAAGCCAACACACAAATCTTGGAGGTTTTATTGAGATTTTACCCTCGAGATCCTCTGTGGTCAAGCTCACCAGAAGATCATCAAGAGATGTGTCGTATATGGCTTCCTATATCCACAATGCATATCACAGTTGTATCTAGAAGCGTTATCTTCATTGGTTATTTCGTGCAGTATTACCATTTGGGCCTAGATTTTGGGCCTTCCGAGCGAATTCAGGCTCCTACTTCTCACACAAGATAGACAGTCCCAAATAATTGTCTTAGCTTCATGGATTTTTCCTATATCGAAATATACTTCGGGATACCCTGACTAGAATCGTTTTTGACAATTCGGCGACCCCTTATTTGCCGGAAGAGGCGAATTTGCCACGTTTTATTACTTTTCTCAAAATCCTTCCAGTATTTTAGTACATCATGGTTTTGCTGAGTCGCTTGATTTTCAATATAAACAAGAAATATCTTAAATATTTTGGAGTTCGAGTGAAATTTGGTTCGGAAGAATATGTTATACCCGTTTGATACAAAACCTTGAAAACATAGAGCTGATGTCGACTTTAAAATGGGTTTTCCATTGGAGGCAGGAAATTAGAAACTAAGGTTTATTTTCTGAAATCATATGGTAATTGCTGTTGTACCGTGAACTACTACTCAGATGAAATCAAGTATACAAATGTTTGTTTATATTGATATATGGTGTATCTATTAGTGACCCTAAATTTGACCTGAGACGGCATTGAACGTTATAGATCAAGATCATGTCTATTTCAATATGACTTGTATCAGTTGATTTTCTGTTATTATGAGAGTCAGACATATATTATCTTTCGGTCATCTTGATCTTTTATGCAAGATGACGATTCTAAGCCATGTATATCTCAAAATATGCACTAGTAAATTGGCAGAATGTGGATTGACTATAGTGGGGTCGAAACATCGTAATATCGTAACAGCAGGTAATGTGTCGTCATCACTTTATGCTGCTTCGTATATGCTGGAAATTCATTAAAATAAATTATTAAAATACGCACAGAACACCATCAGTCACGCAGTTCAATGCTCGTACGCATCATATAGAATACTCACTTATTTCATATATTAAATTTTCACAGTTCTCCAATGCACGCACATACACGAATATCAAAATATAGAAAAGGAGGACAATCTGAAAGAGGATGTCTCAAGAACGTACGAAACTTGTAGGACGGCATACCCCATTGAACAACACGAGTAAAAACTAAACCATGTGTATACAAAATACAAATAAATTATTATGAAAGATATTTCTATTAATATAATGTAATAAACTTCGAACTTCAGTATGATAGAGATGACTTGGAACACATGCAAGGATTCGAATGAAACGTTGAGAGTACTGAATTTAGAATTCGAGTTAATACCAAGTGGGATATTCCAAACTGTGATACCTGCACTGATAAACGTTAGTTGGCACTGTAAAAACGGAACCAAGGGTCGATGAAAACTACTTGAAGACCTGGTTTTATCATAGACCTACATGATGTAGGTCTATGGTTTTATAGTCATGAGTTCCACAAGACTGATTTGATGAAATATATTATATTTGTTGGCAATATAGCTTATTCTCAGCGTTATAGTTGAACTTTTCATCTGCCATATGAAACATGAATCAACAGTTATTCGCATGTGATGTATATATATTATTGTCAGTGAAGTTTGTAGATCAATTAATATTTCATGCACACTTCGCCACAACAACACAGCATTGAGAGTCTGTAGATCTCACACCAACCACCTGGCGAATGATAACGAATTCAATATGTCAAATATATGAACGTTATGATATTTTCATTCAAAATCAAATATATGATACTCTTTTACCCAACACCTCGAAAATTTCGCATGAAAGCTAAATTATAAATAGGGAAAAACCTTTCATTGAAACCAGTCTTCTAAGCGCTTTGCCAGTGAAAATCGTGATCGCTACACAATATTGATTGCCATGTCACGTTTGATCATAACGCACCCCGTGTTGGGACCGTTGATTCCACGTTCACTCGGGACTTTTGCTGATACCAAAGTTTTATAGTTGTACGCGTGTCATAGGAGCAAGGCACAGCGCGATCCTGTGGGGCATGTTTATATACTCCGACATGTTTATATGTACATGTTCTCTAAAAGGTAAGAAACAAATAGTAATCATCCAGCACAGTACTTTGTTATGAGAATATAGGCCAATATTACTTATATTAGGTATTTTCCTCATGGAGTATTTTCTATTTTTCAATGCCAAGGGGTTCATTTTCGAGCGAGAAATAGTCTTCTCGTTTTATTACAAATGATACGTCATACTTACATATCTCCGCTGAAGAAAACGATTCTACAGCATCAGGTGTACTACATTGAAATTTATTTTTTCACCGACATCAAGATTATGTGAATTTAACGATTCGTGTTCGTACAGTATTTTGTAGTCTTTTGAACAAGACTGAAGACATGGCACCCTTGCACGACACCCGACAATCTGACAGTGGCAGTGTGTACACACATGAACGTAAATTCTAATTATATGAACATTCTCGCCCACGACATGCCCATTGGATTGTAGGTTCAGCATTATTAATAGTGTTTTCTGTTTTAAATTTGAAACACATAATGTCTTTGTCGAGGTCTTCTGGGATTCATAAATTTGTTGTTTGTAACAATCGTGGGTTCAAATGTATTTTTGTTTTGTTTCATGTTACTGTAATTATTGATGAGAACAATTTCTCCCCACACGTTATATTTATATGATACAATGTTTAGTTCCAGATTTCCAGCAAAAAATACCGTTCGGTTCGTAATTTACATGCCCTAAATCTACAGTGTATATAACAGTGTTAATAATGTGATTTCAAACGCATTACACACTATCATCAAATGTTATACAGTTCGGGAGATGAATTATTCAATTTGCCAGCTTGTACATGTGAGTTATATCGACATGTCAGTGTAAACTTGTGAATAAAGTAAAAATGTCCCACGTTGGTCGTACTCCTTTTGTCAACGGAGTTTACATATACTCTGATTTTTCTAAATTGTTCACACTGATTTTGCTGATGTTTTTGCGATACTAAATGGTATCATTCTATAACCAGATAACTTGGTATACTTCACCTGGGAGTCAAACGGATTTTTTTTTACCGAGTTTCGCACACAATTTTGTGCATTTGCTCTGTTTGTAGCGATGTACTCTTTCGAAATAAACTTGTTTGTGTATAGAACACACCCAATATATGTATCCTCAATATGCTCGGATTCTCGATATTCCGTTTTGGGTGAAATTTAACATTGGGGCGGTTGGCAACTTCTTCAATTTTTTTTTTGCGATAGAAGTCTGAAATTTGATAGAAAATTGCCGTTTGACTCCCAGGTGATGTATGCAAAGTTATAGAATGATTCATTTAGCATCGCGAAGTATCGTCAAAAACCGGTGTCAGCCAGTTTTAAAGTTCAGAGTATATGGTAATAATGAGCAAAATATTCTGAGCACTTTTCGATGCAATGGTTATTCAAGTCATATGAACAAACACTAGAAGAGTCAGCTTAACATTTTGATTGAAAACACTTTTCGATTTGTCAATGATCTAACCAATGATCTGTCAATAATTAGAAATTTCGGATTACCACAGATTATCCTTGAAAAGCACTCTGGCCGGTGGATGGGTGTATTTCCTAAAATAAATATTTATTTTACATGTATTAAACATTTCGATATACTTTGTTGCTGGTCATATACATGATCATGTGGGTATAAGATCCCTTCCTAACTCTAACTGTTCACACACCTCTGAAGTCCAGTGCAGATGATCCAGGATTCGGTGCCGTCTCGATCATGGAATATAAGTACAACTACATCAGTTAACTTATGTTATGACTTAACCCAAATGGGGCAAACGTTAAAGAAGATTGAGTGAGATAATACTCATTATTGGGATGCCATTCCCGTTTTGAAGCCTGAATACATATAGCGCCATTTTACATTTTCACTGAAATGTATGGTCAGAGCAGGGAAGCATGTTTACAGCCGTGTGCATGACAACCATCGTTGATCCAGAGTCAACCAGCAAAACTATTTTCGCATTTTGAAGATGACTCGAAAACTGTACGAATACATCGATGCTGCCAAAGAAATGTCGTGAATCTAAATCAACTTTGAAAGTCAAAAGAGTTAAGAAGCATATAGAGGCGTGTTAATGTGATAAGTTTTTTTTGATATCTTCTACGGAAATGAATTGTTTTCGAGTATAGTGTGACAACGAAGTTAATAAGCATACTAGAACACTGACTCATCATTTTGGTACAAGATACGGAAATATTTACTTGGAAAATATAATTTGAATTTTCAGATTACATCACGTGTATTCACAGCCTTTTGAGTCTTTGTCTCGATTAGTTTTGTTACATACTACACTTTCACAGGAATTGTTCTTTACCGGGTAATTTTTGAGGCTATAATTTCTGAAAAATAATATCTCCGGTGATGTTCTATGAATATCATAAATATAATACCGTAGTTACTCATTATTCAACCAGATGTATATAAAGCCCTCCAGATTATATATTCTTACATATTCTTGGAACATTATTTTTAGAACATTCGTCAGCATGGTGCATTATCATGAATAATGAAAAACCATCTCATCTCATTGAACAATGTGGTCGTTATTGAAGGCATTTGATACATGTGCAGCTCAAATATAGGGATGTACTGTTTTTGAGACTCACTGGTCAACTATGCTCTAAAAGAAGAAAAATTAGTTTGCTTTTTGTGATTGTTCCTACGTGACTGACGTACGTGAAAATCCAATCCAGTCAATTCCACTGACACATATCAGAGTGCACAGGTGAAATAAGCATAAAAACCTAGGAATAAAGACATCTTGTGACGAGACTGTTACCAAATACACCAATAATATATGTAAATAAATAAATATATGCATTATTAGTGAAATAAAATTTAGTTCTGCAGTATATATATGTAGCATGTTAAGTAGGTCATAAAAAATTATGCTGCAGGAACAGATCAGTTGGTGTGACACTGGTACAACATATTTCGTAATCAATTATGTTGACCTTCATGGATGTTGTGTGCATGATGCCATGAGAAATGGTGAAATATAACCATATCTCTTGCAATGAGAAATGATTCAGTATAAACTTGCCTCTTGTAATGAGAAATGGTTCAGTATCGCCTTTACTATTATTGCCCTGAGAAGTGGTTAAACAAATCTTCAATATAACATTGCCTCTTGTAAAGAAGAATGGTTCAGTATAAACTTGCCTCTTGCCGTGAGAAATGGTTCAGTATTGACCTTGCCTCTTGCAATGAGGAATGGCTTAGTATAACCTTGCCTCTTGCAATGAGAAATGGTTCAGTATAACCTTGCCTCTTGTAAAGAGAAATGGTTCAGTACAACCTTGCCTCTTGTAAAGAGAAATGGTTCAGTATAACCTTGCCTCTTGCAAAGAGAAATGGTTCAGTAAAACCTTGCCTCTTGTAAAGACAAATTGTTCAATACAACATGACCTCTTGCAATGAGAAGTGGCTCTGTATAAACTTGCATCTTCACATGTGAAGTGGCTCAGTATAACCTAGCCTCTTGCAATGAGAAGTGGTTAAGTATAACCTTGCCTTTGAGAAGTGGTTCAGTATAACCTTGTCTCTTGTAAAGAGAAATGGTTCAGTATAACCTTGCCTCTCGTAAAAAGAAATGGTTCAGTATAACCTTGCCTCTTGTAAAAAGAAATGGTTCAGTATAACCTAGCGTTTTGCAATGGGAAGTGGCTCAGTATAACCCTGCCTCTTGCAATGAGAAATGGTTCAGTAAAACCTTGCCTCTTGCAATAGGAAGTGGCTCAGTATAACCCTGCCTCTTGCAATGAGAAATGGTTCAGTATAGCCTTGTCTCTTGCAATAGGAAGTGGCTCAGTATAACCCTGCCTCTCGCAATGAGAAATGGTTCAGTATAACCTTGTCTCTTGCAATAGGAAGTGGCTCAGTATAACCTTGCCTCTTGCAATGAGTAGTGGTTCAGTATAACCTTGCCTTTTGTGAAGAGAAATGGTCTAGTAAACCTTGTGCCTTGTAATGGGAAATGGTTCAGTATGATCTTAACTCTTGTAAAGAGAAATGGTTCAGTATAACCGTGCATCTTGTAAAGAGAAATGGTTCAGTACAACCTTGCCTCTTACAATTAGAAATGGCTCGGTACATCCTTGCCTCGTGTAAAGAGAAATGGGTCAGTATAACTCTTCCTCTTGCAATGAAATATGATTCAGTAACACCTTGCCTCTTGCAATGAGAAATGGCTCAGTATAATCTTGCGTCTTGTAATGAGGAATAGTTCAGTATATCCTTGCCCCTAACCATGAGAACTGGTTTAGTATAACTTTGCCTCTTGCCATGAGAACTGGTTTAGTATAACTTTGCCCTTTACCATGAGAACTGGTTTAGTATAACCTTGCCTCTTGCCATGTGAAGTTGTTCAATGTGAAGTTGCCTCTTGTTGCGAGAAGTGGTTTAATTTAACCTAGCCCTTCATCATGATAAGTGGTTTAGTATAACCTTGCCTCTTGTAATGAGAAATGGTTCAGTATAATCTTACCCCTTACCATGAGAACTGGTTTAGTGTAACCTTGCCTCGTGCCACGAGATGTGGTTTAATATAACCTTGCCTTTTACCATGAGAAGTGGTTTGGTATAACCTTGCCTCTTGCCACGTGAAGGGGTTTCAGTGTGAAATTGCCACTTGCCACGAGAAGTGGTTTAATATAACCTTGCTCTTTACCAAGAGAAGTGGTTTAATATAACCTTGCCTCTTGCCATGAAGAGTGGTTTAGTATAACTTTGCCGATTGCGACGAGAAGTGGTTTAATAAAACCTTGCCCTTTACAATGAGAAGTGAATAAGTATAACCTTGCCTCTTGCCATGTGAAGTGGTTTAATATAAACTTGCCCCTTCCCATGAGAAGTGGTTTAGTAAAATCTTGCCTCTTGCGACGAGAAGTGGTTTATTTAAACCTCGCCCTTTACCATGAGAAGTGATTTAGTATAACCTTGCCTCTTACCACGAGAATTGGTCTAATATAAACTTTCCCCTTCCCACGAGAAGTGATTTAGTATAACCTTGCCTCTTGCCATGAAAAGTGGTTTACTTACTTACTTACTTACTATAAAAAGTGCGTTAATATAAGCTTGCCTCTTGCCACGAGCAGTGCGTTAATATAGGCTTGCCCCTTGCCATGAGAACTGATTTAGTATAACCTTGCCTCTTGCCACGAGAAGTGGTTTAATATAAGCTTGGTCCTCACCATGAAAATTGCTTTAGTATAACATTGCCTCCTGCCATGAGAAGTGGTTTAATATGAGCTTGGTCCTCACCATGAAAATTGGTTTAGTATAACATTGCCTCTTGGCTTGAGAAGTGGTTTAATATAGGCTTGCCCCTTGCCATGAGAAGTGGTTTAGTATAACCTTGCCTCTTGCCACGAGAAGTGGTGTAATGTAAACTTGCCCCTTCCCATGAAAAGTGGTTTCGTATAAACTTGCCCCTTCCCATGGAAAGTGCGTTAATATAAGCTTGCCTCTTGCCACGAGCAGTGCGGTAATATAAGCTTGCCTCTTACCATGATAAGTGGTTTAGTATAACTTTGCCTCTTACCATGAGAAGTGGTTTAGTATAACTTTGCATTTTGTCACGAGGAGTGGTTTAATATAAACTTGTCCTTTACTATGAGAAGTGATTTAGTATAGCCTTGCCTCTTGCCATGTGAAGTGGTTTAATATAAACTTGTCCCCTCCCATGAGAAGTGGTTTAGTATAACCTTGCCCCTTACCATGAGGAGTGGTTTAGTATAACTTTGCCTCTTGCCATGAGAAGGGGTTTAATACATGCTTGCTCCTTCCCATGTGAAGTGGTTTATTAAAACTTGGCCTCTTGCCACGAGAAGTGGTGTAATATAAACTTGCCCCTTGCCATGAAAAGTGGTTTAGTTTAACCTTGCCTCTTGCCACGAGAAGTGCTTTAATAAAAGCTTGCCCCTTACCAGGAGAAGTGGTTTAGTATAGCCTTGCCTCTTGCCATGAGAAGTGGTTTAATATAAACTTGCCCCATACCATGAGAGTGGTTTGGTATAACTTTGCCTCTTGCCACGAGAAGTGATTTAATATAAACTTGCCCCTTCCCATGAGAAGTGGTTTAGTATAACCTTGCCTCATGCCACGAGAAGTGGTTTAAAACAAACGTGCCCCTTCCCATCAGAAGTGCTTTAGTATAATCTTGCCTCTTGCCACGGGAAGTGGTTTAATATAAATTTGCCTTTTACCATGAAAAGTGGTTTAATATAACCTTGCCTCTTGCCGAGAGAAGTGGTTCAGCGTGGAATTGCCTCTTGCCAAGAGAACAGGTTTAATATAACCTAGAAACTTACCATGATAAGTGGTTTAGTATAGCCTTACCTCTTGTCGTGGGGGCGTGGTTATTTATAATCCTGTTGTCGAATGACTGGGTGTGTATGCAATTGACTGAGTTCTCTGGAGTCTCATTTCAACAGGCATTACAAATACAGTACCACATGGAAGACGATGGAATGAAAATTGACAACCGTTGACTACTTAGCAACAACACATTTGAGATGTCTATACATTCATTGTGGAACAGCGACGGTTGCGGGTATTTCTTTGTAAAATGAAGCACTTATATTTTGCATATTTTCAACATGTTGCCTTGTTGTAAGTATAGTAAAACTAGCACATTAAACTAAAATATACTTGGATGGTAATGCAATTCCATAAATATGAATCTACACATTGATACATGAAATGACATGAAGTACACATGAGATTTAAGGTTGGGTTGCATGTAAAAGTCTCAAAACTGGAATGCTCCAGCTTTCCATTCACTTATAATGTAAATACGAAGGTAACAAAATCATGAATTAGCGCATATCCATTTCACACCAAACTTTACTACAGTGATCTAGAGCCTAGTCTATGATCATCATGGACCACCAACCGAGACTTTACTAGAGCCTAGTCATTTTTATAAGTCACTTTTCTACTCACTTATAACATTCCCATTTATTTTAATGAAGTATCAGGAATATGGACTGTGTACTTCTCCCCATTGTGTTACTTTTATGTTTACATACTTTAATAGAAACTGGATCTCCGCAGTCCCCTGGTCCCTTATATGCATAACATCCTTAACATTATTCTTACATATGTACAAGTACATGTATTATGAAGTTTATTATAACTAGATAATATCTTTGAACATGAATGCCATTCTATCCATGGGGTTTTAATTCATGACACATTACCATTTTCTAAGACACACTTCCAAACATACATGGAGTAGTCCATACAAAAAATGGTCACCAAGCGGCCTGAAAACCAGGGATTTTCGTGTTGGGCCAATATCTCATGAAATTTAGCATGTATGTGCCAATAAATGTGTCAGAGCCAAGGTGAACCCTCATAGACATTCTGTGGAAACATTTCAAGTAGTCTACACTAGATACATTTGATATATTTTTCAATTTGATATCGAAATGTGAGATTTCTTTTACCTGGGTCAGCAAACTGCTCTCAAGCATTTCTTTTTTATTTAGAATTCTTGTTTTTCGTTGGAAAATGTTACCATTGATGATAAATTTGCCTCTGACAATTGATATGGTCAGCTAGCTCAGGTAAATAGTATCACCTTCAGCAATTTAGTTTATTTACTGATAATGGTTATATCACCGATTCATGTTATACACTAGTACAGTGATGTGCACGGGACAGTGAAAGTTCATGACATAGCAGTATGACATTTGAGTATCTTCAACAACAAAATACTGTATGTTCTATGTGCGACCAGGCATATGACGGTATGATTCTTACGACTTCATTAAAACCTTAGTCTTGGTATTCAAATAGGAAATGTCTTCTCTACAAATATGTGCTTGGATAAATTGCTTATGGAAATTTCGTGAGAGAATACGGGCGTATGGAAATATGTAGGCTATGTAAATTGTAGATGTGTTGGAAGTTCTAATGTGCTTTGTGAGTGATTCTATACAGTATGTTATCTTTCTTTGTTAACGTATTATTTATAGATTCAAGTGTTCGTTAATGTGTTCTGTTGAAATTTAAATGAGGTCAAGTCCCGGGATTTGAGTAAAATTCTCTAATTGTTTGCATATTTTAATATGATATTAACACAGTATTGACATGTGAAGCAACTGAGACAGGCATATTTTTGTGCCCTCCGTTCCTCATATATACCTGAGGCTAACCCATGAAATGTACACAATAATTATGATTTTTTTTCAGATTAAGTGCTCTGTGGTTGAGACACACGCGATTCTAGGCTTGTGGCTCACTACATAGATGCAAAACTTATTGTCCACAGAACAAGCGCGATACCATACGTAATGCATGGGGCTAATGGAGAGAGAGAGAGATTAATACTCAACTAAAGGTACTTGGGGATAACTTGTCATATGACATATCTTCATTTCACCCGTTCAATTGAATGTGCAGCGTACTTTTGTTGAAAAATATAACATGACATGCACAATTGTATCATTATATGTCATAACTATTCAAGGGTATTCATACTTCCTTTCTACAATTATTTATGTTTTTATTGGACTTTACATTGTACATCTCCAAACTGGAGCATGCAACAAAAGGAACAAAAAATATTGAACATAAAATGTCCGGCTATAAATTTTTGTACTTTACATCGACATGAACTCAAGTTGAAAATCCTGACTGGATGTTGCATGTGCAAGGCTCAGGCGAGCTCTGGCAAGTGTTTTCAAGCTTTGCTGGAAATACAGAATAAATATTTTCAGTTCGTTACATATAAATGCAGCCACTTAAGTTGTCCTTTATGCAACTGAATTTAATTTCGCTCTAAATTAAACTCAGTGATTACATTCTTTTGCCGGTGGCGAACATCGTATTCGTTTTTTTTTCAGTGGTTTTGTCTCTTTTACACCTCGTAAATAATTTAGGCCGTCGCTGATGCGGAGGTGTGTGTTTTTATATAAAACATCTATTTTTAAACACATACTACAGTACACAATACTGGTAGAATATATCACAATCCCCTTTGAAATATCATCTTCATCTTTTTTTGTTTGCTCAATACACATTATTTGTACATATATGGTCAAATTCATCTGTATTTATTTTGTGGACCAATAGGAATGATCGGATTCAGTCTCAATCACATCTGGACATAAATGTCATCTTGGTACTATTTTGTGTCTTTTTTCTATATATAACGAATAAGAAGACAAATGATCGACTGAAACGTTCCCATGATGGGGGTGAAGTTAAAATATCATCACTGGAAACATAACTTCTCAATATCAACAATCGAAAGCATGGTACTTCCAAATGAACAGGAAATAAATCCAACACTTGTGCACCAGCAAAGCTACATGTTGTGTCACACTTTCTCAAGTCAGCCGTTCCTTGTGACTGATGACATGAAATATATTTATACACTTCTTTTAATTTAGACTCGCTCTCTCTTCAAATCGCAGCGAAAATGGCAGCAAATGACATTGAAACAGTCAACTGGAGTTCGGTTTAAATGTCAATTTACTTCTATTTCATTTGACTCGAACATGAATCTTGAAACTCAGCCGATATACAAGTCTCCCGTGCGTTGTTACAGACTAGAGATGGAGAGATCATGATGACATCCATGATATTTCATGAATAATCATCAACTACTCATACACCAACAAATACTGACACAGGATGTGCAATCTCAACTGGACGTGTGAATTATTGTTTTTAGATAGACAGTGATATGATGAGATTGTGTACTTTGATAACTGCAATAGGTTCGCGAGGGATGGTGATGCTATGTTTTGTGATTTTCAAAAACTATGATACATTTGCGGAATGTTCGCTTCATCGGAAATGCACATGATTGCCTTTCAAGACGGTGAGAACTCATTAAATATGTATATGTTCACCGCAATCTCTTTTGTTGTACATCTTCTCTTTGGGCTGGGACGAATGTATGAAAATGTTAAAATTACGTGGAAATGAAAGAAGAAATTGGATTATCAGAGGATGTGACATGTTCTTCCATTAGGTGAGAATGAACTACTTGTAGATGTCTACTTGTATATTCTGTCATTATTTCGCTAAAGCACAACTGCGTTCTAATCTTACTTGAAAATGAAACACGAATGTGTCCATGTGTTGTGTGTATACTGAGTGTTGTCTGTACTGTGTGTTGTCTGAGTTGTGTGTTGTTTGTACTGTGTGTTGTCTAAACTGTGTGCTGTCTTTACTATGTGTTGTCTGAAATATGTGTTGTCTAAACTGTGTGTATGTATTGTATTGTCTTCTAATCTTTGTGTTGTCTGTATTGTGAGTTGTTTAAACTGTGTGTTGTCTGAACTCAGTGTTGTATGTATTTTTGTGTTGTCTAAACTGTGTGTTGTCTGAACTATGTGTTTCTGTGTGCATATGAGCTATGTGCATATGTTGTCTGTAATATGTGTTGTTTGTTCTGTGTTATCCAAACTGTGTTTTGTCTGAACTGTGTGTTTCCAGTATTCTGTGATGTCTGAAATGTGTGTTGTCTGAACTGTGGATTTGCTGAGGTGCCTGTTTTTCTTAACTGTATAGTCTCTGAAATTATTATTGTTTGCACTGTGTACTGTACATTTCATTGTTGTACTTCGCGAATTCGGCTCTTCTCTGAAACGATATTGAAACATTTCGCACTGTTGTGACAGTAATCCATAGTAAATACATTTTATAGAAAGAAGACAACTGCTTTGGCACTTTCTGCCCATGTTTCCACCAAACTCAGCTGTCAGGATTAGCCGATCTGGTCAACACGGATCAGAGAATGGCTTGGTAGCGTATCTGCAGAAGGTTCTCAGTTGTCGAGCGACTTGAGAAGTTATTGCGGCAACGAGGCGCTTTCGTCAAACAAGTAGAACATTAAAAATACAGCAACGATGTATGTATCACATGAATTCTGATCAAGAAGAATGGGATTTGCATGTTGTTCATCAATATGAGTATAAATGAAGGTGATATACATTCGTGTTTTAGGTGAGGATTTACTAGTATTAGATGCTTCGCACTTCCGTGATTCAGATGCCGGAATCACTCTGGAAATTCACGCAGACAACTTCATCCACTTTTCTCTTGTCTGCTTTTTTGGTCTCATTTTTTTATCCATTCACTCTGACTGCCGTGGTCTACAAGTCTCCAAGACCTCAGTAAAGCTGGGACGTGTTCCGTTGACTCCGAC
The DNA here is from genome assembly GCA_949152475.1 of Terebella lapidaria. Taxonomy (NCBI): domain Eukaryota; kingdom Metazoa; phylum Annelida; class Polychaeta; order Terebellida; family Terebellidae; genus Terebella; species Terebella lapidaria. The sequence goes on along the minus strand of OX424562.1, from coordinate 4,720,623 downwards.
ATGAGGGGCGAGGCCAGAAAAATGCCTCGGGCTTCTTGACTGCCTTGTCCGCCACATTCAGCACTCGTCTACCGTGTAGATCCGAGAGATGAATTTTTTTCCACCCCATGTTCGAGTCACTGTCTTCCTCTCGTGAAAGATGACTCACTTTGTCACTTGTTTTTGAAGCTCATTTTTTTTTCTCATACGCGTCTACCTTCCCCATCTGTCTACTAGAAAATAATATTTTGTTCTACAACCGCTTTATTTGTGGATTGCTGACTTGGTAAATTATGATTGGAATTTCCAGACTAGTACAGACTAAATTCTTGTGACGTCACGTGAGACGGAATTCGACAAAGTAGGCCCAACCATTCCATCATCCATCATTGGTTGTCATCGCGGTACATCTGCGCACTGATAGAAGAATTCCGTTGTAATCTTGCTGATTCTCCTTCCAGATACAAACCTGATATCTGCATAAAAGAAAGAGTTAGATCTCTATTTTCTGGTGCAGGGTGCACACTGGAAATGGAGTGCTGCTTGAAATTATAAAAGAGATATATATTTCTTTAAGTGTATCTATGTTCATGTCGTACTTCAATGAATAATATTCCCGAAGAATTGAGTGTCGTATGTAAGTGTCGTATATGAATTTGTCTGAAACGCAGGTCATAATATACATGTATGTTCAAGAATGGAGAAATTATGTTTACAACATAACGAAAATTTCTATTTTGACGGACACAAAATTAAGATTTTATGTTTTATGAATATTTATGTATGAAGGTCATCATGAAGTCAATATCTTAGCTTTACAGGCAGATAAAGCCGTCTAAGGTCAACCTCCTTGAACACAACGTGTGAGACATCAACTTGTCTAGAGTTTTGTGTTCGATGAAATGGTGCATGGATGGTTCAAGGTTTGTTGTATGAGGAGGAATCTCGAGGCACTAAAATCAGGTTTTCAGTTGAGAGGAAATCCTGTTTGTTTTACTGCTAGAGTCTGACAGGACGTGTTACGGTGTAGTTATGAGTGATTTATGTCTCTTGCCTCTTCTTGTATGTAACTATACGAACAAACTATTGGCTCAGCTTTGTAAAAGCCATAAATCATAACCCTCAGAACATATTGTATAATAAATTAAAGGTTTATAATGAATCGGGCTGTAGCAACTGATATCAAATATATATTATACAGTTATGTTTTCGGTGATTTAGGTGATGTGAGGATAAATTCAGCAGTTGGATATTTTGATTTCTTTTTTCATTTTGAACAAATATTATCAGATGCCATTTTACATGTATGACACTCAGCTTCATTGTGAACGTATAATTTCCCTGGTATTTGAAGTGTATATGTCTTAAGTACACTCCTGTTGTTGAAGTGTACTTACTATCACCATATTCATCCAGCCATTGTTGAAGTTACTAGAAATATGCGTTTATGTACTTCTTGTAATACTGAATATGTATATTAATGAAGAATAAATTGGGAGGGTATTTTCGAGAAGTTGAAGCAAATACATGTGCTAGCATTTAAGAACCGTATTCTTGAACTCAAATCCGGAATCGATTGTATATCTGTCTGTGGCCTGTCGTGTATAAGTACACACTACATGTACCGGATATAAAATATTCATTTATGAAAATATGGTATGTCGACGTAAACAAATCTACTTTGATTTTTTTTCTATCTGTTTGTATTATAAAACACCATACAATCGCATGTTATAATGTATTATATGAAATGGAAACTGTTGTATTGTATTCCTGATTCACCTATCATCCATTTGCTGTTTCAGTTAATGAATTTGTATACGCTCAGAACGACAAATCCTCTTACATTTCAACACAACAGCCATAACAGCAGGCGAACCCCAATCTCGTTAGTTTAACGGGGCTTTAATGGCGATATGACCTCCCCATATGCAAATACCTTCTTCTCTTTGCCCGATCAATTATCAACGGCACCCTCCTTAACCTTTCGACACCTGACGATAATGTATCCTCGGCCTAATCGGTGGGGACAAGACCCCCTTCTGTTAAATGTCCTGCTCGGGACACCGTTTAGCCCCCATTACCTCACGCACCCATCTAGTGACCTCTCACACTTTGCCCCATGGTGACCGCCTTTTTCGTGTCACTAGGCAACCAGCAGACAGCCCCACGATACCAGACTTGACCGGTCAAGCTGTTATAGATGGGGGAGAGGTCACTATTTGACCCGTCTCTAGGGTCGGGCGGTGTTAAGGGACACCCATATCTGCCGATGAACTTAAGGTCGTGTGGACACCCAACATGATAGAGTCAGCAAGGGTGCTCAAGTGTGGACTTGCATGCCTGTCCGATAAGAAAACCTGCGAGTTGCTCTAGAGACGGGAACTTAGTGATGCAAACGTAGGCCTAATAGTTAATAATAATGATGACTGTCATTAATTAATAACATACATAATCAACCTCTCCCAATCACAATCAACGAGTCACATGAGAATATGATTCAACACAGTGTGTTATGCAAACAAGTGAATATTTTAGAAACTGGCTGAATCTACTCACTGACAAACTTTATACAATGACAAAGCGTTAAATGGAAATAACGTTTATTTATATTTTTCATTTTGACAAACAAATAAGTTATTGATTATAGCATCTATTCTTGAGTCGGATGTTGATGTAATGCTGTCAATAGAAGCCAAATATTTCATATAATAAACTGTACTCGATAAATGTATACTAATCAATTTACTTAAATATATTTTCATAATTCAACCAATATTGATCAATCCACTTTCCTTTTGTTGCAATTGGAAATATATAAATAGTTCAATAAATAAATGTATCTTCATGAGATGTTCATGCGGAATACAGCTCAGCACACGCGCCGTAGACTCAGCAAAATCCAGTAGGCCTATGTCCTAGAAGCTGGCGTTATGGTAAGTGTTTTTCAGCGTGTCATCGTAAATTTTCTACACTTTTTCGTGTTTTCTCGCCAAGTATTCTTTTAAATTGGTAGACATTGAAGAGTTTAGAAAAAATTGTTTCGCTTGGTTGTATCCGCATAGGGCTCTGTCAACGGCATTTAAACGTACATTTGATTTATTTGGTGTGAATTTAATGTGTACTTGCGAGACACCTATATTTGGCGGAGGAAAACGGGCCATATCGTTATTTACTGAATCAGTATCGTTCAGAATACTTACTTGAAACACGCATTACAATGTCAACAAAATCCACGCGAATTGAAAATAAACAATCCGCTTTTTAAAAAAATGTAAGAAAATATTTTATTCCATGCAACCATTTTAATCCGGTGCTATATGCTGATGTTTCATATATTAAGGGTCGAATATCCGTAAGTATCCAATAAATTTAATTTACTTATGTTCATACTGTTGCAACCTGTGCACGCCCAATACAACAGTTGATCGCTTGACTCTCACCGGAGGGGTAAGAGAGGGGGGGGGGGGGGGGGGTGTATGAAGGGTTGTTGCGCGCGTGAGGGGTATATGGAGAGGAGGGGGCAGGAGATGAAAAGTAGGGGGTGGCTTAAGGGTGGTGGGTGGTGAATGGAAGGGAGGAGAGAGGGGGGTTGTGGTGTGATTGTCCCAAAAAGGGAACGCGCTCGGATGGGGAAACCTGGAATCGCATTCGATCCACCGCAAGTGAGAGAAATTTTTCCAGACGATTCCAATTTCCAGACGGAATCTTTCATTTCCAGGGATACAAAATTCGTTTTGCTCTCCCAGGGATCTCACGGGGGTTTTCATAGAAAAATTCGAGCGCTTCAGGTGAATTCCTCCCTCAATACAATAATCACAATCTACTTAAGAATATCTGAAGAATCTGTATATGAGACACTGCAGTGTGTTTACGGCTGTGTGGCCCGTGTTTAGCGACCCCTGTCAGATGTTTGATTGACATCGCGGCCCCCAGACGTATGACCTTCCATCCTGCTCTATGAAGCGCCCTACAAACTCAAGACTCCAGCCAAATGTTGAACCCCTGCTCCTTCCACGAAGATCACACGATGTATGAAAATGTCCAATATAACGAGCAAGCGGTGTTTAAATCGTTTTTATTTCCTTGAAGAAGAATACTCGCTTAGGGAGAAGACGCTTCGGACGATTCGTATCGTCACAATGTTATGTTATACAAGACGGATAATATATAAGGATTTTTTTCTGTGCATCAGGCGCTGGGTCGAGGGTGAGGCCTCCAAACAAACCCTTGTAGAGACGGCGGCGTTTTACACTCGGCTGCTCGTGAAAAGAACCCCTTAGTTTTCCGCCTCTAATTTTACGTCTTTTCATATGAACAAGCAGTCCTCGCGACTGAGTTCTACTCGGCTGATTACTGGGTGAATTTTCCATAAAAGCGAAACGAACGAAAAATTCGCACCCAATCTCTGACATATGCACAAGAAAACAGACAAGTTGGCTCATGCAAAAGCACCTAAAATTTGATGTCACATCGAAGCAACGAGAAACTTGTGTGAACTATCTAGTTTTGTGGATCATTTAAGCAACTTAGTCATCTTATAAGTCCAACTTGGGACCTGATAAGATATTCAGTTCATATACTTCAACGTTGGGACTTGATTGGTCCTTGCTCCAGGAGTATATTATTCTTGCGCAGGCGCGTTAGGCTTATATAGCAAGCAGCACATTAACATTCCATATATCCACCGGGCGGGAAAGCGGAGGCCCACTTTGGAACCATTGGCTGGCGCGTCGTGACGTGCGGCGCTACCACTGGCGTCGAATGACGTCACCCACGTAGACTACTGATAAAACAGCGCGTGGCTGGGCTCAGGCTGCCTCTCGGAGGGACATACCTGTCTCCAACTGAGCGGGCTCCCACACAGCGGCGGGGACAGGCAAGCGAGCAAGGCGACCGGGAGACCGGGAGAGACGCCGCTCCCTTGGACTCGTAGGGACATGCCGGGAAGCGGCGGCAGCGACGGTCTGAAGCTCCGCGGTTGTCGCACTCGGCGCTGGCTCGTTCGTTCGCTGGATGCGGACGTCCTTGCAAGGCCCTTGAACGGACAAGGCCGCTTGTGGACACTGACGGCAGGGATCGACCGCGCTGGATGGATGCTTGGACGGAACCGGGAGAAGCGCCGACTCACGCACACACACTCACTCACCTGGGCTATGGATTTAGCCGTGCGCGCTCGGGGGAAACTAGAAATTAATTGGTGACATGCTGAACACACCTTTTTACGCGCTCTCTGGACTAAAAGTCTATTGACCTGTCGCGCCCTCGAGCTTTGTACAAATTTCGGCGGAGTGTTGACACGGCGAAACGGCAAATAAAGGTAAGTGATATTCTCCGTGTACTTTTGAATAATTTTTTTACATTTTGCCTGTCGTCGAGTATACGTCTGGAGTAGTTATTTATGTTTTAGTATTTCGTCTCGAGTGTTCTCAAAATTTGATGCAATGATGGTTTCCAGAAGATGACCCTCATGTTGAATTTAAAAGTCTGCGAGCATTCATTGACGATGTAAAATCTTGGCATTCGTCCAAATTTAGTTTCTGAGCTCCCCACACGGGATTTTCTTCGTATTACTTTCCATTTAACTTGGAAAGTACCGGAAAATAACCATGAAAAGCACGGACTCTCCCATATTTGGTTGTTACATAAATGTATTCCTTGAGCGGCACTCCATGTTACATAAATATACATTGTCTTAACATATTTTAATATACAAGTACCGCGGAAGATTCGCAAGGTGACAGTGAACAGCGCTCGCGTCCCGACTCCGCTCTTTGACCTTATTTGGTGCAGCAAAACTTACTTGCAACAGTTTTTTTTCCTCAATATACAAGATACCTGTCAATCGTTATGCTTAGATAGCATTTATACATAAATAGGCCTTAGCTCTTGTCATATTATAGGCAGTAGCTAAATATGCTCTTAATATATTTAATAAATTCTTTGATATTATTATTATTATTATTATTATTATTATTATTATTATTAATACTCAATTCAAGTATTACAACATACTTAGTACACCAATGACCGCAAGACCTCTGGGCAATATCAACAGCTGAGTTGAAGGCTTCTGAAGTGCCGCTTTACCACATGTCTCATCCGATTTGAATCAACTGTGTAAACCCTGGACAGGACTGTTCCCAAATCCTGACACATCCCCCCCCCCCCCCCCTCCAAACCCACGAGGGGTCCGATCTGTTTCACTATAGACTGTATCTGATCTACGCTACTGTTGACTCTGTATATGCCCGAGCTGGAGATTAACCCATCTCCGTATATCCCCTTTTGGCTTTACGGTCATCACGCCAAGATGACTCATGTTGTTTATGGGCCAAAACTGGGTAACATGACATCATTCTCCATAAATATTTATACATAGGTGACCTACACATACACACAATCAATAGCTATTTTACTGCGTAAGAGTATTTCAGTACTTGAAATTTCCAGGGTTTCGTTTTCAGTCATAAAATTTTGTTCCCGATGAAATTGTTCCGAAATGTATTATTTGTAAAGATATATTTCGCCGATGACATCGTCTAAGATAATATCAACCACATACAATGTGCAGAATATATTGCTTGCTTCTCTAACATTACAGTTTGGAGAATATATCTACACTTCGCTATTCGTAGCACTTGCAAGAGCACCTATTTTTCCGTACTCGTGTAAAATAGTTTGTGTTTCCTTATTCACAATTTGTAAATGGACATACTATTTTGGTAAGGGCTATATTGTGTTTCGTAATTTGAAAAAAAAATCCATCAGTTTGGCTGGCTTTTGACTGAGTGCACCCAATTTTCTGCAAAACAGAGAGGCTTTATTATTGCACGAAATCAGGCGGACATTAAATGTAACGCACCCCAGGTGCTCTTGATGGCGTGTGAGTCTCCAAAGCTTCTTAAAAGTTAAAATAAAAATAAAGTCCTTGTGGGGATTTTCATGAAATAGTCAACACTTCCAGCGCAAATCGACACGAGTCTTCAAACTGTCAATGGCGGCGCGGGGCAAATGACCTGAAAATCACGCTATTGTTATCAAACTGGCAAAACATTTAAACAGGCAAACAATGCCTTCATTGTGGTCAAAATATATTCAATGCAATAACACCAGGTGTACATGCTTCAAACTGGCATCATTAAACTGCAATTATTTGTTTCCAAGCGGTGATGTATCCGTGAGCCCGTGTCAAAAGTCGATGGGACCCAACAGCGTAGGCACGGTATAGATTGTGCTTGTTGCCATGGTTTATTCGATCCCCTTTTGTCATTTGATTAATTAGTCTAGGTGTTGCGTAGTGACGCCTGTTCTTGTGGACCTATTGCACTTCTGATATTCATTCGGCGTTTGAAAGCGTGTTGGTTTGACCGCTTCCACTTCTGAACCAATCAGCGAGTCGATAACCGTCACGAGCGCTTTGATTGGCTGGCGTTTGCAAGCATGGCGGCAAATATGAACATAGGGTTTTAATGGAATTGAATTATGGGATTATGTCATTTTTTTGGGACAAATTTATGGTGAGAGAAGGCTGAAGCAGATAATCTTTCCGATGATGTCCTATAAATCAAGACAGCCATTTAATGTATATGCCATTCAAGATATACACATCACTTAGCCCACTCCATAGCTTGATAGTTATTTCTTTTCCACCATTTTTTTTTTACTGTATACTGTTATGCTGAATTATATTATGTATTTATCTTATTATTGTTTACGAGTTTACATTTTATAAATGTACTGTTTATATTTATCTACGTACATGTAAGGGTATTCCAGGAAAAAAAGATGTGAAAATCTTTACACCGATATATGCATGCTTTAACAACAAATTTAGGCTCTCTCTTATCATTACACATAATTGGTTTACATACATTAATTGATATCATGGAAACACTCGTTTTACAAATAAAATATAATTCATCAAGATAATTATCAGTCACCGTTGACCATAGTCGACAATTTTGGATAATCACAGAATATTAGCATACAACGGAGTTGTTCAGAATGGACTTGTTTGGAAGTGTTCAGCGTGAGTTCTTAAGATCATTTGAAGAAATCCACCAAACAACACAGAACAACCTGTTCTTCAAAGTCCAGAAGTTTGAGCGTAGCTTATGGAAATATGTTTGCGGATGGATGTTGGACAACTTGTCCATTTGGATGTACATCCATTGTTATCGTGTAATATACTATTTAAAATTATTTACGGTAGATATTTTGTAATATTTTATTTATTTCACTCGTTGTTACTATTATGCCGCAGTATGAATTTTCTTTCATATCAGCTGGATGAAATGCATCCGTGGCTGTTTGTCGTAGCAATATTTTTTTCTGGATCATCCTTTATGTAGTACATACTCATTCGTCCTGCTGTTGTCAAATAATCGAAACAGTGCAAAGAAAATATAAGTCTGAAAAATTATATAAATTTGAAAGCTTTGAAACTGTCTTAAGATGTTATCGGTTATAATAAGTTTTTTTTTGTATTATGGATTTTCATTTTCGAACTTGACTGTAAATACATTCGACTGTGAATAAATTGATATACCTGGTATGATGTTTACAGGGCTGGTAGATTTACAATTTTCGTTGTTTGGAGTAAGTATTTTTTTTAATTCGTTTTATTTAGACTTCGATGAAGTAAGTGTCTTATTTAAATTTCATATCCATCCAAAATGGTAGTCATGTTCGCAACACAACACACAATGAAAATATGAGCCGTTTTCATTGTTACAAAGAAATGTTGATATTGCTTATGTATATCTATGTTGTACACTATTCTGAGTATATAATTGAATATGGAAATACTTCGAAGGAAATCATTAAGATACACAAGTATTATAATATACGAAAGCGAGTATGTATTATATAGATATGTATGTATTATACTAAACAATACACATATGTTTTCAATGGTGACAGTTATTTCAGCATAATCTACGTCTCATATAAATTTGCAATTGAGATCGAGTTTGGGATTGTTTTTCGTTTCAGTCTATGACGATGAGTCTCGATTGCCAAATAACACACATATAATATTCGTCATGATATAATTGTTACCAAACACACGAGACAAGTTCAAATGACACCATGACACCAAGTAGCCTAGAAATCATTAGGATTATCCGAGTACTGAGCATCAACTAACGTATCAGGCTTCATCACGGCCACACCCTGCCTTCTTGTCATTATATATCGTTTTGTTTCGAGGTGCATCATCATATAGGATGTGACTCTTTGACATGTGCTAGCTCTGGACTGTATCAGTAATGCTGAAACAAGCTAGAAATGACAACATAATAGTGAAAAACACTCTCCCTCTACCCGTAATTGTTAACGAAATACCATATAGTACATGTGTGTCTGTTCCTCGTATGCTGCTCGGGTGCAGGCAATATTAATATGCAGTTGGCGTGATGTGTCCGAATGCCATTGCTATGTTTCATTCTAACGGAAATTCATTAATCAACGCCTGTAAGAAAACACAATCAACTTGCGCATTTATCACCGACTGCACTGGCGTCCAGAAAAATGGGGAGAGGCACATATATGCGCTAAAATTGCAAACAGTGCAACAGATTTATACATAGTCGTATTCCAAACTTCAATCGTGAAACATGGAAGCAACTGAAATCCAGACACAAATGAATTCTGGTGTAAGCGTACAGCCTTCTCCAAGATATTCGACTGAGCTTGGTGATTGTAAATCAATATATGGTAGAATATAGACACCATTAGGGTACCTTTTTGAAATCGAGTAAAAGAGCAACAGAATTGGAATCATAAGAGCAAAACCTTTCCTCACACTGAGCCACATTTTTCTTTGCTTCTTACAGTTTCTTTTTGCAAGCCGGTCTTCAAAATATTTCTTCGCATTTGCGGAGACTACAAATTTTATTTGTTTGATGTGAAAAAGGCTAGAAACACAAAAAGCAAAGAATATCACTGTTACAAAGGTGTGAAACATTGAAAAGCCTAATACAAGTACATCTTTAATATATGTGTCTCTCAAAAACATCCTCAAAGGGTCACAATGGCCAATGCTTTTTGTACAGGTATACAGTGGTCCCTGTAAGATAAGACTTCACCTTTTGCAGGAAAAATGATGTCTAATCTTACAGGAAGTCTTATTTCACAGGTTCATTTACATGTTAAATTGATCTTTGGGGAATACAAAAAAGTCTTTACAGACAGGGAAGTCCTTTTTCAGATGTGTCTTATCTTACAGGGACCACAAGTATGCATATCCCTGCACATGACTGTAGAAAAAAGAATGATCACTTGCGTGAATTTAATCAAGAAATTGAAGAAATTAGCCATCGAATTGCAGACAGTAAGTATATCAATGTCTTATGTTAGTGACATATCTATGTGAAGAGAAAATATTCAACAAAATTTGTTGCATGTGCACATGAATATCCTCAAATACATATGCATTGCTTGGAGTTTAATGTTACTTATAGGTGAATAGTCGCAAGATATTTGTAATCTAGAACAATAATGCCACTATTTGTAACCCCATTGGTCCATTCCGTGGAACAATATGTTATTTATTCTTTGAAAAAATGTTATCACCCAAGGAAAACCCCAACTGCTTGTATCGATTGCGAACAGAGAATTGCCAGTAACATACATTATACAAATGTACATACAGTGCGGAGGAAATGCAAAACTTTATTATATAAAGTCATATATTTCTACATAGTATGATATTCAACCACTATGCCACGTCAAAAGTCGAGTTCAATTTGACACTAGTATCAGCGGTCGTTTGTGGTTTGTGGTTTTGTTCTTTTTCAAGGAGAAAAACCACAATATTATCAAACAGGTGAATATGGCTGGTGTCAAAATGTGATGAGTGGCCACAATCAAACATTGAGAGTGGAAGAGAACCGAAGTTGCTATGTAAAATATATGTGTATATTCATATGTGCTTATAAGTTTCAAGTATATATACGAATATTGAATACTACAATCAGTTCATATGACAATGTCACATGACAAGTCACATAATACCAAATGCTCATGTGTATGTTAGTGTGTAAAATTGAAATATTTGGGTTATTATGATTCATGAATACATATCACATTGTTGAAATAAATACAAGAGGGTGTGAAGCTTCTATAACCTATAATTACATGGGTATTCACAGTGCCTCCCTGCTCCATTCAGCAATACCCCAGGGCTGAGTGATATATACCCTCGCTAGTATCAAGGATAGACGTATTACTGCCTGCAGACCGACACAGATGGGCGACCCATGGGCCCATCGGCAGGGGAGCTCGGCTGAGAGAAAAAGAGTTTTTGTTCAGATTCAAAAAATATCTATGAAACGAGGTACAAAATGTCGCATTTGATTGAAAGAAAAATCGAGGGAATTTGTGCATACCTATGGGAAAGGTACGTGTGTTCACACATTGTTTGTATGAAAGCCGCCTATTAAATCTAGAAGTCGCTAGTCAAACAGTAACCAACAGTGAGGAACATCTGTTAAACTGGGTTACGACTCAACAGGATACGTACAAATTTAACTATTTAACATTTAATGGTTGTGCAAAAAATCCACCAGTTAGATTTCAACGTGTATTGAATAAGACGGTATCCATTGTACCTGAAGTGAGTTACACAACCGAGTAAGTTATAATTAGAGACACAGTACCGACAGCGTCAAAATGTTACTGGTACGAGAATTTTTGTGTGGTAAATTTAATTTTTCATAAACACAATGACGTGTATTAGTTTTTTATTTCTCAGGATTCATGGTTAATATACCACGGGTTTTTTTCCATAGAGTGTTACTTCTTCACCAGTGATACTACATTTGGCATTTTGACATTCGACATTTTTTATACACACCGTGAAAAACGTTCGCTAGGGTACAGAAGGGGTATGGGGGAAATTGGGAAAACTTTTTGATGACAACGATGATTGATTGTTTCAATGATAATGTGAAATTTTATCGAATCATATACATGCTTATGTATGATCTTACTGGCGTACAAATCGTAATCTTCAAAATATAGTTATAAAAAATCTTCTGTCATTCTGGCGACTGGCAATATCTCAGTGTCTCGGGGCTTTCTAGATACATTTCATTCCGATATTTGTGTCATATCTGACAAGTTACAAGTGCATCGAAATTGCTTTGGGGCGGGAAAAGATTAATATCAAAACCTATTATAAAAACTGAAATGGGGAAAATATTAGATATACACTATATATTCATGACAAAATACATGTACAATCATTTTGTGAACTGGGACATCAAAAATATAACAATTGATAAAAAAAGAAGTATTGATTATCGAAGTCATGAATTTGAAAAGATGATACACATGCAAACCTCTCGGCATTCAAAATTTATGGTTTGTTCCGGGGCAAAAATAAAGATGGATGACTAACTGTTGGCCGAATATAATCAATTGTAACCTTCTGGGATTGAGTGATGGTGTTAGTCAAGTATCCCTCGCTTTACAAACCCAACAAAACACCATCCATCTCATTATCTGTGAAATCTACCCCATCAATCCTGAGAGTTCCCACCCCTCCTCCCCTCCCAAAAATGTTTACAGTAAAGCCACTGCACTGAGAAATTAATGGTGATTATAACAGTTGTCTAGCTGGTTTATGGGTGACATTTTCGTTTGCCCATGCCCATGATACGAGTTTCCGTTGACCTTAACCTTGCAGTGTCAAGGTCACCGCTGCGGAGGACAAAAGCTTCAAGTTTCAGCTTTAAAATGACAATCAAAAGCAGAGTTCTTTCTTCTGACCTATTACGTGGAAGGATGTCGCTGTTTTGGAAACACGTGACTCTCCAGTCTTTGTCTGGCAAATGACCGGATGATAAGGGCCAGTTCGTCCTCACTTGAGTTGGGGCTCACTCCATTTGTCAACTTGACGGCCGTGAGTCCGGGTCCTGCTCTTTTCCGAATTTCTGTCTGCGGTAACGACTGGTCCGGGTTTTTGTTGTCGTTATGGGATTTGTCTCTTTTTGTCAGGGGACAATTGTGCGGGGGACGTCTTCAGCAGCGCTTTGGCTTTTGATGACGTTCCTTTGGAATGGAACTTGTCCCTTTGTCGAAATGGGGTGAGAAGTGCAGCCATTTGAACACGGGAGTTAAATTCAGTAGAGGTCCGTGTTTTTCCACGTCTAGGTCAAATGGTTGTTTGTCAGAAGTCTTTGGCATTGTGTTGAATTCCAGGGCAGAACAAAGTGACCAACACTTGGACCTAAAATGTAATAAACTTCTGTATCGAGTGTCTGTATTTAGAGTCAATCACTATAGCAAAATGAATCATCATATATGTCTGGACAGTGTATGAGACTAGCCTATATACACCTGTGTCTGAGTAGAATAGGTAACTATGGGGAGGGGAGGGTAGTTGCTACAGCTTTATACAGACTTAAAATGATTTCAAGGAATGTTCGTGTTGTATCTCTCGGGGAACCATAAAATTATCTGTGTAGGTTATCGTCTTCGATATTCTTTCCGTTAGTTGAGTTATGCAGTGACCGGGGGGATAATACACAAGTTGTGTAATCATATCAATCATATCGATACCTAGAAATATGGACATTGCTACAGTAGTTTCAGGTTGGTACAAGTCATGAGATCAGACAGGTCACTCACACAGTCATTCCGTCTAGAGACCACCGCGAGACGTCAGATTTTGACGCTACGAAATTCAAAACCACGCGGAAAATCGCATGAGTAAAGCATTTGAAGTCCTCCATTGTAACAGCTACCCACAGCGAGTCACAAAGCGTCTCCAATTAGTTGTTTCGTGACTATATGTCTACTGGGCTCCACGGCCGACTGCATTCGACCCAAGGAACTCTCCCAAGGTCACGAGAGGTATCAAGTTCCCCGTTCCTCACGTCTTCTAAGCTCCGTTATCAATTAGTCACCAGATACTTGGGATATCGAGTAGCTAGGGTGGGTGATCGGTATTGTATATTGGGTCATCTCAGGTGCAACTTTTGTCTGTGATTTAGTACTTGTATGCACTTTTAAGATACGAATTGAGATCACCAAGGTGCGTCTACACGTGACAATATTATAGGTAGTGACTTGGAGTTCCCGCTTGCACTTCCACGGTAGCCAACCACTAAACCTTTTAGATCTTATCACAAATAACATTTATAAATTTGAATTCGTCACACGTGCAAAAATATCTCTGGGAATTGGATGCACATGATGTAATGTCTGTCAGGATGTGAAGCTTGAGCATGGAACCGTCCGGTAAGTCTCGAGAACAGAATGTACGCGTATCTGTGTTGATGCTGGTTAATTGTGTGATCATAGCATTTCATTACTCAAATACAGCGGAAAATCTGAAAATTGTGTATTTTTAATATTAAATTATGTTAATGGAGATTGTAGGACATCAGACCTGTGGGAGAAATATGGTTATGTGAATGTTGACGTTGATATGTTCCACGTTAAGTGCGTATCACGCTTTGCTTATCTTTGGAACTTTTATTTTTCATGAACACTAGCTCAGTTGTATTTAGGAAAAAGACAACTAGCATCCTAAGTTGATGAAACGAATACGGTACCATAAGATTATTCAAAATTGGACTGCAGTGCTTCTATGTGGCTGATTACTTGTTATGAACATCCTTGGGGATTTTAACATCCAGCTCATGATGATATTTGATGGATACATCACACGAAGTCAAGAAACCGATGTTAATATAAACACCGTATGATCTACATTTGAGACGCCTTTGCCTAAGAGTTGTTTTTCCGCAAGAGAATATTTTTGACATACATGTAAGGTCGGCTAAATTGTGGAGAGATCAAGATGACATCGATATAATTTCTTCAAATGTCGTTGTATTGATTACACCTTGGTTCAGTTGAGATCATTGTGGTATGCATGTGATGACAAGCATATCCAGGGTGGAAATCGCCCAATTTACAATCGTTTTGTGAAAATCTACGTGGGACTGGTATATCTAGGCTGTACTCTGATTTTTCTTATTCGTTTACACTGTTTTTTTGCTGATATTTTTCTGCGATATTAAATAGTATCGTACTGTAACTGGGAGTTAAACAGCAACATATATATTTCAGACTTCTGTCACGAAAATTGATGGCAATCTATCCCAATGTTATGTTTTCCCCTGTCATCTAATTTTTGGGTCCGCAAACAATTTTTAATATGCATTTCGTCGTTTTTGTAGCAGTGCAATCTTTCGAAATCAACATGTTTGTGTAGAATGCACCCCAATGTTTCTTCTGATCCAAAATGACAATAATACTTCGAATCCTGATGGATGTAAACAAGACCAAATTCTCGAATATATGCTCAGATTCTCAAGATCCCGTCTTGGGCTGAGATTTATCATTGGGGTAGATGGCCAACTTCTTCATTTTTTAGATGCAAGTCTGAAATTCGATAGAAAATTGTGTAAACAATTCAAAGTACAACCGTATAGTGTACATGAAAGTATAGCTGCAGGTTTGAATTTTGGTGTTCGTTTGCAATAGTATGGAATTTCTGAATCTCAATCTGTTGACGGTTGTTTTTCTTCAAAATATTGCAAAATAATGCTAGAAAATTACCTCATGTATATTTGTTATTTTTTTTCGTTACGAAGTCGTATTGGTTTCTAATTGGTGAAAAACAAGTATCGAAGTATATGTACCAGGTATGAAATAGCATCTCGATTGTGGCGCAACACCCAGTGAATTGACGAAGGTATGAAATTACAATGTTCTTTGAAAACATTACCTCTTCTACCCAACATGTCAGGTATGATAGATAATGATTTTAGACGGCTTTTTGCGCGGCGTCTGGGTGTTCACCGCGTGTGACGTCATTGATTTGTTGTCAAGGACGCCATACAGTCGCGCAGTGAAGCGTGACGACGATTACTTAGACCGCCGTGCGAGTGCATCGTCTCACCTGACGGCGGACATGGACAATAAAATATACATTCCACAGTGGAACTGCAGCTCGTCCGTCACTTGTCCAATATGTATGCGAAGGTGAGAGTTGCTTTAATAAACATGTACATATACATTTACATACAGCTATTTGTTGTAAAAGCTACATCAATAAACATAGGCTATCCCTGAACAACGCTTTGCTTGATATAGAATCATTGTTTTCACGTTGTGTTGTTTTTAAATGTGAAGTATGTGCACTAATTTCAATGACGTTATTGGGAATGTTCACTTCGACACTTGCCTTTAAACACGGATGCGATTTTCACCATATACGATCTACATATTTTCCAAGTAGACTTTTTTCTGCTGTATGTGACAGCATATGTACAAGTGTGTAGTAGGACGTATTCATTCAGGAATATATATGGATCTACTGAACTGACGTCTGGACCCAGTGTCGACTGGATTTCAGTGTGAACATATTGTAGATCTATGCATATTACAGCGACACTTTTTTTTCATTAAGCATTTCTACCCATAGTCGGCACAATTATCTATGTATTGGTGGTAATAGATTGATACTTACATAGATATCCAATATTGTGGTGAAATAATGGTGGTGACATACCCTGGGTAGAGGCTCGTCCATACGCAGGGGAATTGCAGTTGAGAAATGGGGAGTAGGCTATGTAAATATAGATATAAATAATACATAAGTATAAAAGCAAATGTAATATGTAACTAATTACTCACTGTCTAGATTCTATATTTCGGACGTAATGGAGAAATGGCGCAGTCTACTAGAATTGATTTAAGAGGTTATGTTGACATATTCCGGAAAAAAATCATCGCACATATAGATGTACACGATGTTTGTATTGAAACAACACGCCACTCATTGAAATGCGTGTATGGTGCTAATATTTCATTGTGGAGTTGTGTGACAAAATACCACTGTACATCTGAAGACTCTCATGAATGTCTCAACCCAATGTCATGTAATAATGTAGAGGTTTCATCATAATTTAATTAGTATTTTCAATGTTTTATAATGCTGAACCGAGAGTGGAAACTTCGATCAGTTGAGGTACAGTTCGCTTTCACCCCTGGGGTTTGTTTTATTGGCAACATGTCCTAATTGTATACATATCCATTATTATATACCATTAGTCCATTAGCTGTTTAAAGCATGGTACTACCGTATGTAAGGGGTGAAACTTCCTACTTAGCTACATACCCTGGGAAACTCAACTACAATACTTACTGTATGTTTGCATGTTTATTTATTCATTATTTTATATACCCAGTTCGAATGAGATTCAATCAGTATATTATCAACTGTCTGCATCTTTTCATTAGCTTTGAAATACAATAAATTAGATCTGCACTTTGCGATAGATTCATCACTTTTACCAATAAAACAGAATAATATGCACGAGGCGCGGTGTAGAACGTGGTTTGGGGTATTTACCAAAGATCTGAGTGGTAGAGTGCTCGGGCGTTGATTCTTTTCGAATAAATTCAAAACCAGAATCAACTCTGTGTTATCCCACATAATATTTGACATACATTTGAATATTTTTGGGTTTTTTTGTTATTTTATGATGTTATTTGGATAGCTTTCTTTCTTATTATATTTCCATCCCGTTGATATGCACATATTCCACAACACGTGCACACACACACACACACACACACACATATAGTGTGATATATAGTTATGGTTCTATCCATTAATAAGTACACTGCGTGGACTGATCATTTCACACAAAGGTTTTTTTTTCGATAACATAAATGTAATAGTATTTAATGCAGTAATATTGCGCTCGAAGAATAAATCCCTTTACCATATTCGGCAATATGACACACTTATGGGACAAAGATTTACAATTTCAGAAATGTGTAATATTTTCATTTTTGGTGTGCTTGGTTCCGAAGCACGCAGCAAATGCCATGATAATATCTACACTTGCAATTTGTATTTTATGAAGAAATACACGTGGATTGTGGAAATCACTTGTACCCTATATATCATGTTGCTATATATAACAGTCAGTTGTACCTAGAGCATGAAGGCAGTTATCTAAAATTAAATTTAAATGCATTGCTAATTTTATTTGCAGTACTTGGTAATATGGCATAATTTCAGCATCTATTGTGAATATAATTACATTGTATAACTTGATTACTAACTGTTCTACATTGCTTGGTTTCACGATGCCTATCTGTTGATTGGGTTCAGTGCCGAAGATGAACTCGAAATTTGAAAAGATAAACAAATAACGCCCCAGACCACGATACATATCGCAGAAAAATAGCCCCCTTTTCCCCAGACATACTACTCATAAATCGTACAGGACTCTCGGATAGCGAGTCCAAAAACGAGTTGTCGAGATGTAGAATGACCTGAAAGAGGTTACAGGGATGATAATGTTACTATTTTGAGGTAGCAATGCTTAGGATATTCGACTTCTCAGTCTCTACGAGAAGTAATTTTGTGAAGAGATGTGCTAACAAACATATATTGCTTGATACGTTTAAGTTATTTCGTTAAATTCTCGGTTTTTTTTTCTTTTTCTGAGAGAGCGACACTCAAGTTTTTATTGTACTTACGATAATGTCACGACAATAATAAAGTACAGTGTATGTTGACAAAAGCTCGCCATTACACAAACAGTTAAGTGGTGGGTGGCAATGAAATTAAAACCATACGACGAGTTGATATTCTTTTGCAATGAAAGCTATGATAAAATTCATCTTCGTTTCACTCGCCCCACATTTAACACGACACATGTACGTGGCGGATTGAAATTCGAGAATGATCGTCATGAGAGTTTGTGTCTCCGGAATACTAGCCTACATATTATGCTCCAGTTTATGTTACATTTATGTTACTAGTATGGTACACTTATATAACTGGTATGGTACATAATAAGGGTAGATGCTTACATTCGTGCAGTTCAAGCTCATACATAAAACACTCTGAACTTGAATTGTACCTGTGACAAGTCAAGTTGGAAACATGAGAGGAATGTACTATTATATTATTAAATTAACCACTCTGTGATTTTTCGTTCACTTGTATTTCCCAATGCTGTAGATAAGTGTTTATGTGTTCTGCTTCAATTTTTTTCTTCACACGAAAATCGTAGTTAATTTGAGAAAAATCAAATTTGTTTTCAGTTTAATGTCATGAATCTCTTCTGATTCGTACTTTGTATCAATTTGCACCGCAGCGAATTATTTGTATCGTCATTTTGTACCAAACTTTTTGTGGTGTGGCCCTCATAAATGAAAATAATTATACAGACATGTGTGGCAAACAAAATATTATATTTTCGTTTTTCAATTTAACGACGATCTGAATTTACATTATATCATCAGACAAATACATTTTTGCATCCAAGTGGTCATTTTTAATGGGAGCGATATTCAACATGTCTGCTCCTTTAGGTCTATACATAAAGCGCCGCAGCCAACAGATACAAATAGTTAAAGGCGATACTAATTGATTCGTATCGCATTACAAGGGCGAGACTTTTTGGTAAATTGGAACCATTTTTATAATGAAAATATTACCCGTTCGTCTGCTGAGGACGTTCAATAGTCGCCCTGAAATGGCAGTTTAATGTTTATGAAAGGTGTATAATGTCATTTTTCGGACATGATTACGTGATTGTTCCCGCATATATAGTAGGCATAACCGTCGATTTCTGCTGCACTAGAATTGAATAAACTTATAGTTCTGGTACAAAAGTTAGATGCTCATTTTTGACAAGAAGTCGGATTCTACTTGAAACAATTTCACACTAAGATGTAGGTCATTATCAATGATGGTGTTTTCGAAAAATCCATCATATTTTATATCTATTCCAAAAATATGAATAAAGTCTCACTTCGTTCTTTGCGAACCTCGTATGTTCCAGATCGTATGATATAGATGCACACTCATATCATTATTAAAATCTTGCAGTTGCCACCATGCAGTATGTTTTTGTCGTAGTTTCCAACTAGGTTTGTTGCGTAATTCCCTCTTAGTTAAATCGCTTGTCCAGTGTTGCGTCATTCACATATACGTCTTCTCTAGTCTTTCTTCCGTTGCAGCCATTTCTCTCGTGTCAGGCGTTCCGCGTTCCTCATTTCGGTCCAGTATTTGTCACGTGACGCCAGAGAAGAAAAAAAAAGACGTCTACTCGTAAAACGTCGTAATATATGTGCATAAAATCAAGATTTAAGCAGCATTCTGTATATATTTTTTTATCTTGACAATAATTCCACTGTGAAATGGTCGGATTGTCATGGAAATTAATTTCCAATCCAAAATCCAATCAAAATTCTCTCAAATTGACGCTGCCCATGCATGTCCCACAATGCTTGTCATTTCATATTATTACAATGTATATTGAGTTTGAATATTAAGTTAAGTCTCGCGTGCAAAATATACATCATTTCCGTTGTATGGCTTGATTACCATGCTAAAAAAACTTACGTATTTTCTTGTAATTGTATCCTATAAATTGGATATGAAACGATTTTTTAATCATTGCTTCGTTAGAATATTGTACTGAATTTATTGTTATAATTATTATCATCTTGTGGTATTGTTGATTTGTGTTAGCATGCAGTGACCGCAAATGTCAATGATGATATCTGAAGCGTATGTGATAAACTTATTATTGCTACATTATTTATAAGCATACGAATATAGGCGCAGTTATATAGGCCTGGTGACGACTGTGTATCTAAACAAATGCGACAAAGAGAAAGGGCACTCAAAATCTCAGCAGAAATCAATGTCTACTGTGATACGTTGACGAAAGTCACGTGGTTTAGTCGACCGCTTGACCGCCGGCTATTGGGTCACGTGACCTGCTTAATGACTTTTTTTCGCACCATTCACAACCACGCGAAACAAACGGGCATTTCGGGGGAAAAGGGCCATTGTCATTGATACATTCCAATGTTGCCTGTTTGATGAAGTGCACAACAGTATGAAGTGTATCTAAGAATTGAAGAATGATCGGCAAATCTGCCAATTTTGTTCATAAGATAACGATTTGACAGTTCCATAAAATAGATATAATGATGTAAGTGTGTGCCCATCAAATATCCATATTTTTCAGTTATCTATTCACGCAAATGTGCTTTTGCTGAAACCTCAGGAAATGGCGTTATGCCAGTTCGTTGTCTAACTTATCCTGCTCAATAATTTTGCACAAAGCGAAGCTAAGCCACAGATATATTTCATGTAAGGTTGACTGGTTGCCCATAAAGGGAGCGGACGGGAAATCTGGAAGCGTGGTGGTTATGACAACGGTCGTCATGAATAAATATCCCCAGATTGCCGCTCGCGGGATTATTGCTTTCGGCAGATAATAAATTGTACAGGTTATATAATAAACATAAAAATAAATTTATAGACAAAAATATATATTTTTTGCAGATTTTTTTTATATTGCCCGATTTTCTGTTAATATCTAGGGTACTCTTGTGTCATAGATGTATTACATGATTCCGTTCAATAAGATATATGCACATCATCATCATAATCATTGAGGTCATATTAGCCCGAAGACAGATCTCAGAATAACGCGAACTCCCTGACCTGCGATGCTTATGTTTAGTTTATTGACATTTTCGGTCACGACGGACGACGGTAGAATGTAAACAATCTCTCCCTTTTCATAAACAATCGTGGATGTTTTGGTTCTGTTTCTATGACAATACCCACCTATCAACAAATCAAGAAATCTAAAACGTACTCATTGACTCAATCATAAATACAGAGAACTAATGTAATTACATTAATGAAATTAGTAGTTTGTGGAATTCAAAACGATACAGGAATATAGTCCTAATCACGTTTTGCTTTAATTAGTATGGTTTAATAGTAGGGTGAGTATTATTATGGAATTCATGTAGCATATTGACATGTAATTATTCACTCAAATAGATCAATATTGTATCATCAGAATCACTAAAAGGAAGACTGGTAATAAAAAAATATGGCTCGAATGTTCTTTAGAAAAATTGGGATTGTCTAAATGTGCCTTTCAAATGCTTTATATCTCCATTCATTTGTACATACATGAAATGTATAAGAATGTATATGCAACTGAAAGCTTGTGAATTGCTGTGTTTCTTTGAAAAACACAATTCGGAAGAGAAAGCATGCATTCTCGCTTCCGTCATATCGAAAGAAAAAGGATGTGCGACTGGCGAAATTTGATATAACAATTTTCGAATAAATGTACATTTTTGAATTACATCTGAGTGCAAACATGATCCAGTGAAGATCTTTCATGCTTCGTGTAAAATTCGTATATTAAAATAATTGGTGTGATGAAAAGATCACAGATCATTATGTATGTAGGTTTTTCGCAATCATAGTAATGGAAAAGGGTTGAATATTTGAAAATGCTGGGCATTTCACAATTCAAAAAAATTACACAAATATTACGCGAACGGTCATTTTTATATTGAACCGGTGGAATAGGGGGAGGGGGGGGGGGGGGGGTGAAGAGTGTGGGGAGGAGGGGGCGGGGGGACTGGTTTGGTGCTCGGAGAAACTCATTTGGTGGAGAAGGCGATGATTTAAGGCGATATTTGCTGTGGTTCGCTGTGTCGTCTCTTCCCTTGATGTCCCCGACCCCCTCTTCAGGGGCTGTACCACATCCCCCTCTAAGATGCAGGTACAGAGCCGACTGGCGACAAGAAGCCACGTTAGGGTAAACAAGATAACAAAACACATGCCGTAACACTGGCCTTCTCCCCTCCCCTCCACCCCCTCCGCCCTTCCACTAGGCCACCAGGCCCACACCCGCCGTCCCTGCCTTCCCACCCGTACCTACCCTTTACGGACCTTAGTACAAGACGAGCTCTCGCCCAGGCAGTAGCATCTCCGGGAGTCGACCCAAGCACCCGGCTTAGAGCGCAGCAAACCGTCCGTCCCTCAGTCTCTCGCTCGCTCGGTCTATCCCAGCTAGAGTGCGGGGAGAGGGAACAGGGGAGAGGGACACCAGCGGCCCACCCACGCTGTCAGTGGCGGGCGGGGAGCAGCCTCCATGCCTGCAGTGGTCAGCGAGCCGTTCGCCACGAGAGCCGAGCGAGAGGGTCCGAGCGGCCAGTCACGAGGCTCGGACATGCGGTCACTGGTCAGTTGGAGGGTGGAGGCGGTCAGCCGCGACAGGTTAACGCCTCTACTTCCTTATGGGTACACCCGCGGGTGACTGGATCGAGTGTGGCGTGCGGCCAGTCAAGTCGGCGGGATCAGCGGGACAGCGCTTGTAGGTCACTCAACCTGTCCCGGAGTGTACCACGGCCCCGGAATGCGACACTGACCCGGGCGCTTGGGACTGGCCTTTAACGGACAGGAGAGCATCATCGGAGAGATTGCCAGCGAAGGGATGGATGGAACTACCTACTGTAGGTATGTAACGTGTCACCCGCACAAAGTGTCCTGTCACACTGGTTATTGTAACTGGAGTTTAGGACCACAGCATATTGCCTGGAATACTGCCCTCAGATGAGATTTATGGTGTAGCCTACTGGTGACGTTCTAAAGTAGTGGGTGATTTTAGGATTATTTATTTAATGGTATTCGAACAGAAAGGTCGCGTCGTTTCCCCACTATGATTTATTTGACATCCGATTCCATGCAGTAGAAATCATTCCACAGATTGCCATAATGTTTCAACTTTGATATAAGGCTGTTCCATTTTTTGGTTCCTCTGGGGGTATTCTTGATCACTTGGTTCCAGACTAAAATCTGAACCCGCTCATAAAGCTGCAATACATTCTAAGGGTCGCGGTTTGTATGTCAGTGTGTTAAACCAACATAGCCTCCTCCCTTTATGCAAGCGTGTGCCATTGAAATGGATCACTCCAATTTTTATTTCCATCACCGCAGAAAAAGAGCGGAAAAATCGGCGTGCGTGCACTGGGGGCAAAATCGATGAAATACCGCCTTGGGGAGGTTTTACCATTTAGAGTTTTGCCCGTTTTTGGTTTTTAATGTTGAGTAAGGCCCCTTGAGTCCTACCCGGGCTTCTGCGATCGGGATGAATCACCGTGTATACGGCATTTGTGTCGTTTAACACGCCAAACAGCGGGGCACGTGGGCAAATATTTAAAATTGAATACTGCCTGCATGGTGCTGATTTTTTTTCTGAGGAGGGTATTTTTGTTTTGCGTGGGGGTGAGACTCACACACTTTGAAAAGATTGATGAGTCTGTTCTCACAGTTATACACTAATATTATTAAGTTATCAACATGCCGATTTCTTCCGGAAAATCATGTTGTTGGAAAAAAACCCCACAAAATATGCAAGACTATTTTATACTGTCACGTTCTTTCTGCATTCAAGGGTACAAGGGTACTTTGTCATGTGTGGTTTGAAAGTTCACCATAAAAAAAAAGAACCAAAAAAAAAGAACACCACATGAATAATTTACTTTTTGCAAAAGAAATTATCATCATGACAAAATATTTCTGCTAATTTGAATAAAATAGTATGCGGGAAACTTCCTTGTGTGAGCAATACATGCCTTTATATTTCAGAAGGATACATCTAAAGTTGACAACGTCATGCTTTCGTGAATACTCAATGTTTCCTTTTCTGTACATTGTTTTTTATAGAGGAACTTGAGCAAACCAATCCGTCCCAGATCTAGTAACCTGCACGAGTTTTGAATATGTGTCTATGACCAATGAATGAAATATTGAACACAAGATAGGAAAATGTCCACATGATGTAATCTGATGAAACAAATATATGCAAAAAAGTGAATATAATATACTGTCCCTACGAAAGTGGAAAATGAAGTTTATGATGAATACTAGATATTAATTTGTGTGGAGCATTTAATTCAACATTCTGTTGTGGAACACAACAAGGTTCGCCAACATCATTCAGGGAATGTTTTTCTGTCAACTTGATGGATTTTATGTTGCTCCATTTTTTTCTCATTCAACAGTGGAAAATAATCCGATCATGATGCTTTATTCGGTGTGCCGGTTTAGAGATATCTGTTACCATGCGCACACTGCACGGTATACCTATTCAACACTTCATGCGTTGCTCACATGTACATTATTTTAAAATAATTTTTCGTATTTCTCAATTTAATTCGATGTGGACAACATTCTAGGTTCATGACATAACACATAAATTACCATCTATTATCATATATTTTTTTTTCATATAAAGTGATTTGCCGATCGTATGTGTTTTTTACTCAATTATTATTTCTGTCGCATTCGTCTAGATGCATCGACACCATTCAAGCAAAACGAATATTATAGCGTGTGTTTTCGTAAGATTTTTACTCCATTCACCAGCAGCAAAAATTGGATCCTTGGTTTTTTCTTTGGTTATCTAGCTGTATGAGTGAAACACACCGTCATAAAGCTAGGTTACCAAAGCTAAAACTGGGACAACTTTCCACGGAACCCGGATCTCTGACTCCTGCTCAAATCCGAATTTCATCTTTGCACCACGCGCGACCTCCCGCCCACAACAGTGACGCGTGCACGTGACTTTTCTAGCGCGTGCAAAAATAGGGCAAAAATTAAGGGGGAGAACCATGACGCACCCGCTACGTGGTACTTCAATTCTTGCCACCCACCGCGCAAAATGAGAGAGGGGAAGAACCGCCGGTTCCACAGTTAAGACTCCAGCTTCGAGAGGGCAAAAATTCACGATAAAAAGCGGAGAAAAATGGCCTCTTTCAAACGACGGAACAGTACCGGAGACGGGGGGGACATCTGTCGGTGACATCGGTGATTCGGTTACCTCAGACTTGTGACAGGAGAAACCCATATCGGAGTTACCTGGATCGAGTCTGGGTTTGCCTGTTAGCTTCAGTTTGACAAGGATCTTGTTCCATCTCGAACTCAACCAATCGGATATCGCTACACTCATATTTAGCTAGATTCATTAGAAATTCACAAGTAGAAGGTAACTAAACGTTATAGGTATAAACTGGGCGGAGAAGAATTTGGAATGGAAATGAATTCAGAACTCTCTGTCTCCAACGGATGCAAGTCCTGGTAATTTATTATCATAAACCGAATGCATTTATATTTATGGTTATTTAGGAAACGTCGACTATATAATCAGTGCGGCATGACGATGAATGTCCGCTTCGAACTCAGGGGTAATTGAAATGAATCATCTGCACCCGGGAGCACCACAGCACTGGAGGGGAAAAAAATAAACATTCCCTCTCCCAAACTTTGTGTGTGTGTGTGTGTGTGAGGGGGGGGGGGGGATAGATAATTAGGGAGGTATTGTGATGGCTGATCACGCATGTTCCTTACTTCGCGTGGCGCCAAATCTTCTTAGAACACGGTACCTCATCTATCCGAGGATATGGCAAGTTCACGGTAGGTAATAACTCAGTTTTTGGTATGTCGCTATGAATTTGCAGTCTCATTGTTTCCAAATTAATTGCATTTCTTTCCTTTTGTCAATGGATGAAGTGTCGTTTTTTTTTATATTTCAAGGGCGTCTTGAAGCTTATACATCACGCGATAGAGAGTAATGTACGTCATAGTCATCACTGTTTATTCAGGCTTAATTTAAGAACCCGTAAGGGCTCAGATGGGAAGAAGGTGCTTTGATATCGATTGTGGAACAAAAGCGAGGGTGGGGGAAATTTCTCAAACCCGGAACTGTTCCCACCCAAGTGTTTTCTTGTTGTCTTTCGTACGGTAAGTCTCCCCCTTTAATCAATTATGATATCACAGAATATGCGTTTTTCCTCTTATTTTTTGGCTTATATGCAGAGGAGTGTGTGGAGCTATTGGGCTATTGTTTTTGTTCGGGGAAGGTTGACTGCGTTCGAGTGTACCACATATTATCTGCAATGAAAAGGGTTTATAAGTAAAACTGTCTAGTTCTCTCATTGTTGTCTGAATTGAGAGGATGAACACTTGTTCTCCAAGCGCAGCTCTATCCGGAGGATAGATGTATGGTTAAAAAATATCGACATCCTGGTTCAATCGGTTTCGTCCTCCACGTTGACCATCAAAGGCAATATATACATGATCAGTACATCGATGAAGAGATATCGAACACAAAGTCATATTTCATATATATTTCTTTATTGACAATCATGGTGCAATCATGCAATTTCGTACCTTTGTTTGTATATTATTGTGCACTCTCTTTAACACGATTTTATTTATTTTGCCTATACATATCATCCAGTATCCACATTAAGACGCGTGAAATGAATGAATTGAAATGTCTGTACCAAGACACCTACTGGCTCATGCACACGTGTATTTTACCAGCTGCTTTTGACATGTTGACTGGAGCAATACTCGTTGTTGTCACCAAATGACATAACATCTTCGTACTTCAAGGGTATTCCGTACTTCAGGGGTAATGAATGCAAATCCCTCTCTTTCCCTTGCTCCAGAAATCTCTCCCTTCTATCGCGTTTGTATGCTTCCACGCTTCCGATTGACAGCGAACTTCTTTTTTTCTCTCAACTGAACACAATCGGTGGGTTCTTCCAGTGGGTTGAGGAGCCGCCTACGATTGAAGAACGATACATAACTATATTCTTTGTTTCATCGCCGTGACAATGTCAAGTTTTCATCGGCAGGTTCGAAATACAGAAATGATATTCTCTGTCACTGAACATTGTTACGGCGGGGGGTAAAAGTATATCGTTCTTTTTTCGTGAAATAGCCCCGGGACTTTCCACACTAAAATGGCAATACATTTGTAATGGACCATTTAGCCTTGTGGTGGTAATTAGAACGTGTTTATGGTTCAATTAATGACAAAAGTCTATAGCTAATTGGCCCTCGGTAGATTACACATCGCAATTGATACTGACTACAATGATGCCCCAGGCACAATCCATTTGTTTCTGCAGAATAAAAGCAGAATGGGCGATTCAATATATACCGCTGAGAAGATGCCTTACCAAAATGTTATGTGTCATTACATTGGATTATCGGAAGATCGATGGTGATTGAACAAATGCAGTACATTTTAACGACCCTAATGACTACATCAATAGCTAAATAAAGACAAACACACGATTCATGCAGACATTTATATTAAATGGCTGCAACATCCTTCCGATTCTTCCAACACGACCTGCTTCCCATTCTTCTAAATACCCCGAACGTGTTCTTATATACTTACAAGGCGTACATACAGTACATGTATATCACAATTCCCTCTGCACTTTCACTTTACCAGACCCTGGACTCGTGCCGACCCTACCCTCCTCATCTCGCCCGTGCAGTTGGATCCCAGTTTTTACTGCACCGTTCTCCGTCCAGGTCGGTCCAAGACGGCCATGGACCTCAGTCTACGACACGCTGTTGTCTTGGGAACGTGAACAATTGTCATACTTTCTGCTCGTATTGTTGGGATTTCGGGCGAGCGACATACTTACAGTTGGGGAGGAGAGGGAAGGGGATGGGGGTGTTTAAGGAAGAACATAGATTCAGAAAGAGGCATAGATTTGAGTGTTATTATTTTCTAGAGGGATTGTGTAGCGTTTGAAGGGTTGTGACTGGAGGCCAGTTTTATAGACGGCAGTTCACCACGCGTCCCAAAGGCGTCCTTTGTTCAACTCGGTGAGATTTTGATCATGTTTCCTGGCACTTGCTCGACTGCGCTGTCTGATTCTCTACCAGCCTCGTGGGGGTAATAACAAGGAATAATGGCAAGGAATAATGATATAATAATAAGCATAAATAATAATGATAATAGAGCATGGAATCTCAGGCTTGAGTGTTGTTTATTCTTAGTTCTGATTGCTGTACAAGTTATATATATGTCCCTATTTATATATTTATGTTTCATGTGACATACCTACTATAACTTCACCTGAGTTCATATTAATAAATAACTGTAATTACAGGACACTGACATGCAGGTGAATACCTAGCTGTTATCACACGATAGCGATAGCATCAGTATGCATACCCCCAGCCAAGCGTACAATCATCTGATGAATATACATAAAGGAATTAATGAGTAGAAAGTATGCGAACTCCTGCGTTTTTACCAGCCAAACCTGGGACAGGTCATCAAACGTATTACTTTTTTGTCTTGTCTTTGCCATGTTGATAACAAAACGAGAAAACGTTGAGGCGAAAAGACCCCGCTGAGAGCTAAAAAAGCCCGAGATGTGCGACGTTTCCCAGCCCGTCGCGGTAGGTCAAAGGTCACAAAATCCTACAGGTCCCGCTGGCTGTACCCGGGGTAACCGTCGGCCCCACTCGTGGGAACTAGCTTCCTGAGGGGTGAGGTTCCGGGGGGTGGGGATGAGGAGGTTTGTTTGTGACAAACACTATTTACAGTGTTTAGTTGTGTAAGAATTTTCCAGTACATTACACAGACTGACGCCCAGCAGTAAATTATTGCCTTCAAAAGTGTTTTATTTGCCTCGAAATTAAACGACATTTGCTGAGACAAGCACGTCATGAACATTTCTGCCATTTAATGGGAGATGACAGCCAAGCTTAAAAGACATGTCAAAATGGTTTACAAGGGTCCAGCCCTCAGTGTGCCCGAAACATTGGCAAGGGACATACCGCTGTCATTTCCATCCTTCTTTATAAAGCCTATCTATTCAGTAAAGAAACTCCTATAGGCGTAGATCAAATGCTTGTCATGGGAAGGTATCTTAGTGATGTACTTTTCTCCAAATCGAATGTGAACCAAAAGGTTCATTTCAAAATAATACTAGTAGGTCCCACAATAGTCGTCAATAAATATCTATCAGCCCAATCCATGTTATGTGTTCTTCTTAATGTAGAATAAAGTTCATTTATATGAACTTAGACAATTTACCCCGGAAAGTAGTGTGCAAAAAGGGTATACATGACAAACCAATTGACAGTCATCCAAGCCGGAATCCTTATACGTTCAAACGCTGGTCAGAGGCAGCGATATCTTCATGACATCACTGACTTATGGAAGCCTTTGGAGTCACGTTACAAAATTTCGCCTTGCATCACGCACAATATATTACAATGAATTACAATCGTTTGAGACATCACGACCAGCCTGATTAGCTTACCTGGACCATTTTTTGTAATATTGACCAAGGCGAAAAAAAATGAACAGTTAAAGCAACTGCCTTCGCAACCAGTCAATATTTTTTGAAAAAACTATTTTTCATAATAAACATGCTAAATTTATTGATTGTGACATACTCACATCAAATGTAATGAAAATAACCAGTCCTCAGCGAAATTTTGCTCTTTTGAACAGGCGGTTCTCACGTAAATACAGGAAATGTATCCATCACACGCAGATGTAAACACAGCATAGAAGTGCGAGATGACTAACAATTCCACGTACATCATGGTATATCACTGATTATTTTCTCATAACTACAATATATTTGCACATACGAACTGGAAAATGTACTCGATATGGACTTTTGAGCGCGATTTGAGTATTTGTTTACATTCAGGTTTGATGGATACACTTCGTTAGTTTATTTACAAAACCAGTACAAAATGGTTATTAAAACGGATGAAAAGACAACTCGGACGGACTGTAATCGTCAAAATCATTGAGCACACCTTTTGTTATATTGCATTAGATGTGTTTCACAAAAATTTGGTTTGGAAAAAAATATTGCATGCATTCGAAGGCAGTAGCTTCAAGGTGGGCTGTTCTTATTGTTGTGTGAACGCCATTGCTTATCAATAAAAATGAAATATATGTTTTCTGTTGTTTTCCATGACTTGGCTTATCAATTGATTGAATCGTGCATCTGTTCGAGAACAAACATTCAACAAACATTCAGCATTCAAGGTACATGTATACATCTTTTCAATGACTCGTTTTCTTTGAGCATTTTTGTTTGGATAAACTGTTTTCTCCATACTCGTTCGCTGTTTACAGAGATAACAATTATTCACGATTAACGTAGTCCGCTACAAGCACTTAGGTAGCGAAGAGTCAAAATTTAAAAGTTATTTTTCCAATATTATCTCTTCAAACAGACATATTTCACAGAGTAACTGATCAGCATCCTAATACTTAAAAGAAGATATCGGGTAACCGTGCTGGTTTCTTCGACATATTTGATCGATATCACAAACATTTACCATTTACATTTTTGCACATTTTTTGGTCCATATTCATCTTGCATCGTATTTTCCATGCGAACGGATACGATGACCCCCTATTTTCCTTCCAGTTTTCGGATGCTGATCAGTATAAAATGTGTCACTTTGAAGCTCTAGATTATGTTGATACAGTTATTTATTTTTAAAAACTCTTTGACCACCTCCCCTCACTGTTTGGAGCGGACTACCTTAACTTGAAACTATGGTACATAATCCAGTCCATAATAATAAATTCCCATCCAATGCCAAATAGTCAATGTTTACCAATCCAAAATTGTCAGAATTTGTCCAATCTCAAATTGTCAGAATTCATCGAATCCAAAATTTTCAGAATTCGTCCAATCTAAAATTGTCAGAATTCGTCCAATGCAAAATTGTCAATATTCGTCCAATTATATATAATTTTCTATGTGTTCTACTATCTGAGCACTTCTCGACTTGTGTTCTTCCATATCGTGATGCATGTATCTTTTCGTTTTTGTTTGCAAGAATTTCAGAATTCATAACTCTCGTGACATATGATTGAATTACATAACGCTTTCAACACATTTCCATTTCGATAAGGTATCAAAAATATTTTCAAAATCACGACAGTCGTTTGCAATTTTACACACCTAATATATTTCCGATATATATTTGTCGCACGCTTATGATAGAATATATCATCCCACACTTGAAAATTCGTACACATATTTGCGTCTCTGAGCTGGCTGTGATGTTCATGTGGCTTCGATTTTGATATTAATAGTATCACTCTGATTTGACTATTTTCACTGAATTTGTAAATTTTGTCCATGAAGTTGGTCTTGTAAGAACTCGTCTGTTTTCCGGTATCCATCTGTGCTTTTATAAAAATTATCTCCTCTAACCAGTTGCGATCCCCTCTCATGGGCCAGATATGTACACGTGTCATAAAAATGTTACCGCTAACGAATCAAATTCGAAAATACTAATATAAAATCAATACTGATATGAAATCAATAAATTCATTATAGAAATAAATATAACTGATTCTACAGCACGCACAATGGATTTCGTATACAACTATCAGAAAATCGATTGAAGCATTATCAAAAAGCGCATCTCATGAAATTGGTCTCTCTAAGCCAGTAGCACCCAAACGGGGAGTATTTGACGGAAACCCGTGAGAAATAAATATCTGAGATATTATGAGATTTACCAGAGATATCCACTCAACTGCTCGAGATCAACTTTATCATAAAGTAAAAAGACCCTACTGATATAGGTAACTGAACTCACGAAACGCGAATTAACTTGATAGTTTGCCGAAGGCGGCGATGAAAAATTATAAAAAAGATACAGCGAAACGGAAGAACGGGTTTCTGACTCTTTAATATATGAACTTGGATTTATGTTTTCTTAACAATAAAAAGTTTTCCACAGAAAAACACAATATTCCGATATATGTCCCCCTAAAATGCATCTCTGCATACAAAATGAGGCCCAAGTATCATACACTGCGCCTTCTTCTATATTCAAAATGGCATTCATTTAGTGGACGAGTAGTGTTAAGGCGCAGTGTATGATACTTGGGCCCGAAATGATGAAACAACCATACTCAATCAGGCTAATATCAATTTGATATCTATGGACAAGCGACAGTACTTGAGCAATGAGCAACAAGAACCACCAACGACCGCGATGTTTATTTGTTATTTGAATTAATTGCTATATGACCATAGAACCAATACCCAAGAATAAAGTACACACTATTTCAAGCAAAAAAAAGAGAGTCCGTTATTCTGAATCTCAAAGTTCAGTGTCAGGTAAAATCGAGAAAATAGTTTGGAACTTCATAAATACCCATATACGGCCGCGAGGGCAGGGTATTTCGAAAAGAATGAGCAATTTCCTGCACCACATATGGCACCCGTCATGAATATTAAAAAACAATGAAAATTCAAACAAAACCTACTGCACACTTTTGTCACATGCAAAAAGTTTCTTAAAGGCAGCTATTAGTTTTGGTAAAACATACCCTTGTCGCAGCCCGGGGTCGCAGCAAGAGACTGGATTGGGACTCCCGTGAACGAAGTCTTCATATCTGCAATTAGCACTGCATAGCTTATAAGTTGTTAGACAAACACACCATACTGATGCTGGCGAATTAGGAATGTTGTATTTTTGGATACCTAGTTCATTTTTGGATTTTATTCATCATGTCCTATCAGGGGCACCGTAGAAAGGGCTTTAGTGGTGCCCTGATGTCGAATTTGAAATATCTTGTACGCATGTTATGTAACTTTGTAATCCACTATAAACTGGGCAGTGATACCAAAAGGATGTAATACAAACAGGTTAGGGATAATATATTCTATTTAGATATACTACAATTCTGGTAGGTATTATCAGAAATGGATTTGTCGGAAATGCCTAGTTCATTAAATATACACTGGATATAATATGATTCACAACAAAAACAACATTTTTAATTGCTTTAGATGTTTTTGATATGATTCAAATTGACCGATCAAGATGTCCAAAATGTCAATATGTATGACGGTTTTAAGGTGATAGTTCACACCCTTGAAGGCACCAAGGGAGAGTATTTAGGTGCAACTGGTTTTAGTGGCTAGAACCATGATGTAATTTGACCCCTTAAAATATTATAACTAGTGTTCATGACATCATGAAGTGAGTAGATGATTAAGATTGCGTGTCGAGTACGATCCAAGTTGTTTCAATGGTTTCATACCACGTGCAATTTTGGTTCATATCTCGGCCGTTTCGTAACAAGCTTACATGAAATTTGGAATATATATTCTGTATATATCTATGAAGCTGACGCGAATAAGAGATTGAAGATTTCATTGATAAATTAGTATATAAATGGAGTTGGATGTTGCTTGAACAAATGTAACTTACGTTGCGTACACGAATCATTACATTTGGTTGGTGGTGTATAACGTTCAGAAACTGTATGATTATCGACTGGGTCTTCAATCTGGCAATTGAACGAGACTTGTGGTCATGGATAGAACCTACGCAACAATTTTCAGCGCAATCCATTACCAAACTGCATAGTTATAGGCCAAACAAAACATACCGGAATTCTGCTGACAAGGCATGGATCCTGACTGATAAGCATCCTTAATCAACTTTTGTTCCTCTTATCATTACACTTTGAAGGATTTTATGGCTTTAATTAATATTCAACGATAGCTCGAAATCGATCGTTCTCAGTCGAACGTCCCTGTATCAACTAGGCGCTAGGGGCTGTCCAGCCAATGACATTTGTAAAATCAACCTTGATCATGTTCATGATATGTTGCAATAACCTCACACGAATCGCAAGACCCGATCTTACTAGCTACAAGCTACAAAGTTACTAGCTACAACATAAAAGTGCTCGCTTGACCGACAGTTTTTTCTTGTCCAATTCAAATAAATTTGTGTAAGGGATGAAGCCCAAATTGTATAAAGTTGATTCGTTTTGTTGATGAGGAAAGCGGAATCGTTTTTCGTGGATAACAATAGAAATGTACATGTATGCCTTTACCGCCAGTGCAGTTAGCATAATATTTCAAAAGTGTTCCAACATCCTTCATATACAAGTCAAATTTTGGTGGGGTTCGTCTGATATTCTGGTCACCTGAAATTGGCGACACAATTTACTCTGTCAGATTGATGGTAAAATGATGCTTGCTTGGAAGCAACCAATTCCCTACATAGCACACTTCTGGTCGGGTATGTTTCTTTATTATTTCCTGTGCAAAAAATTACGCTGAGTGTAAGACATCATAATATTGTTTCTTTCTAGAAGTAGGTTTATGATGTTATTTTATTTTTATTTTTATTTATTTCAGACTCGCAGTTCATATAAAAATAACAACATATAAGTGTATAAAATTAAAACAGATAAAAAATACATATTAAGTTTATACTAGAACTATTCTTCAATAGCACTGATAAAATACAAAATTAAAAATGTTCCAATTGTCGTTTTGCTATTATATTGCTGCTTTCAATGGGGAAATACGACATATATATGTGTGTATATATTGTTATGTTATTAGGTTTCGGGTCAATCAGCCTTTGTCGTTTTCAGCAAGAAACTGAGTGATTAGTTCGAGTTAAAAAAACACAGTGCGTCAAATCAAAAGGTCACTGTCAGCCCGGTAATATATCAAGAAATATTCCAAATTATTCAGGCAAAATCGGGTTATTTTATTTATTTTGTTTCCCGGTAAATTATTATTTCCACTTGAAAGTTTCTCACTTTGGCACTTTTGCAACGCTTACGTACTTGAAGTTTTCACGAATGTGGAAATACAGTTTTACGCTTACTGTGAAAATGGTGGGTGTTATTTTTTTTTAAAAAAAAAGAGAATTATCCTCAACCGTCTTTTAGCAAAAACAAAAATTATCAAAAACGTTGTTAGTTCGTATTACAGAGTTGAAATGTGTCCAAACACAAGGTCACAGACATAGCTTATATCTAATAACATATCATAAGATATTCCAAAATTATCTGCTTTAAGTTTTTTTTCAGTGGTGCACAATCAGTGATTACCTTGACGAAACCAAACACTGAAATTAATTCGACAACACACGTGAAAAAATTGTATATTTTTGGTTCAAATTTAAATTATATTTTCATGTATGAGAGTGTCGCCTTCATAAAATTAATTATATACATTTGGGTATTGGATAAGGCTGACATCTTGTCACATGATATTCTGACTTTTATTATGTTTGCAAAACACGGGGATATTATGAAATCAAATTACATTTTCATGTAAGAACTCGAACCATGTCTTCAACAATCAATATTCTAGCCGGTTGATATTGGTGAGTTGCCGAAGGGTCTTCACAAAAACACAAAACGGAGATATTTTAATTTGAGCATACTACGTGCGTAAATTGTTCATGTTCACTTTTCTTTTGTTTTTATGTGTCAACGTTCGCTCTTCTTTAGTCTTCAGCTTTCAGACAGTCTCCAGAATCCCCCCCAACTCAAAGTTGAAAAAGAATTGGCCTAGAGAAACACTGAATCCACAATTTGTTCTCAGTTTTTAAAACTTTTAGGGATCGAAATCTAAAATTTGTTGAAAATAATGTAGGTATCCTATTGAAATATCCAAGATTTTCCGGTTGAAAAATTCTAAATCTCAAACTACATTTGTATAATGATGGGCAAAAATAATCGAAGTTTGGTGGTAGCTGCATACATTTTGTGTCTAGATTGTCTGGAGCTCTGTATCTAGAGTGGGTATTGTGTCTACGGTGCCTTGTGCTCTATTACTACAGTAGGTAATATCTCCATGGTATCTCAAGCTCCATAACTACAGTAGTTAATATCTCCACGTAATATCTGAAGCTCCATAACTACAGTAGATAATATCTCCACGTATCTGAAGCTCCATAACTACAGTGGATAATATCTCCACGTATCTGAAGCTCCATAACTACAGTGGATAATATCTCCACGTATCTGAAGCTCCAAAACTACAGTAGGCAATATCTCCACATATCTGAAGCTCAATAACTACAGTAGGTAATATCTCCACGTATCTGAAGCCCCATAACTACATTAATAGGACTTCAGGAGCTAAACTACAGTATGTTATATGCCCATGATATCTGGAGCTTCATAACCACAACTTCTGTTAACCAGGTTAATATCAACATTGTCAATATTACGACATCCCATAGTTGTCGTTTCTGATTTTTGTTATTTGTGCAAGCAGTCCCGTTGTTTCAAAATGCACGTTGGAATTTGAAATAGGTACTGTGAATATGAAGTTCTGACTCATTAAGGATGTCCTGACAGTCTTCGCCTCCCCATCTTCCTGTGTATTCATGTAGGCGAATGATTCATTTTGAGTGGGGAAATGCTTACGATTTTTCGAACTCTATGTTCAAAAGGAATCCCCTAATGGATGAAATTTGTCGTGTTTTGTTAACCTAATCCGGGGATTTGTCTGTAGTTGAATTTTTAAGTTGTGTCCTGGTGGGCCCAGTATTGCCTGTGAGATGTCAAATCAAGGGCGTGATAAGGGGTAGGCGTTATATGAGAGCAGTGACCGTTCGGGATTTTTTGTTGAAATTTGGTAATTCTCTAGACATACTCTCTAGGCTGTTTACAGGACAACACTGATGCTTCACTATGTTCCGACCCTAGTCAGAATTTGTAGTTCCCTAACTTCTTGTGTTCAAGATTGCTGGCTTTTGCCTGATCAACTCCATTTATCAGCCAATAATGACACGTTTCTTATGGGTACATTAAGTGAGAACCTCATGTGAAGTATAACTCTGCATATTCAACATTGAATTGTCTATGGAGGTGACATGTCCCCGTTTTAATGAGTCTCGCACTCAATAAATACACCACAACGAAACACCGACAACAAGTAGGTATATAATTGTATACGACAAATAGTCTTAACATATATATTTGTGTATAATAATGTAATTTGTTGCTTTCTGTCTTTGTATACAGTCAACTTCAAAATGTTGAAATTCATTTACTTTTCATATGTGTACATCGCAATGTGCTAACGTTGTTGTCATTATTCTAACGGACTGTTAATTTTTGTCCGTAGAACAACAGACTCTGAGTCACGTGTCGTGAGTCAGGACGCCTGCTTCCAAAGAGGAAAAATAACAGAACAGACCCGCAACAGAATAATAAATTAACAACTGCACGTGCTATACATCTACAGAATTTACAACAAAGTATATGACGAATTATAATGCACATTCATATTCAATCTTCAAAGCTACTTTATGAAAGCACATATATTTTCGGTATATCCACTGTTCATAATGGACTACATAAATTATATACATATACACACAAAAATATATTCAGTTATTCTGCGGATGCCCAAATGGGAGATATAAGCAATGTGAATGCACGTGACCGTAATGTCACTTCTTGATACTTCGTGCCGTGAGAAAACCGTTTTTTATTAGTTGAATTTTGGTGAAAAATATAATATCTACAAATATATCCAGAAAAACATTAATCAGATGACTTACTCAAGTTTACATTGCGTGACATATGTGGTTTTGTTTTGTTTTCCTTACCATTACCTACATGTTTCAGGGATATGCTGAGACATCATCTTAGGCCACATGATGGAATCAGAATCAGTCTAGGCCTACATTTGTTTCTGTTTCCATTATTCCTATCATTGGTGATAATCACACGTCGCCGCAGGACACATCGTGAAAATTGTACATGATATCTCCTTAAAAACACACTGTGGAGTCGCTCCCCAGGCTAAATTGTTTTTGTGAAGTATCTAGGACATTACCGCAGGGTGAAACCAATAATATACCCTGTACTCCTACATGTGTGGGCTGCAGTAAATATCGTATTAGTACTGGGGAGAGGTAGCTAACATCCGCACGGACTCAATAGTCCCGGGGCGACTGTTGCCAGAGTGATTCTCGTGTTTTGAAATTAACAACATAATTGGGTGAATGATGAAAGCAGACAGATTCTAGTGTAAGAGCAGGAACACATGCATTATTTAGTAGTACTGTACTGAGTTACAGACGGTTAACATTTATACTTATTCACAGACAAAAATGTGTTTCTCCCAAATACGGATCTAAGTATACCACTCCATTGTTGTGGGCATGAATAGCTACATTCATATGATTAGATACACACCATATATCTATGTATTTCGACTTAATACCTATGTCATCATGATTATAATGAAGCCAGTACAAGTCCTGTACGTAGTTGTACGTATATTACAAACTCTTGCCAAATATACTTATGTAATCATAACACATACAGTACATATTGTAATTTAGAATAAGATCAAAACCTGGATCAAGAGGTATCTGAGGTACACTGGTATTGGATTTAGAAACAGGAGCAGAATACAATTGAACAAAGGAATTTTGGAAAGCAAAGGAATGCGCATATATGGAAAGAACAAAAACAATTTTCGTTGGAAATTTTCTACCAAAAAATAATGCGCTGACTTATTTCCATACTTTCTGACAATGAATACAAATGTAAAGAATCTCATTATTTTCCCACTCTGATTGTACTTCGTTTGTTGCGTTTCCACATTCATAGACATTTCAAGAAAGTAATTTGGTTGGCAATCTTTGCAATATAATATGAACATTTTACGTAAATCGTTCGATCGTGAACTTGATTTGTTTCTGAGAAAATAATTCTTATTCTGTGAGAATTCCTCATATGAAAAGAAACAATCTGCAGTTCTCAATACAGGCGTTCGCGGTGGAAAATGTTTTTCCTTCCTTTATGAGGCTTCGCATGGCCCTTAGGTTGGAGGACATCCTTACAATTACAAAGAATAAGCCAAAACAGCAATGTGATAATATATTTTAATCATTCATAGGCTTAATTATTGCATGTAATTAATTCTTCTGTCATTTCGTGGTCTCAGTGTAGGTTTAGCTCAGTGTATCCTCAGTATTTCGAAACATTCATCTTTATTTTGAAAGTGAACAGATCTTCAGTTGATGATTTCTAGATTCTGTACAGAAGTTCTTAATCTGTTACACTTCAACGGCAACGTTCAACAAATTATGAGAATGTCAACACTGGGAAGAATACTGCCTGTGTGAATCGATGTCTTGATATTTCAATCATACAATTATAACTGTTTCATGTTGTTTGGTTTCACACCCTGCAACATATCTGAAGGCGGTGACTGACCTAGTTCTTTTGTCTAGGGGTCAGGTCATGTTATTGTCACCGACTTGTGCTCAGATTTTTTTGAAGGAAGATCAACATACGTAAGAAAAATACAATAATAACTGAGGGGGATGATACGATGTCTGAGATACTACTACAAATTTATGTATTTCACAAATATTTGTAGGGGCTGAAATTCCCCAGAAATAAGGTTTCTTCCATCAATATTTACCCCAATTTTGACACGGTGATCACGTTCATGGTCATTTTCAATAAATTCTGCACATTGCATTTCGATAATCTGTACACGGGAGTTAAGATAATCATCTCATGTTTCATATATCCTGCGCATACGCACCAATATATTGTAATTTTTCACTTATTCCTAAATTACTACACACGTTTGTCGTGTCACCGATTTGAGTCAAGCGTCACCGACTTAGGTTTACATCTCGGGTATAACATACCCACTAGTTGAACTATACTAATGGGTTCTCACAGAAGGTGTTCTCGTGTACGGTTATAGCGATATCATATTCGTGGAATCGTGGACCGTATATAGTGTATAGGAACATACTTAAAGTTTTATTTCTCAAAAAATCCACATCATCACCAACGATTTCAATATCCGCAGTTTCCAGCACTAAATGTTTGGTATCATACTTGTCTTTTCCATATTCTGATTTTTCTAACATTGGGGTAGATTCCCAACTTTTTCAATGTTTGCGATAGAAGTATAAAATCCGGTCAAAAATTGCCATTCGACTCTCAGATGCAATCTGACAAAAATTATAACACGATATCATTCAGCGTCGCAATAATATGAGCCAAAATCGATGTAAATTAGTTAGAAAAATCAGAGTATAATGGGTGTAATAAATTAGCAATAATAATTAATTTATAATTTGACTACATCCACAAAATAGTATATTGTAATTGAAAAATTAACATTTATCACTAACAGGTATAGTGATGAACCCCCCAGCAAATTGT
Organism: Terebella lapidaria; assembly: GCA_949152475.1. Taxonomy (NCBI): domain Eukaryota; kingdom Metazoa; phylum Annelida; class Polychaeta; order Terebellida; family Terebellidae; genus Terebella; species Terebella lapidaria. The sequence continues at coordinate 4,679,971 of OX424562.1, read as the reverse complement.
CACACAAGAAAACATTGTTTACTGTAGTTTAATATTGTGGTCCAATCAAGACAACTTGATGAATGTGGATATCATGTGGTCCATTCAAGGAGCCAGGTGGTGGTCCAATCAAGGCAACTTTGGACTTTTAAATGAATTGTTCGTTAACGTTGCCTAGCAACACGTTGTCTTAAAAATTGCATTATCGCTCAATTATATAGGACATACTGTGAATATATTTATCACAGGATACACTGCACCTGGATTCTAGGGTTGTTCTACATACATTGTACTGGGGGATTATTTTTGATAAAAATGGTCGGAATCTTATTTTGTGTCGTAACGCAAGCGAAAACCTTTTCAGAGCACACCAATTTAGGAAAACTTTTAGGTCTTCCCAATACTGAATTTCCGTTGATCATTCACAATGTATCTTACGTTTAACATACAAATAGTCGGATGGTCCAGGCATCGGGCCAATTAAGGCAACTTAATGCACCGGTCCAATTAAGGCAACTCTCCCCTATATACATGTAGTATGTCCATATTATAACAACGATTCTAATTGCTGTGTAATATTATTGAACATGTCCCTCCTAAGGTGAGGCTTGCGTAATGTTTTTGTTTACGATATCCGAAGCATGTATAGTATATATTGTCAGTTGGTCGGCCATTAAAAATAGCAGCGAACTGAATTCATATACTAGTTGGTGGTTTCAATGAAAGCCTGTTTTGTCATGACAGGGTACATCGTGAAAACTTTTAATGGCTGAAAGAATTATATTAAATAAAAATTACTTACAGGAATTACTTTTGAACCTCTGAAAGTTCTTCGTACATCTATTTATTAAAGCTATAATCACTTTTAGAATTGACAAAATTCATTCATTCTGTGATAGCCTTATTTTGTCTATAGAATGAGAAATCGTACAAATTTGGGTCTTCAATTGTGTATTGCGTGCCTAAATTGAGTTTCCAAATCAAGATTTGCATCATTTTTTCCTAAAAGCGGCCCGCCTTTTGGGCGAGTTCTATACACAGTCTGATGACGTCATTGGTATTTGTCTAGATATTGTGGCAACCGGCAATGTAGGCAGGCCGATCATTCTCTATCCACTGTTTTCATGCACGATTAACGGCAATTTTCTGAGTATCTGTTGTCGAACTGTGCATATTCCATATATATTCCCGACTATCTCGAGATGTACTTTCAAGTTAGCGTGACAAACGAGAATGCTAAATTTGGCTGATTCTAAAATTGATTCCAACTTTAACCTTCGAAGGTTATTGAAAGAACCACAACAAGAACTTTTTGAAGGTTCAATATGGAATTGTGTTTCTGAGAACTTAATTTAAACCATATGAGGTCCCTTAGACAACCTTCAATAGAAACAATTTGTTTTGTTTAGTTTGTGTAGCAGAAACAATTGACCTATCCCAAATGTCCCCAAAAGTTGTCCGAGTTTCACAAAATACGTCAGAAAATTTATCTTTGGCCAATATTAACGTTTTGCAGAAAACTTCGAAAATGACGTAAAGACACTCAGACAAACTGGATTTGGGATAGGTTAATTACATATCACACACTGTCTGCTACGGAGCCGCTGAAAGGACATGGAAGAAATATTTTTTGACATACGGTTATTGCGTTCCCTCGCAATATTATCGCGTTCCCTCGCAATCCGGATCGCGTTCCCTCGCGATCTTATTGCGTTCCCTCGCAATCCGGATCGCGTTCCCTCGCGATATTATCGCGTTCCCTCGCATTCCGGATCGCGATCTTGTAGAATAACCTTCTCAGAAGTCATTGGCGTCAGCACAATGCGAGCGAACGCGATCCAGAATGCGAGGGAACGCAATAAGATCGCGAGGGAACGCGATAATATCGCGAGGGTACGCGATCTGGATTGCGAGGGAACGCGATCCGGAGTGCGAGGGAACGCAATAAGATCGCGAGGGAACGCGATCCGGAATGCGAGGGAACGCGATCCGGAATGCGAGGGAACGCGATAATATTGCGAGGGAACGCAATAACAATGTGCTAAAAAAAATTTCTTCCATGTCCTCTCAGAGGCTCCGTAGTCTGCCCCTGATGAAGCCAATGTGTATTTGGGTAAACTATTTGGTCAGGTTTTGTTTCTATTTCAAAATGTTATGTTTCACATTTGCTATTGGCATCATCAAAATCTAGTTGTATTACTGGTACTAGATTGATACTTACATTAAATATAAATTGTAACGTTCTCTTAAGAACTTGAAATGTTATATTTAGTACCTTAACTATTTTAGAATGAACCCATATTGAACCACTTGCAGGTTTTTTACTGAACCTGCAGAAAATACTAAAGAACCTGATACGGTTCAATATTGAACTGATTATTTTTCTGAATGGAACCATATTTGAACCAGGAAGATTTAGGCCATTTGATAAAGTATTAGGTCGGGCTTAGTTTCTATTGCAAAATTTTGTATTTTACGTTTGTTATTGGAATCATCAAAATTTGGCTGTTTTGGTGGTAATAGATTGATACTTACATTCTACCTAGAACTTATTTTTCTAGGAGTGGGATAATTCTATACTATCAGTGATTTCAATATAAACAAACAAACAAGCGTATTCAGATCACTTCTGGTATAGGAAGAAAGCAAGGAAAACCTAAAAAGAAAACAATGAAGCCAAATGGACATGTGAATCTACACGAGTTTTATTTTCATAACGTCATTCTATTCCTTCTGCTGAATGGAAGAAGTTATTGTTGTTTCTATTGTGCACATACTTTCTTATTGAGTTGACAGACTATTGATTTCGTGTCCACCTGTGGCACCCGTCGTCTCAGATCCACTTCCACTGGTCATCATTTGTTCTAACATTCTAATAATTGGTAGTATTCAGTAACGTGATAGGAATGTAGTCTCGGAGATGTTATGGCACGCGTCTTTGGTCTTTCCAGATGCTAACAGAAGGCATACACATTTGTGATTTTGGGTAACGTACTATTTCAAGAATATATATTGGCCTATTCATTAAAGATATAAACCACTTACAATGCGATCAAACCACCACACAGAGAAGAATTATTACGCAATCGCAGGTTTTCCTTTCAATACTAAACAATGATATTTAACAAGAATAGCACATGCCCCACATTTTGTTGGAATGTGTTAACGCATTGTAATCCATTATTAGGTTGTCCCAGATTAACTGCTCTCACGGTGCACGCCGTGGGGTGTGCGATATCGATTTTTAAACTACAAACACGGAATCTCGCCCTAATTGTGATCAAGTGGCAAAGCCGTTAAAGTCTGAACCGACTTAAGGGGAGGAAGGTGTAAGAGAGGAGGAGGTGTGTGTGTGTGTGTGTGTGTGGGGTGGGGATGGGGGTGGGGGGTCTTCGCTTGGGAAGCCGGGTTCAGCAAGGCGTGGTCCAACGCCGGAAATAAATCCCGTGCAAAGCATTAAAGTAAATATCTCCCTGTAAAGCTGACTCGAGTCCCGGGAAATAGCACTTGTTATGCGACCCGTTCACGTTCACAGAGGCTTGGCGACTTATCGTGGAAAGTGATCGCTTCCTCGTCATCTTACCGCCGATATCGCGCCCCTCAAACAGACGTCTATCAATATGTCTCGGGCCGCCCGAGAGGAGGCGGTGGGGTGCCCGGGATCAACGTGAGCGGGTCTGGGGGACTGCGACAGGCGCCAACAACGGGCGACGGCAGGCCACCCTTGCCCCTTCACAACAAACACCTGGGCTCCAAGACTGTCTACATCTTAATAGGATCTTTCTCTTTTGAGAACTTGTCAGATTAGAACGTGCGGGCTGCTTAGTTACCCCCTGAGGGTCCCCTATCTCCATGGTGACGTCACCAACGTGAGACATTAACGCCAGGTGCGAAGTGGTCTCGTTAGGGTCTCTTCTAATCACCGACGACACTCGAAATGTATCCCAGCAGGGCAAGAATGAGAAGAATGGGATAGAACTGGGTGCAACTCATCGTCTCAGAGATGAAAGACTCCTGGAATCGGTTGAAGAACTGCTGTTGAGGGGACTACTCTTCTTGGCCGATTTCACATTTTCGGGTCATTGAATATCCTGTGGAACTTGATAAAAGAGTATTCTGCCAAATACTTGTTCCTTCTGGGACTAATACAGAATAAAAACTCGCTTGAGTATGTTGGTTTTGAAGGTTCAACCCGTGGTATTGAATCACTTGAGTTCAGAGATAAATCGCCTTCATGTTCACCTCGTTTCTTTTCACGCCACACGAATTCTCTTTCACACACTGAGGACGTACTAACGTTAGAACTATTTCTTCCTGAACAGATTTCATGAGGAACTTGCACGATAACACGACATGTACATAGATACGGTGATGTGCTTTTGTGGGGGTAAAAACATGTGTATGTGTCATGGTCTATCTATATATTATTTAGTAGACACTTAGCACAATCACAGCTGGAGACACATATAAACCAATGTGTGAAATTAATTTCAGCGTACAATAGGCTTACTTTCCCCCACTACTATCAACTCATGTGCATTACATACGAATGACACGGGAGTATAATAAAGAATTCCCAGCACGTTACATTGAGATTGCAGACTAATAGCCCCATTCTAGGTTGATGGCATCCTCAATTAAGTGGAACTAATATTACACGGGGTAATTGAGAATAACACCCTACATATCAGTAATTGTTTCCCCGGCAGGACGCAGATCTACACTATAACTAACTCGAAAAATGGTGCCAGATTTATCGATTTCATGCAGGCCGCTTTCTTCAGTCTGAAGTGGTCAGAGCTCTTAATCGTAATTACGATCCTAAGAACCCAGATAATAGACAACTTTATTCAACGTGCGGTAGCCACCCGCTAGGGCGTAGATCTAATTGTTGTGTTTTCAGAAATGAACTGGTACCTCGGATGTGGTCTAGTACTGAGAGAGCATTTGGTAATTTGGAATCTGCCAGGCGAACACGAATCCCAGGCCCTCGATCAGTGAATCCCTAAATATTACAGCACTTCACGGGACAACGTAGAACGAGAACTTATAGGGATGAGGGTTCAGGCATCACAGGATGAAATAATTCAGATTATTGAATGGGGCTGTATTTTTTCCCTCCTTCTCTATCACAGGGAAGCCCGGCATTACGATACTCATGTCCAGGGTACTGCATTCTGCAAACGTCAGATGCACTTTTTATTTCATTCCAATTTTTGTCTCCATCTCTTTTACAAACTCGTATAGATCAGAAGGATTGGCCACCAGACTAGAAGTTTTTTTTTCATAGTAACCTGGGAGCAAGCGGCCCGTCTAAATGATATCAGTGCATGTCGCCCCTGGATCTTTGGCCTGGTATTGACGTCACAGCGCGCGCTGTCGTGGTCACTGGTTGTTAGCGGGGCGCGTGTCATCATGACGACCGCCCATTCACTGGAGTGCCTGGAGACATCCTCCCGCTACTAGAAATAGCTCCAGACGTGAGACGACAGGCAAAAATTGCGGAAAGAGGCTCGGTTTGGCTTTCTGCAATCCCCCGGCCTTCGATTTTTGGTGACCCGAGTAGCCAGTAGGGATATTGAACGTGAAGACCTTATTAAATCCTCGTGATCTGACATACCGGGGCCATGCAGTGGCCTGGACATTGGATCAGCTTATAGGGAATACAATTTTGATTTGCCGTTTACGTTGGTTACTACAAGCTCCCAGGGCGTACGTACGGACGTAGTACATGAGTGAGTGCATTACCATGGCTACCAACTTGTACCCCGTCACCCTTCCCACACACCCCAAACACCACCCACCGCCACCGCACGTGCGTATCATCCCTCAACCCCCAGCGAGAAAACAGAAATACCGGAACCTAATACAATTAGCGAGATTACACAAACCTGACCATTCCCATTAATGAAAACGGAAATATTGCATGAATATAAAACGCAAACATTGGCGTACTCGCGATCGCCCGATCAGTGACTCCAGCAGACAGAAGCCGTTGAGAAACCCCTCGACTTTTGAAATAATACTGTTTCTGTTTTTTTACCCCTTTCTCGCATTTTGCTGCGGAGCATGAATGAGCGACTGCAATCTTGGGCTGGATGACTTTTTATGGGTTTCGCTGCCTCGATTATCGCGACCAATCACTGGCAGCGGACGGAATTGTTGCTTCATTCACTATAATTAAATTAAAGACGCATGTGGCACAAACGCGACAGTCTCGTTATACCGGCTTCCAGGGTTTGTGGCGCGCAGTTCCAGGGTCTTACGTGTTTTACTACGCGCAAAGCCTCACACTCACAAGCCCTCGTAGTAAATGCAGACAGGCGTTGTAATCGCATTGAAAAAGAAGGTTTTACTGGAGAAGGAAGAAAAACTCATCACAACCAAGTTGATAACACAAATTACGACTCGAGCGGCTGATCACAGGTAGATCTATAGAGATATTTCCAGGGGCGTGTGTGTTCGGGGGAGGCGGTTATATCCCGACCGGTGTGAGGGAGGAGGAGGGAGGCGTCGGCGGTCGCTTAATATAGCAGGCCACTTTACCTGGACTCAAGGGCGCGCATCAAACACATGACAACAACATGCCGTCATATTACGTGCCCCTGCCTCCCATGGCACCCAGGTACACATTTGCGTGCAGGAAAACCCCCACTCAGCCAGCAAGCGCTTTAAACCCGAGCGAGCGAGCTGTTGCACGGCTAAGTCGCTCGCCAATCTACCGGAGTTAGATCGATACCAAAGACCTTCGGATTCTCCACCACTTGTAGAAGTGTGACCGGGACACCACCAGGACGGTTCTATGCTTGTAGGCTCGTATGTATTAACTATGTAGTGTTATCTAATTTGTGTCGGATGTGTCGTGTTTGAAAATGTAATCGTACTGGAAAGAAAGGAATTTAATTGTATAGTATATTCACTAGTTGCTATTTCTTCGAAGTGTGCGGTTTTCAGTTGGGCAAAGTTTTATGCTTAACAAGCCGAAGAATGAAGATTTAATTCTTGTAAAACACTTGGTAAGAACCAGTACGTTTGTGTCAAACTTGGATGATACAAGTTGACACACAAACGGCCAGAGTTCATGCGAATTTGTGGTTATCTAGCTATTGGTTTGTATTTATCTTGTATACTAGTGGTCAGGATGATCTACATATTCAACAAAAACCGCATCCCAACTAAACCTACATTTTATGTGGTCAATGTTCCTTTGACACTAATAAATCCTCGGGTATGTCAATTGTGGGTGGTGCATGTTCCCCAAGGCCATACCGATAGTAACACACTGGAATACCCGTCAGCTTTCGGTTGCATACCTCCCCATCATAGTGTAACCTCTCGTGGAATCATTCACTTTGGAAGTCCAAGAGGCCAGAAAAAAACGTTCCAATTTGTGTCCCCGTGGTGAAGAACGTGAGTCAATGCAAGCTTCTTCTACGGAACAGCCATGGAGTGTGGCATTGAGAGCCGGTCTGAGCAAACACGAGCCCCGCCCGTATGCCGTGCCGACAGTTTCAAAACTTTCGGAGCGCGCAGTGACACTCCCACTGCGCGCTCCGAGAGTCTCAGAGCGCGCAGTGAAATCTCGGAGCGTGCTGGGACATTTGGGAGCGCGCAGTGAGAACTGTCAGAGTGTGCTGGTGAATCTGGGAGCGCGCAGTGAAATCTCAGAGCGTGCTGGGACATTTGGGAGCGCGCAGTGAAATCTCAGAGCGTCTTGGTAAGTCTGGGAGCGCGCAGTGAGAACTGGAAACACTCCCACTGCGCGCTCCGAGAGTCTCAGAGCGCACAGTGAGATCTCGGAGCGTGCTGGGACATTTGGGAGCGCGCAGTGAGAACTGGAAACACTCCCACTGCGCGCTCCGAGAGTCTCAGAGCGCGCAGTAAAATCTCAGAGCGTCTTGGTAAGTCTGGGAGCGCGCAGTGAGAACTGGAAACACTCCCACTGCGCGCTCCGAGAGTCTCAGAGCGCGCAGTGAAATCTCATAGCATGCTGGGACATTTGGGAGCGCGCAGTGAGAACTCTCAGACCGTGCTGGTGAATCTTGGAGCGCGCAGTGAGATGTGAAAGCGTGTTAGGTTTTCTGGGAGCGTGCAGTGATCGAGCAGTTCTCACTGCGCGCTCCCAGATAATTCCACACGCTCTCACATCTCGCTGCGCGCTCCCAGACTTACCAACACGCTCTGAGATTTCACTGCGCGCTCCCAGATTCACCAGCACACTCTGACAGTTCTCACTGCGCGCTCCCAAATGTCCCAGCACGCTCCGAGATTTCACTGCGCGCTCCCAGATTCACCAGCACACTCTGACAGTTCTCACTGCGCGCTCCCAAATGTCCCAGCACGCTCCGAGATTTCACTGCGCGCTCCCAGATTCACCAGCACACTCTGACAGTTCTCACTGCGCGCTCCCAAATGTCCCAGCACGCTCTGAGATTTCACTGCGCGCTCCCAGATGTCCCAGCACGCTCTGAGATTTCACTGCGCGCTCCCAGATTCACCAGCACACTCTGACAGTTCTCACCGCGCGCTCCCAAATGTCCCAGCACGCTCCGAGATTTCACTGCGCGCTCTGAGACTCTCGGAGCGCGCAGTGGGAGCGTCACTGCGCGCTCCGAAAGTTTTGAAACTGTCGGCACGGCATACGCCCGACACCGGGATCCACTCGGGGTGTGCGGCGGTGGCAGCACTTCGAACTTCTAACATAGGGGAGGGAGGGGGAGGACTAACCTAAGCTTGAGGGGCAGAGGTTCACGGGCAAGTATATAGTGGGGGATAAAAATCCCCTGGGACCAGCAACTCCCTGGCTGACATTTCCCCCCGCGTGTAACGGCAATGTTTGTCTATGAATATTTTTCATATTTCCTCACTCACATTACGTGGGGGGCCTTGAACGTATAGCCATTAATTATATTAATTGTCATATCCGACCCTGTCCGTGGCGATGAACTAAGTATTGACTTGTGCAAGACACCTATGTTTGTTTTGGGAAATCACTGAATAAAATTAGACATGAGTGGGTGAGATTAGGGAACACATTCGTAATGAAGATAATTCATTCCAGAAAGAATATAAACATACCATAGACGAAAAATACCAAGTGAACTTTGACACCCTGCTATCCCTCCTTGTAGCAACTGATAACTGGCACGTCTCGCAAAGTCTGCAAACGCACATATACATATAACTTTCCATTATACCGATAGACCCCAAAAGCATACCTATTTGTTAATCTCTCTCAATTTCAAGTAATATATGTCTATGAATTTATCATGAGTGATGTTCCGGTTTTCCGGAAAAAGAACATAGACATATACTTTTAACTCATGGCTCATTTCTCAATGTGCGTGTCCTTGAAATCTACTGGCAATTTTTGTGTTCTGTTTTCTTTCCTGATTTTAAATAGAATGATACTGGTAACTAGTATTAACTGTGAACAATTGTGCTTCAATACACCGCTCATTTTGACATTTTTATCTCGATATTAGCTCGGTTTGTGGTTTTATATAAAAATACTAGTATGGCACAGACGCTTAACCAGAGAAAGGTGTACTGAAACTGGCAAATATCTTCACTTCCGGTTCATTAACTGCTGAGCGCTGAATGGTGCCACGGCGCATGCGCAGACCTCATAATGGGGACAATTAATTTGGTGACATGCGGCGCTTACCACTCAAATGGTAGTGATAATTAAATGTTCGGTTTAACTGCTCCTGTTTTTTCGCCGAGAAGCAAAAGGCTAAGAGTCCACTCTAAGCCCATTTGTCGACACAGCTTTTTAATAATAATGAATTGAATGTATTATTCCACATGCCAAATCGCTGCCAATTGTTTACCATATTGAACTGACTGCGTCCGAACAGTGTCTGTACCGTAGCGTATCAAAATCTATTTCTGTGGCTGTGTAGATTTAGTTATTGATTAAATTAGGACGAATTATGTTGCATTGTACCCTACTTCTCAACTGCACTGGAGATGGGTTTGGTAAAATCCAGCTCCGTGTGTTTACGTTAGAATGTAGTTAAAATCAGTGCAGACTGTTCTTACTGCATGCCAAATTGAATAAATCTTAACAACGAGTACTTAACCCATATACCTACATAAGTTTATTTTTTATATCATGAAAATCTGTTTCGCTGATGGTTTATTTCGCGGATCCAATTTGGCATGTGATATGTCTGGACGAGTGACAGTTCTGATTTCATACATATGATCCCTCACATGGCATGTTTGGTGTCTATAAGCCGGCACACTGGAGAAGCAATGAATACAATTAGCCATGTGTCGCCAGACGGTCGGTCCTAAGCCTGTGTCGTCGAGTGTCCCAACTGCCGGCTGTAGTTTGCAATAACTAGTCCCCCATCTGGCCATCAAGCCCATGGTAATGAAGCAAGTACCAGGTATATGGACAGTCCGTTTATAAGCCACATAGCCGGGTATACATCGGAGACTATAGGGTGACTGGCTGCACCCCTCCTCCCTCCTCCCCTCGCGGCACCCCAGGACCCAAGTATAACATCCCGTGGGGTTCACCGCACTCATCAATCAATCACTCATCTGGCAAAACGTGAAACCCCAGAAGAGTTTTTTTCCCGCTCAGGTTTGCCGTCGATGGCGGCGTCGCCTGGACCTGGATGTTATCACGATCAGCTCAACCCCCCACACGTCACACTCCCCCGCCCACGGAAATCTAAAACGTTTAAAGCCCTGTGGTGTGAACCTCCCAGAATGGAAACACGGTCTGACCCGCCGCTGAAAGTGGCAAGGGAACATGATTAAAGCAGATTGCGGGTGTATTTTCCAAGGTACCGTCGATAAGGCTGCCCCATCTAGGGTGGTACTCCCAAGGGCGGTGGCTTCAGTTTGCTGAATCAGATTTCCACTTGATCCCACCTAGTTATCGTCTAGGTAACGACAGTGATTCGCCCGTTAAGGTCAGGTTTATTATTTATTCAATGGCACAAATTCGCATGCCAAGACGGGACTTCAGCGGGGTGATTTAGCGACCGATGGAAACCTTGCAATTGTGGGATGGTCCCAACTCAAGAAGTCTCATGACCTTGACTTGTCATCAAAGCTTAGATCGACCACTTGGTCATGACCGAGGAGTACTTGGATTACGTATGCCAGACTGTTAAAATCTTGGTCATTTGCTTTCATTTCCTGTTCGCTAAAATGCGAACGGAATAAGGAATTCTGACAGACGGCACACAATAATACTCCTTGCTGCCAAATTCTATTGCCATTGCACTATACCATTTCTTGTTGAACATAGGGTAAACAGCTATGTGGATGTCAAATCTAAGATCACTGTCTTGTTGTTTGTTTTAGTAAGACAAGCTTAGGCTACTTAGCCATATTACATACATTGTATAGGAGTGACCCAGGCGCCATATGAGATGATGATGTACAAAAAAGATGGTTGGTGATATGACCCCCACCACCATCACAAAAAAATCCCAGAAAGCGTGCAGTAACATATTACATGAAATAATTACTTCCATCTTTTCTATACAAGACATCAGAAAGAGCTGATAACAATGCTTCCTCATCTGAATATATCCTCTTGTTTCGATTTGACACATTGGCCAGTGCAGTGGACGCAAATGAATACGAGTGCCAAGAATAAAATGCAGTTATGGTTGAATTCTCCCTATATACATGTACATGTATATATGTCCTCAAATTCAACTGTTTTGTTCCCATATCACATACAATCAAACATTTCTAGACATTCTGATATATGGTGTAAATGTGCGTAGGTCTATAACCTATTACCACCAATACAAACAAATTTTGATGATGACAATACCAAACCTAAAATACAACCTTTTTGGTTAAGGACAAAACTCCACCTATTGATAATATCCAATACCACACTAGCGTCATTAGAGGCAGACTGTGTTCTAAATGCAGCTGTTTCTGTTGTACACTCGATGGAATTAGCATACAACTGCCCAACATCCTACCAAAGTAACACAAGGTGGGATAAAAATAACTTTTATCAACCTATCACCAGCAAGATTTTGATGATGATAATAGCAGACCTAAAGTACATTCTGGAAAAGAAATAAAGCCCGACCAAATATTATATTCAAAGACACTGTCGTCACCCGGGGCAGTGTGTGAAATACAGTTGTTTCTACTTCACACCTGATGTAATTAGTAGGCCTATACGACTGTTCAATAACACATTAAACGATTTTAGAAATCCGCATTATCACGCATGAAAATGATGAAGATGATGTGTAATAGGTACATAAGTACCCAATCTCAGGCCAAAAGGCTACTAATTTTATGGTATCATCGGGGACAGATTCAACGCCCATAAGCAGTGACACCGACCCAGTGGTATGAGTAAATGTCATATTGGGAGCTTGTTCCACATTCTCGGAGCAGCCTGCCGATGCCTCGGGATCCACACGTTTGGGTTCGTAATCTGACAACTAATCCAGAAGAAGAAGTGGCTTAGTGTTGACTACATAGTGGTAACAAACAGTAAATTTCATTTCTCTCAAATCAACCATATGTGAGATCCATGATCCTACTGATATTGAAATATTCTTGATCAAACATTTACCAGGATATGCTTCGTGTTGTGGTAATTCCGAGTGTTCCTTTCAGTTTTTCGAATGTCATCATCAAAATCTTCTTAATACTCTAATATTGGTATGATCGGTTGTTCAGCGGTTGTACAATGTCTTCAATCAGGTGTACAGTAGAAACAACTGCCCCGGATGACGCTAGTGTGACTGCCGATATGAATGTTTAGTCGGGTTAACGTTTTTTCGTGTTTGTGTTTGTTTATTCCAAGTGTTCATTCACATTTGATAGTATGTCGATCACGAATAGGATATAATTTTATTCATTTGTATCGATGGCTGAAAGTACATGAACAGAATAATAATTGTAAAAATTAATATCAAGCGTACATTAATTGAGTAACAATGGTATAGATAAGTATGAATTATTGTGTTTATTAGTCTACCCATGCATAATTGGTATCTAAACTACAATAATATAAAGAATGCAACATGAAATTAGGTGCTTTTGCGAAATTATAAAGCACATTGCAACATGATCTTGATGTAATTTGTTTCATTTGGGTATTACATTAAACATGTGTCATCATCACTGCTGATTATGTTATAAGGTCTTAAACATGTCTAGAGCATGGAAACTCAGTATAAAATACAAACATACATACCATCCATTTTCTGCAATGCAATTCGATCTATTCATGCCAAATGCCTTGAAAACCACCTTGAATTTGATATTGCAAAATAAAGTTATATCAAATGTTTTATTAACATTTACATTAAAGGGTATATATCACGAAAATATGATATCAGCTTATTTGGAGCCACTCGTTGAGCTGAATAGAACAGTGTTTACAAAATGTTGATATCACGATTTGTTCAAAAGCTACATCTATTTTAATATTAAAAATCCGGCAAGTTTTTCCCTGATAGTCTTGAAAAATCTGTCAGCTAATTAGTGTGCAAATAAGATGTGTGACGTCATTGACATGCTTTTTAATGAGGCGTTTCAACGTGTCACACTGGAGCATTTTTGCTCATATTTGGTCACCAAAACTCATCAGGTATTTTGCTCAGTAGGAATAGTCAGTGAGTGCATGTCAATTTTGGTTGCCATGGCAACCAATGGGCTGATTTGGCCCTGGGCAATCAGGTTGCTAAGGCTGGTATTTTAAGTTGAAACACGATATATAAGTATTAAACCAATTTAGATAAAAGGGTAGTGATATTTTTTGTGTGGAATCGATCGCCAAAATGTTCAAAAAACACTCCTTAACAACCGATTCAGGCCTGACAAATCACTGATGTTTATAGCCGTCGAAAGTTAATGAATAATATTACCGCTGGTTTCCAATGCATGTATTGGTTGCTAAGGGTTGTGTTCAGACATTTTGCTGATATATTCCTCAATATATTGTTGTTACTCTATTGTCTGAAATGGTTCGATTCATGTATATCTTGTTTTTAATTAGATATTGACCTCAGGGACCAGCCCGACCATTGGTTGCCATGCAACCACGAATTTCATGAAATCACTGACTATTCCATCTAGAAACCGTGAAGATTGGGTTTTTGTGAACAAATATGGATACAAACGGTCTCATTGTCCATTTTAAAATGTCTAATTAAAAAGCAGTCTGTCAATGACGTCACACATCTCATTTGCATAATAATTAACTTTAAGATTCTGTTGCCATATTCTGTAAATATATACGTGTTTAAAGTACCATAACTTTGGAAGGATTCATGATATCAATATGCTGTGAAGACCATTTTGTTCAGTTCAAATAGTGCTTTCACACATAACAAAAACCAATATCCAATTTACATATACCTTTAATATATGTGATTTGTAATTTCAGAATGATAGCAAGCCCGGTTTAGATAAAAAAAAAACGCTTGGAACAGTACAAAACAATCCCGTATGTATATCTCAGTGACATAAACATTTTGTCGAGTATCATATCCATATTAAACAGACAGTGATCTTGGAAACTAATACGATACAACTTAACAGCTTCTTGTTAATGTCATATTCGCATCAATCATGTAGCCAAAGATGACTGAGGAACTCTGTACACGACAAGAAATATCTATTTGCCGGAGTGAGCATGCGCGTTGAGTGTTCTGACGGTGTACTGACGGCCTCACATGCATCTATGTAGCTGCTTATAGATGAATATACACCCGAAGTCGGTATATCCATAGGGAGCTCCGTCGCCAGCGGTGGTGATGCGAACGGTGACGAAGCTTTCTCTTTGGTATACTCAGGCGGCATGAATTTATCTCGAACTGTAAACACTCATCTGAAAAATTGCAAAAGCAAAAAAAAAACAAAAACATATTAGGTAGTTCTATGTAAATTATTCCGAATGATACTAAGAGTGTTATGCCCGTGTAGTGATGTAGATATTATGCTAATAAGAGTGTTGTGCGTCGGCCACATTATGACAAATGAGTGCATTGCCACACTCGGTCTAATGCTCTCGGTGAATATATATTCCAACGCTGAAAATATCATCGCCGTTACAAACGAGAAATGCTATCACCATATCTATGGGTGTGAGAATGTGCTTTCAATCCAAAGAAAACGCATATGAAATGTAGATCAGATATAATGGTGCACGGCGTATTCTGTGTGAACACACACCCTGCAAAAACCCTATACTCTTATACTAGGCTGATGACTAATCACTCTGAGGCAGGCCACAACTACGAATTTATTTGTGGTTGACCACAAACCAGACTGTTCTCCAAACCTTAGTGTAAAACCATCGACTGTGCCTTGTCCACTGTGGCCGCCTTGGGCGGGTTCAAGAGCCTTCGAGGTGGACAAAGTCAAGTTGCGGTTTTTGCGGTTATGGGGCAAACCTCATCATATATTTTTGTTGATTTCTGGTCTCATTCGTTTGCGAAACCAGGAAATAAAACGTTAATAACGTCTGATGATTTTACCGCATTAACCTAAATACTAAAAGCTGTTTTCCTGAGGTAACGAAAGCTGACTATGGAAAAATACTTGGTGGATACACCGACACCATAATGTAAGTTTTTATAGAGCATACTTTTCGTTTTTCTTCGTCAGCGCTGACATGGTGTATTTTGCATAATCTATACCGGAGTTGTCACGCAAGCACCAGGGAACTGTTAGTTATTACAGAGCCGGGATATTTGCTGCTTGTTCTGTTGTATAACCTTTAGGTGGTAATACAATAACATACTGGTTCGAGCTAAACTAACAAATGTTCCATTGCGATGGGGACGCTATTGCCAAAATTGCAACTGATGCAATAAGAATTCCGATAGAAAGCAAGGTATATTAAATATTCTTGTGGCATATAATGTATAATTTACCGGTACGGTATTTCGTTTAACAGTAATACATGTGTGAAATTGTCAAAATAAACTATTTTGTATATACAGTGGCGTTTGCAATATGTATATGCCGCTATAAAATGTGGACAAATATATTATATTTATCCCAATAAGGCAACGAAATTACATTCCTAGTGTGCTTGGTAATATAACTCGATGGTTTGCTTTATATTACATTTCAGCCATGATGTTCCATTATTTATTATCCGTATTTTCATATCTAGAACTTTCGAACCCTTGGCGAATATAAATATATATATTTTCCCTCTAGGATCGGTGACAATTTGGGTCGGATTTCTAGAACGGGCGAGAGCGAATGTCTAGGTTTAGAATGAGTAGTTATTAGATATAAGACATATCGATACAGAATATTAAGGTTCTCCATCCAAAACATTTATTATCAGCTGTATATTGCTATCATCTCACTGGATACCGTTGCACTAGAAAAACCCCAATGACTTGTGTACTAAATTGAATATAAGTTCACAAGTATGCGATTCTCGAGCGATTAATTTTTCCCCACGAATATAATTGATAGAAAATTTAGTTGTTTTTTTAAGCTTACCGGCCCTTTGGGCCGATAAGCTATTATCGTGGTTTTTCGTCCGTCGTCCGTCCGTCGTCCGTCCGGGTCTGTAACTTTTTTTTTGACATGATGAATTTCTCGATAAACTTGTCAGAACATACTTAGGGCCAGTAACTAAAGACGTTTTTATAATTTTTTTTGATTGAATTTTTTTGACGAAAAATTGCCAATTTTGGACTTTGGTGGCCATTTTCTCAAAAACCGTCTGATCAGTTTTGAGATTTTTGTTTCAAAACATTCCTCTCATATACCTCTATGTCGTGTATAAGTTTCGTTGCCCTTGAATCGCCGGTCTGCATGTGGCGGTCATTTTGATTTTTTGACGGGTTGGCGAAAAACAAATTTTTGTCCCAAATCAAGTCACTATTCGTTTTGAGTCATTTCCAGCAAAATTTTTTTTTTTCTTTTTTGGCCATTGAAAATGTTTTTGGACTTGGAAAATTTCACCCAATTTTTCCTTCATAATGGGAGCTGTGCGGAGTAATCTCATAGAACACTTCATGATAGAGCATAAGTATTGGCACATTCAAATGGGAAATCATATATTGCGGTTTGAGTGGTGACCTTGAATTTGACCTTCAATGACCTTGAAAGGTCAAAACGACCCTTCTTGTCGAAAAAAACGATGAATTTTGTCTTTGATGGCCATTTTCTCAAAATCTATTCAGACAGTTTTCCTCAAAATCATGTACAAGATTCTCCTTTTGTGCCTTTGTGATGTGTATAAGTTTTGTTGCCTTGGAATCGACGGTCTGCGTGGGGCGGCATTTTGATTTTTGGACAGGTAGGCGAAAAAAATACATTTTGTCCGAAACCAAGTCATTATTCGTTTTGAGACATTTCCAGCAAGAAAAAAATTTTTTTTTGGCCATTGAAAAATTTTTTGACTTAGAAAATTTCACCCAATTTTTTCTTCATAATGGGAGTTTTGCGGGGTAAACAATGATTTTTGTCTTTGGCGGCCATTTTCTCAAAATCTATTCAGACAATTTTCCTCGAATTACATAAGATTCTCCCTATGTACCTTTGTGTTGTGTGTAAGTTTTGTTGCCTTTGAATCGACTGTCTGTGAAAATATGTCATTAACGAAAAAATCTTCCAAGATGTAACTTGATTTCCTAATATAGTCCATACAGAAAATGTGTTTCTATCAACATTTACGAACATGTTTTAACATAATAGATTTTAAAATCAGTGTAACAATTTATATGTATTCAGTATTCTACGCAATTCTCATGATTGCCTGTAAGCTACAGCACCCTTGGTGCTATGTTTTTTTTAGATTATATGACGAGGTTCTGGTGGCTGGTTATCTCGGGAAAATATAGAAAATATACCCAAAATTATAAACTACGGAGCCCCTAAGAGGACACACCTGTGAGTGAAAACTTTTTTTTCGCGTTCCCTCGCGAAGTCTTCGCGAGGGTTGATTGTGCTGACGCCCATGACTTCTGAGAAGGTTTCGCTACAAGATCATATTCGAACGCGAAAAGATCCGCGTTCGAACGTGAAACTTCGTGAAGGAACGCGAAAAGATAGCGTTTGAACGCGATTTTTTTTTTCTTAACTCTTGGTTGTGTCCCCTACACAACCAAGAGTTGAGCAAGAAAAATCGCGTTCTAACGCTAGAACCGCCAGTACAAAGCAATTATCATTGTATAGTATATTTTAAATATGAAAAATATATAGCAGATATCGTTTTATTAATTTTACACGAAACGTATTACGTCGAAAATATTGCAGCTTATCCAAGGTTCTAAATACCAACTTTAGCGGTATCAGCTACGTATCCAACAAGCGTAATGAAACATAACAAACGAAGCTTTATCTACTATTATGCTGTAATTTCAATATGATGTAATGCAATGTGATTCAAATGAATTCAAAATCTGCAAATGACATAAGAATACCCAACAACTTAACTACAATCGTTTCGATTTTGAGGTTGTGCATTTTTCATTATTTTAGTCTCAAATTGGAGTAGTATTGTTCACAACAAAAGTACATGTATTTTATCATGCTGGAGTATGATCTCACGAGCTTAAAAAAACTGAAATTGTATCCTTTCTGAATGAGCGAATCGCTTACGGCGATTGATAAGAAAATGTGTAACCTGATAAAGGTGGTTACTTGGTCCATTGGGTGACGTCTTGGTCATGACTTGGCTAGTATGGTAATTATTAAAGTACTAGTATAGTGAAAATATGATGTGAACTTATATGAAAGATCTCATTGATCTGAGCAAAATGGTTTTTACGGCATGTAAATATCACAATCCGTTCAAAAGTTATAGCACTTTAAAGACTGAAATCGGCAAATTTGCTTTTTCAAAACAATTTAGCTAATTAGTATGCAAATGAGATATTCATGACGTCATCGGGGGAAGTTGTTTTAATTAGGTACTTTGATATGTATTATACATTAATTTAATGTTATGATTATTCATCAAAACTCCGTTTTGACCTGGTATGGACCTGGTATGGTCCATAGCAACCATGGTTGCTAGGGCCAGAAACCCATTTAGAACAGGGTATGCACAAATAAAAATGGTGCCAACTTGAGCTCTATAATAATTTATTTCATAAATAATAGACAGAAAGTCTGTGGATAGACTGACTTGGCAGTTAATGGCCATGGCAACCATGGGTAACTACGGCTATACGGAACGACTGGTAACCATAGCAACAGTACAGTTTGCGTGGATATTGACTATGTATGGTACATAATAATATGCACTAGTCTGATCGTCAGAACCTTCAATAAGAATCATTATATCATGGCTTGAAATATCCTACTTAAAATTTGTTCCCCTCGTGACGTCATGAATTCTCATTAGCATCCAATATGCATATTAATGAGTTGCTAGAACTTTTCAAGTGGCTTCTGTAATGTAGTGCCAGAATGGCAGTTTCAAATGGCTGTAACTTTTGAACGGATGGAGATATTGATATACCGTAAAGACCATTTTGCTCAAATCAATGAGATCTTTCATATAACAAAACATCATATTTTCACTTTACTAGTACTTTAACGTTATAGTTCCTTGCGAAAAGTGGGAGTAGTGGCAACTGATTGTTCACAAAATTGCACACACATTTTGCATATTCCGTATATACGATATGCTCTAGTTTTGGAATATTGAATTGACTAAAAATTGGTGCAGTGCTTTGATTATAACCAGCATCAATAATATTGCTGTACATCATCTCTGGAACAGTGAAAGCGGTCAAAGGTATTTATATTCTTGTTGAAATGTATGAATCATCCCAGCCTTGCAACTCGATTTTTCAATAATATTGGAAAAAGGCAGACATGAAAATCCTTTCGGATAGAAACAAAGCTCATGATACAAAACGGTTTTGTATTATCACTAGTTTTCCTACATTTTGACAGGAAGACATGATTCGAATTCTGACAGTTTGCACTGATTCTGTACATTTCATCCATGGATTCTAACTGAGTGATAACGGATGTGATTTTAACTATTTCACATGTGCGGTAAAATGAAACACATTCATACACTAGTGTAGTGTGAGCTATGGTGTATATGGTATTTAGAAGAACATGTCAAACGAAGATTGTTTCTCTAATCTCAAATGCTCAGTGATCACACATAGTGACCAATTGTGATATGGTAAAGTTGGTATGATCGTAGTTCGATCTGAGTTGGATCCAAAGTTCAGGATGATATTCAACACAAACGATATCTAAAGTTGCTTGACCTTTGCTTCCAATATGTATATTCCACCGATAAGCTTAATGGATAAATACACAAATTGTCGATTGAAATCATTTATTGTCACGACTTACCATCTAGTTACCGTATTACAAGTCACGATGACACTCGGTCACTGTGGGTGTCCACGTTAGGCCCCTAGAAAGCGATAGCAGAGTCACAGTTCCAGGCACCGCCTAGGTGTCTCGAGCGTATACAGTGTGATATCCAGGCAAAACAAATACATAAATTCAATGGAATTATGTATTCACGAAGTTTACATATTTCAGTACGGATAATGCCAAATAATTGACAATACGGTGTGATCCGAAAGAGTGAACTGGAACAGTGATTTTCTATACCATAGGTGCTGACTCTTTCAAACTCAAGTGGCTCCCAAAAGAACCTTATTATTGGCATCTTGATTTGCATCGTGTTATCAGATATCTCATCTCTCTCCTTCTAATAAACGCATCTAGTTAATCAAGCCATCCATGTCTGACAAATATGTACACGAACAGTTCGAAATTATGTTATTAGAAATTAAAATTGACCGATTCCATGTTCAGAATTACCCTCATCATGATCAGTATCTGCTAGGGCCAGAAATAAACTGGTTGGGCATTTTTATTCCAATCTTGGAATGCGTACATACTTTGAAAACCCATATCAAAGCAGTGAAAGAAAATCTTTCGGAGTTTTTGTGGGGCATGGCGCATATCGACTTCAATTGGTCCAGACAGCTGATTGGTATCATATATTGAGCCGTATTGTTGCACTGATTAGGCTGAAATCAGGTGTGTTTGAGAGTGCAGACTAAGCTGTTTGCCGAAAATTGTATATGGTCTAAGTTACGATATCTAAAAATCTCGTGTACAAAACAATAATTGCAGTAAAATATTACGAGTTGCTCGCCTTTCGTTCCAGCAGTCTAAGATTTCAAATATTGATGTTATCACTCCATAAAAGTTCAGTGGTATGATTTGCTTGTGTTTTGTATAATTCGTTTATGAATTCCTATTGTTTGACTAAGATTCCAACAGATCGCGGTCAGATTTATATTTCAATTGATCTGATGTTGTGTATACACGTGTTTCACACGTGAAATGCCTTTATTTTAAATATCAAAATCAAGAAAAATTTGAAATATACAAATAAAATATCGGGAATGACGCGTCTATGGCAACGAAATTATTATTATAAACTCTTGTGTATCCAATTCCAGACATACATGTACCTTTACAAGTGTTTTATTACTTGCTTGGAATGACCAAACAAAATCAGACAAATCACAATTTGTTGGAGAATCTGGAACATCAATTACATTAGTCTGTCGAACGAACAAAGGTTTTGTCCGGACTTCCAGGGAGAATGTCAGAGAAAAGGAATATTTGGATGTTATATGCTGGGCTATTACAATGCAATACGTCACAATGGGAATCCTAGTAACGCCCTTAATACTTGCAAAATACTCACCACATGACAAACAAAAGTTTGTTCATTTATATTAAATGACAATAACGAAAAAGAAGTCAGATGAATGTCATTCTTGAAATTTGTCACATAACCCAATCCATTTGTATTTCAAGTATTGACAAGGCAAGTCAAATATTCATTGCACCTGTTATCCGTCAAAATTTGGACATCTCAGATATATGTTAATGAAGGAACACGGATGCTTTTAACAAAACAATATCAAAGTTTCATATGTGATCTCTGTTTTCCAGGATTGAGTATGCAGCGAGTCTAAGAACCGATCGGAATGCCATGTGTTCACCATAGGGTATAAACAAATTCTGACTGGTAGAGTCTGCAGACAACACATGTACAAATAGAATGTCGTCCATATACACCCGGATGTGAAGTACAGGTACACCATATTACCACAAAAGATGTCGGACTACCACAAAACAACACCAAAATAACCAATATATTAGTGTATTTTCAGTTTATGACACCTTCAACTTCATGAGTATAGAAGCCAGATATAAACCTTCGGTGTCACGTATATCGGCAAATAATTCAATTGAAGCAAAATAAAATGGCTATATTAGTAATAGCTCGACCTACCATGAACAAAACGAGTGAATCATTGTCGAAATAGCACATACAAGGGGTAGACACAGAATAGCTTCCAATGAAAACTGTAGCAGTGAATATTATCATTTTAATCGACAAAACTCTGTCTCAAGAATTAATATAAATTTCTACACAATAAGAAATGGTCTGGCTTATCACAATGTGGGTATAAAATACAACGAATACATTTGGAGAGTGTATTATTTTCAATTTGGAAAATAATTTCAAATTATTTTCAAAAACACATATATGTCATGCTGCCTCTGTTGAATGAAAAAAAATCAATTGATACGTTTATATCATTTGGTTTTGCTGACTAGTGGATATATAGGAATGATTGGTGAGTATTAAAAGCATAATTTAAAAAAATGTTCGGTTTAATTAGCATCATTTGTACAATTAACACCACGTTATAACGATCAGTGATACACTGATAATATCATATAGACTAATAATCTTTGAATTAGCTTTGCATCAACACATATATGAGAAGAATACATACATGGGTGAATTATTTGATACAGATATATGTATTTGTCCATATTTCCATATGATTATATTTTCACATACGCGTGTTTTGGACTGAGATATATGGCTGGAAAAACCCTTGTGAATATGACTGAACTGTAATTTTATATTCAGAATATACATGCAATATAGCTTATGGTATAAGTATCTTATTGAGTCATATATAGACTTTTTTTTTTTACATACAAAAACTTTTTTTTCAATTGTTATGTTTTATTGGTGTCACGAATCATATAATCGCCTTTAACGGAAGTTTAGAATGCCCGGTATCACTTTCAGGCATTCAGATTGTAAAAATTAGGGAAAAAATAATCACACATAAATTATTGTGGGGCATTCTATTGTTGTCCTGTTGGCTGAGAGTGCTCGCGACATGATAATGGAACAATGGCGTCAATTTCTGCTCCTTTATTGCTGTCATCGACACATACGCGTGTGTTAGGAGACGTGAAAGTAATAAATAATCACAGGTAAGGACTCAGGTAAAAGCCCTGTCCATGTCGAGCCTTGATTGATCTGTGTTCGTGTGTGGCAAGGCCGAGGTCACAGTTCCTCTGCCAATGGGCTCCTAATTCAGAACACCACAAATCAAAAATACATGAAAGCTACACAAAAGACACTGGACTCTTATTTTGACAAGGCAAGGGTTTGATTTACGTAATCACACGCGTCATCCCGCGACCGTCAAAATATCAAGAAAGGCGAAACTTCATCGGCAAAAAGTCTGTCTGGTCGCCTCACTTGGTGTGTTTCATAAACAGTGACGTTTAATGGAGACAGGCAGTATGTGGTATATGATCCCGCGTCCTTTGTTACTCCACCGGGACTCGGGCAAAAACACAGGAAGCACACGGTTAAAAGTTCTTGGTTTTCAGCACGGAATGACGGGCATTTTGTGATTGGCTGAGAGGGGATTAATTTTTTACTTGCTGTAAGTGGCAGGCAGGTGGTCTGAAATTAGGAAATTATTCGCTGAAGTTATTTGATGGGGGCATGGGAGGGAAAAACCCCGACACGACTGGCGACTCACTGGCAAGAATTCTGTCTGCTACCGTGTTCAAATTTCTTCGATTTAAATTGTCACAACAGAGTTCTTGTCTAATTGGTCCAGGAAACAAAAACCCGAGCACCCTTGTGTCAGCCTGTCTGCTGGCCAGACATTACCTTACCCACAGCTGGTAACAGTACCAGCTAAATTAGTCGCTGGACACTGAATTATTCCTGCAATTTGACGGAACAAAATCGAAAACCAGAACTGAACTCGTCTGTGTCCGGAGTGCTCGATGTAGGTAATTATCATATATTGACCTATTAGTTTTTCCCCCAGATTTGATAACAGGAAAATGTCAAGTGACGTGTTTACTATTTTGAAATCAGGATTAACTTATGAACTAGCCATGAAAACTAGGAAAATGCATTAGTCTTATGCAGACCCTTGTATGTCACTCGTCATTGCTGGATTATTGCTCATTTCTCAAGAAACATGTAAATGAGCTGCGAGAGCCCTCCTAAAATGCATTTATCGAATTTATGGATCTTTTTTCACAACCATAACACGCTATGTGTGAACATCTCTTTTATATAAATTATAGTTTCACAAATTCAACACGAATCATCAAATTAATTTTGCCCATAAGTTCACTTGGGATTTGCATGAACACAATTTGGCAAGTTATTCAGTGCTTGAATTGCACAATACTTTTGAAAGAGGATATTTAACTTGAATATAATTGTGTCTTCTGGATCAAACAATATACACATCATGAAATCCCCATAAAACATGAAACAGCTTCCATCAAAGTTCAGAGTGACATTCTGGAGTCGCTAGACCAAGGCATGGTATCTGTACTGGTCTTACTCGATTTATGGGCGGCTTACGATACCGTTGATCACCTCACCTTACTGAGAAGACTGGAATCGCGCTTTGTTATATAAGATCATGCATTGAACTGGATCCAGTCCTATCTGGCAAACAGGACACATGAGGTGGTCATCGGAGATCAAAGTTCAAGTGCAATCACTTTGAGCTACGAGATGCGGGGTAACACAGGGCTCAGTCCTAGGGCCAAAATTCTTCACAATGTACGCCATGCCGCTTGGTGAAATCGGCAGGAAGCATAATCCTCACCATCACTTTTATACAGACGACAGTCAGCTTTACTTGGCTTTCAAGCCAGGTTTAGAAAACCAAAGAGCTTTAAACACCATCGAAAAGTGCATCGCAGAGATCCGCCTCTGGTTGAAAAATAACGTTCTTCAACTAAATGACGACAAAACCGAGGTCATGGTTTTTGGGACTGCTCGACGTCTGTCTCAGGCTGGAGCAATGTCACTGAAAATCGGGGATTCAGAAATCGGACAGTCATGAACCATACGTAACCTTGGCGTAGTGTATGATCCAGCCATGAGCATGGAGAAACACGTCACTGCTGTTAGCCGGACTTGCTACATGCACCTTCGACACATCCGTCGGATTCGACAATACCTGTTAACTGATGCTACGAGATCCATAGTAGCTGCCGCGGTGACATCACGGCTTGAATATGCGAATTGATTCCTCTTCGGCATCAGCAAAAAGCTTTTCTCCAGGTAGTCCAGAACAACAGTACACGCCTTATCTGCCAGGCCGGATAAAGAGCTAAAATATCTCCCACTTTGAGGAATCTCGATTGGCTTCATTGAGAAACGCATTGTCTTCAAGGTGCTTCTCCTGACATATAAAGCACTCGCCGGTCAATCTCCACTGTACCTCCGCAATCTGCTCCAAATCCACCGACCAACACGCGCACTTAGATCAGCTTTCAGCTTGGTCCTCAGCGCTCCAAGAGTTAAAACAGCAAAATACCGTGATCGGTTTTTTCACAGACGCCTGTGCAAAACTCTGGTACACCCTCCCCACACCTATAAGTTTAGCAAAAACTGTTCCTCATCTCAAAACCATGTTAAAACCCATCTTTCGACTAACTGTTTTCACTGTTATCAAAAGCGCTTTGAGCCTTTAGGAAAAGTGCTAAATAATAATACAAATATGTATGTATGAAAATTTATTATGAATTTATGCCAAATAAAAGCATGTAAAAATTCAGATTGATCGAGATCATGGGCAGAATTCGTTTAGGTTTTTGTGTTGAACTCGACTTTAGCAGATCGGCAACGCTATAATACAACCTTAAATACTGGAGGTAACAAGAAAAATTTAACTGAGCGAAATAAAAATTTCAGAATCATAGTGATGAAAACAAGTCGTCATCATTCACCCCCAAACTGAAAATACTGAAGTACTTTATCGTTACATATAACGACAGTTCATACTAAATATGAACAATCCGTTGATGATTTCGTGCATTTCTTGAGATGTACATGTAGCAGTCGAGGCGTATTTTGGAGGAGGTATCGGTTCCACATCATCGAACACACATGTAAACCAGCCAATTGATCCACAACGAATACCGTCAACACGGAACCCTATTCTTGTATTTTGCACTTGTGTCACAAATGTGTCACAAAACCTTTAAACTTTCCAATTGAACGCCACAAAAATCTAGCCAAATTTATGGGAAAACATAAATATATACCGACGAACAGTCATATACACATACAAACAATGTAGATGAATTTAAGTGGTAAAATTCTAGAGATACATTCAGTAACGAAGCCAAGAGCATGTGAAAATCACAGAAACCAAGCCAGATGAAGGCCAGATCCGGTGGTCCTGAAGGGTGAGCATTTCCTGCCCCGCATGCTACACTTATTCTGTGATATTCACATGCATTTTCCAATCGACGAGCAAAAATAGGCAAAATCTACGAGGAGGACGGGTGACATCTTCCATACTGTAAATCCATATAATTTTGCGTCCTTTAATTTTTGCGTTTGATCAAGTGGACTCATTCGCGCAATTTCAAGTTTGCGTTTTTACTAGAAAACAGGTGTGGTGCAATGGCATTCAACACTTTCTTTTCAATTCGTGTCCTCAAATTTTTGCGATTTGGTTCCATTAGCAAAATTGGCGAAAATAAAAGGACACGAATAATTTAGGGATTTACAATAACTAGAAAGTTCATCACTCTTGAGCTTTCCGTCCGGAAGTCAAAACCTGTGCTCTGTCTACGAACTCTTGGTAAGATGAACATGCTCTGGCAGAGCGGATCAGCTGTGTTATGTAGACGCACTAGGTTGGTGATGTTGTGTTAATATTCCAATCAGAGGAAATGATAGATCTAATAGGAAATCTAAATCGTCACTTCATTCGTATCATGAGAATGATTTATTTTTATGTCAGGATATGACGAACAAGATAAGACGAACAAAATAAGACGAATGTCAAAATATAAAGTCGACAGTTTCTTCAATTTCTAGTTCAAATTGGTATATCTCTAAGGTATAAATATTAGTCAGAAACACATGGATTCGCCTATGGGTATCTGGAATCAACCAAACTTGGAGATATAGTGGTCCAAATAATGGTTGTGAACCTATGACCCAAACTCCACCCCACTGACACGACACACATGTAGTCGGTCGTTCATTTCATATCTGTAAAGTTTACTAGCGAATCAAATATACGTGAAAAAATGATTCGAGAGTGGTATATTGTGGTATAGTGGTGTATTTTGTTTTTATTTTTTTATTTTTGGTTGTTTAAAAAAGATGGTTATTTTCGATGGAAAAATGACAAACGTTTCGCGACCATGGACTCAATCATTGGACTTTCGCGACCATTGACTAAAAATCGGCTTGGACTTTCTTCATTCATACATTGGACCTTGCTGAACTGCGTGTGGAGGCCAGTTTGCTTTTTCGAAAAAAATGGCTAAAAACTTGTTCGTCTCAAATCAAGTTGCTGTGCATTCTGAGCCGTTTGTTGTCGATATTTTTTTTTGTCATTGAAAACAAATTTGCTGTGCATTCATCCTTGTCTCTATAACATGTGTTGAATATATTGATGCTCCCATGATGCTTCAAGAGCTTACCATTCATATGTGGAGGCATGAATGGTAATTCATGTGGGGACTTTGATTCTTTTAATGACAATTCCCTTGAAAGGTCTTAACGACAACTGTAGTTGAGAATCTATAAAATTATCGGCATTTTGTCGAACATCTAGTGACTTTCACCTGAATTGTTTCATCCCTCCATGTGCACCTTTGTGACATGAATAAAATCCATTGCTCTTGAGCCATTGGTCTGCGACGTTATGTGCTTTGACAGCATGTTCACTGTACATTTCTATCCAGTTTCTCCTTCATGATAGGAGTTTTATGTATTATGACTTTTGAAACGCTCTAAGATAGCCTTTAGATATTGGCATACCAGTCTTGGGATAATAGTAACATAAATAAATATAACTGTAGCGGTTTATACAAATATATTGGGATATATTTTAAATACGAATCTCCATCAGGATATGTGGCACTTACATATTATGTATCCATAGACCTGTGTGGAACCCTTGCTGTGTGATTAATGTAATGGGACCAATTCACTTCGCAACTCATTTCGCAAATACCAAATTTGAATACATACATGTAGTTTCATACCTCAAGGGTTTTGAATAACAATGGCAGAGGACGATGAAGAAATACGATCAATATCATTTTGAACTAAATCCATACACAGTCATGAATGGACACTGCAATGGACACAGGTTTTTCAGAGAAAAATTGCAGGAATAATACGTTATCATCATACTCAGAAACACACCACTAAAACGAGTATTTCAGTCCACCATACTACCTAAAAGGAACAAATTTAAACGGATATATTTCCGGTATATTTCGAAACGAACATTCCACTTAGTCCCGATTATGAGACGAATGAGACCCAAAGAATCTGATGAAACAAGATATAATTGATACTGTTGCAGGTTCCAGATATGGTCAAAATTTAGCTCATCTCCATTCTTGGTTCACAAGTAGTAAATTTATTTTCATATTGAAAATATTTGACAAGTTTACTATTTTCTTCTGTACGTCCATTTTCGTGGGACGAAATCATGCAGGCGGAGACCACACGCCATTTTCTTTTAATAAAGCCGACTTATCCCACGCACGATTTATGTCAAATGCCAAACCGGGTTCCTCAGACTTGAGGCCTTGCGACTGCATACCTGACTTCATATCCGTCCATACCTCTTACGATTTATGCAGCAGCGAAAAGCCGATTGTTCGTAAACTCGAGCATCATCATATTTAATAGTTTTTCCCACAGAACGAAACCTAATTCGCACTTTGTATATCTACTCCAGACAGAAGTATCCATGGTATATAAGAAAAATTAGCTCAAGGGGTTACTGGATACTGTACATTTTATATATTAGCCTATTGTCCCGTGACCTTGGAAATAAGGTCATTGGTCAATTCACGAGAATATTCAGCAAATATCATTTCTAGTATGTCCACAATTGATTCCTAAGCTGTAAAGTCGATAATAAGCGAGATATTAGTCACTTTATGATCTGACCTTGAAAATTAGGTCAAAGGTCAAATTCAAAGTCACGACAATATTCGGAGTATATCCTTTCCTACGGAAGACCGTTAGTGCCAGGTGTGAAAATATATTTAAGTGGCGGCCGCCACATAATTATCTGGCGGCCGCCACTTATTTAGTGCTTTAACACAGCATTTTTGTCTATCCATAGAAATTCATTTTAAAATAAAATAAAATTTACATTTTATTTGAGATACATTATCGATATACTAAGTCGATATTATCAAGTTACTAACCCGGGATTTTAAAATTAAAATCTTCTCCAACCCCCCCCCCCCCCCCCTCTTCGAATACCAGCATCCCATAGGAGTGGTGCGCGTTAGTCACATGCAAAGTGACTCTGATCGATCAATGCCGATTTATATTGTAACATATATGGCCCAAGAATGCCTCAATAAAATTAACGAATATTTGTTTGGGGGATGAAATGGTCATATTTTCATGTCATTGATTGGTATTATGGACCATAGGGCAACTTTCAATACATAATCCATAGGGGAAAAAACTAAGAAAAAAAGGAACACACAATATTAATCAGATAATTTGACGAATATTTGTCACCACCATCGAATATGCACGGTGTTTATTTGTTTCCTTTAACCTATATATCGATGGTAGCAACCATAATTGCAGAGGGCCCAGTTGCCATGGCCACAACAAATAACATGAATTCATCGATGATCCCTATATAATGCTAAGTGTGAAAGATAAGTTTTGTTGAATAATTTGCATGTCAACAACCCCCCCCCCCCCTCCCCACAATACCCAATTGATGACAGTATTGTCATTAATACAGTATGTCACGACTTTTATTTGGATACTAGGGCCGAATTAGCTATATGTATATTGCTTTACAAAAATCTCCTCATATTTCAAGCCACGTCCTACAGATAATTATGTGGCGGCCGCCAGATAATTATGTGGCGGCCGCCAGATAATTAAGTGGCGGCCGCCAGATAAATACATTTTCACACCTCTACGGAAGACCGTTAGTACCAGGTGTGAAAATATATTTAAGTGTCCACAATTGATTCCTAAGCTGTAAAGTCGATATCAAATGAGATATTAGCCATTTCGTGCTTTGACCTTGGAAATAAAGTCAGAGGTCAAATTCGAGGTCACGAGAATATTCAACATAAATCATTTCCGATATGTCCACAATTGATTCCAAGTCTCTAATCTCAAAATTAAGTGAGATATTTGGACAAATGTGGCCCATTTTAAAGCATATGGAAAATTAACATGAGAAAGTCCCATTTGGGCCGAGTTTGGGCCCAAATGGCCCACTTCGAGCGATTCAAGAGCAACGAAACTTATACATGTCACAGGGGTACATATAAGGAGTGTTATGCATCGCTAAGAAAAAAAAGTTACTGAACAGATTTTGAGAAAACGACAGTCAAAGTCCAAAATTGGCCATTTTTCGTCAAAAATGGCCGCCATTTTGAAAAAATTGTGAAAATAAAAAAAATAGAAAATACCTCCCTCTCGAAATATTCTTGGGCATTTTTGTGCAAAATTTCAGAAAGATTCGATTGTAAACTTTAAAGATAAAAATGTAGACGGACGACAGACGACGACGGACGACGGACGCAACGCCACGGCAATAGGTTATCGGTTCGGTAACCTAACGAATTAATTCTAAATAAAATCTTGAAACATATCCTGAGACATGCAACAATCAATGATGGTTATTCATTCTTAAAAATCAGCAGTTTTTAGGTTACGGACCCTTTAGTCGAATCTTTCTGAAAATTTGAACACAAATGCTTGTTAACTTGTGTTATATATTTCAAGAAGAGGGGTACTTTTTTTTAGCTTTTGGATTGGATGGTCGTTTTTTTTTTAGATTACCGGATCTCTAGTTCGATAACCTATTGCCATGGCGTTGAGTCCGTCATCCGTCGTCGTGCTTCTACATTTTTATATTTAAAGTTTACGGTCGGATTTTCCTGAAATTTTGCACAAAAATGCCTGAAAATATTTCAAGATGGAGGTATTTTTTTTATTTGTTTTTATTTTCGCAATTCTAAAAATTAGCCCAAGGGCTAAAAAAAGGTTACCGGAGAAATGTTTAGTGTTAAACCACAATTTTTTCCACAGTAATTGTCGTTTTGACCTTTCCTTTCAATAAAGGTCAAATTCAAGATAACCTATAAATTCGCCATATATGACTTCCCATTTGAATGTGTCACTATTTAAGCTCTATTTTGAAGTGTTCTAGGAGTTTACTCCATACAGCTCGCATTATGAGGGAAAATTGGGTGAAAACTCCCAAGCCCAACAAAATTTTCAAAGGGGAAACATTTTTGTTATTTCTTTTCGGCTGGAAATCACTCAAAACGAATCTTTCGTGGCCATTTTTGTATTTTTCTTTGACCAATTCCCAATCGTATGGTGTACGAGCGATAGTCGTACGACGAAAACTCCCTATTATCACCCGATGTCGAAATATTGGGGAAATATCACGATTTCGGTTCTTTTTTGCCAGCGATGTTTCAGTGTTTATGTCTCCGCTCATAACTCGAAGGCAACGGTCCGATCAATCTGAAATTTATTTCCTTCAATTTCCTTCAAATTTTGCCAAAATCGGATCGCCAAAACGGTTGCCATGGCAATGGAAAAATGAAAATCATGTAATTGGCTTTAACTCCGGTTCTAATCAATATTAAAATTTCAACTATTTTTGTATTTTTCCTTGGCCAATTTCCAATCGTATAGCGTACGACCGATGGCCTTAAGACCAAAACTCCCGATTGTCGTCCAAGGTCGATAATTCGGGGGGCGTGTTTTCGTTCAGGAGATGTACCTTGATAATAGAAACATTACGGTGAAATTTTACAGCTCAATATTGAACGACAAGGTCAAGGTCACAGAATAGGTCAAAATCGAAAAGTTGCAATAACTATGTTTATATTCATGATTAATTTTCCCTGATAATTTTGTATTCTTCTGTGATCAATTCTCCATCATTTGCTATGTGACCGATGGTCGTAAGATAAAAATTCCCCATTATCGCCCAAGGTCAAGAATGTATGGGTCATCAGCCGAAATCACCGGTTCGTAATATTTCAAGCAGTAATCATTCAGAAACCACTGAAGATATTCAATAGAATATTTCGCAATATGAATGTGAGTTTGCGAAACCAATTCCCGACCATTTGATATATGACCAATTGTCGTACGACCAATATCCCTAGTTATCGCCCACGTTGAAAATGTGAAGGTCATCAGCTTTCATTTTAGGGACCAAAGCTTAAGGTCTAGGGTCTGCAATCTCTGATTGTCTCGTTATTTTCTGTCTAATTTCACATATTTATGACATTATGCACTGTATATCACGTGTATAAAAATGGGATGCCCTGACTCGCTAGACAACCCGAAATGTAGGCCCATCTGGCCAGAAATGGCATGCATTGCAACTATTGGCGCCTTTCTTTCGAGACAATACGTTTGTAGACATAGCTCGGGCATGTATTATGGACATATGAAAAGTCATATATGGCAGATTTTTCGATGACTTAAAGTTTGACCCCACGTGAATGGTAAATGTGTTAATTGACGTCTACGTAGGAGATGGTTGCAGATAGAACTTGGTTTTGTATTATGGACTTATTGGAATTCATATATTGCGGACATTTTTGTGTTCTTGATGTTGATCTCAGATGGCCTTGATTGGAGAAACCGAAGGAGACATCTGACATGAAATAATGTAAACAGGAATTTGACTGGAATTCAAGTGACCCTGATTTGATTTGAGATGAACATGAGTATAGTTATCATTGAGGTCAAGCCGAAACTGAAATGTATAAACTGACCTATACATACAAAATGTGGAAACACCTAAGCTCCAATGCGGAGCATCATGTGCATATAGGAATTCACATATAGTGGAAAATTTGTTGGTATTGAGGTTCACCTCAGATGACTCTTGGTGAATTGGAAGGTCACATCTGCCCTGTGTAAAAGACAGCCCAGATATTATTACGAACATATAGGAAGACATACATGACAAATCATTTGTGACCTTGAACTTGACCAAAGATGACCTTGAGCGATAATTGCCGAGGTCACATATGACCAGGAGCGTGTAATTTGGCCGCTGTAGACAAAACAATTGAAGCTTGAGTTTGAGCATATAGGAATGTAAGACTCGACCTATTTAAAATATCAACCCAATCAGCATCTGATGATGACAATATCAAACCTAAAATGCACCATTTTGGAATAAAAACAAAGCGCTCCCAAACACTTACAGCCATCAGGGGCAGACAGAGTGTGAAAAATATATATTCAATATATATATTTAACATTGGGGTAGACTGCCAACTTTTTCAGTTTTCAAGATAGAATTCTAAAATTTGGTAAAAAAAAATGTGGTTTTGTGCCAAATGGAAACATATAAAATTTCAAATTGATTCGACCATCCTAAACGAAGTTATAGCCAAAAATCATATGAGATTTTGTGAGATATAATGAGATTTGCGAGATCATTTGAGATTACAAGACAACCAAGTCACATATGACGAATATTCTTACAAGACAACCAAATCACATATGACAAATATTCTCACAAGACAACCGAATTACATATGATGGATATTCTTACAAGACAACCGAATCACATATGGCGAATATTCTTGCAACACAGATGACGGGTATTAGTGCGATTTAACCTTGTATGGTACCCTCAAGATCAAATTGAAATGTGTCAATTGACCTCTGCAAATGAAAAATGACTGCAGATGGAAGTTAGTTTGTATTACCGGTATTAGCATATAGGGAGTTATATATATGACAAATACTTTGGTAATCTCGAGTTTGACATACATGTAGGATGACTCCGAGTGATACATTTCAACGTCACATCCGAGTTGAAATGTATAAATTGACCTCTGGATTAGAAATGATCATCCATGAATGTGATAGGTTAGAGTAGCTATTTATGCAAGACATTTCGTGACAGCTTGATTCGCAGAATATATGTATCCTAATTATCCATAAATATGTAATATCGTGCAACTGAACGCAATAGAATGCGATTGGAAGGCACAATGTAGTGGGTGCAAGCATCAATCTATTACCACCAACACAGCCAGACCAAACACAACACTCTGCAACAGAAACAAGGCCCGACCGAATAGTCCATCCAAAGATACCGGCGCCACCAGGGGCAGACAGTGCGCCGAATGCAGCTGCCTCTACTGCACACCCGATGGAATTAGTACACAACTGCCCAACAACCCACGAAAACAATTTAGAAATCCGAATACACATCTATTGACTTCAGGTAATAACATGCAGGATTGGGCGGGCGTCAGCGGGCGGGTGAAAATAGCAATATTTCTGAGAAAATAACACACAAATTTTGGTCATTTTCATCTGTGGATTTCTCATCTGTGGCTTTGTGTAACCCAGGTGTAACCCAGGGCTAACTTGTATTGTTTTCTTAGCCCTGGTATACAGTAGGTTTATGGAGGTGTTTCATGTTGCACTATGGATATCTTTGTACGTTTTAATGGCATCCGACGACAGCGGAGACAGTTACTGAGGCGGGAGAGAGTGTTTCTCGTTTGTAAAAGAGTTAAAAGTGAAATAAAGTACAAATTGACATGTAATGTGTACAAATGATCTTCTGGTATGAGTAAAATAATATATTGTGTATGTATGTGTGCAGGTATATATATGGTGCATGTGATTATCTGTATTCATTGATACACATCATAAATATATTCCAACTTCACTTGAAGCCGAAGTTTCGCTTGCGGTAGGTTGACACACAAGGGCATCTGGTACAGATATATTTTTAATGTGACGTTCGCTAATTTACGCCACATAAATCAACGAATTTACAATGGTGTATAATATGGACCTATATCTATAGGGAATCTCACTTTTGTCACTAATTCTTTTCCTCGACAAATCAACAAATTGAAATTGTGAACTGCTTGCAATAACAACGCATATCTTTGACCAAAACGCTAAGCTACCGTCTAAATATTCAGTTATATCAAATGGACCTGTCATTAGGTAAAATACGGTTGAAAACCAAGCTGACCGTATTTACTGTCCACCATTGCGGATTCACTAACGATCGTTAGGAATCCAGTTTCGCCACAGTGATAACCATATACGCCATGCTCTCGCAACATCCGATATGTATGAAAGTCTCGGTTCCGAGTGTTACGATCAGATCAGAATATTGAGCTGTTTCGGAACCCAAACTTGATGTATACGCGGTCATGTCGAGATGATTTGTTTGTAGGTGCAAAACTGAGTCGATTCCTTTGATTTTGATCTCAGTGCATCGTGTTCTCAGTTTTATTTTGAGCTCATCTTAGACTGTACCAGATTGCCGAAACAAACATGCAACAAAACCACAGGTTAACCGCGGGTTAGCCTTCGGTTAGGTAACCTAGACCTAGCCTCGACATGGGAAACAATCCTGGCCCACGCCCACGGGTCAGGTATACCTCTGTTAGCTCACCCAGGGTTAACCCTGGGTTTTGGATATAACCCACCTGGGTTAACCCAGAGATGAGAAATTGGGCCTTTGTATAAGGCATGTGAGTTACATGCATGGGACCAATACCCAAGTATTCCGAGCGAATAAAACCGAGTCCGTTATCGGACGTTCACAGTCTAATCAAGGATCCTTGGTCTAATGTCAGACAGACGAAATTCTGAGGAGGTGGAATCAGGTATTCCGGAAAGACCGAGCATTTCCTGCCCCGACATGTGGCACCCCTCATTGATTCCACTAAAAATAATATGCAAACGAGTCTTGCTGTATATGTGTTACATATTTGGTGTACTTATCAACCAGATCGTGATGACGTCCACAGGATTCCTTGAAAAAAACCCAGATATTAGTCTTGGTGAAACATGTTCTTGTCGCAGCAGTTCAGAGAGTATCTGGGAATTTCGGTGAACAAAGTCCTATATGGAATAACGTATAAGTTGTGAGAGAAACCCACCATATGCTGGCGATACAGGAATGTTGCTCTTTATGGAACTTGCCTTGGAAAATTTCAAATAACCAAGTTTGTAATATAATTTACTAGTAGTAGACAGTTTAGAAGCTCTTATCAATCAGACCTATTCTATGACCCTTCTAACTCAATGTTCAATTTCGGCGGTCCACAGCACACATCAAAAGAATAAACCCTGCTTATTTGATAATTAAACAGATGATGGTCATTTGATAATCAGAAAACCAGATAACGGTCACTGAGATTGTGCAGTTTATCGAAATTCGGTAAATTGTTAAATGTATCTGCATTCACAGTAGAACTCTATATTATCGATTAGCATATAGGCCTACATTATGTTTGTTGACGGTATATATCTGAAATATAACGATGATATACTCAAAAAAAAGTATAGACATGAGAGTGAATATAATGTCGCAAGCCAAATTAAATGGGATGGAGCGTTCAATGACCTAGTTCTTTTGTTTAGGGGTCAGGTCATGTTGTTGTCGACGCTGTGATGCTAACTGTTTGGAAGCTGATGTCGACACATGGTGAGTAAAAAAAAATCCTGTGAAAACACTGCATAAAATCATATTCGCGATATTAAAGTCCAAGTTCAACACAAAACCTCATATGATATTGAAACCTCCAATTCATAATGATTCTAACCTGTCAACTAGATTATATGACAAACGTGATGATTTCAATTTTTCCATAGTCAATTTCCCTTTTCTAAGCAGCAACATTCCTATGTCACCGGCATATGGTGTGTTTGTTTCTCAACTTATACGCTATTCCAGAGCTAGTTGCAAATATGAGGACTTTGTCTATCGAAGTGCCCAGCTAGTCTCTAAACTGCTACGACAAGGATATGTTTTACCAAGACTTATCGCTGCGTTTAAGAAATTCTATGGACGTCATCATGATCTGGTTGATAAATACAGCAAATCCATGTCTGCCATGCAACTAGATCTATTTTCATGTTAATTTTGGGGAATTCATGACGGGTGCCACTAGTGGGGCAGGAAATGCTCACTCTTTCCGGAACACCTGATTTCACCTCCTGATGGCCATTTACGGGGGTTCATGAGTTTCCCTGTCATTTTTGTTTTCTCTCACTTCGTATGCCTGATATGACTTTCTGTCCCCGGACTATGAGATTGGATAACGGACCCTGTTTTGTTTGCTCGGAATACTTGATACTGGGTATTGATTCCACGTCTATTGGCCATAACTTCGTTAAGGATCGTCGGATCAATTTGAAATTGTGTTAGTTTACATTTGGCTTAAAACCATATTCATTCACCAAATTTTAGACTTCTATCTTGAAAATTTAAAAAGTTGGCAATCTACTCCAATGTTAAAATTCACATGAAACATGAAATTTGAGAGTCTGAACAGAATTTGGTATGTTGTTCGATGTTTACATTGCACAGTACTTTGTAAGAATTATATATTTTATTACAATACACATGTATGATGCTTCTAACTCAAAAACTTTCCTCATATTACATTTCGGAGTGGAATAAAGATGATAAAAACCCCAAAATTCCCGTGATCGGATTTGTGTCCAACATTTAACATTGGAGTAGATTGTCAACTTTTTAGTTTTTGAGATAGAAGTCTGAAATTTAGTGAAAAAATATGTTTTCGTGCCAAATGAAGACATAAAATTTCAAATTGATCCGACCATCCTAGATGAAGTTATCCCCAAAAATCATATCAGATTTTGTGTTGAATTTGAGTACGTGTATAACCCCGTGCTGTCCAATTATCCATAGGAGTCTGATTTGTTCAGAAATTGGCCCTCGCCCATGGATGTGGGCCACAAATAGCGAATATCCAAACATTGCCTGCTCTGAGCCTGCCTGGTCAAAATTAAATAGACCTACTCCAGGAAGTATAAACAATCATTGAGGACGTCTTGTGGTTGTTTTGGTGCACAAGGAACCATTCTCTGAAATTTTGTATTTGAAGTTTCCACGAACCCGTCTTAGATATTCCACCCAAAGACTACCCATACTGCAATCAAATCGAAACTTGTAACTTTAACCAGGCAGCCTTAGAGTGTACACCATGTCCTTGGAGCGTTGACATGTCACAAGCGATACGATGTCACAGATACGATGTCACATGTCACAGCCCTTACGAATTAGATGACGTTGCGCCTTTATAATGCTCACGAATGACGTTTGAAGTATTTGAAACCTCCAATTCATACAGTGTTGCTGTACGTGGGCCGTACGTATCAAAATATATCATTTTGGACACTACCACATCTTTGGGCGAGGGCCTATTTCTGAACACATCAGAATCTATGGATAATTGGGCAGCACGAGCTTCTACATTGGTTATTTAGAACACTGCATCGAATTGTCGTGTTGAAGTAAAATGGTCGGTATTCTACAAAAAAACTATTTTACTTACCATATGTTGGCTCAGCTTCAAACAAGTCAGCCCGACATCGTTGACAACAAAATTATCTGAAGAACTAGGTCCGTCAATGTTCTATGCCAATTAGCAGGTTAACAATCTTCTCTGTTCCACAATACACAGCATTATGAAATTCGCTTTGCATTCTGAGAATGCCATATCCTCCAGACTCCGCCATTACAGGCGATCTGGTCATTTTATGTAACTTCTCAAATCCAACGCCTCGTTATAAGCATTATATATGTGTGGAAGTTTTGAAACGGGCCAGATATACGAAGCCTTTTATGACCCTTTGTGTCAAAAAAGTGCTTTAAACTGGTCTAATTGAAAGTATTCCCAAACACAACACAGACAGCATGGAATGAATGTTGATAAGCAATACAAAATATGCTTGTAATGTTTGATGAGCAGTGGATACGGATATCACCAAATTCAATTTAGAACTCGAGGATATGCTAGTCTAGTGCACTATATGTATGATGATTCTAACACAGTCCATTTCAACTATGATTGACACCTACATACATGATCGTTCGTTGACCATTTGTTTAGCACAGGGTTATATCGACTGGTGAATTACACGTCCAACTCCTATTAGCACATTGTACAGCTTCTGTGGCTGACAATGAGTTCACCATTGAAATTGTATTTGATATGTAAGTATCGATCCAGCCAAATTTTGATGATTCCAATAACAAACATACAACATTTTGCAATAGAAACAAGGTCCGACCAATTACTTTATCAAAAGACACACTGGCGTCATCAGGGGCAGACAGTGTGGTAAATGTAGTTGTTTCTACTGTACACCTGATGGAATTAGTATACAAAGTGGTTCACTCATCACTGACATGCAGATCATCTGCATTTGTATCTAGAAGACATAGAAGTGATGACATATTTAAGAAGAGGGATAATGTAATTTATTATGCCAATAACAAATTCAATTCACAATAGGTGATGCAAGAATCAAACATTCAAAAAAAAAAATTACTGGAGCAATTGGGAATATGTCTTGTAATTGTAATGATGTCAACATAGCATATACTTTATCTCACCAAAATGTTAACATAGTCATGTCCCATGATAAACGTATGTAAGGCTAGCACAATCGTAGGTGAAATGATGAACGATGTTTTCACGAAAGGCTTAAGCAAAACATGCGACGCAAAAACACCTGTATCACTGCTTCTCAAAATAAGATGCAAAAGATTTTTTAAAAAACTTGGCATTGGAGCCCTCAAATTATTTTCTTTTCTAGTTTATGAAACCAGTATAAAAAAAATTTTGCTCTCAAATTGAAAGCAAAAACA
This sequence comes from Terebella lapidaria, assembly GCA_949152475.1. Classification (NCBI taxonomy): domain Eukaryota; kingdom Metazoa; phylum Annelida; class Polychaeta; order Terebellida; family Terebellidae; genus Terebella; species Terebella lapidaria. The sequence continues at coordinate 4,639,964 of OX424562.1, read as the reverse complement.
AACTTGCCAAAGCTTCTGTGACAAGGTTAAAATATATTGAAAGATATTTGGTCACCGCATGTGAATTTTAGTGGAGAAGCAAACACTTAACTTCAAACACTTAAATTTAACTTAACATTGTATGCACTATACTATTTCCACAAATACAACCGAATTTTGATAACGTAGTAACAAATCTAAATTGTGGAACAAAAAGAAAGCACAACCAAAAGTTACAGTCCAAAGCACTCTGGCATCATCAGGACATTCCGCATGTAAATTTGTTGTTGTTGTTGTTGTTGTTGTTGTACATAAGATGGAAATAGTATACACACAGTCGTCAACGTGTGCACAGTATCCCTGTAACGGACGTGAAGGAAGCCTGCAAAAAGCAACAACATAATCTGAGAAAATTGATGGTAGGTGGGTATTTTTGGTTGGAAACACATCCCAAACGAGATTTCCAGCAAAATGGACTTAGCAGATAGACTAACATAATGATATTCTTTGGGGTGTTAGTTTCATATGTTGTTGACACCTTCATTATTAATATATATAAACACATGAAGTGAGATTATTCCTCAATTATCGTCCGATTGCCTCTTTGTCTACATGTAATCACCATATAATGGAACTTTTGGCCACTGCTAATTTGCATGGGGGTTGATTTTTTCACATTTCATCAAACTCAACAGTGAATGGGAGGTGACACGTGTCTGTTTATGTTTGTCAAGCAATTGTTTATCGTAGCACAGACGAGATATGTGCTGCAGGATTCACGTAACAGGCGCTTAAGTATTCAAGTAACACTAAATGTAAAATTGTCCCAAAATATGTCTTTCCACTAAATTAACTTTGTGCGCATCAATATGATCACATACAAAGGTCAGATTCATGGATTGTGCATTGTACCTTTCCAGTACAAGTTTATAGGCTGCAATATTCCTGGCTGGATACAATTGTCCAACAACGTTCCTAGACAATTTTGAAATCCGGAACAAACTCAACATAATGGGTATATGACAAGTATGCACTACCCGATCAAAAATTAAAAGTCTACTAAGTATATGGTATCATCCGAAGGCTCTTTGGTATCCTCTGGGACGGATTTGACGTCCACCAGTAGTGACAACGCCTCAGTGTTAGAAGTATATTCAACCTATTGCCACCAACGCAACCAAATTTTGATGATGTCAATAGCAAACTTAAAATACAAACTATTGGGAATAAAACTAAAGCCCAACGTAATATCTACAGTCAAAGCCAAACTGGTGTTATCGGAGACAAGAGTGTTTAAAATATAATTGCTTCCGCACAGTACTTTTGGTTACTGCGTGTGGCACACAATTGAAGAGCGGCACATTCAAACAATAGCTTTGAGCTGACCTGGCAAAACAATGCTTTTTAGGCTCAAATAAATTATTGGCTACAAGTCCCCACACATATTTCCAATCTTGCCTAGTCCCAAGTGAGTGTCAGTAAGCATGGTAAGTGATTGTTGTTGGTCAAAGCATGGAGGCTCAATCCTATCCAATTATTGTGCTCATATAGGAAGCGGTACCCAAGTATCACAAACAATTCTACTCGTCCACTAATTGTATGCCATTTAATCCGTCTGTCACCTTTTTAATCCTCAATGAATATAGAGGAAGGCGCAGGATAGGATACTTGGGCCGGAAGCGGGTAGGTTTGAGTTCAAAGTCATAGTAGCAAGGTACCATTATATGGTTTTATTCCTGTTCAGATAATGCTACTGTGGACATTTCGCACCCCTAAAGCAAAATTGCAGTCATTTTTGGTGACTTTGATATAATCAGTTTAAAAGGTTACTTGCTTTTAAATTCCGAGTGAATGCTTCCAAATTCAGCTACCTAAGGCATAAATAACCAATGAGTGTACCACTGTAGTTCACTTACCATCAATATTCTTTTTATTTATTAGAGTATGACTAATTAACTAAGCTTAGCATTACTTACGCCAAAGATGCTCTCGTTGCCAACTTACTGGACATAATCACTAATGGAATTTTTGCGTATCTCACGCATAAATGGAGTAACTCAACAGCTAATGCAATTTTGGCGTAAGTCAATACCCACTAGTGATGTTCTTGGCGTAAGTCATCACCAACACTAGAACTGTTTTGGCGTAACTCAACATCTAAATGTAAGTCAAGCCTCGAGATACGCCAATATATTATAGGCTTCTAGTTATTTGATGGTGCTGAATACCAGGTGTGTATGGGGCTTACAGTTTTGAAATACGCCTGACTCAATCCACGCAGACTGTTAAAGATGCTTATCAGTCAGGATCCATGCCTTGTCAGCAGAATTCTGGTATGTTTTGTATGGCCTATAACTCTGCAGTTTGGTAATGGATTGCGCTGAAAATTGTTGCGTAGGTTCTATCCATGACTACAAGGCTTGTCCAATGGCCAGATTGAAGACCCGGTCGATATTCATACAGATCCTGAACGTTATACAACGCCAATCAAATGTAACTTACATACAAAACAGACATCTTTTCAGGGTACTGTTTCTTGACTATGGTTAGACTACATATCATACAACAATAACCTACTACCTATTTAGGGATTTACCTCAACAATTGATGGGAGTTTGATGGTCAAAATAGCATTTTATATATATCATCCGTATTGAAAATACACTGGGCAAAAGAAGTTGATTGTCAATCGCATTATTAACATCCATATCCGTTGGAAACGGAAACATTGTAAACTCAACCGCAAACTACATCAAGAGTTCAGCGACTATAATATTTTCTAAGTGCAGTATAGAACCAAAATCACGCCCATAACGGCCTACTCCTGAGTACAACATTCTCGACAGCTGAGCATTAACGGTATTTGCCATACGAATAATCCGCTGATATACACTTAGCGCTTCACTGACCAGCGGCACAAGCCATTATCAGGGGATCGCAACAGATATACACATTTGCACATCAATTTGACATGAATATCGATGGGATACTTGAAATTTAAGAGTAGGTTTTTTATTACGGATATGCGCACTCGCTGTAGTTAAGGAACGACACCATGTAATGCGTAACGTAAGCTACATTTGATCAAGCAACATTCAACTCCATTTATATACTAATATATCAATGAAATCTTCAATTATTATTCGCGTCAGCTCCATGGATATATACAGAATATATATTCCAAATTTCATTTAAGTTTGTTATGAAACGGCCGAAATATGACCCAAAATTGCACATGGTATGAAACCTTTGAAATTACCTGGATCCTAATCGATACGCAATCTTAAAGCGTGAATCTTATAGTGTGAAAGATACGATGCATGTGTGAAAAGGTACATATATGTGTGAATAAATCAGGCCTTAAGCAGAATTATATTTTTATTGTGTGGTTAAGACGAATTTGCACAGAACCAACAGCCTACAAATATGTATGGGAACAATATCGATCATTTAAAACCAAGCAGCGGAAATGGTATGCACACATTAATTTAGTGTAGTAAGTCATACATGTTGCGCTTGTTTTTGGTTGTAAACTGATATATATTGCAAAAGTTTGCGGTTCTGGTTGCAACAGTGTATATAGAAGTACCATTGAAACCCAAATCACACATGTAGCGTCACCATTACGCCTAAAATATAAACTTATTTGATGGTGTTAGTGCGAAATGATACAATGCATGTGTGAGGAACATTCGCTATGATACGATGCATGTGTGAGAGGATAGTACACATGTGTGAGAGGATAGTACGCATGTGTGATCACATTACACGTGAAAGAAACGAAGAAACGATTTTTTGTGTGTGCTCAAACTGCAGCTAGTTCTTATGATTAGGATTTCCAGACAGGTATTTCCGAAGCTCGAGCAAGAGAGGTGCCCAGAGGTGGGTTGAATATAATAGACTGGAATGTAACTAAATGGCGAAAATATCGTAATTTTTCTATTTTTGGTGACAGCAATACTAGTATCCAAAATAATAGTCATACATAATAGCTGCAATATCCCTAAATGATTGGTAAATGAAAGGAATATTTTGATGAATGAAATGAATATTTTCGCATAATTATTCAAACAAATTGACCCTAATCTGGTAAGATGATTATTTCTACATAAAACCACCACTCTAATGTGTTTGATAGCAACTAAAGGTTACATTGTGATATTTTAAAGGTTAGAAGCTGGAATTGCTCTCATTGCCGGTTCCCTTTCCGAGTACACGGGAATGAACATTTCTTATTCCCATTTCCCGGGAACAGGAAATCCGGGAATACAACAAACACTAGTCAAAATAACTTCTTACTTTCTGGTTCCAGTGTTCTGTTTTAGGTATACCACAATTTTCTGGCTACGGAACCATGATACTGTGCACAATACTTGGTGGAAGTGAGAGAAATTGGTAGAAATGACCTAATCTTGTTCGGAATAGAGTGAATTATTGGACAAATTGTTGACTGTTGTGAAAAAAAGTGTACGTTACATTTATTTTGACAAAATTGTCTATATGTGTTTGTGAGTAAGTGATTCGCAATGGAGAAGATACCTAGGGCAGTGAGATCCGCGGGCAGTTGTGAAAATTGCCATTTTTGCACATTAATCCTCTCAAATAAGCGGGAATCTCAGTAATTTAGATTGATTTGATTTGATAGGAAAACATATAATAGAATTATTAATCATGCTTTGCCCCCTAAATGAAGTTGTATCCGCGTCACTTGATTTTTCGGACCATTCACGAAATAACGCGGAATCGCTGGAAAACAAGACAAGATCCCACCTGTCATCGCCATGCATTTAACAGATACGATGGAACAGTACATCGTACATGCGCTTTTGTATTGTACTATCTACTTGTCCATTTGCTATGATTTGTCAGTTTTATTTCCAATGTCTTTCAGGAGTCATGAAATTTGTTCAGAGCAGCTGCAAATCCAAGAAAAGGGAATACAACCCGTTTCGAAATACCACAATCTATACCACCATAGGGGCGCGAATATTAATGTGGCATAAAATGTGTTTTTTTCTTCTTTTCCATGCGAAATAATCAGTAATTGCATATTTGTAAGACAGATAAACACCACCAAATTTCAATGTTACAACAAATTTGAGAGAATCTTACATTGGAATGTAGACAGCAGTCTATTAACGCTTAGGAATAGATTTCGATGATGGCAATAACAAAATATTACATTGAACATTTTGATAATAGGAATGAAGCCAGACCAAACCAATATATATGAAGTCATACTGGCGTCATCCCGGGCAGAAAATGTGTAGACATAGATGTTTCTCTGTGCATTAGGTGGAATTAGTGCACAACTGCCCAACAACTACTTCAAACAGTTTAGAAATCCGAAACAAATTCAATGAAATACGTGTATGACAAGTACATCTGTACCAAATAACAAGACGAAATGCTATTGAGTTGATGGTCATCGTTCCCGTATAGTTTTGTGCGAAACAGTCCCAATGCAATGATACCAAAACAAAAGAAATATTGAAAATTTACGTCTTGCTCGTAGCTGGTTCATATAGGCTGTATAATAGTCATGGACCCCAAAATATCCACTTTAAATATTCTGTGTTGCAGACATCGACAATAAATGGCAACATGCGACGTTGTTGTTGTTGTTGCACAAATATTCTGTAAAATGTCATATTTTGATGTACATGTCCATTTCTTCACTCTCAACGGTTTTCCAGTATATAACCATGTCGCACGACTGCTTATGCGTGCACGCGGCCGAGCACGCCCATGCTGCTAAAGACACTCCGGAATATCGTGTGTGGTTTTACGCTGCCATGGAAGCACGTGTTCTGCCCTCAGTAGCCATTGGTCCGTTTTGAATTACGGAAATTACCGAGTAATGCCAGATATTCATGTCCATTGAATTGAAATGGTCCATTCAATTGTTACAGGCACCTCCACATTTTACCGTTAGTCAGCAGTTCACAATCACTTACATATATTGCCTAAATATGCTATTACAATTAATTTCAAACACATCGTGTGGTGCAATGTAAAATACACAAAAATAGATTGTTGTGAATCGTGGTCATTGTTTTAGCCTTGGCTGTACATCTTTCTAGAACTAGGGAGATGAAACAATGACCTTGATTCACTTCTGCCCCATTAACCCTAATAAAATCGACCCCCAAACACCCGTTTCTAAGAAACCCCAAAACATCAACGTAAAGTCCTGCTATCTGACTCGACTGTGTGTGAGAGTGCAATTACTGGCTATACTTGTTAATCATGTATTTTTATATTATATTTGAATGCAGATTTACTCCTCAATTGTTTGTACGAATTTGGTAGTTTCTGCCATATATCTGGTCCTTTACTAATAAAACTTTTCCCCAATGCACGAATTTTGTATAAAATATGTCGTAGATTATTCGATTGTCTGGTAGAATAGTTATGTATATTTGAAGTACGTATGTGGATGGACTGCAGAGGAGGTGGTAGCTCACTGTGAACATACTCTTGAGAGTTTGGCATCAATTTGAGAGTTTGGCTATTAAAAATATCACGGACAATAAGTATATTACTTTCTTTGAATAAACTTTCAGTATGCGCGTTATAAGTTGTTTTGTGCACTATCCGAGCTGCCTTCTTCTGCAAAATACCCAATGCTTTTGTATATTTTTTATCAGCGGAACCCCATAATATTGTACCATAAGTGAGATGTGGTTGAATCATGGAATAGTATATTGTGGTCAACAATGAACATGAGAATAATCTTTTCAATGAATTCATAACAGCCTGCAACATATCTTAAGGCGGTGACTGACCTAGTTCTTTTGTCTAGGGGTCAGGCCATGTTATTGTCACCGACTTGTGCTCAGATTTTTTGGGAGGAAGATCAACACAAGGTAAAAAAAATGCAATTTCTGCAACATAACGCATATATATAATAACTGAGGGGGATGATACGATATCCGAGATACTACTACAAATTTATGTATTTCACAAATATTTGTAGGGGCTGAAATTCCCCAGAAATGAGGTTTCTTCCATCAAAGTTGACCCCAATTTTGACACGGTGATCACGTTCATGGTCATTTTCAATAAATTCTGCACATTGTACTTCGATAATCTGTACACGGGAGTTGAAATAATCATCTCATGTCTTGTAATTTTTCAGTTACTCCTAAATTATTCCACATGCTTGTCGTGTCACCGATTTGAGTCAAGCGTCACCGACTTAGGTTTACATTTTGGGTACAACATACCCACTGGTTGAATGAGTTGAACTGTACAATGAGTTTTTAGGAAAGGTGTTCTCGTGTACGGTTAAAGCGATATCATATTCGTGGTATCGTGGACCGTACGCAGCAATATATTGTGCAGTATACATCCCAACAACATTTCGTAAGACCGCGTTATTGATGTGTTGGTGCACAGCATATTCACCTCCACTCCAATGTAATCTGCGTCTCCGTAGTTCTGTGTCAATGCAGTTCGAATCAACTTTCCGTCGTACTGAAGTATGAAAAAGTATGTAGCTACTGTCTGCAGTGTCTTTAACATTTTCCAGCATGTCATTGAAGATCTCTAAGAAATATATATCATAATATATTTTTAGATCCTTCATGTAGCCTTGCTTTACAAATCGTAAATCGGGCCACCTATACTGGTAAAACACTTTTTATTTGTTCGGGTATGAAAAGTCATCAGCAGCCCGATATTCTATGAAAAGATATTCTACTGTTTATCGTGTTTATTACCTGGTTTCCTTACACCAGCAGTATGGGACAGTGAGTTTGGGACAACTCCTCGAAGGGTGGTTTAGGAGAGACAGGCAAACGGTTTCCTGATTCATCGGCGCACGACATGAACCTAAGCCAGCGAGCTCCGAACGTCTTGAATCCCGCCGTCCACCACATCAAAGTGTCATCACTGTGTTGAAATGTATCGCGCGATGACACGGACGACAGATACTCATTGAATAGCTTGAACGACATGGTGTCCCCGCCTATCAGACCTTTTTCAATTCTATGTAACAAATTGTCATAAAAAACGGTCGTAACCAGCAAGCGTTGAAAAAATGTTTATTGCACTGCATTTCGTGCATGCAGGTGGTTCGTCGCTCTCCGAAACACTCTCTCCATGAGACAATGTGGTGTCCAGATCATCCCCTGATTCTGTAACTGAGTCTGTAGACGAGTCGGACCCCGTCGGTGCGTCATTGTCGCATTGCATATCTTCGCAGTTTGTACGTGCACACCTGATTGGACAGGTACAGCTTTCTTTTCCTGCCATAATTCCTGAATGAACAAACGATTTTCCAAACATGAAGATAAGAATATGAAGATAAGAATATGGAAAGAAAATAATATAAACATTTGCATTATGATGTTGCAATGCATACCGTTGATTGAACATCGGCGGTGGCTAATACTTTCTGCGTTTTTCGTGGAGAGATACCAGTTTTTTTTTCTGGGCAACTAACATCTTAGTCGGTGACGCTTGACTCAAATCGGTGACACGACATGCGTGTGTAGTAATTTAGGAATAAGTGAAAAAATACAATATATTGGTGCGTATGCGCAGGATATATGAAACATGAGATGATTATCTTAACTTCCGTGTACAGATTATCGAAATACAATGTGCAGATTTTTTTTGAAAATGACCATGAACGTGATCACCGTGTCAAGATTGGGGTAAATATTGATGGAAGAAACCTTATTTCTGGGGAATTCCAGCCCCTACAAATATTTGTGAAATACATTAATTTGTAGTAGTATTTCGGACATCGTATCACCCCCTCTCAGTTATTGTATATATGCGCTATGTTGCAAAAATTCCATTTTTCTTACCGAGTATTGATCTTCCTTCCAAAAAATCTGAGCACAAGTCGGTGACAATAACATAACCTGACCCCTAGACAAAAGAACTAGGTCAGTCATCGCCTAAGATATGTTGCATGTGATAATATACAGACTAGAAGTTAACTTTTCCTGCACATATTGATATGTGAACCCCATTCAAGATGCTTGTTAATAATCTTCCCCAAAATCTTCGTTTCATTAACTTCCGTTATCATATCAATTTCCATTATTAAATTGAAATTAGATGCAATATCTTTATTCTTCGAGAAGAGTATACTACATGTTTTTCCGGTATTCAGTGACAATTTGTTTGCTTTTATAACGAACTCATAAAACCACCGTCCTCCTCCGCAAAACCACCCGCGGAGGAGTGATCACGTTCTTAAGGAGGTTCGACCACGTGCATGCGGAGGATCGGCCACGTGCTTGCGGAAGACCAGGCATGTACATGCGCAGAACAGCTTCCGGTGGAGAGCCCAATATAAGGAGGCAGCCACAGCTCTCTGGGAGTCAGTCGGGGCAAGGTACCAGAGGAGACACATCACCCTGAGACGGTTCTGTCCTTTGGACAGGCGAGGGAGAGGACTTAGCAGTTTCCCGTACCTCCGCACATATTGACCTCCGCAGTGCGGAGCCCCTGGACTCCATGTAAGGGAAATTTCAACGGGAAGGGTGTGGGTCCCAGATGAAGACAATCGTATGAATCCGGTCTAACGGCCCTTCAATTTATGAACCCCGGCCCTCTTCACTTGCAGCTGACGGCAAGGCGGCGATCTCTTCTTGCACACTGGTGCAAGCGTGAGGGAAGTCTCTGATGAACCTCCGCAACCCGCGGACCTGTGAGGGACGTCCCCTGATGTGCGGAGACACTCCGTCCCCGCATTAAACGTACCTCCGCAACCGCGGACTTGTGAAGGACGTCTCTGACGATACTCCGCACCCGCGGAGGTGGCGAGGGAAGTTTCCTGACGTGCGGAGACACCCAGTCTCCGCAGGCGACGACCCTCCGCACCCGCGGACGAGGGAGGTGTAGCAGACGTGCGGATGACCCTCCGCAAGGGCGAGGAGACTCTGCGGAGCCTCGGGACCTCCGCAGCGCGGAAGACCTCCGCAGAGAGAGGACCTCCGCAGCGCGGAAGACCTCCGCAGAGCCACAGGACCTCCGCAGAAGTGAGGACCTCCGCACCGGCAACACCTCCGCGGACGACGTCGAGACGACCTCCGCAAGTATCTACCTCCGGAAACGGAAGAATTGCGGAGCCAGGGAACCTTCACCTCCGCATGGACTTCGCGCAGGTAAAGCCCGGTGACTTAGTCTAAACCTGGTCACTGTGTAATTTGGGGAAACATTTCATATATTTTGTGAGTGAGTAACTTGTCGAATTTGGTAATAAAACCCGTGTCTTTGAATTAATATGTCTTCAGCACTTTTCTCTAACCAGAGAAATACTATGGAATTGCGGACGTCTCACTATTAATTGTCTATAGCGTTCGGACACAGAGACGAGAGGTACTACAAAAAGACTATACGAAAAATAAACACAACGAGAAACAACCACGGCACCAAATAACCATCAATCGTAAAATCGCTACACTTTAACCCAATCAGATAAAATTTCTAGATCTCTAGTCATGGATTTATACAATTGTTAAATATTTTCAGATTGACTGAAAACAGTCGTATCGTCAGCAAACAATATACACTGAGAATTGCTTAGGTTAAGCGGCAAGTCATTAAAATGAAGTTTTGTTTATGTCATTGCAAATGTAAACCTCTGTTCACAACTTGTATTTATGTAATACGACCCAATGCAGTGTTAATACACAATGTAATACTGGGATGTATTGTGAAGAATCTATCGGTGCTATGTTATCGAGAATAACCTGACCAATTGATAACAAATTCCAAAAACGGATTACACCAATTCAATTTCCTAGATCTTCTGGGAACATATTATAACTGGAAGTTTCAAACGGGATGTGAAGGAACACACGGAATCATAGGGGTTGTAAGTGCAAGAAAATGAGATGGAACAAATTTCTGTCAAAATTATCGCCGTTGTTTCCAACCTATACCACAGCAGGCTTGAACTTCAGTCCCCCGACAGTTTTGTTTCCCTGAATCAGAAAGTTTGAGGAAAAGATGAGACTCAAATATGGTGAGTTGGCGACCCATGGAACTGTTTTAACCGTGAGGAACTGGAAAAAAACCCTAGAATCTTACAAATGCCGTGAGAATGTCGCACGAATGTTACGGTTCAGAAGTCGCCGCAGTTCACGTGATCTGTCGTGAGATGCACGTGCGACTTCCGTGCGACACCTACACGACGTTCGTGTTTTATGGCCCATCTGAAGACAAGTGAAATAGGGATTTGCTTATTGGATCAACGAGGGCGCAAATGAAAATCATGACTGGCATATTCCTCGATATTGTTTATCCGAATAGATGCAAATACTGATTCAAACTTGAATCAGGAAAATCAGTGGAATCGAGACTTTAGATAAGCAGCTGTATTTCTGAATATCCCGCACCCATATCTATTGTTATCACATGACTATAACGCCTGCTCACTGGAATACAAATGACACAGTATATATATGATATAGGCTCGAACTTGATCACTGGAAGCCAAAAGAATTTCTCGTCTCTCGTGATCTGGCTTGCTTTTGGTTGCTGTTCGAACAACAAATGAATCTTGTTCCATGAATATTTGAGTACCAATTTGCATATGTCTCCTGTACTCTACCATGCACAGAATGAATTCATGAAATATTATATTGTTTTCCACACAAGCAAATAAAAAAGAGGAAAACAAATGAGTCATTGGGGCTATAAGAAACAACTATGTACGTCAAATCGTGTTCCAAAATGACGTTGACAAGAAATGTGAACTTTGAATATTGGGCCATGGACTGTTGTTAGCTGATTAAGTTTTTATTCGATACATTATTGATGATGTTTTGTTCTCTGAATAATGTTGTCCAAATCACATGAATTCCAAATCACGTCTGTTTTTCTTGTTTTGATGGGAAAAAAGTTCACATCTCCACCTGATTATTGTATTGTATCGGGGTATGTTTGAAATGATGAATCGTATCATTTGACATCAAAATAATTATTCTGGCAGATTTATTGGTGAGATTTATTAGTCAGTTTTGAAAATATCATGCGATCACCAGGGGGTAGTTCACCGGGGGGTAGTGTTAGGTTCATTTGATTACTAACAGTAAACCTGAGACTTTTGGATGGTTTATTTGGCAGTATGGTCTATAATATGGGACGATTGTAGTGAAGTTTTTGTAAAGATAAAATAATGTTATGTGCTGGAACACCCACTTTTGCATATGGCAGATTGTGAAATCGAAGGCAATTTCGGATTTATTATTATGTGTTTTCATATTATAACACAAAATTTACCCCATGAACTTTTGCAGTTGGTATTTTTCTTGATTCGCTATGTAATTTCAGAAATTTTGATACTAAAATGTTAATTCTAGCTTCATTATTCATGATTCAACGGCCTTTCATGGGAATTTCAAAAAGAGAAAAATAACCGCGGCTTCGTCCGTATATAAAATTGTTAGAATTATATGAAAAAATTTTTTTTGAATGTCATCCAGGCTAATATTGACCAGTAAGAACCCTACTCTCAACCCAGCATGGGTGACAGGCGGTAACATTCCATCCTCCCTAAAGTGACATTTTGAGATTTTGTTACAGCGAATTTATAGATCAGGCAGTTTTACAGTTACATGTAAATTTAGCCAGGAACCAGACAAGATCACACTTGTCGCCATGTATGTAACAAATACCATATCATCTTGTTTAATGTCCAATTAATGTTTTTGAATTTGTTCAGCACAGATACAAATCAGGAGGGGGGGGGGGGGGGGTCAGGTTAAAAAATTTACCTGTTCTGAAATATATCACAAACACGGTTGTTGCGGTATCTCGCCATGAATGATAGTAATAGCTTAAAGCTTTCACTGTTGAAAAATTTGAGGGAAAAAAATATGTGTCAAACTCTGGCACTTTCCGACTCACCGAAACTAGACTGAGAAGATTTCGAAACGTGTTTGGGACGAATGTTCGATGTACCCGCAAGAGCTTTGCTGATCTTTCGAGAGACAAACTGGGATTAGTTCAGTAAAAACCTCTGACATCCGTACCAATGAGTAGATTTCTTATACAACTTTAAAAATACCAAATACAGCCTGAAAAATACCGAAACAACAGACTACACATACACTGGAGTAACCACGACAAGCAAACACATCGTGCATTCGGACACGGGCCATGCATTCGGACACACGTGTAGATCGCGCATTGTGCATTAAGAGCCGATCTTGTCAAATATGGTCGGATATAATGGAAAATCAGGTTTGAACCTCCGCTAAGCCGTAGTCTCGTGGGGGTGGATTGATGAAGAGTAGTATCCACCCGAACATTGCTCAAACCGTGGTCTACCCTTGAACCTTCATTTAGCTGAGCGTGGACTTTTCGGTAGTTTATAAGTAATATCATCTGTTGCTCGCGAGTGAGCGTTATGCGAAACGAGGATACTTCCGTATTGCAAATATGGCCGAACTATTATCATTGTTCTATTCAGTGGCAAGACGGGAATATGTCATCCGAGTCACATAACTCGAGTCACATAACTAAGTGGGACCCAGTCTTACCCAGTCGTACAAATTGTCAGATTCTTGTTACAGGAATGCACCAGTTGGTAGCAAGGGACCTGCACGGAATCGTCAAATAATATTACACATTTTCTGCTTGCTCATCCCCCTCCTTCTCCCCCTTCGCCAAGCCTACATTAACATTGACAGTACCAGTGGACAATATTCATCTATTATCATGTGTATACTCCCTCCATATTGCGTTGTGTAATATTTGTAACAAATTATTATTAGAAGATGGCTTTATATTCTATAGCGACTAAATGTTTTGTGATTTCAGTTTTGTGCTTCATAATTATTTTTTTCTACATTGTTTTTAATGATTTGGAATATCATGATTTTGGCTCAATAAAATGTTTATTGCACAGAAGGGGTTAGCCAAAAGGGTATGTGAGCAAGATTCGAAACGTCACATTATTTTGCGTTATTTTGTATGTAAGTGAGTATCAATCTATTACCGCCAATACAACTAGATTGTGATGACGCCAATAATAAATGTAAAATACAAGATTTTGGGATAGAAACAAAGCCCGACAAATAGTTTATTCAAAGACACACTGGAGTCGTCAGGGCAGACAGTATGTGAAATTTAGTTGTTTCTACTGTACACCTGATGAAATTAGTAAGCAACTGCCCAACAACCTATGAAAATGATTTAGAAATCCGAAACAAATCCCACAGAATAGATGTATGACAAATACATAAGTACCCAATCACAAGCCAAAAGGCTACTGAGTTGATGGTATCCTCGGGGACAGGTTTAACGTCCACCAGCAGTGATACCAGCTCAGTGGTATGATTTGAAGAGTATAAAAAATGCACTGGCACAAGATAATTGTAAGAGTAACACATAACATAAAACAGTAAAAGCAATAAAAATTCAATGAGTGACATTGAACAAATTTTGTTGAATTATTTAAGTTTGCTTCTGACTAAAAGTTCAAGTAGATTTTGATGCTTCTTGTAAGCTGTTGCTATTTTAATATCACCATCAGTATTTTTGTTGAGTTGTTTCATATGTTTTGTAACAATTTGGGCCGAAAGAGCACCTGTTTTTGAGAAGGGTACTATATACACCAGGTCGAATTTACTTTTACTTTTGTTCAAAGGGTCATACTTTGTAAATTTTTTAACGTTGAGGCCATGAGGTTCGAAAGTACCTAGAGTATCAATCCAACAATATTCCCTTTCAAGTCGCCATTGTTTGTTTAAAAGTTCATCACCAAGATCGGAAACCTGTTCAATTGGTAAAAGAGAAAAACATTCGATGGAAAATTCAATTTTGCTGTGAAATTTAGATAGATGACTGTATAATGCATTTTCCTCATTGCAGCTAGTTATTGCAGCACGGTGACGGTTGTTTCTGAATTTGAGTGATTTACCGGTTTCACCTACATATTGTTTTTCGCAAAGCTTACAAGTGTATAGATAAATTATATTTTCTGAGTTGCAATCCAAAGCTGAGTTGATTGAGTAGGTTTGTTCAATAACTGATCCTGAGAAATTTTGACAATTTGGAACTAAATGACATGTTTGACATAGTCTAGAATTACAAGGTTTTGAGCCAGATGAGCTAGAAGTGGGCAATTGAAAATCAGCACCTAGCCTTTCCTCACTGTTTAGAATTCTCAATGTTTCATTCTTTATTTTGCGAAGCCAACGTTTTGAATAGTTACGTTTCGAAAGTGCCTTGAATAATGTTTGGCAAGCTGATTCAACATCATCTGGATACGAGCAAATTTGGAAAAATCGAAAAACTTGGGACTTGATTAGTCCTTCATAAGTGTGCTTTGGATGAAAAGAGAGCTTATGCAGCAACTGATAAGTATCCGTTGGTTTGAAGAAAACTTTTGCTTCTAATGTGTTTTCTTTGCTCCTGAACAAAGTAGTATCCAGAAAATTAACTGAATCAGTGCTAATTTCAGCTTTGAACTTGATTGATGCCCTATGAGAATTGAATATTTCGAGAAACTGATTAAATTTGGAAGTGCCGTGTGACCAAATGAGGAAAATGTCATCTAAATACCTATAATAGCAATCTGGTTTGAATGGACACTTTTGTAATGCTTGTATTTCAAATTCAGCCATATAAATATCTGCATAATGAGGTGCATATTTCTGACCCATGGCTGTGCCTGAAACTTGTAGAATGTCTTACCGTCAAATTCAATGTCATTACATTTAAGTGAAATTTCCAATAATTCTATTATACCTTTGAATAGTTCATTGTTTTCCAGAGTCGGAAAAGCATTTTTAATTGCTTGGATTCCTTCTTCATGATTTATGTTGGTATACATACTTTCAACATCTAAAGTGATTAGTAAAGAATTTGGATCTAAATCAAGCCCTCTAACTTTATCTAAAAAGTCATACGTGTTTTTGATATATGATGGATGCTTATTCGCTTGATCTTTTATATATGAATCAATATACATAGCTACTTTTTCAGATTCACTGCTGCAGTCAGAAACAATTGGGCGCCCTGGAGGCATTAAATTTGGAATTGGCCAGGAGTCTTTGGGTTTATGAATTTTAGGTAGCATATAAAATCTTCTTTGACGAGGGTGTTCTGGTGGTAAAAAAAATTGGAATACTTTTTCAGAAAGGCATCCAGAATTGCGTAATCCTTTTAAAATTTTTGTTATTTTTTCTGAATTTTCTAGGTAAAGAGGAGTGTCAATTTCTCTGTAATGAGCTGGAAGAGTTTGAATAACCTATGTTTTGGGGACATGGAGTTATGACCTTGACGAAAGCAAACCTCATCATGCTTTGAAACCAAATTGGCAGAATCGTTCCTGTCTGTGGTTTTAGAAACTACGTATGATTAGCCAAATACTTCGTGCTTCAGTGTAACACCACATAAATAAATTTGTTGTACTTGACTGCAAGTCTCATGAATACACTCTTTGAAACGAAACAGAATTTCAGAATGGCGAATTACACCTCCGTTTCTTTAAATAGTGTCAGTAAATATTTAGGAGTTATCATATCAAAGTTGAGAAACAATAGTCACACTATGTCGAATATCTTTTTCTGCATTACTTGTGAAATCAATTCAAATCAGCAGAAATGACCACGTGGCAATGTTTGACCCGGAATTGTTACCACCCGTTGTTGACAAATACAACTAGCTTAACAGGATTTTTTAAAAAAGAAAATGATTCATTCATTATCATATATGTTATTTTAGTACATGATTGATATTTTCTCAAGGAGGTGCTTTGGAACAATTAGGCAATTTATTATTGTGAGTGTGTGTGAGGTAATTCATCCATGACAAAAATCTGTGACTGTATATGTTATTGAATCAAACTGTCACTAGATATGTAACTATTTTTCACCGTTTTATAGTCGCAATACTCAGGATTATCAAATTGAAGACTAGCTGGGTTTTGCAATTTCAAATTTCCATGCAATTCCAATATCATATATTTGTATGCAGATAAATTGACTTCTCATTTATAGGTAGATTTATTATACTAGAATAATTATTTCATTTCATATCATGGTTTGGAGCTAACTTCGGAACATAATCCAGTGTATAGTCACATGCATTCAAATAACCCACAACTGACAGATTGAAAATATGACTCCATTGTGGAGCACCTTCCCCAACGTTTCCAGGTCCTGACGGGAAATCGTAGTGTTCCTGAAACGACAACTATAGATGGGGTAAATATGTTCTACAGCATCAGAGTGTGTGAAACCGTAGAATATGTCAGGACATTTCGAAGTGACACTTGAGCATAATGACAACCTTCTACATCATTCATTAGGCGCTCCATATGAACACTCTGAGGCGCTGATAATTATATATGTTTGTATATTATATATGCAAGTGGAGGATGTTGCCTCACAGAGGGATCTGATGTCACAGGTGGATATTTTTGATCTGGGAACACACAACTGCGATTGCCGTTGAGATCGGCGGGATCTGGACGGCCTCTACAGTTCATGTATGGTCATGCAAGGTGGCCACTGCCGAGTCATTGAAGCCTTAAAATGCACCCGCTTGAACAAAAGGGAGCCAATATAATTCCATTCAGACGGGACTCATCAGGGCCTTTTATGACCGAAATGTTGGGAAAACCCGACACCCACACTAATGAAGGGGCACATCAGAAGTCCCTGTTTAGACGCAAAACCTACCAACTCGGTCTTGTCATTTTGCCCTAAAGTTGGTTTGGAGGACATCCAATGCTTGACGTTTGTGCCAAGCTGACGAAGCGAGATTGCAGACTGGCCTGCAGTGCAGAGCTCCTCTCTTTCGAAATGTAATTTTTCAGGATTTGCTAAATTATTGCCAGCTTCATTGGTGTAGGAACATATACCTTGTTGATTATGGCAGTTATGATCGGGAACAACTCGTTGGAAGATTTCCTGAACAGCCAGTTTGGGTTGGGATCGAGAGCACATGATGTCGTTCTTCACCGAGAGCTTCTGTTCCTTCTTGCTTAAAGGTGCAGACTCACAGAATGGCACACCACCAATGGCTTATTAATGACTGTAATTTACTGACCCGTTACTATCAGTTTAGCTGTAATGGCTGTGATGATGTCATTGGGGAGAGTGGGCGGACAATACTGGTTCGCAGCTATCCCCCAGTATGTTCTTGGTAGGCCTGGAAAGGCCTTGGAGTCCTTGAATTCCTTGGGACTGATTTGTTTATTGTTATTTGGTGTATACTGCGACTCATATACCTTCACACAACTTTCGCTGTACAGCTGGTGGAACAATTCTATCTTGTTGCGTCTCCATTTCCGTTCACATATCCGCTGCTCCTGTTCAGTCTCTCTCAGCTCAGGGGGCATAATGTCTCGGCTTGATGGACTTCTGCTGAGCTGGCACACGTGTATCCACCAATTCTGCCATAACGGTGTAGTACATGCCAGCTGGCTGGTTCACAGCAATACAAGCAGTCACATCATGTAGATCCTGATCTGCTCGTCATAGTCCCTTTCGGATGTGAAATTAGACGGACATCTACACGACACGTCACATAATGGTCTTCCAAAAGTTCGGACTCATTTTTATATTTTTGTGATGTGATTTTTTTCTTCATATATCGTATTTCAATGAAAATGTAGACGGTTTGTCGAACATTCAGATATTTCATCAAACGCGGGCCGAGTTATCACATTGAAACTCTGTCACAGGGGCGTTAACATCACAATGGGGTGACCATAGTGGTGTTCATTCTGCTACTGTTACTGAAATAAAAGGGTCAAAATCGCTCATCGTAGCAAACATTTGTTCTGTGTAGCGAACTATTTGCTACCTTCCTCGACAATTGTCGTCTTCTCGAAGACAATTCGTTGATATCTTTGCCACAGACAGGACTGTGCTTTTGTATTTGGAACCATATGTGATTGACCTAAAATACTCTTGACGACTGGAATCAATGCTATGTCCACCACAAAATGTGTACACATTGTCATAACTCCGGTGTGTGTTATATAAATTATGAACATAGAATTCACAATTTGTCTTTTGTGACGAAACTACTAAGCATTTGGAATTCTTATTGCGAAATGGATATGGTACATTTATTTTGACCATAGCACTCTTGTCCCATATTTCTAGTCCGGCATGTGGTGAATGTCCGTCAGTATCAAACATACACTAATATCCATTTCTGGTATTTTCAATGATAAATTTACTTGCCAATTGATCGTAGATCTAGGAAAAATACGGAATGACAACATACACAGCAGCAATCTATTCTATACTTTGGTTGTATTTTGTTGAAAAGTGATCAAATTTGATGTGAACTACTATTTTTGGATCAAACAAAGCAGAAAAATGAGAAAAATGCGGAATGACAACATACACTGCAGCAATCTATCTAGTACTTTGGGTATTTTGGTGGAAAGTTATATCAAATTTGATGTGAACTGAACTGCCATTTTTGGATCAAACAACGCCACGGAAAATTGCTACCATACATTCTCGGCTATATGAAAAGACGACATTTTGATAGAATGTTGATTCAAATGTTTTTTTTACGGAACTTCGAAGGATTATATCTTAAGGCCCAGTCACACTGACGATACGCCCAAGATACGAACATGCTGCGACCTAAAATTTTTGTAATCGTAGACAAATCGTGACACGAACGTACGACTGGTCGTACAGGTCGTGAATGGTCGCAAACAAGAAACTAGTCGCAGCAAGGTCGATGGACATGTTCGAAACTTCCAACCTACGATCTCTGGTCCACTGGACGTAAGATCTGCGACTCCTACTGAGCAGTCGTAGATGGGTTGTATAACTTCTGAAATCGTGTATCATACAATATAAGTGGAGTAACATATTTCTTATCTGCGCGATATGTTCGCAACTAACACTCTGATAGCGTTGGGAACGAGCTGTTGTCAAAATTATAATGATTGCAGTGTATCAGTATATTTATGCTAACAACTGCGATTTATGATGGTTGCTCGCGAAGAATACTCAATTTAAGAAACTGTATTACATCATTTTGTTTCAAATTTACTGGAAATAGCCATATTTTCCTAAATACTTCGATATACTTATACACTAAACAAATGTACATGAGAGATTATATTATGATAAGGAAAGATATTAATGCTCATTATGTACCAAGAGACGTATTATGGTTGGTCCTTTGCAATCGTATGCTTCATGTGTTAACCAATGCTAATGTACAATGCATGTTTGAAATATTGGTATCGCACAGGGTAAAATGTATATCCATTGTCCACAGATTTCTTTTAGGCTTCAATAGGTTTATATGCTTGCAGCTGCCGTGCTGAGAATTGTTACAGTAACTGTTCGTAGAATTTAATGTCCACACAATACCTTTCCAGAATCATACTGTACGTGTATTTCCGACATCAGCCATTCACATACTATGCCAACTGTTAAATCTGATCACCTTGACAACAAAGACTCGAAAAAGTGTGCACCGATCCGTCGGTAGGCACGTCGACGTGTCGGACCAACGACCAATTTGTGCACACCACATGCGCAGTGATTTCACGTCGGACGTTTCTACGACGGACGGAGCTTCCACCGACACTCAACCGACGTTTGTTTTACGACGGGTTGGTGCACTAGGCCCCTGATTCATCTCTGGCTGTGTTGTACAATGGGAATTTGATACACCTCTGCTTTGGTTACCAGCTTTCCATTCGTTTATTTATTTGTAAAAAGTTTTTTTTTCATATGACTAAATTAGCTGATTTCTAAATCACACAGTTGTTTGCACGACCTTCTTTCCTTCTCAAGAACTCAAACGCAAATGAATCGGTTTATGAAACAACACGACACCATTTTCTGTTACACATTGAACAAGAATACATCTCAAGGTTGAATAATGTAAATATAGTGTTAGTTTACTTCAACACTCATTTACATATGATGGTGTTATTTTTTATGTATGTTTATTTAACATCACAATGTAGAGCCCTGCACGTTGCTAAATAATATTCAAACATTCGTTTCATTGCCTGATTTTTTTAATTGTCTCTAGTTTCTTCACATCAGATAACTTCCAAAATATCCATACTGGTGTAAACATTGCGTTGATACAAATCTTTCATAGAAATGGTCAATATAACGTCTTAAATGTCGATGGATTATGTTCGATAAATAGTTTCGGTTCATCAAGCCTTCTACTTGCAGAAGACCAAGGTTCACATATACGATAAGAGCGCAGTGTGGCAAAATACACAGTGTACGATTTTCAGATCGAATTGTCTTCCGATTAACGCGTTTATATAACACAACTTCCTTGATTCATCTCAGTATTTGTGTATCAAAAAATTAGTTAATGTCATAAATACTGCAGCCTAACCGAAACACAACTTCCTCAATTTATCTCAGTATTTGTGTATTTAAAAAAAGTACCATGTGCAAAGTTTGTCTGCTTTGGGTTCTCCATTTTTTTCAGCGAACACTGTTTAACTAGTGTTGAAATATATATACATATCAATACACTGGATAATGCAATTCTGTACGGGACTCCAAATAAACTAAATCCTAGTCCGGTTACGTCGTGGCGACTGCGATTTTACACTTACAGTGTACAAACACACTTTTAAAGTTAGAATCACTTTTAGAATTGACAAAATTTATTCATTCTGCGGTAGCTTTATTTTGCCTATAGAATAAGATATCGTACAAATTTGGGTCTGAAAATGTGTATTACGTGCCTAAATAGAGTTGCCAAATCAAGATTCAAATCATTTTTTTCCTCAAAGCGGCCCGCCTTGCAAGCGATTCCTACACACAGTCTCGTGACGTCATTGGTATTTGTGTAGATACTGTGGCAACCGGCAATGTAGGCAGGCCGATCATTATCTATCCACTGTTTTCATGACGATTAACGGCAATTTTCTGAGTATCTGTTGTCGAACTGTGCATATTTTCTTTACATTCCTGACTCTCTCGAGATGTAGTTTCAAGTTTGCGTGACAAACAAGAATGCTAAATTTGGCTGATTTTAAAATTGATTCCAACTTTAATTGCGCTTGATAGGTCCAGTGTGAGAAATGTATGGATCGACCTAGTGCCGCATTGAAAAGATTTTGATGATGGCATTAGGAAATCAAACGCCTTTGGAACAGAAACAAACTGCGAACGAACATTTATATATGAAGTCACACTGGGGTCTACAGGGGCAGACAGAATCAGAGCACAACTGCCCAACAACTTATTATATCAATTTAAATATTCATATAACAATTCACCTAATCCCAAGTGAAAATACGTACTGATTTGATGGTGTCATGGGGACAGGACAAACTCAACGACCACCAGCAGTAACTACGGGTCAGTGGTATAAATGTATGCATCAGCATATTACCACTAGTGTCAGATGTTGACGAGAAACACTGTGATATTTTATGTGACCTTTTCGTGGTAATATTCAACAAACATATTCTGATAATAGCCACATGACCGTACGAATTCCAGCACAGTGTGTCTTCACAGAGGCCTAATATGTTTGTACTGTATCTTCTCGTTGGAAAACTACAGGCAACTCTTGGGAAGGAAACACCAACAACAGGACGTGATGTTCAAAACTCATTTCGTGACCAGTTTCATGGTCACATTGTTGTATTCACAATTCAAAAACAGTTGGTCCACTTATCAACAGGGAACTAACGTGCGGACTTCTTTGAATTGCTGTTGAGCATCTCATTCGTTTACACAGTAAGATACGGTTTTATTACAATATATTTTCACTTGCAAATACTACTGGCAGCAACAGAAATGTTTACAAAAATTGTATATTACATCGAATCCAGGAAAATGTATTGCAGTTAATATAATTTCAGTTAATACCCATTGGTTAAACGTAATAAACGTGTTCAAGAACCACGACTGTCCACAAGCACGTGAAATAATAATTCATGAAAGATTTCTTACCATCCCAAATATGCACCCCCTGTAAGTTTATAGGTCCAATTTCAATGAATTCACAGAAACTATCCGGGCGTATTCAGGGAATTATTGGAAAATGCACAGATGGTTAATCCCGAACTTTATGTGGTATGTGCATTCTTCAAAGTGTGTATAATCCACACCTGATGGTAGCGTCTGAAATAAATTTTAGAAAACATTTCCATGCTTCAAAGACTGAAGGGTGGTAGCGTAAAACCAGATACCAAACTAATGTGACATCTACTCTGAAAAGAAAATAATCATTAAAACTAAACTATTGGTAAAAATCATATTTGCAAGGCTGTCCGTCACCTGCCAATCAAATAAAATCCAAATTTTTGATTGCCGTTGGGCAGTTTTTGGCAGATATAACGGAGAGATCACCATTTCTGGATGATATAATGATGAAAAAAATTACTGATATCAATAAAGTAGTGACGACTTCGTGGAGAGGATTCTGAAGCGACTGTGGATAACTTTTAATTTTTACTTAGTTAAGAACAGAGGCAACAGGTGTTTTTTTTTCGAAATCCTATTGCCAAACTTTATTCTATGAGTTGAAGATGACACGGATGCATAAGTCAAGAGTGCTGGGAGTATTGGAGTTATATTTCTTATAATATCAATATAAAAACAACGCTAATAAATATATTATTTTGTTGTCCTTGTGTTGCGGTGTTCTTTAACTAATAAATAATTAATCGTTTGTTCGAGCATTAAGATTTAAGTTAGCATTTCTCAATGTTATCAATTGATAATTCAATTAACATTTCTCAATGCTATACATTGATAATTAAGTTAACATTTCTTATTGTTATAAATCTGTACGAGTCCATGTATATTTTGTTGTGCTGCTCCTACTTTTTCAATATATATTGCACAATCGTTTTAAATACATCATCCAATTCATTGAGCATATTCAGAATTTAATGGAATTCTGTGTGTTGTGTTCGTTTACCAACTCACATGAATTTTCTTGGATGGATCTTCGTTCCAACATTTGTGTCATTTCTCGATTTACACCAACATTTAGAGGCCTGTCTCTTTCGAGGCATCGGACATTCTATGAAGACCTGTAAAACTGGTACATCTCACATTCACCCTGTATAGATGGTGAACTGCCGATGAAACACATCCCCAGTGAACTCTACATATACACGCATATGTTCACCATATCACCACATTGTCGCGTTCTCTATATGCGTTAGTACATCTGTACATGAACATAATTTGCAACCTCTCGTTTTATCATTCATCTTTTCAAGAGGTTTGACACCACATGTTGACATTTAGGCCAACATAGGCATAACTTACTATACATATCCAGTTTGTACCAACTCCGTACCAATTTGAACGTTTGAACAGATGCGTCTGAGTTCACTTGCGGTTCAACAAGAATTCGGCGACGTACTAGCATGTGAATTTCTACATGATTAGATGGAACCGATTTTCCATCAAGAATCGCGCGGATCGTTATCTGGATCGTGTAGGAAACATGCATGCACTACTATTATACTAGCAAATCTGTATGCATGAGACTTCGAGTAGAAACACTTACCTGCTTATGGAGCGCGGTAATGCGGAATTTGTTGGTGTTAAAATCGGATTCGGCATTGATACAACATTCTATAAAATCTTTATTCTTGAGAATAATTAATATTATTTATTCTTCAGAATAAGTACCTAAAGTCAAACTAATGCAGGATTAATTTTGATGAGTGGACATTTTCCAGATTTCATTCCGGTGCACAGAATCTAGTATGCTTAACGTGAAATATCGCCAAACACATTACTTCAAGTGGTCAAAAAGGCGAGGTGGTCAGCAGAATGTCCAGGAGCAAAGTGAAAATAATTGTACAATTTGAAAACCTCCGTATTGTCCATAATATTCTTGTTTAGTAAATTATTAGTAATTTTTTCAAATTATTATAATGCCTTTCCTGTTAGATAGTGTAAAACCTATCGAAGGCTGCACTAACATGTTGGACAGTGCACATAATGTTTCTGTATCTTGTGTGTATCACAAAAATAAATGTAAAATATGTCCAGAAAATGGAACAAACCATGAATAAATTATCACTCAGTTTGAATAACGATTTTTTTTTAGGAATCGAGGTATTCAAACTCCTGATTGGCATAACCAGTTCAATCGCTTCGTCTCTAAATATTTTATTTTTCGTCACATATAGAACATATTTCGAATATCACGCACATACCATGACGGCAAATTGAGATGCATAAATATAAACATTTCATTTGCCTGAAATCATGAAAATGCGGACTGTAGAAATTGGAAGGATCATAAAAAGCGGGAATGATACACCCGGGCATTAAACAAAGCTAAAACACACAAACTGATCAATTCACGTTGAAAACTACCATGTTACTGAACAATATACTACTAAACCATAAAATGTACTGAACAATATACTACTGAACATTAAATTACTACACGATAAAAGGTACAGAACAATATACTACCAAACTATAAAGTATCTATAACGTGTTTTGCTACGAATATTCAAAGAAATGTCCTCGAGATCCCAGAATTTAGGAAATCACTGCAGTTTGGAATGATCTCCAAATACTCCCTGTTTTTGTGAATCTTTCCTAACGTAGGCTGTAACCGCCTATCCCATTGCTTTATCCCATTGCTCTATCCCATTGCTATTCCCATTTTTCACTTGCATGTATTTTTTGGCGAATACATGTATGGTTAGTACGGTATGAATAAACACTACATTAAACATGCCGAGCATTGTTCTATTGAAAACAAAGAACAAGAGAGTCACATTCGGGTTTATATAGTTTTATCATCAGAATAGTTTTGAGAATGCTGATGGATGGGACATATGCAATACTACTACTTTGAGTTGTGTACAATGAACCATATATAATAGAGAACACTAATATTTCCGAGACATGACAGTAACGGCTATGAGAGAGAAAACAAAATCAGTGACAACCACACAACACAAAAACAAAAATATAAGTAATTAAAATCAGCTGAAAAGTACCGGGGCATTTCCTGATGCCCATGTGGCGACCTAGGGGAATTCATACGATATCAATACGTGTGATAGATCAATACAAACATTCAGTGAGTCTTTTGATAAAGTATTTGGTCGGGCTTTGTTTCTATTGCAAAATGTTGTATTTTATGTTTGTTATTGGAATCATAAAAATTTGGCTGTATTGGTGGTGATAGATTGATACTTACATTCAAGTCATTCACCTGTGTACATTTGTCTTCTATTGATTTTAGAAAGAAACTTTGAGAGTAGAAACAGGACAAAATACCTTACACTCTGCATAGGGTAATGTTTTTTCAATAGTTTTTAATTTTCACGTGCATTAAAAGACGTAGAATCATTACCCAGTATTAAGTATTCCGAGCAAACAAAACAGGGTCCGTTATCCAATCTCATAGTCCGGGGACAGAAAGTCGTATTAGGTATACGAAGTGAGAGAAAACAAAAATGACAGGGAAACTGATGAACCCCCAAAAATGGTCACTAGGTAGTGAAATCAGGTGAAATTTCCTGCCCCACTAGTGGCACCCGTCATGAATTCCCCAAAATTAACATGAAAATAGATCTAGTTATATGTCAATACATAATTAGACTAAAATTGCCGTTAAATCATCGATCAACATGAATTTATGTTTCCCATATAAGGTATAATGAAGCTGTTTAATGAACGACAAATATTAAGCTGTTTAATAAACGATAAATAGTAATTCTCTTACAAAGCTCCTATTTATAAGAACAGTCAACAGTGAACAAAAGATTATCGAAAAGATTGTTCCTCAATAAAGAATAGATAATTAATTATAAACAAAACCAGTACCTACCTTACTGTAATATAGAAAGTCCTGGCTGTGATCAAAGGTAACATAATAATAGTAATATAATAATATTAGATGCCAGAACTATTGTTAAAATATTTTGATGACAGAAATATTGTTAAAATATTTTGAATGCAACACCTGGAGTTGTACAAATAATTTACAGTATTGCTACAAAATGTCATGAAATTATTCAAAGCAGCTGTCCGGAAGATTGTATGATTCTAAATGGTCCATTTTGGGGTCAAGCTCGTTCAATGGACAAAGTAATATGTACGTTCCAATTAATATTTTGAGGCTGAACATGTTTATGATGGACTTCCTCCTATTTTAATAATAAAATATTACTAATTCGTATGTAAACAAGCAAAATCAATCACACTTTGAAATATAAAGACGTTTCTGCTGTCAAATTTCAAACTACTGTCCCGTGCCCGGAGTTTTGGAAGACAATGTTTGGTAACACAAACTAATGGATCCAGACAAAGGAATATGATTTCGACTAACATTTTAAAAGTTAGTCTACATCCGAGTTTGTTTGACACCCTTTTTGTGCTACTTTTCCCACTTATAGATCACATTTTTGGACGGATTTAAATGTTCTGGTTGTCATTCTAAGCAATGATGAGAACATGGTTTGCTCTAGCTGGGTGCTACAAATGAAACATATTTTCTATTGTTGCAATCTAAACCTAGAATATATGCATATTAAACCCTAGATATTATTCCTCATATATTTTCCTTATACAGTTTCCAATCGAAATTAGTATACGTTTATTTACGTCCAGTTTATGATACATTAGCGTTTGCACTATTTGTATATTTCCGCGTACAATTGTATGTAATTTCCAGTCGATATGACTACATGTGCATGAATTTCATCGAATGGGATTCTTATCAAACATTTTGCTTGATATTACACATGAGGCTAGTGCATGATTGAGATGATGTTGACCGCCTGGGGGCACACTCCAGGTGGTACTAAAATGACATTGTTTTTATTTTACACCATATTTGACATTTCATGATTCGGCATAACTGGTAGTAATTGGTGTTTACACACATTTTTTTCTCATCTCGTATGCAGGAAATTTAATAGAAATTTAATAGATGATAAATGTTAAAAGCACTGTCTCTGTTCTCTATTTCATGTATCTATAAATTCAAGTGGAATCCTTCACTTTGATTCGTTAGTTTTACAACCACACTTCAAACACCTTTTAACTTTTAACCTTTTGATGTTATATATGTACACCATAGTTGATTGAACTATGGAAAACATACCAAACACATTATTTATACCAATATCGTCCAATGTATACAACCATTAGATTAAAACATACAGTACATCTCGTCGGGCCGATTGACGTTGGTGTCGGCAGTGTCTTGACAATACCCAATCTTGAAAATTTGATTTTGTCCGAGGCAACTGCGATTCAGGTAAACAACCGTTTTCTTTATGACCCTAAATAAATACACGCTGCTCTCGAACCAAATTATCAACTTCAGTGGTTACTTCTCGTTTATCCTGGATTATGGCGTGGCGAAACAGTGTTTTCTATCTAAGTCAGCATCATTACAATGCATGACAATAGGGGGATTTATGAGGAACAATTCGACATTGGCATGAAACACGCTTGGTTCAGACAGGAATTCAACACTTGAGTGATATCCACGAACTCAGCATTGCACAAGCTATCAATATCATGACCGTACATTGGATTTCATAACACATTTCAGCACATTGTTTTCTCGGCATATATGGTAGTATTGGAATGTTAGCCATTATCATACGCCCCTAACTGGGCGGTCTTTACGCTAGTGACGTCACAGATTGGGATAATGTACCCACATAGATGATCAGGTGGTCCACTAACCAACCGAAAGCGCCTATGGCTACCTTTGCCATTTATGAACTACCGGACCAAATGTCATTCACCAGCGGCCCAATTAGTGCACAGCCTTCAAGGGAATAAATTATTCGCGCATGCGCAGACGGTCGAGTCACGTAGGCTTTACATATATCACGTGACGTGTACCTGTGACGTCATGGATTATTAAACCAGAAATGCAAATGCATGGGGCTTTCTGTTTGGGGGAGGAGAGAGTAGGGGTTTGTGTTTACTGTTTTTTTTTTCATCTTTATCATTATCAGGCCCTGATTTCTGAATGAATGGTTATCGGGGCGAGTAGTTAACGCTGCGTAAGAAGGGGGCTATGATTGGAAGCCGACATGCACAGATCCTTGTAGCGTACAGTGAGTAATGTCGTCCCTGTTATTTGACACGCGTAGTGCCGTCTCTTCCACACGCGCATGTTGCTGCATTTCGCAGCAATTGCAGTTGCAAACGATATCCCACAATCGCAAACGGTGCCATTGTCTCATACAGGTTCATATTGAATACTCGGGGTTCTATGCGTAAATGTTTGAATAGTATAAAATCATACCAAGCATCGTAAACAAAATGTATTTCTTGCCAATGGACATCAAACAATCAATGCTATTTATTACAACGGCCGGTAATATCCATCAAGATACACATAAACAAAATGCTCCGAGGGACATTTAACCTGAGATGCAGAATATATTGAACGAAATAACACCAGATTGAATGCTGTACACTGATTCAACTACCAACATATGGTTTAATTTGCTGTGGTCAAACCGACACGGACAGCGTGTGACAAGAGGTAGTGGATGGTGACAATGGTAACATCTCATTGTCATAAACAAAGAGCTAAAATGTTTGACTTTGGTCAGAAAGACTCAGCAACATAAGATTCTCAACCATGTAAAAGTTTTATATATATCTCTGTGTCCTCACATTCAGGCATGTACCCGTTCACACAAATGAAAAGCGACAATATACTTATTCCTCAATACTATATATATCAACCACTAGATAAGAGAACCGTTTGTGCCAAACATTGTTATCTCTGCTGAAATTATTCTCCCGTAAATATGATCCATCGAATTTTGAACAGCATCAGAGATAAATATTAGCTTTGCAGGGCTATTAGGCTTCGACACGAAAATTTCCTTTTATCAACAGACTGAGTGTCCGACGCAATTTGACAGAATGAAGACAGATTTGAGAGCCAAAAAAACTCGAGAAGCAGTGAACACGAAAATGATTACATTTATCAAATAGTTCTGATCTCCAAGCAGTTCCCGAAATATGGTATTTACCATGAGACTATAAAAGGGATATTTTTGCACCAGTAAAATTAGTACATTTATAAATCTACATTCTATCGAATCAAATTCTTGCGTGAAATTAAGACAGTATCTATGCTATTTCTTCTAACGAACAACGAGGTCCTGGTCTATACTGTTATCCAACTATTTTTGTGCTATATATACTTAATACAAACTTGCCATGATGCTGGAAAGTTTATACGAATCAACAGCAGGCAAATATTTGACGTCGGTTTCAAAATTAAACAATTAGGCTACGGTAAACTGAATAACAAGGCGTTTGAGATACTTTTACCATGATGTTTCTGCCCGTTGCCAACAAATTGTTACCCAGGGTGTGCGCAATGAAGACTTTTAATTAGCAGAGCAGTCAGTCGTAAACTTGATAGTGATGGCATCCTCTCCGTAGACATGGTGTGTCAAACAAAAACACACTAGAGCTTGGATAAAACATAAATCAGATAACACATTCCCTCAGCTAATTTATGTGTGTGACTCATCTTATGAAATATTTCCACAGGACGAATCGAACGACACGAAACATGCCTCAGAAATTAACCCGAATTTTTTTATTTACTTTCCTCTGTTTTTTTTCTTCTTTTCATTAAAAATTATGACTTAAAAGTGTATTAAAAGTGTATCTGTGCAACACACATAACACGAACAATAACTAAACAGGTACCTGTAAGTGTTAAGAACTTCTGTCACAGAGATGTAAAATGTCTCGGTTGTTTTTGTTTACTCTTTTGGCAGCCGTATGATTTTTTTTTCAATTCTGTCAATGAATAATTTGTGATTACATTTTTTCGTCAGATAGATGAAATACCTCATTGGGTTGGTGAACCTGGATTTACATTAGCGACTTCTTTATTGGTCATTATAGTGTCACAATTGATTGAAGGATGAGTACGCAAATTGTGGATTTATGGCCGAAAAGAAACGTGAAAAATTTATAAAGTATAATCAAGTTTAATAAAAAAAACATCCGATGTTTTTCGCCAATAACTGTGTTTCGGATCATGAAACAACACTCTTCTCGTCATTTTTTAGACCTCTAGCCCTGAAATTATAGGTATGCAATATACCGCCGCAATTATGGAAATTCAGGCAAATTTGAACATTTCATCGGGTTTGTGCCGAGGCTGTACAAATTGTGGAGATTTTGTTAGAGAAACATACGGGTTATCCTGAAAAGAATATCATCATTTCACAGCATGAGCCATTTTGTATTCAGACCAAGAAATGCAATGTTTGAGAATTGAACATTGGAGTATATAACCAACAATTTCTTTTTTAAGATACAAGTCCAGAATTCGGTCTAGAATTCGGTGATAAAATACCTTAGCCTTAAAGTTATGTGGAAGCAGACTGTCATTCGAACTTGGCTTTCGTGTCAGATTATATAAAATTATGTCTGCCACTGATGACGCCAATGTGTCTTCAGATAAAATATTTGGTCGGGATTTTGTTTCTATATCCAAAAATTTGGTATCTTAGATCTGCTATTGACATCATCAAAATCTAGTTGTATTGATGGTAATCGGTTGATTATTACTTGTAAACATGAAACAATAGGTTAGATATGTTCATGTTATTTGCCACTGCTAGATTCCTAGATTTTACTTCATTGTATCGTTAAAAACATGATGTGTATCTTGAACTGACCAGGCAAGACTGTTATTACACCTTGTATTATATTTTGGTTCTGGCATAAACTTGTTGGTTCTGTGTTTTGCATAAATTCCTCATTTTGTTCTGTGCATCTGTGGTGTTTTGGTTTAATGATGACGTCATTACCACCATAAGGCTAGTAAAGTTAGAATAAATATATCCCTGACATACGCATAGCTCTGCTATAGTGTTTATTTTCAAATATGTTGTAAGGTCTATACTACATATCTGAACTCATTATACAAACGAATTTATACGTCTGAACTAAAACAATGATGAAATAGACGTAGAATCAATACCCAGTATTAAATATTCCGAGCGAACAGAACAGGGTCCGTTATCCAATCTCACCTTTACATACACAAATAGAGTTCCAGTTGTTTGATCAAAATCCACATCCTTGCTATCATAGTAATGAGTGGTAATATGATTCAGTGTCAGTGCAATACAAATACATTTGTGGGGTTGTGTGGCATAACTATAATTATGGCTATAAATGAATTCGTTAATTGACAGACATTTTGAATATGGTACCAGAAATTCGTTCTGATTAGTTTGGTGATTGGGGTGAATAAACTGACTTCCTCTGTTGGGTCATTATATTGGTACAATACAGCTTTTTCACTGTTTGCTTGCAAATGAATTTCACGGGAACTCGTCTAGTCATATTGCTGGTCTATAGCTGGGTTTCTGAGAACTGATTTGAAGGATGGACTCAGAGTTTGAAGTGTCAACCTTAGCAATTAATTTACGTAGCCAAAAGTCAAGTATGAATTCAGAACAATGAACGATCGACAGTGCGCGTCCTTTCGTGTTTACATTCCGACGAAGCGGGTAAAAAAGTTAGATACCTGCATTGACAAATGGGTTACACAAATAATCAACATTCTCAAGATACAAACTACAAATAGCGGTCCAAATTCTGAATGCGGCCCATAATTGAACAAAGGAGAGGGGAATAGAGAAAGAAATATCATCACCGTCTATGGCGTTTGGAGGTGACTGCTTCCGAGTTCCTTTTTTCTAATCTGCACACTCGCTCAGTGCACGTCAGCTCCAATAAAGCAGATTTCCTGTGTAATATTGTCCACAGCCACGCGTGAAATAGTCTCCCCTCCCTGTGACGTGCCCCTCTCCCGCTCCCTCTCCCTGAAGTAGCACCCCACTTCCTCTTGTATTTAGCGCATGTGTAGCACAAAATCAATAGCTCTCACCCGCACCGTGTTACGTAATGACTCCACGACAAATTGGTACATGATCGTCTGCTTAAGTCTCTCACCTCCAAAATTCGCTTATGATGTTGCTCTTATAAATTCGCTTATGATGGTGAGTTTTATATTCCTTTTGAATATACATTATGAAATTTAGGGTGAAAAATCACAGATGATTGGTGAAGCCTACCTTATTTCCTGAAAATATACACAGGTAATTAAAAATATGACTTACCATTTTATGGAGTGGATCCGCTTTATGGCATCCGGTTTCCTCCTGTGGATCTCCTTATGAGACATGTCCCTTGCACAATCCATCAAGTGTTTCCACTAGCTCTATCGCAAAAGTTTACTGTAGATAGGTAAATATAGAGCTATGAACCTCAAAATATCATCAGAAAAGCCAGAATAGGAACATCCGACCGGACCGCATATCGTTCTCCCGTTTCATAATCCGTACTGTGCGGACGACGCTATTACGTAACCGAGCTCTGGCTGCATGTCGTCTGCTTCAGGAGCGTGGTATTTCTCGCCATTGCCTGGAGCTGGAAAAAAACTTATCGTCAAGTTTTACAAACCTTAGTCGAGACAAAACTCGATTCCAGGCACCGCGTTTACCGTGGCTTACAATTACGGCATCCAACGTCCAGATATTAATAACCATTATCTAAAACAATCACTCAACTTGCTGGAGCGGTAACGTGCGATAACCTCTATTTTGTATGAGCGGCGTTCGGAGGTGCGAAAAAGGCCAAAATGCCACCGACGAAGCATTTTTCAATTAAAATCATATCCGTCCGGTGAGACGGTCTGTATAGCAAGTAATACATCAGCCCTGACAACGATTTAGGGGGCCTTATATTCATTAAATTACGGCCATTGGCTCCTATTTTGCACCTCACGCGTTCCACAAAGATGTGTGAAATTACTGCAATATATCCTTGATAAAGACTACAGAAAGAAACGACGGGCCACACGCGCTGTGACAGAAAACTCTTTATAAACTTTTTGTTGGCCATTAAGAAGGCAGCTTCTGTGAATGAGTGTCTCTGCCATGGGAGGTGCAGTATACACACGATAGCTGATTGTGTAAGTGTCCACAATAAATAATGATCGTTTGATTCGACTTTTTCCAGTTTTTAGGGTAAAATATACTTATAAAAACATAACTGCATGTGGCAGTTCTATGTATATAGCAGACTTCATAAATAATGAAAGAAATACTCGTTTCTAAAGCGTGATCTGATCCCTTATATCAGTATCCATTTATTCCCCCACATAAACATCAGCACATATGTAGATGTCATACAGTTCACGGTCAATGTGAATATAAATTAGGGTATTGTTGGCCAAAGAAACCATGCTTTATATTTATGATCAGGTGTAACTAAGGTATATGACCAGCATTTCCTTTTGTTTATGTATACTGTATAGTACATAATATACATTCGAACTAGGTATTTATATATTTATATAGGTTAGGGTTAATGAACCAAAAGACATTCTGTAGCTCCCATGCGGGCTTCGGTGATTGTTTTTAATGGACATGATTATATTTGCGGTAGATCCAAGCTGTTACATTTGTTTTTATTGCGCGTTCATTGCCCAGTAAATTTGTGATTCTTCAACAAAACCTATCGTCACTAATAGCTTTTCGACAGTGTCACTGGACGCCTATTATGGTCGGTAATAGTGCGGTCGTAATTCACGGTGTAAAAGCATTACGTTCTCCCCAAAGTATTCCAAATTAGTACCTGATTGATAATGCTAGGTTGTCATACAGTCTCGGAAACAAGACTATGTGACTACATGTATTAGTATATGAATAGTATACCGTTGGAAAGCCCATGCCTTTATCATCAATATTGACCATTTGCTTGGATACACATACAGATGTATATTTACATATATTTATGTTATGTCCATTGTGAATGAGCAATTGGCTTTTGAAATAAATGTTAATCCCTTCTGGAGCAGTGGATGCCTAAGGTCATGCTTCGGTGTTGGGGCCATTATATTCCATGTTAAAACATAGAGGTAACTCAGTAGTATGGCCTGTAATTTCCTGCCCACTGTTAGGTGTAAGTGAAATGCCCTGGTCATTTCCTCATTTTTTCTAGCCTTGTCCATTCCCAGGCCATGAGTTTTCCAATCTGTTTGACAACAGACCAGTCGGAATCATGAGATGAGAAATAGGATGAATAATTTTCCCAGAAGCCCATATCAGCACGACAAAATATCAGTGAAATGTTAGTTTTATTTTATTCTTTAATGGTTCATTCTTTCCTATAGAATAGAATTATAGAATTTTATTTCGACTCGTGTATTAACTGTATTTTATGAAATTTGTTTTTTGTTGTTATAGGCCGATTATGCTTTCAGCAGTCGTAACTTTAGGCCACTTTTGTGTCAGACCCCAGCTTGTCAAAGGGACTTCTAAAGCAGATATATCCTTTCATATACATTAACAATAATGTTTTCATGTCTAGGACCCCCGTCAGATAATTAACTTCGGTTGAGATTTTTTTCCGGGATTATAAACTGACAGCAACGTCATCATGCCCCCCCCCCCCCCCAGCCAGTGACATACTATAGCGGTTGAGTCCAGTCAGAGTGGGTGTGGGGGATGGTTCACCCCTCCAGGCACCTGGCATGAGCTAATTAAGAAGTATTCTTATGGAATATAAATCATTATTAGGTTTTTTTGCGTAATTCCGTGGGATTGCAGACGTTTCGGCTCCTGGCGCAGTTGCATCACCCCTTCACGCACTGAGTTGAGACATGTTTCAGACTGTTTGGTTGATCGGTAAAAGAGAAAAAAACCTACTCATCTTTGAGGGGGTTCAGCGAAGACTTCTTCATCCTCACCCACACTCTGAGGGTTCCACCAACACCCCCTCCCCCCTCCCTCCCCTCCCCTCACACACACACATGACTAACACAGGATGACAACCCGAGTGCGGTCTCAGGGTTTGAGAGTAACGACAACGTGATGACGTAAAATGCGGACTGCGGAGTAAGATGGATTTCAAAGGTAGCAACTCATCCCAGGATCATTGGCTTTCAGGGCGCCGACTTCGCTAGTCAGGCATCTGCCACGCTTGATTACTGGACATTTTCTTGTGGGGGGAAGCATGAAGTGCCTGGGAACAGACCATTCAGATTGACGGAAAAAAAAACGCTCTGGACGCACATGCCGTCGTCTGATATAGTGAGTTATGGATGTTGGTGGGGAGGGGTGAAGACATGCATCAGTCAGTCAGAGTGCTCTTTGAAGTAATTTCACAGGGTCAGTTGAGTTTTAGTAATGAGGCAGACACCTGTTTCCATGGTGATGATTTTGGTTGATCACGGATCTCGGTGGAAGTCAGTTCTACATGATCTGTCATGGCAGTCGGACGTCAACAAATGTCTCGACAGTTGTCTGTCTGACAGTAATTACCAATAATTGCTAGACATTAGAAATTATGGAATGGCGAAATTCCTGGTTGTCATAATCTCAATATCTAATGGCATAATTTCACAGGCAGGGGATGTCAGAGGATGAAACTCCTGTGAATATTAAATTTTGTTTTAGGGCTTTGCAGTGAAGAAGTTTATTGTTTGTACATATTGTGGGAATTCACATGTGAACATACCTTATTTACCTTACTCATATGCTTATGCTTAAATTTCTGCCTCTGACATTTCTTCCTGAGAATATTCCGATTGGTTTTTTGTTATCTATGTGTAGTATACTTGGATGGTACTGTGTACATACATATTGACGAATTTGGGAGTGAATGACGTAGGTTAATTTGCAGAGCAGTTCATCCAATCACAGTCCAGATATTGGTCAACCTAAACATCTATGGCGGATGGAAATATTTCTATAAAGCTGATCCTGCGCTAAAAAATCACTGGTACCTGGCACGGTGAACCACTTCGAACTGTCCCAACCCACGATGTAAGACATGGTGAATTGTACTCGGCTGTCTAAGCAGGTCCGTGCTCACGTGAATGTAAGCCATTTGATATAAATGTTTTATGTAATTACTTACATTGCTTCTTTGGGACCGAATACAACCGACTTTTGATACCTATCGTTCAGGTGACACTAATGTCAAGGCTTGTGTACACGTGTGACGTCCTGTATGTAGAGTATCACGATTCTGGAGAACATGTCATCTCTGGCTGAGAGCGTGAAAGAACCATTGAAAATTAAAAAAAAAACATAGTATCGCTAACACTCTGGTCAGATGTAAGGTATGTACAGTTTAGATCTCCAAATATGTATCTAGACTCAGATGTAGGTTTTGGCCTGTCATGTAAACTGGAATAATGCAATACAGAGTACAGTAAAACATTAAGAATCACAGGTTATTGGTTTGCCCCTCACATGTGATTATTTGCTGAAATATTGACCATGCATCCAATACACTTGAGTTGGTTGACATAAAACATAGAATGTCCTATACGCGTATTGTATTCAATATTCTTGAAATAAAGTTGATTTCAAGGTCATTACTACATACAATGGGAGTTAGACTCATATGGAACAATTTGTGTGGTCCTATATTTCTAGTCGATTCTCATAAGAAAGCTTCATGTATGATGCATATATTTTTATCTTACATCAACCTATAATGCGTAATCCGTAATCGAAATGATCGATAGCTGGCGATATCGATAGTGTCCGGCCAGTTGGAGGGTCAGAGAGACATAGAATATATACATAGGTACATACTCATTCGTGTATAAGCATTGTTTACTCGCCGTAACACCGCCCTAATGCCAGTGTCTTCATTTTGAAGCCAGAACCCCGCAAATTATTCGCCAATGTATCGCGATTGACGCGTCACTGGATACCCTCGAAACCCTCGAAACACCCTTCCAGCTCCACGAGACGATTGGCACATAACTCATTCCCTACGACGGGGTATTGTCCCGGACATTGCTCGATTCCCCGGCATCCGTGAAAAAAAGAAGCACCTCCTCCTCTGACATATCAGTCCACCCGCCAATACCTGTCCAGTACACAGCCGAGGACGTTCAACCCTTACTTACATATGCACATATGTAAGTACACCACGGGCGGGCCGAGTGAGGCGGATGGCGCGGTCCCACGGCACTGTCGACTGGACACAGACTCCGCGGCACTCAGCGGCCGGCCGTGCTCAGCACTAGCGACACCTTGGGAACTAGGGGAAAGCAGTTGACAGCGGGACACGGTACCACGACAAAAACAGCAGCTCCGTCTCGTGAATGACGGGGAAATCATACCTACCGGTGGTTTACATTCGAACACTTTGAGTTGAAATGAACCGAAATTAATGATTTCTTGGAACCGAAATTAATGGTCTTGCATTGGTACTGGGGCCAATTTTGTTTGTGTGAATAACGGATATATCACTACTGTCAAGAATCATTGAAGGCGTTTGTTCTAAAAATGATAAGCTTCAACTTGGTGATAGTAATGCATGTCTCAACCAAATAATTTACTGCCTATAATTTAAGTATTTCTTTACGACAGATATGACACCAAGTAGACAGAGAAAAAAATCCCAAGTTAGCTGCACTTCGCTGGGGTTTCTACAAATTAGTTCCAAAAGGAGATTTTTTAAAAGAGATATTTATCAGCCCAATGAGTCCTACCGTTGTGAAAATGGTTTCACAGGTTTGCCTTCCACTACTTGCATTTTAAAATAGAAAGATTCGATAATTTCAAATAATTGGGATAGATACAACGTACTAGATACAATATTAAGCCAGTATTTTTTCAACCAATCATCTCGTACTTTCTCATATTTTCAGTCGACCTTGGAAGTGGAGGGGTTTATGGTACTCAAATTATATACATTTTGTTACTGTAGACATTTATATAGCGCCCAAATCCACGGCGTAACCGTGTTCACAGGCGCTTATGGTTGTGAAATTTACAAATAACACATGTAAATGATAAAGGATTTGTTTCGTGATGGTTTCGATTTGGAATTAATATCTATAGGGGTTACAAAGTTCATTCAGAATCAAAGTGACCTTAATATTCTATATTGAATTAAAATACATGTCAGATTCGAGAATTCGGGAATTAGGCATACCTTATGAAAATATTTATCATACAGTGACCACGGGTTCAAAGCGACATTGCGAGAGAAAATCTGTCATAAATTTCTGACCGAACGAAGAAAACACACACATATATACATGAATATAAACGTGTATGTACTTGATTTGTCCAATAGTTGTCGCTTTCTCATTGATTTCATCGCGATTCACTGGTGGAGAACGATTGAGTTTGTTGACATTACCGTCATTCTCGGTGATTTGTGTTCCTCGATGCAACACGACTTCAGCTTGTTCGCATATGTTTGAACTAAACTAGGTCTGGTCAGCGGTAACTCTGGAGTAGGCCTACTAGTACTGTCAGGTGTTTGATCTATCAAACTAATTCACAAAAGTTTGTTTTGTAATCGATATTTCGAAGGCCATAATGCACGTTAATTGTTGTTTTGGAACAAATATTTTCTCCCAATACCACACGCGTGTCTGTGGGAGTCGTTGACTTTAATTCATTATTGAAATATAAGACAAATCATTATATATGCAGGAATGCGTCTGTGTCGACTGTACCAAATTCTAGAATGACACCAGCCCGAAGTTTCTATTGATGTCAATCCACAAAATGTACACCACTGGATAAACTAATGAAATTCACATTAACGACAATCTTGACTGTACCAATCCGAAATAGTCCACTCGTGTCTGATAATGCAACCGGGATACTGATGGAAACTGATACATATAACTTAGAGTTTGCTTGAAACTCGAGATATTCGACGGTTAGAATAAGAAATACGCAAGTCAAATTGCAATGCACCCAGGAAATAGTTATTTCCATATAACGGAAACCGTATATTGCGGAATTTGTTTATTTTGAACATGTTTCTTTCATATATTTGAGAGTACACAGTTTGTATTATGAAAGAACGGTAATAAATATACAGTACAATTACAAACGAAATAACATTTACGAGCGTGATTGTGAAGGCTATGTTTGCCTACATATTGGCGTGTATAGCTGTACATTCGCCGAGGAGAGATGAATGAACCTATGATGCCCAAATATCATCAAAGTCTTGTTATTTGTTGTATATCTAAGTCTTGAAGTGAGTCTTGCTTTAAATTGTTCGCCATTTTCTCGTGTTCGGGAGAGATCATTTGATTGTCCATTGCCATAGAAACCTTGTGTACCGGATGTGTCGTAATATCCGGAATCGTTATGTTATTGTAGCCAGGTTTTTCAATCTCGGACATTTCTGGTTGAGACGATATTTCAGACGATAGCTTCGATTCATCATCCTTTGTATCCTCCTACATTAGAAAGAGCAAAACATTGTAGTTCATTTACTGTATGTCTATTATATCATATATACATGTGTATTGTTACTACAATATTTCTGATTTTACCTGATTATATCTCACTCCACAATAGCATTTGCTGCGGGCTTTGTAGGGAAGACAGGGCCAAAATACATCTGTGTAGGACATCATGAGTTTGGGGTCCACTTCACTTGGCCTGGTATACCCTACAAAACAACGTAAAAAATCACAATTTCAATTATTGTTTCTGTTCTGTGTCAAAAGTTGAATGTAACTCAATAAAGACGAGTATTCCATTTCCAGTAAGCTTTTATCAAGTACATACCCTTATTAATATTGTCTAAATCAATGGTAATTGAATATGACTCCAGCTTAGTTATTCGACAATGTATGGTTACTCACGACTAGCCGTGAGCATCAATCAGTCGGATACCTACCTGTGATGAAGCTGACGACCATTCCGACGAATACGGTAGCCAGAATACCGACGGCTGTGTACCAGAGGTAGGAGAGAGTGTACAGCTTGTTGATCCCGGTACTGACGGTTGTACAGAACTTATAGTTAGAGACTTTAACCGACAAATGTATTTGTAACAAAAATACGAGTGGCATTCTCTTCGGAGTTCGGAACATATGCATTTTAAAAATAGATAAGTGGTTATTATTGAGACTTTAACCGACAAATGTAGTTGTAACAAGATTACGTATGGCATTCTCTTTTGATTATTGAATTTTTCGAAGATATGGATTTTAGTAGGTAAGTGATTATGCTTTGAAGGCAAAAACGCAGAGGAACATTTTTCAACCCCACCGTAAACGTCTCTTACATTTCATCTGGTGCTGCGCTGGTGTAGTCTGTTGTGTACAGCGTGTGGTCCGTGGTGTTGTCATAACAACTAACGTTGACCCGAGGGCAGCCCTCTACACTGCGAGGGTAGTTGTTCATGACCGGGGGGTCGGTGGCGTACGCTCCCAGATTTATCCACATCGTGAAGCCAAAACCAACAATCGCACCCACGAAGGCACCCTGTAAAATCGATCGAGAATATTCAAGAATTAAACGAAATATTCTCAGGTTCTGTTCTCCTTTTACCCATGACAGTAGAACTCACGATCCAGTTGGCCCAGGGAAAGAAGCAACCCATGACAAATATCCCCACCAGAGGCGCACCAGCAGCGCCATTGAACGCCAGCGACATCTGCAGGACAAATCACAAAAATTGATTTTGCAATTGATTGCAATTGTTCCAAATTGAAAATATGTGCGTTTGCAATACTCGAAGAGTGTTTGCAATAGTGACTCTCTGTTTCCAGGTGAACATTACCTGTAAAACAGTGCCACCGATGTTAGTGAAGACAAAGGCAGCCCCGATCCCGATCGCCGCATACACCACCGCTGTGTGAACAGTACACTCACTGCTTTACCAGCATAGGACATGACATATTGCAACTTTTGCAAGGTTCAAATACCATGAGAGCACCTCCAGATGAGTTTGGTGATGTTTGTGAGGTTAATAAACTAGAAGTCACATACAGATGAGTTTAGCGATGGCTGTGAGGTTCAGATAATGTCAGAGCACTCACAGATCAGTTTAGTGATGGTAGTAGCCCTTCTCTCGCTGACTCCTGCGGAACACGCAGACAGTTTACAGAAATCTTCCCAAGTCACGGCCGCCTGCGAGTTGATCATCGATGACACCGAACTGAACATAAAGGTCAAACTTTCTAGTATGTCTATGTTGTTCATGACATATATAAGGAACAACTTACAACCATCTATGATATATTACAAAACTTGACGATGACATGATAACAACCCGAGAGTCTGTCGATCTCTCACTGCTGGAAACACTGGCAGTGACTCTTAGTTCAATTTTCCGAATGCACCGCTGAATAGACGAGCCATGACATTGCTGGAGAGACTACATATAAATCTCTTTTCCTGAATGTGTCACTGAATAAACTGGCTATGGACCACTTTATCTATCTGATCGTATCGATGAAGAGACTAGCTATGACCCTCTTACCCGAGTACGTCGAAGAAGTAATCCTTAACTGGTAACGAACAAACCTCTTAACCTAAATGTGTCTGGCTGTGAACCTCTGTACCTGAGAGCACCGCTGAAGAGACTGGCTGTGAGAGTCTCTTTACCTGAGAGCACCGCTGGAGAGACTGACTGTGAGTCTCTTTACCTGAGAGCACCGCTGAAGAGACTGGCTGTGAGTCTCTTTACCTGAGAGCACTGCTGAAGAGACTGGCTGTGAGTCTCTTTACCTGAGAGCACCGCTGAAGAGACTGGCTGTGAGTCTCTTTACCTGAGAGCACTGCTGAAGAGACTGGCTGTGAGTCTCTTTACCTGAGAGCACCGCTGAAGAGACTGGCTGTGAGTCTCTTTACCTGAGAGCACCGCTGAAGAGACTGGCTGTGAGTGTCTTTACATGAGAGCACCGCTAAAGAGACTGGCTGTGGGTCTCTTTACATGAGAGCACCGCTGAAGAGACTGGCTGTGAGAGTCTCTTTACCTGAGAGCACCGCTGGAGAGACTGACTGTGAGTCTCTTTACCTGAGAGCACCGCTGAAGAGACTGGCTGTGAGTCTCTTTACCTGAGAGCACTGCTGAAGAGACTGGCTGTGAGTCTCTTTACCTGAGAGCACCGCTGAAGAGACTGGCTGTGAGTCTCTTTACCTGAGAGCACTGCCGAAGAGACTGGCTGTGAGTCTCTTTACCTGAGAGCACCGCTGAAGAGACTGGCTGTGAGAGTCTCTTTACCTGAGAGCACCGCTGAAGAGACTGGCTATGAGTGTCTTTACCCGAGAGCAACGCTGAAGAGACTGGCTGTGAGTCTCTTTACATGAGAGCACCACTGAAGAGACTGGCTGGGGGTCTCTTTACCTGAGTGCACCGCTGAAGAGACTGGCTGTGAGTCTCTTTACCTGAGAGCACCGCTGAAGAGACTGGCTGTGAGTCTCTTTACCTGAGAGCACCGCTGAAGAGACTGGCTGTGAGTCTCTTTACATGAGAGCACCGCTGAAGAGACTGGCTGTGAGTCTCTTTACCTGAGAGCAGCACTGAAGAGACTGGCTGTGAGTCTCTTTACCTGAGAGCACAGCTGAAGAGACTGGCTGTGAGTCTCTTCACATGAGAGCACCGCTGAAGAGACTGGCTGTGAGTCTCTTTACCCGAGAGCAGCGCTGAAGAGACTGGCTGTGAGTCTCTTTACCTGAGAGCACCGCTGAAGAGACTGGCTGTAAAGAGACCCGGCACTCCTGGTGCATCTCCCAGAACATCCATCACAAACCGCGGCATCAGCTGTATTAGACAGTGTTTTACCATAGATAGATACATGTGTTTGTCACATCGCCATCTCACATCCATATCACCCCATGCTATTCTTAGTCACATACATGCACATCCAATGATTCAGATGTTTTGATCAGCAACAGGATTATTTTTCATTGGTTAATGTAAACCTGCAAGTACATGTATCCAATGACTGTGGTGTTTGCATCTTTATTATATTTGAACAGAGTATTCCGCATTTGAGTATTTCACCCTGTACACGTGAGTGAGTACCTGGTTGGGATCGCTGGCGGTGCCTCTCAGTAGCGGATCACACTCGGCGTAGTACGCATACATGAAGAGCCCGGCCAGAGAGCAGAGCGTGATCAGGATAAACATACCGGGGATGTTCAGCAACAAGGAACTGCAGGAGGGGAGCGAATCATAGAACGACAACACTCCCAATCTAACCTGGCCTTTATATCAGCAGACGTGTGCCCACATTGTGATCTAATATAACAACTTGTAACTACATTCTGGCCTATTGAGTAGATAGGTACCCACATTCTGGCCTGTTTCAAGTTTTTGGCCGAAGCGAATCTCTGGATCATCTGTTGGTCGACGGTGTACGGGTAGATCCAGGCGAAAAAGTTACCGACAATTAGAGTCCAGAACGTGTGGCGAACGGTCGGGTCAGGATCAAAACTGTGGAATGTCGCACAGAATGCACAGCATGGGTGTCCGAGATTTAATACAC
Organism: Terebella lapidaria; assembly: GCA_949152475.1. NCBI lineage: Eukaryota > Metazoa > Annelida > Polychaeta > Terebellida > Terebellidae > Terebella > Terebella lapidaria. The sequence continues at coordinate 4,595,735 of OX424562.1, read as the reverse complement.
GCTGTCGTGGTACATCTAAATATACTTCATTCATGAAACTATTTTGCTCTACGTAAGGGTATCCACAGCATCGATTTTAGCACGCACTCGAAGAACTCGATGCGGCCAGACTGGTCTGCGATTCGCCAAGCGTTCCCGATCCCACCCACTTCCATAGCTCCCTTGATCAGGATCGCCAGCATCCCCATCAGCATGATGACCGTCTGGAACACGTCCGTCCAGATCACAGCCTTCAAACCGCCCTGCAAAAATAAAACCAACGAACTCAGAAAGCAAAACCTTCTGATGGATATTCACATGTTACTCGCATGCAAGGCATGAGTCTTTGTATTGAAGTAGATAGATCTACTCTCCTGACCAAACTGACCAGTGTGGTGTATATACAGCAGACCGCGCCCACCACCACGATACCAGCCCAGATAGGGAACCCAGTCACTGCCACGTGGAGTGAAATAATAAACCCGTATAACTGTATGCGCATTATGGGTCTATAAGAAAATTCTGTCACCTACCATACTACAAAACGAAATTCTGATATAGGATATTTGATTTGGCTACTCAGTAAGTCGACATAGTTGGGTGAAATTTTAAACAGAATATATGGCCTACAAACCTGCGTTCAGTGCGGTTGATGGGCCATACAAAACAATCCCCATACCCAGGATCTGAAAAAAAACGATGTCGGTTTATCTTGTCAAAACATCGAATTTGACTTTTGACAAAGATTAACAATTGATGGTGTAATTATTTCACACTTCTTTTTGTGTTTTTTGTTGGTTACATTTTGACACCCTGAATTATTACCGTTCGGATCAAGAACAGGATGGCTCCCAAAATCCGAACAGCTTTTGATTCATATCTCTGCTCTAAGTACTGGAAAGAGTGCAGTAAGAGTCAGTAACACAAGTTCCACAGCATAAAACATGATTCAAAGTGGAATTGGGATAAAAAAATACTAATACATGTAGGTCTTAAGAAATCAAATTTTCCCAAACAAGTCTCAGATACCGTCGTACCTCAAATACTGTGACAACCTTCATTCTAAAGAAGAACGGACCGAACACGTAAGCTCCAACCAGCGGGGCACACATCGCTCCAAACACGGATATCCAGTACATCGTTCCCTCTAAATAAATCTCAGATGGCGTCCCTAGCAACGTTGATGCTGAGAAAAAGCTGGCTAGAACTGACAGAGCAACAGGTAGTGCTGACATCTGGCGGTCAGCCATCAAATACTCCTCACGACTCTGTTGCTTACCACCTGCGCATGCGTGGTAGATCCCGATACCGGCGGAAATAGCTAAAACGAGGCTGAAAACCACATAATCCCACGCATGGAAAGTCGAGATTTCAATCGGGGCTAACACCGTGCATTCTGGATCGAGCGACATTTTGACGCTTTCTGCTCACTCTTTCACCAACAAAATCCTCGTTTCATTTGCCAACTTTATTCCGACACTATGGAACTATATTTTTTAATCATATTTTGATCTGCAGCTGTGCCAGACGCTAATGTATGAACACTTCGAAAGGATTTCCTTGACAAATTTGGCAATCCATGTCTATTCCATTCGCAACAATATCGAGAACAAATGTTGATTAATCATGAAACATCATAAAAGATATTCATTTCATGAAACATCATCAACATGTGTCAGGTTAATCACTCGAAATCGTAGCGATACACATCCAAAAAAAGTTTGGACCCTTAAACATTTCTTTCCAAGTAGGCTATACACGTATGCCTCAGTGGAGTTCCTGATGAATTGTTTGGACTGGAACCCTGCAAGTTTATAATTCTCGGCGTAACTCTTATTTTTTCATCACAATTTATTTCAAACAAAATATACAACAAATACAACCCAAGTGGAATCCATGTATTTTGACGAGCAGCATATCTCAAGGCTAATAGATATGCTGTTTGTAGTTGGTACACCTAATCCTGGTCGATATGACCGAAGTCTGGTTTGTGACATGTGATTTGTTTTTACGTTAAGGATCATAATCCACATACTCGTGGATTACACTGTCACATATATCCACGAATAGACACTCAGAGATATATGCTTCGGTGTGGGGGATCATTGATTGTGGATATTTTTTGTTCCAATCAGGCCTATTTGTAATCACTTTACACCCAATTCAATGTCTATTGATAATGATGGTGGGTACCGAAATAGATACTATACCTCGGCGAAAACCTTTTCAGTACGGTCAATACTTTTTCACCTCAGTTAAAACCTTTTCACTGCGATGAAAACCTTCTCATTCCGGAGAGAACCCGCACTTCGGTTGAAGCCGTATACTTTTAGTGGTGACATTGAGACATGTGATAAGAACCAATGTAGTCTATAGTAATTACCAGAAGATCGACAGTGGTATGTCCGACTTTGGTCGTACTTAGGGGGTGAGTGGGACTAGCATTTTCGTGTCTAACTATAGTTTAATAAGAAAAGTCATTATTCCCTCACAGCTTGCCAGTATATGACAAGAGCAGTATTCCCTTTCAGTTGTTAAGAAAAATTACCCTAAGGGCTAAGATATAATACTAGCAATGGTTTTAAGCATTTGCAGGTGACATATTACCTTGAGGTTTACCAATCGAGGTCATCTTTGTGAAATTAAATGTCACCATTAGGTGTAGTGCATATGCCTTTCTTTGTGTTCATAACACAAACATATACGCTCTATCAACAAATATTTTGTCTGTATAGGCCAATTTTTACATTTCAGGTCAGGCAAGACTGAGATTTAGCTTGAGAGGTCTTCTACGGTTACGTTCAAATCCCCCAAAATGTGCCATGTTTATATGACTTCCTATAACCTTATAACACAATCCAAATCTCTAGGTGCAAGCTCTTAAGCCTCAGTGGGCAATTTACACATTCCACGACAGACATTTAGAACTCAGGGACATCCGAGGTCAAGCTCAAGGTCATCGTTAGTTATTCCATATACGATTTCCTATATGCTCATAATGCAAACGTAAGCTGTATACCACAAGCATTTCGTCGGTAGAAGCAAATTTGGGCATTTGGGACCCAAAAATGGCTGCTTCGACCTTCCAAGGTCATAGAAGGTCAAATTCAATGTCACCCCACCGAAGGTCTGGTAATCTAAAATAAACAGCATTCCTTTCCAGCAAGACCAGTATTCCTTATCAGTTCCTAACCCCGACCACCAGCACTACAAGGACACTCAGGCCCATAGACATGAATCCATGAACGTTTGTGATGTCAGAAAGTTGGCCTGACATACCCCATGAATGGGGTATGTGTACCCAATGATCATAAGTAGTAGTGAAAAGTGAAAAGTGGCCGGGTTGAGAAGGTTTTTACTGAGGTGAAAATGTTTTAAATGGGATTGAAAGGTTATACTCGAGTTCAAAAGGTTCTCACTTACGTTTGAAAGTTCTCATACGGGTGTGAAGGTTCTCATCGGAATATAAAGGTTCTCACTGGGTTTGGAACTAAATGCGGTGTAAAATAAACGTGATGGAGAATCCAAGCCACCATACACTTAGGCGTTGCCGCCTCGCCACACACTCCACTATACAGCCGCGTACACGATCATCGCTGACTGGTCCAGATTTATATGTTATATCGGCCGACCTGTAACACACATGGTTAGTACTGCACACATAAGTTGCCCGGTGTGGAAGAGGTCAGGACCCACGAGGCTTGCGGCTTATGGACACGTGGGCTGTTGGTCCAGGATCGTCAACAGCATAAACAGATATAGAGCTCCGGATAGCCGACAGACTGCCAGAGCCTGCCATACGATACAGGGAAGACCGAGCAGTCCCTTAGGACACTACCACAAAAAGAATTCCCGTGCATGTATGGCAAGTCGACCTGAGTGATGTGATGATATAGATTACGAACCACAATATGCTGTCATGAATGCAATTCGACCCCCTTCTAAGGAGAGAGGGGATTTGGTTACTTCTGTTGGATGGTCTGGACTGCCGAGGGGGTGGTCCAATCTGCATTTCCCAAATATAATGATCATGCGCGCATGCAAAGCACAACCAGATTGAGAAATTTACCTTAACTAAGAATCTTTCTGAGGTCTTATCATGAAAAATGGGGCCGGTTGACGATGTGGTGGCATGCTGGAGCATGCAACCCAAAAGCGTCCATATCACCAACCAGCATTGTACAGGCGAATCACATACACTGATGGCCGGTTATGTAGGTTTCAGAATAGACTGCTCTCATACCATAGCAGTGGTTAAGGGGCAGCTGCCAGGAGCCATGCCTGGCATTGAAGGCATGCCCTATCAAGAGCATCATGTTCAGGTTACAACCTGGTCAGTAAAACCATTGTTGCAACCAGGCGATTGCAACAATGATCTGTCAACTAAAGGTCACACAGCTGGTGAAGCTCCGTCCTGAGTGCCGCTGGAAGCAACAGCTGACCTTATAAGCAGAGAGCATGTACAATACAGAGCTTCGCGTCACTCTTCAAGCCTGTTCCAAAGTAGAAATCACGAGAGCTAACAGTGGAGACAAGGAAAGCTCAGTCTTTGAGAGTAAAGAAGGACGGATGCCCGGTCTGAACTGGGTGTAATCCTCCTTCCACCTAATCTTTGACGCGTCAATAACTAGAATTTCATCTCGACACGTACCAACGCTAGGAGGAAGAAAGTTTTCCAAGTGACCAGTTTGAGAGGTCCGACGCTAGTGGTTCAAACAGAGCAGAAGCCAGACAGTTCAGAACCGGTGCCAAATCCCTCAAGGGAGTGTTATGGGACACCGGGTGATCAAGATTTTGAGTAACGTAGTCAAAGCCTGATCGATCCCATAGTCAATTTCCCGTCATAGCAATGTCTGAGCAATAGTCGTTCAATAACTCACCAGAGTAGACGGCGCCCTCCCTTCATTGATATTAAACAATGAGAATTAAGCAAATGATGGGCCAATGGAAATGAAAGGATCAGTCTGCCGGCGCTCATACCAACCACTGAATACTACCAATTTTGACTCGTGGACCGCCATGAAGACTCTCTATTTGAATGTGTGATCAAGAGGACACTTGTTCAGAAAAGCTTTCTGTGTGGAAGGATCGTTGGACAACATTCACGCATGAAGGGCCAGATGACAAGGATTCTGGTGAAACACTGGAGACCATAGCTGCTTCGACATATCCTACCGAAGAGGCAAGGGCCTCGGAAACTTGACGAGGAGATCCAAAAGCTCCAGAAACCAATACTTTTCGGGTTGTACAAGAGCGACCAGCAGAAGGTGGCAAGGATGTATTCTGTGGCCTGCACCTGACCCCGACGCAAAAGCATGCCCGTTAACACATTGAGTCTTTCAGGATATGGCAGGCATGGAGCAGAATTGAATGGGCATTGCTCCATAGGAACAGAGTGCCGCCTTGCTTGTTTATTCAAGTCATGACCGTGGAGTTGTCCATGGCATTGTCAACGTGTACTTCCATGAGTGGCCTGCCAATTCGGGCGCCTAACTGGTCAGGGTCCCGAGAACGCAACACTAGCACGTTGATGTGCCAAGACACCAATGGCCACTCCAGAATCCCGAAATCTCCTGAAACTCAAACTGAGCGCCCCAACCCTTCAATACTGGTTTCAGAAGCAGATGCTTGGATGGCACCCACAAGCCCCGGATGTCAACAGAGTAGAGTCGGGATCTGTAGTTTGACAGCAACTCAGTTTCAGTCATGTGCAACCTATTTATCTGTTGGGAAAACCATCCCAGTGTGATGACAAAAAGGTAGCCCAGAAACACAAAATCATGAGCAGGTGTGAGCTCAGATTTGGCGAAATTGATTACTAGACCCATGGTCTGGCACGTTTGAACTAACCAATCGTGATGTTCCATCAGTGTTTCCCAGACTGCATGCACAGGAGCCAGTCGTTGAGGTTAATGTAGGAAAAAGCCACGTTGGTGAGCGACGCTCTGAATTTCCTGTATCACCATCATGGTGAAATTCCAAAGAAGGGGACAAACTGAATGATACAGCACGGAACTGCCAAACTCTAGATGTTGTGAAACCTAGATATGTAAACCAGAGTGTACAGGGATATGAACGAACACATCTTTTGTATGCAAAGAGAATGCCCACGCAATGGTATGCATTCAACAGAAGTTTCAACTGAATGGATTCGGCAGTGTCCATGATCACTGAACACCAACCGCCTGAAATCTTGATATCCCTTGGATATCAAATTCTGAAGCTCGGCATCTAAGGTTGCCCGGAGCTGATGGCGGAGAGAAGAGCTTACTTGGCGTTTATTTTCCCTTTGTTCATCAAAGCCTTCTGCCGACAGCACTTCAGGTCTGCAGGTCTGGTGTACACTTCTCAGCAGCAGCTGTTGGTGAGCATGCGCTGAAGGTAAAAGGAACCAAGTTTCCACAATAGTGGACTTGGCCACTTGGGTGCGAGTGGGAAATGTGATCCCAGGTGCGAGCTCACGTGAAAGAGCTTCTCACTGAAGAGCAAGTCCTGGCAAAGCGGAATGGTCCACCTCCTGGGAAGACGCAATTCGGGAACTCTCATCGAGCTCATTATCCTCATCCTCAGAGTCTGTCTCCTGGTAATGGTGTTTCCATGACAAACGCGCGGGAGCAAATGACAATGTCCGAAACGAACTCTGCAGCGGTGTCTACACGAGAAAATGCCCCACATGAGCTAAGTCAGAGGCCTGTGAGCACCAAAGCGGCGAAGACAGATCAATGCACTCCGTTTCGTGCGCCAGACCCAAGGGAAATGGGAAGATGCTGGAAACAGAAAGTGGTTGTGCAGCTTGAACCTGTAGCAAGCATTTTTCCATGGCCTTAGCAGGGTCCAGGCTTTATGCACAGGGCATTTCTGAGATGGACCCTGTCAGAAGTGTGAAACGGAGGTTCCCAAAGGTGCAGTTGATCCCTAACACACCGTAGACGGTCGTCCATTTCACGGGCTGCGAACCTCACAAACCGAAAGTGGAAAGCCTCACAGCAGAAGGTACCCACGCATCTCAAGCAAAAATCATTGACTTGTGTGCCAGGGTCAACTTGGCTCAATAACAATGTAACCTGGGCATCGCTCTTCTAATCGATGTTTTGAAAGGTCACTCAGATGCTAATAATTTTTTTCTGGAAAATCTAACACAATTGCTATCTATCACAATTGCTAAACATAGCATCAAGGGTGCTGTAGCTTACCGGCAATCATGAGAAACGCAGAGTATTGATTTTCCAACATATAAATTGTTACACTGATCTTGAACTCTAAATGTCAAAACATGTTCGTAAATGTTGCTGGAAACACATTTTCTGCATGGACTATAATACGAAATCAAATAACACATCACAAAGGTAGATAAAGAGTATCATATACATTATTTTGAGAAAAACTGTCTGAATAGACTTTGACAAAATGGCCACCAAAGACAAAATTCATCGCTTTTGACCTTTCAAGGTCATTGAAGGTCAAATTCAAGGTCATCACTCAAACTGCAATATATGATTTCCCATTTGAATGTGCCAATACTGAGGCTCTATTTTGAAGTCTTCTATGAGTTTACTCTGCACAGCTCCCATTATGAAGGAAAAATTGGGCGAAATTTTCTAAGTCCAAAAAATTTTTCAATGGCCAAAAAAAAAAATTCGTTTTTTTTTTTCTTGAAATGGCTCAAAACGAATAGTGACTTGATTTTGGACCAAAAAAATTTTTTTTTGCCGACCCGTCAAAAAATCAAAATGTCCGCCACACGCAGACAGGCAATTCAAGGGCAACGAAACTCATACACATCATAGAGGTACATAAAGGGAATGTTTTAAAACAAAAATCTCAAAACTGATCAGACAGTTTTTGAGAAAATGGCCATCAAAAATCCAAAATTGGCCATTTTTCGACAAAAAAGGTCGTTTTGACCTTCCAAGGTCATTGAAGGTCAAATTCAAGGTCATCACTCAAACCGCAATATATGATTTCCCATTTGAATGTGCCAATACTTAGGCTTTATCTTCAAGTGTGCTATGAGTTTACTCTGCACAGCTCCCATTATGAAGGAAAATTGAGTGAAATTTTCTAAGTCTGGAAATGGCTCAAAACGAATAGTGACTTGATTTGGGACAAAAAAATTTTTTTTTGCCGACTCGTCAAAAAATTAGCCCAAGGGCTAAGATAGGTTACCGGACAACTTTAGTTGAAACAGGACAGGTGAGATATGACGTTAAGACAAACCAATCATCTTCGTGAACTTCAATGTCATCATTAAGTGTGCAGCATATAACCTTGTATTCATGTATGTTCAAAATACAAATACAAGGTCTATCTACAAGTCTTTTGTCTATAAACGAAATTTACACATTTCTTGTTGGACGTGACACTGAGATATAGCACTCAATGTCATCTGACGTCAAGTTCAACGTCACCCAAAAAAGCCACATATATATATGACCCACGCACAAACAACAAAATTGAGTGTCGTTTCGTTGTTTTATTGGTCCATACACCTGGCATAAAATCAACAAATAATACAGACGATGAGTTCCAATATATATATTCAAGATGTACTTTATACAATCAGAATTGGTAAATGATAGTCATAATAACAATGACTGGACTATATAAATTACACAATAATAATACACGCAAAACCTACAATAAATGCACTGATTATTTACTGATACAATATGCAATTAAAACCATGATTCAATAGTTTGTTTCTCTACCGATGGCCCGGACATTACTCCACGAGCAAAAGGCTATTTATTTAATAAACTACAACTTACCCCTGCAGTCGCTCAGCCCAGCTCGCACCTCTCCCGTCTCCAATAGTCGACCTGATGCCTGAAGACACAGAAGGCAATTACGCTAAACCTGTGTTCAGACTAAACGGTGTATTTGGGATGTAGGTGTTAACTATTATGTTAATATTGGCCACGATAGAGTTTAATAATTAGTTTACCATTTATAATCATATTCCTGTCCAGATATTCTAACTAGTTGTAATTCCCTTTGTGACTATAAAATTGTAATTCGTAAATTTATTACATACCAGTTATTCTGTGTTTATCCAATTAGTTAAGATGTTGTTCATCACTCAATATTGAATTCTAGTGTAGCGTAGACTTTCATCAAGTGCCACGATATTAACAGATATGATGTTGTCCCTTTGCCGGTCTTGTGATCGAATGAAAAACAGTTCAAATTTCGCGCCAAAAGCAATTAGCTTATGATGTATTCATACGCCAAGTTATGTAATATATTGGGTTTATGAAATTCGGAATGATGTTGGACATTATTTAGCAGTAGTAAAATTTGGAATAGTATTGGACCAATATTGGTCTTGGTCATATATGGTGGTAGCGGTGGATGCTCATGTCCTCATGAGATTATACCCATGTCCCTATCTTATACTATTTACAATATGTTGAAATGTATGTACATGTATATTACGTGAGATGCATTTGTAGTGGTTATTTACGCTTGTCAAAGCTCTCCTGCAGCATTCGAGCGAGGCCTAGAATCGAGTTGGAATACTCAGAGAATTCTGACGTAATTGCTGATGATTCCTGACTAAGCACAGACTTTGGCAAGTGGTGTGGGTTAGAATGTTTTCCAGCTGTTTTCCGAGATGATCGGCGTGGTGCTGCAGGTGATTCCTGGTCTGGCTGTGGCACAGGGTACACAGTCACGAATTCATCCTCACTTAATGAACTGCTACCTGACGTTTGAGTTTTAGATTTCTGTTTGTGACTTTTGGTTTGACTTTCGTCATGACCACTGAAATCCAAGATGTCCACACGATTGATGATTTTTACTGAACCATCCGATATCTTCTCGACAACATATGCACTACTATCATCGTTCACCCTTCCAACGATTCTATGTGGATTGGAACTCCAGATGTCTTGAATTTTATTCCGTCCTTGTACACGGTTTCTGACTAGCACTTTAGTACCTATGGATAATGTATGTGCCTTTGCTGTTCGGTCGTGGCGTTTCTTTCGTTCATTGGCTTTCTTCAGCCATCTGTCATTTGCTCTTTTTGCAGCTTCCTGCATGCGGCGCTTGTGAAGTGAAATCCACTCATCGACTGTGGAAGGATTATCGTTAACTCTACTCAGAATGGTATCTATGGGTAACTGAGGATCCCTCCCGAAGAAAAGATAGTATGGTGTGTATCCAGTAGAAGAGTGAGGTGTGCAATTGTACACAAATACCAATTCCTGCAGATGATCAGGCCATTTCCGTTTTTGTTCTTGTCCTAAGGTTCGTAGGAGGTTATGGAGTGTCCGGTTGAACCTTTCTGCTTGAGAATTCCCTTGAGGATGGTATGGGGTAGTTTTTGACTTCCTAACCTGATAGAATTTACAAAGTTCCTTGATGATGTTATTCTCAAAAGACTTGCCTTGATCACTGTGGATCCTTTGTGGAATTCCGTATTTTTGGAACCATTCACGTACAAGCACTTTACATGTAGTTTTGGCAGTTTGATCCTTGGTTGCAACCGCAATTGTAAACTTTGTATAGACGTCAGTGATTACCAGGACATTTTCGAGACCACTTGATGATTGTTCCAACACAGTGAAGTCTATGGCGACTACTTCCAATGGGTTGTTGGCTATGACATGAGACATGAATGGCTTGACTTTTGGGGTGGGTTCTTTGGCAACTTTACATCTGGTACATTGTTGACAATACTGCATTACGTCATTTGTCAAAGTTGGCCAGTAACACCTCTCACGGACAAGCTGGGTGGTCCTTTCAATGCCTTGATGTCCAGATTGGTCATGTAGCTGATGCAGAACAGACGATTTGAGTGATTGTGGCAGAATGATGACTGATTTAACTTCCCCGTTTATGGTGATGTTTCTGCATAGAACATTGTTTTTGATGACTAGCTGCTGCCATTTCGAAATCAGTGTTCGCACTGCTCGAGTTGTACCTTTTTGCTCTGGTGGACTTTGATCTGATTCCATGAGTTTCATGATTTTGGAAATGTCAGGATCATCTCGCTGGAGGCTCTGCATATCTGTCGATGGAAGGTCTAGGACAGACGACATGGTTACCTCGGCAACATTCACATTATATGTCTGTGTTTCTGTGATTGTTTCAACCATTGAAGTAATGAGGTTCTCGGGTAATGGTGTTGTTTTCTGAACCGAGTTGATGAAATCTTGCAATTCATCTTGTGTGTTCAAGTCTTCGCCTTCATCTTCATCACTTGAATAAATTGCGTTCCGACTCAGAGCATCTGCTGCAAGATTTGTTGCTCCCTTACGGTAGTTGATGACAAAATTGAAATCTGCAAGATCTGCTAACTTGCTCATGTCTGCTGCTGTCTGTTTGGAAGAGAGGACTTTAGTTAGTGGATGACTGTCTGTTTTCACTTCGAACTTTGTGCCATAAAGGTAGTCCTTGAACTTCCTCGTCACAGCCCAGTGTAAGCCTAGAAATTCAAGCTTCATGCTGCTGTAGTTTTTCATGATCTTTTCATGCTTCCGAAGCCGACGACTCGCATATGCTATGACAACTTTCTTTCCATTCTGTAACTGTGACAGGACGGCACCAAATCCCTGGAGACTTGCGTCCACTTCTACACAAAATTCAAGGTCAAAATCTGGGAACCCCAATACAGGTGTGCTGATGAGACACTGTTTGATGGTTTTGAATGATTGTTCACATTCTCCTGTCCACTTTTCCGTGATGGAACGAGAACTTCGCTGTCGCTTTTTCAGACGTCCCCCTGTTGCCAAGAGATCTGTGAGTGGTCCGGCAATTTGAGCAAATCCTTTAATGAATCTCCTGAAATAGCTGGCTAGTCCTAGGAATTGTCGCAGCTTCTTTTCTGTAGTTGGTCGTGGATACTCGTCAATAGCGGAAACTTTGCTGTGGTCGATTTCTATGCCCTTGGCTGAGACAGTGTGACCTAGAAAAGAAACTTTTTGTTTGAACAATTGACATTTTTCTGGTTTCAGTTTGAGCCCGAAGTCACGTAGTCGTTCGAGGATTATTCCCAGCTGCTCAATCATTCCACTGATGCTTTTGCTGTATAGGAGCATATCATCAAGGTAGACAATGAGTCCTTTGCCATAGAGATCCCCGAAGCATTTACCCATCAATCTAGAGAATGTTGCTGGTGCATTACATAACCCGAATGGGAGACGTGCAAACTCATAGAGTGATCCTAATGCGCGAAATGCTGTTTTGTGTTGATCGGACTCTTTCACCTTGACTTGCAGGTATCCCTGTGTGAGGTCTAGAGAGCTGAAATATTTGGCACCTTTCAGAGAATCTATACATTCTTCAATGCGTGGTAGCGGGAAGGCGTCTTTCACTGTGATCTGGTTTAGCTGTCGGAAATCGATGCATACCCGAATCTCTCCTGACTTTTTCTTGACAAGGACCATTTGAGATGCATATGGACTTTGACTTGGCTTGATAACTCCTGTATCCAACCAATCTTCCAAAATCTTTTTCACTTCTGATATTGCTTGAGGTGGAACTCGTCGATCCGGTTGTCTTATGGGAACATCGGTAGTTGTAGAGATTGTATGTTCAACTTCATCTGTGAACCCAAGGTCATTACGGTTAGAGGAGAATACATCCTGATATTCTTGAAATAACTTCTCGAGAAGCTGTTGTTCAGTTTGTGTCATCTGTACATTATTGAGACCAAACGTCTCCAATAATGACTTGGTTCTCTCTTGGTCTACGCGCTGCTCTTCTAACATAACTGAAGCTGTACCTTCTTCATCCATGGTCACCAAGAGTTCTGGCCTCATCACTTTGCATGGAGATACCTGTGCAAATCTAGTTGATCTGTGAAGAGTTAAATCGGAGTTTGACAAGTTCATTACCTTGCAATGTACAGTGCCTTGCCTAATGTCTGTGACTGTTGGGTATACTAGTAAACCTTCTGGTAGGCATACTTCAGTTGGCTCGACTAAGACAGTTAACCCATTCACTTGTTGACGTGTTGTGCCCGTGATAGACACTTCAGTGTTGGCTGGTACTGTGATAGGGGCCTTGCCTGTTTTAGCATATCCAATGATGTCACCGTCGTTGTTCAGATGAGCTGTTATCCTTTCTGACATGACAAGCTGTTCCTCATAATTTTTGATTACCTTGGATATGTGTGTTGGCATCGTACTTGGGCACTTACTCAGCTTTTGAATGACATTGCAACCTATCACGCCTGGGACTTCTCGTTTCCTGGATTTCACAGCTGGATCTGCTGGATCCTGAACCACCAAGACATAGATGTCGTCAAACACTTGGGATTGGAGGCAAACACTGGTGTTAAAAACTCCAACAACTGGTATTGGCAGTCCATTTGCACCTTTAAGCTGGATCCAGGAACATTCCGACAGTTCTTTGTCTTTGATGTTCTCATTGTAGTAGGATTCTGTTACTGTTGTGACTTGAGATCCAGAATCAAGTAAGCAGCGAGTGTTGATGCCTGCTAATGTTACATCAACTTCAGGACAACCCCCTACAATTTTGTGATGATCACACTTGGATAGTTTCAGTGTTTCCTCTTGATATGAGGGTAGGTCCAGGTCGGAGTCTGGTGTTGGTCGTGCACTCGAATGCGACTCCCTCAATTCGAGTGGTTGTAGTTTAACGGCCTTGCCCTTGATCTTTGATCTTGCTTCCTCTGTATACAATCACGCTGGATGTGGTTTGGTTGATTGCAGTAGTAGCAAGTCACAGCTTCTGGTTGCCTTTGTGTAACACTTTGGTCTGACGTAGTATCTGTTTCTTGCTCATCTGGTTTTGCTGTTGATTCGTTTTGTGCGTCTCTGTTGAATCTGTTTTGATGTTGGTATGACTGATGACCTCGTTGGTATCCTCTCCGATATTGTCCTCGTTGGTGTCCACGGTAGTAGCCTCTGTGATTGCCTGGATATCTATGACCCCGTGTGTAACCTCTATTACTATGATGATTGCTCACTGCTTCACTCAGCCGTTTCATTTCCTGCTGTTGCTCTTGTAACAGTTGAAAAACCTCGGTGGTGTTCACAGATTCCTGTAAGGATGTATGTTTGTTGGCTTCATCTTCTATCCAGATTCTGGCTTGTTCCCTCATCTCAAAGAACTTGAGTTGCTTCTGCTCACGATTGAGTCTCCGCATCTCGCGACGGAGTGACATATCATGTACGCCTTCAGCAAACCTTTCCTTCATCATGTTGTCAACATCACCTTTAACGGACCTGTCTACTTTTTCGAGTTTCATGAGGATGTCCATCAGTGCTCGGGAAAATTCCTCAAGTGTCTCTGATTCCCCTTGATGTCTGGAATGGAACTGTTCTCGGAGCTGAATTGCTGTGTTCTTGGATCCGTATATAGACGTCAGGATTTGGAAAACTTCAGAAGATGTGGCTTTGCTTCTGTCAATGCGAAATCTGACTTCTGTGTATGGGTTTTTGTCCAAGTGGTTCAGGATGCAGTCAACTTTTTCCGATTCAGATCTGAACTTGGCTGTGTAATTGCTGATGTTATCGATCCAGTCATCAATGTCATCAGATTCGTGAAATTTCTTCAAGTTCTTCTCACTTTTCACATGGTAGACAACAGGGGCTGTATCACGTTGCTGTTCACTATATTTCAGTTCTGTTTCCCGAAGTTTCATTTCTAGTTGCTCTAGTTTTTCTTTCAACTCATCCATGATGACAGGCGTCTTGAAGCTCCACTGTAGATGTTGAAGTGTTCCAAGTGATGAGCACGTTGATACAAGACGGTGTTTGGATACTAAGTATTTTTAAGCTCTAGGTAATAATTGTGTAATGTGTGAGTCTATCAGCGGGTTGTGAGAGTATGTGACAATGAATAATGTGACAATGTTTAAGTGTTATAAGAGTGTGATATGAATAATTAAATTTTTTTATAAATTTTTTTTAATTATTTATTTATTTATTTAAGGTATATTAACAACTTTACATATTATATTACAATATTATATTTGTTACAAAAGTATACTTATATTCCAATATAACTACTAGTTTAATCTTGTTAAATTATTTAATATTCACAATGTTTCCAATGTATATAAATGTATTAGGTGTTGTTGATATTTATGTATATAAGTCAAGCTTGTTATCAGGATGAATAAATTATTTTATTTTTTTTTGTAAATGTTTGCTTTATTTACTCCTAAGTGTTGATTTATTTTAATATATATGTATATACTATGTATTTGTATCTATGTATATACTAAGATAAATATTGTTCCAAGCTGAAATGATTAGTATATGTTTTTAAACTAAAGTAGAACTTTACTAAGTATTGTTATGGTTTCTAGTAACACAGTACTTTGCTACTTATAATAATAATCAAGTTAGTAAATTTAGGTATACAGGAAAACCGGGAAAAAATATAGGAATTGAAAGAGTTATTTCTAACTGTATTTTATACTATACTTATTTAGTTTGTAGGTAGAGGATATCTGTCTAACTGAAAATTTAACGCTTATGTAATAATAAATAATGTAACTTATATGTAAAGAGAAATGTGGGTTTAGTAGAACACAGAGTATAACGAAAGCCCTAAGGGTCTGCGGACATCGAAGTCTGAGAAGGAAAAAATATGCGAGCTGAGGGGAACAAGTCCAGGGGGAAGCTGAAATAAAATTCTATAAAGGAGTAAAGTCAAGGTCACCAGAGAGAAATATTTAAAAGATAAACAATCAGTTCATTACCTAACTAACTATTGACAGCAACAACCTATGCTTAAATTAGTAACTTATTCAACCTATTGATAGCTAATTGATAAATAATAACCAATTAATAATAGTAACTAAATAATAGAATTAATAATAAATAAGACTTATATAATAGAATTAATAACTGGTACAACTTAACACAATTTGGAATAACTTGATTGAATAAAATTAACTGAATTTGATTAATGTGGGGATGCAGTTAAATTACAGATATAATTAAAATAATGAACTAATATATCAATATGTTATAGAGTTTCTAACCAGGTGATAGGAAAATACACATACAATTATTTTTTAACCTAAGCAATCTACTAAAATCGGAAATGAATTTCTATGTTGTTGTATATACTCAAAAGAGGTGTAAAATCAAATACATATCACACAATGCTATATATCACAGTTGTAGTCACGTCACTTTGCTGATTCCTGAAACGAAAGTCTCTGTAGTAAGCAGTGACTCACTTTCTTGCTACACGCTGCTCTGTGATCACACGCGTCGCGATGCTTGATTTGCCAGCGTGAGCGTTCCTCTGCGGAGCAGTGACCGGTCTTGGTGTGGGCGTCGTCTCAGCAGAGTGATGTTAGGCTCGCGCGAGGATTTGGACTACTCCAGTGGCTGGCTCCCAGGCTTTTGTCTCGGTCGTGGTAGGCACGGACGGTGTTGGCTTGAGCGGCTGGGGTTCTCTACTGATGGCGTCGACTCAGGGGTGTTTGCTCGCAGCGCCAGATATGACCCACGCACAAACAACAAAATTGAGTGTCGTTTCGTTGTTTTATTGGTCCATACACCTGGCATAAAATCAACAAATAATACAGACGATGAGTTCCAATATATATATTCAAGATGTACTTTATACAATCAGAATTGGTAAATGATAGTCATAATAACAATGACTGGACTATATAAATTACACAATAATAATACACGCAAAACCTACAATAAATGCACTGATTATTTACTGATACAATATGCAATTAAAACCATGATTCAATAGTTTGTTTCTCTACCGATGGCCCGGACATTACTCCACGAGCAAAAGGCTATTTATTTAATAAACTACAACTTACCCCTGCAGTCGCTCAGCCCAGCTCGCACCTCTCCCGTCTCCAATAGTCGACCTGATGCCTGAAGACACAGAAGGCAATTACGCTAAACCTGTGTTCAGACTAAACGGTGTATTTGGGATGTAGGTGTTAACTATTATGTTAATATTGGCCACGATAGAGTTTAATAATTAGTTTACCATTTATAATCATATTCCTGTCCAGATATTCTAACTAGTTGTAATTCCCTTTGTGACTATAAAATTGTAATTCGTAAATTTATTACATACCAGTTATTCTGTGTTTATCCAATTAGTTAAGATGTTGTTCATCACTCAATATTGAATTCTAGTGTAGCGTAGACTTTCATCAAGTGCCACGATATTAACAGATATGATGTTGTCCCTTTGCCGGTCTTGTGATCGAATGAAAAACAGTTCAAATTTCGCGCCAAAAGCAATTAGCTTATGATGTATTCATACGCCAAGTTATGTAATATATTGGGTTTATGAAATTCGGAATGATGTTGGACATTATTTAGCAGTAGTAAAATTTGGAATAGTATTGGACCAATATTGGTCTTGGTCATATAATCAACAAGCACTCAATGTCATCTGACGTCAAGTTCAACGTCACCCAAAAAAGCCACATATATATGTGGTATACATGTATATGACTTCCAATTCCAGCTATACCTACAAAAATTTTTTGGCTGTAGAGGCCAATTTACACACTCAAGGGGCCTTTTAAGCAATTCAAAGCACTCCATCTTTATACACAATGTCAGGGACCCCAATTAGCATGTTTTATAACAAAAATCTCAAAACTGATCAGATAAATTTGAAGGAAAACGACCAAAAATGAAATTTGGGGCCTATTCAGCCTAAATTTCTAGCCTTTTGAGCAATTCAAGGCACTTTATACACTATATACATATTTATACACATCATGTCAAAAACCCCAATTAATATGTTTTGAAATAAAAATCTCAAAAGTGATCAGACAGTTTTCGATTAAAGACAAACAAGGTGCAAATTTGGGCATTTTTCGACTCAAAAATGGCTGTTTTGACATTTCAAGGTCATCCAAGGTCAAATTCAAGGTCACCACACAAGTCTTCATATATGACTTCCCATTTGAAAGTGCTAATTTCTAAGCTCTATCTTCAAGCATTCTATGAGTACAGTCTAGGCAGCTCCCATTATGAAGGAAAAAAGTGCCGAAAATTTTCAAAGTCCCAAATTTTTTTCAAAGGGTGAAAAAAATTTTTTTGCCTAGAAATGGCCCAAAATGGATAGTAATGCAATTTGGGGCAAAAAAAATTTTTTTCGTCGACCCGTCAAAAATTCAAAATGGCCGCCACACGGAGACCAGCGATTCAAGGGCAACAAAACTTATACACATCATAAAGGTACATAGAGGGAATCTTCTGAAACGAAAATCTCAAAACTGATCAGACAGTTTTCGAGAAAATGGCCGCCAAAGTCCAAAATTGGCCACTTTTCGTCAAAAATGGCCGCCATTTTGAGAAAAATGCGAAAATCAAAAAACTAAAAAAAAAAACCCTCTTGAAATATTTTTAGACATTTTTGTGCAAAATTTCAGAAAAATCCGCCTGTAAACTTTAAAGATACAGCTGTGGACGGACGACGGACGACGGACGACGGACGGACGACGGACGCAACGTGACGGCAATAGGTTATCGGACCATAGGTCCGGTAACCTAAAAATCAAAATGGCCGCCACAAGCAGACCGGTGATTCTAGGGCATTGAAACTTATACACGTCATAAAGGTACATGAGAGGAGTGTTTTGAAACAAAAATCTCAAAACTGATCAGACAGTTTTCGAGAAAATGGCCTCCAAAGTCCAAAATTGGCAATTTTTCGTCAAAAATGGCCGCCAAATAGGCAAAAACGATTCAATCAAAAAAATAAAAAAAACGTCTTTAGATACCGGCCCAAGGTATGTTCTGACAAATTTATGGGGAAATTCATCATGTCAAAAAAAAGTTACAGACCCGGACGGACGACGGACGGACGGACGACGGACTGACGACGGACGAAATACCACGACAATAGCTTATCGGCCCACAGGGCCGGTAAGCTAAAAATGATCGAAAACTACTGAATTTATAAGGGTAGTACGGAGCCTCTGAGAGGACATGGAAGAAATATTTTTAGCACATTGTTATTGTGTTCCCTCGCAATATTATCGCGTTCCCTCGCAATAATATTGCGTTCCCTCGCAATATTATCGCGTTCCCTCGCATTCCGGATCGCGTTCCCTCGTGATCTTATTGCATTCCCTCGCATTCTGGATCGCGTTCCCTCGCATTGTGCTGACGCCAATGACTTCTGAGAAGGTTATTCTACAAGATCGCGAGGGAACGCGATCCGGAATGCGAGGGAATGCGATAATATCGCGAGGGAACGCGATCTGGATTGCGAGGGAACACAATAAGATCGCGAGGGAACGCGATCCGGATTGCGAGGGAATGCAATAAGATCGCGAGGGAACGCGATTCGGATTGCGAGGGAACGCGATAATATTGCGAGGGAACGCAATAACCGTATGTCAAAAAATATTTCTTCCATGTCCTTTCAGCGGCTCCGTAGGGTAGGCTATAAGTAGTGGTTATTATGAATAGGAAAATGGGATACAGGAAGGTGACAATATGCAGTTCATTCTGTTGTCTGCCCCATGGGAAGCGCTTATTTCAAGTAGGATGTTGAGTTACGCGTGTAATGTATTATGGATCTAATGTACAGTACAATAATTAGTGCATTGTCCATTGATTGCTGTGCAACACACAATATCATAAAGTGAAAAGACCTCTTGGAGCACTGGGGATAAAACTTTATCTTCAAATGAGCAATCTGGCGTATAACCAAACCACTGCAATACATGCCTCTTTCAAATATTTATCGAAGTTCATGGGAAAAAAAGTCCTCAAGCTTGACAAATATCTTTATTACAGATTCAACAAACATGCAGACAAAATCATCCCCTCCTCCCCCACAACATAACCCCTCAGAGCATGTACTTGGAGCCAGCCTTAGCAGTCAGTTTACTGGCTTTTTTAGCCGCTTTCTTGCTCTGTATGTGAGTTGTGACCTCGTCTTGGAGCTGTGTGAAGAACTGATTGGAAGAGGTCAGACCGGACTTCTTGCTTTTTGATTCCTGGAAACAAGTTAATGATCAATATTATGAATTCTTCGATAGCTTTTATTCCATTGGTTGAACAATGAATATTTCGAATTTTTCTCTATGAATATTGACACTATCTACCAAAGTTCAATAGTAAATTGATCACATTTTGTGTCAGAAATCCTCTGAATGGAATTTCCCTTGAGTTGTCACATACCTTTATAATTTTAACCCCTTTGCTGGTTTTACTCTGTTTTTCCAGGTCACGCAGTGCCTTCTCCTTGGCCTGGGTTTTCCCCAGACCTTTCTCCTCCAGTGCCCTGTTCTTCGCCTCCCGACACTTGAACTTCTCCCGTTGCCGCTGTTTCTTCTGCCGTCTGTCGTGCTTGCGATCGGTCTCAGATTTCTCTGTGTCACCTTTCACATCACCTCGGGGCTTCTCCTGGTGTTTGTAAAAACCATAAATACAAGTTCGAGCATTCAATATCTTAGATTGATGACGTTTACACTTTACAGCATACACCTAAAAATATTGTGGGATATGGTGCCGTTAAGCAGATGTCACGCCTTATTTGGGTCTGAAGTCCATGACAACTTATAGTATCCCTGTATGTACACGTGTCTCTGTATGTACCTGTATCTCCTCCGGTGCGAGCAGAGCGGCGTCACTGACAGCGACTGGCGCGACCTCCTCTACCGCCAGGGAGGGCTGGTTACTGATGATCTTCACCTCGGCAGCCGCCTGCAAATGTAACGCACAGCATGGAACAAACTCAAGTCAGACTTTCGTGGTAAGTGGACTTATCACTTGCCTCATGAACGAGGTGCACAATGAAGGTGATGAATTCTCATGAAGTAGGCAACAAGAAGAACAAGCAAGTACCGGTTTCGGTGTGTAGTGGAAATTGGAGAGAGCATCTAGTTTGACGAAAAGCGCCTGCATAGATTTACGAATGTCCTCGCGAGCTGGGTCCTTTTCTTCAGTTTCTTCTTTCTGTAAACAGAGAAAGAATTATTTGTGCGAAGTCAGAAATTACAGAACTATTATCTGAACTGCCAGTAAATCTAACATATTGTCATACAGAACTATTATCTGAACTGCCAGTAAATCTAACATATTGTCATACTCTGTCATGAATCTTAGATTTTACGCGATAAGCTGTGGTTTCCCGCACGCACCTGTTGTTGTTTGAGGTACTCGGTCTCGTAGATCTGACTGAGACTTTGTTTACTTTTCTCCTGATCCAAAACCACTCGTTTCTTGTACTCGTACGCTTCTTCCTTTGGTTTCTCCTTGCGTTCCACATCGTCCCATACCTGACACGAAAGTGTTCATCAGTAGCTTTTTTCTTAAAATGTGAATGTTTGACATGATTACTGAAGTCAGACCATCATTTTGATTGAGATCATCACATAAAATTGTCAAATACAATATTTCACAGAGGGGGCTTATTGATTTTTTTCAGTATAGAACCTAACAATCTTGCTGCAACCAGAATATGAAAGATCAGTTTATACTCAGTGAATCACACAATGCAGGAGAATTTCTACATGCCTTATCTCCGATCCTCTGTTTGATGACGTCCTCTAGACTTTTAGTGGTCTCCTCCGTAATTACAGGCGCTGAAATCCAATTATGTTGAATATGAAAATTTGCCATGAGCATCCAAAACATCTTGGGCTTGTTGGGCTCCACATTTTTGATGACTTCATTATACACTCTTTGTTATACACTCATCAATACATCATGATTGTATACGTGAAATTGCACGAAAAACTGATACTGAAGGCACTGATCATTCTCAACATGACATTCAAAGGAAACCAGGATACCTGCTCTTTCACAACGCATATTCTCAGCTCTCAGAAATAGATCTCAACACTTACGAAGTCTCGCGGTGTGTTCAAACTCCAAGTCTTCCTGAAGCAGACTGTTTTCTGGACGAGCTGCACTGCCGATCTCTCCCCTTTGTTGCCATGGTTTCTCATCCAATGCCTGGGCCTCCATCCGGGAAATCTTCTCTTGTAACTGTTGCCATGATCACAATAAGTACAGGAGTCATTTATGTTAAATCTACATTTAATTCTCTCTGGAAACTAGACGTCAAGGCCTAAAGGCCTTGGAGGCATTTCAGGGTGAAATTTCAGGGTGAAGCATGAAAAAAACAAAATGCTGACATGATAAGTTCCCAATGAGACCGTCTCCGAGATATCGACAGAAACGAAAAATGCCGACTCAGCGAAAAAATTTAAGGTCAAGGTCAAAGGTCATCCATCATACCCTATGTACATGTTTGTCTAGGGCGACGAGTCCGAAAATAACATCCGTTTCGCTCTACGACACACCATTTCCGAGATATCGACGAAAACGAAAAAATGCCGACTCAGCGAAAAAATTTAAAGTCAAGGTCAAAGGTCATCCATAATACCCCTAAGACATGTTTGTCTAGGGCGACGAGTCCGAAAATAACGTCTGTTTCGCTCTACGACATACCGTTTCCGAGATATCGACGAAAACGAAAAATGCCGACTCGGCAAAAAAATTTCGGGTCAAGGTCAAAGTTAATCCATAATACCCCTTAGACATGTTTGTCATGGGCGACGAGTCCGAAAATAACGTCCATTTCGCTCTACGACGCACCGTTTCCGAGATATGCATGAGAGCCTCAAGGATGACTCAGCTAAAATTATTTCGAGCCCTAGGTCAAAGGTCGTTTGACGAATCGGCCTCAAAATCAATAGGCTTCTTCCCTGGTGATATATGAACCTCCATGCAAAGTTCCACAGTCATTGCCATAACACTTTTTGAGTTATCGTGCGGAAACCAGAAACATTGATTTCATCCTCACGGACCTCACGGACCCCGGAGCCGGCTCAAAAACAATAGGCTTCTTCCACACAACATTTCTGACCAGCAGTGAAAATTTGGCGAAGATACATCGAGGCAAACTGAAGTTATCGTGCGGAAACCAAAAAGTGAAAAAAAAAGAAAAAAAAAAAGAAAAAAAAAAAAAAAAAAGAAAAAAAAAAAGAAAAAAAAAAGAAAAATTTTTTTTTTGACAAAACCATAAAGGCATTTCTGCTGAAATGCCTTAATTCACAGTTTGCATGAAAGCAAAGGCGTAGAAATGAACTGGCACACTCACTCTCTGCTGACGTTTTCCAAAGCTGGAGACATCTTTTTTCTTGGTGTTTTCTTCCTCTGAGCTCTCCTCACTAGCACCCTCCTCCTCTGATCCTCCCTCATCCTCCTCCCCACTGGACCCATCATCCGGAGCTCTGTCACAAACAATTGTGGGGTGAAGGGTTGAAATTGGAGCCATTACAATAGACAAATGACTGATGCATACATGTACATGAAGCAACTGAGCTTGAGATCTAAGTTTTTCGAGGTGGTCACCTGGCCTTGGGGGACTTTCCCTTGTTTTTATTGCTCCCGTGTTCTGCTCCTTCAGGCTGATCAAAGAAATCATCATACTTGATGTCTTCCTCTTCCTGTATCAAAGCAATATTGACAGTAATGTGATTAAAGTTGTTGTCAAAAATGGATTTTTACAGAGGATAATATTTGCTCATAAAATACTACATGCTTTTAAATTTTCGCCACTATTTATCATATATAGTAATTTTTTGTTCGATCTATAGTTATTGTATATCCCCCGTTTATTTGGGAGAAAATTTGATGGTGCCACATGCAAGACAACTTACCTCATCGGAAGGAATATCAACGAAGTAATCCATCTCCTCCCCATCAGAAGAGTTGCCCGCATGTCGGCCGTCCCCCGACTGCTTGTCAAGTCTCCGTTCCTCTCGTGCATCTTCCTGGTCCAGAAATACCTCCATATCCGCCAGGCGGAAAAACTTGTCATCCACTTCAGTCCGACGTCTACCGCGTCTGTCTGAGGGAGCAGGTTTACTGTTAGTTCTTTTTTCACCGCTGTCTTTTCCAGGTTCTGTTTTCTGTTTGGATTTGGTCGATCCTAAATCAAAGTCCTCATTCAAGGCATCATCATCAGAGTCATCACTCTCTGGTGGGAGAGCAGCTCTAGCTTTGGCCAGAAGCGCCACCATTTCTTTTTCCTCATCACTCAAGTCACTTTCATTTGATGAATCTTTATCAAAGCGCAATGGGTCATCATCATCATCCCCCTCATCATCCATGTTGATATCCTCATCTTCTCCAGACGCTCCTTCTTCAGAATCACCGGAGGATTCTACAACGGACAGTCGTTTCTTCTTGGAGTCACTAGCACTACATTCTACAGCAGGTCTAACACATTGAAAACTGGCACCTTTCACGGCACTAGCCTTGGACACGTCCCCGATCAATGCCGACACTGAAGGCATATTATTCAGCTCCAGCTGCTGCCAAACTTGTTCATCATCGAAGTTTGTTGTGATGAGTTCTGGAAGAGCGTCTGTGGCTGTTTCTGATTCAGGCTCCAGACTCTTCGTCAAGTCGTAAAGCTTCTTGGTGACACCACGCAACTTTTCTGCGACATCGCTCTGAACCCTGGACAGGAAAATAAATTTTTGTTTTAAGTTATTCCAGGACACATAACAAAACTAGACGCTCAGTCGCTACCAACGACAAGGTTATATCTCCTTCCATGCCCTATATGACAGATCCTTTTCCATGAACATGATGAAGTCTGGCACACATGTACATGTACTGATTGACACATGATGTGACCAGTGTCTTATTGCTCCTTGGAAGATAGTATTTTAATACTCAGAACTTTACAAGTCAAATTTCAGTTTTAGCACTGAATAAATAAATCTGTAATAGTCTGTAAATACTGTGAAGAGGAACAGAAGCTTCCAGAAATAGACACAGTAATATGTTGTCTTTGACCACAACAGTTTGATGATTATGAATTATTTAATAACATTGAACTAATTTTCTTTCTTTGTTGATATCAATCATCCAACTCTTGACACAGCACAATCAATGGTAGCTCCTAAGTGATGACCTGATAGAGAAATTGGGTACTAGTATTTAGGCAGTTTCATTACTGAGATGTTGAAAAGATGTGGAACCAAGGAGATTATTAGAATATTATCCGGCTACAAGGTTCAGAATATTTTGTCACAAAATTCTGTACTTGTATTTGTAGTGTGTCATTTTATAACAGGGTGATTAAAAAACTGAACGCTGTATCCTACACATTCTCCAATTGGAATAATACTTTCAAAAACAGTGCTCAATTCACTATTTATTCAGTCTCAGTTTTCGAAACAGAGTGAAAAGTGTCACACTGTTGGTGTAAATCTCAGGAATCAAGTGCATAGTTGTTTAGTAACGGTTCCCGGTGGCATTCTACTACAGAAAATGAGCGTGTCCATTGCGTAGGCTCATGGTCGCACATTTTAATTCCCGCCTACAGGTTGGTACATGTACTAGTCCATGCAAAAAAGCAGTCATTGAAGGACCTGAAAACCCGGGATTTCAGCCAATATCTCATGAAATTCAGTGTGTATGTGCCAATAAATGTGTCAGAGTGATGGAATTTCCGACAACTTGGGTCTATTGATACGTTTTCTTGTTCAGGTTATTATAATATTCCAACTCGAGATAAGATATATATGTGCATATGAAGGTCATTGGACTCGTGTTGGTGAACCAATTTATTTATTCATTCCAGTGAAGTACTATACATATATATCCATCATTTGCAGCCATCGTCTACGGGGTGTATGATAATTATATACGTTATTGAAAATACTAAGATCATTTCTATGGTAGAATAATAATACCTAATAATGTTCTGTGAACATGTTCATCACTACTCTCCAATGACAATTTATTTGTCCGATGTGGTGGTCCCATGCAACACTGAAACAGTACAGTGTAACCTGTCCCTCCACATTTAATATCAACAAACATTGATGGTTTTGACATTTCTATGGTTTTGAGATGGGTCCCCATGCCCAAAGTGGTTTTACGGAAATATCAGTGTTTCATGTAATTCACAGTCAGGAAATAAGGTTTCATCCATCCATGATCCATCCATGATTCGATGCACGTGTGCAATAGGTGTACATTCTGAGCGATAATAGGGGATTGATTGAATATACTATTGAATACATATCAAATAATGATCGTCATGTCTTAACAAATATTATACATGTTATATGTTCTTGCGGTATATTGTTCATACCCCAAAAACTGTTCTGGGTTATTTGTGGAGGTCGATAATATTGCGAAGATATCTTCCACATTCCAATCAGCTTTTTCCGTCGCCATTTTGTGGGTCGATTCAAAATTCAGCAACACCCTGAACCCGCTCCTTCCCAGATATTATTTTTCCACAGAAACGACGAAGGCCTGCGGATATTGATGGTTTTTACCGTGTATCATCTCCATATCAGTTCCCAAGTCTAGATGATTTTTTTGTGAACATCCCCCTCCCCATAAGATCGAGGCCTAATTGAATTATATAATTGATGAGCATTTATGAGATATCACAACAGGAAAACATAGATCTATGAGGAAAACAAGTTACAAATAACTCGTGGAATTGTATGATTTGTATAAACATTTATACATATATTATATATATATTGCTTTCAGGCCATTAATGAGCCTTCACACATCAAGGGTTATTTATCACTGGAATGGTTGCATACATGGTGGCGATTATGACCTCGACCCGAGGGCAAGGACCCTCAACCCTATGTAACGTTTGATGCCCGCTACGTAGGGCGCAAGCACCCCGCGCGGTGGCATGGTCATAGCGTGCGTTGTGATCACTGAAACTACAACCAGGTAACAGTCCTTCCGGACGAATCCGGCCGTCATACATCACATCACACATCATAGACATGAAAAATACATCAGTTATGGTAATGTAGCCCGTTGTGAGGAGCCTGGGACCCCATGGGAGCGGCGCCCCAGAACCCGCGCACGTGCGCGTGTTGCTGGCCGGCCTGGCCGACGGCACTGACGCGGGGATAGAACCCATGACAGCACGACGGTCTGCCAGAGTCTGTGTCGCACCATCTCAGAGTCAGACGAGCCCCGAGTGAGTGACGGTCCCCCTCCTTGGCCCCCGATTGGAAATCGTCCCTGGGGCCTTACTGGCCCACTAGCCGGAAAGGGACGTGGAGCTCATGGCCAAGCCCTCCGTCGTCCTCTCGCTTTGCCAGCTCTGAGACAACTCCGAGTAAAACAGCCAAAGAGCACAAGGGATGACGTAAAACCATTGTTCAGTATAGTGGAGCGAGAGGATTAGATAGCGTTGCTAGGCAAAACAAGAATAGTGTTAACAACAAATCTCCTCCCGCGATCTTTGGGCAAAATCGCCACACCTATATGGCCCTACAATGCCCTATAAATGGACCTATATTTAGGCCAAAATCTAGGGCATAATTCACTTCCTGGAAATTATGGAAATAATTGGAAATATATATATACCCCCAGAATTAAGGCATTTCTTTTTCTCTCGTCCCCGCCGTTTTGGTTTAACAGGCAATTATCACCTCGACCTGAGGGCAAAGGCCCCCAACCCTATACCACATTACAATGCCCTATATATAGGCCTAAATATAGGACAAAATCTAGGGCGTACCACTTTCTGGAAATTATGGAAAATAATTGAAAGACTAATATCTCGCTTATTATCGACTTTACAGCTTAGAAATCAATAGTGTACATATAGGAAATTTTAAATGCTGAATATTCTCGGCCCCTCGAGTTTGACCTTTGACCTCATTTTCAAGATCAGAGCACAAAATTGCCAATATCTCGTTTATTATTGACTTTACAGCTAGGAATCAATTGTTGATATATAGGAAATGATATACGCCGAATATTCGGATGACCTTGAATTTGACATTTGATCTCATTTGCAAGGTCAGAGCACAAAATGGCTAATATCCGGAAAGGGACGTGGAGCTCATGGCCAAGCCCTCCGTCGTCCTCTCGCTTTGCCAGCTCTGAGACAACTCCGAGTAAAACAGCCAAAGAGCACGAGGGATGACGTAAAACCATTGTTCAGTATAGTGGAGCGAGAGGATTAGATAGCGTTGCTAGGCAAAACAAGAATAGTGTTAACAACAAATCTCCTCCCGCGATCTTTGGGCAAAATCGCCACACCTATATGGCCCTACAATGCCCTATAAATGGACCTATATTTAGGCCAAAATCTAGGGCATAATTCACTTCCTGGAAATTATGGAAATAATTGGAAATATATATATACCCCCAGAATTAAGGCATTTCTTTTTCTCTCGTCCCCGCCGTTTTGGTTTAACAGGCAATTATCACCTCGACCTGAGGGCAAAGGCCCCCAACCCTATACCACATTACAATGCCCTATATATAGGCCTAAATATAGGACAAAATCTAGGGCGTACCACTTTCTGGAAATTATGGAAAATAATTGAAAGACTAATATCTCGCTTATTATCGACTTTACAGCTTAGAAATCAATAGTGTACATATAGGAAATTTTAAATGCTGAATATTCTCGGCCCCTCGAGTTTGACCTTTGACCTCATTTTCAAGATCAGAGCACAAAATTGCCAATATCTCGTTTATTATTGACTTTACAGCTAGGAATCAATTGTTGACATATAGGAAATGATATACGCCGAATATTCGGATGACCTTGAATTTGACATTTGATCTCATTTGCAAGGTCAGAGCACAAAATGGCTAATATCTCACCTATTATAGACTTTACAGCTTAGGAGTCAATTGTGGATATATAGGAAATTATATGTGCTGAATATTCTTGTGACCTTGAATTTGACATTCCTAATTTTCAAGGTGACAGGGCAAAACGGCTAATATCTTGTTTCTGATCAACTATAAAGCTCTGGAATCAATTGTAGATATATGACAAATATTCTGATGACCTTGAATTTGATATTTGACGTCATTTTCAAGGTCAGAGCGCAAAATGGCTAATATCCCGCTTATTGTTGACTTTGCAGCTTAGGAATCGATTGTTCACATATAGAAAATAAATTATGCTGAATATTCTCCTCACCTTGGGCCTGATAAAACCTTTATTCTTATTTTCAAGGTAAACGGGATGAAATGGTTAATATCTAAAATATAACACATATATTGTCCGGTAACCTGTCTTAGCCTTAGGATTATTCTTTTTCCTATTTATTTTTCTATTTCCTATTTTTTTTTCTATTTTTCCATATATCTTGATAACATATATTGTGATATTGCGCAAATTGACGTCAAACGAACACATTACGATAACTATTTAAAACAGTTTTCCCGATATGTTGTCATGAATACTAATTATAAGCTAATGAGGAAAATACTTCCAAAAGTTCGTGAGTATCTCGAAAACTAGTAAAGATAATCCAATTCTGTAAAAACCATTGTGTTTGTCTCAGTGTGTTCTTCAATGTGGAATGTTGAAATCGACAATATATTCTGACTAAAGCTTTAAAAGTTCCAACATTCAAGAAGTGATTCAACTTTTGTGCGCGTTTTACAGGAAAAGTTCACATGAACCAGTTTGTATTTTGTTCATTATTTGAGATTTGGTGTAAGGTTGAGATTTTTTTGGCCCAAAACATGAACCAGTTCATATGAACCAGTGCTTGTGAAACGCGCTCAGTCTTTTGAACACTGATTGGTTTTCTATATTGTATGATTTGAAAAAATATTAAGTAGGCTACAAGCAATAAATATTTCTACACTATTCGGGAACGGAGAAATGTCATGCGAGGGTCACTTGATTTCATTCGTCTAATTTCTGCATTTTAGTGATATTCTTTTTTTCGTGATGTAGCTGTCGTGCTCATTCTTGGGCATTTGGACATTCTCGGGGATGCCCAGTGTGCCCAGGACAATCTTGGAATATAAAATGTTTCTTATTAAATATTGGATGTAAACAGCAAAAAATATTTACACAATTTTCCTTCCAATTAAAATCGATGAATATAAATTCATAAAATTTTCCCACATGTTTATTCAATGATTGAATACAATTATATGGAAGTTTGTTTTATTTAAAATTATCCGTGAAATTCACAGTGTTTCCCTGCTTGTCAATTTTCTGCCATTTTAATTAGGTTTGTATAATCCAACTTGGTTATAAAACATAAGTTACATTAATATTTTCTTCCATATTGTCAAGAAATAAATCAAAATCATCTTAGTAAAGCACCGTTCCAAAATGGTCCAGGGCCATTTTGGAATGCTCAAGATTGCCCTGGACCTTCTCGAGATTGTCCAAATTTCCAAGAATGACCACAACATAAACAAAGAAAGAAAGATGTTGACAGAGGAAGACGCACATTTAGACAGATGATGTTGAGTCATCCACAATACAGTGACATCTCATTAAAATAAGTGTACAAGAACACTAAGGTATTGATTCGTGTATTCGAGTGATCATGTCAGTTTGACGGCACATTCCTAACTACTCTATCGAATACAGCCCACTTCGGTCCTCTCCCATATCGGTCCTGGGAGTGGGACCGAGATGACCGCACCGTGACCCAGCTCGGTCCTGGCTTATGCCTGCAATTGTCCGTCTCGGTCCAGTGATTTCATTTGATGTCGGGGGGGGGGGGGGGGGGGGGGAGTGTAATACGGTCCCGCGGTCCACAGCTCATCAGAAGGATATACAGGCCTACAAGTAACTAACTGTACAAGGGCCTAGTGATTGCCAACTAGAGACTAATTGCGTTTGACTGTGGTGTAGTCTGTAGGCTACTGTATGTAGGCTATATATATACGAATGAATCAGACCAACTGTTTTGAAATGATGTATTAATTACCTTCTTTATTTATTCATAATTTCTTTTATTCATTAATTCATTAATAGATGTGAAATAAATAATCAAGTATACATAGCTGATCCACTGATTAGTATCATGTAAAAGAAGTGACTGTAAACGTAATTAAGAATTACAATACTATAACGAAAAAAAGGAAAAAGACAATACATTTATTCAATATATACTGGTCATGCCCAAATAATTTAGCATATATTGTCTAAAACTGACATATCACTGGGAACTTTTAATTTTCATATTTCTATCATAATGTCTTGGATGTCATCGATCGTCAATTCATCATCCACCGGTTTCACTTCACTGTTGCCTCGGTCCAGTGATCATGTACTTCCACTCCTACCACGAGCAGACCAGTGCGCACTGAAACAACAAGCCAAACAATAGGACCGACACGGACATAGGCAAGGACCGAGCTGGGTCACGGTTTGGTCGTCTCGGTCCTAGGACCGATATGGGAGAGGACCGAAGTGGGCAGACACCACTCTATCACGTCCCACGTTAGATCCAGGTATCCAGCTCCATGTCCAGCTCTCGATGGAGCTCGGGCTTCGCCCTCGAGAGCTGGATACCTGGATCTAGTCCCACGTTAAATCCAGAATACCCCACTCTCGAGGCTCTGGATCTAGTCCCACATTCCCCCCCCCCCCCCCCAACAACTCACCACTGCTCACAATTGACGAGTCGCTGTCACCAATGCAGTCTTAAGGCTTGTGCAGGTCAGTCAGCGGAATGTGTCTAGCCTGAGGCTGTGCTAATTAATGCTTGTCAACCCTGCTCCACGGCTGAACCTGTAGGCCTATTCCCGATCGATAGTTTCAGTGTAGACTTCTCTGCCTTTGGTAGATTGGATAGATTTACTGTATCAGGTACGAGCCATCCATCCTAAATTCGCAGCATTCCAAAATTCGCCAACAGTGCTTTCAAACTTTGTAATGCAAATAAAACAAAACAATTCGGCTCAAGTAGCGCACCTTACTCTGTTAATATTATCTATTCACTGAATGTATACCATATTCAATCCGTCTGGCACATTTTTTTTCTTCATTGAATTTAGAAGAAATAGTAAGCTGCACTACATGGGCCAACAATTCTATTCTCAGTCGGGACTCGGATATCCAATCTTTGTACCAGCAGTTTGTTTTCCACAAACCAAGCTCCTGAGCTCTGATAATATTGAGTTGGCAAATTTTGGAATGCGGCGAATTTAGGACGGATGGCTCGTACAGATACAGAGATACATGTAACATTTGGTCATGTCTCCTGATCAGATGATAGAAAGTCTTCACTAAAACACACATGGTTGGTTATTGTTTTCATCTATAGCCTACTTATTATTTTTTATACTAATAATATATATATCGTGATTTGTATACTATACTTAACTTGATATTCTACATGTAGCCTAAATAAGAATAGAGAAGAACAATATTGTTTGTTTAAGTGTTTCCGTTTGCATTTTGGTGGAAATTATGCCCAACAGTAAATGTGCAAGATTGTACATGTTGTATTGCCCCTGGCCTTTTGAGTTTTATTTACAAAAATGAAATCTTTCCCCAGCATGGACCAGACAGATTCTTTAGAAGACTGGGTCGCCATCAAAGACAACCCTTTCCTCGAGCGTGTTCCAGGGCCCTCAAGACTCGACTTTCTAGTTGCCTGGAATCAGGTTGACTGTAAGATCGCCGTGACATGTCGTGAGAAAGCTCGGACTGTCAGTGATAAAGACGTGAAGGGCTGGAGTGGTGTATTCAGTTTTGTCGAGTTGCGATCTATCCATGAACAGCTGTCACTCGTGCATCCATCTCTTGGGCCTCTGCTCCCCGCTCTGCCTGAGGAACCGAGAGGGGTGTGGTCATACTGGACGCCTCAGCAGTCACCTGACAGCACGATCTGTGACCAGCTTGTGGCCTACTTCAAGTATGCGTTAGACATCTGCGGAGCTTCTCTGCTGACTTCTACGCTCTTCGAAGAGCACAGCTTTGAGGAATATTTTGAGAATATTGGCGAGCTACGTCGGAGGACCTTCAATGAAGCTTTGAACAGAGCAGAGGATGAATTTCAAAATGTTCTTTTCTTGCGCGATGGAGCCATCAATATGTTAGACATGGCTGAGGTTTACAAGTTGGAGGATGAAGCTTTGTTCAAGTGGAATATTGCGCTTGCTGAGTTGTATAATTACTTGATACAACCATTCTTGGACATGCGTGAGATTGCTGTTGATAAATTGAGAGAAGCTAGAAGAGGCCTACAAAATCCCGACTTTGGCGAGCGACGTAAGAAGGAGCTTGCGGTGATGTTTGCTGACTGGAACGAACACTACACTCACACACTGGATCACATACAGGAGCTGTACATGGAGTACTACAACAAAACCGTCAACATTCTGACCGACGTTAAGCAGAGAATGGGCGAAGATAAGAAGAGATTTGGGAAACGGTCATTTGAGATTTCTGCTTTGGATAGATATTTCAGGTTGGTTTTACTTTTGTGTGTACCCTGATCAAGTCCATACTTGTAACAGTGGTGAATATATATAATTGAGTGCCATAGAAAATGTTACTGTGCACTATGCAGATGTAATATGTATTTGTATATGCAGAACCACAGAGGATTATATGCTAGAAAATCTGCAGCTTCTAAACAACGAAAAGCGACATTATGAGAATCAGCGGGACAAAGTCAAACAAGAGGTATGTGATTGCATCAACATGCTGAAAATGAAATCTGTTGTTTATTTGTAAATATCCATGGCAAACCAAGTAGCCTACATAACTACTAATATAGTTGATTCTAATCAGCAACATTTGTTTGATTTGTATCAGAAATACATCTTTTTATGTTATGTGTTTCTGTTTGTATTTAATGTTTTGTCCAAAAAGGTATTTGTGTGTATGATTCAGCCATGATATTACATGTACATAAATTACACATGATTACACAGATTGCGAGTCTGAATGAGGCCGACGTTTCTCGGAGGTTGCCAAAACTTGAGGATGAAGTCTACCGCTGGCAGAACAAGATCTACGGCCTGCAGCTGGACCTCTCACAGCTGGAGGAACAGCTGGTTCGCAGCCAGATTGCAGCTGTTAAACAACAGACTGCAGGTAACTATGGCAACAGTGATGGGGTCAACTTTGTCAACATCAAGAATGCCAGTAGCTACAGATATAATATATATAATATATATGTAGATATGCTCTGATGTGAGAAGGCATTACTGTAAATATCGATATTAGAACTTTTATATTTGGTACATCAAAGCAATATTTCAATGACACTTTAGTTGATGACTTCTATCTACATGTACAATAATTTTTTCAGATGATGAGGACATTTTCCAAGATGCTGTGGAAAGTGAGAGTGACTTACTCAATCTTGAGGACTGCCACGATCCAAAGTTGAAGGCTAAACTCTCCGTGCTGCAGAAGAAAATAACAACGATACTGAAAAAGCGAGCTCAACTCAGGAATAGGAAGGTACTTTATTTGTTACCGATATACTGCATAGAGGCCATGTGCCTGCCCTGCTATTCCACGTGATTAATACTGGCAAAATGACCAGATGTGTTACATAAAGCTCCTGGTATTTTTCACTGCAGAAGAGGGTCGAGACAGACAAAAGTACCAAGGTCAAGGAGAAGATCGAAGAGAAAAACAAATTCCAGCAGCATCACAACATCCAACTGGTCGGTAACCATGGGAACCATAGTAACAAAGCAGAAGCAGCATCAAAATACACAAATCCGTGATATCAAATACAAATATACTGTACAATATACTTCTGAACTGTGCAAACTATGAAGGAATTAGTGAATTTTCACTTCAGAAAAGAGAAAAGGATGCACAAGTTCTCCAGGAAAAAGAAGAACATATCAAAGAAGAAAGGAAGAAAACTCTCAGAAGATTACACGAATACAAAATGGCATGTCTATATTGTTCAATACTATGTGTATCAATTTGATAATAATTTAACGAAATTATAGCCACGAAGAAATACTTAACTGAAACTTCTTTATGTGTCCTATACAGAAGCGACTACCTGCACCCCCGACCTTGAAGCCACGCAAGAAACCTCCAGGTGGAGCTGCCTCCAGACGCCCAGACCGGTCAACACCTGACCACCCGGATGGGCCAAAAACCTCTCGCTACGACAACGACAAGCCACATTCTGCCACAGTTCATGACAAACCAGACAATTACACAACTGGAACAAGCTTCCAACAACCACCTGCGCCCCCACCCCTCCCTCCACCAGCCCTCTCCGCCCTGACCATCCCACCCCCACCCACCTGTCCTCCACCCCCACTAGACACCGAGGGAACTGCACTTCAACCAGCCATCTGTCCTCCAGGACCACCCCCACCTCCACCGCCACCACCCCCACCCCCACCCCCACCCCCCATGAATATCCCAACCCAACCGGTGCTCAAGAAGTCCACCAAAACTCCATCACCAAGCTCGAGCAGCTCTCATCAAAAGGATGGAGAAGTTACTCTGGATCAGATACAATCAGCGAAAAATGGGCTGAAGACCGTCACTAAGACGGCTCCATCTGCGAAACATGCAGGTCAGTTGTGATGAGTTGTACATGTAATAAGTCGTGTATGTCGGCCTGAGTAACTTATGCTGCTTCTTCTGCTATATCCAGTAAGGATTAAACAGCTGTGAGACCAATTAAATGGTACATGTATGTTTTCAGTGGACTAGTAGTGATACAGGGCATTACAAGTTACTTGGGCCCATGTCTAATATAATGAAAGTAAAATGAAACAACAAACACATCAAATGAATCTCAGAATAAGGTTTGATAAATCATGTATCTTGTATCCATGGTAACTGCAGCTGTCTCTAGAGCTGTCTATTGGTAGTGTATGAACCTCCTTGATAACTTACAGATCCGATGTCGGACATGCTGATGTTGATCCGGCAAGGCGTACAGTTGAG
Source organism: Terebella lapidaria (assembly GCA_949152475.1). NCBI lineage: Eukaryota > Metazoa > Annelida > Polychaeta > Terebellida > Terebellidae > Terebella > Terebella lapidaria. The sequence goes on along the minus strand of OX424562.1, from coordinate 4,560,137 downwards.
AGCAGTGAAGCGTGATGCGGACACGCCCGACTCGTCCCCGAAACATATCGCCGGGTCATCGGATAGTACGCAGACGCAACAGCTGATGGACGCCATACACAGAATCAGTCACCGCCTTCGTTCGGATAGTGACTCTGATTGTGACAGCGATTCCGATCAGGATTTTGATTGAATGGTCACCAAGGAGACTGTCAATGCATGTTTTGAATCGTGAAACGCTTGAGTTAATATTTATTCTGTGAAGATTTTATGTTATGGGAGCTGTGATGTTGAGTGATGCCATGTAATATGTATTTTACCCAAAATCTAGTCGATATATCCACATGCAGTGCTTCCAGCAGATATTCACACGAATATGAAGGATACCGGTACTACATGGTCATTACATGTATGTAAAATCTATGATTACACAATGTAATGAGTTGTGCACATTGAAAAAAAATGTGGAAAATACATATCTTTTTTCGAGAAATTTCCAAGGTTTTTTTGCCCTGATACCTAATGTTATAGTGTCTATTGGTAAATTTGCTGCAATGATTGTTCAGTCACAATTTAGGATGCTTTGATTTCCGTTGTCACTCAGATTAATTTTGCAAGCATTTCTTGTGGCACAGTGGAAATAATGTACAAAATGTGGTTCCAATCGTGTTACGTGTATGTATGTATCTGTAATAGGTGGAACTGTATTAATCATCCATACTGTCAAATACATTTTGTTCTTCACGTTCGTTCCACCATTTGAACTATATGCTGTTTATGGAATGGTGTATAAAACTAAGTGTATCACCGGATGACAACTCCGAGACATTATGGTTTTGGCAATGTTACCGCCGAGTCTGCAGAGCTTTCTCATAGTCATGCTACAATGTGACAAATGCGTGGGAATTGCCCTTTATTTTGTGGGGCGTCTTATGGAGTTAGCTTTGATTGAATATGGTAACAATATTTCAAAATACGAATGGTGTTTTAATTTGGGGATAGAGCCTAGTAGCTGTGTTTCGCGTGAGGTGCATATATGAAATCTTTATGCACCTGTGCATATAGCCAGAGTGTTTACAGGTTGACTAAAGACGGAATCATGTCAAAAGTGGAAAACTGCTTTTGATTGAGATATGTCAGAAATAGACACACATAAGACATGTTTGTATATTTCTATTTGGATGAATGTGAATTGCTATTAACTTGTACACATGTACACTCATTACTGGCTTGCTCATTCACCATCTTGAATGGAAATCACATCTACATTGCGCTGAACTGGCACGTAACTTCACAATTCTTGACTGTCAGTGCATAGGTGTCTATACACATACGGTATATGCTTCATGCGAGTGATGGAATGTTCCACATACACACGGTGACGGCAGATGACGGTATTCGCATTGATCATGTCCGTTCATCAATTGGAGACGCTGTGATCTCTACACCACGAAATGGAATAAGGATAATGTGACGATTAGCATAGCCCAAATCAGCTAATAAACAGCATTTCTGGGAGAGAGCAGGGCCTTGTAGGTGGAAACACTGTAGATAAGCTATAAACTAGACGTCAAGGCCTAAAGATGCCTTGGAGGCATTTCGGTGTTAGGACTAATTCGTAATATTTAAAACATGTTTGCCACGGGCTCTATGACACACCGTTTGCTAGATATTGACGAAAATGAAAAATGCCGACTCGGCAAAAAAATTTCGGGTCAAGGTCAAAGTTCATCCATAATACCTTTAAGACATGTTTATCTAGGGCGAGGAGTCCGAAAATAACGTCCGTTTCGCTCTACGACACACCGTTTCCGAGAAATCGACGAAAACGAAAAATGCCGCCTCGGCAAAAAAATTTCGGGTCAAGGTCAAAGTTCATCCATAATACCTTTAAGACATGTTTATCTAGGGCGACGAGTCCGAAAATAACATCCGTTTAGATCTTCGACGCACCGTTTCCGAGATATCGACGAAACAAAAAAATGCCGACTCGGCAAAAAAATTTCGGGTCAAGGACAAAGTTCATCCATCATACCCCCAGACATGTTTGTCTAGGGAGACGAGTCCGGAAATAACGTCCGTTTCGCTCTACGACGCACCGTTTGCGAGATATCGACGAAAACGAAAAATGCCGACTCGGCAAAAAAATTTCGGGTCAAGGTCAAAGTTCATCCATAATACCTTTAAGACATGTTTGTCTAGGGCGACGAGTCCGAAAATAACGTCGGTTTCGCTCTACGACGCACCGTTTCCGAGATATTGACGGAAACGAGAAATGCCGCCTCGGCAAAAAAATTTCGGGTCAAGGTCAAAGTTCATCCATAATACCCCTTAGACATGTTTGTCTAGGGCGACGAGTCCGAAAATAATGTCCGTTTCGCTCTACGACGCACCGTTTCTGAGATATCGACAAAAACGGAAAATGCCGGCTCGGCAAAAAAAATTCGGGTCAAGGTCAAAGTTCATCCATAAAACCCCTTAGACATGTTTGTATAGGGCGACGAGTCAGAAAATAACGTCCGTTTCGCTCTACGACGCTCCGTTTTCGAAATATCGACGAAAAAGAAAAATGCCGACTCGGCAAAAAAATTTCGGGTCAAGGTCAAAGTTCATCATTAATACCCCTTAGAAGTTCATCCATAATACCCCTTAGACATGTTTGTCTAGTGCGACGAGTCCGAAAATAACGTCCGTTTCGCTCTACGACGTACCGTTTCCGAGATATTCAGGAAGGCTCAAGGATGAGTCAGCAAAAAGTTATTTCGACCTCTAGGTCAAAGGTCGTTTGACGGATCAATCCCAAAATCGATAGGGTTCTTCCCTGGTGGTATATAAACCTCCATGCAAAGTTCTGCAACTATTGCCTGAATATTTTTCGAGTTACCGTCCGGAAACCAAGTCTCATAATCGGCCTTGATTTCATCCTCACGGACCTCGGAGTCGAATCAAAAAAGAAAATACCCCATAGACATGTTTGTCTAGGGCGACGAGTCCGACAATAACGTCCGTTTCGCTCTACGACGCACCGTTTCTGAGATACACATGTATGCAGGAAGCCTCAAGGATGAATCAACAAAAAAATATTTTGACCTCTAGGTCAAAGGTCATTTGACGGATTGATCCCAAAATCAATAGGGTTCTTCCCTGGTGGTATATGAACCTCCATGCAGAGTTCTGCATCTATTGCCTGAATATTTTATTGCCTGAAGGTTCTTCAACATATCATTTCTGACTAGTGGTGAAAATATGATAAGGATCCATCAAGGCAATCTAAAGTTATCGTAATTTTAAATTTGTTCTGAAGGGTTTGCTGCCTAATCCCTAAACTGACGGGCAAATATGCAAAATACAAAGTTTGAAACCTCTATAGCTAATCTAAAGTCCACGTTGCTGCCCACTGGCAAGTCATTAACACCCGGGCTGGACGTGACTGCATGGGGTCAGATCTGACACACTTTATGGCCCGGGTGCTAAATGCCCCATGACGGTGTTGATGGATGGCTAAATTGAATAAATTTCTTTGTTACTACAACATGCACATGAAAAAAAACAAGATTAAACGATAAGGCACACAGTCTGCAAACTAAAACACAAAGTCTGCAAACTACACAGAGTCAAATCTTCTCATCCAATGATATCACTCTCAGATTCTGTTCGAGGCGTAGCCGAGTACAGATGGTGATATCACCTCGAGTGCCACCAGTGTACTATCTCCCATAAATCCCGAGATCATGATCACAAAATAACTAGTGATATCAACATCGATTACTAGGTAAGTCAGATATCACATCACTGCAAGGTGACATACGACCAGTCCTCGGGGTGAAGGACTTCCGCCGAAAGGCCCTGAAGCTCACTAACACGTTTGGCCGAGGCTAAGGCAAAAAGAGAAACCGTTTTATGAGTCAAAGATCGTACATCTCCCTCCTCCAAAGGCTCATATGGGGCTTCATTAAGGCTGGAGAGGACCAGAGAAAGATTCCACTTGGGTGTCTTGACATTGACTGGAATGTCCTGAGCAAATGATTCGAAAAGAGCCGAGACCTATCTAGAAGATGAAATATCCAGACCGTGCCCCAGGAGAACATTGGCTATGGCCGCCCTATAGCCCTTGACATTCGAGAGAGCCTTCTTACGCTTGTCCCGCAACCAGAGGAAAAAGTCGACTACTTGAGGGAGAGTGGGATGGCACGGATCAATCTTCCGGTGCAGGACCTCCAGGTGCTTGTGGAACAGGCAGCCCTGACGAAGCAGACTTGGAATGTGAGGGAGCTGGAGTGAATCATCCACAAGAAGATCGAGCAGCTAGGGAAACCACGGCTTGGACGGCCAGTTCAGGGTGACCATGATGCACAGATGCACTGGGTCGTGAATGGGGTGACCGACCATGCAGCAGGTTGTCGACATTGCCCCATCACTGAAGATCGTCCTGGAGTACTGGAAGAACCGGAACCAGAGATGCGACGTCCTGAGAAGCGTCCCAGAAATCCCTGAGGTGAAACTGGAAGGATCTCCTCCGTAGACGACCACCTGGAACGATGTTCTCGAGAGACACCATGTGGCCTATGAGACGAAAAAAGAGAAGAGCTGCGACTGGGACACCGGGAGAGGAAGACTGTAGCACGCCTTGAAGCGGCTTCAAGCCGTCTACCGCTGCAAAAAACGGTCTACTGCTGCAAACAGTCTCCTGATCTGATGCCGTGATCAGCCAATCATCGAGATACCTGGTCAACCGGATTTCCCTGCGATGCGCCCATATGGAATCTGGCTGAAACACCCTGGTAAACAGGAAAGGAGCTGTCGAGAGGCCGAAACACCGAGGCCGAAAGGTAGCGCCAGGAGGATGGATGTATGGGAATGTGGAAATAGGCGACCTTGAGGTCTATTGACGTCATCCAATCCCCTTCCCGTAGTGACAGTAGGACAGAGCGAGGACACTCCATCGAGAAGCGTTCCTTGTGGATGAACTTGTTGACAGGGCTGAGATCTATGATGGGCCTCCAACCCCCAGTCAACTTCGGAACGACAGACAGATGGCTGTAAAACCCCGGCGAAACCTGGGCCACGACCTCCGTCGCCTGCTTGCTGAGCATCTCGGCAATCAACTTCTCTAGAACCAGAAACTTCACTGACCTTGGAACTGGGGACAGGGGAGGCGTCTGATCGAACGGGATCTTGTATCCGTGCTGGAGGATCGTGGCTACTAGGGAGTCTTGAAAGTTTGTATCCCAATGACGCCAGAAGGCCTGAAGACGTGCTCCCACGGGGGATACACTGGGAGGCTGGGACCATGGGAGCGTCTGGAGCAGATTAGGAACGTGGCGCGGCACTGGAGCCATAAGATGAACCGCCTCCACTGCTACCGCCACGAGAGGAACCTGATGACTTCTTGGGCTTCTTATACTTGGGCTTCTAATAACTCTGAGCCTGGGGCTTCAAATCCAACGACTTGCTCAGCTTGGGGATCTTAAACTGCGCCGAGGACGAAGACTGAGACGGCCTCTTGTCCTGCCGCTGTACCAGCTTGGCGATGGAGAACTTAGACAGCAGATCCGCTTCCTGAGCCACAGCCTGACCCGCCTTGGTAAGGACGTCCTGGTCGAAGAGATGACTGCCAAACGAAGAGGCTGACTGGAGCTTCAACTGAAAGGCATCAGAAAGCTTGGACAAAGACTTCTTAAGAAAAGCGTCAGGTCTCTGAAGCACCACGTTATCCCACTCCACTCGAGACTCCTTCGTGATCTGGCCAACGCACTTGTTCACTGAAGATAGAGTCCTCTTCATGCGAACCAAATCCGTCACAGGAACTGAAACTATAGCCTCCAGGTCGACCTCCATCTCCGAACTGCTCGAGCTGGGTACCAGATGATCCACTTGAAGACTGAGTGGGGCCGACAACCAGTCCAACGAGTTGGCCACCAGCTGAACACGACAGGGATACGACTCCCAACTCTTGAGACCGGAGTCCGAAAGAGTCACCGACACACCCAAGGACTTGAGCCTGGGGGCGATGAGTGACAGGTTGTCATTCACCACCGCTGCCTCCAGGGTGGACGATGACTCAGAAGTCTGGTAGTGCTTAAGCTGTGAAAAGGAGTGACGAACTTGCCAGTCCTGAGAGAAGTGCCGCCATGAGGTGAGATCTTGTCCTCCACCAGAGAACGTATGTAGGCGATACTGTCAGCCCAAGGAAAACGAACATCGGGCTCCGGGGCATCACGAGAGGAGAGAACCTTGTCCCAGAGAGAGAGAAGTGAGTCTCCTTGGCCTGAGGCTTCCCTATGAGATCGGGAAACGCCTCCTGCACCCAGCATCTGACCTGAGCAAACTACTCATCCTCCGACCTGGAAGCTGACCTGAAACCGGTAGTGTCCACGCCGGCAGAGTCGTTAAACGGTTGATCGACCACGACAACATCAACAGGACAGTCAGGCAGTTGAACCGTGGAGAAATCAGGCGGTCCAGTCTTGGCACGGCCCACGAGGCCCGTCCTCGACAGACTGGCTACCCTGGGCTGATGAGACAGACCCGGCAGACTGTGAGCGGGAATCCACCGTAGGACCACTGGCAGGAGACTCAGGAAAAAGTGGGTCCAAAGGCGTGAGACCCCAAGACGCAGTGGACCTATTAGGAATGGCAGCAGGACTGTTCCCCCCCCCCCCCCCGCTCCGCAGATAAAACTACCTTGGAGATCAGCAGATCCGGCCTCTCATCAAGTGTGGACGTAGAAGGACTAACCGCATACTTTCCCACCAAAGCAGCGACCAGTGTTGAGGTTGGAGATCGAGGACTGAAGATTCCCGACTTGCAGCTGAAGGGAATCTATCCTGGAGGAAAAAGCTGACTCGACAGAACGCCTGTCAGAAGAACGGGCCCTCTTCTTCTCTCTGTCGGACTTCCGACGTTCAATCTCGTCAAACCTAGCGTTGTCAGTCCTCACAAACATGACAGCGTTGAGAGGCTGAATAGACGAACGGTCTACAAGCAGCACATCGCTCGTGAGGATCGACGTCCAAACGAACAAAATGTCCACACTTGGAACAGTTCCTGGCAAGTTGTTTATCCATCGTAGGAAAAATCCACAAAACTTCAAAGTCGAGTGAAGAGTGTTGTTGACTTGAGCTCGCCAAAAACAAAAACGAGATATCATTGGCCTAAAGGCCAAACTTGTCGAAATCTTTTTCTACATGCGTGGCCTACTTTAAGCATAATTGAATGAGGTTTCCGACGGTGTAATCCATTTCATTAAGGATAAATACTTACCCAGATACAATCCTATTTCGAAAATGGACGTTTGACGTCATGACGTCATTGTTGTTGAATGTAACGTGTTTAAACTCGGTACATGGCTGGGTATTAATATTCGACATAGGTTCCCATAATTACAGTCTAATAACTTCAAATTTGAGTGCACTGTGGATGTTTCAATGTTTGCTGAAAAGTCGAAAAATTGGTATGGCAGGCATTACGTTTATTACGTCATAGCGGAATATCCATCATGGGAACGAATTGGACAGTAGCCTCCATAACCAAAATTCAACGAGCTTTCCAAAGGTGCAATCCGCTTCTCTGTGCGACAAAAACTTTCCGATATATAGCCCCATTTTGAAAATTGACGTTTTGTGTCATGACGTCATTGACGTTGAACGTAGCGCGTTGAATCTTGGTATATCGCTGTATATTAATATTTCACATAGGTTCTCATAATCACAGTTCAATACCTTTAAATTTGAGTGCCCTGTGGATATTTGAAAGTTTGCTGAAAAGTCGAAAAATTTTTATGACTGGCCTTACGTTTATGACGTCATAGCGGAAAATCTATCAGGGCGGAAATGTATCGGACAGTACCCTCCTAAACCAGAATTCAACGAACTTTCGAGTGGTGCAATCCGCTTCTCTGTGCGACAAATACTTTCAGATATATAGCCCCTTTTTTAAATTGACGTTTTACATCATGACGTCATTGACGTTAAACGTAGCGCGTTGAAACTTGGTATATGGCTGTATATTGGTATTTCACATCGGTTCTCATAATTACAGTTCAATACCTTTAAATTTGAGTGCCCTGTGGATATTTGAAAGTTTGCTGAAAAGTCGAAAAACTTGTATGGCAGGCCTTACGTTTATGACGTCATAGCGGAAAATGTATGATGGCGGAAAAGTATCGGACAGTACCCTCCTAAACCAGAATTCAATGTGCTTTCCAATGGTGCAATCCGCTTTTCTGTACGACAAATACCTGTTGCTATATAGCTCCATTGTGAAAATTAACGTTTTACGTCATGACGTCATTGACGTTGCACGTAGCATGTTGAAACTCGGTATATGGCTGGGTAATAAAGTTCCACATACGTTCTCATAATAACAGTCTATTACCTTCAAAATTGAGTGCACTGTGGTTGTTTGAAAGTTTGCTGAAAAGCCGAAAAACTTGTATGACATGCCTTACGTTTATGACGTCATAGCGGAAAATCTATCATAGCGGAAAAGTATCGGACAGTACCCTCCTAAACCAGAATTCAACGAGCTTTCCAATGGTGCAATCCGCTTTTCTGTACGACAAATACCTCTCGATATATAGCTCCATTTTGAAAATTGACGTTTTACATTATGACGTCATTGACGTTGCACGTAGCGTGTTGAATCTTGGTACATGGCTGGGTATCATTATTCCACATACGTTCTGATAATCACAGTCTAATACCTTTAAAATTGAGTGCACTGTGGATGTTTGAAAGTTTGCTGAAAAGTCGAAAAATCGGTATGACAGGCCTTATGTTTATGACGTCATAGCAGAAACTCTATCATGGCGGAAAAGTATCGGACAGTACCCTTCTAAACCAAATTTCAACGAGCTTTCCAATGGCATAATTCGCTTCTCTGTACGATAAATACTTTCAGATATATAGCCCCATTTTTAAAATTTACGTTTTACGTCATGACGTCATTGACGTTGAACGTAGCGCGTTGAAACTTGGTATATGGCTGTATATATGGCTGTATATTAACCTTTTGATATATAGCCCCATTTCGAAAATTGACGTTTTACGTCATGACGTCATTGACGTTGCACGTAGCGTGTTGAAACTTGATATATGGCTGGGTATCATTATTCCACATACGTTCTCATATTCACAGTCCAATACCTTCGAATTTGAATGCACTGTGGAAGTTTGAAAGTTTGCTGAAAAGTCGAAAAATTGGTATGACAGGCCTTACGTTTATGACGTCATAGCGGAAAATCTATCAGGGCGGAAACGTATCGGACAGTACCCTCCTAAACCAGAATTCAACGAGCTTTCGAGTGGTGCAATTCGCTTCTCTGTGCGACAAATACTTTCAGATATATAGCCCCATTTTTTAAATTTACGTTTTACGTCATGACGTCATTGACGTTGAACGTAGCGCGTTGAAACTTGGTATATGGCTGTATATTAATATTTCACATAGGTTCTCATAATTACAGTTAAAAACCTTCAAATTTGAGTGCACTGTGGATGTTTAAATGTTTGCTGAAAAGTCGAAAATTTTGTATGACAGGCCTTACGTTTGTGACGTCATAGCGGAAAATCTATCAGGGCGGCAAAGTATCGGATAGTACCCTCTTAAACCAGAATTCAACGAGCTTTCCAGTGGTGCAATCCGCTTCTCTGTACGACGAATAGTTTCCGACATATTGCCCCATTATAAAAACTTGACGTTTTACGTCATGACGTCATTGACGTTCAACCGATCAACATATAACTTTGTTGTTTGATGAATAATATGAACATATATCAGTGTACCAAATTTCACAGCAATCGGTTCAAATTTGACTGCTGTGCGAATTTTTTAAAATTCGCCAATGATGAGAGATAGGGATTTTTCGAGTTTTTAAGAATTTTTGGTGACGTCATCAATGAACCGATTTTTTTCAAAAACGTGCGGTCCCGTCCTTGGCCGAATACCTATCCATCAAAAAAGTTTCGGGATGTTAGCGGTAAAACTGTGGCCTCTAGAGAGGTAACAAACAAACAGACAAACTTACAGACATCCGCGAGTGACCAACATACTTGGCGAAAATCGAAGATTTCGCCAAGTAATGAACTAGGCGGCAATGGACGGAGACGATCATGTGACCACACACGGAGGGTGAACTGCTCAGGTGACTACCATTTACCAGCACAGGGTCCAAGCGGACCAGCTAACTTCGTTTAGCTTTTATTCACCCATATTTCATGCGTGGTTGACAAAAGAGGGTTTGCTAATTAATCTCCCCAGAATCAGAGGTAAGTATCGCTTAGCATAACAAACACGGTTGAAAACACTATTTGACAGCTGGCAGCAATGTGGTCACAACCAAACTACTCGAATGAACTTGTTCCATAATGTATGTTATTCAATTGTTGCGCAACATACAAGGCACATTGGAGTTAAAATGCATTTATTGGCCATGTATTGGAAGACATTCTCAAAATTACTTCACTTAAAAATTACAATAAAATAATTTTCAGCTTCAAATATAATGTAGTTAAACAAGGTGCATGTTCATTATGACTCCGATATATATTCCTCATTACAAACGATATGAATGTTCCAGAATATGCAGTGCTGGTATCTATATCCAACTATACTAACAAATATACTTTAGTATTTTAGCACACAGGTTCTTGGAAGACCAAATACTCACTTGTGTATATTGGATAAGGTCAAAGGTTTGTAGCAAGCCGACATATAAAGAAAAGTATACAGTATTTTACATAAAACTGTAGACATCTAACACAGATCTGAAAGACCAAAACTTGGAACAAACTACTACAGCAATGACATACATGTGTATATATGTGTATGTATATAAGACCTTAGCATAAGTAGAAAAACAAGAGGCAAAGGTCTAAACAGTAAACATCATTACAACATGAATCTATTACAGTCATGTACATGAACACAGGTGGCCATTCAACTTGTCTGATGTATTTAACTTAAATCCACACTCAGTATTGTTGTATGTACCTCTATAAACCAACTTAGACCTCCAAAAGTTGGTGGAACATTTGTTACAATGTTTATGGTGGTAAATAACAAGCATTTTTTTCCCAAACAAATCCACAAGTTTGTATTCATTTATCTGATGCTAATCAAAACATTCAATGATTCAGTTTAGTTTTTTACTCCTGTCTCCCCCATATAAAATGCAAGCTGGCAAACCAGTATTTATTGAAAATATCTGTTTCATAGGTGTAATTAACCTCTCTTAAATGCCCCCAAATCTTGTCCGAGTTTCATAAAATATGTCCGCAAACTGGTCAATAATAAATACATCGGAAATGACACGAAAGACTCGGTCAAACTGGATTTGAGAAAGGTCAATTACAATACAGTAATATCACAAGGAAATGTGTCTTCAAATAATTTTGATAGATTATTTGGCATGTGAGTATTCTTTTCGATATGTTGATAAGGAATGTTTGTACCAAATAGGTCATGCGCAAAAAAGTTATTCTGCATGAGATTTAGATCATCAAATGACAGATTTACCCCCTGAATATCACAACACACACTCAAAAGTCGCACATTAAAAGCCTGTTAGCCAGCAAACTAGGCATGCAAAGCACTGTACAGTTATAACAAACGCAATGGAATAGAAATATTCAAAACAATTTCACTTGCTTCACAAACAGTCAATGATAAGAAAAAACTGAGAATGTAAATATTATGCAAAATTTGACTTTTTCTAACTCACCAATTGTAATATGCAGTTAGATTTCCAACCGTTCACAACTGATACATACATTTACTCATACCATATGTAGGCACACATAGTTATATAATAATCACATAAATTCACATATAGCCATAATATAGTCTCCAGTAGCGTATTTATATCATTGGCTTGTATCTGTTACGTTGCAAATATTGCAGGTCCAGCATAAAGTTGGCAAAGCCTCGACTCCGTAGCACTCAATATGATTCAGTTTGGCCTTGTTGATGTTAATGAACTTAGATCTATTTGCCATAGAACTTTTTGTTGAGTAGAAAGATAAGTAGATTGACGTTGATTTTAGCTTTGTACATCGTCATCACGGCGACACCCTCATACTGTAACTGCAGCAAGTCCTGCCGAACAGAGCAGAAAAAACATCACGAATAAATTCAGAATGTCACTATAAATATCAAAGAATACATTATAATCAGCCCGTGGACTTACTTGGAAGACCAATTCCACTTTCTCCATGTTGACTCCCATGAATTTGGCATTGACATCAAAAACACCGACATTGTCTGTGGCATTTATCTCGAACAGCACATTCTTGAACCTACAAAATAACAAACATATTTTTACACAATCGTAATTTTGATGAGAAAATTTCCACCTCGCCAAAAGTTTATGAGCAACTCAAGATAAAGAATCAAAAGAGAACAAAATCCTAACTGTGAAACTAAATTGTGCAAGATGGAAATTGGCTCAGAGACGACAATGTACGACAACTAAGAGTGTGACTGACTGGTTGGTGGGCAGCTGCTCAATCTCTATGACCACTCCTTTCTCTTGGAGTTTAGCCGCGCTGTATTTGATGGAACCCTTCACTTTGGCTGCAGGCTTCTTCATGTGTTTGCTGGACCTCCTGACAGGGAAAAATCTTTGTTAATTGAGAACAACAGAGCTTGATACATGGCCACCTCCATGTGCATGTAAGTTACAATTTATTATCAAATGGAAAATACCTAGAACGAATATTTGTGACTGGGTTGGTTTGCCCGATTGACAAATGCTCAGAAAATTTCTACACTCCCCCCACTCACTTTCCCTTGGTTGCCAGGTTGTCCAGACAGGTTTTCACATATTGGTTGTAGTAATCAATTTGTTCCTCATAGAACGATCGCTTGCTCTCCAAACTCTTCAGAGTTTTCCGAATCGTCGCCATCTCTTGTTTACGTTTCTGTCTGTACATTCGCTGGTTCCGGATGTCCTGCAGGCAGAAGACAAAAATGTTGAAATTTTAACTAATGATTGCAATATTTGATATTAGGGCTTCAACGAGTGCTCGGTTAACAGGCTATGGTTCAGTTACAGAGTGTAACCAGTTACAGATTTCGTGACTGGTTAATCGTGAACGTATTTTGCAACCTCGTAATTCAGCCTACCGGTAAAACACTTCACATCGGGTCAAATGACACGGAGATTTGATAAAATGCGAACTGCGAAAAAAATTGGTGTTACTTTAGACAATATTTAGCTCTATATTTTTTCGGACGAGTAACCGGTTACGGTTCAGTTACAAGCTAATGAGTAACCAGTCACGAAATTTTGTACTCGTTGAAGCCCTATTTGATATTCACAACCAATGTCATTAAGTTGTTTATGTACATCCAACTTTGTACTTGTGGTCAGCGTTTTTGATGAGGGTCGGTCATCGGCCATTGACCGATCATTTTAACAAGTGTCCGACGATATTTTCAACTGGCAGGACATGTGTCCGATCAAAATCTATGTAAAATTTATCGTAATAAATATTCAACAACCCAAATTTATTGATCGTAAACGTTCACTCTCTCGAGAATTGAAATCCTGGGGGCTGACATCTTGTTCACATTTCGTGACAGTACGAATGATTTGATTGGCTAGTTCCATTCGGCTTCGGTTATCATCGTGCATTTTCGCGGAAATTCGGCCACTACCAAACGCCACTGAGTTGGCTTTCCTGATTGGTTAAGCGACGAGCCATGACGTCACGAGTATCTAAAAAGGAAGTTTTAACTTGTTTAAAACCAGTATTTATTACATACCTACCTCTATAATAAACTCTTTGGGTAATCTTACCTTGGCATTCAAAGAAGAGGAGAGAGAAATGAATGTCACAAGAATTTTCTCAAAATTCCTGACATCCATCTCGAACTCGAAATTGAAGGAAATTACTCTCACACATCTCAGATTCCCCGCGGTGTAGATGTGACGTCACACCGGTCATATGATTGACCTTAACCGCCATTAATTTGCCCACCTGGTTAAGGCAGGGGAGGCGGGAGGGAGAATAATCGTGTTTATTATAGAGGTAGGTATGTAATAAATACTGGTTTTAAACAAGTTAAAACTTCCTATTTATTGCCATACCACTACCTCTATAATAAACTCTTTGGGTTATATCAGAATAACCAAAGGAGGTGGGTTTAACCCTCTCCCGGGAATTTCATCACCGATGTGTGAGAGTAGGAAATATCCATTGAAAGTAGTAAATATTGTGTTTTACTTTTAAATTATAATTTTAAGTCGAAAATACATATTTACAGGATATTTACAACTATACCATAATACACGCCTGAATTACCTTCAGATGCATGGAGACGAGCAGGGGCTCTGCAGAGGTGACTTTCCTCTTGCAGAAGAACAAAAATTTCCCTCGCCAAAGAAGAGGAGCAACTCCCCTGGGAGTCGACCTCAGGTGCATCTGTACAGAGGCGTGCTGATCTATTTACAGGTATCTACAGCTGGACTACACGCTCCGCCGCCACCAGTCGTCCAAGCTGGAGGCCGGAGTCATCCTCCCAAGCTAACTCCCTGAGATAGAAAGAAGTGAATGTGTTATGAGATTTCCAGGTACAGGCAGACATGACATCATTCAGAGACACTTTATTTGTAAAGGCAAGTGAAGCCGCGAGAGCCCTCACATCATGCGCTTTGACTCTGAAACCTGTGGATTTTTTCGCCTGTGACTTTTCATAGCAAAATCTAACACACTTCTTGATCCAAGATGAGATCGTAGCAGGACGGATATCATTTGGAAAATCCTTAAGATAGGACACGAAAAGCAAACGCTTGCCGAGATGCAGCTCACGCGTACGATTAACGTAGATGCGGAGGGCTCGCACGGGACAAAGCTTCGCGTCTTCCTCCAGGCCCGGCCCCAGAGAAGGAGTCAGGGCGGGAATGGAAAAGCTCAATAATGGCGTACCTGCTAATTGAGTTTTGGCCAGAAAGGAGGGAATGACTCCGAGGAGAACCGAGGAGCCATCCGACTTCCACTTAACTTTGGAAAAGGACAGAGCGTGAAGCTCACTCCGTCGCTTCCCGGAAGCCAGAGCCAAAAGGAAGACCGTCTTAAACGTCAGCAACTTTAGTGAGGCCCGCTCAAGGGGTTCGAACGGATCTTTTCTTAAGACGTTGAGAACAAGCGATAGATCCCACTCAGGAACCGGGTTCCTAGCTTTCGGTCTTTCGATCTCGAAACTATTAATCAACGCAGTCAAACCTTGATCATGACCAAAATCGATCCCAAGTTTGGGTTTTAGAGTCTTCGCGATAGCCGTACGGTAACCCGCGATCGTGGATGGAGCTCGCCCTTCATTGAACTTTTCGAGAAGAAATTCGGAAATTAGGGGAGCATCGACTCTGAAAGGACTAACCTTCCGGCGACGACACCAAGCACAGAAGGAAGTCCACTTCGATTGGTAGACTGCCAAAGAAGATTTTCGATTTGATCGGGCGATCCTAGCGGACACCTCCCTTGAAAATCCCTTCTTTCGGAAACATCGCTCGACAATATCCAGGCATGAAGCTTCAGACTTGCGGGAGCCTGATGAAACATGCTGGAGCGAGGTTGTTTGAGGAGGTCCCACCGATCCGGAAGCTGACGAGGGAAGTCTACTATCAACTCCAGAAGGTCCGGGAACCACGACCTCTGCGGTAGACACGGAGCAATCAGCAGGAGGCGACACTGGTGAGTCCGAAACTTGGCGATCACCTTGTCCAACAACACCGCTGGGGGGTAAGCATACGCGTACATGCCCTCCCAGGACGTCGACATCGCATCCACTGACATGGCCGTGGGATCGGGAATGGGAGACACAAACGAAGGAAGTTTGTGGTTCCACCGGGTCGCAAACAAATCGACCATCGGCGTGCCCCATAGGCCGCAGAGAGATTGGAATACCCTGGGGGCAAGACTCCACTCCATGGCCTGGACCTGGCCCCTCCGGGAGAGGCGGTCCGCCCAAACATTCATATGACCAGGGATATGCCTCGCGAAAAGCGAAATACCCCGGTCGTGACACCAGAGCAGGAGGTCGATAGCGGCCTGGCACAGCGACTGGGACTTCGTACCGCCCTGCTTGTTGATGTAAGCGACAACGGTGGAGTTGTCGGTGGCCACCAACACAGCCTGATTGAGGAAATGTGTTTCCCAATGCCTGAGAGCCAAGAACACGGCCTCCAGTTCCAACAGGTTTATGTGCCATTCCTGCTGAGACGAAGACCAGGTGCCCGAGACCTCGCTGTCGTCCCAGTGAGCGCCCCAGCCGTCCATACTGGCATCCGTAAATACGTGCCTGGATGGAAGCGGCCGGCGGAATGACGACCCTCGGAGCAGATTGACGGGATCCAGCCACCATTGCAGATGGGAAACGACTTCCGGAGAGACCTGCACGAGCTGGGATCTGTCTCCCGTGACCTGGGACCATTGAGAGTGTAGATGCCGCTGAATAGGCCGCATGTGCAGGCGGCCCAACGGAACTAACTTTTCCGTGGACGCCAGCATCCCGAGAAGGGACTGCCAGCGTCTGGCCGTCTGTGGAATGCGACGAAGGAAGCCTTCTGACAGCACGGATAATTTTGACTGACGATCCAGCGTCGGCAACACAGTCTCTGAGGTAGTCTGATAACGATACCCCAAGAAGACGAAGTCTCGACGCGGTGACAAGTCGGACTTTTTTTGGTTGATTTTGAACCCCATCCGTGAGCATAGATTTACCACAAACTGTGCTTGGACGATCAGCGTTTCGCGACAATGGTGCCGGATTAGCCAATCGTCGAGATATTGGTGGATAAAAATCCCCCGCTTGTGGGCGAGAATCTGGACTTCCCGAGCCACCATGGTGAAAATCCACGGCGCTGTCGATAATCCGAACGGGAGCGCCCGAAACTGCCATACGCGGCCGAGATAGAGAAATCTCAGGTATTTGCGAACTGCAGGTTTCATTGGAATATGGAAATAGGCATCTTTGAGATCGATCGTTACCACCCACGAATCGCGAGGCATGACTGAACGAACTTGCTCCGGCGTTTCCATGGAAAACGTCGGCACTATTAAGAACTTGTTCAACGGAGAAAGATCTATCACTGGTCTCCAACCCCCCGACGCTTTGGGAACCACAAACAACACGCTGTAGAACCCGGGAGTGTCCCCGGGAGCAGGTTCTATCGCTTGTTTCTCGATCATCGCCGTTATCTCCTCGTGGAGAACACGGCGGCGTTCTGGATCGTTTGGAAGAGTGAAACCCCTTGGGACGGGCGATAACGGTGGCAATTTCTCGAATTTCAGGCCGAATCCTCGACGGAGCGTCGAGACGACCCAGGGGCAAGCCCCGAGCCGCTCCCACTCTTTCCAAAACAGAATTAAACGAGCTCCTACGGGCTCGTCTGAGGAAGGAATATCGACCGAAACGAGCTGACCATGCAGCTCTTCTCGACACTCGAGCAAAGGAACCGGCCCGGAATCCGAAGCTATACGTACCCGGTTTCTTTTCCCCTGCGGGCTTGGGAGCCTCTCCGCGTCCTCGGCCTCGGCCACGACCACGGTCTCCTCGGGTGCTGCCGGCAGAGGCCCCGCGAAAGGGCAACCCTGAGGCCCTGCCTCTCGCTCTACCACGGCCACGAGTCGGCTGTTGCTGAGGCTGAGACTGCTGAACTGCAGACTGGGGCTTCTTAAAGGCCGAAACCATCTGTTGCGTGAGGCGTTCCAGAGACTTCGACTGGCTCAGGAGGGCATTGGAAGTAGAGGACTTCGCGGCCTTCTCGTCGGCCTCCTTCTTCACCTCCCGCAACTCCGCAGAACGGTCAGGGAGTAGAAGTGAAGTAGGGGCTCCGGAAGAGGGGATAACGGGGTGGAGAACTCTCATGTCTGTCATGAGCTGGTCCGGAACCTCGAACTTGAGGGATGAGAGGAAGGCGTCACGCCGCCACAACTCGGACACCCAGAGTGAGTGGGAGTCCAGGGCCACCTTGTCACCCACACCTTTGCCAATGGAGGTGACCAATGAAGCGCAGCTCAATAAGGCTTCTGCCAAATCATCCCGGTCAACGTCAGGGTTGTCCAGGACCTGGTCACGGCACTGAAGAATGGCCCGTCTCGTAGCCATCGACAGCCAGTCCATGGCCGAATCCGTGGCCAGCCCCACTCGAAACGTGTGCTGCAGCTCCGCCAAGGCCGCCCATGGGATCTCCACGGCCTTAGGCTCCTTGAAAAAGGCGTAATGGGGGTGATGCCTCCTCAAAGCTGTAGGCTTGTCGTCCAACTCCGACGACGTATAGTAGTCGTTGACAGACGGGCGAGCAGGATACGCGCCAATCGCCGACTTGTTGGACCTGATGGTCTCGTCCATGCGCTCCTGCATGGAGCCGCGAACTCCCTGTGACAGAGGGAACCGTAAGGCGTCCTTCGACGGCCGGGGGTGCTCTATCTCAGAAGAGATCATCGAACGAGCCACCTTCTTGACTGGGGCCGGAGCATGCTCTTCGGGCCACAAACCCGGGAGGACCCTCTTCACAAAATCCAACTTCTCCCCCCAAGAGAGAGGGTCGTCGGACTCGGGCTGGTCCGCCTCCTGGTCCGGGTCCGCCTTACGCTTTCGCGGAAGCGTGAGGCCTGACGGGCCAGGTAACGGCTGGTCAGCCGACTGAGAGACCTGTAGGGAAGGTTCCTCATCTGAAGACGGCTCTTCCCTAAGCAGAGGGGAAGACGGGGGCGGTGGCGGCTGTGGAGGCGTGAACCTCGCCAGAAACTGCTGCCACTGGCCTAACATCTCTTCCCGAAAAGACTGAAGCTCGCCCCTAAGGCGCTGCTCTGACGTCGTGGAAGAGCTCCCCTGGACAGGAACACCGGACGGCTCCGACGCACGGGAAGACCCTTGGTCCGCCAACTGGGCGAAGGACAACATACCCTGGCTAGAGGCGACGAAACCGGAGGGCAGGGCCGTAAGAGGGGAATCGTCCTTGATATCCTCGGCGATCTGAAACACACAGGGCGAATCAGAAAAAGGAAACTCTGGAAACCGTGGAGACATGGAAACTCCAGGAACCCATGGGTTTGGACGGCTCATGGCCCTTGGCTCCCGGCCCCTACTGGCCACGGCTCCGGTAGCCACGGCCTGGGGTCCAGTAACCGACGGGAAATCGGGTGCCGGCGGCCGTATCACTGGCGACACGGGCCCGGACCGAAATCCGCCCTGGCTATGGGGTTGAAACCCAGCTCCGGGGGCAGGTGCCCGACCCGGAGGGGGAAACAACACTCTCTGTCCAGAGGGATCCCGGGCGCAGGGAACCGTCGTGAGCCCGACGGAACCGGCAGACCCCGAAACCACACTCGGACACTGAAACCCAGGTCGTTCAGCCAGAGAAGCATGAGAACGAGGGGCCAGTAGAGAGGGAGCCAAAAGTGAGCCACACAAACCCGTAGGTTGTGGGGAAGTTAGGGTGCCGAGAGCCGAACGCGCGGCTCCCGGGACCCGTACCTGGCTGAAAGAAAATGACAATGATAAATCAAAA
This sequence comes from Terebella lapidaria, assembly GCA_949152475.1. Lineage (NCBI taxonomy): Eukaryota > Metazoa > Annelida > Polychaeta > Terebellida > Terebellidae > Terebella > Terebella lapidaria. The sequence continues at coordinate 4,540,642 of OX424562.1, read as the reverse complement.
CTTACAGCACAAACAGCATTGGTTAACTGCAAATCTAAACGCCGCTTGCGTTCCTCAGACGCCTTGGGACGCGGCCTGGCGCTATCAGAATCTGACGGGGAAGGGGGAGTAGGGCAACCAGCAAACCTGCGGGCCTGAATCTCCCGTAAGCCTTGAAGACAGAGTTTCCACTCGTCGATGGACCAATCCGCGCATAACTCACAGGTGGCTGAAGGACAGCAATAAACAGTGTCCCTACACTGCCAGCAGGCGTTATGAGCCTCCCACTTAGGAAGGTAGTGTTTGCAAACGATGCACTTCATATCTGAAACATATCAAACATCGAAGTACAAACGGGCGATAATGGGGGAAGGAAAGGGGCCTGGGGAGGCTTTACCATTTCCTCCCAAAAAAATCGCAAATCACTAACTCTAAGCTAGTCTAACAACGAAAGAACGATCTACTGAAGAAAAAGCTGTGCAAAGAACAGCCTAAAGACGATCGTAGACGTGAAGAAATTCGACTTTGAATGCCGAAAGCAAGACTTGCTGCACATCCAACAATGGAGGAGCAAATTAATGGCGGTTAAGGTCAATCATATGACCGGTGTGACGTCACATCTACACCGCGGGGAATCTGAGATGTGTGAGAGTAATTTCCTTCAATTTCGAGTTCGAGATGGATGTCAGGAATTTTGAGAAAATTCTTGTGACATTCATTTCTCTCTCCTCTTCTTTGAATGCCAAGGTAAGATTACCCAAAGAGTTTATTATAGAGGTAGTGGTATGGCAATAAATATAGCGTTTCCCTGCTGGCACCAGCCGCACGACTGCTGCACGAGAGTATTTCGTTACCATGAGCAACATGTTTCGTTTTTTGAGCAACGTTGCACAAAGTCAAAGTATACGTCATGTACATGGAATCACTCTGGCAACAAATCATCGCCTACCATAAAGGAGAGTTTCCGAACCTAGAGAAGCTTGTGCACTTGGCACTCACATGCCCCGTCCATACAGCAGGGTGTGAGCGGGGTTTCAGCACCCAGACTCAGCTGCTATCTCCACTGAGAAACAAAATTTTCTCAAATTGGACATGCTCATGAGGCTAAAACTGGAGGGCAAAAGCAAAGAGAAGTTTGACTTTTGTGCAGCAATCAAGGCCTGGAAACAGGCCAAACCGCGAGTTATGTTCGGAAAATAAATAAAACCGTTTGTGTTTCAAATGTTTTAATAGTTTGTTTCTGGTGTGGAAATGCAAGTTAAGTTAACTCATATTCAACAACACAACATTGAACATCAGTGTTTTTACTCAGAAATGGTAATATTGAGAAATTAATGACACATTCTCAAAGAAGAAATTCCGCTAATTATGTCTTCAGAGTGGCCTAAAATGGCTCTCAGAGAAGGTATTTGAAAAAAAATTTCGGGGGGCTTACGGCGCCCCCCCAACCCCAAGACCGCTACGGCGGCCACCTGCGGTGGCCTTACTGTCCTGAACTTCTAATGAGTGTCCTGAAATTTTCAAACTCTTCAGGACAGTTGTCCTGACCCTTTTAACCCCCAGCAAAAACACTGCTTGTGGTACAAAGCATCACAACTTGTACAAGCAAATTACAATGGCAGTATGCCCATTTCTTTGTTATGTGAAGGGAGCTCAATGAGGGAGCAAGTTGTGAAGTCTCTGACCTGTACGATGGAGTTGATAACTGCCTGGTAGCCATCAGATCTTGACACCCATGATGCCTGCTCCAGTTTTGTCAGCGCGGTCTGTATACGTGCCTTCATCTGGTCGAGAGGCAGTCTGCAACAACATAACAAACATTACCAGAAAGCATAGCAAAGTCACATGAATACCCTTTTCATTTTCCAGGCTTGCAGTTCACTGGTAACTTCACTACTAGTACTGTAATACTCAAAATACTCAAGGACAGCTGCACTGCTTAAGTACCTGGTCTCTCCGGCCATTGACTGTTGTCGCACCAGTTTCGACGTCCTGTTGCCAATCTTTTGGTCGATTCGGTCTCGACTCTGGATCAGCGAAGCGTGAACGCTCTCCTGTACAGACACAAATCAGAGTGGAACATTCGAATCAGAGGAGCACCTTCGTGGTACAACAACTCATGCAATTGATTTATTATCACAAGCCAACTGAAACCTTTGATAATAATGTTACTCTCTTGAAGTACATGCATATTATTTTTGGTAGGATGAAAATTATGACACAATGTGGTAAAACCCTCAACTTGAAGATCCCCTCCAAAGAGAACATTGTTCGATGGAACAGGACTGGCGGTCTTTCGTCACCTTGCCTTCCATGTCTCCCACACATGTTCCACTGTTCGTCAACTTGCTGGTGCTTAGATCTCATATCTTACCTCCTCTGTGGTGCTGGGCGTTGCTAGGATCTGACCGAGACTGTCGCCGGACCGCTGACAGCGAATGACGTCGACGACGAGACGTTTTGTGCGGATGAGGAGACTCTTGAGATCGCTCTGGTCCTCCTCCGGGACCTCAAACTTGTTGGAGAGTGTCAGCGAGATCTCTGTCTTGCCAAGCTGCAGGCGGTTGGTGTTACCCTCGTCTATACCGGAGTCACCTGGCAGAGGATAGCCATCAATGCATAAGGAAGTCGATCAGACAATAGGATTACAATGCCTACAGATAAGTGGTCAATCTGCCAATCATATTTACATGCAGAACATTCACATTATCATTATAAAACACTACATGTGCATGAATTGATTATGTTATCTGACATCTGCAGATTTTCCGTGTTCCATATTGCTGCAATTCACACCTGATTTACACGTGGGTATTTCTGAAGCTACCGTTATATTCTATCTATACCTATGAGGTGTTCGACATCCGGCACATCACCCAAATCCTGCATGAGCTCGTGCAAGACGTCTGCGCTGTCCGGGGCGATCGAATCCTCATGCTCCAGCAACAACTGTCGCCATGAAAACGGGATATACATTCAGGATAGCAAACAAAGTGTTCAATCGAAACTCTCAGTCTACAAGGTGAACTTTATAAAGCTAAGCTCCCCCTTTCCCCTTCTGAGTCACAGACCTTGTGAGTGTCGATGATTTCAGCGAGTGAGATGTAGATCACAGGTTTTGAGACACGAGTGACGTCCGTGTACTGGTCCATGTTGAACTTAACTTCGGGTTCCTCCACATCGCAAATCGCCTGGAAATACTTCCTGAAAGGTTGAGTGGTGAAACGTTTGTCAGGTTCACAAAGACTGGTGATCACGTAGCTATCAACAATGTATATTACATTCTCATTCTGCGATGGGTAAACCGAAGAGGGAACAAAATCTTACTTGAAACGGATGTGGGCGTCCATGATGTACTTGTTCATTGACGACAGATGTGAGCTGTCGCCTCCAAACTGTAAAGATATAACATCGCTAGATTTTTTCACACAGCACAACAAATATTTTTTTTAATGTATGGAATTCCGATTAGGAACCGCGAGCTGCGTACTGCGACCTGCGAGCTTGTATATAAAAGCCTGGCACAAGAAATAATCTTGTATTATAGGACTTATTTCATAGTAAACCATGGTTTAATACGTGAAAAATGTATACAGGCCTACAAAGTATTTGGGTTCGCTTATGTTGCACACAGGTTGACGTTTTATAACGTCAACTCGCAGTTCGCAGGTTACAGCTCGCAGTTTATAGCCAGCAGGTCACATGTTATAGCTCGAAGGTCGCAGTACGCAGTTAACATATTTCGTGATGGGAATTCCATAATAATCTATTGTGATGCACTTCGTACATCCTTCATTCCAAATGCATGTCCATGAGACTCACCCCTTTATTAGATGCGGCAAACTGTAGTATTTTAGCCACAGAGCCTAGATTTCGCCGCTGATCGTTGGTCAGATTCTTGTTTGCACCAGCATCGATGATGTCAAAAGCATCCGGCGCCACGATCGCAGAGTTTATGTACCGGTAATAGATCAGGTTACCCACAATCTGAAACAGGGAACTTTCTTTTATTAGGTCATCAAAATAATTCATAGTCTCAATTTCGAACAGAAACATAAAAGTTGTGCAGTGGAGGAGTAACAGCAAATTTACCAACTATTCTATTTACCTTGAGGACATCTTTCTCTGGAGCGTCGGGGAATTTCTTGTAGAGTGAGTCCCTCAGAACTTTAGCCATGTACCTCATTCCATACCTGAACATTAATCAACAGTCATACAAACAGACAGATAACAAGGTAGATTGTGAATCAGAATTAACAGAGAGCTGCACTCACGGAACAAGGTCGACCGAGGCCAGGATCTCGCTGAGCACGCGTTCCGTGGCCAGTTGTAGCGCCTCCACTGATTGGTTGATTCTCTCCTCGACCTCGGGATGTTTCAGAGCCTGCTCTGGGCTCACGTCATAAGGCAGACCACTACCAAGGACATCATGGTAAATGTATGGAATAATTCTAAATGATTGAGGATCAATTTCTACGAAACAATACTTTACTTGCCCTGCTACTAATCAGTCATGATTGTTTGTTTACATCCACATGAAAATTTGACAAACTGTGGCCTTACCTTGCTTTTCCGGTCTCACTCTCCATCGTGTTGACCCACTGTTTGTACACCTCGACTGGGTTCGTGTTGATTTGTAGTGATTTGTCGTCAATTATCGTACGGACGAGTGGATTCAGTAGCTCTCGTAGCGCCCCCTGTCCACGAGCGTTACGGTTGAAACTAACAATCATTTTGACAATCATCGGGTTACCCACAGCGATGTCAGACATCTTGTCCACTTTAGAGCTACATGAACAGAAGACGAACTCTGTTTTAGAATTACTCATATGGGTATTGTACTAAAATACATGACACATGGTAATCACAAATTTGTGAGTCATTTCAGCAATCTATTATAAATATATCGACTCGAAAAAGTTATTATTTGATGAATAATGTATGAAAACATTTAACATGGTACACCTTGTTTTCTTGCAAATATGGGAAAAAAAAAATCCAAATGCGACACCATGGCAGGCAAACAAAAAGAGCTATGGAAATCTAAATCAAAGGCAAGCGAACACAAAAGAAAACTTATCACTAAGATTCATCTACGACACTGTGAAAGGCATACTTACATTCTCCTTAATGCCGCATTAACAGGTCAGAAACATTAGTAAGTCAAGTTAATTATTCTCCCACACTGCACTTTGTTAATTGTCCTTTTTAAGTAAAACTCTGCACACAATAAGGAGTGGATCTAACTTACCGTATTTCCTCTTCTAGCGCTTTGTTGAAGAGCTTGAGCAGCAGATACTCTTCCCGTTCATTAGACGCGTAGTTATACAGCGTCAGAATCACAGACTCCATGAACTTGGTGGTTTTGCTCTGTGGCATCTCAAAGATCAGCCTGGCGAGGTACACTGGGTGTGTCTGGAGCAGGTAGAAGAGATGTTGGTACGCCTCGAGACGCTCTCGACTCTGTTTACTGAGAGCTTTGAGTCCGGCCGCGGTTCCGGAGCTTCCCGTTCGGAGCGAGGAGGAGGAGTCACGATATTTCTTGAGAGTTTTGTGTTGAGAGACGACGTCTTGCAGCGTGATTCGGTTCTTGACGAGGAGTCCAATCTTGATGTCCATCAGGTTGAGGTCCTGTTCTAGTTGCTGGTTGCTTCGGATTTCCGTCACAACTTGTTGTCTCAGCTTCTCCAGCTCTGCGAAATGAAGATTTTGTAAAGGTCAATAGCGGATAAATGACTAGTACCATGCACTCGACTTGAAAAACAGTAATGTGCCGAATGTTTTGTACTGACCTATTTCTTCAGAGTAGTCTACATCACCAATGTCCAATAGATGCACAAACTTCCTCACGACGGAGAGCGTGGGGTCACGGCCTTGCACTGGAAAAGTTCATGATAGCAAGGCATACTCGCACATTCTATTCACAGGTGCTAAAATCTATGAATTATGTATTGAAGTTTCCCACTTACTGAGGGCTCTGTAGTCTTTCTTGGCCCAGTTCGATCTCATGAAGGCTTGGATTCTGACCACCGCTCGTTCCTAATCATCCATACATTGAGTGATTAGTTTAACTTGTGGAGTAGCTTTCACCTCACATTATGCAAGAGGATTTGGATGGCACGCATCGTGTGCAGTGTACACTGTGTACACTGTATATCAAAACAATAACTTACATGCTTCTTGAAATAGTGGAGGCGACCCAGGTACCGTTTTCTGATGAGGTACATTCTGGCAAGAGCTTGGAGCTGCAAAGTACATAAAGTTCTATTTGCTAGACCACAAAAAAACTGACAACTGATATATTACATATCTTGCACACAGAAAGTACTGACCTTTGTGGCTGCGTCCACCTGGCTGCGAAGGAAGTTGATTCGCCATCGATACATTAATCGGACTCGACACATTCGCCACCATGACTGAGAGAAGAAAATCATTGTAACATTAACCTCAATGTCCATACACACATGAAGATTACTTTAGTTTTTTTCACTCCTGTTTCCTTTTTTTCAAATGTCACCTCATATGGGTATCTTGAATTAACATATCTGTTAAACACACTGGGAATGTTGTTTACATTCCCAGTATTGAAGTGTTGATTTAGTACACCCTTGTACTCACCTGAATCCTAAGGGCCGCGGGAGTCTGTGTACACATGAGAGTTCTGTACTCTTGGTACCGCCGCCGGGCACGGTAACCACGGATACGTGACTGGATACGGATGATAAACTTCTCGTTCGACTTGAAAAGTAGTTTGCGGTCGTGTGCAGCAGTTACCTCTGTGATACAGTTCTGAAATATTAAGATAGTAGTTGATCATACTGTTGGATTGGGATGGTCTCTCTGAAATCAGACAACAAACTTATAGATGAATCTTCGAGGAATCCTTCGAAACTGACCTGTATTTCTTCCCTGGTGAGAAGAGAGTAGTCTTTCTTGACGCCATCTGGTCTCTCAAACCCGTACTCGAGTGACGAGACGTTGAAGTAGAACTTGTTTCCTTCTTTTGCTCGGTTCATCATCCAACCACTCCCATGCTCACCTAAACAGCCCCATATAATTTAATATCAAAAGTTCAGTTATTTTGTCAAATGTCCAGAGTGGTTGATCAATATTCCATAGATCTATACATGTATACAAAACGCAGTTCAATGAGGCAGCAATGGATCAACAGTTAATTTTGTCAACAAGTATTTGGACTCACCTGCAGCCATTTTCTGTGCCTTGAACTTTTTCAGACTAGAGAGGTATAGCTGAGTACACTCTCCGGTAACACTGTGGAGACCGACCTCCTGACTCTGTAGACATTTCATCATGTTGTTTACATCCTCCGTATCTATGGCGATATTGACGGCCGCCACGGAGACCGACACTGAAACACACAAATTATCAGCCGATTAACTACAAATTCGATATGGCAAATTGTGAAAGTGATTGAATGCTATTTATCACTTACATTTGTACGCATCCTCTGTTTTCTGGTTGGCGGTGTTGATAACTTGCTGTATGTCTTGGTACCATAAAACTGCTGTCGGGTCGTTCAGCTCCTGAAATGTTGGAATAACACATTTTGTTTTACAGGCTGTTTCATTAATCTCACTCACCCCACACATTTCAACTTTACAGGCTGTTCCAGCAATGCCCCACCCCCACCTGTGCACGCTGCTGTTTGTGCTGTTCTAGCAGACTCTGGTAGTACCAGGCATTGCGCGGCTGGATGTTCTCGAGATGAGCTGCGGGGAGTTGTAACGTCGCCAGTGTTTGTTGTGGGACACCTTGTTCTACAGCTTCGTTGATCCGACTGATTGCTTGCACCTCTAAAAAGGCATGTAAAAAGGTAAACAAAACATGTCGTTCAGGATGTCAATCAATTATTATCAGAATTGAACTCTCTAGAATAACAACAAACTTGCTCCCATTACCGTATGGACTTACGGTTGCTTTCCTCCAGGACCTGTTGGTTGACTTCACTGATGCACTCCTGAACTTCTCCGTGGGTCAGCAAGTTTGATGCATGCTGCAAAAAAACATACAAAATCACGAATACTAATGAGCCATACAATCAAGATGTACTTTTTGAAGTCAACTCCCAGACACATCTAAGCTGTTACATTACGCACCCTGCGTCGGTTGTTTTTACATGAGCTGAGAGCCTGTTGATACTTCTCGACATTACTGGGATCAACTCCCTGCATGTGAGCATCTTCCAGCATCAACGAACCAATGACTTTGGTGTTGTCACGCAGGTCAACAGCTTTGTTGATTTCAGCAATCGCTGACAAAACTGCAACAAAAAGAAACGAGTGTCAGAATGGACAACTTCATAGCTTATTAGTGGTGAAGATTTCAATATATAGATTTTGTTTTGTGATTATACCTTGAACACCAGCAAAGACTTCATCATAATCCAGATTTGACTGAAATAAAATAAACAACAGTTACAATAACAACGAGAAATATCAACTGGACACAAAATTCCAATTCTGTCTTCCAAAAATCTCACTTGTTTTTCACTCTTCATGTTGCGCAGTTCCTCTTGATAAAGCGGGCCGGCAAAGTTTTGTATATTTGGCAGCTGTGCATGTGGATTCTGCAGCGCCTGGACTATTTCTTCATCGTTCTCCTTCTCCAAAGCCTCATTGATCACTTGTATGGCACGACGGCCTGTAATATCACCAATGGGTTTCATCAAATATATTCATTTAGATTCCTATCATATACTTCTCATGAATATGCAACATAGAAAATGTCTTTTGCCTATTTCAAAACACAAAATGTATTTTTACGCTGTGTTTCTGAATCCCCATCAGCATTTGCAGCACGAATCGCCATTTGAACAGCTTCCTTCGTCAAACACCCGTCTTCATTGTTGTTCGTCTACACGGAACAATCAAATAAATACAGCATGTCTGTACGATTTGGTGGGCAACTATTTTGCAACCATTTTTCTGCACTATACAATTATAAGATATGTGAAAGTTAAGCTGACCAGCAGTCCATTAGCGGAGCCACTGAGTCGCTCCATGTACATATCCATGAAATCGTCCTTGACTTCTCGTAGTGAGAGCTGAGGTAACTTCAGGGCGTTACACAGTCGTACAGTGTCCCTCGACTTCACTGCGTCTGTCACCTTAGCCAGAGCGTACTGGGCTGGAAGCGAAATAACACGTGGGTAACACAGTGACTGTCTGAAAAGTTAAATATTTTTCCCATTTTCCATCCTGGTTATGGAGTGGGAACCATGGGTCCATTATTATCGATAGATAACTTACTGTTGACGATGTTGATGTTGCCTTGGATCTCGGCCTGTGTCAATAATTCATCGTACGCGTCCGGTACATAGCTACTCTCTGGATCCATTGACTGGGAACAAATGACAAAATATCTCAATTCTTTTCTTTTTATATTGATTTATAAGTACATAATTACATTATTTCTTCTGTCTCTACGAGATGATTTGTGATCCAATAATTTTTTTCCGGAATTCTAGCAAACTTCCAATTTCACTGGAACTGCAACTGAACTCATTACCAATTGGTTACCATGACAACACTGTACCTTGTTGCGAGCGATCTCGGTTTTAGTTTCCTTGGCCTCGTAGAGGACATCGTGGTACATCTGGGAGAGGTCATCGTTTATATTACAGAGATGTGCGGCAGGGTTGTGCAGGGCAGCCACCGTATCCATAGCAACCTGCTTCATCAGGGCGTCATTGATGGCAATCACTGCTGCGTGCACTGTCAGGAGAACAAGATCATATAACTAGCACTCATCCTCAAACAATGCTTGTATTGTACGATACCTTCGTGACTAATTTGTTCTGATTAATTTACGCAAACTCACATGCTGCTTCATCGACTGGCATCTGTGTGTTCAAACAGAGAAAAAAATATCAGCTCACTTTAAAAACAAGAGTGTAATTGCTTCAAGAACGACAATTCCACATTATCATGATTATATGACAAGTATTAAATGAGAGTTGGTGTAATTTCCTAGGAGTTATTGGCTGTTAGACACGAGTGCTGACCTCAGTTGCGAGAATGCCGCCGATTTTGCTGAAAGCTGGCATCTGAATTCCGTATTTCTCCAGTTCTCGGCGCATTGCGCTAATCTCCTCATCTGTGGAACATGCACATGATCATTTTATGGGTGAAAACACATTGTTCAACAGATAGTGATATTCAACATATCAGAAGTATTGTAATGTTGAAAATCGGTATATCTAGTTCGTTACCAGTGAATTTGATTTTTCCATAGAGATCTTGGATCTGTGGAGCTTTCCCCAACTTGAACAAATACAAACTGCAGAAGCAAAACATACAGGGCTATGTAAAACTGGGTCATGAACTGAAACTCGCATCGAAATCCTACATGTAATTGTATTAGGATGAACATTCGGCCCAAGTACCGTACACTGCTCCCTAATACTACTCGTCCACTGAAAACATACCATTTAATCCGTCTCGCACCTTTTTAGTCTTAATTGAATATAGAGAAAGGCGCAGGATATGATTCTTGGGCCGAACATTCTAATGCAAATACAGGGGCTCATATGTTTCAGTAAAAGATTGTGAAAGAAATAATTATATATGAATCTAGATGCATTATTATGTTTGCTTTATATCATACATTGAAATCGGCTACATATTAAAATACGTGAAAGCATTCCACTCATTTACATCAATATCGCACAACCTTTTCTGTTAAATGTTTGACATTTCAAAATGAACTTAGCGCCTACAGATGCAATATGCGAGTACTCTACACACGACCCCCAGAATTACGATCATTATAGCAAAGACCGACACCATCTGTTCCGTCTTGTTGCGGTGTTTATTGAGTAGAGCATTTCAAGTCACCTGAGTGCGTGCAGGCAGTATATCGTGCGGGGCATGTTCTTACGATCATAAATATCAGTTGTCTCTGGGTAGAATATCTGAAAACGCAATAGCAAGAAGAATATTTACACATATATATAACTCCAATTGCAAAATCTTATCATTTGAAATATAACGCATAAATTTGTTTATCATATGACCATGATGACAATCTCATATCCATGCTTGGAATAAGAGTTTTGAATCATGTTTTTTTTTTTCAAACCACTTAGTTTTGCATCATGAATCTTGGATACATTATTCATGTGCAAATTAATTCTCCAAGAATTATGCTATGTATTTTATGTATGTATTTATGACCTGCCGATATTAATAAAAGTAAAATACCTATCTACCTCATAATTTCACACATTGAAATCTGTTTTGTAGTACATGTACATGTAGTTATTTATTGCACCTTAATATAATAATGAATGTTTTTTATTGCACCTTAATATAATAATGAATATGTTCATAAAAAATTTTGTTTCATAATTCATCAATTTAATGATTGCCAAATTATGGTGCATTATAGAATATGTTAATTAGCTTGATGATGAAATTGGGCATGAGATATAATGAAACAATAAAACTGTGTGGACATCTATTTTAGTTCACTGTCGATAGTTTTTCCCATTCCATGAAAGCATCTTTTCCAGTAACGATGCAAAATTGAACTAAAGTGAACAAGAGGGGGCAGGAGAAGGGGGGGGGGGTGGTATTTGCCTGACGAGCGTCTGACCGAGTGAACATTTCACAGTCCATCAATAATGCAGTACGATTGTTCCTGGTTCTATTGCCAACAGGAAATCAATAGTAGCAGGTGCCCCGCCTAACACGGCTGGTAAAATGTCTCGATACTTAGTTGTGTGTTGACACACTGTTCTGTTGCATAAATCAAGTGTTAATTATTCTTCAAGGCAATTTCTCATTTGAGATAAGAAATTTATGGAGCTAGCTCGGAAGTAGAATTAGTTACCTCTGAAATTTAACTTCCTAAACAAATTTTTTTTTTATAAATTTCATATACATGTATTGGTAAAAAATTGCAATTATTCACAATTAAAATTGAATTGCCTGGTCATATTAATTTGAACATGAAAATCGATTTCCAAAAACACACGAGTGTGATTAAGCAGGTCAGTAGAAACATTAATAAAATCTATTTAGATTTATATTGGCAATGTTTCTGTACCAAATTCTATTCACAGAATTGAACAATACCCATAAGTATTCTGAGGACAGAGCACTTTGTACAATATCACATGTTGATTGTCATATACTGTCAAACATTCAATTAGCATCTTAGTTCGAAGTGCACACATAAAAATAATGGACATTTTGGAATGTTTCCAGTATTCCACAGTACTGAGATACTAACGTCATCATATCTTCAGGATAATGACATTGTACAGGTAATTCTTTACTTAACCTAAATATTAGTGTTTTATAACACCTCAGGCCAACCCAAAGAATGTCCTTACTATACCACTAGTAAACAGCAAATTGCATTCCACCAATAAATACAGTACTGTTATTATTCACAGCTGATGAATTTTCAGTTTCTCTTCATGTGTATGGGTAATAACATATCAGATTTAATTCCAGACTTTTGAATACATGTCTATTGGCACGCACGCTCAGAAATCTACCATCAAGAACCATGCTTGAATCATACACCAAATATATCACATTCTCAAGTGAAAGTCAAATACAGGCTACTAAGCATGTTCGCTTTTTAATTTACAAAAAGTGCAAAGAAATTATTACAAATTCCCAAACAAGCTCAGCGAAGCATGGTGCAATTGGCCACCGAGTATGCCCCATTGAAATGATTCACCGTTGGTATTTCAAGTTTGTATGTAGATTGCTTCACCCCCTATCTGAGCGTCTTAGATCTGTAACGCGAGACTAGTTCATGGTCAGACTACACTTCTATTCAATTCGGCTTGTGAAATATATACTTTGTCCAAAGTAAACATGTTGAATAGGGTGTGACTTTTTGTCACTGGTGATTTTGTGGAATTTCGCTTGAGGAATTTGTTAATCCTACAAGTCATTCTATAAAGATTCTTGCAATGATCATTCTTTTCTTAAAGTTAAAGTAGAATTGCATAAGAGATCAGAATCTTATGTTCTCCATTTTCGCTTTTCTCAGATAACGGATTTTGACGTTATTTAGACTACTACTAGTACAACACATATTGGGCGAGACCAGAAATTATCTATGAGAACACCTGTTTACAACCCTCCCAATCCCTTCCTAAATGACGATACAAGAGTTTGGGGCATTTATGTAAGAGAAGGCTTGTCACATTGGGTGGAAACATTAATTACACTTTGCTTTATCTGCCGACAACCTGTCAATTATACTCAAGAAACTTGTCACCTTCCGGTGTTCCATACTCTACGCACAGAGCAGATGAACCTCTATAGGTAAAGTTAAGTGATGAACATGGTGGGTCAGAAGACAAGTTTTTACATGGATGAATCATTCTAGTTTTCAGAAGCATCATTTGTGGTGACTTCATTTGCATCAAGTAATACCTTCGGAATTAAACTTCACTTTTTTCAGTGTAATCAAGGGTTAAAATACCACAAATTTCTAACCCTGTGACTTGTCGCAGTGCACCAACAACAAACAAATGAAAGGGTTAATTTGAGATTTATTGAGTCGACCGGCAATGTTTTTACCTTTGGCAAGCCGACGTTTTCTAAACCACGCAGCCAGTGGTTGATGTTGTCAGTGTGTCGGAAATGTAGACCACGGGCCTGGGGCGGAAAAAGGTCGGGAAAATGGGGGAAAGGGTAGAAAAAATTGTCAATAAAATCTGAATGGAAACACACATAAACAAGCAAAAATGAAATTATTTTACACAGAATTTAGTCACAGAACAGCGCTTGCAGAACATTAATCATTCTGTGTGACAAGGAACAACACTAAACTATTGATTTCCGATATTCAATGAGTGCTGGTGTTTTTCCCCTGCTTTCACATGGGTCAATTTGACTGCCAAAAATACTTGCCACATGTGTAGCTATCTAACTGCTAACCTTGTATCTGGACTGGTCACGGTCGTAGATTTTTTTCACGGCCACAATCTCTGGAGCCATGAAGTGGCCGAGTTTTGCGAGGTAGACACCATTCCGGAGCCCTTCCTCGATCTCCGTGGTTACGGGCAAACTCTCTTCTATACATGCCTCTATCCACCTGGGGTGGGGGTGGGGTGGGGGGGTGTGGGGGTGTGGTCCAAAAAAAGATTATTTCAATTAAAAGAAAATTTATGACAGAAAGACATAGAAAAGTATGAAAAACACACCAGCCTTGTGAACATTGTGATCAATAGTATCATTAACAGTAAGGACAGATATTAGTATTTCATTTAAACGAAATACAATCTTGATATCATACACTTACATAATATGGACATCTGTTACCTTCCCTACATCATGATGCCTCCCACCCCCATACACTACATTCATACACTGGTATACACCCCCCCAGTGCCCCCAACCCTTCCCCTACTCAATAACCTTGCTCACACCTCAAAACATAAATATGCATGTATTGATTCAAACAACCAGCTGGGCCATAAAATGATGCAACTGCTTAAAATGATACTGCACATAAAACAGGAGATCTGAAAAATCAATTTCTTTGATGTCAATGGGCAATTCTACCCCCATCTAGAACAATTGTTAAGCATCATAAAAGTGATATTATACATCTATGTGCCCCCATTGAAAGCATACCCAGTAGATTTTCCTATTGTTCACATCAATAATTTACCTTCAATAACCCATCTGACATTCCAAAATTAGCATATGAAGTAAGCAGTACAGCGATAATATTGATGATAGATGAAGCACAAGGTGGAAGGGCCCAATGTGACAAAGATATTAAAGCATAGGATGACATGCGCGCGGGAGATGGGACCGCAGATAGTGAGAACAGATGTTGTTTCTCGTTCTGGGTCACAGTCAAGTCAATAAAACTGGTAGCAGAGAATGTGCACATCATGTCACAACACATCATACAGTAACCAGGTTTTAAATCATCTGGAAGACTCCTTAGAATGAAAATGCATGCGAGAACTTTCATTAAATCGTTCGAAATATTTTTTTTAAAAATTTTATGAAAAAATAAAAGCAGTTTCTAAAAGCAGTTATCACATGCAAACAGGGGTGGGAGTACATGGTTGCATATAAATTCAGTGTCAGGAACTCATATTAGTCAGTGTCTGGTGACAAAACGGACATGAGTACTGAACGGAAAGTAAGAATAAGTCAGACAGGAAAACGGGATTAGATGTGGCTTATGTTCTGTTCAGTTTACATTAACTTGATAACGTGCAAAGCTTTCTTCGACTGCTGGAATGCTAAACTAAATATTTGCACAACACGATCTAGACCCCTGCGCAATAACCTTGTCAGTAGAACGGGAAGTAGTTTCTACATGTAACTTTTTGACATGTTATGAAGGAAGTACACGCATGGCCTACAAGATATCTAATAACCTTAGATAATTAAGGAAGTACTGTAGATCATATCATGCAAAAATAGTAGTCAACCATTTAAACTCATAATATCCATGTCAGTTACACCCATCAAGCATTTATATATATTTCTCAAAAATATTACATATGCCTGTGAGTTTGATTAATAATAATTATTCCCTTACACTTTTGCTTCTTCTAAATGGCAGAGATATTCATAGGCGATGTTTTCCTTCCGCCGTGAATCCATTTCCTCGGCCGATAACCGAGTGTCTGCCACTTCTGCAAATGGAGTAATCAAAAGTCATCTTAGTTCTCATCATTGTCAAAGATGTTCATATATCATTTGAATTGAATATCATATACATTTAAAAACAATTGGTGAATATATCAAGCACACTACACTCAAAAGAATGGCCCAAGAAACAGAATAGATGAATAAATTGACAATAACTGGAGGCAATTATTATTACACTGGCAATAACAATATTTGTATTATAATTTTGTTATATACAGTTTGACATTATTATTTCGTACGATTACATAGTAATGATAGGTCGGTTGTGATATTGTGTGGTCTGGGGAGTAGGGAAGAAAGGTATATTGAGTCATTGGACAGCTGTCACATTCACAGTACACATGTCATGGGCCAATATACTTACTGCCATAGTGGGCCTTGGGGCTGTCGTCATCTGCCAAGTTATCACTGGTGCTCATTGTCTAAATATTCTATGACGTATTGAAAAACGCGATATCCTGGGTGATATGGTGCTTGTATTCCTATGTGGTGGATTGTAATCCTCTGATCCGAAGATTTTTCAGGTGTATATCCTCATTTTTGTAAACTCTTTCTCTGCCGGCTTGAATTCTGGCGCGCACTCTCCTCAACGTACCAGAGCGCAATGAATCCTGGGTAGCGGGCACTTGCTCTCGTATGGAACGCTATTATTCACATAATCAAATCTCGCGGCTTTCCAACCGTGTGCAATATCATAACGTTTCAAAAACCCAAATGGATGCTAAACTTGACCAGGGTTATGTGGGTGAACAGTGGGATTACAACTAACCTCGGAAACGAAAGCACAGTAGCGTTGTGCGTGATGGGCTACACGAGTAGTAACACCACGGTTATGGTGGGCATGTGCTGGTAAATTTATAAGACACTTAGTGACAATCCAATAATGTGTATACCGCTTCATCGTGGGGTTGCCGAACTTTAAAATATATCTCCATTTCTCACACATTAGCAAACTAATTGATCTCCTATTTCCCCCCAAAATGTTCCATTTTTGTAACCTTTTCACTCACTTCATATTTTTCTATTAAATTCTTGAAGTGTTCCAATCCACATATTCATGTTATTTGAATCATAGTAAAGTGATTTAATCAACCCCACCTTGATGGAATAAATCTGTTCATAATTTTTTTAAGTAGGCCTATCGCCTAGAAAAAAATTTGTTCATCACTTGAAAACCTATCTGCATGCAATACAAGTATACCATATTGGTCCCAATAGCAATACAGTGAGCCTCCAAAACCTCCTGCAGCAGCATGCACAGAAATGAGGTGAAATTTAAAAAAATTGAGTGGCTGCGAGTCTCAGACAAACACAAATAACAAAGATAATTTTCAACATTGTTTATCACCAAACATATCAAACCAAACATAGATTACACATTACACACACAAAACCCAAACATAACCCATCCCCAGGGTTCAGAGCACAGTTCTTAGTGACGTTCCATGCGATGGCGACTATGATAGCATTATGACAGAGTTCCAACACACGCCGTGGTGATACGATGATGACAACAGACGACGAAGACGATGAGGGTGATGAAGCTTGTGACGAATCCGACCAGACGAAGACAAGAAGGTAGACTAGGACGCTGCTCTCAGCCTCACATGGCCATGCTTGTGGGCGTTTTCGACTCCGTGGAAACAGCAACAGTGTCACCAGTAGAACTCAGTAGAGGTCATACCGCTCAGTTGGTACAAGATACATCACTTCCCACAACCCTCGCCTAAACGAACTTGCAAAGTGGAATAAACAAGTAAATAGACTATTCACGTGAACACTAGTGTCTCCAACGTACATACAATATTGTAATAAACTCCTATAACCAACAGGCTATATCACGTGTGAAAAAAAAACAGTTTTCTGATCACATTACAAGTAGTGACTTCAAAATTGAAATACTGCTGTCTGCTGCCGAATAAATTTAGTTCAATGATTTTCTTAAATTTGACCTCATTTTTGTGCGCGCTGCTGCAGGAAGTCTTGCTTTGGCTCGCCGTACTGCTATTGGGGCCAATATGGTATACCGGAATTATCATACTCGCCATTCGCCGAGAAAGGGGTACGGGTGCTTACTGAAGATCCAAAGCTTTCCATGTATACTCTGCAATAGGGCCTGGACGAGTCGAAAATTTCTGACCTGTTTCGACCTGTTTCTGAATTTGTTTCGTCCGTGTTTATTTTCGAGTTTGAAAGAGATCACATGATCTCATAAAACTACTTTCAAAGTTCTCCCGAGGAATTTCTTGTCATTCTCGTGATTTTACTAGCGTTATCGCAAATTTTCAAGACTAAAACTATATCATTATTTGTTCTCGGGTACGGGTAATGAAATTCTGACCCGGGTAATTGTTTGACCCGCTCCGAATTCGGGTACCCGTCGACTCGTCTGGGCCCTACTCTGCAAGAAAGAGGTTTTCATTTATATGCATCTGTATATATTCTTTATCTCTGGGAATGGTATGGTTGAATAATACCTCAATCAATATTGGCCAGGGGTGTTCTTAATTTTGAAACTGTTGGGAATTGTTTGTGTTTCTGAGGATGTTAGTGTTCAGGAGTTCATCATGGGTTTCTATATTTATCATATACCGCATGCCTTTTAAGTTCCTTAGATTTTGATACGTTATGAGGAATAATGTTGGTGTCAACTTTGGCGTTCCATAAATTATGACATTTTGCAGGAAACGGAAGTAATCGTGACGTCATGCCCCAGAAAGAAAACAAGCAAATGATCATGAATGTGTTCTCTGCAAAATAAACAAATTGTAAATAGCCGCTAGAATTGGCAGTCACACACTGGGATTAAGGTACTCCATCTTACTGATGGAAAACGTAATGGTGTATGCTGTATAAAATCAAATTGAATGCGAGTGCACCCAATGGACCAGCACTGGACCACTCTTCATCAGTGCAGTGCAAATGCAATGCAGTTGATCATTGGATGAGTTGCCCGGGGCCGATTTGGGGGAGGTGGCGGGGAGCAGGAGAGGGGGGGGGGGGGGTAGGGGTTCGGAATTGAGGGATCATGTCAGTTTGAAGGTGCACTGTTCAAATTGGGGAAATTGAGTACAATTGTCGACATCTAGATCTCACTTTTCAGTGTTTTGTCACTAGACTGCACTAGATCTAGCACTATTCACGGTTTATCGGGCTGGAATAAGACTGCACACTGTATATGGTCCATAATTTTAGGTGCCCCGAACACACTGAAAATTACTGTTTCTTGTGTTGTAACTGTTGAGCACTGTATTTTGAAAATATAGTGATACACTTTTTTCAGATCAACTACAAATCAGGCAAGATGGCGTACAAATCATCTGTGACATCTTCCAGTTCATGTGAGTACAGCTGCCAGTGGCCGTCTTAAAGGGGCGACGTTGGCCATTCTTCTTTTTGACCAAGGAAATTCACATTGAATATAAATTGTTTACAATGTAAATTACATTTGTAACATATTTTCTTACTTATGGCCAAGACATCACTGTCTAAAACACCATATGACATCCGAAGAAGCCTGCTATGTGGATCCATATCGAATTAAAATCATTTACATGATCTTGAGAATCTTTGTTCATCATATTAAATTTTGATTCCTTTTGATTATCATGGTATTATTATACTGTAAAAATAAATTTTGCACAATTTTCCCTCTTTGACACCAGTCCATGACCTCAGCAGCATCTCAGGGGTTCCAGTGAAGATCGCTGAGGAATATTTGCCACCGAAGAAGGTAAATTACCACTGACCGAAGCAGATTGAATGAATACCAAATGCCTGACATCTGATAGTTCCATATACACATCATAGATGTGTTTGTCTTATGCATACTTGTACAAATGCGTGAATATCTGATTCTCTGTGATTTGAAGGTGACACTACCATTGAAGTTGGAGACAAGTTTTCAGAACCAGAATCCATCTGAGGTTTTATTCATGGAGGTTAGTTTGAAAAAGACTAATATTCACAACCTAATAATACTATGCTCAGATAATTGTGAACTCACATTTTCAGTTTTTCAAATGAATAAAGCATTATTAATTTTCTTTGCACTAGTACAACTTTGACCTCGAGGAGCAGGTTATCAAGTGGAGTGAAGCTTACCGCGATTCCCAGAAACGACTGGAAGAAGCCGAGTCTGACATCAGTGATGCCAATGGCCTGTCTTTAGGCTACGCCACTGAAAATCCCCCACAAGAACCAGGCTCCCAAGATGATCTCTCCCCAGGAAACTCACCTGGAGAAACTGCTGAGTCGTCATCGGACGTTCCACAGGTGGGGCCCCCTGTGGAGCAAACGAAGATAGCACAAGATATCAGTCCTCAAGCTCCGAACCTATTCACTCTCGGGACTGGGATCTTAGTGCCGACACAGGTCCCATACAAAGCTGCTGAGACGAGTGGTGGCGTGAATGGCAACAAGAAAGATTCATTCGACCTCGCGGACTTTGAACGTGAACAGGACCCATTTGACAACGCCGAGCTTCGCGTGATGAATGACCTTGAGGAGCTAAACAAGGTGCTACAGAAGGCGCAGTGCACCGCTGCTAGTGACTCGAGGGGAGCGGTCAGCAAGGCGCAGTGCACTGCTGCTAGTGACTCGAGGGGATCGGTCAGCAGTCAAAGCGTGGCGGTGACTGTCCAAGCTACCACAGCGCAGACCGCCACCGTCAGTGCACAAAACGCAAACCTGTTGAATGGTGTCACCCGTGTGCAAACTGCTATGCAGGATAACTTGAACTTGAGAGGGCCACATGTTGCACCTGTACATTCTAGTCAGCCAAAGTCCGTCAAGGATATCGAGTATCCTGAACTTGATTCTTTGGAAAGTATGAAAAGTGATTATTCCATAACAAACAGTGTGTATACAGGTGGAAGTCATGGGATTACAAACCAGTCAACTGCCCTACCTTACAAACCCCCTAACGCCTACCCACAAAAAGGTGACATTGCACCACATGTAAGTTCTTACCAACCACAGGTCACTTCTTTCAATGTCAGTGCAAACCCAAACAATCCCTTCAGCGGAATGGTGCATACGTCCAACCCCTTCGTGCCAAACAATCCGTACTCCATGAAACAATCGACCAACCCGTTTGTGAACCATGCAGTAACTTACAATAAACAAACAGATGCTGCTCATTTGGTGAAACCTTCAGACGACATGCAGATACAACAACAAGCACATATTCCAACATCGAGTGTGCAGTCGTTTGGGTTCCTCTCTCACGGTTCGGGTGTTCCACACAGCGCAGGCTCCGACACAAGCCAGAGACTTCGCTCATGTCGGAGCACACCGGATATCAGCTCGCTGGCTGACAACACGCCGGTGCACTTGAAAACGTCTCGTACACCTCCGCCAAACATCCAGGCTCAGCGGCAGTATCTCAGGGAGCAGACGGTAAGTCGATGAAAGCTGAACTTCTCGCTGGATATGCTCATAGACATAGAGCATTCACGATTGAAAAACTTTACTGTATCCAAGTAGATATTTGTCTGGCCATTCCAGTTACTATGCTGATAATGACAGATAATTTATACACTTCAGTCTGCTTGTAAGAGTGTTTGATTTGCAAAGGGAAGACCTGGAGCCAGAAGAGTGCTGCTCAGTAGCTTCAACTCTTGACTACTTCAATTTGACTTGCAGAAAAGTCCTGGTCCTGAGCGTCGACCCAGTCAGCCGCTTTTCTCCGATACCAATCCTTGGGGAAGTTACCCGAGTAAAACCACAACACCGACCACGACGACCACCGCCCCTGTTGCTATGGTAACCAGCCATCGTTACAATGGTCACCCTGTGGCCGCCACTGTGGCTCTCCCGAAGAAGACCAGCTCCTTGCCGGATCCATACACGGAACTGTCAGATGAGGCACGGTCGCTCGTCAATAACATCACAGCTATGGGCTTCCCTCGTGCTTGTGTGGCGCGCGCAGTGCAGAAACTCGGTGCTGACGATAAACAGGTATGGAATAACAGTGGAAGATCTTGAATGGAATAAAGTTTTGTTGAACTACATCAAGAACCTTTTCAAATTATCATTGTTGACCACAAATATGAGTGATGTGTGCATTATTTGTATAGGATAACGAAGGTCTTGGATTGTTGTACCAAGCCCGCTAGTGTTAAGCTGGTACAAAGTGATGCCACCGTTATTTGTTGTTGCTTAGGTGGTTGACTTTCTGTGCCTTGTGACCAAACTGACGGAGAACGGCCACTCTGTGGATGACGCAGAAGTGGCGCTTCAGCTCTACGAAAATAAACACGAAAAGGTAAACATTCATGAAATGTTACTACAATCAACATGAACCAATGAACGTTATATATCAAGTCTGTGACAAACTGTTGACTAATTCTTGTGTGATGGATCTTGTGTTTCGATATGACATTTGTATGTATCTTGCATCAATATTGTGATTGTTTTATTGATTGATTAACCAATTTTCAGGCGGACAAGCACCTAAAACTAGCATCACGTCTGAGGGAGCTGGGTTTCAACAAGGACAAGATACAAGCTGCGTTAGTCAAGAGCCAACTGGACGAGAATAAAGCCATAGACATTCTCACAGGCAATTCGTGAAGAAAGCTATGATTTGTGAATGTGTAATCATGCAATGTTGTGAGTGAACTGGTTGTGTCACAAAGTATTACTTCTTGAAAGTCACTGCATCCAGTAACACAAGATTTCAAATATTATCCAATGAAATAATTGAAAAAAGACACATATATCTGAATATATACTGTTTGGCACTGTATGGAAACAACATACCATTATATTATCAACAAAAAGTATATATATATCCCAAGTTTATGTGTAACTTAGCACCTATCATAGACAAAAAGAAATGGACTACCAACTCTGATATCTTACTCTGTGTAAGTCATTGATGTTGAGGCAATGAAATTTCTTCCGTTGTCAATGTTCATTGTTCAAATTTGATGACCTCCATTTGATAACGTCACTTATGATATTTGACACATTTTAACAAATTACTTTTACATGGGAATGTCGAGCCTGAAATCTCATGCCCCTCTCGCTTCAGACAGAAAATAGTGGTTACTGATCACAAGTTGCCAGTCCATCTCTTGTACGTCAATGAACCTACCAGTCTACGATATATGTAGTGGGATTCGGAGGCTGTATAGATAAGCTTGTCTTCAAATATGTGTCTACAGTATTCAGCAGTCTAAGTTAGAGCTTGAATTACACACGTAACTGCTACTTTGTCCATGTGCAACCATATCCTGTCGTTCTGGAGTTTGTTTTGGGTAATTGCATTGTTTTGAGCCTAATGTGCTTAGCTATATATCATGTATATGACAGAATGAAGAATATTGCATTTCAAAGACTTATTTCAATTTGTGCACATGATCAGATTTACATGTATAACCACCAACTATTGTATGCAAGGCTTATATGGTCGTGTTAGGAAATATATGGTGTTCATGTATGTGTGAAACAATATACATACTGCTGGATGATAGCGTGCTTGTACTCTGGGCCAGTATATTCACAATATCTCAGAAATATCTTTTTTCATACATTCTTGGTTTATCCCAGCAGGTATTTTCAAATTTAAATTGCACAAAAAGACAAATGCTATGTCATATAATTAACTCGTTTTGTTTCATTGAAAAATGAAGTCAATTTTACATTATCATCCTAAATGTCTTTGTTAATTCTCATTTCCTGAAAATTTGGCACACTATCACCAATGCAAGTAAGCCTTAGATTGGTCTGAATAAGAATTTTCGTGGCCATTATGACAATACATTTTTCTTCTGGTGAAACATTATGACACATAAAGCATTTCCATAAATTGTTTTCTCGGTTACGGACATTTCTCATCACCCTTGTACATGTATTATGGTTTACTTTGAGGAAGTCTGATAGTGTGTTTCGAGATTGTTTTGTTGTACTTTGCCATTATCAATCAGAAGTATTTTGGAGGAACAATTGGAGGAACAATATCCAGAGTAATATCTGTCCATAAAAATTCTGAGTTATATTTATCGATTAATGTATTTCATACACATTTCCAGTAACGCTCAGTGTACATGAAGCAGACGTCTTATGCATATATCCATGAAATCTTGCAGATTTAATGTATGATTCTGATAATTTGAGCAAATCGGGGCATTTAACATTGAAGAATATTGATGGTTCATTTGTGTTAAAATGAGATCAGATGAGTGGTTGTGCTATGTTCTGTGAGTATATTTTGTTGCCATTATGCATATTTTGTTTTGTATATAAATGTATTTGTTATCAAATGACTCAATAAACATTGAAAACTCAAACTTGAGTACGGTATGTATACATATTTATTTTTTCACCGCTGTGTGATGCAATAGAAATACAATCTCATCGGTATCTGAGTTCTATATGAGCTCCCTCACTAGAGGCTTGTGTCTTCCGTTACCAACGACATACTTTCCGGATTAGTGACGGCCTGAATCCGGTCATTTTCGTCCACGTGGCCGATTTCTATGACATATTCAAGTGTCCGTCTCCAAAGACGTGAGGGATTCCGAAACTGTAGGTAACCTGGTTAAAGTGATGAGCAAATAATGTCTCGTACATGTTCTGAAAAATGCCAGAATAATTGCAAGTTTGGGGCAAACAAGAAAGAATAAAAGTAACACCAAACTCGTCAAAAGTCTGATAAATTTCAAGTTTTCACTACATTGGATGGAAGTGGTTGAATGGTTGAGTTGACTTCCAAGGGGAAAATAATGCACAAAATTCCTACGTACAAACACCTGGCCCAGGGAAGAAAAGCATCCCATCCTCAGGGACTCTGTGGCACTCGTACTTGTTGGTTGCCTGGACAACGGACATCTTGCTGACGTCATCAAGTCGCCCCTTGAGTGCCTGTGATCCCGCTGTGACCACGGTTACGTCTGCGTCAGGGTCGAGGTATGCACTGAACTCCACGTCAGCAGAGTCGACAGTGAACACATACCTAGGGCGAATATGTTTCCCATCAGTGTAATAGGATGACCACGATATTAGTTTCGTCAGCTTGTAGCGTTGTGGTGGTCTATCATAATGGTAAGATCACGGTTTACAGTAAAGTGTTTACCTAAGGAAGTGTTGTTTGTTGGGGATGTGGTAGGCTAGGATCATGGTTCCTGCTCGGCCAAGGGTCACAGTTTCTTTGGTGGACGGGAAAAACTCCTCTTTCTTGCGGTAATGTTCTTTGGGGACCTCACCTCCGTAGCAAACCTGGATCATGGCAACACTACTTGCAACATCCTACTATCTATCATTCTGATCATTAATAATTATTTTTATGAATCATAACATGAACTATGATAAAGTGAGTAATTCCTAGGTGTGGCACACACCTGTGTTGAGCACTTAGGGTCGCCGTTTTCGTCGCGGAGTTGGCCCCCATAGTGTTCAGGTATCGTGTCCACATCCATAACTGTGGCTAAAGTCGCCTTCCAGTTACCTATGATTAACGTCAACTCATTGAGAGTGAAGTATCACACCCGGTTAGAACTTACCATGTGTACACGAGTTGGTTCCTGAGGAACTTACTGTCGAGAAACTGGAACTTTTTCGCTGTGTCCTTGTCGATGAATTTCTTCAACACGTTGTACCCAATTTGAAATATTTTAGGAGCTACGGAACAAAAACACCGCAAATAATGTAGTGTATTCATAATGTCAAGCAATTCTGCTTGTCGGGTTCACAAATGTATTATTTAGTGAACTGTGTACTGTACCGTTGACAAAGTAGGTGCTTTTCAGAGTCTCAGGGTAGTTGTTTTCGAGAAGTTGTAGAATTTCTATGTACAGATCTAAGGCTGGTTTCCACATGAGATTTGATCCAAAACCCTTCATGTCTATAATATGGACACATTGATCTATTTGTTTTCGCTGTTCCTTCGTGTACTGTCGGAAAACCTCGTACAGCTCCTCCATCCTATAAACCATGGTCTTCAGTATGTCCGTCTTTTTCACTGAATACATTATACCTGTCGAAAATAAATCGCTCTGGCTTTGTTTTATACATGTAGATGTAAGTATATATAAACACTCTATCAAGTCGGAAAAAAACACCCCACTCAGAATACATTTTAAAAAAATTTGTAGACGATACTGAATTATGCATACTTTTAAAAAATACGATAACTACTTTTCATACTGACCCCTTAGGTCGGCTGCCCCCAGGGGGTCAATCCAGAGCGGTCGCCCCTCCCTATCCCGCCCACACAGGCCCCCAGGGTAGTACTTCGTCATCACCATGGGAACGGTGTACGTTTGCAGTATGGTGTCCGCGCCCGCCTCCGCCCGCCACGCCATGCTCTGTAACCATGCAGACGGGTATGAGGGGGCGATCCTGGAGGTTGTTGCTATGGTGTGTCATTTCACTCCAATGTATATATACTTGCCTTTCTGTACATGGCTTCAGCTTTCTTCAAGTTAAAACTCCGGGCTACCAATGGAATAGAGAACATATTGAAGACCTTATAGAGGAAATTCTCATGCAAAGTTCCAAAATAAACGTATATGTTAGTGATAATAATAACACATGTAGTGATAATTTAGAAAGACAATTAAGTTACCTTTAAGCCACTTGTACAAGCTGTAGTCATCATGGTCCTTCCGAAGTACATCTTTGATTTCTTCCCGGAACTGGTTAAATATCGTGCATTGTTATGGTTTTTGTCAAGCACTTACTTGCGCTACCTTTGGTACGGCGACCAGTACGATCCGTAAATTACACTGTATATGTGCGAAAGCAAATGAATTGCTACTTTCCAATGAAACTCCAATGTGTGTGCTTAATGTGTTATGTTATGATGTGTTATGCTATGATAACTGATTAGCTCTAACTGATGATAAAATATTTACATATTCTTTTGGTGGGAAATCGAAATTTTTGGGCTTCTTTATATCCAAGTTGTCATTTGTCAAATTGTCAGTAAACTGGACAAATGAACATAGTGTGAGATGTAGGGTTAATTACTCAGTACAACGGGTCAGTTGGTGTGAGAAGACGCCCCGTGTAATGAAGGCTTGGATAGGCTTACTATATATAGTCCCACAAGAAAAGCTAGATCGATGGCACTTTGTGAATATACTTAGACATTCTAGTCCTGGGATGGCCAAGGTAAAATGCATTGTTGTGATAATTTTCATAGTCACACGGCTTTTAGTTACATAATTTCATGGCATGACAACTTGTAATGATATTGAACATGACAAAGTGCCTGTGATAATGAACACGACAGTTCGTGGAACATTTCAAGTTGAGTGAATGATAAATTAACACTTCTATAATCATATTGAACTTCCGATATGTTTATCGAGTGCCTCAATAGCAGATTATGAAAATGAAATCAGATTATGGTTTTGTTAGCATATATATAATCTCGTATCAACCCGATATTAAATTATTGTAGAGTAAATTAGATCTACCTTTCCTATTGTTTCCCTTTCAGAAGCAGTCAATGAATCCATGATTATGAAACCACACATATACCAGCACAAGAAATTCGCCATTAAGCATTTAACCACGGTTATGTTAACATATGTACGGTTATATAAGTGATAAATTGACTTGTAATTCGAAGATCCATTGGTACATGTATTAGATAAGCACTGGACTTTCATCCTATCTATTCATCGTTTTTTAGGTTACCGGACCTATGGTCCGATAACCTATTGCCGTCGCGTTGCGTCAGTCGTCCGTTCGTCGTCCGTCCACATTTTTATCTTTAAAGTTTACAGGCGGATTTTCCTGAAATTTTGCACAAAGCTGCCTAAAAATATTTCAAGAGGGGGTTCTTTTTTAGTTTTTTTTATTTTCGCATTTTTCTCAAAATGGCGGCCATTTTTGACGAAAAATGGCCAATTTTGGATTTTGGCGGCCGTTTTCCCAAAAACTGTCTGATCAGTTTTGAGATTTTTGTTTCAAAAGATTCCCCTTATGTACCTTTATGATGTGTATAAGTTTTGTTGCCCTTGAATCGCCGGTCTCTGTGTGGCGGCCAATTTTAATTTTTGACGGGTCGGCGAAAAAATTTTTTTTTGCCCCAAATCGCGTTGCTATCCATTTTGCCCTTCACCCTTTGACAAAAATTTTCGGCACTTTTTTCCTTCATAATGGGAGCTGTCAGGACTGTACTAATAGAACGCTTGAAGATAGAGCTTAGATATTGGCACTTTCAAATGGGAAGTCATATATGGCGATTTGTGTGGTGACCTTGAATTTGACCTTCGATGACCTTGAAAGGTCAGAACAGCCATTTTGGGGTCAAAAAATGCCCAAATTTGCCTCTATAGATGAAATGCTTGCAGATAGAGCTCATATTTGCATTATGAACATATAGGAAGACATATATGTCACAACTAATGATGACCTTGAACTTGACGTCAGATGACCTTGAGTGCCAAATGTCTGACTCGGAATGTGTAAATTGACCTGAGCGGCCTTAACGATACCATCCAGATATATTTTTGCATTGTGAACATATAGAATATCAAATGCCGCACACATACATGTAATGGTGACATCAAAGTTCACACGGATGACCTTGATTGGTAAATCTCAAGGTCATATGTTCACACTGCGAACCTTGATTGGTAAATCTCAAGGTCTGTTACCTGCCAATGCTGCCATGGCCAAACCAACATTGTCCTGTAACCTGTCCCAGCCTTTGGGCTAATTTTTCTTTTTACTTCTGACTGGTTGAATGTCCTACATACATGTACCGTGAGGCCTACAGTGAATGGATAACTACGTCGCAGGCTAGTAAAGAAAAAATGAAAAGAACTTTGGCCAGCAGCTGAAGTCAGACCAATAATAAAAATTTGCTCCACATACACAGATATCGATCGATTTCCCGGCAAATTTGGTCCGTATTGTTCAGCTGTAATTAACACAAGGTGAAATGTTATTGTTTGATGACATTTATTCATGTAATATATTCTCTGACTTGTTTAAGGACCTGCTTACATATGTTTCACGCTGCCGCTAATAGGTCATGAATGAGGAGACTATAAAACTGTTCGTCCAATACAAATTAAGCCAAAGGGCTAAGAAGTATTACCGGGAAAATGAGTGTGTTGAGTGACAAAACTGGCTGCCGATTGGACCTTTCAAGGTCACTGAAGGCCAAAGTCAAAGTCACTACTGAAATCACAATGACTAATTATTTAGATATGCCAATATTTAGGCCTTCTTTTCAAGTTTGCTAGATTTGACTCCATACAGATCTCATTATGGAAAAGTGGATAAAAACTTTTTTTTCTTATTGAAAAGGAAACAATTGTAAAGGTAGATCAAATTTACTCTACATTAATTTATTGTAGTAACTTGATTTTGGATCGCAACTTTTTTTCGCCAACCGGTCGATCGAAGAACCAAAATGACCACTATATGCGCAGAATAACAATTCAATGACAACAAAACGTATACGTAACAAGCGTACATATCTAGATTCCTATGCATTATCCAATAATAAAACATAGCTACAAGGGTGTTGTAGCTTACCGGCAGATCATTAGAATTGCACAGTATTGATCTTCCAAAATACAAATTGTTACACTAATCTTCAACCCTATTGTCAAATCATGTTCGTAAATGTTGCCGAACACACATTTCCTGTATGGAATATACATAATACGAAATCAAGTAACATCTTGAAAGGTTTTTTTTTGTTAATGACATATATTCGCAGACCGTCGATTCAAAGGCAACAAAACTTATACACATCACAAAGGTACATAGGGAGAATTTTATGCATTTTGAGGGAAATTGTCGGAATAATTTTTGAGAAAATGGCCGCCAAAGTAAAAATCATCGTTTCTTTCGACAAAATAAGGTGGTTTTGACCTTCCAAGGTCATTCGAGGTCAAATTCAAGGTCACCATTCAACCGCGATATATGTTTTCCCATTTGCATGTGCCAATACTTATAGGCTCCGTTTTGAAAATTTTTTTTTTATCTGGAAATGGCTCAAAACGAATAATGACTTGATTTCGCACCAAAAAAAAAACTTTTTTTCGCCTACCAGTCAAAAAATCAAAATGGCCGCCCCACGCAGACCGTCATTTCAAAGGCAACAAAACTTTTATACATCACAAAGGTACATAAGTAGAATCTTATTCATGATTTTGAGGAAAACTGTCTGAATAGATATTAAGAAAATGGCCACCAAAGACAACATCCATCGTTTTTTCGACAAAAAAGGTCGTTTTGACCTCCCAAGGTCATTTAAGGTCAAATTCAAGATCACCACTCAAACCGCAATATATGATTTCTCATTTGGATATGCCAATATTTAGGATCTATCTTGAAGTGTTCTATGAGTTTACTCCGCACAGCTCCCATTATGAAGTCCCCAAAATCTTTCAATGGCCAAAAATGAAAAATAAACTTTTTTGCTGGAAATGGCTCAAAACGAATAGTGGCTCGATTTGGGACAAAAAGAAAACAAACTTATACCGGTAATAGAGGTACGTGAGAGGAATGTTGAAACAAACATCTCAAAACTGATCAGATAGTTTTTGAGAAAAAGGCCATCAAAGTCCAAAATTAGCAATTTTTCATCAAAAATGGCCGCCAAATCGGCAAAAACGATTGAATGAAAAAAAAAAACGTTTCAGGGTATTAGCCCAAGGAATGTTCTAGTAAATTTTCAGAAAAATTCATCAAGGCAAAGAAAAGTTATTTGACGGACCGATGACGGACAGATGGACGACAGACGACGGACGAAAAACCACGACAATAGCTTATCGGCCCATATGGGTCGGTAAGCTAAAAACCCAAACGAACGGCTAAATCCATATCGAGTGAACAATCATTTGTGTGTTCAGTGTTCAGCTGGGTGTCGAGATACCTCCAATAATGGTCCAATGACTATGATAAATAATGACTTCAAACGCATGTAATATCAAATGACATATTACGGGCACGGATCGCTATACTTTATACATGTTCAACAGTTACAACAGTTCCATAGACTTGGATGATTAAAATAGAGGGTTGAGATATAAATCTTTCCGTGACTGGGATTTATACGTCGGATGATATATGTTGTTTGTTAAAATTTATCAAAACCCCAAACACATTTGTGGATATGCCAATACTGGAAGATCTTATCGCTTCTATATTACATCTTTGATGAACGCTTGTTTACAAAGAATTGCTTTTAGTGTCATCCTAGGCGCACTTATCTCTGACCCAGGCCGAGACACAACTTCCGCCCAAAAAGTAGTTACTTCCAAATCTACGTTAGTCTTTGTTAGGGTCTGTAAGGACGCGGGAAGACTGTCATGTGCGGGGCTAAAGTGTGATTTCTCGAGCTGCTTCAGACCATGGTTGTCTATTGAAATATCCTAGCAAATATGGAGTTTCGCTTTGCGACCAAAAGTTGAACTGGTTGCCTTATTTGTATTTCAATACTTCTGTAGATGTGGTCCACTGAGTTATTAACATGTTCATCACGTTCATATTGGGGAGTGGCCACACAGTTAATGACTTGATATCCATATTGCCCCGGTGATGAAAATATTACATTACTGGGATTACTTGGCAATTAGATGTACGCTTGTGTCAAAAGATGTTATTTCTCATAGCCTCATAATTATTTCTCGCCTTTTTAATTTCAAGTGAATAAAAAAAATAGTGTAATGAGATAAACACCCGTGGGCGAACGAGATTGACCAGCATATGGTTTTCAGAACAGCTTACAATGTACTGGACACAGCAATTGTTTGATCTATCAGATAACTGATTAATTGACATTTTTTTTATATATGTATCATGTCACAAATAACAGATGTGCGATACTATAGCATCCATGTCGTACTCATTTTTCCACTTTCATTGTATGTGGATAATCGTACGATACACAATCTTGACATCTGTATGAAATGAGCTGTATAACGAGCAAAACATAATCGAGCGACATAATCGCAATTTTTTTCGGACTGCTCATCTCAATTGTGTTCAGAACATGTCAGTATTTTGCCGTCTCTGTAATTCTGTGCCAGTTTGGTCATTATTGCACGGTTTTGCTTCCTAGAGTACATTAATTGATTCAGGCTATCTGATTTGAGCGTAGGAAAGTTCAATATTGGTGGCAAGCCCTGGGATCAAACGAGGAAATAAGCACGAGTGGCAGACATTCACAACAAATCTGTAGTGTGTTTATTCAATGCCTGGAGGGTGTATTAGCACGCAGGAAAACTACCAATCTCCCGTCTAGTGCCGTCTATTATCAGATTATCAGGGGCGGTCACGTGTTTTGATAAGGAAATTTATAGATATGTTCTTGGGTATGTCACTTAGGTTAACAGTACAAAACTACATGTGAAATATCATGATAACTCCACATCAACACAATGTGGTAATATTTGGACATACTAGTATTGTAATACATAACACATCGTTACATTCTAGACTCTTACAACACTTGTGTGTAACATTCAGTGCATGTGACACTATTTACACTGGTGTACTGACTGGGTTTGGTGATCTTGGTACACATTTTGTTGTCATTATTGGGTACTTTCACGAAAAATCTGACCAATACCTTCATTGTCTTGTTTAGAAAAAGTTTGCATGTTAATAATCATTTTTTTCTCAGCAGAATTGTAATAATGCCTCGTAGACACGTGCAACCTGTTCATGACTTCGATATTTTACTCGTATATATGCACTATTGTGCATATATGCGAGTAAAATATCGTCGTATTGTCGTAGTTTTTCGTCCGTCATTTATTTGACATGATGAATTTCCCCATATATTTGTCAGAACATACTTTGGGCCAATATCTAAAGACGTTTTTTGAAATTTTTTTCATTGAATTTTTTTTGCCTGATTTGCCAGCCATTTTTGACGAAAAATGGTCAACTTTGGACTTTGGTGGCCATTTTCTCAAAAACTGTCTGATCAGTTTTGAGAATTTTGTTTCAAAACATTCCCCTCATGTTCCTCTATGACGTATATAAGTTCCGTTGCCCTTGAATCGCCGGTCTGCGTGTGGCGGCCATTTTTTTTAGTTTTGACGGGTCAACGAAAAAATTGTATGTCCCAAATCGAGTCACTATTCGTTTTGAGCCATTTCCAGCAAACCATTGAAAAATTGGTTGGACTTTGAAAAATTTCACCCAATTTTTAATTCATGATGGGAGCTGTGCGGATTAAACTCACAGAACACTTCAAGATAGAGCCTACGTATTGGCACACTCAAATGGGAAATCATATTTATTTTAATTCACTCTACATTATTTTAATATAGTAACTTGATTTTGGATCAGAACTTCTTTCTCCAACTGGTCGATCGAAGAACCAAAATGACCACTACGCGCAGAATAACAATTTAATGGCAACAAAAACTATACGCCACAATGGTACATATCTAGATTCCTATGCATTTCTTAATGATAATAAACCCCAAGCAATTTCACAGAAATGGCCGTCTCATCATGTCCAAAGTGCGGCTCAGTCCATATCGAGTGAACAATTATTTGTGTGTTTAGTGTTCAGCTGGGTGTCGAGATACCTCCAATAACAGACCAATGACTGTGATAAATCATGACTTTCAACGCATGTAATATCATATGACATATTACGGGTACCGATCGCTATACTTTATACATGTATTAACAGTTCCATAGGCTTAACGCTATCGCTTGGATGATTAAAATGGAGAGTTGATTCAAATCTTTCCGCGACTGGGATTTAAACGTCGGATAATATATATTGTTTATTAAAATTTACCAAAACCCCAAACACATTTGCGGATATGCCAATACTGGAGGATCTTATCGCTTCTATATTACATCTTTGATGAATGCTTGCTAACAAAAGATTGCTTTTAGTGTCATCCCAGGCGCACTTATCTCTGACCCCGGCCGAAACATAACTTCCGCCAAAAAAGTAGTTCCTTCCAAATCTACGTTAGTCTTTGTTAGGGTCTGTAAGGACGCAGGAAGACTGTCATGTGCGGGGCTAAAGTGTGATTTCTCGAGCTGCTTCAGACCATGGTTACACGTAAAATATTCTAGCATATATGGAACAAAAGTTGAACTGGTTGCCTTATTTGTATTCCAATACTTCTGTAGATGTGGTCCACTGAGTTATTAACATGTTTATCACGTTAACATATGATATTTGGGAGTGGCCATTTAATGACTTGATATTCATATTGCCCCGGTGATGAAGATATTACATTACTGGGATTACGTGCCAATTAGATGTACGCTTGTGTCAAACGATGTCATTTTTTATAGCCTCATAATTTTCTCTCGCTTTTGTAATTTTCAAGTGAATAAAAAAAAATATTGTAATGAGATAAACACACGTGGGCTAATGAGGTTGACCATCATATGATATTTTTTCAACAGCTTACAATGTACTGGGCATAACAATTGTCTAATCTATCAGATAACTGATGAGTTGACATTTTGTTGATACATGTACAAGTATGATGTCACAAATAACGGATGTGCGACACTCGATGGCATACATTCGTTTTTTTCCAAATATCCGATGTGGATAATGGTACGAAACACAATCTTGACATCTGTGTGAAATAACTGTATAACGAGCAAAAGTCTCATCTTCACAGGGCGACATAATCTCAATTTTTTTCGGACTGCGTATCTCAATTGTGTTCAGAGCATGTCAGTATTTTGCCGTCTCTGTAATTCTGTGCCTTGATGCAAGGTATCTGATTTGAGCGTATGAAAGTTCAATATTGGTGGCAAGCCCTGGGATCAAATGAGGAAATAAGCACGAGGGGCAGACATTCACAACAAATCTGTAGTGTGTTTATTTTATGCCTGGAGGGTGTATTAGCACGCAGGAAAACTACCAATCCCCTGTCTAGTACCATCTATTATCAGATTATCAGGGGCGGGCACGTGTTTTGATAAATAAATTTCTAGACTCTATATATCTAGACTCTTATAACATATATATGTAACAGTCAGTGCATGTGACACTAACTATACTGGTGTACTGACTGGCTCTGGTAACTTTATCATTATTGGGTACTTTCACGAATAATATAACCAATATATAACATCATCTTGTTGAAAAACTATTGACATTATCTTGTTGAAAAACGCACGATATTCATCTTTTTTTCTGAGCAGAATTGTAACAAACAATGCCTCATAGACACGTGCAACTTATTCATGACTTCGATATTTTAGTTGTATATGCATTATGCAAGTGGGTAGCCTCTCGGATCTTCGCCCAAAAATACCATGATGTAGTTCCGAACTTACAAGTAATCTTCAACGTATCATGTTTTGTATTTGATTTGCCCAGCGTTCACTTGTTTTAATAATGTCCACTTGTCGGACATTATTAACAAACAGATATGTCAAGAATGTGAGCATAGGTTTTGAAATGTTATACATTATCTCGAAATAAACTTATCGAAACATCTATACGAACATATACACTCTAAACAAAAACTCATCATAGTGGTTTGACTTTCTTCATTCTTGAAAAGTACATAAAGGGATACTGTAAACTCATCAACCTCATCATAAACACGGAGTATGAGATTTTTTATATCACCGAGTGACTCGTTTAATCAGATCAAAATCTCATCACCATGAGTATCATATCGCCTAAAGTTATAAAAAATAAAACATATACAGGTGATATTTCTATGTATACCCTTCACTTCACACCGTCCTCCGCAGAACCAGGAATCTAAATGAAATAATTTAGCGTTCTTTACATGAAACCAACATTGATTTTATTTGCTTGTCGAAACCAGCATATGCCATAAAGACATCAATACAAACATGTTAGTGGTGTTACTACCGTACAGGGATATTTGCGCAAAATCCCTGCCCTGCGCCTTTACTGAACCGCATTTGATGAGTCATTTCAAATCACTGTGATGAGTTTAGTTTTAGAGTGTAGATGCAATGAGATGCTTGAAACAAGAGCTTTTCAATCTTTGGGCGAAGGTCTGGGGCCTAGTGCAACAAACCGTCGTAAAACAAGCGTCGGTTGAGTGTCGGTGGAACCTACGTCCGTCGTAGAAACGTCCGTCGTGAAATCACCGCCCGTGTGGTGTGTACCAAAAAGTCGCAAATTGGTCGTAGGTCCGACGCGTCGGCGTGCCTACCGACGGATCGGGGCATACTTATTCGAGTCTTGGTTATCAAGATTATCAGTTTTAACAGTCGAAATGCATAGTATATGGATGGCTGGTGTAGGAAATACACGTACAGTATGATTCTGGAAAGGTATGGTGTTGACATCAAATTATACAAACAATCACTGTAACAACTCCTGTATGCACTGTAGCAGCAAGCATAAACCTATTGAAGCCTAAAATAAATCTGTAGACAATGAATGTATATTTTACTTCGTGCGATTCCAATATTTCACACATGTATTGTACTTCAGCAATGGGTAACACCTAAGTCCTAAGGTAAATAATTGCAACAGACCAACCATAACATGCCTATTGATGCATAATGAGCAGTATTATCTTCCCTTATCGTAATATAATCTGTCGTGTACATTGTGTTTGTGAATCAATATATCGAAGTATTTGGAAATAATATATAAAACAAATGATATAATACAGTTTCATGATTTGATTCTCCGCGCTCAACGCAACCATCATAACAGCGCATGTGTTGCATAATTATACTGATACTCTGCAATCATTAAAAGTTTAATAACAGCTGCACCCAACGCTATCAGAGTGTTATGTGAAGATATCGCGCAGATAAGAAATATTTTACTCAACTTATATTGAATGGTACACGATTTCAAAAGTTGTACGACCCATCTACGACTGCTCAGTAGGAGTCGCAGACTTTACGTCCTGTGGACGTTAGTTTTCAACGACGGACAGCTTGGTGCAAACCAACTTTCTGACCGACGCAAAATTCACGACGGACGTTGGTGTTTTTACGACGGACGTTGTCACCGACGCTTCACCGACGGTTTGGCGCACTAGGCCCCTGGATTTTATTATCAGTATCACGTTTTGTTGCCTTCGCACATTCAGGTTTACCAGTTACTGTTCACAATCAAATCAATGTGAACATGATACAAACTGCTCAACTGTAATACTTCATAATCATCATGTGTGTATCACCTTTCGTAAACTACCCGTTTGGAAAAGTGTGATACAACATAACAATATGTACGTAATATAGCATATATGGTGTGGCTGCGTTAGTAATCAGAGTGCGTTCCTTCAATTGTGTGACAGAGCGTTGGTGTCAGGCTCTTCGGTTGGTGTTATCTGACCAGAATCTCTCTCTCGTACTAAAGTCAGCTATCATGCAACAATTGATAACATGATCAATACATGTTCGTTGCCGACTGTGGCTAGTTGTTACATCATCTACACGATTGGGTTTGATGATTCATAGTTTCACACTGAGAAGGTTTGATATAGTGTTATTATCGGATAACCGCCCACACACTGTATATGTAGAATGAAAACATGCCAAGGTGTAAAGGTCAAAAGACACTTCAGTTATCATTGGGAGAACATTTCGTTTAATTATGAAAGCAAAAATAAGCACAAACAAACACAATTTATAAATCCACCGATTTGCACTTATTTTGCTCATATGAATGTTGTATCAAATTTGCGAATTTTCAGTTGGATAGAAAACTACAATCCGATGCATGTGTTGAATGCTGGAGAACAAATCCAAGGGAAACAAAGTTGAGATAATCAGATTGGTGATCTGTGCCACTTGATGAGCTGTCTCATGTTATTACTGACCTCTGAGTGTTGTCGGGTATGTTAACACGTGGCTCGCGCACCCGCGTCACCTTCACAAAAAACATGATGCAATTTTAAACCAGAAGGTGTGATCTTTAAAGTATCATATTTTGTATCTTACTTGCGCCGCGATCATTAGTCACTCTATCCCTTCCCCCACCTCCGCCCAACCCATCCGCTGTTTTCTGGTTTAGACTCAATTACCAACGGGTATAAACAACGTCTGCCATGAACTCCGTCCCTGAACCCGGCCTTTGTCTTCTGGTTGTTTGTGTCTATCCGAGAATATGCTTTTCATTTCGTTCCAGTTTTTGACACGGAAATCTTGTCAAGGACACCAGCTGAAGGTGTCTTTGATGACATGGCGTAGGCGTTCGTACTTGTCGAGAAAACAATGCCTTTTTTGGCAGTGGAGCTCTGGACAAAAGCCTGATTAACCGGCATCTTAGTTTTGCCTTTTTCACCTTGGAACATTCAGTTTTTTTTATCTTGACCCACGTGAAAGGCATGGGCCAAACTGCTCGACTGTAGGAAATATATAATAATATGAAAGTATAATGTTACATTGTCTGAGTCTTATCAGTTACATGTATGTATCATTTGATCCAGTGACCCATGATTATTCTTTTCTGAAGCTATAGATATACTGCATATGTACAAGGTAGATGTCACTACATACACCTTTTTACTACGAAGCAGACATATTTGTTGTATTGCTTCGAGCAATGGAATGCTTCCAAGTGGATCGGTGTCGACTTCCAAATTGTAGCACAGGCCTACATGGCGAACATTAACGTGCGACTTGTGTTTCAAGCCAGACGAATCAATTGTTTTTATGTTGAAATGAATTTTGTCAATTAATACATGTTGACAAGGACTTGTCCAATTACACTAAAGCCAGATCATTGTCATATCCATCGCAATTTCACATGAATCCCATCCCAGTCTGATGTGTGTCTGCGAACGCGTCTGCACATGATCTTTTATATCGACCTCACTACATCAGAAACAATCGACATAGACATCACAAAACTCCCAAGATTTTACTGTTCAGTTTGTTTGTGTGGCGTCTCTTTCGACTAATGTAATGTCTTTATACAAATATCATTTCCATTTTTAATTGATTTGATGCATGAAGTTTCAACCAAAGTTACTCGCAAACTTTAGATAGGCTCATATGTCACCTAAGACATTATAAGACGATATAGCTGCATTTATGTTCATAACATGTTTGGAGATAGCACAAAGAGGGGAACACCAATAACACTTATATTTGTAGTTCTTTTTCAATCATTATTCTGTAACAATGTACTGTGAATGTACAATGTACAGCACACATCACAACTGATGAATATTCGACCTCGCTCTCAAAACAAAGTTATCAAATCACATCCTTGACCCTCACACACCAACCAATCAAGGGCCGTGGAATATGTCACGTGACTGTGAGGTCACGGCTAGTTCTAGATCCATTCTATCCGCAGTCTAGTGAATTTATCAGAACAAGGTGGCCAGACGCACTATCACAGGTAGATTGGTACATCCACTGAAAAACAATGTTTAAATATGTTCAAAAACAGGATAATTGGATTTAGTGTGGCATTCATGAGAGGCCAGTAGCAGGGGTGTATTCAAGAGTGTGGAAGGGATAGGGGGTACCAATTAGACCATAGCCTGCAATAACTACTTAATACATGAACAGGCTATAGCCTGAAGTTCCAAAGGTATGTTGGTGTCAAATTCACCTGAATATCGCACATGATCAGGGAAAATGTGGGGGTAAATAAATAAATGAATTGAAATATTATATGTTGGAGAGATGACCTGCTGGTTTAAAATAACATTATATTCTTTATGGAGGAACACAAAGGCAGGCTAACTGATTATAATAGAAGTCACAAATGAAACTTTTGAACCACAAAATTCAAACCAGACATTGGTTTGAAGATTTTATTTCAACCAAAGACTACATTAATACGTTGAGAGAACTCGAATCATCACCAGTATTGTGTCCATTTATGAGATGTTTTTTTTTTTTTATCTATCTACTTCCCATCTTTTGACCTTTGTATATGCATACTTTAACAACAATAACAAAGTTCTCGTACACAAAAGTAAATCACATTTGAGACGTTCATGATTTGCACTGCGCATGATCCAAGTGATAAGGAACACACCAAGCTTTTATTCCAGTCACTTGTTCCTTTCACGAAATTTCCAGTGTGTTTTGTATGGCTAAAAGGGTTATGATATCCGTTGTGATAGTTTCATGGATTACATGTTACAGTCGGGTATATTCATTATGGTGCACATCATTGTTTGAAGTTAAGTACATCTTAAATACATCAGTAATAGGTGTTTTGTTGTATGCATCAGTTTAGATTTATATTTCAACTCAATATGTTGATGCAATTTTGATCTGTAATATATTCATACAGATATATCAGTGACAAGTGCTTTGTTATATGCATTACTTTAGGTTTATATGTCAATTAGTATGTTTATGTAATTTTGATCTGTGATATATCCATGATATATAATGTATAATTGTTCACATACCAACAACTAGCGAACACTATTTGCCATGTTATGATGTGCTATATCAATATGATAACCATTCACCGTAAACATATCCTTCAGCCGTAATGTGTGCATAATGTGATCGTCTTATTTTGTACAGAAAATCTTTAGTTTGAGCAAAAAATAGTAGGGCATTCCACATATTATTCGATATTGAGTATCGCTTTGTTCTTTCAGACTAATTATATTGTCCGACGTATGCTGGAAGCAATTACAAGGTAATGATGAGATGATATTCGGAGGCACCTGTATTTTATTGCAACCACACTACAACAAGCCAATCGTTTGTAGACATTCAAAGGTGTCATACTCAAACAATGTTGCTCATTAATACTGGATGGCAAGAATCCAGAGATAACCTATTCATGCGTGTTATTCAATACAGTCCGCTATTAGTAGGCCTAGGGTATGATTATGAGTCCTCTATCACTAGTATGTATAGGGTATGATTGTATAGAGACAACAATGACGGGTTTAGTGCTGATGGGTATTGTTGAACACTAATATGTTCCATTATTACATCCACATTAATAGATCAATGGAGGAAATTGAACATACATAGCGGTGGAGTTTTTTTTTTTGGGTATTATTTCTGTTTTTGTGCAATATTATCGTATGACTTGATCGCTAGAAATCAATTAGAGCCAGTTGTGTGTTATTTGGATGGTGTCTACTCTTCGGGTGCTTGACTTTTAGGACATAATCATTTCGTGTTCTGCAGTTTGGATTGCTAAATTCCTGTCGGTTCTTCCTCGGCAACGTGACTTCGATGTCATCTTGTTGCAATGTCGCATATTGAATGTAAAACATGTTTTCAGTAGGATCTGGTTGTTCAAGTCGGTTCGTGTTCGCTGAGCAATCGAATACCCTGCATGGCTTTTCACCTTGTGATTAGGCAGATGTCACATCTGGTACCACGTTCAACTGGTTGTCCATCTCTTCACAGTATCTCTGTCGCAGACGTCTGTCATTCTGGAAGCAATGCCTGAGAAAAACCAGGTGTTTTGTGACAGTTTTGTGGGAGGGACCCTCCCATCATCGACGTGTATGCAGCTGGTGATACACGGTTCACATGGACCTCCCTCGTATCGCTCTCGGCTCTCTAACAATCACAGGACTGCTCGATTATCTTCTGCTCAGATCATCCACCATACAATCACGCCGACTAACAGCCAGAGCTTCTGACCCTAATGAAATCCGTTTGGACCTTGGTTTGTCTTACCTGTGTACAATGGTGTAGGCGTTCTTTCTGAATCCACCTACAAGACAGAATGAACAATAATGCCTGATGAAAAAATGTCACATGCGATTAAGGTCATTGCAACTTGACTGGTTCAAGTGGAAGAGACAGTGTCCAGGCAATTAATTGCAGATTTTATTTCTTCAATCAATGAAACTCGAGATGCGTGGGACTAGCCACTTTTTGTGGGGCAAAGTTTATTCATTACCTCCTGCATTTCGATGCATCTCGCAGAGACATGGATACTTCTCACTGGAAATATAACTAAAATGATGGTGACTTACTTCTGCCACATTTATTATAGTTCCTTTACAATGACACAAATAACGAAGTTATAGTTTGCTTATGGTGGAGAATGGTTGATAAAGACAAAGTGAATAAGTTGTTCTCTGATGTGAATGTTTACAAAGCCAAGCACATTTATGTATTATACACAAAGCAAATAGGTAACTATGGAATAGATGTCTGCTACTTAGAAAATGTCCACCTTGTAGAAACAATGTTTGCTAAAAAGAACCCACTTTATAGTTTCATGTGTGCAACAAGTTCATTCCGTCCATGAAGCAGACTATTGTCTGTGTATGTAAATTCAATAGCGTCCATTGACTTCGGAGATAAACTGCTCTTTGATGGAAGAACTGATAGTGATATCACCTGACTTGTCTTCAGAGCCTGATAATTACTGTAGGCTTGTGTTCATTTGCAAATTTCATACACGACTCTTGTTGATACGAACGTGATGGCATAAAAGTGTGAAAGCCGTTGCATGGAATGACATGTCGGAATTTTGAAATTAGCAGTGACCTCAACAAAAATCATTGGTAGAAACTCACGATAGTACGGAGCCGCTGAAAGGACATGGAAGAAATATTTTTTGACATACGGTTATTGCGTTCCCTCGCAATAATATTGCGTTCCCTCGCAATATTATCGCGTTCCCTCGCAATCCGGATCGCGTTCCCTCGCGATCTTATCGCGTTCCCTCGCAATCCGGATCGCGTTCCCTCGCGATCTTATTGCGTTCCCTCGCAATCCGGATCGCGTTCCCTCGCGATCTTATTGCGTTCCCTCGCAATCCAGATCGCGTTCCCTCGCGATATTATCGCGTTCCCTCGCGATAAAATCGCGTTCCCTCGCATTCCGGATCGCGTTCCCTCGCGATCTTGTAGAATAACCTTCTCAGAAGTCATTGGCGTCAGCACAATGCGAGGGAACGCGATCCAGAATGCGAGGGAACGCAATAAGGCTACAGTATATTAATTATATTGGCCATTCAACTCAATGTTAAATGATCTTACTTTGACGGTCCATAACACCTTCCTAAAAAAAAATCCCAGCCTAACCACTATGCTAGTTTTATCCCTCAACGTATTGGGCATTGCGTGGTAAGCATGAATATATTTGACGACACATGGGATTTTTCGCTATTCTGCCTTGAATGGACCCGGGGTGAAAATACCCCAAATTATGGGTACTGATGCCCATGCAAAACCCCTTTGATTCCCCAGCACCTGAGAAGAACGCCAACAAGATACTGCCTTGAAAACCGGGTCATTATTTCCCAGCACTGCGTTCTTTCAGGTGAATATACACTCGTCCAGAAGTCGGGCCTAAAAAAATATATGAGGCGATGTTTAACAACAGTTTCCCTTTAAATTGCCTAAGTGAGGTGAACGCTCGCTGATTGGCTGAGCGAATTACTGAACACTGCCCTTAATATATAGGCGTTTCTGAGATATATGAATTATATTTTGTCAGTAGGTAGTCTTATATGTATGCAATTGTGAAACGAAATATAAACCTGATATCCCGGTTCAATTCTCTGTTTCAGCCCATTTAATACATATGCTACATGTGCTGGGATTTGCCAGTCTGCCAAATTCTTAGAATTGAAATTGTTGAAAACTCATTGAGTTTTCATGCAAAAGCCTTGAAAATTTCAAAATAAGTATAGAATATAAGTGCAATTAGCACCAAGACCCAATCGTTGGTATAATTCAATGGCAGTTTGGATTATTTAGTAAAGTAAGATTAAAGAAAACCGTGAATTTATCCCACTAAAAACGGAAAATTATCTATAGAACCCATGTGAAACGTAACAAACCACTAATAATTTATTTAGAGAGTCAAGAATATCAAGGGGTTATTAATTGCATGCAACCTTGTGTCTCTAGAATGATGTGAGGGTCAGGGGGGCTGCTTATGATAAGCGTGCGCTCGGCATAGGGCCGACCTCACTTCTTGTGATCTGGACCGGTGGTGAAAATTTCCTAGTCCCTGACACCTGTAGAAGGCTAAGCTATTGAAATGGATCAGTATCGTTAATATTGTGCACACAAATTGAAATTCAAGTCATAATTTAGCTGCTGAGGATAGTTAGAACATTTTTTGTATGCCGACCGACCATGTGATTTATGTGTATTCCACAATTTCCTCCTTAACCACACAAAACACGGCAAATGAACATTGAATTAGGTCGGGAACCTTCAACTGTTACCTAGTCAAACAAATTATGACATTTTTTGCGCTCCCAGGCCACGCAGAGTGAAAATTGTGTAACCAGTTAAGGCTACAGTATATTAATTATATTGGCCATTCAACTCAATGTTAAATGATCTTACTTTGACGGTCCATAACACCTTCCTAAAAAAAAATCCAAGCCTAACCACTATGCTAGTTTTATCCCTCAACGTATTGGGCATTGCGTGGTAAGCATGAATATATTTGACGACACATGGGATTTTTCGCTATTCTGCCTTGAATGGACCCGGGGTGAAAATACCCCAAATTATGGGTACTGATGCCCATGCAAAACCCCTTTGATTCCTCAGCACCTGAGAAGAACGCCAACAAGATACTGCCTTGAAAACCGGGTCATTATTTCCCAGCACTGCGTTCTTTCAGGTGAATATACACTCGTCCAGAAGTCGGGCCTAAAAAAATATATGAGGCGATGTTTAACAACAGTTTCCCTTTAAATTGCCTAAGTGAGGTGAACGCTCGCTGATTGGCTGAGCGAATTACTGAACACTGCCCTTAATATATAGGCGTTTCTGAGATATATGAATTATATTTTGTCAGTAGGTAGTCTTATATGTATGCAATTGTGAAACGAAATATAAACCTGATATCCCGGTTCAATTCTCTGTTTCAGCCCATTTAATACATATGCTACATGTGCTGGGATTTGCCAGTCTGCCAAATTCTTAGAATTGAAATTGTTGAAA
Source organism: Terebella lapidaria (assembly GCA_949152475.1). Lineage (NCBI taxonomy): Eukaryota > Metazoa > Annelida > Polychaeta > Terebellida > Terebellidae > Terebella > Terebella lapidaria. Next base: position 4,496,202 of record OX424562.1, on the reverse strand, counting down.
ACTCATTGAGTTTTCATGCAAAAGCCTTGAAAATTTCAAAATAAGTATAGAATATAAGTGCAATTAGCACCAAGACCCAATCGTTGGTATAATTCAATGGCAGTTTGGATTATTTAGTAAAGTAAGATTAAAGAAAACCGTGAATTTATCACACTAAAAACGGAAAATTATCTATAGAACCCATGTGAAACGTAACAAACCACTAATAATTTATTTAGAGAGTCAAGAATATCAAGGGGTTATTAATTGCATGCAACCTTGTGTCTCTAGAATGATGTGAGGGTCAGGGGGGCTGCTTATGATAAGCGTGCGCTCGGCATAGGGCCGACCTCACTTCTTGTGATCTGGACCGGTGGTGAAAATTTCCTAGTCCCTGACACCTGTAGAAGGCTAAGCTATTGAAATGGATCAGTATCGTTAATATTGTGCACACAAATTGAAATTCAAGTCATAATTTAGCTGCTGAGGATAGTTAGAACATTTTTTGTATGCCGACCGACCATGTGATTTATGTGTATTCCACAATTTCCTCCTTAACCACACAAAACACGGCAAATGAACATTGAATTAGGTCGGGAACCTTCAACTGTTACCTAGTCAAACAAATTATGACATTTTTTGCGCTCCCAGGCCACGCAGAGTGAAAATTGTGTAACCAGTTAAGGCTACAGTATATTAATTATATTGGCCATTCAACTCAATGTTAAATGATCTTACTTTGACGGTCCATAACACCTTCCTAAAAAAAAATCCCAGCCTAACCACTATGCTAGTTTTATCCCTCAACGTATTGGGCATTGCGTGGTAAGCATGAATATATTTGACGACACATGGGATTTTTCGCTATTCTGCCTTGAATGGACCCGGGGTGAAAATACCCCAAATTATGGGTACTGATGCCCATGCAAAACCCCTTTGATTCCCCAGCACCTGAGAAGAACGCCAACAAGATACTGCCTTGAAAACCGGGTCATTATTTCCCAGCACTGCGTTCTTTCAGGTGAATATACACTCGTCCAGAAGTCGGGCCTAAAAAAATATATGAGGCGATGTTTAACAGCAGTTTCCCTTTAAATTGCCTAAGTGAGGTGAACGCTCGCTGATTGGCTGAGCGAATTACTGAACACTGCCCTTAATATATAGGCGTTTCTGAGATATATGAATTATATTTTGTCAGTAGGTAGTCTTATATGTATGCAATTGTGAAACGAAATATAAACCTGATATCCCGGTTCAATTCTCTGTTTCAGCCCATTTAATACATATGCTACATGTGCTGGGATTTGCCAGTCTGCCAAATTCTTAGAATTGAAATTGTTGAAAACTCATTGAGTTTTCATGCAAAAGCCTTGAAAATTTCAAAATAAGTATAGAATATAAGTGCAATTAGCACCAAGACCCAATCGTTGGTATAATTCAATGGCAGTTTGGATTATTTAGTAAAGTAAGATTAAAGAAAACCGTGAATTTATCACACTAAAAACGGAAAATTATCTATAGAACCCATGTGAAACGTAACAAACCACTAATAATTTATTTAGAGAGTCAAGAATATCAAGGGGTTATTAATTGCATGCAACCTTGTGTCTCTAGAATGATGTGAGGGTCAGGGGGGCTGCTTATGATAAGCGTGCGCTCGGCATAGGGCCGACCTCACTTCTTGTGATCTGGACCGGTGGTGAAAATTTCCTAGTCCCTGACACCTGTAGAAGGCTAAGCTATTGAAATGGATCAGTATCGTTAATATTGTGCACACAAATTGAAATTCAAGTCATAATTTAGCTGCTGAGGATAGTTAGAACATTTTTTGTATGCCGACCGACCATGTGATTTATGTGTATTCCACAATTTCCTCCTTAACCACACAAAACACGGCAAATGAACATTGAATTAGGTCGGGAACCTTCAACTGTTACCTAGTCAAACAAATTATGACATTTTTTGCGCTCCCAGGCCACGCAGAGTGAAAATTGTGTAACCAGTTAAGGCTACAGTATATTAATTATATTGGCCATTCAACTCAATGTTAAATGATCTTACTTTGACGGTCCATAACACCTTCCTAAAAAAAAATCCCAGCCTAACCACTATGCTAGTTTTATCCCTCAACGTATTGGGCATTGCGTGGTAAGCATGAATATATTTGACGACACATGGGATTTTTCGCTATTCTGCCTTGAATGGACCCGGGGTGAAAATACCCCAAATTATGGGTACTGATGCCCATGCAAAACCCCTTTGATTCCCCAGCACCTGAGAAGAACGCCAACAAGATACTGCCTTGAAAACCGGGTCATTATTTCCCAGCACTGCGTTCTTTCAGGTGAATATACACTCGTCCAGAAGTCGGGCCTAAAAAAATATATGAGGCGATGTTTAACAACAGTTTCCCTTTAAATTGCCTAAGTGAGGTGAACGCTCGCTGATTGGCTGAGCGAATTACTGAACACTGCCCTTAATATATAGGCGTTTCTGAGATATATGAATTATATTTTGTCAGTAGGTAGTCTTATATGTATGCAATTGTGAAACGAAATATAAACCTGATATCCCGGTTCAATTCTCTGTTTCAGCCCATTTAATACATATGCTACATGTGCTGGGATTTGCCAGTCTGCCAAATTCTTAGAATTGAAATTGTTGAAAACTCATTGAGTTTTCATGCAAAAGCCTTGAAAATTTCAAAATAAGTATAGAATATAAGTGCAATTAGCACCAAGACCCAATCGTTGGTATAATTCAATGGCAGTTTGGATTATTTAGTAAAGTAAGATTAAAGAAAACCGTGAATTTATCACACTAAAAACGGAAAATTATCTATAGAACCCATGTGAAACGTAACAAACCACTAATAATTTATTTAGAGAGTCAAGAATATCAAGGGGTTATTAATTGCATGCAACCTTGTGTCTCTAGAATGATGTGAGGGTCAGGGGGGCTGCTTATGATAAGCGTGCGCTCGGCATAGGGCCGACCTCACTTCTTGTGATCTGGACCGGTGGTGAAAATTTCCTAGTCCCTGACACCTGTAGAAGGCTAAGCTATTGAAATGGATCAGTATCGTTAATATTGTGCACACAAATTGAAATTCAAGTCATAATTTAGCTGCTGAGGATAGTTAGAACATTTTTTGTATGCCGACCGACCATGTGATTTATGTGTATTCCACAATTTCCTCCTTAACCACACAAAACACGGCAAATGAACATTGAATTAGGTCGGGAACCTTCAACTGTTACCTAGTCAAACAAATTATGACATTTTTTGCGCTCCCAGGCCACGCAGAGTGAAAATTGTGTAACCAGTTAAGGCTACAGTATATTAATTATATTGGCCATTCAACTCAATGTTAAATGATCTTACTTTGACGGTCCATAACACCTTCCTAAAAAAAAATCCCAGCCTAACCACTATGCTAGTTTTATCCCTCAACGTATTGGGCATTGCGTGGTAAGCATGAATATATTTGACGACACATGGGATTTTTCGCTATTCTGCCTTGAATGGACCCGGGGTGAAAATACCCCAAATTATGGGTACTGATGCCCATGCAAAACCCCTTTGATTCCCCAGCACCTGAGAAGAACGCCAACAAGATACTGCCTTGAAAACCGGGTCATTATTTCCCAGCACTGCGTTCTTTCAGGTGAATATACACTCGTCCAGAAGTCGGGCCTAAAAAAATATATGAGGCGATGTTTAACAACAGTTTCCCTTTAAATTGCCTAAGTGAGGTGAACGCTCGCTGATTGGCTGAGCGAATTACTGAACACTGCCCTTAATATATAGGCGTTTCTGAGATATATGAATTATATTTTGTCAGTAGGTAGTCTTATATGTATGCAATTGTGAAACGAAATATAAACCTGATATCCCGGTTCAATTCTCTGTTTCAGCCCATTTAATACATATGCTACATGTGCTGGGATTTGCCAGTCTGCCAAATTCTTAGAATTGAAATTGTTGAAAACTCATTGAGTTTTCATGCAAAAGCCTTGAAAATTTCAAAATAAGTATAGAATATAAGTGCAATTAGCACCAAGACCCAATCGTTGGTATAATTCAATGGCAGTTTGGATTATTTAGTAAAGTAAGATTAAAGAAAACCGTGAATTTATCACACTAAAAACGGAAAATTATCTATAGAACCCATGTGAAACGTAACAAACCACTAATAATTTATTTAGAGAGTCAAGAATATCAAGGGGTTATTAATTGCATGCAACCTTGTGTCTCTAGAATGATGTGAGGGTCAGGGGGGCTGCTTATGATAAGCGTGCGCTCGGCATAGGGCCGACCTCACTTCTTGTGATCTGGACCGGTGGTGAAAATTTCCTAGTCCCTGACACCTGTAGAAGGCTAAGCTATTGAAATGGATCAGTATCGTTAATATTGTGCACACAAATTGAAATTCAAGTCATAATTTAGCTGCTGAGGATAGTTAGAACATTTTTTGTATGCCGACCGACCATGTGATTTATGTGTATTCCACAATTTCCTCCTTAACCACACAAAACACGGCAAATGAACATTGAATTAGGTCGGGAACCTTCAACTGTTACCTAGTCAAACAAATTATGACATTTTTTGCGCTCCCAGGCCACGCAGAGTGAAAATTGTGTAACCAGTTAAGGCTACAGTATATTAATTATATTGGCCATTCAACTCAATGTTAAATGATCTTACTTTGACGGTCCATAACACCTTCCTAAAAAAAAATCCCAGCCTAACCACTATGCTAGTTTTATCCCTCAACGTATTGGGCATTGCGTGGTAAGCATGAATATATTTGACGACACATGGGATTTTTCGCTATTCTGCCTTGAATGGACCCGGGGTGAAAATACCCCAAATTATGGGTACTGATGCCCATGCAAAACCCCTTTGATTCCCCAGCACCTGAGAAGAACGCCAACAAGATACTGCCTTGAAAACCGGGTCATTATTTCCCAGCACTGCGTTCTTTCAGGTGAATATACACTCGTCCAGAAGTCGGGCCTAAAAAAATATATGAGGCGATGTTTAACAACAGTTTCCCTTTAAATTGCCTAAGTGAGGTGAACGCTCGCTGATTGGCTGAGCGAATTACTGAACACTGCCCTTAATATATAGGCGTTTCTGAGATATATGAATTATATTTTGTCAGTAGGTAGTCTTATATGTATGCAATTGTGAAACGAAATATAAACCTGATATCCCGGTTCAATTCTCTGTTTCAGCCCATTTAATACATATGCTACATGTGCTGGGATTTGCCAGTCTGCCAAATTCTTAGAATTGAAATTGTTGAAAACTCATTGAGTTTTCATGCAAAAGCCTTGAAAATTTCAAAATAAGTATAGAATATAAGTGCAATTAGCACCAAGACCCAATCGTTGGTATAATTCAATGGCAGTTTGGATTATTTAGTAAAGTAAGATTAAAGAAAACCGTGAATTTATCACACTAAAAACGGAAAATTATCTATAGAACCCATGTGAAACGTAACAAACCACTAATAATTTATTTAGAGAGTCAAGAATATCAAGGGGTTATTAATTGCATGCAACCTTGTGTCTCTAGAATGATGTGAGGGTCAGGGGGGCTGCTTATGATAAGCGTGCGCTCGGCATAGGGCCGACCTCACTTCTTGTGATCTGGACCGGTGGTGAAAATTTCCTAGTCCCTGACACCTGTAGAAGGCTAAGCTATTGAAATGGATCAGTATCGTTAATATTGTGCACACAAATTGAAATTCAAGTCATAATTTAGCTGCTGAGGATAGTTAGAACATTTTTTGTATGCCGACCGACCATGTGATTTATGTGTATTCCACAATTTCCTCCTTAACCACACAAAACACGGCAAATGAACATTGAATTAGGTCGGGAACCTTCAACTGTTACCTAGTCAAACAAATTATGACATTTTTTGCGCTCCCAGGCCACGCAGAGTGAAAATTGTGTAACCAGTTAAGGCTACAGTATATTAATTATATTGGCCATTCAACTCAATGTTAAATGATCTTACTTTGACGGTCCATAACACCTTCCTAAAAAAAAATCCCAGCCTAACCACTATGCTAGTTTTATCCCTCAACGTATTGGGCATTGCGTGGTAAGCATGAATATATTTGACGACACATGGGATTTTTCGCTATTCTGCCTTGAATGGACCCGGGGTGAAAATACCCCAAATTATGGGTACTGATGCCCATGCAAAACCCCTTTGATTCCCCAGCACCTGAGAAGAACGCCAACAAGATACTGCCTTGAAAACCGGGTCATTATTTCCCAGCACTGCGTTCTTTCAGGTGAATATACACTCGTCCAGAAGTCGGGCCTAAAAAAATATATGAGGCGATGTTTAACAACAGTTTCCCTTTAAATTGCCTAAGTGAGGTGAACGCTCGCTGATTGGCTGAGCGAATTACTGAACACTGCCCTTAATATATAGGCGTTTCTGAGATATATGAATTATATTTTGTCAGTAGGTAGTCTTATATGTATGCAATTGTGAAACGAAATATAAACCTGATATCCCGGTTCAATTCTCTGTTTCAGCCCATTTAATACATATGCTACATGTGCTGGGATTTGCCAGTCTGCCAAATTCTTAGAATTGAAATTGTTGAAAACTCATTGAGTTTTCATGCAAAAGCCTTGAAAATTTCAAAATAAGTATAGAATATAAGTGCAATTAGCACCAAGACCCAATCGTTGGTATAATTCAATGGCAGTTTGGATTATTTAGTAAAGTAAGATTAAAGAAAACCGTGAATTTATCACACTAAAAACGGAAAATTATCTATAGAACCCATGTGAAACGTAACAAACCACTAATAATTTATTTAGAGAGTCAAGAATATCAAGGGGTTATTAATTGCATGCAACCTTGTGTCTCTAGAATGATGTGAGGGTCAGGGGGGCTGCTTATGATAAGCGTGCGCTCGGCATAGGGCCGACCTCACTTGTGATCTGGACCGGTGGTGAAAATTTCCTAGTCCCTGACACCTGTAGAAGGCTAAGCTATTGAAATGGATCAGTATCGTTAATATTGTGCACACAAATTGAAATTCAAGTCATAATTTAGCTGCTGAGGATAGTTAGAACATTTTTTGTATGCCGACCGACCATGTGATTTATGTGTATTCCACAATTTCCTCCTTAACCACACAAAACACGGCAAATGAACATTGAATTAGGTCGGGAACCTTCAACTGTTACCTAGTCAAACAAATTATGACATTTTTTGCGCTCCCAGGCCACGCAGAGTGAAAATTGTGTAACCAGTTAAGGCTACAGTATATTAATTATATTGGCCATTCAACTCAATGTTAAATGATCTTACTTTGACGGTCCATAACACCTTCCTAAAAAAAAATCCCAGCCTAACCACTATGCTAGTTTTATCCCTCAACGTATTGGGCATTGCGTGGTAAGCATGAATATATTTGACGACACATGGGATTTTTCGCTATTCTGCCTTGAATGGACCCGGGGTGAAAATACCCCAAATTATGGGTACTGATGCCCATGCAAAACCCCTTTGATTCCCCAGCACCTGAGAAGAACGCCAACAAGATACTGCCTTGAAAACCGGGTCATTATTTCCCAGCACTGCGTTCTTTCAGGTGAATATACACTCGTCCAGAAGTCGGGCCTAAAAAAATATATGAGGCGATGTTTAACAGCAGTTTCCCTTTAAATTGCCTAAGTGAGGTGAACGCTCGCTGATTGGCTGAGCGAATTACTGAACACTGCCCTTAATATATAGGCGTTTCTGAGATATATGAATTATATTTTGTCAGTAGGTAGTCTTATATGTATGCAATTGTGAAACGAAATATAAACCTGATATCCCGGTTCAATTCTCTGTTTCAGCCCATTTAATACATATGCTACATGTGCTGGGATTTGCCAGTCTGCCAAATTCTTAGAATTGAAATTGTTGAAAACTCATTGAGTTTTCATGCAAAAGCCTTGAAAATTTCAAAATAAGTATAGAATATAAGTGCAATTAGCACCAAGACCCAATCGTTGGTATAATTCAATGGCAGTTTGGATTATTTAGTAAAGTAAGATTAAAGAAAACCGTGAATTTATCACACTAAAAACGGAAAATTATCTATAGAACCCATATGAAACGTAACAAACCACTAATAATTTATTTAGAGAGTCAAGAATATCAAGGGGTTATTAATTGCATGCAACCTTGTGTCTCTAGAATGATGTGAGGGTCAGGGGGGCTGCTTATGATAAGCGTGCGCTCGGCATAGGGCCGACCTCACTTCTTGTGATCTGGACCGGTGGTGAAAATTTCCTAGTCCCTGACACCTGTAGAAGGCTAAGCTATTGAAATGGATCAGTATCGTTAATATTGTGCACACAAATTGAAATTCAAGTCATAATTTAGCTGCTGAGGATAGTTAGAACATTTTTTGTATGCCGACCGACCATGTGATTTATGTGTATTCCACAATTTCCTCCTTAACCACACAAAACACGGCAAATGAACATTGAATTAGGTCGGGAACCTTCAACTGTTACCTAGTCAAACAAATTATGACATTTTTTGCGCTCCCAGGCCACGCAGAGTGAAAATTGTGTAACCAGTTAAGGCTACAGTATATTAATTATATTGGCCATTCAACTCAATGTTAAATGATCTTACTTTGACGGTCCATAACACCTTCCTAAAAAAAAATCCCAGCCTAACCACTATGCTAGTTTTATCCCTCAACGTATTGGGCATTGCGTGGTAAGCATGAATATATTTGACGACACATGGGATTTTTCGCTATTCTGCCTTGAATGGACCCGGGGTGAAAATACCCCAAATTATGGGTACTGATGCCCATGCAAAACCCCTTTGATTCCCCAGCACCTGAGAAGAACGCCAACAAGATACTGCCTTGAAAACCGGGTCATTATTTCCCAGCACTGCGTTCTTTCAGGTGAATATACACTCGTCCAGAAGTCGGGCCTAAAAAAATATATGAGGCGATGTTTAACAACAGTTTCCCTTTAAATTGCCTAAGTGAGGTGAACGCTCGCTGATTGGCTGAGCGAATTACTGAACACTGCCCTTAATATATAGGCGTTTCTGAGATATATGAATTATATTTTGTCAGTAGGTAGTCTTATATGTATGCAATTGTGAAACGAAATATAAACCTGATATCCCGGTTCAATTCTCTGTTTCAGCCCATTTAATACATATGCTACATGTGCTGGGATTTGCCAGTCTGCCAAATTCTTAGAATTGAAATTGTTGAAAACTCATTGAGTTTTCATGCAAAAGCCTTGAAAATTTCAAAATAAGTATAGAATATAAGTGCAATTAGCACCAAGACCCAATCGTTGGTATAATTCAATGGCAGTTTGGATTATTTAGTAAAGTAAGATTAAAGAAAACCGTGAATTTATCACACTAAAAACGGAAAATTATCTATAGAACCCATGTGAAACGTAACAAACCACTAATAATTTATTTAGAGAGTCAAGAATATCAAGGGGTTATTAATTGCATGCAACCTTGTGTCTCTAGAATGATGTGAGGGTCAGGGGGGCTGCTTATGATAAGCGTGCGCTCGGCATAGGGCCGACCTCACTTCTTGTGATCTGGACCGGTGGTGAAAATTTCCTAGTCCCTGACACCTGTAGAAGGCTAAGCTATTGAAATGGATCAGTATCGTTAATATTGTGCACACAAATTGAAATTCAAGTCATAATTTAGCTGCTGAGGATAGTTAGAACATTTTTTGTATGCCGACCGACCATGTGATTTATGTGTATTCCACAATTTCCTCCTTAACCACACAAAACACGGCAAATGAACATTGAATTAGGTCGGGAACCTTCAACTGTTACCTAGTCAAACAAATTATGACATTTTTTGCGCTCCCAGGCCACGCAGAGTGAAAATTGTGTAACCAGTTAAGGCTACAGTATATTAATTATATTGGCCATTCAACTCAATGTTAAATGATCTTACTTTGACGGTCCATAACACCTTCCTAAAAAAAAATCCCAGCCTAACCACTATGCTAGTTTTATCCCTCAACGTATTGGGCATTGCGTGGTAAGCATGAATATATTTGACGACACATGGGATTTTTCGCTATTCTGCCTTGAATGGACCCGGGGTGAAAATACCCCAAATTATGGGTACTGATGCCCATGCAAAACCCCTTTGATTCCCCAGCACCTGAGAAGAACGCCAACAAGATACTGCCTTGAAAACCGGGTCATTATTTCCCAGCACTGCGTTCTTTCAGGTGAATATACACTCGTCCAGAAGTCGGGCCTAAAAAAATATATGAGGCGATGTTTAACAACAGTTTCCCTTTAAATTGCCTAAGTGAGGTGAACGCTCGCTGATTGGCTGAGCGAATTACTGAACACTGCCCTTAATATATAGGCGTTTCTGAGATATATGAATTATATTTTGTCAGTAGGTAGTCTTATATGTATGCAATTGTGAAACGAAATATAAACCTGATATCCCGGTTCAATTCTCTGTTTCAGCCCATTTAATACATATGCTACATGTGCTGGGATTTGCCAGTCTGCCAAATTCTTAGAATTGAAATTGTTGAAAACTCATTGAGTTTTCATGCAAAAGCCTTGAAAATTTCAAAATAAGTATAGAATATAAGTGCAATTAGCACCAAGACCCAATCGTTGGTATAATTCAATGGCAGTTTGGATTATTTAGTAAAGTAAGATTAAAGAAAACCGTGAATTTATCACACTAAAAACGGAAAATTATCTATAGAACCCATGTGAAACGTAACAAACCACTAATAATTTATTTAGAGAGTCAAGAATATCAAGGGGTTATTAATTGCATGCAACCTTGTGTCTCTAGAATGATGTGAGGGTCAGGGGGGCTGCTTATGATAAGCGTGCGCTCGGCATAGGGCCGACCTCACTTGTGATCTGGACCGGTGGTGAAAATTTCCTAGTCCCTGACACCTGTAGAAGGCTAAGCTATTGAAATGGATCAGTATCGTTAATATTGTGCACACAAATTGAAATTCAAGTCATAATTTAGCTGCTGAGGATAGTTAGAACATTTTTTGTATGCCGACCGACCATGTGATTTATGTGTATTCCACAATTTCCTCCTTAACCACACAAAACACGGCAAATGAACATTGAATTAGGTCGGGAACCTTCAACTGTTACCTAGTCAAACAAATTATGACATTTTTTGCGCTCCCAGGCCACGCAGAGTGAAAATTGTGTAACCAGTTAAGGCTACAGTATATTAATTATATTGGCCATTCAACTCAATGTTAAATGATCTTACTTTGACGGTCCATAACACCTTCCTAAAAAAAAATCCCAGCCTAACCACTATGCTAGTTTTATCCCTCAACGTATTGGGCATTGCGTGGTAAGCATGAATATATTTGACGACACATGGGATTTTTCGCTATTCTGCCTTGAATGGACCCGGGGTGAAAATACCCCAAATTATGGGTACTGATGCCCATGCAAAACCCCTTTGATTCCCCAGCACCTGAGAAGAACGCCAACAAGATACTGCCTTGAAAACCGGGTCATTATTTCCCAGCACTGCGTTCTTTCAGGTGAATATACACTCGTCCAGAAGTCGGGCCTAAAAAAATATATGAGGCGATGTTTAACAGCAGTTTCCCTTTAAATTGCCTAAGTGAGGTGAACGCTCGCTGATTGGCTGAGCGAATTACTGAACACTGCCCTTAATATATAGGCGTTTCTGAGATATATGAATTATATTTTGTCAGTAGGTAGTCTTATATGTATGCAATTGTGAAACGAAATATAAACCTGATATCCCGGTTCAATTCTCTGTTTCAGCCCATTTAATACATATGCTACATGTGCTGGGATTTGCCAGTCTGCCAAATTCTTAGAATTGAAATTGTTGAAAACTCATTGAGTTTTCATGCAAAAGCCTTGAAAATTTCAAAATAAGTATAGAATATAAGTGCAATTAGCACCAAGACCCAATCGTTGGTATAATTCAATGGCAGTTTGGATTATTTAGTAAAGTAAGATTAAAGAAAACCGTGAATTTATCACACTAAAAACGGAAAATTATCTATAGAACCCATGTGAAACGTAACAAACCACTAATAATTTATTTAGAGAGTCAAGAATATCAAGGGGTTATTAATTGCATGCAACCTTGTGTCTCTAGAATGATGTGAGGGTCAGGGGGGCTGCTTATGATAAGCGTGCGCTCGGCATAGGGCCGACCTCACTTCTTGTGATCTGGACCGGTGGTGAAAATTTCCTAGTCCCTGACACCTGTAGAAGGCTAAGCTATTGAAATGGATCAGTATCGTTAATATTGTGCACACAAATTGAAATTCAAGTCATAATTTAGCTGCTGAGGATAGTTAGAACATTTTTTGTATGCCGACCGACCATGTGATTTATGTGTATTCCACAATTTCCTCCTTAACCACACAAAACACGGCAAATGAACATTGAATTAGGTCGGGAACCTTCAACTGTTACCTAGTCAAACAAATTATGACATTTTTTGCGCTCCCAGGCCACGCAGAGTGAAAATTGTGTAACCAGTTAAGGCTACAGTATATTAATTATATTGGCCATTCAACTCAATGTTAAATGATCTTACTTTGACGGTCCATAACACCTTCCTAAAAAAAAATCCCAGCCTAACCACTATGCTAGTTTTATCCCTCAACGTATTGGGCATTGCGTGGTAAGCATGAATATATTTGACGACACATGGGATTTTTCGCTATTCTGCCTTGAATGGACCCGGGGTGAAAATACCCCAAATTATGGGTACTGATGCCCATGCAAAACCCCTTTGATTCCCCAGCACCTGAGAAGAACGCCAACAAGATACTGCCTTGAAAACCGGGTCATTATTTCCCAGCACTGCGTTCTTTCAGGTGAATATACACTCGTCCAGAAGTCGGGCCTAAAAAAATATATGAGGCGATGTTTAACAACAGTTTCCCTTTAAATTGCCTAAGTGAGGTGAACGCTCGCTGATTGGCTGAGCGAATTACTGAACACTGCCCTTAATATATAGGCGTTTCTGAGATATATGAATTATATTTTGTCAGTAGGTAGTCTTATATGTATGCAATTGTGAAACGAAATATAAACCTGATATCCCGGTTCAATTCTCTGTTTCAGCCCATTTAATACATATGCTACATGTGCTGGGATTTGCCAGTCTGCCAAATTCTTAGAATTGAAATTGTTGAAAACTCATTGAGTTTTCATGCAAAAGCCTTGAAAATTTCAAAATAAGTATAGAATATAAGTGCAATTAGCACCAAGACCCAATCGTTGGTATAATTCAATGGCAGTTTGGATTATTTAGTAAAGTAAGATTAAAGAAAACCGTGAATTTATCACACTAAAAACGGAAAATTATCTATAGAACCCATGTGAAACGTAACAAACCACTAATAATTTATTTAGAGAGTCAAGAATATCAAGGGGTTATTAATTGCATGCAACCTTGTGTCTCTAGAATGATGTGAGGGTCAGGGGGGCTGCTTATGATAAGCGTGCGCTCGGCATAGGGCCGACCTCACTTGTGATCTGGACCGGTGGTGAAAATTTCCTAGTCCCTGACACCTGTAGAAGGCTAAGCTATTGAAATGGATCAGTATCGTTAATATTGTGCACACAAATTGAAATTCAAGTCATAATTTAGCTGCTGAGGATAGTTAGAACATTTTTTGTATGCCGACCGACCATGTGATTTATGTGTATTCCACAATTTCCTCCTTAACCACACAAAACACGGCAAATGAACATTGAATTAGGTCGGGAACCTTCAACTGTTACCTAGTCAAACAAATTATGACATTTTTTGCGCTCCCAGGCCACGCAGAGTGAAAATTGTGTAACCAGTTAAGGCTACAGTATATTAATTATATTGGCCATTCAACTCAATGTTAAATGATCTTACTTTGACGGTCCATAACACCTTCCTAAAAAAAAATCCCAGCCTAACCACTATGCTAGTTTTATCCCTCAACGTATTGGGCATTGCGTGGTAAGCATGAATATATTTGACGACACATGGGATTTTTCGCTATTCTGCCTTGAATGGACCCGGGGTGAAAATACCCCAAATTATGGGTACTGATGCCCATGCAAAACCCCTTTGATTCCCCAGCACCTGAGAAGAACGCCAACAAGATACTGCCTTGAAAACCGGGTCATTATTTCCCAGCACTGCGTTCTTTCAGGTGAATATACACTCGTCCAGAAGTCGGGCCTAAAAAAATATATGAGGCGATGTTTAACAGCAGTTTCCCTTTAAATTGCCTAAGTGAGGTGAACGCTCGCTGATTGGCTGAGCGAATTACTGAACACTGCCCTTAATATATAGGCGTTTCTGAGATATATGAATTATATTTTGTCAGTAGGTAGTCTTATATGTATGCAATTGTGAAACGAAATATAAACCTGATATCCCGGTTCAATTCTCTGTTTCAGCCCATTTAATACATATGCTACATGTGCTGGGATTTGCCAGTCTGCCAAATTCTTAGAATTGAAATTGTTGAAAACTCATTGAGTTTTCATGCAAAAGCCTTGAAAATTTCAAAATAAGTATAGAATATAAGTGCAATTAGCACCAAGACCCAATCGTTGGTATAATTCAATGGCAGTTTGGATTATTTAGTAAAGTAAGATTAAAGAAAACCGTGAATTTATCACACTAAAAACGGAAAATTATCTATAGAACCCATGTGAAACGTAACAAACCACTAATAATTTATTTAGAGAGTCAAGAATATCAAGGGGTTATTAATTGCATGCAACCTTGTGTCTCTAGAATGATGTGAGGGTCAGGGGGGCTGCTTATGATAAGCGTGCGCTCGGCATAGGGCCGACCTCACTTCTTGTGATCTGGACCGGTGGTGAAAATTTCCTAGTCCCTGACACCTGTAGAAGGCTAAGCTATTGAAATGGATCAGTATCGTTAATATTGTGCACACAAATTGAAATTCAAGTCATAATTTAGCTGCTGAGGATAGTTAGAACATTTTTTGTATGCCGACCGACCATGTGATTTATGTGTATTCCACAATTTCCTCCTTAACCACACAAAACACGGCAAATGAACATTGAATTAGGTCGGGAACCTTCAACTGTTACCTAGTCAAACAAATTATGACATTTTTTGCGCTCCCAGGCCACGCAGAGTGAAAATTGTGTAACCAGTTAAGGCTACAGTATATTAATTATATTGGCCATTCAACTCAATGTTAAATGATCTTACTTTGACGGTCCATAACACCTTCCTAAAAAAAAATCCCAGCCTAACCACTATGCTAGTTTTATCCCTCAACGTATTGGGCATTGCGTGGTAAGCATGAATATATTTGACGACACATGGGATTTTTCGCTATTCTGCCTTGAATGGACCCGGGGTGAAAATACCCCAAATTATGGGTACTGATGCCCATGCAAAACCCCTTTGATTCCCCAGCACCTGAGAAGAACGCCAACAAGATACTGCCTTGAAAACCGGGTCATTATTTCCCAGCACTGCGTTCTTTCAGGTGAATATACACTCGTCCAGAAGTCGGGCCTAAAAAAATATATGAGGCGATGTTTAACAACAGTTTCCCTTTAAATTGCCTAAGTGAGGTGAACGCTCGCTGATTGGCTGAGCGAATTACTGAACACTGCCCTTAAGATCGCGAGGGAACGCGATAATATCGCAAGGGAACGCGGTAATATCGCGAGGGAACGCGATCTGGATTGCGAGGGAACGCGATCCGGATTGCGAGGGAACGCAATAAGATCGCGAGGGAACGCGATCCGGAATGCGAGGGAACGCGATAATATTGCGAGGGAACGCAATATTATTGCGAGGGAACGCGATAATATTGCGAGGGAACGCAATAACAATGTGCTAAAAATATTTCTTCCATGTCCTCTCAGAGGCTCCGTACGATAGGTCTAAACAATGAACTAAATCTACTCCAGGCAATTAAGACGTGGATATTGTTGTCTACATGCGAGGAAAAGTGATATGATTTGATGATTATCTATTGAGTGCTAGTTGTCACTGTAGAGTATGAGTCGTTTGAAGCCTGTGATGGTATATCTCCTCAGCTATCACACGCCCTTTGATATCTGATAACTTCGTCAAGCCGCTCAATTTCCATTATCCTGTTTGTTTCGAGTAGAATGTCACTTGCCAGTGATTCATCCCGTCTACCAGTGCTCAGCGTATTACTTCTAGCAATAAATGTCAGTAGCACGTTGTCTCTGATCGTGAAAGAGTATTGTTGTCTCGGTTCGTCCGTCGTTTTCACAATGTCACTGACAGACAGGTGGTGGTAAGGCGTCTGTTGAACCCACAAATGTTAAAACGCCCACAAATGTGAAAACCCACAAATGTGAAAACAAATTTTGTAAATCACCCACAAATGTGAAAATATCATTACCCACAAATGTGAAAAAAAATCCACCCACAAATGTGAAAAAAAAATTTAACCACAAATGTGAAAACGGTTTTTGTCATTTGCCCACAAATGTGAAAATCAAACACAGCATTAGGTTCCACATGAGGAATGTCTTTTATTGTTATGTCTTTTTACGGAACCTTGATCTGATAACCCATTGCATGGCATTGCGTCCTTCATCCGTCGTCGTCCGTCATACGTCGTACATTTTTATTTTTATCTCGAATTTACGGTCGAATCTTTTCGAAATTTGCGCTAAAATGCCTAAGAATACAGGGAAGCACTTTTCTGAAAGATTTTTTGGGCTACCGGACCTTTGGTCCGATAACATATTGGCATCGCGTTGCGTCCGTCGTCCGTCCATCCGTCGTCCGTCGTCCGTAAACAATTTTATCTTTAAATTTTTGTAACGAATGTGACTTCGTTAAGTAGCAACCAGGTTAGTACCGTCATAGCATGGTTAGTAGACAAACATCACATCACACATCATATAATGAATAGTTATAGTAATGTCGCCGTTGCCGGAGGCCCGAGTACACCATAACTTGGGTGCCCGGAGCCAACAGCGTGGGCTTGTTGTTCGTCCGGCCTTGCTGACGGTCCTGACACGGAGATGGAACTCCGGACAGTCCGACAGTCTACCAGAGCCTGTACGCACAAGATCCCCGGTCATGATCCATGACCGGGGCCTCCATATATATTTGGTCCCGGGGCCGCAGCCCACTTATTACAGACGGGACATGAGCTGTGCGCCGCTCTGCAGTTACCCCCAAGGCGTCAGGGAACAGACTGCCAAGAATCTGGGCAAGCTGTTGACTATATTGCCCAGGCTGCAAGTGCACAGCGTATACACAATTGTTATAACGTAGAGAGGAGAATCACTAGCGCCTGACGTTCTAATCCCTAGCAACGTCCACCGGCCTCTACTCAGACCGATCAATATTACAGTGGCGTTGCCAGAACACCTGTCGCAAACTACGGTTACCAAATAATCGCCACATTTTGCACAAAAATGCCTAAAAATATTTTGAGAGCGAGGTATTTTTTAGTTTTTGGATTTTCACATTTTTTTTTCAAAATGGCGGCCATTTTTGACAAAAAACAACCAATTTTTTTACTTTGGCGGCCATTTTCTCAAGAACTGTTCAGTGACTTTTTTTCTTATTGATGCATAACACTCCTCATATTTACCACCCCTGTGACGTGTATAAGTTTCGTTGCCCTTAAATCGCTCGAAGTGGGCCATTTTGGGCCCAAACTCGGCCCAAATGGGACTTTCGCATGTACAATTCTCCTATGCTTTATAATGGGGCACATTTTTCCAAATATCTCGCTTACTATTGAGATTAGAGATTAGGAATCAATTGTGGACATATAGGAAATGATATATACTGATTATTGTCATGACCTTGAATTTGACCTTCGACCTAATTTTCAAGGTCACAGGACAAAATGGCCAATATCTCGCTTATTATCGACTTTACAGCATAGGAATCAATTGTGAACATATAGGAAATGATATGTGCTGAATATTCTCGTGACCTTGAATTGATCTTTGACCTAATTTTCAAGGTTACAGAACAAAAAGGCTAATATCTCCCTCATTATCTACTTTACAGCTTAGCAATCAATTGTGGACATTTATAAAGTGATAACGCAGCGAGGCGCGTCTAATGGTATTGCATGTCCGAGAAAAAAACACCAAAGCACTGAAAGCAGCAAAAACTAAAGATAGTCCCAGCTACTATGATCACAATTTTCATCTCTGCGAATTTTGACCGGAAGCGATCTGGGAAAATAACACCAAAGCACTGAAAGCAGCAAAAACTAAAGATAGTCCCAGCTACTATGATCACAATTTTCATCTCTGCGAATTTTGACCGGAAGCGATCTGGGAGCGAATTTCACCGCTCAGTGATTTTTTTTTTTTGCGAAGCATCGTTTCGCAATATGGTTTCACGAGCGTTCCTCAATCGGTTATTGCATTTTTTATTCGAGTATATAACATGAATACGGCAGCTAGATGACTTTTTTGTGTCGTGGACAAACAACGAGACTGGAACTGCGAGACATCACAACGCGACTCCATGACAACGGCCGCCCGGTACCGTAATTTCACGCAAGCAGGATACTCTAGAAAAAAGTAGATTTCTGTATAGCGTCACGCGAACATGCATACATGAATCAGTATGCTCACTACTGTATACGAGTATATGATAGTGAGTTATGCCGTATTCGTGCGTATATTCTAGAACTTTGGCGCCTTATGTTCCAAAACGCAAAGGACTTTTGAATGCCTGATGCTGGATGGTGAATAGTTCAAATTATGCAATTTTCGTTCAAATTAATGCTTGCAAGCACAAAAAAAAATTTAATATTGCCCAACATTATTTTCTTCCAAATATTGAACTGGTACAATGACATATCTTTGCTTATTAATGAATTCACTTGTTGAACATTTATACAAGAACATATACATATTTTTTCCTTACCACGGCTATAGGTATTTTCCATATGTTAACAGATTTATTTGAATGCATCAGAAACTTTTTGATATCCACAAAAGACTGGAGCCTGACATACACACAGTTATTCTAGTATAGGGAAGAAAATTAAACACCCATTACATTATAAGTAATTCCATTCATGCCGAGTTGTACAGTGAACATGCTGGACAAAATATAACCTCCCCATGTCAAATAGGCTTATTTTTTCGTTTATATTATTTTGTTCAGTATAGGTTATTGTACACGAAACCGTGTTCTTTGTTGATCAAATAAAAAAGACTCCGGTCAGTATTTCACTCAATTTTATTGTCACAATAGGAAGCCAGACCGATAACATGGATAACAACAGAAAGATATGCGCTGTCAAAATTTTACTGACATAATTTTGTATCTCTACACATGATTCAACCACTCTGATATATTGACGAGTGATGAATATATCAGAGTGAAATTATTCTGTTTGATACATGCAATATGTAATAGTAACAAATAATAATGACGATAAAATTTGTCCATTGTATACATGATATTAATGAAATAATAATATGTTATAACCACGATTTTACAGATTCAATTGTAAAGTTATTGACTACCGTCCGCTCCTCGGGATCCTCGAGGATAGTCCTCTCTCATCCGAGTCCTTGCGGACGCGCATCCGCTATTCCGGATCCTTGCGGCAGGGCCGCTCACCGGAGGTCGCTGCGGACACGGTAACTACTTCAGCATTAACGGTAACCAGGTAACAGCCCACCCGACACTCCCAGGCCTACGGACACCGTTCAGAAACTAGTTCATCCCTACGGTGTTAACTGGCGGGGCCTGGCGAGCCGCGGTCTGCCTCGGGGACGGAACCCCGTACAGTCCGACATGCTGGCCAGAGCCTCTGTCACACGTCCCGGGAAGGGAGAGAACTGGCGATCCACAGGGCGTACGCCCCCGAGTCAGCAACTTGTCTCTCCCAGCCCGGGCCTCCCCATGGAAATCGTCCCCAGGGCTCTAGGAGCCCTCTACTCAGACCCAGGGAACACAAAGCTAATGGCGAGCCTCGTGTGCGTCCTAGTGTAAAATTTGTGCTTTTTTCTGTTTACACAAACTTCACAAGTCTGTATTTCTGTCCAGGCCGGACTGGCCAAAGCCAGCCAGCCTGGGTTCTGTGTTTATAGAGAGACAACAACGATGTGTATAGTTTGAAGTCAAATCCAAAAACTGACTTTATTGAAAGCCTTGCCGGCATATATGAACAAGGTAGAGCACATTAATTGGATCCTGACTCCTCCCCTGTACATGTACATTGAATAAACACAGACTAGCTGTGATTACAGTCCCCTGGCGGGACTTGGCATCTTAATCAGTATCCGGAACAGCAGGGGTTGGAGTCACTTAATGAAACACCTAGCTTCATGTGTACATGACATGCAAGGGCAGATGGCCCATCCAGATTACATTTTCTGATAATAATTAACGAACATTTTGAACTGATTTAATTACTGTAATGTGGATCTTACACACGCCCTCTCTCAATAAGTAAAAATTATATTTTTACTCAAACATTAAAAAGATATAAGATACACATTACTCAGTTATATGTGGATTATCACAATATCTATGTAGGACCATATCATGTATATGGCATTACTCAATGACAGTGAAGAGACAATAAATCTCATTACATTTCAGCAATGGAAATTGGACAAAATAGCAGAAACCATACAAAATAATTCTCGGAATCGTCGAAAATATAAACAGTATATTTTTTCACAAAGAAATTGGTAGGTTTCTGATGTCACCATTCAACAAAATTAATATAATTGAACATAAAAAGTTACGCATATAATAGACAGTACAAAGTGTTTGAATAACGTCTCGGCTGCACCACTGCAACCGTCAAGTTTTCGGCACAAATCCATCACATGTTGTGAGTCATGACCCCGGCAATCCCTGCGTGCGTCTGTCAGTGCTTAACGTCGATGGGTAATATCTCAATCGCGATGATGTACAATCGGACTGTATCAATCAGTGAAAACAGTTGTCTTTATTAACCTGATATTTCTGGACTGGCAGACGACATCAGGCAGCGTCCATCTCCACATCTATGTCCTGCGAAAACCACAGTTTTGTCGGAGCTCTGTGGCGTCTCCGTGCTCTCTGTGGTCATATAGGTCGAACCATGTTGATTCGGTGTGCGCAGTGATGTCCCCCCGTCATTGAACATCAGTTGCGCCGTCTCGCTCGGTACTGTATCGGTTTAGTTGGTCGGATTTCGCCATAAACGCAGTGATGTCCCTCTGTAGACATCAGATGCGCCTTCATCTGTAACTCGGTTCCTGTAGTTTCTGTAGATGCGGTGACACGCAAAATCAGTTGTGCCAACGCAGAATTTCGCGGGTATATTAATTCACCCCGCCATATCCAGTCATGCCTGGAAGTGTCGCAGAAAAGCTGTGATGCTGGAGATACCCAATGCCGATGTCGCCTGTCAGTGTTCTGTTTGTTCACATTCTGTAATCATTCATCGCTCGCCAACCAGAGGAACACGTACATCTCTGGATTTCTGTTGGGCGTGAGAAACTTCTGACCTGCCTGCGTTTAATCCAGAAGAATCCAATTCGAAATATTCAGTCCTGGCCAAACGCGACGCCAATGTAAAATTTGCGATTTTCTCCATATTCACAAATTTCACAAGTCTGTATTTCTGTCCAGGCCGGACTGGCCAAAGCCAGCCAGCCTGGGTTCTGTGTTTATAGAGAGACAACAACGATGTGTATAGTTTGAAGTCAAATCCAAAAACTGACTTTATTGAAAGCCTTGCCGGCATATATGAACAAGGTAGAGCACATTAATTGGATCCTGACTCCTCCCCTGTACATGTACATTGAATAAACACAGACTAGCTGTGATTACAGTCCCCTGGCGGGACTTGGCATCTTAATCAGTATCCGGAACAGCAGGGGTTGGAGTCACTTAATGAAACACCTAGCTTCATGTGTACATGACATGCAAGGGCAGATGGCCCATCCAGATTACATTTTCTGATAATAATTAACGAACATTTTGAACTGATTTAATTACTGTAATGTGGATCTTACACTAGTCTCGATCTCTCGGACAATCTCCTCGATCGAGTCGCTTCCAGTGTATATATAATACACCACAAGCTGTAGGGCGCACGCGAGGTCTAATCGATCCATTGTTATAGTTTACTGGAGCGTAAAGTACAATGCGTCGCCGTGGCAACGCACGCTCGAACGGAGCGTGTCAAAACAAGGCCAAGTACGAAAAGGCCACATAAATGGCATTTATGTTTACAATCACCTGCCGCGTGCTTAGGGCAAAATCGCCACAGAATGTTATGCAGAGGTATGTTCAGTGTGACCCACACTTTCACACCTTCAAATTGAATAGTCATCCAGTAGGCGTTGTTTCCACAATATTGTGCAGTAAAATCACTGTTTGGTGTGATCCGCAGCACTGCCATTGCTCATAATTTCATTCGTTCTTAATTTTCCTGTGTGGGTATGTGGTGCTTGACACTACATAGGCATATTGTTGACTCGAATAGATCTATTCTCTTGATCTGTTGTCTTGAATAGGCAGGTCATCAGATGAATCTCCAGGGCAATTTTGATCTCAGTTATTCCTCTATAGTTAGTGGTTGGATATAAATATGACAATTGGTTATGAAAGAAAGTTTTTTGTTGGAAAGTTTATTCACAACACAACAAGTATGGGGTTGTCTGTATCTGCCTTCATCACTTTGTGTTACTGATATATTCCTATCGTTGATTATCACAGTTCACAGAAGTTAGTTTCCTATAAAAACGGTTATGAAAATTTTATTTTTTTTTAAAATCAACTAAATGTAAAGTTATTGACTACCGTCCGCTCTTCGGGATCCTCGAGGATAGTCCTCTCTCATCCGAGTCCTTGCGGACGCGCATCCGCTATTCCGGATCCTTGCGGCAGGGCCGCTCACCGGAGGTCGCTGCGGACACGGTAACTACTTCAGCATTAACGGTAACCAGGTAACAGCCCACCCGACACTCCCAGGCCTACGGACACCGTTCAGAAACTAGTTCATCCCTACGGTGTTAACTGGCGGGGCCTGGCGAGCCGCGGTCTGCCTCGGGGACGGAACCCCGTACAGTCCGACATGCTGGCCAGAGCCTCTGTCACACGTCCCGGGAAGGGAGAGAACTGGCGATCCACAGGGCTTACGCCCCCGAGTCAGCAACTTGTCTCTCCCAGCCCGGGCCTCCCCATGGAAATCGTCCCCAGGGCTCTACGAGCCCACTACTCCTGACCAGGGAACGCAAAGCTCATGGCGAGCCTTGCGTGCGTCCTGTTCACTCTCTCTCGGACAATCTCCTCGATCGAGTCGCTTCCAGTGTATATATAATACACCACAAGCTGTAGGACGCACGCGAGGTGTAATCAAACCATTGTTATAGTTTACTGGAATAACGTAAATTACAATGCGTCGCCGTGGCAACGCACGCTCGAACGGAGCGTGTCAAAACAAGGCCAAGTACGAAAAGGCCACATAAATGGCATTTATGTTTACAATCACCTGCCGCGTGCTTAGGGCAAAATCGCCACATAAAGAACTTCATTATGTGATACAGCTGTAATTACCGTTTTAAGTGTATTTCGCTCATGAAATTCTAGTTACATAATATCCATTGAATCTCATACAGTTAGTCTTGGGCAATATCTATTCCCAGGTAGTTCCTTATAGTGAGTTGTCAGGTTCAGAAATAACAGTGGTCATGATGAAATTTCTGCATTTATGAATTTGTGTTACTCATAAACTCAATCATTATATTGATTATCTAGAGGGACAAATATCTCCCATAATGGGTTACCTTTCTTACCTATCAAACCTCATGTCAGAAGTCTTGAGTAATTTGACTCCCATTTAATCTCCTATAGTAACTGTTGCATCTTGAGGTTACAGCTATCAACCCGTTCGTTCTCACCGCGTCTTAATTGAGGTTACAGTGCTGCTGAATCAGTGAGTTGATTATCTGCAATTCTGCATGCGAGCCATGTGTCCTAAATTCGTCTACATTCTGGGATGTTCAAAGCATTTAACACACCTTCATATTAATATGTTATTATGCAGACCATAGGGACGCAGCGAGTGGAAAAGGAACCTTCTGAATATGTAGATACAATAACAACAATTGGTTATGATGAAAGTTTTTTTTTTAGTTTTATTGTTACACACATAGATCTAGGCCCACTGACTGTCCATGAGCCTGATTCAGACAGTTTTTTTTATTCAACCGCTTGCAAGTATTAGTCAATATTTTTTGGCAATCTTCTAGGCCTAGATCTATCAGCATCATTGCAGTGTATTTATATCATATACAGGTAGATACAGTAATACTCCGGCACACATATGCGCATTAACATGATAATAATTAATACGACTATAATACGTGTATAGAGATATAAAAGAAATCTGCATTTCCACTCGCTGCGTCTCTATGCTCTGCATAATAACATATTATGTGTTGAATATTTTCGTGACCTTGAATTTGACTTTTGACCTCGTTTTCAAGGTCAAAGTACAAAATAGTTCGTTTCGTCTCCATCTGCTGTCTGTGAAACCTGTCAAGTTAATTTTCTACTCCAAGTATACATGTTTTGCAATATGTTTTGGAAATCTATATTTCATATTAAACATGTGAAACTAACTGAATGAAACGTACTCATATCAAATAATATGACCACAACCAGTCCTTTGGGAAATTTTGCTCATTTGAACACTACGGCTCAGGCATAAATGCAGGAACTCTATCCATCAAAAAGCCTTAACGTACATAATGGACTGACAATCCCACGCTCATCGCTGTATATCACTGATTATTGTGCGGCGTTAGCCGTACTGTGTCTGTTAGTGTAATTTCGACCCCATGGTACCACTGGCGAGGAGCTTGCCCATGTGTGGACACTAAAACGGCCTAATAACTGATCCTTGGGCATCCTGAGCCCATTTCCTTGAAAAATAATTCTACTTCCGGTTTGGTGTAATTTGACACCACAGGTGTAATTTGATACCAAACCACGCCTAGTATATTGCCAATTAGCCCTATGGGTTCGAAAATAATGTCCTTTTTGCTCTACGATCAATCTTTACTGAGATATGAAGGTTTTTATGGAAAAGTGGGTGATAATAGGGGAAAGTGTAAATTTTTGGCCTTCAAACACACCAAAAACGGCCTAATAACTGATCCTTGGGCATCCTGAGCCCATTTCCTTGAAAAATATTTCTACTTCCGGTTTGGTGTAATTTGACATCACAGGTGTAATCTTATACTAAACCACACCAGTATATGGCCAATTTGTCCTACGGGTCCGAAAATAACGTCCTTTTTGCTCTACGATCAATATTTACTGAGATATGAAGGTTTTTATGGAAAAATGATGATAATAGGGGAAAGTATTAATTGTGCAATAGGTTTTCAGAACAAAGGTCGGTAACCTAAACACATCCCTCATGTTGAAGCTAATGTTGTGTCAGATTTTCACATTTGTGGGCAATTGACAAAAATCGTTTTCACATTTGTGGTTGATTTTTTTTTTCACATTTGTGGGTGAAGTTTTTTTCACATTTGTGGGTGAAGATTTTCACATTTGTGGGTAGTTGACAAAAAACGTTTTCACATTTGTGGTTGATTTTTTTTACATTTGTGGGTGATTTACAAAATTTGTTTTCACATTTGTGGGTTTTCACATTTGTGGGCGTTTTAACATTTGTGGGTTCAACAGACGTCGCTTCTTCGAGTCACACACACGGGAATTGTTTGTCTTGTATGTGTTTAAAGTCATAGTAGCAAGGTACCATTGTACCATTATTCCTGTTCAGTTGAAGGCATTGTGGACATTTGGTGATAAAAAAGATGTTGGCGTTAATTGGTAGTAAATAACAGCGACATATAATCGAGTATTTTGAGCCAGTATTACATTCGCCTTTTCATGCCGATGAAAAAAATAGCTTCGGCAGTTTCCGTAATCGTGACGTCAGTTGAGGCAGAATGTGCTTTGATGGCTGGCCAAAAACGTAAAATACGTAATTTGGGCGGTCAGCTCAAAGATGGAAAACCACTAAAAAATGCATGAGATTCAAAAGAAAACACGCTAAAACCAGCAAATACTGGACCTCTTGCAGTTCAACAAACCTCCGTTCTGCGTGAAGAACTAGTACTGATTTCAAAAATCAAGACAAGAAATGCCTTATTCCCGCCATCTCACCCATTCACTTGAATTGTCAAAAATACAACAGGGGAATGAATATGCGACATGCAGTTTACCTTGCTGGCTACATGTACTTTCAGGTCTGCCTCAACTGACGTCACACACCACGTGACCCACACTGACATCGTGATCAAAATCTTCGGCAATTTACGGAAGGAGTGCCTATTTAATTCAATATCACGAAACCCATTGATTGTATTTGTAAACTTTGTTCGAAATCATTGAAAACTATTCATAATAAACTAAATTAGAAGCACTCTCATCGGCATGCTACTAGGTCTTTAAGGTAGTCCGCTCCAAACAGTGTGGGGAGGGGGTCAAAGAGTTTTTCAAAATAAATGACTGTATTAACAAAATCTAGAGCTTCAAAATGACATATTTTATAGAGTAACTAATCAGCATCCTAAAACTGAAAAGAAAATAGGGGGTCACCGTACCCGTTATCTTGGAAAACAAGATGCAAGATGTGAATATGGACAAAAGAAAATGTGTAAAAATACCATAAATAAAGTCATTTTAGTAAATGTTTGTGATTTTTGATCGAATATGACATGTCGAAGAATCAAGCACGGTGACCCCCTATTTTCTTTTCAGTATTATAATGCTGATCAGTTACTCTATAAAATATGTTATTTTGAAGAGATAATATTCAAGATATAACTTTTAAATTTTGACACATATGAAAATACTAGTATATATTGTTTTGGTGAAAAAGTAAGTACGATTATTATTGGATTTTTCAAATCCATGGATGAAAGTCAAGTACATATGAAATGGAACATGCTTTTCGTTTGTATTTTTTTTGTTATATTCACGACCTGCACCTTTCTGTCAAGTGCCAGACTCAATATCGAAACCCAACGAGACGTTCATATTTCAGTCTGATCACGATGTGTCCTTTTATTGACTTTATAGATGTGAAATGAGTCAGAACACACTAGTATGTGGCTTTCGACTGGATTTGTTAAAATTACCTGTCAAAATGGAAAGATTTTTCCTGCAAAGAATCCAAGGCCACATGCAGAATTCGGACGCTGAGAATTTTTCGCTGAATCTTACACTTGAGACTGCACAGCAGAAGTGTTCGCCCAAGTAGGAGTGTCAAACACACACTGTTATTTCAACATCGCCTCTGGGTTCGGGATAATGTGATAGATATGCAGTGTGGAGTTAGCTCATTTCATTCAGTGCTTTCATTGAAGACATGTCTTTCAATTATATTTTGAAAGTATTTCATTCTAGGCATATATTGCAAATGTGATGTTGAACACAAACAACAATTATATAACAACATCTCACCAATGCAATTAGATTATGCTGAGGAGTGAAAACAATAGGTAATTAAAAGATTTTTTTTCAAAAATCGGAATATAAACAGAACCCGTACAAAACAATCACAATCGATTATTGAAATCAAGAATTTAGTTCACTAAAATGTCAGTATTGTGCTAACGTATGCAAATTTGAATCCCGAGGAAATGTAGAACATATTACTTGGTGAGTATCTTGGCACTGACTTATTTCATCCCTCCAAGCCCTGAGTGTTGTTGTGAGGAAGAACATGCGAGTTGAGAAAAACATTCAATCCGCCACTACAATGTAATTTGTAACCCACGCACAGCCGTTCATTTGTATTTCACCATTGTAAAACTCTGGTAAATCGGCACAACGTCATTACACAGTTTGTGAATTGATGAATGTCAGCCAGATATCTGTTCTTGGCGAAATGGCCGGTTGATGAGAAATGGTTGTCCCATTATTCACTATTATTTCCAGAATGATGCCGAACATGACATGAATGAAACAGTAATAGTGAAATAATGGCAATCATATTTCGCCAGAATTCAATGACTGCAGTGTACTAACAGCAGGTTCCATTATACCGAGTTCACAATGTGATAACTAGTTTTTTTAACTCACAAGAAATATTTGTGATAATCTTCATGAACCTTTCCATATGAAATCGTTATGATAGTGGAATATTGTTTTTGTTCAAATTCTTGAAAGTGCCACTTAGAACCACAACAGGCCATTCAACTGTGGCTAATTGGGAGGGCCCGGGGCCCGTTGGGAGGAAAATG
Organism: Terebella lapidaria; assembly: GCA_949152475.1. Classification (NCBI taxonomy): domain Eukaryota; kingdom Metazoa; phylum Annelida; class Polychaeta; order Terebellida; family Terebellidae; genus Terebella; species Terebella lapidaria. The sequence goes on along the minus strand of OX424562.1, from coordinate 4,467,898 downwards.
ACGCCCGTGTACCTAATCATGGTTAATGTAATAAGTTATTAGCGATAATAATCCCAGGAGACTTGTGTTCCAACCGTTTTTTTTTTATGTCACCGTTTCTTACGCATCACCACTCCCGTTTTTATCTTCACTGAAACAGTGCTTTCTTGCAATCATATGCACTCAAAGTTTTGGATATACATTCTGCATAATATATAGATACAGTATGCTATTGCAAAAACGAAAAACAAGCTGATATGGCAACATAATAATTATGTGTTAGTGGTGGCTGTGGCCCCTGAGCCAGTCAGCCAGCCAGATAGTCAGCGAATTGTCCAATCGGGAAGCTGTCTTGGCGGACACACCCACATGTTGATGAACTACACGTGGATATAATGATATGAAAATTATCACGTGAGCAAGTCCCGCCAATTAGCGAAAAATTTTTGCTGCAGGGTCAAGGTCAAAATGCCGGCCGCCAAGAGATCGTCCAACTGAGTGCGGTATTTGTGGAAATACTTTTGACGGCCCAAATAAATGATATTTTCTATGACTCTTTCCTACTTCACTGGTAATACTTCATAAAAATATGACCACCGAAAGCTTGTTTATGGGGGAATTTAATCAGAAATGCCACTGAAGTGTAGCGAGATTTCAACGAGACTTGACTAAAAAGAACATTCGGAAACAAACAAACAAACTTGGCAGATTTGCCGAGCGTTTACACGGGAAAAAGGTTTACTTAGTTTCCTCCTGAAATAAGCAGAAACAAATGGATACTAGATTTAGCACTTTTATCATGTTTATGATAGTTTTATATTGCCGACGAGAATTGTCAGTGCTGATTTTGATAGCAGTCACACGAGCGGCGATTTGGGGTAGGCTACTTCAGTATTTGACAGCTGACACACACTGACACATGTACTCGTACGCTGATCTTCAAATCAACATTTGGGCAAGAAGAAACATGATCGCATTGATGAAAAAGCTTTCATGCATGTCATAAATTATTGGAGATGCAGACAAGTTACTGAAGTGTCTCTGCAGTACAAACCAAAACACTGAAAAAAAAATCGATAAACAAATTTTATTCTAAGATTTACTAAAGCTCAAAAAACATTGTGTCTCCTAAATCAGAAAAACATATTCAGAACCTTGAAAATCTTACACATTGGTCCAAATAATAGTCGGGTAATTTTTAAACGTGTTCAACAAGGTTAAGCTTCTGACTTGTAGAGATTTCATGGCTGTAACGGAATAAGTAACATTAGTTTTATTGATTAAGTCTTATTGGCCACAATAAAAATAGTTATGACAAGAAACATTTATTATTGGGCTCAACAGTCAACAATGTAAAGGTTCTGGGGCCCAGACGAGTCGACAGGTACCCAAACTCGGGGCAGTCTATTATTGACTACAATAAAAATAGTTACATGACAAGAAACATGACCAAAAAAAAGTTACATGACAAATTTATTGGCCCAACAAGGTATAGGTTCTGCCCAGTAGAGTTACAATATGGCCACAACATATATGTACCAAATCAAATACAGTATTCGAGGGTTTTTAAATAGTTCTGTGCAAACATTTTCGAAGCTCTTCCTTTGAGGCCAGTGGCCCTTGTCTTTGTATATGCATACAATAGCAACGTACACAGAAGTAATTCACACTTGAGATGTTCATGATTTGCACTGCTCGTGATACAGGCAAGCAACACATTGGTTGAAACACTCAAATATTTCATTATCGAGAAATAGGGCTAGTAAGTCAAGCGAAATTAGGGTGTGATTCTGGTGACAAGACACGCCTGAATAATTTGGGTTTTTATTGGGTTCTACTCGCATTATCCAAAAGATGTATCTTTGTTTGCCATTAGAATCATACAACTATGGCACGTCACTTACCAGCCCGGTGTTGTTAGCTGTTAGGATTTCGGAGACAACATGTGGACAACATGATTGGATAGTGTCCATTGACAAACAATGAAGTGTTCAGTGTTGATGGTTATGATTGGACACTAATGATATGCATAAATCACCCATATCTTTGAATGAATAAAGGGAAATAACCTTATATATTGCATGATTGTGTGTTCCTATTTCCATGTATTGATGAATACTGACATTGTCATAAGGCTTGAGCAGTAAGGTTCAATACGAACTAGTCGATTTCGTGGAACTACTGTATGGGTAATACTGATTCCTATTGGATGATGTCTTTTCTTCATGTACATTTCTTTGAGGACAAAATCATTTCAGTAATCTACATTGGGAAATGAAGACATGGATATTGTTGTAGGTGGGGCGTTGAATGAATTATCTTTTACAATTAATATTGAATGCTAATTGTAAAGGATAAATCCTTCAAGTTTGGGCTAGTACACGCATAGAATGTCCCACAAGCTACCATCCTCCCTCTTATATCTGATAACTTCACCATTACGGCTTATTGTCCTGTGTGTTTCGAGTACAATGTCACTTGCCAGTGATTCATCCCGTCTACCACTGCTCAGCCCATTACCTGGAGCAGTAAATGCCAAAAGCACATCGTCTCTGATCGTGAGAGGGTAGTGTTGTCTCGGCTCGTCCGTCGGTCTCACAATGTCACTGACAGACTGATGGTGGCAAGACATCACTTCTTCAAGTCACATCCACTGGAAACGTGGGTGTTGTATGTGTCTATTTCTGGACATTTTAAAATAGATGTTTATTCCATGTGAGAAGTATCTATTTCTGTGAGAAAGTGATTGTGATCATTATTGGTCTGAAAAGTTCCATGGTTTGAAAAAAATTATTACAGAAATTCCATTCCATTAAGTCATGTACATATAAACATTAGTTCGTCAATACATTGATTTGTAGTTTTGTGATGTATAGAATACACTGGAATGTGGAATTTTCTATGACATGAAATTAAAAGAAATAAAAACATGACCAGATGTTCAAATTTTCACAGATTCCTGAGATCAGCTAGTGCAACACTACTGACATCAGTTTACCACATTTCTGCTGCTGACGACTTACTATCTGAGAAAGTAGCCATTTCGAAGCCCAGATTTTAAGTGAAAACTCAGGGAGGTATAGGGTTCTAAACGTCCACTCTCATGATAATAAGTTATATAGTTGGTCAGTGATCAATTCGACGAGGGAATACTACTAATAAGGGGATACTACTTCACCCGGGACGGATTCTATGTGACAGGCAAAACCCATTTGAGTACATGGAGTTGGATTTTCATTGACGTTTCCGATTTCCGAAAAATTCAGTCTAATTTATTGATTGAGTGATTAATTGATTGATTTGGTGAAATCCATAGTTATGTATACAATGTTGATATTGTCCATATATAGAAATAATGTGAACAGTGGTAAATGTGAAACATTTATATCAATCTATAGCTACGTGTATGTGTAGATATTTTTATACATAATATACTGATACAATAATGATAAGATACAATAAACATACTATTATCATGTATGCTCTTATTGATATAATCGGATCATTGCAAAATTGTTGGATATACCAAAGCTTTTTGCAGATGTCAAGCACTCTAGCTGCTTTGTGAGGCAATATCATTGCCATGGCCGATGGCAATGAAATCCCGAATGTTCAATAAAGCTTTTACAACATTGCTTTCCCCGGGAGTAATTGGTGTAATTGACTGCACACACATAGCCCTTTAGTGTCCTGGTGGGGATACGGCGGAACTGTTCCGAAATCGGAAACAAACACTCTTGGATCACTGTCCAAGGCCTGGACCTATACCCATGTTACATGTACACTGGATAACAGTGTGGTACATGTATGGTTCTGGGAGGACAACGTGACGGGTTCTAGCCGTGTCTTCTTTTTTGAGAACATGGCTGTATATTTCGTTTTCTTTGTTTTTATCAAACTTTAGTGTTTGCCTTTATTTACACTTAACGCTTAACAAGCTTTCCTGCTCACAAGCCGACATGGATTTGTTACGTTTCTTCACTGCAGAAATGACTGAATAATATAAGTTCACCCAAATTGTATGTCCATAATTACACAATGTCCACACACTTTAGTTGCATGTGAACTGTCTGTCAAATGCACTGACAATACATACCCAATACTACATGTATTTCTCTGCAGAAATGACTGAATAATATAAGTTTATAATATAAGTTTTTAGTCAAATTTATGCACATAAGGAGCGGCATATGGCATACTGCTAAACTTTAGTTAGATTTCATAGTTCCAGTGGATGAGCACTCCAAGTTGAACCGCAAAGTTCTGATTAGGAATAGTGCGGGATCAGCACTGGGCTCTATGACTGTCTCAACGTTACTCATTGAAGTGTCCCGAATGAGATTAATAAAATTTAACAAATCCTTGTGGCCATCACGGCCACCTGCATTCTGGTGATCATGAGAGAATCATGCTTTCAGGATATCCCAAACTCACACCAATAATGGGGGATAATGAACATATTGTCCTGCTGACTCTGTCACTTGGTACATTCTGCCATGGAAACAACATCTACCCTCCTTTAATGTGTATGGGTCATATGGTTTTATTCCACTCTAAGCACCCCCATGACCTCAGTGGCTAGCTGTGCTCTTTTTATACACTATCCTCGTATGGTTCATGTCATTGTCACCATATGCACACGGGAGGACAGTCAAGAGACTATAATCCGAAAACCTTAGATTGATATGGTAGCTTATAGTCTCTAAAGAGTGATCATGGACTATGACATACTTTTTACTTTAAGTTGTTACTACGGATAACCTGAAGGAACCACACAAATTCACAAAATGGTCATATCATATGTCATATTGTTTTATTGTAATGCACTCTTTGCGAGGTCTATATGAATTTTACATTTCCATGTTATATATACTGGTTGCAACATTCTAACAGTTAACGAAAACTGGTGAATCCAACAATCATAGTTCGCCTAATTGCCACTCAAACCAAAGTATCATTTGATTTATTACACTATATAAATATATCACTATTGACTTTGTTCAATAGTACTTGATGCAATATTGTTGGTTTCCCCCCTAGCACCTTCCAAGAATGTGTGTTTGCCTGTGTTGACAAACTCCCCAAACTGTAGATAAATTGGACCTGGGACTAACCGTGACGTCACAGTCACGTGATATAATCCACGACCTTTGATGTGGCTGGTGAAGAATATGATTTAACAACTTTGTTTCGTGAGTGGGATCCAGGTGTTTTGTCAATCGTGGTGTGTGTTGTTTCATGTGAAGTTTGTATACATCATTGCAGAATCATAATTGTATATCATTGAGTAAAAACTAAAATAGAGCTAGGTATTCGTGATGAAAATGTTGGTGTTTCCCCACATCCGTTGTATCCTCACACTTCTCAAAAGATGCTTTGAACATGAAGCCAGTTATATTGTCTTGAGAGACATGTGAGTTTGGCTATTGTTGGCAAGACATTATTGGGGGAAATTTAAGCAAAAAATCAATTGAAACATGAAGATCATAGTGTATGAAGACATGACAATCGACGAAAGAGATGCTACACACACAAAATCAGCCATACAAGTTGCAAATATTTCGGACAGGGATGGGGGGCGTGTGAAATCATGAGTTATAATTCGACGAGGCCTTGTAGCTCAAAACAAAGGCTCTACCTTTATATTGGACATGCTGCAACCAGAACGTATGTACATTGTTGTTTGTGTTTAAAAATCACATTTGCAACAAAGGAATACGCCCACCATGAAAATACATTCAAAACAAAATTGAAAGGCTTATTTTTCAATAAGAGCACTGATCCACATTGCCTATCTATAGCATTATCCCGAACCCAGAAGCGATGTAAAAAATAACAGTGTGTTTGTGACACTCCTACTGGTGCGAACTGTACTCTTGTATAGCCTCGAGGATAAGTTTGCTTCAGCGAATTAGTCTCAGCATACCTTTTCTGCATGTGGCCTTGAATTCTTTGGAGAAGAGAAGTTTTTCCATTTCAACAGGTAATTTTATTAATCTAGTCAAAAGCCACATTCTAGTGTGTTCTGAATCATTTCACAATTATAAAATAAAGATAAGGACAAGTCGTTTTCAGACTGAAATATAAACGTGGCACTGGATTTTGATATTGAGTCTGACAGTTGAAATAGACGTGGAATCAATACCCAGTATCAAGTATTCCGAGCAAACAAAACAGGGTCCGTTATCCAATCTCATAGTCCGGGGACAGAAAGTCATATCAGGCATACGAAGTGAGAGAAAACAAAAATGACAGGGAAACTCATGAACCCCCGTAAATGGCCAGCAGGAGGTGAAATCAGGTGTTCCGGAAAGAGTGAGCATTTCCTGCCCCACTAGTGGCACCCGTCATGAATTCCCCAAAATTAACATGAAAATAGATCTAGTTGCATGGCAGACATGGATTTGCTGTATTTATCAACCAGATCATGATGACGTCCATAGAATTTCTTAAACGCAGCGATAAGTCTTGGTAAAACATATCCTTGTCGTAGCAGTTTAGAGACTAGCTGGGCACTTCGATAGACAAAGTCCTCATATTTGCAACTAGCTCTGGAATAGCGTATAAGTTGAGAAACAAACACACCATATGCCGGTGACATAGGAATGTTGCTGCTTAGAAAAGGGAAATTGACTATGGAAAAATTGAAATCATCACGTTTGTCATATAATCTAGTTGACAGGTTAGAATCATTATCAATCTCCAACCTCAGGTCTAGATAGTTGGAAAAATTAGCGGATTCTGTAGTATCCTTAATTTCAAGTTCCTTAGGATATATGACATCCAAATAATCACCAAACTTGGGATTATTTAGCGACAATACATCATCTATGTATCGGAAAGTGAAATTAAAATTACATGTTAGTTTCTTAGAACCTCCTCTTTGTAAATGTTGGATAAAATCTGATTCATATGAGTATAAAAACAGGTCTGCCAATAATGGTGCACAGTTTGTACCCATGGGAATACCAATAGTTTGTTGAAATATTCGACCACCAAATTCCACAAAAATATTATCAATCAGAAAATTAACCATATTTACCACATCTATTTCAGTATATTTGTATGGGGCATCAGAGTCGCCTTTAACAAAATAAGCGGTATTATATTTAACTACAATATAGTGGTACCGACGTTGTCCCTTTTTAGAGAAAAATGAATTATTGATTAGTTTTTTAAGCTGAGATTTCAGTTCAGAATGAGGTATAGTTGTGTACAAAGTGGAGAAATCAAATGTTTTGATAGACGTTACTTTTGAAAGTGTGTGCGCATGTAGATATTCCAATAAAGATTTGGAATTTTTTAATATCCACATTTGGTTTATACCACTTCTAGAATAGATGGTTTCAGAGTACTTTTGGAGACCCTGTTTAATTTTAGACAATATAGTAGTTAATATTTTAGAAAGGGCTTTGGTAGAACATGATGCTGAACCTGAAATATATCTTTGTTTGTGTGGATTTTTGTGCAACTTTGGGATCCAATATAAGTTCGGTAGATTAGAATCTTTACATGAGGTAGTAATACCAAACGAATGCAATACAGACAAATGATTTGATAAGATATCCTGTTTGGGCACGGTAATGGCCAAAGTGGGTTGTACAAAGTGGGTTGTAGGTCAAGACATATTGAAAGAAATGAATAAATACAAGTGGAAGGCATGTTCCATATTATAATTTACTTGACTTTCATCCATGAATTTTAACAATCTGATAATAACTATCTTCACTTTTTCACAGAAAAATAGATACATCTCAGATGGAATATTCTCTACATACTTCTGGTTAAGAACGTCTGTGAATTGGAGAAGCGACAATTTACCACCACCTGTCTGTCAGTGCAAGACGGAGAAGCCGAGACACAAATACACTCTCACGATCAGATACGATGTGCTACTGGCATTTACTGCTCCAGGTAATGGGCAGAGCACTGCTAGACGGGATGAATCACTGGCAAAATATATTCTACTCGAAACAAACCGGATATATTTGACTCTGAGCTAGTTGATGAAGTTATAAGATATCAAAGGGAGGGTGATAGCTTACGAGGCATACTGTACATCTACTATCCCAGACGGGAATGGTTCAGCTTTCAACTGGCATTCAGCAGATGATCAACAACTAATATCACTTCTCCCAACCTACGACTATATCCATGTCTTAAATTCCCAATGCAGATTTGTTTATTGTCTAGAACAATCGTGAGTTCTTACCACCTGATCTCTCAGTGAGGTCGATGATGATGTCATAGTTCCGGATTTTTATTCCATGCGTTCTCATCACTTCGATTTGAAAGAAGTGTAACTATATACGAAGTATGCATTTAGAACATATGACTAATTATCAGACGCTGAAAAAAGTCAGGGGATACTGATGTCAGGTGATATTGTTGATTCCAAAAAATAGAGTTTATCTCCATATTACGCTGATTTATCCTGGATATTTTTGTTACAGTGTCTTCATAAAAGTTTTACAGTTTCTCAAAAAAATATTGATTCACATACATATAGGGTGTGAGAAAATAGTTTGCTTGATGGAGAAAATGTTCGCCATGCAGAACTGTGTGGAGCATGTTTGCTGTGTGGAGCAAACGTGACCTGCTGGACATAATTTTTTCCATGCAACAAACGTTCACTTTGTGGAGCAATAGCGCCGATGTGGCCGAATGTTTACCATAGGGAATGAATAGTTTGGTCTCTGGAGCAAATTATTGCCATTCAGAGCACATGGTTCCTATACGAAACACATTACATATTTTACATGGTGTAGATTATTTGCTACACCTGAGAAACATTTTTTAGAAGAGAAAAATACAGCAGTGGTTTCATATTCGTCTACACGTATCCCCTGCTCAAAAACGTTATTATATTCGTATCATTTCAATGAAGCACACTTTCTCTTCTGAGTGGTAAACGTTACCCTGCTTGTGGAATCTTTGCGACATGAAGAGGGCAATTGCTGCACAGGAAACTATGTATTCCATGTACAAGATGTAGTTTACATGTAACAAACATTTTGTGTGTAAAATAAACAATGTGCAACAATTATACATTTGTATGTATGTATAATCAATGAGTTATGCAAGGCAAACCTTCATACCAGATAGGAATTTAATCGACCGACCGTTGAACATTGATTAAAATGCAGAAATTGAAAGATTTTTTCAATGAGAAAAGCCTCCAATCCTCGACGAGATACACCCAAATTCAAGAAGTAATTATAATGCATATCCAATAAAATAGCACAATAGTGAATAGTCATAGTCACACACGTCTCGAGTTTCGTTGGTTGAGAAAAAGAAAAAAAGGCTGCAATTAATAATTGCCCACGACACAATCAGCAGTTGGCGTACTATTTCTTTTACTTGAAATTAGTCAATTCGCAGTGTCCTTGATCACCCATGACATTCAGACATAATAACGTATATTTCTGCCGTATGGGAGCGCCTACACAGGTAAAACAAACCAAGGTCCAATCGAATTTCATTAGGTTCAGAAGCTCTGGCTGTTAGTCAAAGTGACTTTCACCAGTGATGGAATGACGGATGATCTGAGCAGAGAAGATGACCGAGCAGTGCTATTATTGTTAGAGAGCCGAGAGTGTGCGAACGAGGTCCATTCTGACTATATATCACCAAGTGCATACAGGTCGAAAATGGGAGGACCCTTTCCCCAAAACAATCACAAGGCAACTAAGGTTTTTACGTAATGCCTCGAGAATGACAAGTTTGTGAGAGTGATACCAAGAATCCTCTATAATATTATATATTATAGACCATCCTTGGTGATACTGTGAAGAGACAGACAACCTGCTGGAGGTGGTACCAGATGTTGCATCGGCCTTATCGCATCTGCATCGCCTCAAGCATGCAGATCGTTCAGCAAAGCATAGATAACATGTTTGAATGACCAGTTCCTAAAACAGTTGCATCTGGCCAAGATACCTCACTTTTAGAAAACGATCTGGATTTAATAGGTGACACTGCAACGATGTGATATTAAAGTCGCGTCGCCTGACGAAGAAAGGACCCACTGGGTAGGCAAACCCATATGCAGGACACGGAGTGATTATGTCCTAAAAGAAATGTAGATGAAGAAGGGACATCATCCAAATGGGAATCAGTATGATCCATACAGTAGTTCTACGAAAAAGACTAGTTCGTATTGATCCATACTGCTCAAGCCATATGACAATGTCAGTATTCATCAATACATGGAAATAGGAATACACAGTCATGCAATATATAAGGTTGTTTTCCCTTGATTCTTTGAAAGTCATGCATTGTCTCCGAAATCCTACCGATAATTATCAGTTAGCAACATAGGTCTGGTATGTACATGCCGTCGTGGAGAGATTCTAGTGGCAAACAAAACTATATATTTTGAATAATGTTAGTAGAACCCAATTAAAACCCAAGTTACTCAGGTAACACAGGCTTAGCCTGCCTTTGTCTTCCCCCATAAGGAATATAATGTTATTTTAAACCAGCAGGCCATCTCTTCAACATATTATATTTCAATTCAATTTTCAATGAAGTCGTTTGTTTATTAACCCCCACATTGTTCCTGATCATGTGTGATACTCAGATGAATTTGATACCAACAGATCTGTCAATCTTCAGGCAACAGTCTCATTCAAGCATAAAGTAATTATTTAAGTTTTGCCTTTTAATAATATCAGACTGTCTGTTGGTTTGTCCATCGTCTGTCCATGAACAATTTAAAGGTCAAAACTTATGGTAAAATCTTCCAGAAAGTTTGCACAAAAGTATCGTAAAAGTATCGAGAATTTAAACTTCAAAATTTATGGTCAATTCTTCGGGAACTTTGCTCACTCTTTCCGGAACACCTGATTTCACCTCCTAATGGCCATTTACGGGGGTTCATGAGTTTCCCTGTCATTTTTGTTTTCTCTCACTTCGTATGCCTGATATGAATTTCTGTCCCCGGACTATGAGATTGGATAACGGATCCTGTTTTGTTTGCTCGGAATACTTAATACCGGGTATTGATTCCACGTCTATTGCACAAAAGTACCTAAAAGTAACGAGACAATCAGAGATTGCAGACCCTCGCCCTTCAGATTTAGTCACTAAAATTAGGCGATAATTGAGAGTTTTGGTCTTAAGACCATCGGTTGTACGCCATACGATTGGGAATTGGCCAAAGAAAAATACAAAAATAGGTTGAACATTTAATATTGATTAGAACCGGAGTTATAGTCAATTATGTGATTTTATTTTTTCAGTTGCCATGGCAACCGTTTTCACCCGATTTTGGCAAAATTTGGAAGGGACTGAGCCATTAGTATAGCACTCCAGCCCTATAAATTTCAAATCTATCGGACCGTTTGCCTTTGAGTTATGAGCGCAGACATTTGCACTGAAACGTCGCTGGCCAAAAATAACCGAAATCGTGACCCCCAATTTTTCGACATCCGGCGATAATGGAGAGTTTTCGTCGTACGACCATCGGTCGTACACCAAACGAACGGGAATTGGCCAAAGAAAAATACAAAAATAGTTGGAAAAATTAATATCGAATAGAACCGGAGTTAGAGCCAATTAGGTGATTTTCTTTTTTTCCGTTGCCATGGCAACCGTTTTCATCCGACTTTGGCAAAATTTTGAAGGGTCTGAGCCACCATCATAGCACTCTAGTTCTATGAATTTCAAATCGATCGGACCGTTTGCCTTTGAGTTTTGAGCACAGACATTTGCACTGAAACGTCGCTGGCCAAAAATAACTGAAATCATGACCCACAATTTTCGACATCTGGCGATAATGGAGAGTTTTCGTCGTACGACCATCGGTCGTACACCATACGATCGGGAAATGGCCAAAGAAAAATACAAAAATAGTTGGAAAAATTAATATCGAGTAGAACCGGAGTTAAAGCCAATTATGTGATTTTCTTTTTTCCGTTGCCATGGCAACCGTTTTCATCCGATTTTGGCAAAATTCTGAAGGGAATGAGCCAGCACCATAGCACTCTTGCCCTATAAATTTCAAATCGATCGGGTCGTTCGCCTTTGAGTTATGAGCGCAGACATTTGCACTGAAACGTCGCTGGCCAAAAAAAATTGAAACCGTGACCCCCAATTTTTCGACATCGGGCGATAATGGAGAGTTTTGGTCGTACGACCACGGGCCATATACCAGATGATCAGGAATTGGCCATAGAAAAATACAAAATTAGTTAGAAAAATTTATCTTGAATAGAACCGGAGTTATGGTCAATTATTGATTTTTACATTTTCCGTTGCCATGGCAACAGTTTTTGTCCGATTTTGACCAGATTTGAGGAGGACCGAGCCACTGAGATACCGCTTCATCCCTATAAGTTTCATGTTGATCGGACCATTCTCCTTTGAGATATGCGCGCGGACAGACAGACAGACAAACAAACAAACAAACAGACATACAAACGGACAGACCCAATTGCAATACCCTCTGCCCCTATCGGGGCGAGGGTAATTAAAAAAATGACCATTTCTGTCTCGGTGAGACTAAGGTATCCATATGTCCTGCGTCGGCGGCCACGGCTAGTAAGATGATGATATTAGTGTGATTGGGTGGTGAAGATAGTGTATAGTGTAAGAAGAGCTAGGTGACAAAGTGAACCAAGGAAAACATGTTTGTTGAAATATATATCATAGTAGGATCATGATAGTGTGATCATATGTTCTGTGCTTCCAGATGAAACACATTCAAGTGAAAAGCAATTTTGTTAGAACTTATGTTCTTCATTGACAACTTATTTCGGGGGCGAGACATATTGAGCCGGGCCTAAAATAATCTCCGAAGGAGTTTGTTTTTTTAAATATGTGGCATAATTTTTTCTTCTTCTAATCTTACATAAGTATCTGTTAGATGTGTACTGTAAGCCCCGTAAACCTTGAATTTCAAATATAGGGACTATTTTTCCCCTCAATTTCACATGAGGATGGTATGTCAGACTTCATCTTGATTATGTGGACGGAAAGATTTTTCTGTAACCCTCCGAAGAGCATCGGTGTATACTTTCTGAATACAACTTGCCAACATAAATGTGCGACTAATGTTTTGAGCTATGCGAATCAAATGAGTTACGTAAAGATGATTTCTGCCATTTAATATCGCCTACAAGGTCTTATCGGATTATAAATTATAACTTTGTTGCTCTCACGTTGTCATTTTCATGTCTGTCATTAGTTGATAATGACGGTAATAATAATGACAGTATCATTAGATGTCTATGATTAGTTCCCATTGTTTCTCACAATATCAAAGGCCTCTGAATAGTGTTGTGCATTGATATTCAATATTGAAATTTTGGACTGTTAAAATATGTAAATGTGTATGGCTGCTTCATTTATATTATTTATATCGAAAGATCGTTAATTGTCAGATTATTGTGGCCAGAATATTCACATTGAAATGTAATTTATATAGATATATATATCTTGCACAGAGTGCATTACAATGAAACCATATGACATATGACGATTTGTGAAATCCGCAGGAACAACTTAAGGTAGGTGCTGGGTATGATAATAACGTAGAAACTGCCAATGATATTTCTAATTAAAAGTATGCCATGATGCATGGCCACTCTTTAGAATCTTTAATCGACCATATTGCTATATCAACCTATGGTTGACTGCCAACAGCCCTCATGTGTGTCTTACTGTGGCAAAGGACATGAAACATACAAGAAGATTATAGAATCGGAACACAGCTAGCTAACGAGTCAATAGGATGCTTAGGGTGGAATAAAACCATGTGGCCCATACTCATTAGGAGAGAATAGATGTTGTTTCCATGGCAGCATCAACCAAGTATCGGAGTCAGCAGGGCAATATATTCATTACTCAACATTGCTGTTGAATTTTTGGTATAGCCTGTAGGTATGGTCAACTGATGATCACCAGAATGTAGATGGTAGTCATGTCCATAACGAATTTGGGAGCTATTAGTGACCAACTCTCTATGAATCTCGTATCATTCCAATGACATTAAACTCACAATGTCATTGTCTCTTCCCATAGCGTATTATTGAACTTTAAATTAGTTGATTTGTTTGAGTAAACACTTACGTTGTTCGTAGTACGTTCGCTGAACCGAACAACATCGGACACATTCGTGTAAGGTTCCCTTCTCTGAAACGACAAAAAGAAGTGTAAACGAGATTCATAGATCTAAAGGTTAGATCATGTTCAGAACAAACAACATTCACATAACTATGAGACTGATTATATCGAGAGGTGTTCATCATGGACATTACTAACATTATCAACAAGTGAAACTGATATTTTAAGCCTGATATAACAACACTGCATTAAAAACAGTGTATTGTAATACTACTTCATGTTTCCATTGGATTCTGTTTAGAACATCGTTGTCATTATTTTGCATTCCATGCTTCATTTTGGTCATGTTCAGCCTTATTCAGAAAATAAAAGTGAATAATGACAAGAATAATTCCTCGCCAACAGGTCCATCTTACCATGAACAGCGAGCTGACTGACATTCACGATGTGCAAAACACCACTGTGCTGATTTACCAGTTTTGTCTCATCCAGATTTACAATGGTACCATACAAGTGATCGTGTGCGTGGGTTACAAATCATATTGTATTGGTAAACTGATTGATCAACTGTCTTTATCTCATATGCTTTCTCATGACAACAGTCAGTGTCAAGCAGAGATTCCTTTTTACATTTTGCTTGAAAGGTATATATTCAATTCCATACATTATGTTTTCCAATGCTAAAAATTAAGTACACTTTGTTCGAATGAATTCATGATTTCATTTATCCCTGGAGATTATTTTGGTTTCGGTGTGTTTCCATTCTTGTTATTATTCTCTTGGGTTTCTTTCTATTAGCCCTATCTTGATATTGTGGTATTTATGACTAATTTATGCATTATTCAGAATCCCATTTATGACAACGAATGTTTTTCGATAATGGATACAATTCCAAAATATTCCAAAGGGCACAAAATAAAAGGAGCTCGTATCTATAACATTTTCCCGAACCCAACAGCGGTGCTGAAAATAACTGTGTTTGTGACACAGACCTTGGTACAAGCTACACTACTATATTTAATAAAGTATAAGTTCTTAATTTAATTTTTGCGTCCTCTTTCCGCATGCATGTTTTTTTTTCTCTAAGCCTCACAATTTCACACTTAATTGTATCAATCTAATGCCAGTAATAATGCACTAGCTGGTCCCAGTTAGCTGAGCATATTTGAACATTTGGACGTGTTCATATTTCTTAGCAATTTGGACTCACGTGAATATGAAATCGACAAGTCGTTTCCAGACTAAAATTTGAACGCAGAAGTGGTCTGCTAACATATCAATACTGTATATGACAGTTAGTCGAAAAGGTCGAGACTTTACTAAACAGAGAATATAAGCAAAAAGTGTGCTAAGTGTGGGATGTTCTTGACTTACTATAGTGAAAATAGGTCACTGTACCATAAGAGCTGAATCTTGATTAAAGTGAAGAAACTGATAATATTTCCAGTAAGGAAGTTTTATTCCATCCGCTTCGAGATACATTGAAATGCAGGAAGTAATAATGCATATCCAACAAAATATGCACAATTAGTGAATAGTCTGTAACACATTTCTCACTTTTCGTTGATTGAAATAAAAATTACAAGCTTTAATTAATTTCATATCGCACGACTCTCAGATGGTGTGCTATTCCCACCGTAATATAGCCAAGTATCAGTGGCGTTGATTGAATGCGACACTCATCCATCAGGCATAATTATACTTATTTCGTGCTGTAGGTTGCGCACTTTTTTTCTAATTAGTCCTCATATTTCATGTCATTTCGATTGTTCTACACTCCCAGTTACTGACGTGTGTATATCACTGAACCACCAAGGTATGAAGAGTATTCAAGAAGGGTTCCCCTGGTGTGCCCTAAGCGATGCAAGCCCTCTTGGTCAGTAAATTGAACAACCCAAAGGTCACAAACTAACGTCCGATACAAGCAAGTAAGGAATTTCGGGCAATTCAAACACGACAAGCAAAGCTTTGGCAGTTGGTCAATAAAAAATCACTAGCAACCGAGTGGTGGTACATAGTGTTCGAGTTTTGCTAGAGCTGTGAGAAAAATGTATGACGTGATGAACTAAGGGCACCTGTCCCCTGAGACAAAATTCGAACACATGAGCATTTGTCTACAAGACAGAAACACAAGTCACAAACTATCTGGTATTTCCGATGCGACGCCTTCAGCATGACAAAGGTCTGCTGTGAAGGACAACGCCTGCATCAAATGAATTGAGCTTCAACAATGCACTGCTTACCAAGCAGGTGTTATCCTCAAATTTAGTTTTTGTTCTTCAGTATATGTAAAATAATTCCTTCTTCTTCTTCTTCGTCTTCTTCTTCTTAAAAGCTTCTTCTTCTTCTTCTTCTTCTTCTTCTTAAAAGCCAACCATCACGAGAGGATAATTAGCGTTGTTTGAACAGGACAAATTAATATCGTGTTGATTCGATTCGGTGGAAATGAAATCTCGTGTCAGTTTTCATCAAATAGGAATACACAGTCACGCAATATACAATGTTGTTTTCCCTTGATTTATATAAAGTAATAAATGTGAAAATGGAATTCATTAGTGTTCGATCATAGCCATCAACACTAATCACTTCATTGTTTGTCAAGGAACTCAATTACATATCAATACACTGTCTCCGAAATCTTACCGAGGTTAAGACAGGTTAGGACTGGTTAGTCACCTAGGGCTGGTTAGCCACGTGTCGTCATTTTGTGATTCTGGTAGAAAGAAATATATATCTTTGTATAATGTGAGTAGAACCTCAATTAAAAACCCACATTATTCAAGTCATGTATGTAACACGAAAGGTGTATATTTGTTTGTCATTGGAATCACACCATAACATCCCTTGATCAATGAATCTATTGCTTGAACTTTGTTGAATGTCTCAACAAATGAGTTGCTCGTTGATGTAGGTCGTCTGCAACTAATTGTAATTTAGCACAAATGTCATACCTATTTACATAATTATTACTTCCAGGTTTTGATAGGAAAATGCACTGCATCTGAAATATAGCGACGTATAATTCACCGTCGAAGTACTAATCTCTCCTCTCTTTTTTTTGATAAAACTGAAACCCTTTTCACGATTTTCTATACAAGACGAGACAATCACATTTTTCAGCCTGTTGTCCATTCTTCAGTATTCACTGTGGACAACTAAAGGCGCCAGACTGAATATCGCTGAAGGGCATCCTTGCAATGAGTAACTGTCATATTAAAGTACCTGCCTTTGAAAACAGGCACCGTTTTCTGAACACTATATCTCATATTAAACATGTAAAAATAACTGAATGAGACGTACTCACATCAAATGTTATGACTACAACCAGTCCTTTGGGAAATTTTGCTCATTCGAACAGGCGGTTCACGCGTAAATACAAGAAGTGTATCACATGTACACGCAGAGGTGTAAACAAAGCATAAAAGTGCAAAATGGCCTGGCAAATCCACGGCCGGACTGTAATCGTCAAAATCAATGTGCACATCTTTCGTTATCTTGTATTAAGATGAGTTGCACTAAAAATTCAGTTTTGAGAAAAAAAATGCATATACATTCGAAGACAGTAGCTTTAATATAGCTTTACATACCGTAGTTACTAGTATTAAATTTGTTATTGGTATATGAATAATCATGCACTGTGAATAGACTATAGTTTAGAACTGCATGCACAAACTGATATTTAAAATGTGCTTCACTTCAAACAAATGATGTGAACTGTAATAAATATGGATGGTTGTAATGTGTAATCCGCAACGACTGGTCTTTACAAATGTTAGTCATGCGGGAAACACTGGAAATCATGTGAGCTCTGTTGGAGTGACTGAAATAAAGGTTCGGTGTGTTCTTTAATACCTGGTTGTGTCAATAGGCTCGCTTGTATCATGAACAGTGCAAATCATGAACTTCTCAAGTGTGACCTAATTTGCGAAAAAGTAATGTTATTGTTGATAAAGTATACATATACAAAGGTCAAAAGATTAAAATTACCGAGAGTTAATTATATAGTAAACAAGGTTTTATTAGGAAATAATTAGATTGACATATTGACAAATACAACATTTTGTTGTATAATCTTTATATCTTCTTTCATAAAGAAAATAATGTTAGTTGATAATATCTTCAACATATTATATTTCAATTCAAATGAATTTGAAACCAACACTATAACCAGAATTTCTTGCTGTTATCCATGAATTTTCTAAATGTCGCCATGTATCTAACCTTTTAATATGAATTTATCTGGTTATTTATCTGGTAATCATATCCAAAACATTTATCAAAAATCAAATCCGGTCAGGCCACGGGTTGAATATGTCATCTGTTCAATACACGTAGCGACATGACGAACTAACCCATCACAGAAATAGTACATATGCAATCAGATGATTGGAATTAAGATCTTCAGGCTATACTCATTCAGATAATGAGTAATTATTCCAGTTTTGCCTTTTCAGGTTATCGTTTTTTTCAGCTGCCTGTTATATCACAAAGTCAATTTCCGAAGAAAAGTGGTCAAATTTGGACACTGAAGGACTTTTTGCAGAACATTTCCGTGACTTTCTCTTCCTATTTCCACAAGCATGACCTTTCAGGCCACCTGTAATGTGTATACATTTGGAATATTATTATTTGCCCAAAATATGAGCCCCAAAACACTCATCGTTATTGATCATTTTCCTCATTTTCACATATGGATGATATTTCAGACTATATTATACGGACGTAGAGTCTTGGATTAACAGTGTAGGAATGAATCCAGAAATGTATCGATGTATACGTTGTGGATTCAGCATGTCCAACCTATGTGGTACTTTTGTTTTGCACTACAAGGCATCACCAAATAATAACTAATGATTTCACAAAACCCTCATCCCTGTCCTTTGTATTTGTAGTTACATTTGCGACTGTTTGTCCACATAATATCGCATACATGTCGAGACGATCGACACAGAAATTAAACCGAAGAATCCACACTTTTAAGTTCTTTCTCTGACTTGAAATTACACCTGTGGATTCTTATTTTAAAGAATCCACACATTATAAGAATCAGTCTTCTGTGAATTCTTAACAATAATCCATACGTCACGATATTTTAAGAATAAGGAAAAGTTTCAATAATGGATACGATTCCAAAATATTCCAGAAGACACAATGATAGGAGATTCAATTTACAAGGCATATCTATCACATTTTTGCGAAGCCAGTGGCGGTGCAAATATAACTGTGCGTTTCTGACAAAACCACTGATGCAAGCTACACGTTATAGTATCTAGCTGAAGTCCTTCCACTAATTTAGTATTCGCGTCCTTTTTCTGCATATGAATTTGTTTCTTTTTCAAACATGCCTCTCCATTTTACGGTCAATTGCATTAATTGTCGCCTCCATCATACTCAAATACGATTAAAACAGCCCATGGATAGATGCGTTGGTCCGGTCCTGCAATAGTACCGCAGCATTTGTTTTAAAATTTCAGAGTCAACAAGCAGATGCAGACAATCACTAAAAAAATATTGCAGTTGGTTTGTGAAACGTTCATAAAATTTTCTTCATGCCTGACAACCGCAAAATATTGCGAGTACTTCGATAGATTTGAATTTCCCGACTGCGTGGGGATGGCTTGAGCACTGTTCCGAAAGATGTCATTCTTGAATGAGAACGTTTTGCCAGTTACTAACTCGATATTATCGAGATACTAACTCGATATTATGGAGACACTAAGTCGATATTATCGAGTTACTAACTCGGGATTTTAAAAAAGATAAATCTCCTTCCTGGGCCTGTTCCACGTTTAAGTCGATATTATCGAGATACTAACTCGATATTATCGAGTTATAAATCGATATTATCGAGATACTAAGTCGATATTATCGAGTCACTAAGTCGGGAATTTAAAAAAAATAATTTTCCTGGGTGGCCCTTCTACGCTTCCGTAGCCCACCATTCAAATTGTCGGGGAAAAAGTTTGTCAAAAAATATTCATGCACGTAATGGTTCCCTTCTTATCAACCGATGTACCCAGTATACTTGCGATCATGAAGTTTTGAACATGGTTGAATGGGCATTTATTTTGCAGCATTTAACGAGAATTAGAAATATAAGGCATTTGTATTTATAGGAATCTCTCCAAATCTACACAATCTTCATGGAATTATATTGATATGACAGTCAGTTAAAACAGACAAAAGGGGACGGGTGATCAAACACCGCTGACACGGCGCTGTGTCTGTATCGATTTTCTACTCGGTACTGGTGACAGGGTGCACAATGCTTTGCGGAAATATGTTTTATAGCGATTTTTCTCGTTCGATGCAGTTTGACGAAACGTGGACATTATTAGTGATATGATTTGAACATTTAATCATATCACGTGATAATGTCCACGTATTAATTTCCCATCGCAGATTAGTTTATTGTATATAATAAGGATGAGTATCTGCCAAATGATCTCCCGTCGAGGTCTCCATGCACAGTCCTTCAAATTTATTTTGTGTGTGTGATGTTATTCCCTTTTTTAAATGTGTGTAAGAAGTATGCAGAAATTATCACTAATTGTTGGGCACTACAGGTAATTGGCACTATTATTTAATTCCAAGAAAGTGCATTTGGTTTGAACATATTTTAACTGAGCATCAATCAGGGCAAAGCTAATATTAAAATATCTGCAAAATGCATTTTATCCCGATGTAATAGTATGATGGCTAATTCCTGACACATTTATTATTATTTCTCTGTGAAATGTTATATAATTGTTATAATATACACATGGAGCCTATACATGTATTTCGTGCCACACAGCAAATGTTCACTATGTGGTGCAAATGCGTCCTTTGCAGGGCAAATGTGTTCTACAGATATCAAATAGTTTGCTCCACAAAACGTTCACTATGAGGACCACATGGTTTTCCATGGAGAAAATGGTTCTACAGGGATCAGGTAAATTGTTATGCATTTATACATTCTGGGAATAGAAAATATTTGTTGTGTGTATGAAATGTTTGACTTGTTAAGAGAATATTTGCTGCATGCAGGAAACAGGTACTACATACAAAAAGCTATTATCTATTATTATAGGACGTTTGCTATGCGTAGCTCCAATATTTCTGGTAAGGAGTATTTTTTCCATCCTCTACGACATATTAAAATGCAGGAACAATAATCCATGTCCAGTAGAAATTGCACAATTAGTGAATAGTCATCCGTCCCACACATCTCACGTTCCGTTGATTAAAGGAAGAATTAAAAGCTTTAATTAATTGCATATCACACTATTCTCAGATTGAGTAGTATTCCCACCACAAGATAGTCAGGTATTGCTGGCGTTGATTGAATGTGACACTCTGCCATAAGGCATAATTATTTCTATTCTGTGATGTAGGTTATTCACTTTTTTCTAATTAGTCCTTGTATTCAATGTCAATTTGGTTGTTCTGCACTCCTAGCTAGCGATGTTTGTTCATCACTGAACTATTAAGGCAAGCGTAGAAGCATACCCAATGAAGATAAGTCTCACAAAGTATTTAGTTAAGTGCAAAGGAACCTACTTGAACGACCAGCGAATGGTGAAGGGTTATACCTTCCAAAACATAATGCCCACAATTTTGACACAAAAATTCGATTGTGAAAGGTTACGTTGAAACCAGGTGATATTAAGGTCACGTAGCCTGAGGAAAACCACAGTTGTGCAATACATAATGTTGATATTCCCTTTATTCATTCATGGTTATGGGTGTAGCAATGGAAATCATTGGTGTTCCCACAGAGCCATCGACACTAAAAACGCCATTATTTACCTCAATTCAATTACTATATTCATACTCTATTGATAGAGCAATCATAATCATACCATTTTTTTTTCTTCTCTTTATTTTCTTACTCATTACATGTACATCTGATAAGTATGTTATTTCCTTTGTTTTATGATTTCTCATTACCTGTATTTTCGTTTAGAATTTTCTTTCCTTGGTTTATGTTTTCTTGCCATGTATCTATTTCGTGAAATATGTTTATCGTTATTATTATTTTCTTTTCTTTTTTCTTCTTTTTTTGAGGCCATACATAATACAGCCCTCAGGCTCTGTATGGTCTCTTCAACAACTTACATGTATCAATTATTTTTTACCCTCGCCCCGATAGGGGCAGAGGGTATTGCAATTGGGTCTGTCCGTTTGTATGTTTGTTTGTTTGTATGTTTGTCTGTCCGCGCGTATATCTCAAAGGAGAATGGTCCGATCAACATGAAACTTATAGGGATGAAGCGGTATCTCAGTGGCTCGGTCCTCCTCGAATCTGGTCAAAATCGGACAAAAACTGTTGCCATGGCAACGGAAAATGTAAAAATCAATAATTGACCATAACTCCGGTTCTATTCAAGATAAATTTTTCTAACTAATTTTGTATTTTTCTATGGCCAATTCCTGATCATCTGATATATGGCCCGTGGTCGTACGTCGAAAACTCTCTATTATCGCCCGATGTCGAAAAATTGGGGGTCACGGTTTCGATTTTTTTTTGGCCAGCGACGTTTCAGTGCAAATGTCTGCGCTCATAACTCAAAGGCAAACGGCCCGATCGATTTGAAATTTATAGGGCAAAAGTGCTATGGTGCTGGCTCAGTCCCTTCAAATTTTTGCCAAAATCGGATGAAAACGGTTGCCATGGCAACGGAAAAAAAGAAAATCACATAATTGGCTCTAGCTCCGGTTCTACCTGATATTAATTTTTCCAACTATTTTTGTATTGTTCTTTGGCCAATTCCCGATCGTTTGGTGTACGACCGATCCTCGTACGACGAAAACTCTCCATTATCGCCCGATGTCGAAAAATTGGGGGTCACGATTTCGGTTATTTTTGGCCAGCGACGTTTCAGTGCAAATGTCCGCGCTCAAAACTCAAAGGCAAACGGTCCGATCGATTTGAAATTTATAGGGCAAAAGTGCTATGGTAGTGGCTCAGTCCTTTTAAAATTTTACCGAAATCGGATGGAAACGATTGCCATGGCAACGGAAAAGAGAAAATCACATCATTGGCTCTAACTCCGGTTCTACTTAATATTAATTTGTCCAACTATTTTTGTATTTTTTTTTGGCCAATTCTCGATCGTTTGGTGTACGATCGATGGTCGTACGACGAAAACTATCTATTATCGCCCGATGTCGAAAAATTGGGGGTCACGAATTCGGTTATTTTTTGGCCAGCGACGTTTCAGTGCAAATGTCCGCGCTCGTAACTCAAAGGCAAACGGTCCGATCGATTTGAAATTTATAGGGCTGGAGTGCTATGGTAGTGGCTCACAAAACGGTTGCCATGGCAACGGAAAAAAGAAAATCACATAAATGGCTATAACTCCGGTTCTAATCAATATTAAATCTTCAACCTCTTTTTGTATTTTTCTTTGGCCAATTCCCAATCGTATGGCGTACAACCGATGGTCTTAAGACCAAAACTCAATTATCGCCTAATTTTAGTGACTAAATCTGAAGGGCGAGGGTCTGCAATCTCTGATTGTCTCGTTTTTCTATGCAAATTATGTCTGTTTATCTCATATTTTGTCAGTATATTCCACTATCATTCTTCACTTATTGCTTATTATTTCATATCATTTCATTTCAAGTTGCTGAATAAAAAATACCCTATCCTATCCTATCCTATCCTATCCATATTAATAGGGGATTCTATTCAATAATACATGTTTACAAGTTATCTCCGGAATCCTGTTATCAAATATTAATCAGCAACATTGTTTGAAAATGACATCTTTGAATCGATCTAAAAATAAATGGCTTGTTGACATAGTTTGGTTGCAATAAGATGTAGTTTCCTCCGAATATCATATCATCATTACCTGGTAACTGCTTCCAAACAATATAATTGATCAGGGACGCAGCAAAACTCACTGGCGAAATATATGTTCAATGTCATACTTTTCTTTGCTAACACCAAAACTAATATGACTGTCCGATACGCTTTGTCTAAAATTAAAGACCTTATGATTTTATCGAAATGAGACGATCATACGTTACATACATTACTGTTGAAGGACATCCTATTATATTGATATAGAAAATCATAACATAACAAATATAGTGTTCGTTTCATACGACTTGTTCATTGGCATAGTTCATAGTTTGTATTTCCCGAATTCGGGAAATCGGCAGGTGAATGAAACTCGTAAAACGGGGGAAAATGAGTTAACTATGAGAAACTTTGATCAAAATGACTGCAGCAATATCCCACGAGGCCGCAGATTTATAAACATGATATATCTCTGAACATCAAAATCGTCTATATTCATGAATGAAAGCTTCAACGAGATTTTTTACTGGCATCATACGGATTTAGACTATTTGTTGCATGCTTCTCGATGCGTTATTTTGATTCTAACACTAAAATGTATTGACAAGAATTCGTGGATTCTGAAACGAAAGTTGTGCAGACGCTGTGCAGGGATTGTAACCAGAGTCAGCATACTTTTTGCCGAAGTTCGGGGGCGTCGGAACCAAGGGGTTAAATGGGGGGGGGGGGGGGGTTAGGCTGCGGATGCACATCATATCGTGATGTATTACCTATCACAATATATCTATATTCGGAAATTTCGAAAGTTTGGCCCCCTCTGGAAAAAATATCAGGTACGCCCCTGTATATTACAGAATCAAAGTACATGTACATACTGAATTGACTACAAATCCAAATTGATTGCACACAACAAAGTACCTTTCACTGACATTTTTACAATGATCTTAACTTCAAACAATAACATACACCATAAAAAAGCTACCCTGTTGTTGCGTGTAATCCTTGAAGGATTAGAAAGGACATCATGACCAGGTCCTATTCTTATTCAGTAAGACATCTCTCAACGATTGATCTTTCCTACTGACCTGGAGTGAACGTTTGGTATATTCGTTATTACCTGGTTGTGTCAGTAGGCTCACCTTTGTCATTAAAAGTGCAAATGATGAATATTCCAAGTGTGATTTACTTTTGTACGAGAACTTGCAACAAGTAATGTTTTTATTGCTAAAAAGTATGCGTACACAAAGGTCGAAGGTTGGGCGGTAGAAAAAGCAAAAACAACACGTTTTCATATAAATGGACACACTACTGCTGATAATTCGAATTCTTTCAACATGGTAATGTAGAGTCTTGTGTTGAATTAAAATTGTCAAACCTGTCCAATGTCTGCTTTGAATTTCTTTGGAACACAGGCCAAGAGGAATAAACTTAAGATCACCACCTCACAGACCTCATAATTCTGTATTTCATTCGTGACTTCTTGTATGATCGGTTACCATTCCTTCATTTTCTTCAATAAAAAATATAATGTTATTTTAAACCAGCAGTTGATATCTTCAACATGATATATTTCAATTCAATTTGCAATGTGGTTATCTATTTGTTAACCCCCACATTTTCGTGATGATTTTTGTTCTAATTTTGTACAAGCACGATCACTTATACAATCTGTTAGATGTACAAAGACGGAATGACCGTTAGACACAAAATATATGTCACAAAACCCTGAATGTTATCGGTGATATGTCATACTGTAGAGAAGAAACCATTAGAAGAGCATCAGTGTATACATTCTATATATGTTGTCCATATACTGTCCAATAATTTGGACATGTGCTTACTGTTATGGGACTTGTATTTTGAGCTAAACGTATCAAATGATTTACGTTAAATTATTTTTGCAATGGTATTTGCGATTGTTTGTCTACATGATATTGTATGTCGAGCTCACGACACCAGACACACTCAACACAGACATTGCAGAACTCTCAGGGTTCTATTGCATAGTCTGTTTGTGTGTAACATCTCTTCCATCGAATGTCCTGATGATACTATCCTCATATTTCAATTGATTTGATGCTTGAAGTTCCATATAAATGCTTTGCAAACAAAGCTCATGTCATGTCTCCCAAGACAATATAGCTGACTTTCCCGACATCTTTGAGAAGTTTGACGATACAACGGATGTGGACGAACACCAACAGATTCATCACGAGTACTTCTATTTTTAGTTTTTATTCAATGACATGGAATTATGACTCTGCAACAATGTATACAGGTTTGACATGGAACAACACACACCACGATTGACGAACACTCGATCTCGCTCACAAGGTTATCAAACCACATCCTTGACTCTCACACACCACCCCTTCAGGGGCCGTGGATTATGTCACATGATTGTGACGTCACGGCTAGTCCCAGGTCCATTCTATCCGCAGTTTGGGGAATTTGTCGGCACAGGCGGCCAGACACACATTCTTGGAAGGCGCTGGAGGGAAAAAACGAGTAGTATTAAACAATATCAGCAGTGGTATAAGTATAATTGAATATATAAAATGATACTTTTGTTTGAGTGCGAATTAAGCGAAATATCAATTTTCAATTCACCAGTTTTCGTTAATTATCATAATATTGTGACCAGAATATTCACATCGAAAAATCATATATATATATCTTGCAAATAGAGCATTACAATCAAACAATATGACATATGATGATTTTGTGAGATGTTGCGGTTTCTAAGATTATCTGTATTAACAACTTATGGGTACTGCGTGTGATACTTCTAGTTAAAAGTATGCCAGGGTCCGTTATCACTCATTAGACTCTATAAATGACTGAACTGCTTAACTACGGTCTCCGGAATATACTCTGGATTACCCTCCTGTGTGTCGTATAATGGTAGTGACATAAACATACAAGGAGATTATAAATTGGAACACATCTAGCCAAAGAGTCAATGGGATGCTTAGGGGGTATAAAACCGTGTGGCCCATACTCATTAAAAGAGAGTAGATGTCGTTTCCATGGTGACATTTACCAAGTATCAGAGTCAGCAGGATAATATGTTCATTATCATCCATTGTTGTTGTAAATTTCGATCTATACTGTAAGCATGAACATCTGAAGATCTCCAGATAGTAGGTGACAGTCACGACCATAAGGATTTGGGAATTATTAGTAGCTAAACTTTTAGGAATATTTGATCAGTTCATGAGCTTTAAATAAGTTAATTTGTTTGATAACACACTTACGTTGTTCGTAGTACGTTCGCAGATCCGAACAACATCGGACACATTCGTGTAAGGTTCCCTTCTCTGAAACGACAAAATACCACAGTATCTATGAGACATGATCAAAACAAACAACATTCACATTCGACTATGAGACTAATTATAAAATGTTAATAGAAATTAACTAAGTAAACTTGGTTTTAAACACAATATGACAATACTGCATCAACAACACTAAACTTCAATCTTGCTTTATTATGCATTCCTGGATTCTCTTTAGAACATCGTTGCTATTATTCGTATTCACTGTTTCATTCTTATCATGTTCGGCCTCATTCATAAAATAAAAGTGAATAATGGGACAAATGATTTCTCATCAACAAGGTCATTTCACCATACACGAGCTGGCTGGTTGGCATTCATGAATTTGCAAAATGTGTAACAACACAATGCTGATTTTTCTTCCCAGACCAGTTTTTCTTTCCAGATTCACAATCGTGAAATAGCAATGATGGTGTGTGCGTGGCTTACAAATCATATTACATTGGTCAACTGATCGATCATTTTTCTCTATCGCATGTGCTTTCTCGTGACAACAGCCAGTGCCAACTAGGGATTTCATCACAATACGATTGAATCCCCAGCATTCTATTTCAGAGATTATCTTTTCACAATGCTGAGGATTCAGTACATTGGTCAAAATAAATTCTTGATATTGTTTAGTCCTGTTGTTTGGGTCTGTTTCCAATGTTGTTATTATTTTCTCGGGGTTTTTTTATTGACCGAATCATAATATTGATCTTTTTATTTGTTCGTGTTCCTTGTTGTATGTTTTATTGTATGCTGTTAGGAAATAAATTAATTGATTTATCCAACGCCAAATGTAGTATTTATCTAAAGTCAATTGTAGTGAACTAGATGATCCAAGTTATCTGGAGAAATTTGAACATTTTGGCATGTATTTCTTTGCAAAGACTTAGAAGACAAATACAAGCCAAAAGTGTTCTTAGTTTTGTATGCAATTGACTCTGAACATTTGCACATGAAATTTCCGTCCAGTCCATCACTTTTCACACCAAAAACATACATTCCAGCAGCGACGCCCTACTTCCCCTCACCTGTCGGTGACATTCTAAGACCAACGGACGAGCCAAGACAAAAATACCCTTTCATGATCAGAGACAATATGCTACTGGCATTTACGGCTACAGGTAATGGGCTGAGCACTGATAGACGGGATGAATCACTGGCAAGTGACATTCTACTCGAAACAAACAGGATAATGGACACCGAGCTGCTTGACGAAGTTATCAGATATCAGAAGGAGGGTGATAGCTAAGGAGATATACTATCACAAACTTGGAAGGTTCATCTTCTACAGTGGCAACTGACATTCAACGAATAATCATCAAATCATATCACTACTCCCGACCTGTGATAATGCCCACGTCTTAATTTCCCACTGCAAATTAGTTTATTATATAGAGCAAGGGTGAGTATCTACCAAATAAGCTCCCGTTGAGGTCTCCATGCAGAGTCCTTCAAATTTATTTTGTGTGTGATGTTATAACCTTCTTTAAACGTTTGTAATTATGACTGATTGTCGGGCGCCTTCCTAAAAGTACCTTAGCTCCTCTTCAAAGGAATCAAAACCTCACAGCTAAGATAATTCTGAATTGGTCAAGATATGACAGCTCTATTGCAGGTCTCAAAGAGTTACACATTCTACCTGTTGTTGTTCGAGCCGAGTACAAAAGGTTAATTCTGGTATTCAAATGCCTTCATGGGCCTAGCCCCAGATATCTGACCTCCTCTTTGTCAGTCTGAAACCATAGCCGTACCACAAGACGTTCAGCCAGAAACTAACTCCATGTACCATTCACCAAATCCTCCACATTTACTGACCGTTCATTTAGTGTAGCTTGACCTCGTTTCTGGAATGCTCTTCCAGACAACCTCAGATCACTTATCAGCTTGTTACATTCAAGTCAAATCTTAAAACCCACATCTATCACAGAATATTTGACAACTAACTCATAATCTACCATGTTCCATTGTAAAGCGCCAAAGAATGCACTCTTTCGAGCGCTATACTGAGTCACATAAACATAGAGAAACATAAACACTAGAGAAATAGGTGAAACCAATATAAGTTAATTCCAAAAACAGAGTGCATTCGGTTTGAACGAATCATATTGTCAAAACGTAGCAACAATCAGGGTGAAGTTAGTATCTCTGCAAAATGCATTTTATCACTATACATCAGTATGGTTCCTTATTTCTGACACATTTATTATAATTTCTCTGTAAAATGTCATATAAATGTTATAAAACACACACGAAGCTTCTCATGTATTTCGTGCCACACGGAAAATGTTCACTGTGTGGAGCAAATGCATTCTTTGTGCGGCGAATGTTCTGTACAAAGAGCAACGTGGACCACATGGATCTTCCATGGAGAAAATGGTTCCATAAGGATCATGTAAATTGTTATGCATTCATACATTCTGGGAAATAGAAAACAATATTTGTTGTGTGTGGGAAATGTTTGATTTTCTGAGGAAACATTGGCTGTAAGCATGAAACATTCACAACATACAAAAAGCTATTATAATTAGACGTTCGCTATGTGTAGAAAACATTGTTTCAATACTGTTTCAATATTTCCAGTAAGGAGGTTTTTATTCCATCCTCTGTGATATATTGAAATGCAAGAAGCAACAATCCATATTCAGCAGAACTTGCACAATTAGTGAAGTCTTCCGTCCCACACATCTCGCGTTTCGTTGGTTAAAGGAAGAAATAAACGTTTTAATTGATTGCATATCACACGACTTTCAGATGATTGATTGAATGTGACACTCCGCCATAATTATTTCTATTATGTGATGTAAGCTGTTCACTTTTTTTCAAATTAGTTCGTATATTTGATGTCACTTCGGTTGTTCTACACTCCTAGATAATGATGTGTGTTCATGATTGACCAACCTAAAAGCTCCCAACCCAAGGTCCGATCAAGTTGCATCAAGGATGACAAGCAAGTGAAAAAGGACGGAACCTCTGGTGCTTCAAAACGACACGCAAAGCTCTCGCAGTTGGTCAATAAAATCATCACCAGCGATCGACCGATTGCAAGAAGTAGAAATGGATAGAAAAAGTAGAAATGGATACCGACAAACAGACAAATTCATAGTCCAAGACCGAATCCATGACGCATTTTACAAAATCAGTGTGAGTAGTCAAATCAGAGTGATACCAAAGTATCAAAGTCAAAGCCATGTGAACATCACAGACACCCAGCCAGCTGAGTGTGAGATCAGGTGCCCCGGAAGAGTGAGCATCTCCTGCCCCGCATGCGACAGCCGCTGTGATATCCACACTGGCATATCGAGAAATATATGCACTAAGCTATGAGGATGGGATCATATCTTCCATCATATATGTGACAGACTTGGCGTAACCTTCAACCAGATCATAATGACGACCATAAAACTTCTTGAATGTCAACCTCAGCCTAGGCATTTGGTATTCCTGTTTGAGCAGTTCCGTAGTCAGAACCTGTGCTCTAACTATAAATTCCTGGTATGCTGAACATGCTCTAGCATAACAGATTAACTGGAACACGTAGACGCCATAGGCTGGTGATGTTGGGATATTACTGCTCAAGACAGGAAAGTTGATAATTGGAAAATCAATCGTCACGTTTGTCATATAACCTTGTACACAATTTGTCCTTATGGTCAATTTCGAAGTGATGATCAAGCATTGCTGGAATAAAACCAAGAACTACCTATTCTTTGGGACAGAGTTCGAAGACGTGAGCATTAGTCTACAAAGCAGAAAGACAACCTGCCGAGTATACCTGATGAGTCGCCTCCAGAATGACAAGGGTCTGCTGTGAATGAAAGGAGAACTGTCAAGTAAAGAACAACCTAAACTTTGATACCAATGATTTACGCTCACATTTGTTGATGTATTTTTCCTGTTACTTCCCTGATGACCAATAATCAATTCATCAATAGCGGGGTCAAAAAGACCATTCCAATGCCGAACCATAACATGAAAATGCAATGAACAATGGTAAAATCTTATGGTCAAGTGATGAACACTAAAGAAACAGGATATGCCCAGTGTTTGATTGTTCAGCTATATATAAAAGAGCCAGCTCGAATGATCAGATCTTCCAACGGATCTAGCATATACTCATATCAGTTTCCATATGACATTGTGCCTGTAACAGGCGCAATTGAGACCGTCTAACATCAGTCATGATGTCATGAGGAAGAAAGGCGCTGCCGGGATATAGTAAGCCCAATTGCACAATATCGATCGGATTATATCCTGAGAGAACAACAACCTGATCAGGAGGTACTATTCAATCATACATTTAAGCAGGTGTTATTATTGGAAGCCATCCATCAAATGAGAATGAGTAGCGTTGTTTGAACATGACGGATGTTTGACATGTTGATTCAGTTTGGCGGAAATTAAAGCTGGTCCCTCCCAGTGTTATTCACCGTTTTTTTTTTTAGGTCACCGGGCCTATGGTCCGATAACCTATTGGCATGGCGTTGCGTCCGTCGTCGTCCACATTTTTATCGCTTTTCTCTACGGGCGAATTTTTCTGAAATTTTGCCCAAAAATGCCTAAAAATATTTCAAGAAGGAGTTATTATTTTTTGTTGTTGATATTTTCCCAATTATTTCAAAATGGCGGCCATTTTTGACGAAAAATGGTCAATTTTGGGCTATGATGGCCGTTTTCTCAAAATCTGTTCAGTAACTGTTTTTCTCATTGATGCATAACACTCCTATATATACCCCTGTGATTTGTATAAGTTTCGCTGCCCTTGAATCGCTCGATGTGGGCCATTTTGGCCCAAACTCGGCCCAAATGGGACTTTCCCATGTTAAATTCTCCTATGCTGTATAATGGGTCACATTATGCCATTTCACTTAATATTGAGATTAGAGACTAGGAATCAATTGTGGACATATAGGAAAGGATATATGCTGAATATTTTCGTGACCTTGAATTTGACCTCTGACCTTAGTTTCAAGATCAGAGCACAAAATGGCTTATACCTCGCTTATTATCGACTTTACAGCTTAGGAATCAATTGTGGACATAAAGGAAATGATATATGCCGAATATTCTGATGACCTTGAATTTGACTTTTGACCTCATTTTTAAGGTCACAGGACAAAATGGCTAATACCTCGTTTCTTATCGACTTTACAGCTTGGGAATCAATTATGAACATACATATAGGAAATGGTATATGCAGATTATTGTCATGACCTTGAATTTGAGGCCATTTTTTTAGACGTGGAAGACGTATTAGACAGTTGCAGGAAAACTGCTATCTGCCACTAGTAAATTGCTCACAGTGCTGTATGAAGGAGTAGGGTTCACATCGTTGGCCGCACCCGGGGTTCTCCCCATGAGTAGACGTCCCAAGAAATTGAGATGTCTGCCTTCGAATGAAGGATCGTTCTGCCTAACCATGATACGTTCATGTGCTCACATCGCGTAAGTGAACCTACCCCCTACTACCGGACCTCGGTCCAGGGCCGGAGTGTGTACAAAAAGCAGATGGATAATTATTCACCAGCCAGCGGAATCAAATCTGATGATGTGGAGGATCATGTCAATTGAGAATCAGATCTCGTCGAAAGGTTTTGGTGGCGAATTTTACGACCCTGAGTGCACATGTAAATGAGCAGCTAATGGAATCGGAGCGTGGTGCAACTGGTGATGTGGATGATTATCAGGGCGATGGAAAACCCATTCATTATTTGACAATGGAGTACCATTCTGGAACTCTGCTGGTAAATAATGAATTCATCTCTAAAACCGGGTTGAGTTCTTGCATTCACAAATCATAACATACTATTATTGTATCCCATGTTTTGTCAACTCGTGTTCCCGATTGTACAACCATGCTGGTTTGGACGCCATGTTAGG
The DNA here is from genome assembly GCA_949152475.1 of Terebella lapidaria. Classification (NCBI taxonomy): domain Eukaryota; kingdom Metazoa; phylum Annelida; class Polychaeta; order Terebellida; family Terebellidae; genus Terebella; species Terebella lapidaria. Next base: position 4,434,853 of record OX424562.1, on the reverse strand, counting down.
GGGTTGGGGGATAGTTTTATATAGCGCATAATACAATCTCTTTTCATGGTAATGCGACGTCATGTTAATGAGACAACAATTTAATGTTAATCTTGACTGAATATATTAAGTATGAAAATGTGAAAAAATGAGGCAATGAAAGATAACATGATATATCATTGAGCCCGTGCTCCCTGACTATACAGCTATCACAAAAGAAATCATGACCAGGACCCAATCGTATTCAGTAAAATATTCCACAATGACTGTTTATTTCCCATTGACCTTTTAGCCATACAAGAAACACTTGAAATTATGTGAAAAAAACATTCACGTCCGAAGTATCGGGATATATTTGAGGTAATCCACACTAAATTTACCGTGGTGATGTCCATGGAATATTTGTATGTAATGGTGCAAACAAAATCTTGTGATGTTCTTGTACATGTATTTATTGACGTGTATTCATCATCAATATATTAACACCATATATATATATATATATATATAGATTTCATCCGCTTGTTTGCAAGGTTCTCCAATATCGGATATGCTGGATATCTTTTGGGCGTTTCCTTGATGGAATGTGTCGCATATAACTGCATCGTTGACAAAGAAAGGCATATTGTATAGCACATCCTGTATATGTATGTAATGATGCGGACAAAAATCAACAAAGGAAAGAAAAAAATGTGTGAACTGGATATTTGATAACAACACTGTAGATATATCAATTAATTTGAATGCCAGAATACTGATGAATGGAATCATGTATGGCATAGTGAAAAAAATGAAATTAGACATAGACCTAACTTTTTATGGTATTTTCCTGAACATTGGAAAAAAACAGAGTTTCTTTGATTACCCAAATTAAAACGTAGAGCTAAACAAGTAAAATTTAATACAACAAAAAACCTAATTTAGATGCCGAATTGACAACATTCTGATAAAGCAAAGATGAGAAGAGAACAGTTGGGGACGATCTTAATATAACATGTAAGATAAACAACAGATATGTATGTATCGACATGTTTTTTCCAATACCACTGTCAATAGCGCAAAATACTAGGCTTAGGGAATGTTCCAGTCGACACTATCGAAATTATTCCTATACATGTATTTCCAAACCGAAAATATAATGTCCAGTTAAAACAAGTGGTGTGATCGTTCATATATCATACTAGCAAAGTAATTCTGTACTTATTAAATCAGGTTTTTCAGTCCCATGTTTATCGCAGCTAAATCACATGTACGTTCGCTAATAGCCGTAATAATGAGCATGTAGTCTACACGTAGATACCATTAGGAGCACGATAACTCGCAGGTGTCCCTACCTGGACAGTTGTCGTAATCATACACACTCCTGAAGCACCACGAGTTGTCATGTGTCTTGTACGAGGTCACGCCGATATTTTCCAGACTTAGGGCTAGAAACAATGTCGTCAGAGCCACAAAACTTAGTTTGTAAAGTGATGCCATCTCCTTTTTTTCGTCGAATAAGAGGAAAATACTGAGTCTTCACGTGAAAGATTTAGTGATAGCCGCCTATTCGAGTGGACTAAGAATGACAGTGTTTCACAGCAGACGATCGTCTGGTCGCGTGCACGTGCAGTTACTTTGGCGCCATGAGAAACTGTCCGCTCCTGCAACAGTTTCAGTTGTCTGCTCGTCTCGCTCCCAGCTTCAAACACCAACCAATGAATGCGCTCCGTTCAAAAATCACAGTTCTTGTGGGGGAAGCTAGGAAGCGAGACACGTACATCACCCGGTGTGCTGCCTGTGAGACACACCTATCACGGTAACGCTGCCAATTACAGGTCCACTACCGGGTCCAGTGTGGGCGGCAAGCACGTGTAGTCAGGGAGTCAACTCTGTGATTAACCGAGTCTCGGCCCGGCCGTAATTGCTCGTGGTCATTATAGCGACTTAGCTGCTCATCAAATTGCACTTTCTTCAACTACTGACACAGAGAGGGAAGGGTCGGATCTATCCATTTAGCCTCATCCGAACTATCATCAGAACAGTGGGGAATTACAGAGATATATCTCTGCGGATATTCCGTTTTAATGACATGTTTGCCTCCAGACTGCAGCAGAAATGACCAGTCTTCCAAGGCAGTAACTCCATAGTAACAAACCCTACACCTCACATGGGTAACCCTGTTCATGCATTATGATACAGTATGTATCAACCTTTTAATAGTATCTCCAATACAACCAAATTTTGATGATGTCAATAGTGAGCTTGAAATGAAAATAAATGTACAGAAACAAAACCCGACCAAAGTTAGAGATTTTGAAATCTAAGATGGTTAATAGCCGGAAGGGCCGAAGTAACATTCGGCCATAATGACTCAGGGTCGCAGGCAGTAACATTCTCGTTAACAGTGATGTATAATGAACAGTGATATGTTAATAATTAAAGGGCATATGTGCTTGCTGAATCATCGCAATGTTGTTGCCAAAGGGGCATAACAGGCATGGCACTGCTCTGGCGTTAGAAGGTTCATTTCTCATATAGACCCTCAATATTATTATAATTTTGTAATAATTATGTATATGTGCCAAAAAGACCGTGTATTGCACATACGTTTTTTTGGCAGTGGAATAGTGGATCACAATAATAAAAATGCATAATACTGTAATTGCTAAAGTGGTGACCTGATTTTCCATTCTGTTGAACAACTGCTGGCCGTGTCACTGTCATCAGACTGAAAAAAGATATCTGGACAATCAAAACCAATTACAAAGTACAAATCTGTGATCCAAATGCATCATGCGTGTTTTTACTGCACCTTTCAAAGTCCAATGTGACATGGCGATGCTCGTGGTACTTTCCAGTACCCTTACAGTGGGATGACACAACATCGGTATATTTATTAACACATCATTGTGCTAACACAGTGTGATAATGAATATACCGAGGTATATTTATTAACACATCATGGTGCTAACAGAGTGTCATAGTGAAGATCAACAAATATCATGTTAGCAAATACGTCTTTTAGCAGTGTTTAGGTCGAGTAATTGAGAGAGAAGAATGAACGAGAATTGTTCGTTTTTGAACAGCATATCCGAGTACAAAGAAATCTACATCGAAAATCAACCTGGACAAGTGACTGGGATGACATACACATTGAAGTTTTTTTTAGAGAACGATTGGTATGTTCCCCGCATTAATAAATGATTGTGATCAAACACATATTATGTAGGCGACAATAGACCGCCATGGTGTTAATCTATCAATCTATTGCCAATTACATTGCGATTGTGCGATTTAAATTATGAGCCCCGTGTCAGTCACCAAAGCAACACCAGGAACATCAATGGAAACGGTACCAGAAACTTCATAACAGAAGCGACGCCAGGAACAAAAATGTAGCGACAACTCAAATATCCCATTAACAGTGATGGCGTCAGTAAGACTTGTGACACCAGTAGAAGATACGACCTCAGAATCACAAACGACGCCAGAAACACACATGCAAGCAACACCACAAACCCTGGTAACGGAAGTAATATCAGAGACCAAGGTTACAACAGAAACCCCAGGAAACACTTAGTACTCCCGTTACGACAGAGGAAACCATGTTTACAGAAGTAACATCCGACGCAGCTGGCCAGAATCAATATGCAATAATTATAAACACTCACCAACATGGAAATGATAGAACCTTCATTTGACAATCAGTATGACTCGAGTCACGAGCCCCTGTTGAGTGAATGGGAAATGGCAAGGGAGAGAGCCAGCCAGCCAGCACAGCAGTTACTGTAGGTTATATTATTATTATTCAGTGAAAGATGATGTTTTAATCTATGAAGGCAGTATCATGGTACCAAGTAGGTTAGATTGCATGGGGTCAAATGTAATAAGTGTAAGGTTTAAGCACAGAGGACGGATAATGTTTTGCACAATATCGGGTTACTGTCACCCCGATAGAAGAATTTCGTGTATGATTGTCAATTTCCTTTTTTTATATATTCATGACACGGTTTTGAAATGTGATTAAATTATCATTTCCGTATTTTGGAAAGTGAAAGCCTGTCCGTCCGCCCGATCTGTACCTTATAGTATTTTTACGAACATGCAATTATTTTGACAATGGCCTCCTCCCATCGTCATCCCGCCGGGCGCACACGCAAACTGCAAGGTTTTATATCAAGGCATATTTTCCTTTTACCTCAGGGGCCAGTGGGAAGACAGTAATATATTACTACACTGGTCCCACGATTCACATACTAATTCGTAATCTAATCCCTATCTGTAAGGCCATCTGACCTAATGATTTTCGATGTCTACCTATATATCTGATGTCTTTAATTATTGATATGTATTATAATGTGAATTGTGAATAAACTATCACTATCACTGTCGAGTCACTTCAGCGCAAAAAAAAGTGAAGGCAACGGTCACCTGGGCCGATGTCCACAAACCACTGACATCTTGTAGCAAATACACGATAACAATCTCCCCAACTCTTCCTGTTAACCTATTTGCAAGGCCCACGCGCCAGTAATAAGCAGCTAATAGGTCGTACCCGTTTCATAATTGTGACTGACATATAGCCTATTACCTTTCTAGAACTCTGAGCATTGTAATGTCTGTAGATTCAGTTTTTGGTAAACAACAACATTTAGTTATCCATTAGATATAGGGGTCACGGCTAATTGATCATTCACGCCAAAGCTGACACGGAATCTCGGACACTACAATGGAAGGAGAGATCTACTCGAATATATATAATTCTTTGTGGCCCGTGGGCAGAGTGTTTTCTGACACAGAGTCTGACTCATAAACATCTAGCAACGGTATTGTGAACTTTCGCACAAGTCAGAACCTGCGAAAGTTTGCAATCTATGGTCAGAGGGAACACACTGATCGGCACATTGTCGGCCCGAGGGAGGGCGTGTACGAGGGAAAACTGTGACATTATTGATTGACGATATACATGCATTTCTTTTCAATTCAAGGACATGTTATTGAAATGTTATCAGAATGTCATAATTTATTGATTGATTATTTCATGTTATTTATTAATAGCTTCGAAACGACGTGTGTATCCGACGTGTGTATCCGATTTCAACCTACAGAATACACCTTTGAAAATATATTCATTTGTTTATCTATTTATTATCTATATATTTGTTTTCTTCATGTTTATTTTATAACAATAAAAATATATATATTCTTTTTCCTCTTTTGTTTCTTTCTATGATTTTATCGTATGAGCGGCACTTAATTAATCTGGATGTTTTTTTACTGGCATCCACATGTCTGGGGCTGTGTCAACTTTGGCTGCCTGCCATGAGTATTGGGCGAGTACAGGTTGTAGGATATATGTAGGAGAACATGTATATCACTCCCTCCCCTATAGCATAAATTTTCATTTTTAATTGTTCGGGTTTTATCTACATCCGTTTGAATTTCCGCGCCGAGTTTAGTGTGTATTAATTTGTATGTGCATGTTGATAAGCTTCAGTAACGACAGAACAATTATTTCTCTTTTGTGTTTATTTATGGATACTTGTTCGAGTACAGTCAAGTATCAACAGGAATGGCAGGCCAGCTCAGGTGTCAATGGAAGAAAAGTGTGGATCACTTTCGAAACAGAAAGTCTGATAGAGGCTTGGGGGAGCAACGAAGTCATCAGAATATTTGCAGGAACAGGGAAAAGCCTATCAGGAGATCTTTCAAAATTTTGCTTCAAGATTTTTTCAAACCGGACGCTCCAGCAAATAATAGAGAAAATTAAACGTTTGAAGAAATTGCATCATCAAGCAAAGGTAAGTTCAGCGAAATATATAAGGGTACTAATAATAATACAACCAACATAACAACCAAACATAACTTACTTTCAATGAAAAAAAAAGATTTGCATTGAGGCGAAACTAACCGTTACTACGACAGCACCAGGAAGGCACACGACCTGTCCAAGAAGGTGATTATCTTTTGACAGACATGCTGCGCCGATTACTAGCACGGTACGCCGATTACTAGCCGCAAATAGGAAGAGTGAAATCCTCCTCAGAGATCAACTTGAATATTGTTTGGTTGAATGGACCATGGAAGCCACATATGTTAGAAAAGAAAGGGTTGCGCCAGTTGGCTCTATGGACTGAAACCGTCAGTCGTCGTATGGTTTGGAGGTATGGATTCCAACTGACCAACAAAGGTTTCATACCTAAATATCTTGAGGACGCCATGATTACTTACCATGATGATTAGATATATTTTGTCATTTACAACATGTGTTTGTTCTCACTTATGTTGTTATCTTTTGTAGTTCATGATGGGAATATTATTTGCTTCACATAAATTGACACATCCTCAAATCAGGCTCAGTAAATGACATTGTATGCAATTCTCAAAAGCAAGTCAAATTCTTATTTTAGAAAATAACGTGTTTCAGGGGAAATTCCAGATTCGTGAGAAATGCAGTATTGATCTCATTATGATGCGAATATCCTGACTTGGTTCCAGTACGTGTAGGTGCATTTTTTCTACAGTGATGAATATTAGCATTATTAGATCTAATTATGAATGGAAGTGAAATCACACAGGTGAAAGTGTTACTTCATGTTACTTCATGTGTTACTGGGTGAGCATCATCAGAGATCTGAATCTTGTTGCATAGACCCAACCAAATTGAACAACGCCGCATTATGTGCACATCACTCAATCAAAACGATTGAAGAACTTGCAGCACAAATGCCCGAAACCAAGGTCTCCTCAGTCATAGATGCCAACTCTGAATGCTGGAAGATTGGACGAGATGAACACGGGTCCATACTGTGCACATTCAACTCTCCATGGGGGAGATCTGGCTTCACTCGACTGCCGTTTGGCATCACAACAAGCGGCATTCAACGAAGCCATGCAAGACATATTCCAAAACATGGAAGGCAACTAGTGTGTACGGCATTCTAGTTTACGGCCAGAACGTTAAGGAGCACAACAAAAGGCAAGACTGAGTTCTCAAACATGCCAGAAAAGTAGGTCTGACACAAAAATTGGTCTGACACAAGTCGAATATGTGGGTGATGTCTTCTCTCACAAAGGTCTCAAACCATTCCAAGAACAGATCTGAGCAATACAAGACATCCACATGCAAACATGATGTACAGCGCTCTCCAGAAATTCCTACAAAACCTTTGACAGGAGACAAACCACTGAGATGACTACTCGGAAAGTGGAGTGGTCATGGGGACCAGAACAGGAACAAGCTCTCCAGAAGCAAGAATGGCTTGGCTGCAGTGATCACACAGTATGGACACCCAATCATATATATGGCTCCAATGCACTTGATAGCAAACTATGCAATAATAAGAAAATAACTCTTAACCTTCTGCTTTTGCTGCAAGAAATTCCACGAGTACATATACGACAAGAAAATCACCATGGAAACCGATCAATACGGTAATAAGTATCCGCTAGCCATCATGACGGAGCCGCTCCACGCATGCAAAGAATGTGAATGAGGCTGCTACGCTATGACCTGAAACTCATTCACAAACTTAGCGAAGAGACTGATATGTTATATCGAGCATTCATCAGTGAAACAGATCCCTCCTATCCCTTTGCGACGGAATTGAAGTCAACATGGTTCATATCAGCTAATAAACAAATGCAGCAAACTGCGGAGACGACATTAGAGCTCGAGCACATCATCAGCATCACAACAGTTTAATGTATCTTACACAACGCCCCCACCCAACCCCCCGCAAAGAAAAGCTACCATACCCTAACTCACATTATTCCAATTCATTCCCGTATATTATGATTCATTCATATTCCTAAAAAGTAAACATGTATTTTGAAATTGTTCAATGAGACAAGGGGGCCTGCTGAAATAATATGTAAATAAATATCCTTAAAAATTTTGGGAACTATGAGGAATGTCTGCATCTGATATCATGATATAGCCTAACACTGGGCAAATTAAAAGACATATTCAAAATCAAAAGGCTTTGCAACCCAGCATGAAACACTTTGTCATGCGATAAAATACATCAAATTAGGTAAATGTAGCCGTAAATGAATGTAGCGTTCATAAGAAGTGGCCGTGGCGCAACGCACTAAGTCGTTCGCCCGCTGCTGAAGGGAATTCAATGTTCGTCGTTGGCGGGTTCGAGCCCCGCTCTCGGCGATCAAAATTCACTCAGCAGATCAAGGGTTACCCTCACTTCTCAGTCCGTCGGCCTGGAGCGGACACTAATATGGTGACCAGGTGATACATTGTAGAATGCTGCACTCGGTGTATCGGCGGTGGTGAAGGGGCAGAAACCTAGATCACTAGGCGTACCCGGATCTGTCATGGGCCGCGCTACAAATACCCATCAATGCAGTACACCAGAAAATCCCGTCCATACACTACATACATACACGGGAACCAAAAATATGCCAGGCGCTGCACTGCCACCAATATATCGCGGACCAAAGTTGGTCGGATGGTGGTAAGGCAAGTTCCCTTACAGGGTTACGTCAGTATAATCTATCTATCTATCTATCTATCTAACGCCAAAGAAGGCTACACGCAAGCTTACATGTATGCATGCACGGATTGCTGTACAGAAAATTGTGTGCTCCAAAATACGCATCATTGCCGAAAAATTCGCTTTGCATTCTGGGAACTTTCCATCGGCTCCGCCATTTTGAACGTTTTTCAGACGACCCGAGCATTTTAAGTAATGCACTCAACACATCGGTTTATGCCTTATATATCTGTGGAATATTCAAAGTTTGCTATCAATTCGATAGATTTTATGTCAAGGACGAAGAAAATCCTCATTTGAAGTAGATGTCTAAACTTTTACAAGCCAAAACGGGCGTCGACAGGTGGGCATGAAGCCTCCATGAAAAAAAGTCAGCATATAGACATGTAGAGAGTTGGGGGCTTCGCCCCAACGCTCTGATGTCAAAAAATCACACTGTTCCGCAAAGCAAGTGCAAAGAAAATGAAGAAGAAATAAAGTTTAACGGCACTTTGGGCTCAAGAAGGCTATTTCAGTGCCAAACGAGGAAGCAAGTGCAAAGGAGAGTGTAACGGTAGTAGTTCCGTTATGATAGTAGCCGATAATATCAAGATCATAATGTATGACGCTTTCACCCAGTAACGGAGTGTTTCGTTGTTTAGAGAGTCTATACGCTTTATGCGGCATTGTTGATTTGGTACCAGCGCCATCTTGGGAGAAATTGAGCGGCGCATTTGATTTGTGTCCAAACTCCATATTTGTGTCTAATTTTAATCCAAACTTTATTGTCAATACTTGATTATTTTCAACCCATTTATGCGGTAAAGAGGTAATAGTTTACTAGTGCTGTATATTACGCAAATATATATGTGTGTCATGTTCATTGTTTGTATTCGCTTGATAAAATATTAGGCAGGTATTTCGCTGACCTTCAGGCGGCCATGTGCTTTTCATAAAATACAATCTCGAGCTATGGTTTTCAGATCTAATAGTAATTTGGCTAAATATTATTATCAGCAACCTTGACACAGTATACACTTGTACTAGAATTCATACTAGCTTTGATTATTATTGTCAACAGCTTGCCATTCATGAGCTTGATTGTTTGTCTGTTTACACAGTTTGCACGGTGATGATCATGGTGATGTCTGAATAAAGCCATGAAGTGACCAGTCGAGACTTCTTTCATTATATGGGGCTGGAAATAATAGTGAAAACTGTTGGACCAATACGACTGTCCGAGACCAGCACAGTGAACTTCTACGAAGACGTGACGTGGATCGGTTGAACCTGGGATGGGCTCGCGATGACAACAAATACAAGATACACTTGACTGCATCATAAGGAGCCGAAAGAACATTCGAGATCCGGACCAAGCCAGTCTTCAGGAGATTCGCAACGTGTCATCAAATATATTGTATATTTGTTGTCATTTTGTATATATGCATCAAATTGCATGCTCAATTGATTCGTTCTCGAATGTTTGATATATATGTTGCACTTGTAAAACACACACACAATTTAATTAAGATCTATTGAATGTCACACAATATTACATATGCATGCTTTAGATGTTTATTGTTAAACTCAAATGCTCACACACGAGCCATTACGTAAATAGGTGTTCTCTGTCTGCATTTGTGCTCCCGTTTCCGTGGTAATCTGTTGTGTACCATCTGTGTAATAACTAGAGTTCAGATAGATCTATATATTTATATCTTGTCATTGTACCATTTGGGTTTGACCTTCACACAATGAGTTCACAAGATCCCATCAAGTCAATTTCAAGCAAAGACTCGACCATCAGAGAAGAAAAAGAACCTGAAGAAGATCAAAATGTGAACACTGTGGAAGATAATCCTCCGAGGAAGAGCATGCGACAGAAAACCCTCACAACAAAAATGAAAGATCTGAAGGAAGATGATCTGAAAAAGGAATTTGGAAAGGTTTTCAAGAGCTACTCCAAAGTTCTTACAGAGTATGAAGACAAATTGAGCCTAGAATGTACAAATAATGAACTATCTGAGATGAAGGACACACTTGATACTCAATTTGGGATTGTATAGCAGGTATACAACAATATGACCACAGTTCTGGGAGCCCCGGACCTTGGTATAAGGCGCTCCATGGACCAGATCCAAGCTGACCGTGATTTGTTAATTGCAGCCATACAAATTCGCCTGATTCCAGACAAGGCTCCTTCACGTCGTTCACGAAAATCCTCAACTTCAAGCAAATCAACTAGATCTTCAATTTTGGCTAAAATGTCAGAAGCTGCAGCCAATGTCGCAGCTCGTAAAGCAGAGCTGGAAACTGCAATGAAAGAGTCGGCTATGGAGGAAGAACTAACAGAACTACAAAGACAAGAAGCAATCAGACAAGCTGAGGCTGTGGCAGCAATGGAAAAGAAAAAGAAGGAAATTGAGCAAAAAAGAATATAGCGCATGCTGCAAATAGAAAATGCTCGCTACATGGCATACCAAAAAGTATTGGAACAAGAGGAAAGTTCGCCTTTATTCGTGAATCAGACTGTAAAACAAGCGACCCCAAAACAAGCGCCTCCTGTGGAAACAGTCAAGTCCAATACCACAGGCCAGACTAAATTAGAAACAGATGTCACTTCGTTTGCCGAGACACTTGCCTCGTCAATGGCGCTGTCACGTCTCCCAGCACCAGAGCCAAGCGTGTTTGAAGGTGATCCACTCAGATACAATGATTGGCGAGTCATGTTCAGGTCTCTTATTGAGGAAAGATGTACATCCGAACAGGACAAGTTACATTATCTGAGTAGATATGTAAGTGGAGCAGCAAAAAAAGCAATTAGTGGCTATCTTCAACTGAGATCCGCTGACGCTTTCGACAGAGCCAAATCCGTACTTGAAGAACGTTGTGGGGATCCATTTGTAGTGAGTGAGGCATTCCGTGACAAAATTGAGAAGTGGCCAAAAACACCACCAAGAGATAGTGCCAGTCTGAGACGGTTTTCTGATTTCCTGAATCAGTGCAAGGTAGCGATGGCGGAAGTCAGAAGCCTGGAAATCCTCAATGACACCCGCGAAAATCGTCGTATGCTACAGAAACTCCCAGAGTGGATCCAGAGGAGGTGGACTCGAATTGTTTATGATTCCAGAAGAATTGATGGTAAACACCATGCATTTGATGAGTTTGCAGATTTCATCAAGCAAGAATCTGATATTGCCTGTGATCCTATTGCGTCCGTTGACTCGTTGCGATCACATGCTGATCATGATAAGAGAAGACCAAACAGTACTGACCAGCGCAAGAGAATTGTGGGAGGAAACACTTTCACGACTAATTCTACAGAAAACAAACAACAAAAGAATGGAAAGACAAACTGCATTCTCTGCAAGCGGTCCTCTCATCATCTAGCTGTCTGCAAGACATTCGCCAAAAAATCTCATAGTGAAAAAGAAGAATTTGTCAAGAATGACAGCTTATGTTTTGCATGCTTGAAGCCTGGACACATGTCAAGACGTTGTCCTGAAAGAAGTAATTGTCAGCATTGTGACAGACATCATCCGACCAGTCTGCACAAAGACCAGGAGGAAACTAAAAACTCTGTCCGAGTTGTCTCCCCAGAATTACAGACACCAGCAGAAAATGCAGATCCAACAGCAACGGGTAATAGCTACAAGGTGTGCATCCAAGATCACAAGGCCACATCGATGATAGTTCCTGTATGGGTGTCCAAGCCAGGGAGTCCAAACATGGAGAAGCTAGTGTATGCCATGCTAGACACCCAGTCCGACACATCTTTTGTCTCAGCTGGGGTAGCAGACACTCTACAGATCCCGTTTGAAAGAGCAACATGGAAGCTCACAACGATAATGTCAAAGAACAGTGTGGTGCATTGTCGAAAATTCAGAAACTTGTGTGTACGTGCATTTCAAGCTGACAATCGAGTGACAGTTCCAGTGGCGTACTCGAAAGATTGCATCCCTGTCGATCGTTCTCACATCCCAACCCCTGAAGCAGCAATGAAATGGCAACACTTGCGAAAAGTTGCACAACATATTCCGCCTCTTCAGGATTGTGAAGTTGGCATGCTAATTGGCTACAATTGCGCTCAAGCACTGGCACCGAAAAGCATGATCACGGGAGAGGGAAACCAGCCATTTGCTGTCAAAACAGATTTGGGCTGGAGCCTCGTTGGATGTACCGACTTTGATGAGGACGACAGAGAAATCTTGAGTATAACGCACAAGACCATGATTAGTCAAGTACCTGAAGAGCTCCGTCCAACACTCACCAGTGAGTTAGCAAGTCCAGAAGCTCATTCCGCACAAACAGATGTGAAGCACGTGTATCGAACACATTGTAAGGAATACGTGACATATATCAGTGCATCATAACAATACAAACACAACCCCTTTAATTTTTATATCATATAATATTCTTTATATTGATGGGTACATGTTTAAGTGGGTTAGTCAGTTATCGGGTCAAGGGATGCACGTGCCAATAAACACACTGGCACTGGTCACAAACAACTAGACAATGTAGTATCAATGAACTTATATAAGTGGCAACTCCCCACATTATAGATGAGTAATATATATTTCTATTGTTCTCTGAGTGCACTAACTGTGTAATAAATAGCCCGCAGCATGAGGGGCTAGTGAGAGAGGCCACGAGTTGGCACAGGGCACATATCCAAACAACCGTTTGATGTAACGAACACAACGAGAGAGATTGGTTGTTAATAAACAATCTTCAACATCCTCGCCGAGTTCCGAGCCTGGTTCCTTTTTAATGTAAGACGACATCAGTACCTTACATTATTGGTGCCGTGACCAGGATACGGCTCGGTAAAAGAAGAAGAGTGAAATCGGCATCAAGAAGAGAAGACTGGAAACCAGGCAGGCGGCACGAAGAAGAGCGATGGCGAATCAAGACCTTGCCAACGCGGCCCAGGCCCTACAAGCCGCAGCCCAAGCTATCCAGCAACGACCGGACGACGATGGCCACAACCTGAGAGAACGCGTCCGTAGGGGCATCACTCTCGTTGGCCAGTGCGACGGGACGTCTCCAGACAACCTTCGCCTGTGGTTGCGGGCGATGGATGTCCAACACGCGCAGCTGAGACGAGAAGGAGCCTTGGCGGTCATAGACGCCATGGCTAAAGGGCGCCTCCAGGACGTCATAGAGTCGTATACCACCCAACGTCAAGCAGCCAGTGAAAATCGAAACGCCCGACATTGGGAGGAGCGTGCCGGCCCACCAGCCATCAGGGGTGTGAAGGAGAGGGTTCGTGCGGCACTCCTCGGTCCGCATGACTCGGGAAATCTACGACGAGAGCTTGCGCTACAGCACCAAGACGAGTTCGCCGAGGAACAGACTTACGCTACAAAATTTCAGCAGTTAGCAGCAGTAGCGTACCCACAACCCCGAGATGACCTAACGGAAGAGGTCCTCGTCTCGCAACTCGTCCGAGGTCTACGAGATCGGCAGCTGGCCTACGACATAACGGCCGTGCGACGTCCAGCCATGCTAGACGCAGCCGAGCTGGCGATCCGAGAGCTAGCAAAACTGAAAACAGCGTTGTCGCCGACCAAAGCCCCGAAAGTCACAGCGATACAAGAAAACGACACCGACGCGAAGCTAGCGGCGCTACAGAAATCGCTAGAAACCCTGACGACGGAGGCGAGCGGTTCAACAAAGAAGGGCGCAGCAGGACATGGGGGTAAACGGAAAGAATGCTTCTACTGTCGCAAACCGGGCCACTTCCAACGGGACTGCCGTAAGAAAAAGGCCGACGAGAAGCGTGCCCGAGACAACAAACAAACGACGGGAAACGCCAAGGACGTGGACGGACACCTCACCGACGTTTATGTGAGTACTGGGATCAATGATGGCAGACCAATTTTAGGTTCAGACTACTTGACCGCAAGGGGGGCCCTGATAGACTATACTACTAAGAAAATAACTATAGACGGCGTGGTTAGACCGTTAGTATACCCAGAGTGTAGTATAGCATCGTTAGAAATGGTTACACGTACAGTACAAGAACATGACGTGTTATTTGGAGATGGACAATCGCTACTTGAAATGCATGTAGAAGATAGACTTATGATACAGACTAGGGGTGAACCTATTTCTCAGCATGCCTACCGGGCACCAATAACAAAGCGCATTGTAATAGATATAGAGGATCTTAAATGAGTGCCCATTTGATATCAAATTTATTAAACGAGCCAAAGAACTTTTGCTTTTTGCGAGCCTTGGCGAGCAAAAATAAAAGTTCTTGGCGAGTTTAATAAATTTGATATCAAATGGGCACGAATTTGAGATTCTATTTATCACATGAAACGTCCATTGGCCATTTAACTGCATTTTTACCGAATTTACATCGGATTTTGCAGTCGTTTTGCACTTGATTTGGCTCCGTGCAAGGCCATGTATTTACGTTATTTTACCATGGTTACGTTACGCAATATTACACGTGTTGAATATGAAATTTATGCAATGGGTTTATGCCACTGGAAAACAGTATTGCATGTGATAAAATGAAATAGATGACATGCTTAAACGCGATATTATACGTCCATCGGCATCGCCATGGGCTAGTCCAGTACTGTTAGTACCTAAGAAAGATGGAGGTACGAGATTCTGTGTAGATTATCGGAAATCAAATGCTGTAACCGTAAAGGATCGATTCCCGCTTCCTAATATACAGGAAATTTTTGATTCACTGAAAGGCGCGACTATATTTTCGACCTTAGATTTAAAATCAGGTTATTGGCAGCTTCCAATTGCTGAGGAGGATAAGGCAAAAACGGCTTTTATTTGTCATAGAGGACAATTTGAATTTAACAGAGTTCCGTTTGGCCTTTCGAATGCACCAGCATTCTTCCAAAGAGTAATGACTAAAATTTTGTCTGACTATATAGGGCGATCAGTGTACGTGTATATCGACGATATAATTTTGTTTGATATAGACGAACAGCAACACGCACGGCATCTAGCAGAAATATTAGATATTTTGAAGCATCATGGGATAACGTTAAAAAGATCAAAATGTGAATTTGGCAAATCTGAGGTGGAGTTGCTGGGTTTTAGAGTCGCAGCGGAAGGGATTTCTCCCTTACCCCAGAAAGTAAGTGCGATTCGGAATCTGGCGCCACCTGAAACTCTAAAGAAGAAGAAATAAAGCTTAACGGCACTTTGGGCTCAAGAAGGCCATTTCAGTGCCAAACAAGGGATATAAAAGTAGTATCAAGAATGATAAAACCACAAGTTATGCAATTAAAAATTTGTAGTGAACAGTAAAACCTTACAAAGTTAGTGGTGAAAAAATAATGACTAGATCTAGACCCAAAGGCATTGACTAGAATTTATTTGTCTAAAAATAGAAATATACCCCAATTTCCCGAAGGAAATTGAGGATTTTATAAATATTAATATCATTAAAAACATCATGCATTGACTGACACTCGTAAAACAAACGACGAGTGTCAGCCAAATCTTGACAATGTACCAGGACATGTTCAACGGTCAGCCACTCTCGACAGGGCACACACACAGGGGCCTCCTCCCCACGGAGCAGGTAACCCTGAGTAAGGTATGTATGCCCTATACGAGCCCGTGACATGACCAGTTGATCACGCCTGGACATTTCGTTTATTGGGGTACAACAACCAATCGTTGGTTTGACTTTGTGTAATTTGTTATCAACCTGCTCATCCCAGAATGACTGCCATTCTGCGTACAAGTACGTGTGGATGAGCAGCTTGAAATCAGAATGTGGCACCCTGGAAAATGTGACGTCCAGATCAAGAGCTGCCCTGGCAGCCTTGTCGGCACGTTCATTCCCAGGAATGTCCACATGACTGGGTACCCAACAAAATACCACAACTTTATGCATTTGAAAAGTACGTTGATGTTCAGTTAAAATATCCAAAAGTAGAGGATGGTCAATATTACGATTCTCTATGGCTTGAAGGGCTGATAGAGAATCTGAACAAATGACAAAACCCAGTTCTCCGGACCGGCGGATGTGGGACAGTGCTAACAGTATTGCTTTCAACTCCGCTGTGTACACTGAACACACATCAGGGAGACGTTGTTTGTGTGTTCTCCCTGAGGTGACAGCAGCACAGCCTACTTTATTACCATCCTTAGAACCATCAGTATAGATAAACTTAAAATTTTGATAATTTAACTGAACATCACTAAAACTACTGTGAAAATCCAAAGGGTTGATGGTAGACTTCTTCCCAATCCTGAGAGAGAAGTCAGTTATGGGAGTTTTCAATTCCCATGGTGGAACCTTTGAAATTTTTGACTCGGCTATTGTGTTCAAGTCAATGTTTAAATCCGCCAATAGATGTTTCATGCGAATACCAAAGGTTGGTATTGCATTTGGCCTGGATTCAAACAGACGAACACACTTAGCTTTGAAAACAACATTATGGGCTGGATTGTTCGGTAGAGACTTCAGCTTGATGGTATACTGAAGTGAGAGTTTGTCCCTCCTACGATAAAGAGAGGGTTCGTTGGCCTCAACATACAGGCTCTCCATGGGAGAGGTTCTGAATGCACCGAGACACAAACGCAACCCCTGGTTATGGATAGTATCCAAAGCCTTTATGTAGGAGGGTCTGGCTGAGCCATAAACTATCGAACCATAGTCGAGCTTTGACCGGACGAGTGCTCTGTATAAACGGAGCAGCACGTCACGATCAGCTCCCCAATCCATATGTGATACTACCTTGAGAAGGTTCAGAGCCTTGTGACACTTTGTTTTAATGTACTTGATGTGGGGTATGAATGATAGTTTCCTATCAAAGAATACCCCCAAAAACTTGAACTGTTCCACCAAGGGAATAACTGTACCATTTAACTTTAATTCTGGTTCAGGGTGCAACTTGCGCAAATTGCAGAAATGCATGCAGACAGTTTTCGTTTTGGAGAAGCGAAAACCGTTCCGGTCTGCCCATTTCTCAATTCGCGCAAGGCACTGCTGTAATTGACGTTCTATTGTATGCATTTGTTTTGATGAATAGCAAACAAGGAAGTCATCCACATAGAGTGAAGCATTCACTCCAGGGGACAAAATCCTTACTATGCTATTGATTTTGATACTGAACAGGGTTACAGACAAGATGCTGCCTTGAGGGACACCCTCCTCCTGATCAAACATATCGGAGAATGAAGTGCCTGAAACTCTAAAGGAGCTATGATCATTTCTAGGAATGGCAAATTATTACAGACAAACTATCCCTAGGTATGCTCATGTAGCGGAGCCGTTGATCGCGCTGACACGTAAGGGCGTTGAGTTTGTCTGGAGCCGAGAGGCGCAGGCAAGTTTTATAGCCCTGAAGGAAGCGTTGACTAGCGACTCCGTGATGGCCTATCCAGATACACGTAGGCCATACAGGCTTTACACTGACGCCTGTGGATATGCGGTAGGTGCAATTTTAGTGCAAGTTGATGATAACGGAGTAGAAAGGCCAATCCATTATCTTTCCCACCAATTAAACGAGACGCAACGGAAATGGGCTACCATAGAACAGGAAGCGTACGCTGTAGTATATGCTCTGCAGAAGCTAAGACCATATTTGTATGGATCAGAATTTGTAATTCTGACAGATCATAAAACACTGAGATCTTTATTTGCCAGTGAGTATCAGAATACTAAAATTCAGCGCTGGGCGGTACTTTTGGCAGAGTATGGGGCTACTATAGAGTATAAGCAAGGTAAAAATAATGTCAGAGCCGATATGCTATCACGTATCAAGGAAACGCCCAGTGTTGCTGCCATAACACGTAAACCTGAGAGGAGAGAGCTCTTAGAGGATGGAATCCAAATTAATGAGCTGATTAGGTTACAAAGAGAGGAATTTCCAGAGGAATTTGAAGCCGCTGAAAGCGAAGATAGTATAGACTATAGCCTACGACACGGATATTTAGTCAGTGATGATATACCCCACCCAGGGGCAGAGTACAAAGAGAGAATAGTGCTTCCAAATAAATATAGGGAGAAGGTTATTCGAGAAGCTCATGAGGCAGTAGGCCATATGGCCGCGAGCAAAACGCTAAAACGTATCACTGAGAAGTATGTGTGGAAAAACATGAGAAAGGACACTAAATATGAAATTTCAAACTGTGTGGTATGTCAAGCAGCGAGCCGGCAGCGCCCTCGCGTACCAGTAGGAGAAATGCCCACACCGAGTAGGCCAATGGAGATAATTGGTATTGATTTTATTGGTCCTTTCATTCCTGCTGACAATGAAGGACGACGTTATGTCTTAACTATTATTGACCATTTGACAGGGTGGGTAGAGGCTTATCCCACTAAATCGCAGTCAGCAGATGATATTATAAATGCATTCGTAGAAGGTTTCCTGCCTCGGTTCTCCTGTCCGGAGATCATTATCAATGACAACGGGCAAGGGCTAGGATCGCGGGCATGGCAAGCTTTTTGCGAACAGGCTAATATAGAATTACGGAGGACGACTCCAGTGCATCCTCAATCTAATGGTAAAGTGGAACGCGCAAACAAAACAATTAAGGACATATTGTTAAAGCTAGTAGCAAATGAACCGGCGCTTTGGTCTAAAAAGCTTTCGAGTGCGCTAGCAGCTTATAGAGTCGCAATTTCGGATAGTACAGGGTATAGTCCTTATTATTTGCTGTATGGGCAGCAACCGAGAGTACCGTTAGATAAATATCTCCGCACAGATAATGTGTTTGGTAATCGCCTGGATGAGCTGGCGAACGCTCATCGAATTGCACGGGAGGCCACGGAACGTGCACGGAAGGCTAACAGAGATCGGCTAAATGCCAAGGCCGAAGATGGCCCCCTTGAAGTAGGTGATTCGGTATTAGTCCGTGCCAAAGAACGCTTGACAAATACGGCACGATGGGATCCGGGTTACACGGTGACCCGAGTACAGGGTACCACGCATTGGCTGCGTGAAGATAAAACAGGCAAGACACGCAAGGTTCAAAAATAGCTGACCCTAGCCTAGATTGGGACAGTATACCCCCCAGGCCCAGGAGGCAACGGGCCCGGGTGGAATAGGCTAGATGTAATATGATGAGACCAATGAGGAGCGAGTTAGGGGGAGCTTGGTAGCAGACGATGGTGGCCTGGTGGTCTATCGGAAGTAGAAATGGGATATAGAATTACCATGCCTATTGTTACAGCTAGATTATTGACCGCCAGTGATAACTCTAGTTAGTAGACAATAGATGAGTCATAGCGGCTGTACTTAAAGCCAAGACTGGGTTCCCGCCCTACACTCCAATATGGAAGCTGTGCACAGTGACACTACACACACACACAGTGTGAATACGAGGGAGTACATGTACCAGTAGCTAAGTGACACAAGGACTTAGTGACGGATAATCAAAATTGACAGTTGACATTGGTCGCCATGCGAGTCTCAGTAATTATTCGAGTGTGCCTGTTGGTCACACTAGTTAACGCTCACACCAAACTGTCGGATATGATGCAACTCATACCGACCGGCTTCGAGTTAGCAACACCGAAGCGAATGACGATCCAACGAGGTGTTTGGAGAGTCCACACTATTGTGAAAGACGAGAGTTACGACACCCTACGTCGAGTGAGTGGCGAGATCCAGAGGTTAGCAGACCAATTCATCGACGACTTTCTTCCACATTTGAACTGCCGGTTCGACAATCCACGACCATCTGCAAGAGACTGCGTGCAGCGACAAACCATACGTATGTTGGCAACACAACTCCAACTGTACGTGCACGCACCCGAGACGCTAGCTGGCCGATTACGGGAACGCCGGGGATTAATCAACGCCTTGGGCAAAGGACTTACATGGCTGGCAGGCACCGCAACGCAAGACGACGTTAACAAGGTAGAAGATCTCGTCAAAACAGCGAGACGAGAAAACAAGAAGATACTCCACAGGGTCTCGGATCTAGCGTCCATTTTAGATCGTGCCCTGGTGGAGCATGAGCAAGATCACGCGCGCATCGCATCGATGTGGGATCAACTCCGACAACTCCAACGTAGAACCGCGACGTGGTTCCAACGATTCAACGGGGTAGAGAAAGAAGCTATGTTGACGGAGGCCGTTCAATACCTGGCCTCCATCCGAAACGAACTACTCCGCTTGAAGATGGACCATCAACAAGTCCTCCAAGATCTGGCAATGCATAGAGTTTCACCTGAGATATTGCCAGAAACCCTCTACACCGAGATCACCCACGAGATCGACGCCATGGGGTACGTTTCGATGCCATTGCAATGGGTCTATAAACACGGCCAAACCAATTACTTGTTCGAGACCCAGGGACAGATCGTATACACCTTGAGCATTCCGTTCGGTGAGTTGACCCCGTACCTGTACTACGAGCTACACACCTTCGCGATGCCCGTCAACAACCTGTCGTCCATGATCTTGGTTGACACCCAAACCGAGATCGGTTACAACACAGAGACTGGTGAAGTATCCGCCGTGGAGAGCTGCGTCGGGGAGGACCTAATGATCTGCCCTCCAACGCCGGCGTACTCCGGGGAACATCCCCAGTGTGAAAGGACAATCATCAATAAAAGACAGGTAGATCCAGCAGTATGCACAATACACCGCTTGCCAGCCTTGCAACGTACCGAGATTCGTCGTCACGACACCGGGTGGGTCCTCACTATCCTAGAGGAAGAGCTTACCTTGACCTGCCTGGGACGCCCAGAGGAAAGGACCCTCATTCCGACAGGACTGTATAGACTGACCCTCGATTCATCTTGCACCCTCGCGGGACGAGAATGGAGCTTAAAAGGGGAGGTCGCCGCCCGCTCCAGTGTCAACCTGACGACTACGGACATCTCCATCGATACGTCGTGGATAGACCGCCTGCCAGCGCACCAAGATGAAGAAGTCGATTTGAACATTTTGCCAAATTGGAATGTTAAACTAAATATTAGTTCTGATAAATTGATGGACAACTGGCAATTGCATGATTTTGATGAAAATGATGAATTATTTGATGATGATTTGTATGATGATGTGACTAATCATGTTTCTGTTGTAATTGCTATGATTGTGATAACCATAATCATAATGTTTGCAGTAGCACTGTATAGGAGAAGAGAATCTATTAAGTATTTCCTTCAACCAGGTCAGAAAAAGAAAAATGCCAAAAAGGAAGATAACGTAACTTTAAGGGACGTAGTTATTAGAGGAGATACAATAGAAGTTGAGTAAAATACAATATTTTACTTTTAAATAGGGGAGGGAATGTAAGGAATACGTGACATATATCAGTGCATCATAACAATACAAACACAACCCCTTTAATTTTTATATCATATAATATTCTCTATATTGATGGGTACATGTTTAAGTGGGTTAGTCAGTTATCGGGTCAAGGGATGCACGTGCCAATAAACACACTGGCACTGGTCACAAACAACTAGACAATGTAGTATCAATGAACTTATATAAGTGGCAACTCCCCACATTATAGATGAGTAATATATATTTCTATTGTTCTCTGAGTGCACTAACTGTGTAATAAATAGCCCGCAGCATGAGGGGCTAGTGAGAGAGGCCACGAGTTGGCACAGGGCACATATCCAAACAACCGTTTGATGTAACGAACACAACGAGAGAGATTGGTTGTTAATAAACAATCTTCAACATCCTCGCCGAGTTCCGAGCCTGGGTCCTTTTTAATGTAAGACGACATCAGTACCTTACAACATGTAAAAGAAGTGCTCAATCCATCAGATGTGAGAAACATCCTTGAGACCAATTTCAAGGCAACAGAAAATAGCGGTCAGATGCTATCACAGGATGATGCTGCTTTCCTGCGAGTTGTGAGTAATGGAATTCACCAGAGACAAGACGGATTCTATGAAATGCCTCTCCCCTTCCGAAAACGACCAAATCTGCCATACAACAAGATGGTAGCCATGAAACGTCTGGAGTATTTGAAACATCGATTCCAGCGGGATCCAGAATATCGCAAAGATTATGAAGCCTTCATGGAAGATATCATTAACAAGGGAGATGCAGAAAAAGTTGATACCAATGACCCTGCGACTACTTGGTATCGCCCACATCAGGGCGTGTATCACCCTCGTAAACCAGGAAAAATTAGGGTTGTGTTCGACTGTGCCTCAAGGTTCAAGGGTGAATCACAGAATGACCACCTTTTGAAAGGCCCCGACTTGATCAACAGCCTGGTTGGTGTAATTTGTCGTTTCCGACAAGAGCCTATTGCCATCACATGTGATGTTGAACGAATGTTCCATCAATTCAAGGTACCAATAGAAGACAGAGACTACCTCCGATTTCTTTGGTTTGACAAGACCATGTCCCATGTTGTGGAGTACAGGATGAAAGTTCACCTGTTTGGCGCGGCATCCTCCCCTGGGTGCGCGAACTATGCTATGAAACTAATCGTCGATGATCACAGTACGCAGACTCCAGAAGCCACACGTTTCATTCAGCATAATTTCTACGTCGATGACGGGTTGACGAGTGTCCAATCTACAGAGATTGCCATCAAGCTGGTGAAAGACACTAGTGATGCTTTGAGGAAAGGGAATGTGCGTCTGCATAAATTTGTTTCCAATGACTGGGAGGTTTTGAACTCAATACCGAAGTTGGAACATGCCAAGGATCTGAGAAACTTGGATATTCCTCTAGATGACCTGCCAGTTGAGAGAGTGCATTGAGTCTGACCGCCTGCAATTTCGCATCACTCTCAAGGACACAACCTTGACACGCCGAGGAATTCTGTCGACAGTTGCATCTGTTTATGACCCTCTGGGCCTTCTGGCTCCACTGGTCCTCATTGGCAAACAGATTCTACAAGAGATGTGCAGAGAGCAAGCTGGGTGGGATGAGCCACTATCTGAAGAACTTCGGCCTCGGTGGAAATGTTGGCGAGCAGAACTACCTATGCTGACAAGAGTCAGTGTTGAACGATGCTACAAACCACCGGGTTTTGGGGAAGTTGTATCCCATGAATTGCATCACTTCTCGGATGCAAGTACTCAGGGTTATGGTCAATGTTCATACCTCCGACTGAGAGACACCACCGACATCATACATTGCTCGATGCTCATGGGTAAAGCACGCGTAACCCCTCAGGAGATAATAACAATACCGAGACTTGAGTTGCAAGCAGCTGTCACATCAGTGAAGATCAGCCGTCTAGTCATGCAAGAACTTGACTGCAAAGGGGCCACTGAGTTCTTCTGGACAGATTCCCAAGTGGTGCTCGCATACATTGGAAATGAGGCAAAGAGATTTCATGTATTCGTTGCAAACCGCGTCCAGGAAATTTGCAACTCGACTGAAAAGGAACAGTGGAGTTATGTTCCCTCACATGAAAATCCTGCAGACCACGCATCGAGAGGTCTGTATGTCGACGAGTTGATCTCTTCAAACTGGTTCCAGGGGCCTGCTTCTCTGTGGGAGAAGTCCATCTGTAGAACCCCTATGAGACATCATGAGCTAACCACAGAAGATCCAGAAGTGAGAAAAGTGGATGTGTTTGCATCAAGGGAAGCAGAAATGTTGTCTCTCTTGGAGCGCTTCAACAGATTCTTCACTTGCCATCACAGCTGTGACAGTCATACAACGGCGAATCTTCAAGAAGGAAGATAGCATCACAGATCGCAAGAGAGCAGAAATGACTATAATAAAAATAACACAACGGCATCACTTCAAGGAGGAAATACGTCAGCTAGAAACAGGCAACAAAGACACCACATTGATGAAGCATAGTCCATTGTACAAGTTAGACCCCTTCCTAGGAAGCGATGGGATATTGAGAGAAGGTGGCTGCCTCAGTCGATCAACCTTCAACTATGCTGAAAAACATCCCATCATCATGCCAAAGAATGGTCACGTGACTCAGCTTGTCATCAAACATTATCATGAAAGAGTATGTCACCAGGGAAGAGGATTCACGATAAATGAATTGCGATCAAATGGAATCTGGATTGTTGGAGGCACCACTGTCGTCTCATCATTCATCCACAAGTGCGTGACTTGTAGAAAGCTGCGTGGCAAGTCACCGGGACAGAAGATGGCAGATCTACCCAAGGAAATAACGGAGCCTGCACCCCCTTTCTCCTACACAGGTTTCGACTGCTCTGGACCTTTTGTTATCAAGGACGGGAGAAAAGAGATGAAGCGATATGGATTGATCTTCACCTGCTTAGCTTCACGTGCAGTTCACCTGGAGATGTTGGATGACATGACCACTGATGCCTTCATCAACGGTCTGCGATGTTTCATTGCTTTGAGAGGGAAGGTGAATCAGCTGAGATCTGATAGAGGCAGCAATTTTGTCGGAGCCAGCAATGAGCTTGGAAAGGCCCTTCAAGAAATGGATCAGAACAAAATCAGGCTATTCCTCCAAAAGAATGATTGTGAATACATCCAGAATGTCCCTCATTCCAGCCACATGGGTGGCGTTTGGGAACGTCAGATTCGGACCGTAAGGAACGTCTTGACAGCCATCTTGTATGATGCCTCAGGAAGATTGGACAGCTCCAGCCTTAGGACCTTCTTGTATGAAGCCATGGCAATTGTGAATAGCAGACCACTAGCGGTACAAAATCTAAATGATCCACTTGACCCTGAACCCATCACTCCGAACCATCTCCTAACCATGAAGTCGGATATCATCCCACGACCACCCGGAGACTTTCCTCGTGAAGATCTTTATGCGCATAAATGTTGGAGACGAGTGCAACACCTAGCCGAGAGATTCTGGAGCCAATGGAGAAAAGAGTACTTGATGAATCCACAGGCACGAAATAAGTGGAATCGGCCCAAAAGAGATTACCAAGTTGGCGATGTGGTGATACTTAAGGAAGAAAACCCCCTTCGCTCCCACTGGAAGCTGGCTCGAGTCACAGAAGTCATGCCTAGCCAGGATACACTTGTGCGCAAGGTCAAAATCCTTCTGATCACAACCTAGATGCGAACGGGAAGCGAGTCAGAGCTGCAACCTACTTGGAACGACCGGTGCATAGTCTTACTCTCCTGTTGGAAAACCAATGATGAAGAAGCATTCGAGAGCTTGAGATTCCCCGGGTGGGAGAGTGTGTTCTCATGTGTGTTGGTTGAAATCACAAGTGATTTAGGTGGGAGTGTAACGGTAGTAGTTCCGTTATGATAGTAGCCGATAATATCAAGATCATAATGTATGACGCTTTTACTCAGTAACGGAGTTTTTCGTTGTTTAGAGATTCTATACGCTTTATGCGGCATTGTTGATTTGGTACCAGCGCCATCTTGGGAGAAATTGAGCGGTGCGTTTGATTTGTGTCCAAACTCCATATTTGTGTCTAATTTTAATCCAAACTATATTGTCAATACTTGATTATTCTCATCCCATTTATGCGGCAAAGAGGTAATAGTTTACTAGTGCTGTATATTACGCAAATATATTTGTGTGTCATGTTCATTGTTTGTATTCGCTTGATAAAATGTTAGGCAGGTATTTCGCTGACCTTCAGGCGGCCATGTGCTTTTCATAAAATACAATCTCGAGCTATGGTTTTCAGATCTAATAGTAATTTGGCTAAATATTATTATCAGCAACCTTGACACAGTATACACTTGTACTAGAATTCATACTAGCTTTGATTATTATTGTCAACAGCTTGCCATTCATGAGCTTGATTGTTTTTCTGTTTACAGTTTTCACGGTGATGATCATGGTGATGTCTGAATAAAGCCATGAAGTGACCAGTCGAGACTTCTTTCATTCTATGGGGCTGGGAATAACAGACAGATCACTAAAACACCTCGAGAACACTCCTGTTAACAGGTGGCCAGAAGACTGTGATCTTAAAGTGAAACCGTATTTATTAATTCATGAAGAAATCACAGATGAAGCCGACATTCTGTTTGAAAGGAATCGGCGCATTATTCCAAGCATTGTGAGATCCGCCATGCCAACCAATATCCACAAGGCCCACCTAGGCACGTGCAAGTCAAAACAGTTTGCCCACGAAATCCTATATTGGCCAGGATTGAAGATCATGTATATGTACAAAATGTACTTCCCGTTTTCGAGTGACTGATTATGTAATGTATTATAACCATCGTACAGCTCTTTGAACTTGTATTTCCATAACTACATGAAATTTCATAACTACATATACTGATTGCATGCGATGATTAATCGCATTAATACATTCTATTTTATTCTATTACATTATATTCTTGTACTCTATTCTGAAGTCTTTGCCTCATGCAGTGATTAGAAGCAGTATGCCATAAATCCATAAAACAACTACCAGTGGAACTACTGCTTCCACATCAAATACCAGAATTGCCTTGGTCAAATGTGGCAATATATCTGTTCAGCTACAGAAGTCAGGACTATGTGATAAGGGTCGACTACTGCTCCAAGTATCCCGATAGAGTGTTGTTGTCAGACACAAGTAGTCGGACTGTGATTGTTGCTATCACAGCCATCTTCACATGAATTATAGTATCTGACGAGTGTGTATTGGACAACGGACCGCAGTACAGCAGCAGTCTGTTCAGACAATTCGCACGAGCATAGACGTTCCAACACACGACTGTCAGCCTGGGATTGACAAACGCGAAATGGACAGATAGCACGTGCAATCCAAACAGTAAAAAAACACCCCTCATCAAAAGGTGTGAAGAAGCATTGGTTGGATTAGAAGTTTTGACTCTCTTGTGTAGTTTATAGACTGTGTGCCTTATCGTTTTGTGTTTTCATGTGCTACTGTAGTCACAAAGATATCAGGAATTTATCCCATTTAGCCATCTATCAAGAGCGTCATGAGACATTTCGTACCCGGGTCATAAAGTGTGTCAGATCTGACCCCATGCAGTCACATCCAGCCCGATTGTTAATGACTTGCCAGAGGGCAGCAACCTCCACCCGGACTTCAGATTAGCTGTAGAAATCTCAAACTTTCTATTCTGCATTTGCCCGTCAGTTTAGGATTAGGCAGCAAACTCTTCAGGACAAATCTCGAACCAACAAATCTCGATCTCTAACTAACTGTTTTCTCAACTGACATCTATTAAATTATGGCTACCCCGGTATTACTTTTACATGGAATACCATATTTTATAGCTATTCTACAGTGTTTTCACCTGGATACATGTATACCTTTGTAATACCAATACCTGGATAAATGTATAGTTTCAACTCATCAAATAAATATAAATGTTAGAAGAACCTTCCTTTCCGACACACATTATATCCATCCAATCCAATGATGACCTACTCATTGCTCTACTGAACTATTGAAACTATCTTCATATGATAGAATGACTCTAGGCTGATAAATTGGTTACTAAATTGCTGTATTCATTCATGATGCAAAGACACCATTGTCATATTATCACGTACAGCTGAGGAAACAGGTATTTTGTACTTTCAATAGTAAAATCACATTAGCTGGTCAAAACATTATGATATAACACCAATCCAATATAAAGTTATCATCAGGTCACCAATGCCATACCATTCTGTAACACTGAACTGTGTTCAGATTTTCATACTATATTCCCAAAATGTAATTGATATCTTCATACCTAAAGAGAAATGTGTTATGAATTCATCATCTGACCTATATACATGTACATGTGCACATAGTAGCAATGTAATTAAGAATTAATTGTGTTTAATTGAGACAAGGGGGCTCCTATGTATTTTGGCACGTTCAGATCCCGCACTTCCTAGGTCACATGACCTCTGGCATAGCTCGGTCGGCCCCCTTAGAGGTGCTGGGAATCACTCGCATCCCTGCAGGCGACGTGCAAACAGCTAACGAGATCTGCTCAAGATGGCAGACGATCTTCCCGAAGCTTTCGACTTTGATACTTGGGCTGAGAGTTGCGAGTTAAACCGTAAGACTTGAATATTTACGCAGTGAAGAATTGACGTCCATTCGAACCTTATCCCTCATCAATGAAAGGGATTTGGTCATGATACCGCTGCCACTCAGTCAAAAGAAGTTGTTAGTCGAGACCATCTCAGGGCTCCTGCTTCCAATGGGGCCATATGGCCTCGGACATGGGGCTGCGGTTCCTAGTTCCCAGGAACCAGTCAAAACAGCCATTTCCCGCCAAAGGAAGATTCCGCAGGAACGACGCTAACGTTGCCAACAACCAAACACCCTACCCTGACCAGCCTGAGTGTAAGCTGATGAAAGCCCGAGGATACTGCCCATTCGGCGCCGAATGTTGTTACTGACACCCAGCTAGGAGAAATATCAACCAACAGCTGCCCCCTGCTAAAAACGGGGGACGTTATCAGGCCTCATAGCCTGATCTTTGAAGCCTGGGCCCGTGCTCTATCTTCGGATTACCCCACGCGGGATTATCTTCTCACGGGCAACAAAAACGGTTTTCATGTTGTTAATATGAATGAACTAAGCACCCAGCCAAACCCTATAGACTGTGACAACTATACATCTGCCACCAACGATGGAATACGAGACAAAGTAGAAGAACAAATAAACCATGAACTCCAAATTGGTACATGAACCACCCCTAATCACTTCTTCCCTTGGTGCGATAATGAAGAAGACAGCTCATAGCACCACAAACAAGTTCCAGTACCAGTTTCTGCAACACGCCATTGTCATGATAACCCCCGGCGGTTACCTTGCCCAGCTCGATTTATCACAGACCTACCGTGTCGTCCCCGTCCACCCATCCAACTACCCCGCCTTGGGACTCAAATGCAAGTTTCGTGCTCACGCCCGAAACACTAGATTTGTGAATACAAGATTGCCTTTCGGGTGTTCTCCCAGTCCTGAAATCTTCAACGCCCTCATCCAGGCCATCCGGCATATCATGATATCAAAGGGCCTCCCCAATATTATCATAAATTTATCTTGACGATTTTTTTATCACGTCCACGGATTATGAGACGTGCCGCCTAACACTTAACGCCCTCATTTCAGTTCTCCAAAAGCTTAGATTCTGGATTATTACAACAAAGTGGTCAGCCCTGTTCAATGCTTAGCATTTCTCGGTTTTGTCTTGGATACTTGCACTATGAAAATTTCTTTGCCGCAGACAAAATTCACTATTCAACTATGTGTTTGAAACAAACCCGCAGTTGCCCTAAAGTTACCAAGCGTGACCTCCGGAGGATACTCTACCACATCAAAGGCCTTCGCAGACCATAGCATCGCACTCGTTCAACTCGCGACATGCTGGCTGACATTGACTGGTGGTTAGGTTTTCTTCAGGTGTTCAATGGTCAGATAGATATGGTGGATCCACGTCCACTAATCTCCATGGTAATGGACGCGTGTGATCATGCGGCGGGAGCTTTCTACGCAGGAGACTGGATACACACTCCGTGGATCCCATGCTATCCCGCGGCCAACCAGCTCCCGATCAACTACAGAGAAATATTCGTGCGTGAGCACGCCGCTCGTCGTTGGAGCCCCTTGTGGGGCAATTTGGGCCAACCGCAAAGTCATCAGTCACACAAACAATCAGGCTGCCGCTGCCATATTCAACCGTGGTGCCAGCAAGCACCCCACAGTTATGGCCTTACCAGTCAGCCACATGCAAATTCCGTCTGCGCGCTGTATATTTACCTGGAGACTGTAACCAGTTGGCTGACGCTGTCTCTCGTTTACACAAGCCCCACGGTTTGACAGATTTCACTCGCTTATATGTTCGGATTCCCATAATCCTGCTATTTGCCCCTACAGCAACCCAACACCGCATCGAGCATGATCTGGGCATCCTAATCAACCATCACCGTGCTCACTCCTTTGCCGCCTCTACAACCAAAGCGTATATAACTCATCGTACATCATATCTCCACCCAAGTGATTTAGCGCTATGCTGCATATCTAGCGCAAACCCTGAAGTTTGCATCTGTCAGACAATACCTTAATATTAGTAATATATATACACTGAGCGCGAGGTGAATTAGAATATTATGGACAGAGTGGCGAAGCCGCGAGGTTTTTTAATATTCTAATTCACCGAAGCGCGAAGTCTTATAGTTTAAGATAGATCCAGGAAAGATCTAGTTCTCAGGTTCCGCTTAATTCTGGATTTAGGCGGAACCTGTGCTCCAGCCAGTTGTTTAGTGATCACAATCCGGATTGAGCGGTCTGATTTGTAGATGTATGAAGATGAATATACACAATAAAGAGCATTACATTGCGCAACCGCCTGTTAAAAAGCCTACGTTGTAGGTCAAACCTGTGTTTCACCATAATGAAAAGAGATAACTTTTCAATGGCGAGCGTGCCAGGACTATCAATTAACAATTAAAAATGGCGGTAGACGGTGCAAACGTTTCATTCCTACTATCAGACGACAAGTATCTAGAGAGAGAACCAAATATCATGGCCGCCCAGCAGTTCACACATCGCCTAGCTCAGTAAGAGGGCCAGAGAATGGCGAACCAGAACCGACGTGTGATCCGCCAGACCACGCCCTGTGATGGAAGCATGACGACAAGTGTACAGAACTGGATCAGAGGGATCGGGTTGGCGTTGAACCAGGTGGAAGCCAGGGACATCATGGAAGTTGTCTTGAAAACGGTGACGGGTCCTCTTCGATTCGAGCTGGAGCGGTTCATTGAAGGAACGATGACCAAACATCAGGGAACACGTCGCTGCCCAGTTTTTTAATGTCGACCAGACTGCAGCCCTATGAAACAAAGCAGAGAGTCCGTGAGAGTGCATACGAGCAGGCTGCTCAGTACTCGCACTGGTTTAGAGAAGTGGTGGACGCCACGTACCCAACAGCACTGTGTAACGCCGACCAAGAGCGCATCATAGTGCGTGCATATGGACTCACGTCCAATGACCTGGTGAGAATATTGGTGGAGGAAGCAGGACCGACTACTCTCGATGACGCCATCGATGCTGTCACGCGTTACAATGAGCGTAAAGATGCCTACACCCGACCCGTAAGAAGGAAGAACGCATGGAAGTCGCCATCCTCGGAAAGAAGTCCAAGAGCGCCAGCCCTCCCCCCCCCCCCCCCCGTCCAATACTGCCAACCCGGAGACTACCGACAAGGTCAGTGCCCTAGCTGCGATGCTGAAGCGGCTGACTACCAAAGTTTGGAAAGTCAAGGTGGCGCAAAAGGAAGCAGAGACCCAGGCACAGGGTGCAGTCGCGAGGAGGAATCGACGCCCAGGACGCCCAAAACAACAGATGGGGACAGGACATCGCATGCAGCTCAACTCCCCGACTGAGATGGACAGGAAAACCCCCGTTGTTCCTGATGTATCGTGTTTGGGCACGTCACACATGACTTCACCAAGCCCAGTATATGGTCGGGAAATGTGCCACCATCGTAGAGGGTTACGTCAGACGTCTCACAGTGAACTTGACCTTGAATGGGATTAAAGTGACTGTGGTAGTCGACACCGGGGCGTCCTGCAGCCTTCTCAGACGTAACATTTTAGATGAAAAAACAGACAAGACTCCTAGGCTATATCATCTGAATCCTGCACCGCCATTACAGGGACTAAATGGTGACATACTCTCACGTGCGCAGCAAAACTAATGTGTAGATCGTGCCCTACCGATTGCCCGTGACTGGAAACAGCCGTAATTACAATTGGGAGCAGCTCGATAGAAAGCCAACGTGGGTGATATACAGCCTGATGACTCAGTGGTCATTAAGGCAGACAATCGAGTCCCTCTTTCCTCACGATGGGATAATTACTGGGAGGTTACGTGAGTTCAAGGGAACACTGTTTGGATTAGACACCAACAGACGGGAAAACCCAAGGTTCTGCACTGAGAAAAGTGTGGATAGTGGACCCAAGTATTTGTTGGGATGAGTGTCGGCAGCGCCCGTTGCGGGTACAGGCTAATAAAGCCAGGCGACCGAACATCATCTCTCAAGAGAGCAATAGGCCAGCACCAGCTGTGGGACAGGAGCCACCTGCAGCGAATGCTCTGAATCAGCAGCCTGTAATTGATGGGGAAACCAGGCCCCCATTGAAACTGCAAAGACCCAGGAGCCCAGACGTTGTGCCTAATTGCCCAACTAATTGCCCAAGCAGGCCGCAGCAGAATCTATGGACTTCAACGACGATGAGGAGTTGACAAGAGTCCGGAAATATTTCAGGAAAAGAAAGAAGTCACTTCCAGAAGATAGATCCAGCAAGCAAGCAAAATGGTAAGTTACGCCTATGGACTTGTGATTCTCAGTATACGATAATTAGTTACACCATCAGCTCATAACAAATTTATATCACCCCAAAATGGATACCTGAAGGCATGTCATTGACTGGCGGTGAAGACATCCGGAGTCATGTAGCCACATGGACACTATTCGTTACCTTGGATACTCCACAACCAGGGCAGTGACTAAGGGATAACATTGATACATTTAAGAATGCTATAAACATGATTCAAGAATTAGAAAGTCCACTGAATGCTACACGTGAAGTCCACTGAATGCTACGCGTGAAGTCTGGCAACAGCGGATACATGATGCCGAACAGACGATGCCCCCTGTGGAAATTGAAGCGCCCGGGTGAAACATGGTTGGATAAATCTGGTCGGCGACGGACTATCAAAAGTGTTTGGCATTGCCACTGTTAAATAAGTGGAAGAATGTAAACGACAGATAATGAGTCTCGCCGCTACCAACCAACATGTAGTGCACGCCACACATTTAATAACACTCGTGAACCAAGCCCATGAACATGTAAAATAATCACAAGTATAGCGCATATAGCCTATCGAGGAGATATTGCCCATGGGAGAGCTGGGGCGTTTTCTGGAAGCAGGCAGACATGCCGGCTTCTACATCCACGCCACCCCCTGGTTCTACGAACATATCCTGATTCAACCGATGTGGGAGGACGCCGACTGTCTGGTGTTTTTGGCGGAGTTGCCGTTTGGAGATGTGACATCGTTTTTACAGTATCATGCATGGACCTGGCCCGACCATAGTGATCAACTGAGAAGACAGATACACAGTAAAACTGCAAGCACCTGGCGATGTCTCGTTGCACACATAGACTGAGGATCTCTTTGAACCGACTGTGTGTATTGAAAATTGACCAGAGATCTTAAAAATAGGAAATAGACCAGGAATCTGCCATGCTGAATCTGTCTAAGCCGGTCTCACTTCCAGTGTCCCCGAGGAATACTGACTGGGGAAAACCGGCTCTGTGATCAGTGCCCAATCTCGATCAATAAAGGCCTGACTAATGAGACCATAATCAAGGAGCTTACACCCGGCACTTTTGTTATCTGGACTAGTGGGGAGTCATATTCACTACACTGCTCTAGACAACCGGAGGAAAGGAATATATTACACCCTGGAGTACATGTGAAGTCAGTGCCGGATACGAGGTGATGGTTGGATTATAAACAGTGTACCCCTACGTTCTTCTGAAGTTATTATTAGACCTACGATCATCACGATTCCCTCTTTCGATTTACCAGGCACTCTACCAAAGCATATCTCAAACAGACACATATATAAACCAATTTGGGACTCCTTCGCGCAGATCCAAGACCTGAAAATAGCGGACCTAAACAACACTGCTGATTCGAATGATTACATTGTCTGGGAATCTTACCCAGGACATTTCTCGTGGATGGCACTCCAGTTTGTCACTGTTGGGATTATCGCCGTGTGCATCATGATTTTCCGCCATTAAATCGCCGAGCATTTCTCCACCATCCGGCGAAGAGCCTGGAAGCAACGCAACATCGGCCAGTAGACCAACGGTACCCAACGAAATGGACTGGGAAACGTCGCCCGAGGAGGAATCCCGGCTTCCACCAGCCTGGCGCGATTTGCCATCTGTCAGTGCCGACCCGGTGACAAGGGACTGAGATTACTGTCTGGCAACGAGACAGGATCCAGGAGCCAATTTTGATGGATAACTGTCAGTGTATATAAATGTGAATTCGTGTTATTTTATGCTATATGTTTAAAAAAAAGACGGATATTCCTACCAGAGAGGTGTATACAGATTGCCGTGCTGTGAACCGAACTCACGAAGGATATTCAGACTCTTGGACTAGTATTATAGCTTGAGGCATGATCATATTAAGCATTTATATTTTACATGTGCATGTTCGTAATGATATATGGTATATATTTAGGTCCATGCGAGATAATATGCTTCTTATGCTAAGATTTAAACAATTAGCAGACAGCATATTATTGTGTATTTTATTTGATTCATTTGGTAAGTTAAAATGTACATTTTAACTTGGAAGAAATGGCGTGTGTAAAATCCACTGTAGAATTACATATCCTTCTGGTGCCCAAGAAGGACAGCTCGTTCTGATTCAGTGTTGAATACTGCCATTTGAATTCTTTCACTTCATAGTACAGATTTCCACTCCCAGGGATAAATGAGTTAAATGATCAAATCTATATAAGCACTATGTTCACCACCCTATACCTGAAAGCGGGGTACTGGAAAATCCTGATGGCACAGAAGATCGGCTGAGAACAGCCTTCTTTTGCCACTGTGAACAGTTTTAGTAGTACCACCGGCTGCCCTTCAGATTAGTAAGCACTTCATTTCAATTTCAACACGGCTCGCCATATTTAGAAAGATTCACCCTGGGCTATATCGGTGACGTCTTGATTTTCTCTGGAATATTTGAATACATGTTCATTTGTATGAGTACTATCTTTCGTATGTTATTTATGAATCATATGGAGGCTCGTTTAAACATCTTGAGTATGAGCGAGATATAAAATGAAAAAAAAAATCTCGAGTATGAGCAAGATATATGGGAAGAATCAGAAATACATAAAGTAGCCAGAGATTCCCACGGTAGTGACCATCATAGCAACCTGAGCTCTGACCTGAGCTAATATTTCCACATGGTTACTTCATTTATCGAGAAAAAGGTTGGGAAGTATTACCAGTTGCTTAGAGTTTGAAGTGGCTAATTGATGTATGACCTTTAGTGCTTAAGTGTGTGTTAAAAAGTAAAGCCCATGAGACATACTCTCGAGGACTGCATGACATATGGTATCGTCAGTTCCACTGCGTCCAGCAAAACAAAAGAATGACAACACAACCTGCCATCAAAGCAAGTTTGGTTAAAAAAAGAATGAAGGAGATAGCTTGGAAGAGTCATACGTGTCGATTTGATAGTTTACTAGAGAGCAATATCTTAATGAAAGATCAAGTTTCATCCAATGGTGACTGTCGCTTTGCAGCAATCTTGAAAAACAACAACAATACACCACATAGCACTCAAATCTTGCAAGAACACGTTTGTGACCACCTGCAAGCAAATCAAGATCATTATATCCGCTTCTTGAGCAAAGAAACTGATAATGAACGCGGACTGAATATCTACAGTGACAGTAAAACAGAACATCAACGGGGAATTGAATATTTTCGAGTATCAGGCCACTGGTCGAATGATTTGGCAGACTTGGTGCCATTAGCAGTGTCAAATATCAAACGGCCATGGATGATACACTCTAGCAAACGTGAAAACCCAATGATTAATGTATGACCAACACTGGTCGACTGCATTTCTCTGGGTAATGACGCTGTAAGTCTTGCGTACTTATCCGCCATGAATCATCAACATTATGACGCATGCATCCCTCAATTCATCACACAAAATGATGCATCCAATCAGGACAACAAAGCGCCTGAACATACTGGAAAAGCTCAGTGTATCCTGACGATATTGAGATAATTGAAATACTACCAACGTGCAAAATACTGCGGTCCAAAGCGAAAACCATCATCAGGAAAGAGGAAGCGGAATTCTGATGCCTGGAAGAACATCCGCAAGTGCTTGCGACTGTCCGGTAAAGATTACGTTGGGGCCACTGGCGCAGTCACACCAACAAAAAGCATTCAGCCAAAGGACTGCAGCAGATGACATTTCAAATGTTCATTTAACATTTCAGAAGAACAACGACAAATAATATTCACTACATTTTGGTCACTGAACTCCAGTGACAGACAGAGGCAGGGTTGGGTTTCTTTTGGAAGAAACCTATTTCTTCCAGGGCAATGGAAGAAATGTGAAAACCCGTTTTTCCACTTTCTTCTGGAAAAAGTGGAAGAAACTTGGAACACAAAAAAAAACTTTCTAAAGTTGTTTACAAATGATGTCCTTGATGGAACCATGCAAGAACAGCATTGAAGTCAGAAAAGTGGATATCTTTCCAGATAGAGACAAAATCTTCTGCCGAAAACCGGAAGATGACAAACCACGTCTGTCAGTCGAGGATAAGAAGTTCCTCAGCATTAAGAATGATCAAACTGTCAAAAACCAGGAAGGAAACTGGGTATCACCTCTAATTTTCCGAGAACCAAGGCCACGACTGCCCAACAATCGAACTCAGGCATTGAAAAGAGCGCTTTTCCTCACAAACAGCCTTCTAAAAAACAAGAAGAAAAGAGAGCACATGACTGAATTCATGCAGCAACTTGTCACTAACGGGCATGCTGAACTGGCACCTCCCTTGAAAGATGACGAAGAGCAGTGGTACCTCCCGGTGTTCGGTGTGTATCACCCCAAAAAGCCAGATCGTATCCGAGCTGTATTCGACTCATCAACAGAGTTCCAGGGAACATCACTAAATAAGGTGCTCCTCAGCGGTCCTGGCCTCACAATCAGTCTCCTTGGCATACTTCTGAGCTTCAGGAAGGAACCTGTCGCAATCATGGCGGATGTGCAGCAGATGTTCTACTGCTTCTGTGTGAAGCCCGATCACAGGAAATACCTCCGCTTCCTGTGGTTCAAAGACCATGATCCAAACCAAGACCTGCTGGAGTTCCAGATGACCTTGCATGCATCAACCAAGACCTGCTGGAGTTCCAGGTGGCCTTGCATGCATCAACATTATGATGCATACATCCCTCAATTCAGCACACAAAATGATGCATCCAATCAAGAGAACAAATCACCTGAACATACTGGAAAAGCTCAGTGTATCCTGACGATATTGAGATGATTGAAATACCACCTAGGAAACGTGCAAAATACTGCGGTCCAAAGCGAAAACCATCATCAGGAAAGAGGAAGCGGAATTCTGATGCCTGGAAGAACATCCGCAAGTGCTTTGGTAAAGATTACGTGTCCGGTAAAGATTACGTTGGGGCCACTGGCGCAGTCACACCAACAAAAAGCATTCAGCCAAAGGACTGCAGCAGATGACATTTCAAATGTTCATCTAACATTTCAGAAGAACAACGACAAATAATATTCTCTACATTTTGGTCACTGAACTCCAGTGACAGACAGAGGCAGGGTTGGGTTACTTTTGGAAGAAACCTATTTCTTCCAAGGCAATGGAAGAAATGTGAAAACCCGTTTTTCCACTTTCTTCTGGAAAAAGTGGAAGAAACTTGGAACACAAAAAAAAACTTTATAAAGTTGTTTACAAATGATATCCTTGGGTCGTACTCCAATCATCACTTCGCAAAATATGATGAACTATCTGAAAATAATTTATGTCTGACGCTGTGTATTTGATCAAGAAGAAGAAGGAATAAAGTTTAACGGCTCAAGAAAGCCATTTCAGTGCCAAACGAGGATATAAAAGTAGTATCAAGAATGATAAGACCTCAAGTTCTACAATTAAACATTTCTAGTGAGTGGTAAAAGCCTATCAGATTAATGCTAAAAGTATTGACTAGATCTAGACTCAAACGAGTTGACTAGAGTTGTAGACAAACTGTCTAAAAATAAAAAATATACCCCAATTTCCTGAAGGAAACTGAGGATCTTATAAATATTAAAATCATTGAAAACATCATATATTGACATGCAACGAGTGTCAGCAATATCTTGACAATGTACCAGGACATGCTCAGAGCACACACACAGGGGCCTCCTCCCCATGGAGCAGGTAACCCTGAGTTAGGTATGTATGCCCCATACAAGCCCGTGACATGACCAGTTGATCACGCCTGGACATTTCATTTATTGGGATACAATAACCAAGAGATGGTTTAACTTTGTGTAACTTGTCGTCAACCTGCTCATCCCAGAATGATTGTCATTCTGCATACAAGTACGTGTGTATGAGCAACTTGAAATCAGAATATGGCACCCTGGAAAATGTGACGTCCAGATCAAGAGCTGCCCTGGCAGCCTTGTCGGCACGCTCATTCCCAGGAATGTCCACAAAACTGGGCACCCAAATAAATACTACAACTTAATGCATTTGATGCATACGTTGATGTTCAGTTAATATCCAAAAGTAGAGGATGGTCAATATCAAGATTCTCTATAGCTTGAAGGGCTGATAGAGAATCTGATCAAATTACAAAACTCAGTTCTCTGGACCAGCGGATATGGGACAGTGCTAATAGTATTGCTTTCAGTTCAGCTGTGTACACTGAACACACATCAGGGAAACGTTGTTTGTACGTTCTTCCTGAGGTGACAGAGGCACATCCTCCTTTACTACCATCCTTAGAACCATCCGTATAGATAAACCTAAAATTTGGATAATTTAACTGAACATCATTAAAGCCAATGTGAAAATCTAAAGGGTTGATAGTAGACTTCTTCCCAATCGTGAAAGAGAAGTCAGTAATGGGAGTTTTCAATTCCCATGGTGGAACCATTGAAATTTCTGAATCAGCTATTGTGTTCAAGTCCATGTTTGAATCTGCTAATAGGTGTTTCATGCGAATACCAAAGGTTGGTATCGCATTTGGCCTGGATTGAAACAGACAAACACATTTAGGTTTGAAAACAACATTATGGGCTGGATTGTTCAGTAAAGACTTCAGCTTGATGGTATACTAAAGAGAAAGTTTTCCCTCCTACGATAAAAGGGAGAGTTCGTTGGCCTCATCATACAGGCTCTCCATGGGAGAGGTTCTGAATGCACCGAAACACAAACGCAACTCCTGGTTATGGATAGTATCCAAACCTTTATGTAGGAGAGTGTGGCTGAGCCATGAACTATCGAACCATAATCGAGCTTTGACTGGATGAGTGCTCTGTATAAACGGAACAGCTCCTCACGATCAGCTCCCCAATCCATATGTGATACTACCTTGAGAAGGTTCAGAGCCTTGTGACACTTTGTTTTGATGTACTTGATGTGGGGTATTAATGATAGTTTCCTATCAAAGAATACCCCCAAAAATCTTGAATTGTTCCACCAAGGGAATAACTGTACCATTCAGCTTTAATTCTGCTTCAGGGTGCAACTTGCACAAATTGCAGAAATGCATGCAGACAGTTTTTTTTTGTTTTGTTTTTTTGAAGTCGGCGCAGACCATTTCGCACCCCTAGGAGTTGGATGCTCACGTGTTGGCATACCACTACCCCTTCATCTGGTTTTTTGTGTGCCCAGCGAACGATGGGTTTGTTACCCTAACACAGGCGGACATGGTTCGACATTAAATTTTGTCGACACCCACGGACAAGCATATTCTACGCTTCCCCCTCTTCAAGCGAGGACGACTGTTCGGCGGTTCACGACTCAAGTCTCGTGGACATGCAGCCGAACCCGCACTACCGGCCACCCCGCGTACCAGCGCACATCGTCATCTTCCGGCGTATGCCGTCTTCTGTCCTCATGTTCAGAATCTGGCTAATGGCGTCGGAACTAATGGAACAATATCCTCCGAACCTTGCCCCGCATATCATGTTGGTCCTCCAGAGGATAGAGGCCGCCAACACGGAAACCCAGGAAGGCGAAGTCCGCCTAGAAAAAACATGGTGGGTGGAATTCAAACGTTCAACCCACAAGTGAGGTATCGTCGGCCGGGAGCTTTTCTCTTTCCGCGGCCTATCACGTACAGGACCTCGGCCATGAAGGCACCCTAGGCACGCAGACCAGTGGTCACACAACCACGGACCAACGGGACGCCGCCACGGTCCCTATCATCGGACTCCGATAGCTCCAGGCCTGTCGTCGAGCGGCCTACCGCAACTAATGTGACGGACTATCGTGTACGGGAGGGGCTCGTGCCACCCCCAGAGGAGTATCCACCCCTCCCAAGTCGACCTCCCGTATCCCCAGACAGCCACGGACCAACGATCAACCCACAAGTTGATTCTTCGATCAAATCTAAAAGGTAGCTTTCTACTGGATGTGGCTTACTTGTCCCACAAAAAAGAGCGACGACAAATGCAAACATAGTGGGTGAAATTCAAACGATCAACCCACAAGTGAGGTATCGTCGGCCGGGAGCTTTTCTCTTTCCACGGCCTATCACGTACAGGACCTCGGCCATGAAGGCGCCCGAGGCACGCAGACCAGTGCCCGCACAACCACGGACCAACGGGACGCCGCCACGGTTGCTATCATCGGACTCCGATAGCTCCAGGCCTGTCGTCGAGCGGCCTACCGCAACTAATGTGACGGACTATCGTGTACGGGAGGGGCTCCTGCCACCTCCAGACGAGTATCCACCCCTCCCAAGTCGACCTCCCGTATCCCCAGACAGCATTGCTCTGCCTCCAGCCAAGCAACATGCTTCGGACTCAGCCGCTGCCGCCTCCCCATGGAGTGTTACTGAAAGCGAACTGTCACCAGCAAAACCCACTGCGAGCGGATCGACCGGCGTCGTCCCGGCGTCTCCCCTCGACGCATGTCGCGATACCAGTGTCTCCTGCGGACTCCCCACAGCAACTACGTTTATAGTATTGAGTGAATGTTTCAGTTCTCCCTCGCGCTATAACAATTGTAATGTACTTTCACCCCTTAGTGAGAGACCAACGAATTTTCCGAGCACTCGAGGAGTTGCGAGCGGATATTGACACGGTTAAAGCCATGGTGGAAATGCTCTTGAAGCGAGCGGGGTCAGAGGAGTCACAAAGTCAAGAGGATCTGCCAGATGATGTAGAATTCCCTCTACAACATAAGGACCAGATATCCGCTTCGGAGGAAAAGCTGTGTGACGAAGCCTTCAAAAGGCTTTTGGTGAGTTTAATTTACATTTTATCATGAATTTTATCATTTTATCACAACTACCAATATCATATACGTATCACACTAACCTTACAATTGACTGAAATTATTTGCTGAATTACAGGTCAACCATCTTATGATCATCGGCGGGAACTCGATCGAAGACCATGTCCGTTGCCTCTTACGGTACATGGTCTCGACGGATTTGGCCATCCAGGTGAACTGGACCGGGAAGAAAGGGAAAACAGCATTTGGTTCCCTCAAGCTGAAGGAAGTCATCTTCAGTGAGTAAAAATGTCCATCTCATTCAAGGTTATCTTCATGACCTTCTATATAGGTATTTGGTGGAACGTGTCAACCTTCCACATATTCATCTCAAAATTTCAGGAGTTGTACGCAGGTTATCAAGACCGCATCCACCAGACAATGAAAGGATTGATCGAATCATTCGAGAGTGGCTGAGGAATGCGAAGGACCAAGATGGTGGACGACGTAGGAGGATGGCGTCAAGGGATTAGTGCCCGTACATAATCAAAATGCAGACAATAAAGTGATTTGATACCAAACACATTACCCCCATGATTTAATGTTCGCCTTATGAGTTATAGTTATATAACTTAGGCCATTGGTGTTTGCAAGACATGAGATCAGTGTTTCCTGTCTATTGCGAGTTCATCTCTGCTGCATACTTTCCAACCAATCGATGAACAATAAACCCTGCAGTGAACTTGGAAAGTACTGATCGCATTTTGATGCAAATATCGGTACTAAGTTCATCCTAGCTCAGAAGTAGAATGATGATTAATGGGAAGTGAAACCAACACGACAGTGGGCCGATCATGAGCCGAAGATCTGCTTATGTAGGGCCGATATCGGGCAGATTACAGTTTTTGCTCATTGGCCGACGTTGAGCCGATGATGTGCCGATGAGCATGGCCGATGGCGGGCCGATTGAGATTGCCGACGTCGGGCCGATAATGAAAACTACATCGGGCCGATGATGGCCTGATACCGATGTGCTATCTGGGAAGGTACATTCACTCTGTGCAGCGTGATTCCCGCAGCGCCAAGCTCCAGTTTCTTTCTACTTCACAAAGTGAAGTAGGGGCCAATACATACCAGGGGTGGTTCTGGGGAATCCTGCTTCTTTGGGAAGCTTGGCTGTTAGAGCCTCTTGAGGGTCGTTCCGTGGGCAGGTCATTGCTTTCAATTATTTAATTAGATCCTGACATTAATGACCCATACCCTAACACTCCTACGCGAAAATATTTCAAACCTGGTAATTCTGTTTTACTCGAAGGCGTGTGGAAGCATCTTTTCCAATTTCCCACCCTCTTTCCTTACCCTCTTTCCACCTTCCCCAATGCAGACAGTACAGAGTGTATGTATGTGTGTGTGTGGGGGGGGGTATGGATCACTACCTCTAGTCCAAGAGAGCAAACACAACAGAAATTGATTACAGTTACTGGAGATACATGTATGATATGAACGACAAAGGAGAACAGTGACAATACTGATTGTTGTTTGAATTTTTTTAAATGTTTTCACAAAGAAACTTTTAGTTAAGTTACTAACATTCAAGGAATCGTTGATACATTGTATAACTTAGGACATGCTTCAAAGACTGTGGCTGATCAGGCTGCCAGAAAGAAAGTGAGTCGACAACATCATTATAATGAAAT
This sequence comes from Terebella lapidaria, assembly GCA_949152475.1. Lineage (NCBI taxonomy): Eukaryota > Metazoa > Annelida > Polychaeta > Terebellida > Terebellidae > Terebella > Terebella lapidaria. The sequence goes on along the minus strand of OX424562.1, from coordinate 4,391,866 downwards.
GGAGGTACAAATTAGTACATTTAGCTTTCTTAATAATAGTGGCAAGTTGAGAATTGTAGCAAATAACCTTTTCTTTGTTCACATGTAAAGCTTTCGCTTTACTTTATGAAATATTTCACCTATTGTCTGGATCTTCCACATTTTATACAGGATTCTACCACAACAGGATAACGCAATTATATTTCATCTTCTTCATATCGCATACATGTATGCTTGAAATGAATATGTCACAAATATGAAAATTAGCCCAAGGGCTAAAATAGGTTACCTGCATATGACTTCACATATGTTCATAATACAAACATATAAGCTTTTTCAACAAGTATTTCATATGTTGAGGCCAATTTAAGATTTTGAGATTTGCCCTTCAAGGTCGTTTGAGGTCAAGTTCAAGGTCACCAAAAGATGTGCCATATATCACAGGGAGGAACCGTTTGTCTGATTCTATGTGCATTTGACTGATTATATGGGTAAAACGTCTGATTCTATGAGCAAATTGTCTGATTCTATGGGCAAATAAGCAAGTAAGCTGCGGGGCACCAGTAAAACATGCCGGATCGACGGCTAATCTCTCAACACAATCTGATGGTATATGTTCTGTTTACTTATTAAATCATTGCAGGATATGATTTATGGTCAGTTTCTTATGTGGTGTTCACCGCTTTTCATCAGTTGTCGCACAAAAGTGGAACGGCTAGGCAGTGGAGCAGTTAGCCATCATAAATCACCGAAGACGAAGCGCTTCCAGTTACCAGGATATCTTGACCACAATTGCACGACAATTATTCCAGTTAACATTTTGATTGTTCCTGGACGTGAAGTCAGCTACGTAATCCAACAAAATTGGACATAGAATAAAAATAACAGAAACAAACCTGATTCTATGGGAACAAACCTGACTCTATGGGTAGGTTGATGTTATAGCCATGTTATAGCCATGGAAATAACAGCTTCTCGATGCTGATCCTGAATAAATATAGTATTGAAGCTTGATTTTATGTTCTGTGTCTAGGAGAAGGTCAGTAACACGGATGACAGATCTTAGCCCATAGTTCCATGGTTATCAAATGAGCCTACCCATAGAATCAGGTTTGGTCCCATAGAATCAGGTTTGTTTCTGTTATTTTTAATCTATGATCAATTTTGTTTGATTAGGTAGCTGATTTCACGTCCAGGAACAATCAGAATGCCAACTGGACTAATTGTTGTCCAAATACCAGGTAGGTTAGTGTGAACGCTTTGCAGTGAGTGATTTATTATGGATAACTGCTCCACCACCTGGCCGTTCCACTTTTGTGCGACAACTGTATGAACAACGGTGAAACTGCATAAGAAACTGAACATAGTCCATTATTCTGCAATGATTTATGGAGTAAACAGAACATATGCCATCAGATTGTGTTGAGAAAGTTGTCGTTGATCCAGCATGTTTTACTGGGGCCCCACCGCTTACTTGCTTATTTGCTCATAGAATCAGACAATATGCTCACAGAATCCGACTTTTCGCCCATAGAATCAGAATAATGCACTTAGAATCAGACAAACGGTTCCTCCCTGTGGTATATACATGACTTTTTATAGGCTCATACACAATCCTAACCTGTATGTCCAAATAAAGTTTAAGCTTCAGAGGCCACTTTACATATCGTGGGTCTGGTGCAGCAGTGGTCTAAGTGCAATTTTGGTTAAAATGGGCTAAGCATGCGAGTACCTCCATATGATAGCCCTGCATATTTTGACAATAGCATCAATTAAAATTTTTTAATTTTATTAATTAATTAGTAATTAAAAACATAACGTGCTAAGTACTGTTTGATGATATTTGTTGTTGCAGAAATGTACTAACTGACAGCCGATTTGTGCAGAAAGGTGGCAAATGACACTTGGTACATTTCTGCACTAAGAAACCTTGAGAACAGGGATGTTAGAACATTATTGTATAAGGAAATAGGCTCCATTATGTAGCTAGGAATGATAGTGAAACAACATAGTGACGCTATAAATGTTATCATGCAATAACAGTCTAGCCATGTACAGTATGTTGTGTCTACACGTCTGTCCACGTCCCTCATGGCTAGGACCTCTGTGGCCCGACACGCCATGGGCCCGCTGGCGTCTTGCTTATCTGGATCTTCACGGACAGTTATGAAGTGACCTAGTTTGAAGTATGTTTGCTGTGTACGGTGTATGATGTGTAACATATGTAGCGGTGTCATTCACACGACGGTATAGCTAGCCACTGCTAAGTCATGAGTGAATGATATTCCCGCACGTTGATACATTGGATGAATTTATAATGTACACATCCTACATGTACACTCCAACATGATAATGTACATGGTGGACAAGATAATGACAAGAAATTAAAGCAATACATGGTGAGTCATCTTTCAACACGTATATATAATTATTGATGTTAGTGGTCTTAACTATATTCACTCTATTGTTTGTTAATCACAATGTCACCCTGTCTTTCTATGTGAACATTAAGGTAATCAAAAAGGATACTTTAGAAATGCAGTATGTTTCTACAGTCTATAGAGGCTAATGCCAGCAGCAAGTCTTGAACACATACAATGGACGAGACGGCAAACAATCATATTAGGGATACGTGTAATGACATGCAGCTAAAATGTGCATGAAACAAAAAGGTATCACTTGACCAATAAAATGGTTATGTTTTTTTCAACTCTAGAATATGGATAATTTCGAGGAGTGGTCGGAAATGGACAGTATTATACAAAGCCTACCTGATGATTATGTTGGTGACACGCCCACGGCAGAACAACCGTCGCCAACTGATGACACGCCCACGGCAGAACAACCGTCGCCAACTGATGACACGCCCACGGCAGAACAACCGTCGCCAACTGATGACACGCCCACGGTGGAACAACCGTCGCCAACTGATGACACGCCCACGGCGGAGCAACCGTCGCAAACTGATGACATGCCCACGGCGAAGCAACCGTCGCCAGCTGATGACACGCCCACGGTGGAACAACCGTCGCCAACTGATGACACGCCCATGGTGGAGCAACCGTCGTCAGCTGATGACACGCCCACGGCGGAGCAACCGTCGCAAACTGATGACACGCCCACGGCGGAGCAACCGTCGCCAGCTGATGACACGCCCACGGCGGAGCAACCGTTACCAGCTGATGACACGCGCACGGGCAGAACAACTGTTGCCAGCTGATGACACGCCCATGGCGGAGCAACTGTAGCCAACTGATGACACGCCCATGGCGGAGCACCCGTCGTCAGCTGATGACATGCCCACGGTGGAGCAACCGTCGCCAGCTGATGACACGCGCACGGCAGAACAACCGTCGCCAGACGATGACATGCCCACGGCGGAACAACCGTCGCCAGCTGATGACACGCCCACGGCGGAACAACCGTCGCCAACTGATTCCAGTGAAGATGAAGATATCCCTCTGAACAAACTGTCACTAAAATTGAAGTCTAATTTGCTCGATAATACCATGCCATCTTTGGAGTCAGAGAGGGGCACGACAAAAAGTAACCGTGATGGGGTCAAACGTAAATTGAACTTGTCTCAGGTGAGTGAAACATGTACTCTGTCTCATAGCGGTGATGGGTTTCTTCCTAGCTGTAGCATGTTGGACGAGGACGACATTGATCCACAAGATCAGAAAGCTATGTCGAGCCACAATGAAGGACCAAAAAAACGTGAGTTGATTAGTATCAGAGACAAAGGTTGGAAACGGCAGAAGCATAGCAATAGAAGACTGACCAAGAACACGAGAAGCAGGACAAGAAATGTGATGCAAAACAGTCCACATGCAGATAAAGTATGGATCGCAATTGGCAAAAAGGAGAGGTAACGGACTGCTGTCTCTAAAATACGAACTACACGAGACCATGAACAGAAGCCGAAGGACGACAGCAGGAGAGATATGCTTTTGAAAAAAATCGTCAAGAAATGCCACTACAAGCGCCTGGATAAGTTGCTGGAAAGCAATGATCTGAAGAGAATCCCTGTGGTGGCAGACGGGGATTGTTTTTTCGCATCTGTTGCAAAAGGCTTGGATGGGATTGATGATGTTAGTAAGTTGCGACATGACCTTTGCACTCATATCGATGATAACAAAGAGCATTACAAACCATATATTGTGACGAAAGGGATGGATTCGAACAAAGGTTTTGAAGAGTGTCTCCAGGAAATGAAATCACCAGGAGTTTGGAACACAGACTTAGCCGATTGCTTGCCACTTGCGATTGCGAATCTATACAAAATGCGACTCCGAATTTTCTCCAGTCACATTTCAGCGAATATTGTCAATTTAGAACCGAACATTTCTGACAGAGCATCTGACAAATTTCTCTATCTGGCACACCTTTCAATAGAAGGAATGGAACACTATGACGCAGTCGTTTCCTACTCGAGTACCATGGATGCTCAATACAGAAACCGAACTATGGAATCTAACCAAAACGGCGGAAGTGATAACTGATGCTTCAGTAGTGGAAGACATGACAGAATGTATAGTAACACCACATAAACGAGCTAAGTATGGGAGTCCAGAGGAAGAGAAGTCTGGAAAAGAAATGTCAGGAAACGAAATAAAAACTGTGGGAAACAATACACCAACGAGAAAGGGAAAGACATGCCAGCAAGATGTATGAAAGCAATTGATTGCTCAAAATGTCGCTTCAAATGCTCTATAAAAATCAATGATGAACAACGTCGATCAATCTTCAATAGCTATTTGGATCTTGGGTACTACGAGCGACAACGACACTTCATTTGCCAAAGTAGTGTCACAGTGAAACCTCAGCGACAAAAACCAAATGTGAAGAATAGGTGAACTGCAAGTCACCAGCACTATTTCGAAGTCGAAAATGCAAAAGTGCGAGTATGCCGAGCTTTTTTCTTGGCAACACTTGATATTGGAAAACGAACTGTCAGCTATGCACTGACTCAAACAACACATGGGTCGTTCACTTCTGTGGATCGCAGAGGGAAAAATTTGTCAGGGAACAGATTGTCTGAGGAACAAGTGAAGTATGTTAAAGCTCACATTGAGCCATTCCCTAAGATTCAGTCCCACTACTCAAGAAAACACTCCAAGAAACAATACTTGGCCCAAGACTTGAACATCAAACGAATGTATGACATGTATATCATCAAATGCAAGGATAACAATAGAACTCCAGTCAAGCAAACTAAATATCGACAAATATTTTGTGAGGATTACAATTAATCTTTTTTTCAGACCAAAAAAAGATCAATGTTCACAGTGTATCTTATACCGAATGAAGAAAGACAGTGGGACCTTAGATGATATGACAGAGGAGGCATTTCGTGAACACCAGGAACGTAAACAGAATCAAGAGAAGAGAAAGAGAAGGACAAGTGCAAGGCAAAACAAGACAACAGCTACCATGTGGGCACATCCGACTTGCAGGCTGTTCTGACAACGCCCTGTTCCCTCGTAGGGGAACTGTACTACAACCGGAAGTTGTGCGTTTATAATCTGTCCACATATTCGCTAGGTGATGGAAGTGTAAGGTGATACATATGGGACGAAACGCAGGCAAAACGAGGTGCCTGTGAAGTTGCCACATGTTTGTCGAAGCACATCGCATCTGTGTGTTCTTCCAGCCAGGTGAAACACATCACTTTCTATTCTGACACCTGTGGTGGTCAGAATAGGAACAAATTTGTCGCTGCGTCAATGATTTACAACCTTTCCGCACACGACCTGGACACCATCAATATGAAGTTCTTTGAAAGGGACACTCCCAAATGGAGAACGAATCAGTACATGCTGCCACTGAAGTCGCAAAAAAAGAAGACACAAGTATTCGTGCCATCACAATGGCACACGGTCATAGTTTTTGCTCGAAATAAGAACCTGTACCTTGTGGTGCCAATTCGTCATGATGACATGAAAGATTTTAAGGGATTTAAAATCCAGAGGTCGAGGAAGAAGTCCCAGTGTTACCACTACGGTAGCTGATTTGTATCACTCGAAGTTACCAATAACAACTGCAAAGAAAGCAGATCTTCTGTCACTGTGTAAAACTGGCAAAATACCCAGTGAATTCCATCCATATTATGAGCAACTCCCAACCGTCTCTGGTGCAAAGGATTATTTACCATGCCCAGATGGAAACGACAGTGGTTCTGGCGAAGACACCGAGTGAGGCAGTTTGGAAGTATGCATATTTGCATGTACTGACACATCAAATAAGATATTCTGAGATGACTCTTCTTATCGATAACGTAATACACCTAGCATGTATACTCACAATGGTAGTAAGACATCACTTCTGACAGAGCATTCTTCTGCATAAATTACATGTACATAAGGGAAATCACGATCATTTTACAATTGACAATGTGTCGTTTAGTTTGAGTCGTGTACCAAGGTCAACATTGATCAAAATGATCAAAATGTTCTTATATTATACATACAAGTTAGGTTATTCGTATTCATAGTGTATTCTAGTGTATTTAAGTTCTGGAGAAAGGTGTCAAGTGGTACTTAGTATGTTTATGATCATCACCGAATACAATTCTAGGTCCTGCAGTAAGGTACTAAGCGTTACTTAGCACGTTTATGAACATCACCAAATACAGTTTTTGTTCCTGCAGTAAGGTACCAAGTGGTACTCAGCACGTTTAAGCACATCACCAGGTGAAACATGTGTTTGTGCAGAAATGTTCTTATTGACATTTGGCACGTTTCTGCATTGATGTCGATATGTTTCATAAAGTGTTCAATAATGGGCCAAGTACATATGTCCTTATAAGGTAAAAACTACTGAGGTTTGAAATGTGCTACTTTGTCAGGGCATTTTACGATATATGTATTACCTAATAATAAAAGTATTTGGACATGCAATTGTTGTGTGAATTACTACATTGACCACAAACGTTTAATGCGTGTTTCCTCAAAACAATGAAAATGCACTTAGCCCACTTCTGCACCAGACCCACGATATTTCAAGCCAGATATTTAGCACTCAAGGTCATCCAAGGTCATTATTAGTTATTCCATATATGACTTCCTATATGTTCATAATACGAACTGAAGCTCTATCTACTTGCATATCATCTGTACATGTAAATTTGGGCATTTGTTTACCCAAAAATGGCTGTTTTGACCTTTCAAGGTCATCAAAGGTCAAATTCACAATGACCTCCCGAATAGCCATATAAGACTTCCTATTTGAAAGTGCCAATATCCAAGCTCTATCTTCAAGCATTCTATGAGTACAGTCCTGGCAGCTCCCATTATGAAGGAAAAAAGTGCCGAAAAATTTCTTAGTCCAAAATGTTTTTCAAAGGGTGAAAATTATTTTTTTGCCTAGAAATAACCCAAAATGGATAGTAACGTGATTTAGGGCACAAAAAAAATTTTTCACCGACCCGTCGAAACATGGAGACCGGCAATTCAATGGCAACAAAACTTACAAACATCATAAAGGTACATAAGGGGAATCTTTTGAAACAAAAATCTCAAAACTGATCAGACAGTTTTCGAGAAAAGACAGACCAGGTGCAAATTTGAGCATTTTTCGACCTAAAAATGGCTGTTTTTACCTTTCAAGGTCACCCAATTTCAAATTCAAGGTCACCACACAAGTCGCCATATATGACTTCCCCTTTCAAAGTGCCAATATCTAAGCTCTATCTTCAAGCGTTCTATGAGTACAGTCCTGGCAGCTCCCATTATGAAGGAAAAAAGGGCCGAAAAATTTCTTTCTCCAAAATGTTTTTCAAAGGGTGAAAATTATTTTTTTGCCTAGAAATAACCCAAAATGGATAGTAACGTGATTTAGGGCACAAAAAAATTTTTTCACCGACCCGTCGAAACATGGAGACCGGCAATTCAATGGCAACAAAACTTACAAACATCATAAAGGTACATAAGGGGAATCTTTTGAAACAAAAATCTCAAAACTGATCAGACAGTTTTCGAGAAAAGACAGACCAGGTGCAAATTTGAGTATTTTTCGACCTAAAAATGGCTGTTTTTACCTTTCAAGGTCACCCAATTTCAAATTGTGGTTCAGACACCACAAGTCCTGGCAGCTCCCATTAGGAAGGAAAAAAGTGCCAAACATTTTGTGAGTCCAAAATTTTTTTCAAAGGGTGAAACATTTTTTTGGGCCTAGAAATGACCCAAAATGGATAGTAATGCGATTTGGGGCCAAAGATTTTTTTTTTCGCCAACAAAAAAATTCAAAATGGCCGCTACTAGGAGACCGGCGATTCAATGGCAACAAAACTTATATACATCATAAAGGTATATAAGGGGAATCTTTTGAAACCAAAATCTCAAGTCTGATCAGACAGTTTTTGAGAAAATGGCCGCCAAAGTCCAAAATTGGTAATTTTTCATCAGAAATGGCCGCCATTTTGAGAAAAATGCGAAAATAAAAAAACTAAAATACAATACCCTCTTGAAATATATTTAGGAATTTTTGTGCAAAATTTCAGGAAAATCCGCCTGTAAACTTTACAGATAAAAATGTGGACGGACGACGAACGCAACGCCACAGCAATAGGTTATCAAACCTAATGTCTGGTGACCTAATATGTTGACAAGCGGTGAAATACTACTCCCTTTTCCAAATATCCAGTGCCACAACAGCAGGATGCCTTCCCGATGTCATTCTGATTCTATCACATTTAGTACTCTGAATATTAATAACTCATGGTGCAAAGCTGAGGTTGCAGAGTTAAAGTTGAGTTTTAGCGAATCTTGCAAATCACATGTTTTGTTTCATTCAGAATTTCAGCGAAGGGTGCTGTATTTGCTAACTTAAATAAGAGATGGGCAAGCGCGTATCGGTAAAGAGTTTGAGGATCCCAAGTCCCAGTTCCACCTGGATCAGATGGAGTCAGTGGATTCTTTGATGCAGCTCGATGCCACCTTGCAGTCTGAGCGACAAAGACAGCTACTGGTAACTGCAACTGATATTCCGAGTAAAATTTCTTCCCAGTAGGAATAATATTGTGACCTTGAACTTTTACTACATTACTTTCACAACTTGTATTTCAGGTGTCGAGGTTGGCTAAAAATGGCGGGGTTTCGCTGCGAGACAGTGTTAACAAGATGTTGAGCAGGTATATTATGATATTATCATTATCTTTGAAAATTGGAGTACGAACCAAACATTTATGTACATTTTTATCTAGGTACAGTAGGTACCACATGCCTGTCAGATGCATGGATTTTGTGCAGAAATGAGATTTTCGTTTTATTCTTTACAGTCTGATGACCAATGAACTCATGGCAGCACTCAATATGGAAGGAAAGAGGGGGGAGTTTGCATTCATGGATACGAGGGTGTATGAAGCTGTAAAAGGTGTGTGTTAAACGTGTATTCTGGATTACTGCACTTCCAATCAAACAGATAGTAGCTTTTTGGCAGAGAGTACCTGTAGAATGTATCATGTTTATGTTTTAGGGGAATTTCTGCCCTTGGCCTATTTTGTTATTAGGAAAGAAATTAGTGTGACATATATTATGTATTAGGTATATTATGTATTGTATACATTTGTATTTAAATATTATTTTTTCATATTTCAGAAAGTGCCTGAAAACCTTTGAAGGGACCGAAAATGACGTTAATGACGCCGTGTCCAAATATCTGAAGTATATGACGGTCTCCCGACCGCTGCGGTGGAGGTGGAAGAAAAATTAATGATAAATAATGAGTTCATGAACTAGTCTGGTGTTTGTTGTTTTGTTTGTACCAGTGATCATGGTGATGCTTCGATCAGGCAGATCGACATAATGGAGATGTTGCTTTACAAGTACATTTTCCAACGTTAAATTAAACATATTGATCTGAATGTGACGTTCAGACGTTGATGCAACGTTGAATTTCAGACGTTGATCCAATGTTGAATTTCAGACGTTGATCCAATGTTGAATTTCAGACGTTGATTCAACGTTGACGTTCAGACGTTGATCCAACATTGAATTTCAGACGTTGATCCAATGTTGAATTTCAGACGTTGATCCAACGTTGAATTTCAGACGTTGATCCAACGTTGAATTTCAGACGTTGATCCAACGTTGAATTTCAGACGTTGATCCAACTTCCAAATCCAATGTATAACCAACGTTGATCCAACGTCATAGTGCCCGCTGGGCATATTGTATTTAAAATTCAGGTATCCAGCAGTTGGATGGTTAGTTTCAACACGATTTGCCCGCATACAACACACACTTCGCCTAATCACAACAACGACTCACATCGCGACCTGGGCGGTTGCATTTATTGTAATCGCCATGCTCTTCCCCTTGTCAGCTGGGGTGTACTAGCTGTATAAACGTAGGCAACATCTGGGCTTCGCACTAGCCTTGCCCACAGAAGTGAAACCTGAACTAAAACAAGTTACCTACAAGAAGGAAGAGGTTTTTTTTAAATATTATATTGAAATGTTCTGATATTTTATTGCATGCGCAGAGCTGAATGCTATTGGTAACTGGCTTCGATCAACTAAACATCTCTTTTAACGCACTCTATTTTCGTACGGCCCATATCAACGGTCTGGATATCTCAAGAATAACGAGCCACAACATTTTATGTAAAGTCATCTGTAATATCTACATATAGTGTAATGTCACCATCACTAACAAAGGAAAATCAATAAAAAAATGTGTCTATTGCGGAGGCTCATATCCACATCAAGGAAGGTGTCCTGCCCAAAATACCACTTGCAGCAGATGTCACAGAGAGGGTCATCTTGCTAGCGTTTGCTGGAATGGCCAGAAACCACCAAATCCAACAGAATGGGTCCACCAATTCACAGAAGTAGACGACACCAGAGAAGGATCTGAAGAAGAGAGGGTATACGTCGTGGGAAAATGGCAGAACCTACCACGATGATCAGAATAAACAACAAATTTCTGAGAGTCCTGGTTGATACTGGAGCATCTATCAACATTTTAGATGAAGAGACGTACAACAAGCTTGACTACCATCCACCACTAGAAAAATCAGACGCCAAAGTATTTCCATACGGCACTCAAACAGCACTTCCTGTAGTCACAAGAAAAAACAAAACACAAGACACCAAGTTCCACATTGTCAGAGGTAAAACTGGTTCGCTGATAGGCTACAAAGCGGCCTGCGAACTGGGCATCATCAACATCAACATGATTAGCTCTACCACCATACGGATGTCGAGACATGTAGTCTGCTGGATTGTTTTTCCCAGGTTTGTAGATGACGTTATATCTGTATTCAGCTAGTCTCAGTCCCCATCTGGCAATTGTAGCTGGTGGTTTAGACCTCGGAGTGTTCAGGATGAGCTCAAGCGGCTTGTTGTCAGTGATAAGTTCAAACTCGCCTCCATATAGGTAGGTGTGGTGGTGTTCACAGGCCCAGACGATAGCTAGTGCCTCCCGTTCAGTTTGAGAATAGCGCTGCTCAACGTCTGTTAGTGCCCGGCTCGCATAGCTGATCACTGTACCACTTTGCATCAGCACAGTTCCTAGTCCGAAAAGACTGGCATCGACAACTAGTCGCGTTGGTTTGTTGAAGTCAAAATAGGTCATCACTTGATGGTTGATGAGCTTGTCTTTTAGTGTCTCGAATGCTGTTTGTTGTTCTTCAACCCAGGCAAACAGTGTTTTCTCTCTGGTGTCGTCGTCGTCGTCCGTCCACATTTTTATCTTTAAAGTTTACGGTCCAATCTTTCTGAAAGTTTGGGAAAAGATACCTTAAAATAATTTGAGAAGGGAGTATTTTTTTTTTTCAAAATGGCGGCCGTTTTCATCGAAAAACGGTCAATTTTGAACTTTGACGGCCATTTTCTCAAAAACTGTCAGATCAGTTTTGAGTTATTGGTTTCAAAAGATTCCCCTCATATACCTCTGTGATATGTATAAGTTTGGTTGCCCTTGAATCGCCGGTCTCCATGTGGCGGCCATTTTGAATTTTTGACGAGTCGGCGAAAAAAAAAAATTTCGCCCCAGATCGCATTACTATCCATTTTGGGCCATTTCTAGGCAAAAAAAAATTTTCACCCTTTGAAATTTTTTTTGGACTTTTGAAACTTTTGAAAATTTTCAGCACTTTTTTCCTTCATAATGGGAGCTGTCAGGACTGTACTCCTAGAACGCCTGAAGATAGAGCTTAGGAATTGGCACTTTCAAATGGGAAATCATATATGGCGACTTGTGTGGTGACCTTGAATTTGACCTTCGATGACCTTGAAAGGTCAAAACAGCCATTTTGGGGTCAAAAAAATGCCCAGATTTGCCTCTATAGATGAAATGCTTGCAGATAGAGCTCACGTTTGCACTATGAACATATAGGGAGACATATATGGCACAACTAATGATGACCTTGAACTTGACGTTAGATGACCTTGAGTGCCAAATGTGTGACTCGGAATGTGTAAATTGACCTGAGCGGCCTAAACGATTCCACCCAGATATATCTTTGTATTATGAACATATAGAATATCAAATGCCTCACACATACATGTAATGGTGACATCGAAGTTCACACAGATGACCTTGATTGGTAAATCTCAAGGTCATATGTTCACACTGCGAACCTTGATTGGTAAATCTCAAGGTCTGTTACCTGCCAATGCTGCCATGGCCAAACTAGAATTGTCCGGTAACCTGTCTTAGCCTTTGGGCTAATTTTTGTGATATCTTCTTGGCATCTGGCTGTATGCCTTTCTTGCTGAACACAAAGCCAAAGAAATCAATCTTGTCTTTGTTCAGTCGACATTTCTGTCTGTTCAATGTCAAACCTTTCTTTGCTAGTCTTTGTAGCACTGCTCTTAGGTTGGTGTTGTGTTCATCTTGGGATCTGCCATAGACGATGATGTCATCCCACACATTTTTCACTCCTGATAGATCTTGAGGATTTCTGCGATAGTTGCATTTAAAAAATTGAAAATAACACACAGGTTGATTGATTGATTGATTGATGATTGATTGATTGATTGATTGATTGATTGAGTCAATAGAGCACTATGGACTATCTACAGAATGATGCTCTGCCGACATCACAGAAGGGTGCAAGGCATCTGTTGGTCCAGTCATGTGACTACATAATGATCAACGGTATTTTGCTTCATACTCGAGTAGCAAAATCCAAGAGGACAAAGGACCTACGACACTATCAACTGGTTCTACCCGCAGTTATGGTCAAAACTATTTTACAACTACATCATGACTCGCCATTATCAGGTCACAGCGGGATACACGACACACGACCGCATCAAGGAACACTACTACTTCAATAAGATGGCTCAAGCAGTGGCAGATTATGTGAAATCTTGCCCAGATTGCCAACAAAGGAAATTGACTAAATACCACACAAAGTCAGCGATTACATCTTTCCCGACACCAAGTGGACCATTCCAAGTTTGGGGAAATTTATTTGTATGGGCCCCTACCCATCACCCCGGCTGGAAACAAATATATTTTCACGGTGATCGATATGTTTACCAAGTATCTACACGCAGAACCAATCGCAAACAGTGATGCAATGACTATATCAAATGCTCTTTTCCATCTAATTTGTCGGTATGGAGTATGTGAGACCCTGATTTCCGACAGAGGATCAGAATTCACTGCGACTGTCACCAGAGAGACTTGCAAGCTACTAAATGTACAGCAGCAATTCACTCCGAGCTTCACTCACCACTGCTTGGGAGCATGCGAACGAGTGCATCTAACTCTAGCTGAACGAATCACACCGTATGTGTCAGAAACCAAGAGAAACTGGGAGGATATTTTACCGGCAGTAACATTTTCCATCAACAACAAAGTCCACACCGGTCTAGGCTACTCACCCCATGAGATCCAATACGGTCAACGCCCAAGGTTTCCTTTATCTCCAACTCTACATAGCCTGAACCTGGACACTATTCCCCAAACCATTCATGTCCATATGAGGCAGCAAGCAGAGAAGATAGAGCTAATTCGAGACAATGTACAGGCAGCCGTGGAAAAATCAAAGGCAGACAGACATGACCGAGAGGGCCAACGAGAATACCAATCCACTTAATGTTGGGAAAGGCGCCTATGTGTATCTCCTAGGAAATCCTCAGGGAAAAGGACAAAAACTCAAGTCGAAATTCATATTTTGTAGGTAAATTAGAATTTATGTTATTCTTGTACTCTTGGTATATATCGTGTTGTGTCCGTGCATATTGGCCAAGTTAGGGGGTGATGGTATCTGGTGCAGCGGTCAAACCTAGAGCCACGCGGTCCGTCATGTTTGAATCAAGTAAGCCACCAGCTGGGGTCAGCGGCATTTGTTCGGGAGAAATATTCTTCAAGTCTGTTGATTATAGATCAGAATTGTGGCAAACTAGTTTGTCGCTAATGTTCTACCGATTTGCACTACAGCGGTGTTGTGTTTATGTTTGATAGAAGAATTGTAAGCAAGATCCAAACTCTCAACCAGCTGGTTACGACCGTCTGGGATTGATTCACCATACAGGCATTTACTTCTATGGAAAATATATTAATTTTAGCCGATCGTTCTCGTAATACACTGTTTGTACTCATTTTAACCAGGGTGATGTGAGCTTTCACGTCGTATTATTTTTGAGTATGTATCTTTATTAGTTTTCATTTTAAATATCTCGCGGCAGATTTGGCGGCCAGGAGAAATTGTTTATATGAAACATTTGGCCAGCAACTATATAAAAAGCCGGGGTGCTGGATCCGCCAGATATTCGTGGAATTAGCGGTATTTTAGTTGCATGCAAAATTGTAAAGAGAACTATCCCGCGCTTGGGTAGGCTGCCTGGATACGTATCGAGTGTGTGGGTCCAGCCGGTGAGCTGATCCCGAGGGGCGTGGCAGCAAGACGCGTTAAGTATGCGTGCGGATTTTTCTCTGTGTTCATTCTTCTTTTTGTTGGTCTCTCTACTGTACGGTCTGTACCAGATAAGAGAACAATGAATAAAGCGGTTTTTCCGCTTTCTGATTTTAAGCAACCTACCCCGTGTTGCCTTCACCTGAAGAATGAGAACTCAAAAGACTCTTAAGATTGGCGATTCTATCATAATAACTTATGAAAATGAAATTCATAAAGGGTCGTCAAACTTACACTGGCGAGCGTGCCAGGACTTGAAGTAAAGACTGGAATCTTCTGCTACGTACGAATTAAACAGATGTGTGCATCACCACACCTGTGATGCTGGCGAGCGACAACAATCAACAGCATGACTGAAGCAGTCATCTTGGAGAACATGATGTCGGTAATGTTCGACATTCGTACTGAGCAGCGAGTCACACTGGATATCTTCCTGCTCATCGCAACCCGTCGATTGAGATGTTTAGGACTACCAGTGCCGAGTCTGCTGGAGGAACTAACGAGCCTACTGAGAGTTGTGATTAACCACGAAGATTTAAACGATGTGTCTGAAGACGAACAATAACTGTCAGCAATGGACATCCCGCACATTATCCATGCCACTCTCTGGAATATATGTGGCCAAGTTTCTCTAGAGACCTGGGGACATCTGAGAGCCGAGATCACGACATTATTCTCGATTACTCCGGCGCAGGCTACCCCAGCATTGTTGTCTCCTGATTGGTGCCTTGACGAACACTGTGTTCCCAGAGGACATTGAACTTGCCTATGACATTCCCGAGGCCGTTTACAACCATCTTGATGTCATTGCTGAGCTGGTTGTAAGTTCTGGATAACCGTTACGCTGGACCCGATACAAAACCCGCTACCACCAGCGAACTGGGACATCATGGATGCTCAGCAGTTTCAGCAATTGACCGCGGGCCTGGCCCAACAAGAAGCTGACCGACGACGTTTACAAGGGCAACGAGAACACATAAAAGACTTGATCAAACAAACCTCCACCTGTGACGGATCCACAACGTCTGCTGTTCGGCTGTGGATAAAAGAGATCAATCTAGTACACCAACAAGTCGGTGACAATAACATTGTACAGGTGGTGTCAAAATCCGTAACCGGGCCGCTGCGATTTGAGATTGAACGATTCCTGACCATGACGGCTAGGAATATCGTCCGTGAACTACTGCCATGGGGAGACATCCGTGAACACGTTCAAACGCAGTTCCTGAACGTGGATGAGGCAGCCGCTCTTCGAGACGAGGTGGAACGCACCAAACAATCTGCCTACGAACCGGAAGCGCAATATTCATGACGCTTCCGTGACATCGCTGACGCCGCCTACCCCGTGGGCCAGCGTAATGCCGACCAGTCACGCCTGCTGGTACGTGCGTATGCCCGAGGTCTGAGTTCCAGTGAACTCGCGCGCAAACTTGTCAAGGAGGCAAACCCCAACAACCTCGAGGATGCGATCCATGCCATAGCCACCAACAGTGAACGGAAAGACGTATTCCGCCAACTGGGACGAACCGAGGAACCAATGGAGTTCAGCCCCCTAGCGAGCAACCCAGCTCCAGAACCTGCTGCTACTGCTCAAACCAGCGCCATTGCATCGTTGAATTCCACCATGCAGAAGCTGGCGACAAAGCTAGCTCGAAGCTGGACGACGCCCCACGAGACCCCCGCAGAAACCAGCTCGAGGAAATATACGTTCGACACCGGGAGAATGACTACCCCGCTTCGATCAACAAGGACGGCCCCGCTGCTTTGAGTGTAATAAATATGGCCACCTTGGCCATGACTGCTCTGTCCGTCACCAACGTCTCGCTTGTGAGGGAAACGGGCAGCAGTCGTAAGAGGATCATGTGATGGGCGCTCGACAATGATTTTGACCTCTGGCCAGCTCAAAATCATTGCTCTCGTCAACACTGGTGCCTCTTGCACACTCTTACGACATGATGTGTACCGGATATTAGTGGATAAGCTGCACCGAACGCCATACCTACAGCGAGCTCCACCGCTACAAGGAGTCAATGGCACACCGTTAGATGTTGTTGGCCAAACATCAATTGCCATTGACAAGCTGCGTGCCCTGCTCGAAGTGATTGTGATGCGAGGAATCGCACATGATATGATCGTCGGCAATGCCGCACTGCGCCGAGGTCAAGGACTACTCGACCTAACAAACAATCGAATGCAATGGTTCGGCAGAAGTTGGAAACTCCAACAAAACCTATGAGCCGGATATCGCAGCATTGGACCAGTCGCACCAATGACTGGCGACAGCAGTTTTGATGGTTTGCTGAAGGATAATTATGATATCTTTTCTGCAAAGGGAGAGGCACATGGCAAATGCCACTTGGCTGAACTTGTAATCGAAACAGAAGGACCCCCGATCGCACAACGGGCTTACAGGGCACCAATTAGTAAGCGCCAGATAATTGAGAGGGAGATCAATGAGATGCTCGAGGCCGGAATTATTCGCACGAGTGACTCTCCATGGTCATCACCCGTGACCTTGGTTCCAAAGAAGGACCAAACAACACGTTTCTGTATAGACTATCGTCGATTAAATGCAGTGACTCGCAAGGATAAATATCCTCTCCCGAACATACAGGATATTTTTGACCAAGCCGGAGGCAAGCGGATATATTCGACATTGGACCTAAGATCCGGATATTGGCAATTACCTGTGGCTCAAAAGGATATTCCAAAGACCGCTTTCCGTTGCCACAAAGGACTATTCGAATTTGTGAAAATGCTGTTTGGACTAACAAATGCGCCGGCATGACATGATCACTGATCACAAACAACACCTTCAGCAAGTGTTCAACCGCCTGCGAGAAGCAGGACTCCGACTGAAGCCAACAAAGTGTGTGTTTGGACTGAATGAAGTGAAACTGTTAGGATGTATCCTTGATGGTTCAGGCATCCGCACTGGCCCTGATAAAGTGTCTGCGATCACTGCCTTTCCTCCCCCGACGTCCGTCAGTGAGGTGTGCTCCTTCCTAGGAATGTCAGGATATTACGCCAGTGTGTTCCGGACTATGCACGCATCGCCAAGCCCTTAGTCGCCCTTACCAGAAAACATGTACGATTCTCCTGGGATGACAAATGCCAGCAGGGCTTCGACCGACTGAAGGAGCTGCTGGTCTCATCACACGTCATGACCCCACCGAATGTCAACAAATCTTACAAGTTATACACCGACGCTTGCGACTATGCTGTCGGTGCTATGCTTGTCCAAGATGATGACAATGGGGTGGAGAAAGTTGTACAATACCTCTCGCATGCACTGAGTTCCACACAGAGACGCTGGGCGACCATCGAAAAGGAGGCCTTCGCTGTTGTATACGCCCTAAACAAGCCTCGCACATACTTGTATGGAGCTGACTTCGTGGTATACACCGATCACAAGCCACTGAAGAGTTTATTTACTAAGGACCTAAACAACACAAAGATTCAACGATGGGCTGTTCTGCTGGCCGAGTACGGTGCTAAAATCGAGTACCGGAAAGGCAAGCATAATATCCGTGCCGACATGCTGTCCCAGATTAAACCTACGGAAGTTTCCGTCATCAACACCAATGAATGGATCGACCCGACGAGCCTGCCTGAGGAAAACATCAAACAGACACTCCCCCTACTGCACGATGGGTTAGACCTCGGTGTCATCGGCCGAGAGCAACAGCAAGAATTCCCTGAGCTGTGGAAGCGAGGTGAAGATGAAACCGACGAAGAGTATGAGCTCATTAATGGTGTCTTGTACAGCACGAGGCCACCACAGAACCAAGCACCATTGTATCCTCGTCTAGTCCTTCCCGCTGCACATAGGGGTGCTGTAATCGACAGGGCCCACCGAGAAGTAGGCCACATGTCACTATGGAAGACGCTCCACCGTGTCACCGAAGCATAATGTAGGATTTGTGCTTTCATCATGTGCAGGTTTTAATAAAACAATTTATTGTTTGGCCGTGGTGAAGGCGGATGACTGTGGAAACTGATCGCGAGTGTGCTGGCTACAGGACACCCGCTCCTGGTATCTACAGTTATCCCGATAACTATAGTATAATTTGTTTGCAAGTGTCGCAAACCAAATAGTAATATAATATGGAGGGTGACTCCCATTCTTTTTATTTTCATGTGACCATATTATACTAATTGGTGATTCATAGTCTTGTTTTGACTCTCGCCGAGCCGGATTGTACCAAGGCTCAGATTATCAATATGTACATGTAGTAAGAGAGGTGTACTCGAGGAGCCCAGCCATTATGTAGGGACATAGTACACAAGAATATTGGGCAAAACATTTGACATTTTATAATATAATCTTGGCTGGAACGGTTTTCTGGCAGACGTTATTTTGGCAGCAATTCTGTAACATGTAAGATTCTACAATAAAAGGCATCCAAGCAGCGGACTCTCATTTTGGAATATTACACACAGTACAAAAAGGAACAATAATACTTCCACTATCAATATTCTAAATTCTAAGTCCCTATAATAAAAGGACTGAATTTAGAGGACATTTCAATCCACCAAATTTATGTCAATCCGGCTATTTGACATTTGGTAGCAGAGCGTAAGAGTGTGTGCCTGTGCAGCAAGAAAAGTGAACTTTGTTTCTGGCGTTTCTAGTGGCCGACAGCTAGATCAGCGTGGTCGTTGGCTGTAACAGACGACCAAAGAAAACAACTAACGGACCGAAAGCAGATTTTGGAATTTTAGAGCAAGAACTGGCCGAAACTTCTCAAAATGGCAAACTTAGAGCAACTACGGGACCAAGTTGCTGACCAGACAAGGACAATTCATGAGTAAGCTGCTACACTCGCCCACCAGGATACTGTTATTGATGACTTGAATGGTCGGCTAACACAGCTTCAGCAGCAGTTGGCGAACCTGCAGCCGGCCGCCCCACAACCCGACCCCGAACAACAACGCCTCCAACGAGAGACTCATTAACAGGGGCTTGCAAATATGCGGAATGAAGAGGAGTGTAAAGCTCGAAAAGAGAGGGATGATGCGGCGATGCGGGACAGAAAAGAGGCACAGGAAGACGCCGACTGTGAGGCACGGCATCGGACTGAGAGGGTCAGACTCTTGGTTCAGCCCATTGCAACATGCAATGGACATGAGGCAGTTAGAAAATGAGTGAGAGCCCTGGACAATGTGCATGCGAAGGACCGTGAGTTAGCACTCCCTGTCGCCGAAGCAACGGCAGCGGATCGATTAGCGGCACGCCTTACCGAGGCCCAGCAACGGCACCGACGGTGGCCAGAAATTAGGGATGACGTTGTCCAGTACCTGCTTGGCACAATGAAAGGGGCCGCTATGGCTGAACTTAGCACCCTCCGCCAAAAACCGGGAGAGACAGTGTTGGCGACCGTGGAATCGTTCAAGGAGATAGCCACAGACGCATATGGGGACCTGGCCCAAGCCCGGATACAAGAGGTACTTGTTCAACAATTGGTCAAGACCCTCGACCCTGGCATTGCACGGGACCTTGTCCGAATTCACCCGTGCCGGGCAGGCTCTGAGAACAATGCAGAAAAGTGAATATATGCTGCCAGCAGAGGAGCGCACGGTGAACGCCATAATGGACACCTCAGCAACAGCCACCGCCACACCGAAGGAGGTCTATCTCGGGAAGGAGCTCGAAATCGTAAAAAAACAAACTTTCGGTGCTTGAGAAAAAGGACAAGCCAGCGGCCAAAGAGGACAAGAAATCTTTCGACGAAAAGGTAATTGCCGTATTGCAATCCTTTCAAAACCCCTCTTCGAACTTCGAGAAAACAGACAGACCCAGGCGTCCCCCTGGCCGCAAAAATGGAGGTGTCTGTTTTAACTGTGATCGCCCAGGGCACTTTTTGCACGAGTGCACTGCACCACGCCGGCCCCGTAGACCACATCAGCAGCAGATCCAGTCGTGGCAGCAACCACGGCAGCAACACCTCCCGCTGCACCCCCACCAGCAGCCACCGTATGGCCAGCCCTGGGTCCCACCGCAGTCGTGGTCCCCGCCAAAACACAATCCGCAGCAACAGCCATCGGGAAATGGGTCCTGGGCAGCTCCGACGCCGGGAGCGGCCCAGAACCAGCAGTAGGCGACCCCCCTATTGCTACTGTTGCAGGGGTGACCTTGGAGGGATGCCCCTGAGTGCATGTACAGGTTGGCGGTCAGCCCCCTGGCCCCAAAAATGGAGGTGTCTGTTTTAACTGTGATCGCCCAGAGCACTTTTCACGCGAGTGCACTGCACCACGCCGGCCCCGTAGACCACGTCAGCAGTAGATCCAGTCATGGCAGCAACCACGGCAGCAACACCTCCCGCTGCACCTCCACCAGCAGCCACCATATGGCCAGCCCTGGGTCCCACCGCAGTCGTGGTCCCCGCCAAGACACAATCCGCAGCAACAGCCATCGGGAAATGGGTCCTGGGCAGCTCCGACGCCGGGAGCGGCCCAGAACCAGCAGTAGGCGACCCCCCTATCGCTACTGTTGCAGGGGTGACCTTGGAGGGACGCCCCCGAGTGCGTGTACAGGTTGGCGGTCAGCCTGTACTTGTCCAAGAAGACCGCCGATAAACTTGCTGTGAAGCTGACATGTATCAAGAGTGCGCTCATGGCCGATGGACGGACCATACTCCCGATAGGAGTGGCTGAGGCTGAGGTCCTTGGACAGACAGTACCTATACATATAGCGGATATGACTGAGGATGCAATCCTTGGAATGGATACATTACGCCAGACATGTACCTCTATCTCTATTCAGCCAAATGCTGGAGGAGGTTTAGAAGGACATTTGCAGAACAATAGTGACGGTCGTCTGCCGTTGATAAATTCTCTCGGGACCGACGACTTGCCGATTTTGCAAGAGTTTCGAGATGTATTCTATGAGAATACAGAAACTGTTGGCACCATGACAGGTGTTCCCGATCAGTGCATCCCCAGATAGCAAGCCACCGGTGGGCCACTGGTGGCTTGGTCACTGTCGGCTAGCCACCGGTGGGCCACTGGTGGCTTGGTCACTGTCGGCTAGCCACTGGTGGGCCACTGGTGGCTTGGTCACTGTTGGAAAGCCACCGGTGGCCCACTGCCCGCATGCCACCAGTGGGCCACTGTCGGTAAGCCACCGGAGGCCCATTGGTGGCATACAGGTGGCATTGCCAGCATCTTTGGGCAATAATGCATGAACATGCTCGGGACGGACAGCCTTTTGCAAGCCGCTAGAACATTTTAGGTCACCAATTGTGACATCATTATATCTGTTAACAGTGGAGGGTAGTCTTATTCAGCCGGAACAAATTAAACAATATTTACACAGAGATTGATAAACATGATAAATCAACTAGATCTATTGCATTATTCACATGAATTTATGTGCATGAAAAAAAAAACACTATCTGTTGTTGTTGTTTCTAATATGTACATGGATGCACTACTGTACTACATGTAGATCTATATCTGTGTGGGACTTATGAAGAGAAGCCTTCTTCCAATAATGTGTCTGGTCATAATTATAGGCACTAATCGTTCAGCCACGCTTTAGAATGTTATCCCAATCAAGATTTACATGCCTGCAGCCTGTAGTGCTGGGGTGGGTGAAAGGAAGGGGATGCAGTGGTACCAATTACATCTGGGGCCTTGTACACCAATACTGCGCAGAGGGGTGGAGGGGGAGGACGGGGGGGGGGGAATAGCCGGAGCATGGCATTTCATATTGTCTGTTGTTCCGTTGTTTAGGGGCTGGATATTTATTAAATTGACTTGCCACATCCGTGGGGAAGAAAGAACAAATTGGTTGATGTTTTGAAGAATCTTGATGTATTCTACATTATATCCCTTCAGAAACGTGTACCTTTGAATGTTTTAGATCCAGTCACAACCCTATCAGGCTTCAAACAAATACCTTCGTCCAGAATTATCTCAGCCCTCAGGCGGTCAGTCATTACCCTCATCAGGATCCAAATATTTATTGCCTGTGCATGACTTTTTTGGTCCCTCCGATCACGCTCACAAGCCATTATCATGATTAAAACTAAACAACTCACTTCTATAGTGAACAATGTAAGAATTATTGTGTCAGGAAGTTCAGCGAAGCTTTCTAGTTCAGGATTTGGAATTCAGTCTTGGCTAGCTGTTCGCACATAAGCATCAGAAGCAAATACAGTATCAGTATAGCAGTGGCAATATTACCGTTTTCTAGGATTATTACAATTTTTTGTGTCGTGTTGTTTTGCGAAACAAAGGATATTTTACACACATCTCTGGACGTCGAGTCGTGAACACCTAGTCGACACCTGGAATACCATAGTGACGGTGAGTGACTGCATGTTATTGTTGTGACGAATAGCTGCATCTACATGTAGCTATACTTCAATTTTTAAAACTCATTTACTCCGTTTATCGCTGATATTTTTGCGATGCTGACTAATTTTGGGCATTGATTGACATTAGCTGACATTGGGATAGATTGATTTCTTTATTTTCGCAATCTAAATCCGAATCAGAAATTTGGTACAAAATTGCCGTTTGATGGCCTATACAAATAGTATGCCGAGTATCAATATGATAACTATTAACCACGAATAACATCGCGAATATATCAGCAAAACACTGTGTGAAGGAGTTTTTTTTAAAAATCTTAAGTACACAGACCTACTGTACTTGTAAAAAAAAATAACAATATTTCCTTGGGTTCAGCACTACATGTACACCAAGAATTTCGCCATATTCCAGACTTAATTGAATTATTTATTATAATAGTCTAATATTGTTACAATTCAATCTGTTTGGAAGTACACGTATAAATAGCTGATTGGCCTGTGTATGGGCCTGTGTGCTATTATTTCGCCTGGGTTACGGGGAATCCGTTTTTATTGTAGTTTTTCATTGGAATACTGCCCAATCAAATTGTACATGTATATGATTTGTTTCCGAATTTGCTCATCATGGCCCGGATCACTTTTCCATGAAATGGTATGGTAATTGTTGCTTCAGATTTCTAGCAAACATATATTTCATATGTCAGGAGCATATGCTATTTCATACACATAATGATGGGACCTAGATCATTACTAAAGTATTAAACAGCACTATCAGCTGTCATCATTCAGAAATTATTGGTATTATAAGTCATTTTAATCATACATGTACAAAACAGAATGTACACAGCATTTTGGCAATTTAAACAACATCTAGCTAATAAACAGTGAATACTGTTTTGACACAGATAAAAAAAGAAACCACTAAAAGACACTAGATGGCCTCTTTGTACAAAAGGGACGCAACACACTAGTTGTGAAATTAACTTTTAGACTGCATTCTATTCTAAGGCACATATCAATTTATTTGTATTTATTATGTTTTGTCAATTGTTCATTATGGATATAGATGTCAAATATACGGAAGCGTATTACCGCCATGCAAAAAAATTTTTTTATCTCGCCGTGGCGAGTTACTATCTCGCCGTGGCGAGTTAGTATCTCGCCGTGGCGAGTTAGTATCTCGCCGTGGCGAGTTAGTATCTCGCCGTGGCGAGTTAGCTATCTTGCCGTGGCGAGTTAGCTATCTCGCCGTGGCGAGTTACTATCTCGCCGTGGCGAGTTACTATCTCGCCATGGCGAGTTACTATCTTGCCGTGGCGAGTTAGCTATCTTGCCATGGCGAGTTACTATCTTGCCGTGGCGAGTTAGCCATCTCGCCATGGCGAGTTACTACCTCACCGTGGCGAGTTACTATTCTGTCTTCAATAGCATCGTGACGTAGCCGCCAAGGTCATCTGAGATCCCATCTCAAGGTTACCGAAAGATGAGCCCTTCACATAATTGTGACTTCCTACATGTTTAGCATATGAACCCATAATACGAACTTATAAAAGCTTTTCAAGGGCGTACAATACAATATGAACAATATAACGTGAACTGGATAGGTTCTGGATAGAACGTTTTACGGTTGTTTGAGCTTATACATATATGGAACCTCAACAGTTTCGTTTAGAACCTTTTTGAAAGGTTCTTTGTGCGGAACCTTTTTCGCGGAACCTCAAAGGTTCTTTGTAAAGAAAATTTGGAATTATGAGATGAGGTTTTCGTAAAGGTTCAGCCCGGGTTCTTTCACAACCAGTGAATTGAAGCTTTTGGGGATACTTCAAGGTACCATCAAATAACGTTTAGGTTCTTTGAAGAACTCTCCCTGATTCAAATATGTTTCCATCCAAAAAAAATCAGTTCCATATTGACCCATTTCAGGTTCTTTGCAGGTTAGGTAAAGAACCTCCAAGCGGTTCAATATGTGTTCACTCCAAAGTACCCAAGTTTCTGAATAGAACATTTCAGGTTCTTCAGAGAACCTTTCAATTGTTTTCAAAAGAATATCCTATGGTTCAAAATAAGTTGTTTGAACCACATAAATTTCATATTGAACCTTCGAAAGCTCTATAGTTAAAAACATAGGTGTATATTTATTTATACGCATAAATCGGGAAAATACTCAGAGTCAAAAACCTCTTACTGCATTCATGTAAAATGAACCTTATAAGAACCTTATAAGTCCAAACTAGGAGTTAATAAGTCCAAATAAGTCCGACTTGGGACACTGCTGAGATCAATGAAGACCATATCCAGCCTGGGAACGTGGGAGAGCCTACAGGGGACAATGCCGAGACAAATGAAGGACAGCTTTCACTAATTCCTTCGGCCATACAAAACAATGAAAAGAAGCCCAAATTCAAGTCTCCATAGCTCCGTCCCAGAACCGGGCGTCACAGGGAAGAATATGTTGGATCTTCCCAAGGTTTTCTGGTTGGAGGATGGCCTCAAGGTTTCCTTGCATGTCATCCCTTCCTTCCCAGTAAAAACTCAGCTTGCCTTCTCTCCATCGTTGGCCTTCACGATCTCTGCCTTGGCTTCGTCCTTAGGCCCGAATCTGATAAAAGACTGTCTTCTATGCCCGGTGTGGGCTTTGCGCTTGTAACTTAAGTGAACAAAAAATCTTCGTGCTGGCAAACGTCTGTTGTTCATATCGCATTCAAAAGTGTATCCAAATTTGTTATGACCTGACCAAGCAGGACTCCACTTGTTCGTTTGAGGTAAGTGCCCATGACGTTAGAGCCATGGGGGCCTCCCTATATGGGATGTGTTCCCCTCGATCAAGTGATGCTGATGGCAATCCCATAACACCGTTACCTCTTTCTAGGGACTTGATATGGACGAGATGTGAGGGTTACCACCTCGAGCACGTGGTAGCCGTGCACGGTGTCGTCACCCTGTGAGGTGGATGTGGCCCACCTGATATACATTGCGTTCACTTGCACATAATGTTGCTATTCCACGGTTTCGAGTTAAGGTTCGTTAGGGAACCCACTGGAACCTGTTTTTCTAAGAGTGAATACTATGTATCTTGCTGTGCAGAAAAGTCGCAGATTTCATCAGAGCGACATTGTGAAAGCTGCGACTAGATATTAGATGCATAAATATCAGTGACCTGGAAAGAATACTCATGATTTAGTGATCCAGTACTGAGTTAGTGCCACACATGTAACTTGAGTGCATGAATGGCGTATCTCATACCAACGAAAGACATTTTGAACGTAATTCGTGGATGAGATTCCGCATTATACTCTATAATTATCTCAAACACACACTTTGGGAGGGGGAGTCGATATTCGACAATGTCGTCGAGTTACTTCTTTTCTCCATCCACATAGATCTAACATATTCAATATTTCTGGAAAACATCAGCTGTCGTGTCCAGGCATTACTCAACCAACTCGTTCACGATCCCAGCGATTCAATGGAAATTGTCATTCCTAGAGCGCATACAGGCCATGCGTGTCAAGAGGGTTGATTTCATCATCATTTCATCATCAACTCATTAGACAAAATCGATAGGTATATACATCAAATGTGTATGCAACAATCATCAAAATCGGATGAGAAATGGGACCTGTAGAACGCTCTACACAAATAAATATTTGGGGTGGGGTGAATCCATAGTATCTGCCGACCTACGTTTGGGGAATACAATGACACACCGACGACGAGATAGTAACTCGCCATGCTGAGATAGCTAACTCGCCACGGCAAGATAGTAACTCGCCACGGCGAGATAGCTAACTCGCCACGGCGAGATAGTAACTCGCCACGGCGAGATACTAACTCGCCACGGCAAGATAGTAACTCGCCACGGCAAGATAGCTAACTCGCCACGGCGAGATACTAACTCGCCACGGCGAGAAAGTAACTCGCCACGGCGAGATAGAAACTCGCCACAGCGAGATAGTAACTCGCCACGGCAAGATAGTAACTTGCCACGGCGAGATAATTTTTTTTTTTGCATGGCGGTAATACGCTTCCGTACAAATATGTGTCAATTCTAAATGACAAAATCTATGATCTGGAAGAAAAAATGAATGTAAATCTGTATTCATGCAGCGGCACAGTGAGGTTTCGGTATGCATGCGTCATGAGGTGATAATTAATCAAGGTCAACACGCAGCGTTTCCACGGCAGGGATCCTGCTTGCTGTCAATCATGACAGAATCAAAGGGATAATGAAGTCTATGCAGCTAGGGGCCTCTGGCACTGTAACAACCCTTAGAAGTCAGCACACACTCTGGGCATTAATTAAAACAGAAAGATTAAATTTTCATTCCAATCATCAAACTGCTGTGGGCAAATTTTGATAGAAAACACAGATTCAAAGTCCAAAATGGCAGTCACTATACTAGCGCTAATATGTGTATATGTGTAGTTATTGTGACACCTGTGGTGAGTTAAATGTTTTTTACACTAAAGGGGAGGGGGGGGGGGGGTTAATTGGTGGATGAGAAGCCCTGGACTTCTGGATCTGTAAGAGAAAATAAACATGCACGTGGCCTGCGGGTTTGTGGATAAATGAGATTAGCCACGGCAAACGACTCATTACAGATCAAGGGGAAGTCAACTCAGATTATCTACAAGATATATGACTTTATATAAATGTGATATTTGTGACACTAATGTAAGCATAATTATGGTAGGGTGTGCCACCTTATGTTAGGTCTTCGGAAGTGATTGAGTTATATTGATTAAGCACTCACAAGATACATGGACAATATACATTTTGTATTTTTTCCAATAGGTCCTCCAGTAAAATCAGCTACCATCATCATCATTAATTAATCTGTTGCGAAGTCTAAAAGGCAGAAACACATATTTTAAGTGGCACACTGTTTGCCAGAAAAATTCAATAATTATTTTAATGTTGCTTATCACTAGCCAGCTATTTTAAGGTTGCTTATCACTAGCCAGCTAAATTTTAAAACTCGATGCAACTGGAAGTTAATTTGATGCACCTATTACGCCTTACGTAGGATTTGATAATTATAAATTATGCATTATATTTTCAGACCCGATCTGTCATATCATTCAGCTAAAATGGAAATACCAAAGCAGGGAGATAGACTACTCAGTCAGAGGACAATCCGCCGAAGAGCGATAAGAACGATCAATGGGATGTTCCCAATACAGCTGCACACAGACAGCACCGATGAGCGAAATGAAAGTAATACACATAGCTTCGATACAAACGAGCAATACAGTCCTGACATACATGAACAAGCATGCAGCAATAGTGACGATGGCGACTCTAGTGGGAGTGATCAACCAGAGCTTGATTCTGAGATGGAAGCCGCTGCTCATGTCAATGACAGTGCTCCAGTTTCTTCCAGTGACGATGAGGATGAGGATGATGACTTTGACGATAAAGCAGATTTCCCTGAAAGATTACGGGCATGGCTCATCAACAGTAGCACACCACTGGTTCATGCAAACAGTCTTTTGGCTTTACTGAGACCGTATTACCAGCTACCAAAGGACGCCCGTACTCTGCTGAAAACACGTACCTCCTATACAGTTGACACTTTAGCTGGTGGACAATATCATCACTTTGGAGTTGCGGAGGCGATATCGAGACGAATCAAAGTTGACTCACAATTATTAAAGTTAAACGAAATTTCACTTCAAGTGAATATTGATGGGCTACCACTTTTCAAAAGCAGCAGCGAATCTTTCTGGCCTATTTTGGGACTTTTGACCGAAGAGAAAAATCCAACCCCCTTTGTCATAGGCCTTTGGGTCGGACATTCAAAGCCGAACGATACAGCACAGTTTTTGCATCAATTCGTTAAAGAAATCTTGCAGCTCCAGACAACAGGCTTAAGATATGAAAATCGAACTATTGCACTGAAAATACTAAATTTTGTGTGTGACACACCTGCACGAGCCTTTGTGAAGAGGACAAAAGCACACAATGGCTATTACGGGTGTGACAATTGCGAGCAGCGTGGTGTATGGCATAATCACCGCATGACCTTCCCGGAGACGAATGCTGCGCTACGTTCGGCTGTAAGGTTCGACGAGATGGCAAATGAGGAACACCATCTTGGTGAAACACCATTAAAGCACATCAGAGTCGGGCTGGTGTCACAGTTTCCTCTTGACTATATGCACTTGGTTTGCTTGGGGATCATGCGGAAACTTGTATCACTGTGGACGAGTGGACCATTACCGACACGGCAAGGACACAATGTCATCCAAAGAATATCCGAGAGGCTCATCAGGTTTCGCCAGTACATTCCTAGGGAATTTGTTCGCAAGGGCAGGTCAATATCTGAGGTTGACAGATGGAAAGCCACTGAGTTTCGGACATTTCTGTTGTACACGGGACCCGTGGCATTGAAAGGACTAATATCGGAAGTTCTATACAACAACTTCTTGATGTTCTCTGTGTCAATATCTATCTTGTGTAGTGTTGACAAATGTATAGAGTACAATGATTTTGCCAATAATTTAATATGTCTTTTTGTGGAACATTTTGGAGTCACGTATGGCCAGGATATGATAATTTATAATATTCATGCTTTGATCCACCTGGCTTCCCATGTCAGACGATTTGGACCGTTGGACAATTTTTCCTGTTTCCCGTTCGAGAACTATTTGCAAACAATAAAGAAGCTCATTCGAAAACCAGGAAATCCACTTCCTCAAGTGATCCGACGCCTGCATGAACGTATGCAAATTACTGATGCATATGACACACCTGCCCCTTCAACACCCTTGACTCTCCGAAAACCACACCGCCGTGGCCCAGTTCCAGTGGACATCGATCATTGCGTCCAGTATCTGGAATATCATTCCAAAGACTTCATTTTATCATCCAAAACAGGAGATAATGGTGTTTACATTGGGTCTAAAGTATTTATGATAGAGAACATCATCGAACATTACAGTTGTGTGAAATTAGTGTGTAGGCCCTTTACGATCAATGAATCATTCTTCATGTATCCAATGGATTCTCGCGAATTGAACATATCTTACAATACAAACATCAGTGAACATTTGGTTGTGCTGCCAGTTCTCAATATTACTGGTAAAACCATGCTGCTGCCGTTGCATGAAGGATTCGTTTCAATTCCACTTCTGAAGTCCTCATAAGTTTTCAAAATATTGATCTAATATCTTGGTACCACTCTCACCTACACTGGATCAATAGAAGGTGCGTAATGTCTCAAAATGAGCAACTGATGTTTCACATTGTAAGGATACATACTGTATTACTGATTATACTTATGTGGTCATTATTGTAGTAGTTACTTGTATTGTTTGCAGGAAAATGTACGCTGTTGTAGAGTTTAAGGACGGCTCTGGCGCTTGGGAAGTTGTCCCGTTTTCGTGGGTAGATCAAACCAAAACAAAATGTTGGTGGCCCCAGTACAAAGGAAAAACTCTCACGAGGGCGATAGAGAACCGGGAACCTCCAGCTCATGGATGGAAAGCATTTCCTGTGCGAGTATGCAAAGAGACGGGTATGTAATTTTGCATGTACATGTACCTACAGTATGTACTAAACATACAAAAACACATCCTAAGACAAAATGAGAGATACCCCAGACGGTATGCTAACCAATTGCAGCATTTCCTTTTCAGACTCACTTGAGCAGGCAAGGAAAAAATGCAAGAAGGCTGTGGAGTGCTATACCTCAGATCTGGCAACCACAGAGGAGGACACCAAGAGGAAGAGTCGGTATGGTTTGAGCACACCCAATTTGTACCATTAGTAAAGTGATAAATATACTATAATGTTCACTTCTTTGGTGGAAATTGCCATTTTGGCAGATTTTCATAGACGAGTGATTTTCAGTCAACGAATCTTACTGGTCTTCCATCTGTTTTTACTCTATTTATATCGTTTTTACAGAGCTCGCAAAGTATCTTCATCTGAAGAGACAAGTAGTGACCCTGACGAGTCCCCGGCCAGAAAAAGACGGAAGATATCAGTGAAACAAGTTCTCACACCAGCTCCCCCTGTTCCATCGTTCAAAAAATCCACCTGCAGCAGGTTAGTTCACAATCCTGAGAACAAAGCCATTTTGCTTTGATTGATGATATCACACACTTTCGCCACATATTGCCACAGGGAAAACTTTTTATAGCATTTTTTTGTTATTATTGTTCTCAGTCTCAATGTAAGAATAATTGTGATTCCACAAAATGTATTTGAATAATTGCAGTACACAGTACCCTATCACTGAGAGTTCTGGTACTGCTAAAACTGGGAATCGACAACAGGAGAGTCGGCCGAATTCTGCCCCTGCTGATATCCAGCAGGATGTTCTGTACAGACCGTGAGTATACATCTGGTTTTATATAGTTACATTGGTCACATCTAATTATTTGATAAACAGTATGTTGACAACAACAACTGGTATCCAGACATCAACAACTAAATATTTAGTGAATCTGGCGAATTTGTTGACAATAATTTGTAAAACTTTGCCATTATATTACTTTAAAAAATGGTATAATATGGTACAATATCGAAAATACATGTGATGTTTCTTACAAGATCATCAGTTTGAAGTGTGTTATTTTGCATGAATTTGTGGACCATCGCTTACAATAATTATTGTTGTGTGCATGGAGCAACATTTGAAAATCCTAACTACATGCAAAATGATATTCATCTGCACAAATGGTATCTGAAGTTTGAGTCTCTCTTATGCATTGTAATTGCAGAGACAGCCAGGGACAGGCGACGGTGAATGAAGCAGGACCTTCGGTCAACCATCAACCAGTGCAACGAGATCAGGGCATACTCGCTCAGTGAGTATCATGATGTATCCTTGATTTATTTTCCTAAATTCATGGAAAGCTCTCCGATATTTAGAAAATTATGTACATGTAGTAATCGCATGTTCAAACAGAATACATATCACTCTACTTGCTTTTTCTCTTTACATTATGTGCATGGGATGGTAAAATTATAATGTTGTTTAATGTAATACTATAACATTTGTTTCTTTATCATCAACAGAGAACGGGAAAAGTACATCCTGACCAGCATTGAGGAAATTAAAACCTCGCAAAGGCAACTTATTCTAATGGTCCAGGCACTGTTGAATAAACAGCAAGACATTGACATGGAGACGGACGTGCCGAAGGAGTTGGACTTGCCACTGTCTACAGAGGCTGCTATCCAGGAGGCAGAAACTATCCTGGAGGACCCCAAAAACAGAAAGTTCCTGGTACATGCATGGGCCACAAGCAAATAATGAATACTGCAAACTTACATTGTATTCTAGGGTTCTCTCCCAGAAAATTATATGATTCATTAACAAATCTGTTGCTAATAACTATACCGTACATGTACATGACATTTCTTTGGGTATGCATTAGACAGGGAATTTCAATTTCACCGCATCATGTCCGCCACATTAACAAATGCCATGGCAATGCGCTTCAACTGGTCTGGCAAGTCAGGGAAACTTGCTTTCAACAAACTCACCCTGGCCAAAATTGTGAAAGGTGAGCATCGCTTACACCGAAAGTACATCACAGGACTTTCGTCCCCTTACCAGTGGGTGATGGGAATGGGGTTTTAAATGGTTGTTGGTATATATGAAATTTGTAGACAATAATGTTCTGAGGGACACATAATTTATAGATCTAATTAGTTGCTTTGGATTACGAATACTGGATTTCTGCAGGGATATTTCATTGATGATTTTGTGCTTACTTACTATAGGAGCTGCGAAACGCCAGCAGGTGAAAGAATGTGACTGCAAGGAGGCGCTGAAGAAATGGCTAAAATACAGTATCGATCGCGATGGGGGCAGGAAGCGCCGGGCGCAGAAGAAGCGGGGTGAGGATTCGCTTATATGTATATCATTTACTTAGTAATTTATTGGACTGCTATCATTTGTACAGCTTTCCCATATATATAATCTCTTGATTTTGTTTCATTTTCAGAATCAATTGAGAAAGACAATGGCGACCAGGACCACCAGTCTGAGGGATCATCTGAGAGTGACTTTTAACTCAGTCTCAATAAATTGAGCCATGTAATGGAATAAACAAATTGTACTATGATCGTGATTGTTCATTCTTCGCATGATACATGTACCAAAAACCCCGAACAGTTGGATTTCTGGTGATATTTCAAAAGATCCGGTGCTCAGTAGGAAACACATGGTGGCCCATCGGTGGAAACTAACTGGTGGCCCATCAGTGGAAACTAACTGGTGGCCCATCGGTGGACATTAACTGGTGGCCCACCGGTGGAAATTGACTGGTGGCCCACCGGTGGAAATTAACTGGTGGCCCACTGGTGGACATTAACTGGTGGCCCACCGGTGGAAATTGACTGGTGGCCCACCGGTGGAAATTAACTGGTGGCCCACCGGTGGAAATTAACTGGTGGCCCACCGGTGGAAATTGACTGGTGGACCACCGGTGGAAAATGACTGGTGGCCCACCGGTGGAAATTGACTGGTGGCCATCCGGTGGAAAACAACTGGTGGTCCACTGGTGGGAAATAAGTGGCATGCCACTGGTAGCCCACCGGTGGCCCACCGGACAAAACACCGGTGGGCCACCGGTGGCAGCCACTGGTGGCCCACCGGTGGAGCCACCGGTGGCCCACCAGTGGGCCTCTGGTGGCTTGCTATCTGGGTCGTCACTGAGGGTGAGCCGATTGCTCAGCGGGCGTACCGCACACCACTCTCCAAACGACAAGTCATGGATGCTGAAATAGACGCTATGCTGAAAGATGGTATTATTGAACCATCCTGTTCGCCGTGGGCATCGCCGGTTTTGCTGGTGCCAAAGAAGGACAAATCACACCTATTTTGTGTGGATTATCGCCGATTGAATGCGGTAACAATGAAAGACAAATATCCCCTTCCTAGGATCGACGATATATTTGATCAGCTACAGGGAGCTACAATGTTCACCACCCTGGATTTGAAAGCAGGGTATTGGCAGCTTCCTGTCGCCAAGAACGACAGACCAAAGACGTCGTTCATCTGTCATCGACTCTATCATTACAGGCGCCTACCATTCGGGCTAGTTAATGCGCCATCACAGTTTCAGCGAATCATGTGCCATGTACTGTCATCTGTCATTGGAAGATGCGCCCTCGTGTACGTCAATGACGTCGTTAGTTATAGCCGGAGTGCTCGTGAACACGAGAAACACCTCCGCGAGGTGTTCGAACTATCAAGCATAAGAAGTGTACTTTTGCAGCTCCCTCGGTTGACCTACTTGGCTTCCGAGTGAGTGCTGCCGGAATAGAACCGCTTGCAGAGAAGACTAACGCAATAGCTAAATTGTCGTCACCCAAGGACGTCAAGGACGTGCGTAGTAACCTTGGAATGGCAGGATATTATCGCACAAGTATTATGGACTTCGCACATCAAGCAGAGCCTCTTGTCCGTTTGACAAGAAAAGGTGAACGCTTTCAATGGACTGAACAATGTCAGAATGGTTTTGAGTACCTGAAGAAAGCATTAACCACTCAACCAGTTATGGCGTATCCAGATCCGACCAAGTCATATCGTCTCTACACCGATGCATGTGACTATGCTGTGGGAGCGATATTGGTACAAACAGATACGTCAGGTGTCGAACGACCAATTCACTATCACAGCCGACAGCTTAATGATATCCAAAGAAGGTGGTCTACCATCGAGGAAGAGGCATTCGCCATCGTATCTGCACTACAGAAACTGAGGCCATATCTCCTAGGAGCCAAATTCGAGATCCTCACAGATCACAAGCCCCTCCGTTCTCTGTTTACCACCCGCATTGAGAATGCCAAGTTGATGAGGTGGGCCGTGTTGATAGAAGAATTTGGTGCGCCCATACGTTATCGTGAGGGAAAGAACAATGTTCGAGCGGACATGTTATCGAGAATACGTGAGACACAACTCGCTGTCAGTGTGCTCACGAGGCTGGCAGCAGGTACGTCAGACAATGACAATGAACATAGTGATGAAAATGATGCAGTGAATACGTCTAATAGTAGGGATATAAGCGAGAATGTCGCCGATGAAGACACACCCGCCCAAGATCATGATGAAGTGCGTGAAGAGACTGATGAAGATGAATGATGAAGTGCGTGAAGTGCGTGAATTATCCAGGTGCACCATATAAACTACGGGTGGACCTGCCAAAACCATACCGTACCAACATAGTCTGGCGTGCACACAAGGAGGTTGGACACATGGCCGCTGACAAAACGAGGATGCGAGTACAGGAAAATTTCACGTGGCCAGGTATCACCACTACGATTGCGGATGAACTTCGCCGGTGTGCCGTCTGCCAGCTTGCTCGTCGAGGTAAGGAGCGTGCGCCTCCAGTTGAGGTAGACCTGCCGCACTTGCCTATGCACCATGTGGGTGTGGACTTCATTGGACCGTTCACCGCCACGTCAAATGGTGAGTGCTATGTTCTCAAGGTCATCGACTATCTTACTGGATGGCCGGAGGCTTACCCGACAAAAAGTCAGACTGCGGCCGAAGTCATCCGAGTGATGGAGCAGGAATTTCTTCCACGTCACGGTCGGCCGAAAGTCCTTGTCTGTGATCGCGGGCAAGGTTTAGGATCACGTGCTTGGGAGGACTGGTTAAAGTTCCAAGAAATCGAGCTACGCCACAGTACTCCGTATCATCCGCAAGGAAATGGTCGTGTAAAACGATTGAACGCTACTCTGAAAGATGCTATGCTCAAGGCAATGCGTAATTGTCCTGCTCCTTGGATTAATGTATTGGGACCCGCGCTGGGAGCATGTAGAGCAGCGGTTAGCCGATCCACCGGCTATTCGCGATTTCAGGCCCTCTATGCACGTGGTCACGATGTCCTGTATGCGGGTTATCGAGGTTCACCCAATGAGGAATTGGCATACCAATATGGAGAGGCCGCCCGCTTGTATGCTGAAGCACGACAAAACATTAAACAGAACCGACAGAAAGACATTGATCGTGCTCGTAATCAGGCACTCTCTACTGAACTCGCTATTGGTGATTGCTTATTGGTTCGAGCTCAAGAGGCCATCACAGGTACTCTTCGCTGGGACCCAGGATATGAGCTAATTCGTAAATTTGGAACAACATGTGTCGTCCGTGATAGGATAGGACGGACGCGAAATCTCCATCGAAATGAGGTCCGACGAGCCTATGGAGAAGACTTCAACGATATTGAAGTGCGCCCAAGACGCCAGTTCAAGCCACGCCGATAGGGTGTTCATGCCCGCATGTATGTGTGTCCGCATGAACTTTGATGTCGGTGGTGGGAGGAGCAACCTGCCATCAGGGACGGACGTTGTATGGCGAGGGGGGATGGATTTGCTCCCCAGACTTCTTCGCTTGCGGTGTCCAGAGCTCAAGTTACATTAACGGCGAGTAATTCTACCCCCGGATCTTGGTGTAGCAAGAACATTTTCAGGCCTGAATATTGGTCTGACGAAGATTATAAAGGATAACCGCACATCAGTTATAGTATAGAACTGCATATATCTTCACTGAATGCACATCTGCCGATCGATACAGCACCACTAACTATGAGAGCATCGGTACTGCTCTTGTGTCTGGGCGTGACACACGCCCTGGAACCTTTTATCCAGCCAATCACTGCAGGATATTCATTAACTGAGCCTCAGAGTTTGAGGGTGGCTCAAGGACGATGGACAGTCTATTTTGTCATGACAACCGAGACATTGGGTCTCCAAGAAGAACTAGAGATGCGAGCCTTAGCACGCCACACCTACGACACATGGCGTGTAATGGGTTCATGCAGAACGAATGGACGACCTTGCACACATAGTCGTGAGTTTAGAGAGATACGCTCACGCCTGCGACACCTGATATATCCAATCGAGAAACCAGTCACCTACACATTTCCTGACAGGACGCGTCGTGGACTCCTAGACGCCGGTGGGAA
This sequence comes from Terebella lapidaria, assembly GCA_949152475.1. Taxonomy (NCBI): domain Eukaryota; kingdom Metazoa; phylum Annelida; class Polychaeta; order Terebellida; family Terebellidae; genus Terebella; species Terebella lapidaria. The sequence continues at coordinate 4,354,763 of OX424562.1, read as the reverse complement.
GATTCTGGGAAAATGGCTTCTAGGACTCGCAATGATGGACGATGTACGGGCACTCGCACAGTCTGTAGCAGCAGCGAGACGAGAAGGTCAGCAGGTCAAGCATGTTGTTGAAAAACTCATGACAATTGTAGATCACACCTTGATCGAGCACAGAACTGATGCTCTGAGATTTCGTGACATGTTCGAGGTGATGCGCCGCATGAGGAATACAACCCAGGAGATCCTCCTCAAAATTGAAGGACTTGAAAGAATTGGATATAATCGTGAAATAATCAATTATATGTATGCCGCACGAAATGACATATTGTGGCTTTGCAACCAGCATCACCAAATTCTTCAGGACTTGGCTTTAGGCCGCATCACAGCCGAAATATTGCCAGATGAACTCTATCTTAGTATCAGTAAACAAGTGTCTGCAATTGGACCCGAATCTCTCCCGTGCTCGTGGATACAACACTATGGGCGAGCCGTCTACATTGGTGAGGAAAATAAGCAAATTGTTTATAAAATTGTCATCCCGTTTGTTGGTCAGGAGGAGTTTCTGGCCTATCACATAGACACCTTCCCTGTACTTCGTCCTAACTCGAACCGGGGATATGACTGTTCTGGATGGTTGCCACGGTATCCTGCCTATTGTGTGTCCACCGACCCCCGTGTATGAGGAGAGAGCATTGACCTGCGAGCGAGGCCTCGTCACTGCACACGCGAGAGACAGTGGGGACTGTCCCTGGATTGATATTGAAATGACTGACCCTACGGTCTTGTTGCGTCACGGGAGCGCATGGGCCATTGTTACCAGGGGCGAAGAAGTACATTTGCAGTGCTCAGGTCATCCTGAGCGACGTCAGGATCTTGACATTGGTGTGTATCATGCAAATATCCCATCCACTTGTCTTTTGACAGGCGACGGATGGCGTGTGCAGGGTGAAATTCTTGGATCAATGAACATTAATCTCATTTTTAATAATACAATCCCCTTGCAACATTTTGACTGGGACGATTCGACGCTAAAGTCCGACATCTTTCCCACTCTTCCTCTATATTCTTCTTACGACGTCGACACGGATCCTTCTGCTGATGAGCAGGCCCTGTCCGACCTTCGCGAACGCTTGGATGACTTGGACAGCGATGGCGACAACTGGGTGCCACGTGCAGTCCACCATCACACGACGTGGGCAACTGCTGGTGTTGTCATAGTCATCATCATAATCTCGTCCATCCTAGGCTACTGCCTATGGACCAGACGACGTCAGTTGGCTTTCGCCCTCGCGCTTCCTCGTCCGCGCACATCCACAGACACGCCGAACGAGACTGTAAACATTGAGGACAATATCCCGGAATAACTTAATATCATGCATGCTGTGTAAATAACCCTAGAGATGACCAACGATAATATTAATGATTATGATATTTCTTACATGTCTGATTCATAGAGGCTACCAAACCGTTTACGTGAGGTGATTTTTATTCTTATATGTAGTCTCATTTTTAAAAGCATTTAAAATAATATAATTATAATCCTTACATTCAATCGTTGATTTGTTTGTCTTGTTGGTCTCGACAGTTTGTTGTCTACCGAGTAGGTTTTATTATTGTAACGTGTCAAAGCAGTTTTGTTCTAACCAGGTGGAAACGGTCGAATATCATCTACCTGAGCAGTTGCAATTCTTCCTAATACTTATTAATTAAATGATCGATAAATATCATTGAAATAGTAGGGTTAGCATCTATGATATTTAATTCGTAATATATATATATATATATATATAAGCATACAGAGTTTTTTTTAAAGAAAAAGAAACTCTTACCGAGAGTATTTACTGTCCGAGTAAAGATTGAGATTCTTCTCGAGGTACAAAAATCTATGAACAAATCCTCTTTGTTAATTATATTTCTTTTGGGATATTTTCTAGAAGAAAACTGTGTTTCTTTCTAGAAAATAGGGGAGGAATGTAGGATTTGTGCTTTCATCATGTGCAGGTTTTAATAAACCAATTTATTGTTTGGCCGTGGTGAAGGTGGATGACTGTGGAAACTGATCGCGAGTGTGCTGGCTACAGGACACCCGCTCCTGGTATCTACAGTTATCCCGATAATTATAGTATAATTTGTTTGCAAGTGTCGCAAACCAAATAGTAATATGATATGGAGGGTGACTTCCATTCTTTTTATTTTCATGTGACCATATTATACTAATTGGTGATTCATAGTCTTGTTTTGACTCTCGCCGAGCCGGATTGTAACAAGGCTCAGATTATCAATATATGCATATATACATGTAGTAAAAGAGGTGTACTCGAGGAGCCCGGCCATTTTGTAGGGACATAGTACACCAGAATATTGGGCAAAACATTTGACATTTTTATAATATAATCTTGGCTGGAACGGTTTTCTGGCAGACGTTATTTTGGCAGCAATTCTGTAACATGTAAGATTCTACAATAAAAGGCATCCAAGCAGTGGACTCTCGTTTGGAATATTACACACAGTACAAAAAGGAACAATAATACTTCCACTATCAATATCCTAAATTCTAAGTCCCTATAATAAAAGGACTGAATTTAGAGGACATTTCAATCCACCAAATTTATGTCAATCCGGCTATTTGACAACCTGTGCATCTGCAGCCCAGTGGGGGCGTGGAAATTTTCAACCGTACATTTAAAGAGATTCTGTCTAGTGCTATAAATAACATCACCCATAACTGGGAGGATAGCATGGGTAATGCTCTTATGGCATCATACCAGTGGATCAACCGCTACTGCCTAAACACAATTCTTCTGAATCGGCAAAGCCAAATGCTGCTTTCTAAATTATTTTCCGTAAACACACGAGACTACTTTTGGGAACCGTTTAGATGATTTTATATGTGCCGTGAAAACAGCACAGGTTCTTACTCAAAATAGTCGTGAGTACAAATGAACATGGCTGAGCAAACAAGTGAATGCCAAACAACTAGTGATTGGTTATTCGGTTGTTTTGTAGGCAGAGGAACCATTACAAATTACCTCTAAATGGGAACCTCAGTGGATGATCACTGAATTCGTGGTCCTTTTGTCTGGATCTGCCAACAGCAAAAGGGCAAACAGAAAGTGAATAATAGAGAAAAAGTACGGCTGATAGATCCATCAATCATCTGGGATGAAGTCAATCCATGCCCTAGATGTGATCAGAGACGCTGGCAAACAATCCTCCCATGGCTTGACACTGATGAATTGGAAGACCTCGATATCATATATCGACAGACATGATCCGAATACCCACATTCTGGATACAAATCAACTCACCACGTCAGCCGGGGTCCCAGCTGCGGAGAACAGAAAACGACGTAATTCAGCCTCACTTGAACGGAATCCATTCAAGTGAGCACATCTCACGAAGCCAGTCATATTATGATTAAGGAAGCACGCTGCAGAAATTGAACTGGAAACAGTAAAAAAGCAAGCACGAGAGGAAATTGTATCTTCAATTATATTTCCAACCTTTTGCATTTATATTGAATAGTGCACTATTTATCTGGTCACAAATGACAGAACATAAATTCATTCCCGTAGAGGACAGAATACTCCCACTTAAGGGTGAAGTTATAATATCATAGCCTCATGGACAGTCCTCGTAACATTAGACACTCCACACCACGAATCAGGCTTGCTGTCCAAGATTCAAAGTTCTCAACGTGTTATTGATACATTGAGTTACATCTCGCCAAAGAATGGGACCAAAGAATTCAGGATATTTAATTACAATGAATCCGGCAACTAACAGTGTCACACGATGTCGCCATGGACTCGCTAACTTCCTTGGCTGATTTTCCCAACAGTTAATTGGCACTGCAATGGATGAAGAAGAAGAAATAAAGTTTAACGGCACTTTGGGCTCAAGAAGGCCATTTCAGTGCCAAACAAGGATATAAAAGTAGTATCAAGAATGATAAAACCGCAAGTTCTATAATTAAAAATTTGCAGTGAACAATAAAAGCTTACAAGATTAATTGTGAACATATTGATGACTAGATCTAGATTCAAACGAGTTGACTAGAATTGTATGTCTAAAAATGAAAGTATACCCATATTTCCCGAAGGCACTGCAATGGATGAAGACGTGCAGAACTGTCAGGAATATTTGGACAGCATTGGACACCAGGAGAGACGTCAATGAACTGGTTACTATGGTCAATCAAACACATGAAGCAGTCAAAGTCAACTGACTTCATATCGAGGATATTTAAGAGTACACTGACAAATTATATCAGGAAGTACAATATATAGAATCACTCACAGAGCAGCAAGGTGAATACGTGCAATTTCTGGATAGCGACTAATGTATCGATAACAGACTGGCAACTTTAGAATCAGTGCACAATCTATGGTTCCATTCTACATATGATGAACATCGCTTGAACTGGGTTATTTACTCGATATTGGCATACGCCATGTGTATAGCAATATTACCATGATACCAAGCTTTCCTTTTGTACTAGTAGATCTTTATATAAGCAGAAAATGGATAACCTTCTTGCGTTTGGTGTGTTAGTGGCATGCCTGCCATGGCCTTGTGCTACGACCTGTGTGTGGGATACTGTTTTTATCTGTATCAACCTCTTCATTCTTGTATGTATCTCTTTCTCCCTGAGTTCCCTGGTGTTCAATACCCTGTCTTATCCAAAGGGTCCTTGTCCAAATGTACCGTGATCGGATACTTTCGCTGACCTCACTTTCTCAGTTTCCCCTTGCATGGTGGAAAGGATGGTGTATCGATGCAGCATTGGCGGCGACATCCAACCTATGTACTTGCGCACACTTTCTTCCGAAGCGCCCTGTGTTATAAGACTGCACAGGCGGATCTCGCTCCATGCATAGTCTTGCCCTCATACATCCACAGACATCAGGAGCAGTATTCACCAGTCAATGAGATTCGGATCAGCAATTAACACTGCTATACATCCTTTTCCACCTTTTATCCACCTCCCCTTTCCCCCATTGTCTCCCTCTCATCTTCTTTATTGGTGCGTCAAAGACTCGGAATCCCCCCAGGGGTAAGAAAAGACCAGGATCGTATGGGGGTTTTGGAAGCTAGGAGCTCCCACGGGAGGGTCATTACTCAAATGGCTCGCGACAGGACAGCACTTCAGCAAAAGTTGATTACAGACAAAAAGTTACAATTCAATACAGCATGGCGATTCTAACCATGAAAATCATGAGGTTCTATCGGGAGCAGACCCCCTTACGGTGGAAGGAAAGATTCCCATCCATACATGGACGAGGGACGAGTGTGGGCAGTTTGTGCGTCAGGAGGGCTTCAAGTTGTCCGATCTAACCGGCATACTAGGGATCGAGGGCACCCGGGACCAGCTAGTCGCACTCGTGCACAGCATCCAAAAGGCCAAGGCAAGCGATTCGGAGGACGACCCCAGACCGGGCTCAAGCCAGAAGACAGGGATGGGCAGCCGGGACCCTCCCGTAAAGAGCACGAAAACAGCACAAAGCGAACCACAGGTTAGTCGCATGGGAACATGAAGCAGATTGACATGGGTGGGGCAGACAGGGCATGACAGTGTTGGAACTCAAGTGCCAATTGCTGCCAGCAGATCAGGGAACCGCGAGAAAGGCAAAAACGTAAATAAAAGCCAGCAGATCGACAAACGGAGCCGACGGCAATACAGCATCCTCCTGTTTATGCAAACCCTCCCGTATCTACAGGTGCAGTGTCTGGGGAACCAACACTGAACTTCTCGTTCTTCTGGGACGTAACCGCAAGCACGTAGCTGGTGCAAGAAAGAAATCAGCCAGGTTAGCTGGAGCTGATGGTTGTGGAGGACATCTCGCCACCATCATCGCCCCAACCTTCGGCGTCATCGTCGCGTGTCCTCCCGCTGCCCCCACTCCATACTGCGGGACCAATCTCATCAGATAATAAGCAGGGAATTGCACTCCTCAGAGAGGAAATCCATGACATTGCCAGAAGAATGGAGTCGAAAATCGAATCTGTGCTGTCATGATTATCACACTACCAATACGAAACACCACATGTCCTCTGGAAGGATATGCAGCACATCACCAGCCGACTGGATCTAGTTGAACAAGCTGTGTCGTCGCAACTCAACTCGGACGTGGCCATGTCCGCTTGCCGGCTCACACGAGACATCCTCGCTGTGTTCGTGCAGCCAAGTTTAACATCTCCATCAGCTGTATGTTCCTCCAGGACGGATTAGTCTACTCAGTCTCATTTGGATATACAGTGCTGTATCCATCTTCCAGGGATATTTGGGCTTCCAAGGATATATGTGTTTCCCAGAATATACCATGCCAGATACGATATCGTATTTCGAGGTGCTACATACATATACCTCATGTTTCAACTTTGAATGTATGACATATTTTGTATGTTTTTTACCACTGAAAAATACTTTTGTGGGAAATAATTTTGTCATTATATGGAGTTCACCATCATACAACCATGCCCAAGTCGGTGATACATGTACAATGGTAATTCACATGATTTGAGCTACACCTCAATTAAAATCATTTATGCCAATGTATTGTTCATGTCTGAGTCTGTATGTAAATTATTTTATGTGGATTTTGTTTTCTTTTTTAATATTTGTAAAATAAATCAACATAATAATAATAATAATCTCATTTATAAGATGTATAAAAACTTCCTTCTACTCCTAGATGTAATTTTAAGTGCCAATAATGATGAATAACTATGTAAATAATGGTACAACCAATTTCATTTTCATTCGAATCCAACAGAACGAGTATACACTGCATTATCCTACAAGAAAACACTGGCACTAAGAACAGTTTTATAGTAACAGAGAACCGTTTGATCTTGATCCATTTAAGTTCAGGCGGGAAAATCACAATATACTGACAAAGAAAACTTCATCAATGACCTGCATTGCTTTTGTGTCTCCATCAAATGAATCTCCTGAACTACCTCAAAGAAAAAGATATCGAAGGTAACAGCTGTATGGGAACTACTTAATGGCTACTCATACACTTGCATCAGGACAATGCCTTTGGTGTTGTCTCTGAAAAAGATATTCAATCTGCAGATCCAGGAAAAATTTCTTCAATTTTGAAATTTGGGACACAAGGAAGATCCAGCTATGGCAAGGATATTTCTGACATTGACATCGTCTGCAGAGGTGAAGCAATCATCATTATCATTAATAAACTATTCAAAAATATGTTATTGTTCAACTAACTTAGGCAACGATCGTATAGCTTCACTGTGAGCTATACGATCGTTGATCAAACCTTCTCAACCTCCTCTACAACCTATCCCATGGCCACAAAATCTTTGGGAGCAAATCGAAATCGACATATTTGGAGAAGTACAAACTGTCCCCACAGCACCAGATATACCTGATAGTCATTCACGTCATACACTCCAAGTGGCCAGAAATCGCTACTGTGGGAACAGTGACCTTTACAACGGTAAGTTGTGTTCTGAAAAACCTGTTCACATTGTGAGTTAAATGTATCAAATTTTCTTTTAAGTTATCATTTGAACAAGAAATCTCTGAGATTTCTGCTGAGTTTGGCGTAACGCTGCTGAATACAATGCATCTAATACTTAATGATACTTAATAAAGATATGTCTAGAGTTTCCTTTTGTTCTCTGTATACATGTACATCAGCATGGTGCTCATATTCTGGCCCACGCTGATCGTTACCACTCTTTTATCTGATACATCACATGCCAAAAATTCAAACATGACTTTGCAAGTTATGGACGAAGCTAGTATTCGTTCATTCAAGGAGAAGGATAATAATATTTAATAAAAAATCCTACTGTTGCGTGAAATTGTCCCCCTAAAATACCATCATTTATGAGATGTATAGAAATTTCCCTCTACTTCTGGATGTAGTAAGTGCCAGTAATGATAAATAGCTATGTAAATAATGGTACAACCAATTTCATTTTCATTCGAAACCAACAGAACGAGTGTACACTGCATGATCCTACTAGAGTACACTGGCACTACGAACAGTTTTATAGTAACACAGGACAGTTTGAGCTTGATCCAGTTAAGTTCAGGCGGGAAAATCATAATATACTGACAAATGGAACTACATCAATGAATCTCCTGAACGACCTCAAAAAAGAAGATATCGAAGGTAACAGCTGTATGGGAACCAGTTAATTGCTGCTCATTCATTAGCATCAGGACATTGCCTCTGGTGTTGTCTCTGAAAAAAGATACTCAACCTGCAGTTCCGGGGAAATTTCATAAATTTTGATATTTGGGACACGAGGAAGAGCCAGCTATGGCAAGGATATTCATGACATTGGCATCGTCTGCAGAGGTGAAGCAATCATCATTATCATTTATAAACTATTCAAAAAGATGATATTGTTTGATCAGGCCAAGATAGTTCAGTTTGATGATGGTTTTGGATTTGTACACATATGATATTGGCTTTGTGAACAGAACTTTTTTTCAAAGATTATAGGATTTTGAATCAATTACAAACACGGGCATTAATTTGTCCATGCATACATGTACAAATTGCCTTCCAATTATCTTCCAAAATGACAAATCTTCCTGTTTGATATGCATCTTTCACTGTACCTGTACTGGTATATAATTTCCAGTCACGGTTCTATATAATTTCCAGTCACGGTTCTACACTACACCCACACTATCTGTTATGACCATGATAACACGTGCTCATAAAAAACTTGCTATATTGGACTTTTTTTAGATTCAGTTGATATTAAACTTCAATTTTATTAAGCTGAGGAAGAATATGTGTTCAAGCTGCATGATCGATATATGTTTCATTTGATTGCAGGGAATCAGAAGAAGACCTTTATCGAGTGGCCAAGGCAGTCACCACACTGTGCTGACACAAACACAAGAAGCCAAGAAGCTCTGCGTGGTTTTGGATAGTTGCAAGGACATATAGTATGTCCTATATAGCAGGGACATATATTGTGCATGTAGCATGCAGTTTTGGTACAACAAAGGTTTCACAGAGAGAAGCACACTACTTATATCGTGAAAGAGAAATAGCTTTCGGGAAATCAAGAACAACAAATAGTCCATGTGCAAAGAAACAGAACACGTGAAATATAACACTAACAGCAGGACGCAAAGACACTAATCCTGTGGGCTTTCACCACGGAAGTGAAAGGCCACATCCCGGCAGGTAGCCGATTTTAGGACATGCAAAACAGCCTGACAAGTATCCATTAACCATGTGCAGTCAATTTAAAAATCAACAGGTCAATTTGTAGTCCTTTCAGGCAGAATTTGCAAACTGGTAATCCATAGACAACCTCCTCCCCAAACCCCCCCCCCCCTATCCTACCCTATACAGAGGAAAAATATAGAGTAAAAACAGAATATATGGTATCCAATCCAGATGGACACAATCTGATATAGAAAAGGCATACTGCCTGGTGAGTCAGGGCGGACGGATTTCGGAGGTCAGCTCGGGTGAAGGGGTCCAGCCCAGGGGTCATAAGTAAGGGACGTTCAGCCAATCAGGACCAGTCAGGAGTGTGATTGGTCAATGCGGGAGCACACCGGAAGTGCGACTGATATTACAGGTTTTTAACCCTACACCGTAGTCATTCACTGCGCAAGTCAGAAATTCAAAAGTAAAAATCAAGATGTCAAAGTGTGATTTCATAAAGCTCATGAAGGCCTTCTGGGAGACGCCAGAGCCGGCAGAAAACACACTCCACACCCCACATGGCGAGTGGTCAGTGCAAATGTGGGGGGGGGGGGGCGAAAGAGAGTTGTGTGAGAGACTAAAGACATGGGGCGTCGATCCTGATGAAGCCGTATTCCTTTTGGGCTTGGAGGGCGCCAGGGAGGAGTTGGTTGCTCTGGTGAGCCACGCAAGCAAAATCATGGAGACAGCCGAAAATCATGAAAGACATAACACCGTGGAGCCGCCAGAAAAAAGGCCACGTCAGAAAAAAACAACAGAAAAACAGGCTGGCTGTTTTTGTTTAAAGATGTATTGGTATAACGTAGTCATTCACTGCGCAAATCAACGACTACAGTGTATACAGAAATTCAAAGGTAAAAATCAAGATGTCAAAGTGTGATTCCATAAAGCTCATGAAGGCCTTCTGGGAGACGCCAGAGCCGGAAGAAAACACACTCCACACCCCACATGGCGAACCGCCGGTGCACTCGTGGGCGGAGAAAGAGTTGAGGGAGAGACTAAAGACACGGGGCGTCGATCCTGATGAAGCCATATTCCTTTTGGGCTTGGAGGGCGCCGGGGAGGAGTTGGTTGCTCTGGTGAGCCACGCAAGCAAAATCATGGAGACAGCCGAAAATCATGAAGGACATAACACCGTGGAGCCGCCAGAAAAAAGGCTGCGTCAGAAAAAAACAACAGAAAAACAGGCTGGCTGTTTTTGTTTAAAGATGTACTGGTGTAACGTAGTCATTCACTGCGCAAATCAACGACTACAGTGTATACAGAATTTCAAAGGTAAAAATCAAGATGTCAAAGTGTGATTCCATAAAGCTCATGAAGGCCTTCTGGGAGACGCCAGAGCCGGAAGAAAACACACTCCAAACCCCACATGGCGAACCGCCGATGCACTCGTGGGCGGAGAAAGAGTTGAGGGAGAGACTAAAGACATGGGGCGTCGATCCTGATGAAGCCGTATTCCTTTTGGGCTTGGAGGGCGCCGGGGAGGAGTTGGTTGCTCTGGTGAGCCACGCAAGCAAAATCATGGAGACAGCCGAAAATCATGAAGGACATAACACCGTGGAGCCGCCAGAAAAAAGGCCACGTCAAGAAAAAACAACAAAAAAACAGGCTGGCAGTTTTTGTTCAAAGACATACCGGCATATGTTTCCATAAAATAGTTAGTACACACCCCCGTTTGCAGTCAGCAATCAATTTACACAGCTAGGTATGTTATAAACAAGCATACTTATAAGGAACAAATTACGATGTCAGGGATAGGCCAAAACGATTATAGTAAATTAAAAGAAAATAATAAAATAAAATGAAGACCTCAGTCAAGAGCGCATGCACATGACAGATGCCCGAATGGAGGAGTTCCTCAAGACTAAGGCTGCTCTATACATCCCCAGCGAGGAGCATGCAGCTTATGCGAGATGGTGGTGTGGTGCCTGGGTTCTCACATTTTGATCCATAAAAATATATTTCTGATGACATATTTCAGACTATGGAAACATGGAATGTAATATTCTGGTGTAGCACTATTGTGCCAGAGCGGTCCCATCAAGAGATGGCATCCATCACACCAGCAAAACCACGGTTGAACCAGACACAGTACTTCAAGTAAGGTCAATCTTTAAACTCATTTTCAAGGATGTCATCGTACTGTAAAGGGCAGACATCCAGCTGAATACGTATCTGCAACAGCAGTCGGGCAGCAGGCGTTCAGAAATGCGGGCCATCGTCGAGCATTTGTTGCAAATGATACATGTGTCAATCTGTGCCCTGGAGAGGTAATTCATTGTCATAAAGCAAGTCAAAACACGACTTGGAAACGTCTTGGATCAGACGTAATACACTGCATGCTGCTTGCCATCGAGAGGGCAAATCTCTGTGATGTGAATTTAGACATTATTGTAAATATTTGGACAGATCTGAACGACAGGCACATTCTGTTGTAAACACCGAGTCAGAAATAAATTAAATTGTAGAATTTAATTAACATGTTCATGACTCAGCACTATTATCAGAATTTCAAATTATTGTTTATTAATTGATAATTATTTAGTATTCTATTTATACTTGTTACTCAATCATATATCCTTGATTGACAAGGACTGTTTATTGTCATGATAAAGTCAATATATTATTACATAATTGTTATGTAATAAATTACAAGTTATGTAACAGATTATTTGATAGCATATCTACCATTATGAATACTAGTAATATGTATATGTGTACACTAACAGTATACCAGTACAATCTTCTGTGTTTGAACCTTTTGTACTAAATGACCCACTATCAGAAGATTGTTACATCCATGGGCAAGTACGTTTGTACCAAGCAACATTTTGGACTTTAATTTCCTTCGTCTACCATCTAAGTTTCCATATTTGTAAAGGTAAAATTAGCATAAGCTTGGTATTTTCAAAATTCCGGATCCTGACTAGTTCGTCCATATCGCACCAGTTCCTCAGGTATTGTACACGAGCGCCAAAATGACTTTTGTGTTCAGTTGAGTTTTGGACGCTGGCACGCCAGGCCGCACTTTGTAGTTTCTTACAAATGCACGATCGGATTGAATAAAACAAGACTCTGGATATACTACAGCTTTGCCTCTCATTACATTACCATCCGATAGTCATCTTCAAGCTCTACCAAGCTAATTTCCCATAATCCGGACTCCAAACTGAACAAAAGTGCTGTCGCCGGCGATTAGCTGTCAAGCCCTCGAAGAGAGTGTCCCTAAGTATCACGGACATTCAACAGGAAACCCATCGAAATGGCTTAAATCATTAAACATGTATGCCACCTTTAAAAACTGGTCGGACTTGACAAAATGCTTGTCATTTCCGCTGTTCTTGCGAGATAATGTAACGGAGTGATTTGACAGTTTGACGGACGCCACCAATGAAGAGTACGACAAGCTTGTTGCCAAAGTTCTTGACAATTTCACACTTGGCAATTTAAGCTGCACACAGCATATGAGTAAGCTGAGCCAATTGTTGGCAATTAAGCAAGCAACATCTGAGTCAATAGACATTTTCATCCTCAGGCTGTCCAAAATTTGCCAGAAACTTGGCAAATCGGAAGAACAACAGATGGAGTATGCAGTCCAGGGACTGCTGTCCCCAATTCAACAACAAGTCCTGCTGACAGAGCCTAGAACCCTCGCTGACGTGAGACACAGGGTTTTGCTGGTGGAGAGTGACGCCAACCAGAGTATATATACATCCACTGGAGACCAGACAGCTGGAGACCAGACAGCAAGTGGAGGCAAGAAGAAGGCTACTCTGCAAGCTTCCCTTCTGCGACAACACGAATCAAGAACTGGCGAATGCTGCACAAGCTTTGCAGGCAGCCGTCCAGGTGATCCAGCAGCGCCCGCCGGAAGAGGCAAACTTGAGGGAGAGAGTACACCGAGGTATCAACCTTGTTCACCAGAGGCGACTAGGGCATGGTTGCCAGCTATCGGCGTCCAGAGCACCCAACTCGGACGAGAGGGAGCGTCGGCCGTAGTTGATGCTACGACGAAGGGCCGTCTACAAGATATTGTCGAGACGTACATGACTGTTCGGCAAGCTGCTCGCGAAAACAGGAATGGACGTCATTGGGACGACAGGCAAGGCCCTTCCGCCATCCGTGGAATGAAAGAAACCGTGCGATCAGCTCTACTTGGAGCGCACGATTCTGATAATCTCCGGCGAGAACTAACGCTACTACAGCAGGACGAGTTTGCGGACGAGCAGGTCTACACTACCAAGTTCCAACAGCTATCCGCTGTGGCCTACCCGCATCCCCGAGACGACCTGACAGAGGTCCTTGTATCTCAGCTAGTCCGAGGGCTACGCGACCGACAGCTCGCGTACGACATTATGGCCATCAGTCGACCCACCAATCTTGACGCAGCCCAGCTAGCCATCAGAGAGCTGGCTGAACTAAGGACAGCGCTGGCGCCAACACCAGCAGGACCGTCGCCCACCGTGGCAGCCCTGAAGGATGAGTCCGTCCTGACATCCAAGTTAGCGGCGCTACAGAGATCATACGACGGCCTGGCCAAGAGATTCAATCGAGGAGTCCGCCCCAACAACAACAACAGTGGAAAGCCGAGAAGCAAGGACTGCTTCTACTGTCAGAAGCCTGGCCATTTCCAACGGGAGTGTCGCAAAAAGAGAGCTGACGAGAAACGCGCCCGAGAACGACGCACGTCAAATCAACCGTCGGGAAAAGCCGATGCGGCGACCCCCAGTAGGTCACTGGCCTCCCGGGTCCAGAAACGTCCCGACTGGATCCGTAGCGACGCTCGAGGCCGACCCCATCTAATAGTGGACATCAATGGCAGACCTGTGGACGCCCTCATCGACACGGGATCCACCCTGACGCTGTTAGACGAATCCTTCTTCCCACCTTGCAGGGAAGATGCCATTGAAAGACCCAAGACCGTCGCCACAGCTTCGGGAGAGCGAAATGCCATCTACGGACCTTACGCCAAGGACGTGGATGGTCACTTCACTGAAGTCTATGTGAGTATCGGGCTCAACAATGGCAGACAAATTCTGGGGACGGACTACTTGTCTACAAGGGGGGCTCTGATTGACTATACATCTAAAAAGATAACGTTAGGAGTGGTTAGATCGCTAGTATATCCAGAATGTAATGTAGCATCGTTGGAAATGGTTAAACAGACGGTACGTGAGCATGACATGTTATTTGGAGATGGACAGTCGCTACCAGAGACCTAGAAGATAAGCTTTACATACAGACTAAGGGAGAGCATATTTTGCAGCGTGCTTACAGGGCATCTATAGCAAAGCGCAATGTAACAGATAACGAAATAGATGACATGCTTAAACACGACATAATACGCCCGTCAGCATTGTCGTGGACCTAAATTATTAGTACCGAAGAAAGATGGTGGCATGCGATTCCACATAGACTACATGTATAGGAAACTAAATGGCATAACCATAAAAAATCGATTTCCTTGAAATTTTCGATTCACTTGAAGGCGCGAATGTATTTCAACCTTAGATTTAAAATCCGGATATTGGCAGCTTCCCATCGCTGAGGAAGACAAAGTGAAAACAACAATTATCTGTTACCATGGAAAGTTTAAATTTAATAGAGTACCATTCGGCCTTGCAAATGCACCGTCATTCTTTCAGCGCGTCATGACCAAAATTCCATATGATTATATAGGGCGATCAGCTTACGTGTACATTGACGACATAATATTGTTTGATAAAAACGAAGAGGAGCATGTGAAACATTTAGCAGAGATACTAGGCATTTTAAAACGCCATGGTATAACATTAAAACGATCGAAATGTGAGTTTGGTAAAACTGGAGTGGAACTGCTATGTTTCAGAGCCGCTGAGGAAGGGATATCTCCCTTCCACAGAAAGTAAGCACGATTTGAAATCTGGCACCTCCTGAAAATCTTAAAGAACTAAGATCATTTCTAGGAATGGCAAATAATTATAGGCAGACTATTCCTATGTATGCTCATGTAGCGGAGCCGTTGATTGCGTTAAGAAGAAAAGATCATGAGGGATTCAGTTATGGCTGATCCAGACCCACGTAAATCATATAGGTTGTATACAGACGCCCGTGGATACGCTGTAGGATCAATTTAAGTACAAATTGATGACGCAGGAGTAGAAGGACCAATCCATTATCTTTCCCATCTGTTAATCGAGACGCAAAGAAAATGGGCTACAATAGAGCAGGAAGCGTATGCTGTAGTTTATGCTCTTCAAAAATTAAGACCATAATTGTATGGGTGTAAGGAATCACAATCACACAAAGTAAAACATAAAACATCATAAAACATTAATGTATTGAGATGGCACTAAATGGGTGGATCAACATCACGTCCACCATGAAATTCTAATCCTCATTAACAATTTTTCTCTAGAATATTATTTTTCTATGCATAATATTTCTATTGTCTTAGTGACCGGGTTTGCAATGGCATGCGCCATCATGTAGGGATAAACAACTTGTTTACGTGTTGTACTTGACTGACATTATCCTAATTTCTGTATGTTCATTATAAATAGCCCAGTATGACAGGGCTTGGTAGGATTTGATCTTCTCGATCTGATATGATATAATATTATCATGGTATCACGGAACACAACGAGAACAACATCTTGAATAAATCAATCATTTGAAAACCGAGTCGGAGTCTGGTATCTAATGTAAAGATTGGCTGAGAATCTTACAGACTGAAGCGACGAGGTAAAGACCGTCACCAGGAGCATGACCCCACGAGATACATCACCGTGACGACTGCGAGGACCACAGGGACTGTCGCCGCTTCAACCGTCGCCACCGATAACATGAGGCTTCGTTCGACTGCAGACGATGTGGAACAACACACAGTCCACGAGCGTGCCCTGCGTACCGAAGCCAATGCAAGCAATGTTCTAGACGAGGACATTTCAAGTCCAAGTGCAAGACCAAACTCGCCATGAAATGAAAATAGGGACTTTGGTGCGTTCTGGACGAGAGCGACGTGTGTACTATCAGAACGTATGTATAAGAAATGTAAACTTCATCATGGGTGTAAATTACAGAAGAGTAATATAACATGTATTGTTGGTGTTGGAGGTCTGATTATCCAGGTGCTAGGTGATATTGTTGCTCTCTGCGGAAAAAAATGTAATTCCGGGTGACAATGCCCCTGAGGTCATTTTGGGAGCAAACTTCCTGTATGAGCAGAGAGCAACCATCGATTGGCTAAGGCACATTATCTATACAAGCAGGTTCGGTGACTGTAAATTTAGAACCCACCAGTGCAGCTGAAACTCAGATTTGCCTGGTCAAACACTGTAAGTGCCGAAAGTGGGTTTTTGCTGCCGGTGAAAATTGCCAGCTCGAAGCAGTCAGCTCACAACAACAGGGAGAGAGGTGCCGTCTCACCAGTCAGCAACACCTGTGTGTGTCGTTTACTGAATCCACATCAAACAGACTCCATCATTCCTAAGGGCTCAATCCTAGGCACTTACACTTCAACAAAAGATGCAAATACATCTGATTTACTCATTTACATGGCAGACACACCATCGGTAATTGCACCACTAGTCCACTCACCCGAACTACCCTGAAGCACCAGAGTACATTCCTGGAAATACAGTCGCTGTAGCCACAAAATCAGCAAAACCAACAGATACATGTAAGTATCAATCTATTACCACCAATACAGTGAGATTTTAATGATGCCAATAACAAACGAAAAATACAATATTTTGCAATAGAAACAAAGCCCGACCGAATAGTTTATCCAAAGACACACTGGCGTCATCAGGGGCAGACAGTGTGTTAACTGTAGTTGTTTCTTCTGTACACCTGATGGAATTAGTATACAACTGCCCAACAACCTATGAAAACAATTTAGAAATCCGAAACAACCCCAATGGTACAGATATATGACAAGTACATAAGTACCTAATCACAAGCCCGAAGGCTACTGAGTTGATGGTATCCTCGGGGACAGATTTAACGTCCGCCAGCAGTGACACCGACTCAGTGGTATGAATGTAAGTATCAATCTATTACCACCAATACAGTGAGATTTTAATGATGCCACTAACAAACGAAAAATACAATATTTTGCAATAGAAACAAAGCCCGACCGAATAGTTTATCCAAAGACACACTGGCGTCATCAGGGGCAGACAGTGTGTTAACTGTAGTTGTTTCTTCTGTACACCTGATGGAATTAGTATACAACTGCCCAACAACCTATGAAAACAATTTAGAAATCCGAAACAACCCCAATGGTACAGATATCTGACAAGTACATAAGTACCTAATCACAAGCCCGAAGGCTACTGAGTTGATGGTATCCTCGGGGACAGATTTAACGTCCGCCAGCAGTGACACCGACTCAGTGGTATGAATGTAAGTATCAATCTATTACCACCAATACAGTGAGATTTTAATGATGCCAATAACAAACGAAAAATACAATATTTTGCAATAGAAACAAAGCCCGACCGAATACATAATACATGTACAGATTATGTGACCAGACTTCTCGAATATGACTCTCAGAACATAATGACATCAGACAAGAATGCCAAGAATGACTCACAACATGTCAACAGTGTCTCTGTAGAACATAATTACAACATAATGGCACCTAGATGTTCAAGTGTCTGTAACACTGTCAGGAACAGAAAGCAATAAAATGACGGCACACATCTGTCAACAGCGAGATTGCTTCGCAACATGCACAGAGGAGCTTGAATGCTACAAGGGATATAAGTATGTGATTGATACTGGAGACCATCCGCCAGTAAAATCGCGATTCTATCGCACGTCACCAGCTCAAAAACAAGAGATAAAACGCCAAGTCTCACGTGTTCTTCAAAATTTCAATTATAGCTTCATGCTGATGGTTTTCTGGTATTCTCATTAAGCTTTGATGACCAATCTCTCATCTGAGATAAGTTTTAAAAAATTGCGAAAGGAAAAACCTGACGTTGAAACTGACAGATTGCATCTTTGGAGTGAATAAAGTCAAGTATCTCGGGCATGTTCTGTCACTTGATGGAATTTCCACTGATTCAGAGAAATCAAAAACTATCGACACGTTTCCTAGACCTGAATTAGCAACACAGATCAGGAGCTTACTGGAATGCTGTCAGTATTACTGCAAATTCATCAAAGGATTCGCCAAGATATGCGAGCCGCTAAATGCACTGCCACAAAAGCAGGCGAAATTTGTATGGGACTCACGCTGTGAGGAAGCCTTCAAACTCATAAAACTGAAGCTCACGTCCAGCCTATCTTAGCATATCCAAATTTTGACAGATAAATTCATCCTCTACACTGATGCTTCAAGAGCCTCCATTTCTTACATTCTCGGTCAGAAGGACACTGACGGGAAAGAAGTTGTCATATCTTGTGGTGGAAGAGACTATGAACGCAGATGTGGTATCACATAGTAGGAAGGTCTTGCATTGATTGAAGGTATCAGACACTATCATGTATGTTTGTCTGACCGTCCCTTCACTGCTGTGACTGACCACGCCGCCTTACACTTCATACAACAGAAAAAGATGACTACTGGACGTCTGAGCCGATGGGCCATATGCTTACAGCAATACAGAGTCAACATTGTCTACAAGAAAGGCTCGTTCCACAAGAATGCTGATACATTGAGTCGTCGAGAATATCCACCGGCAGTACAGTCACTTTCAACATGGGTGAACCCAGCAGTAGTCAACACACTGACACTGATCACTGCACATGACAACAAGGACAAAGCAGAAGAGAAAGACACTCAGCTTAATGCTGCCAGATACTTGACTTCAGTCATGAACCTCAATACCCTGATCATCAAGGGCCTACAGCGAACCGAGCAGCCGACAAGCAGCTGATGAACATCATTGCCTACCTTGAAGATCGTAAGCTTCCTTCTGATATTGAAGATGAACAATGATTCATTGCCAAGAGTCACGAGTATGTTGTAGATGATGATGGGTTACTCTATCATATCTACATTCCACGAGGCAAGGGACTCCGTGCGGACCGCCTTGTCAAACAACTTGTGGTCACCGGACTTCCTCAAACATAAAGGACAACTTGTGGTCCCGGACATCCTCGAATGTGATGAGAAATTTGAGCATTATCATATATATATATATATATGCCAGGATATCCAGAATATCAGCTTGTGTTCTACAACATGTGTCAGCTTGTGTTCTAAAGCATGCATAAATATATATCCCTTCACAAGAAAAAAGAAGTAAAAACAGGAGTTTTTGACTAAAAGAAGGGGCAGATAGAGTTTCAAATTATTTGTTTATTAATTAATTATTAATATATTCATACTTGTTACTCAATCATATATCCTTGATTGACAAGTACTGTTTATTGTCATTATTAAGTCAATATTTAAAATACATAATTGTTATGTAATAAATTATAAGTTATGTAACAGATTATGTGATAGCATAACTACCATTATGAATAATGTGTATACGTGTACATTAACAGTATACCAGTATAATCTACAATATAAAAAAATTCTGTGTTTGAACCTTTTGTACTAAGTGACCCACTATCAGAAGATTGTTACATCCATCGTCGAGTACGTTTGTACCAAGCAACATGTCGAATTTTAATTTCCTTTGTCTTCCATCTAAGTTTCCATATTTTTAAAAGCAAAATTAGCATAAGCTAGGTATTTCCAAAATGCGAAATCCCGATTGATTAATCCATATTGCACCAGTCCCTCAGGTATTGTACACGAGTGCAAAAATGATATCTGTATTCAGTTGAGTTTTGGACACCGGCACGCCCGGCAGCACTTAGGTAATTTTTTTTACAAATGTACGATCGGATTGGGTGAAACAAGACTCAGATATACTACAACTTTGCCTCTCGTTACGTTATTATCCGATAGTCATCTTCAAGCTTTACCAAGCTAATTTCGCACATTATTCTGTCCCAGCACCAGCAGCTCTCCATTTGTATTGTTATTTATGGTAATCACCACAAGTATTTGTTCATTCAAGGTGGAAGATAATTTTGCTCCATATCATGTTCAAACAACAACAAAAATACTCTTATGTGAATTTGTCCCGATAAAAAAAACCCTCATTTATAAGATATATTAAATTTCCTTCTACATCTAGATGTATTTTTATTGGCAGTAATGATAATTAACTATGTAAATAATGGTAAAACCAATTTCATTTTCATTCAAAACCATCAGGACCAGTGTACACTGCAGATTCTAGAAGACTTTTAGAACAGTTTTATAGTACCAGAGTACAGTCTGAGCTTGACTCAGTTGAGTTCAGGCAGGAAAATCATAAACTGACAAAGGAAACTTCATCAATGTCCTGCATTTCTTTTATACCTCCATCAAACGCATCTCCTGAACTACCTCGAATAAGATATCGAAGGTGACAGCTGAATGGGTACTAGTGATTGACTACTCATTTATTGGCATCAGGACAATGCCTTTGGTGTTACCTCTGAAAAAGATATTCAACCTGTAGTTCCGGGGAAAATTTATCCAATTTTGACATTTGGGACACGAGCAAGAGCCAGTGATGGCAAGGCTTTTTCTGACACTGTCATCGTCTGCAGAGGTGAAGCAATCATGCATCAGCATCATTCAAAAACTATTCAAAAAGATATTTTTAATCAGGCCAAGATAGTCAAGTTTGATGTTGGTTTTGAATGAGCACTTTGAGACTTTTTGTTCATATAAGATAATTGCTGTGTGAACAGAACTGATTTTTTCAAAATATAGCATTTTGGCTCAATTACAAACAAAGCATTAATTCGTCCATGTACATAATTATCTTCCAAAATGCTACATATATGTCTTCCTGTTCAATATCATCAGATCATGCAGGTGATAGTTGGGGTTCTACACTACACCCACACTATTTGCTATGACCATGATAACACGTGCTCATAAAAACTTGCTATATGATATTAAACTTATCAAGTTTAATATGTTGAGGAGGTATATGTGTGCAAGCTGCATGACCGATGTATGTTTCATTTAATTTGCAGGGAATCAGAAGAAGACCTTTATGGAGTGGCCAAGGCGGTCACCACACTGTGCTGTCAAAGACACAAGTGCAAAGAATCCGAAACTCTCTCCATCTATATGAGGCGACTAAGTTATCACCGTTATCATTTTACTGCAGTTCTAAAAAGGGTAAAAAACTGAAAGAGTAAAACAACAGAAACTGAAAGAGTAAAATAACAGATGTCGCTAAAAAAAAAATAATAGAAATTGACTAAAAAATCTGAACAAGAGGAAATAAAAAGAAAGGCTAAAACTGTCGGAATTTTTCATAGAACAGTGTGTCATAGAACCAAATTTTGAAACTCGTCTCCCCAGGCAAATATACCTCAGGGCATAAGATGGATGGAGTCAGCTCTGAGTCAAATTTTTTTATGCTGAGTCAGCACTTTTTATTTCCGTAGATATTCGGCAATCTTATTTGATGATGCCAAAAGCAAACCTAAAATACATTTTGTAACAGAAACAAAACCCGATCGAAGAGTCAATCCGAAGTCACACTGGCATCATCAGGGGAAGACAGTGTGTGAATTGTTCTACTGTACACCTGATGGAATCAGTATACAACTACCCAACATATATACACGCGCCTGGTGTTTACTGTTATCGCCATCAATCTGATACTGTACATGTAGTCAGAGCAGCTCACTTCTTTTTTATTTTTCATATGATTATTTCAGCATGTAACATATCTCATGTAGCTAGTTGATTCATAAACTTAATTGTTTTGTATGAAATTTCATCACCGTCAGGGACAGAGAGAGACTGCAGCTTTTGTATGCGGATTCCAAAATGATACTTTTAAAAATCCAATTTTATTGAAAACTGGGAAATATGATCTATAAATCAGACTCCGCTCGCACGGCTTTTGGAGCAACAACATCTATATGTAATAAAGCACTAGTAGTAAATCACTGGCTCTTGGTTATTCTGTTATCTACGTCCATCACACAACGGACTGATAGCAGAGGAACATCTAAATGTTGTACAAAAAAAGTCGATCATCGGTAAAAGTCAAAGCTTGGTGAATTGTATTCAGCTGATCACTTTGGAATGTCACATAGACACGCTAATCAACAGTCAGTCAGTGTACAAGGAAGGATACAGTTGTCACTAATACCTTGCTGTAAATCAGACATAGCTGTGACTAGCTATTAAACATTTGTTTTTATAACCAAACATAACAAGGTCATCAAGCTTTGTAATTTTGGTTTTGGCCTAGTTCATGGCAGCAACAGCAATCATTCGCTTCACTGACCCAGTGGAACCCCCTAACTCCTATACTTTCGACTATCTATACACTTTATCTACAAGGTATAACGGTAGCCATCTCAGTCGATGACTCCCAGACCTGTACCCATCGGTACCAGGCACAGGAATTTTAATAGTTTTTGCAGCTGCCATAGTCCACCTTTTATTCGCTGGACTAAGCCAGCTCACTCACTTGTCAGTTCGGCAGCACCAGGCAACGTTATAACTGTGTCTTACTCTTGTGTGCCATTCCTGTTTTCTTCTCTACTGCTTTGGATGTTGCATAACTAAGTTAATAACAGTGCCGTACAGGATAACCAGAACTGTAACAGACAAGTGTGTTATCTAGTGTCTGGGACTACTCGCAATAGGACTACAATCATCTGAAATCTAAAGGATACCACAGACAATAGTAGAATTCGGTCTACCAACATCAACATTTATCGGGACTAACTGTCTTTTCATCAGTGACTATCATGGCACCCAAGAAAAATCCTTCATCCATGACTGTAGCAGAACTGAAAAAGGAACTGAAACAGCTTAACAAAACTTGGCCTTCGTGGAGTAAACGGCCAGCTTTGGTTAGTTTGCTGAAGCGTACTTTGAAGCAAGGCCACGGGAACAAGCCCAGACCACAAACAAGAGGGGGGAGTTCCCACGCTGGTATTCCACCTAGACAGCCTCGATCTGGCCGCTCCAGGGTCGTCGATACTGACACTCTCTCACTCTCTGAGCCTGATATCTCTGATACCAGGGTGAGAGACTCGATTACTTCAAGTGCCGTCGCTGGCAATAGCCAGACCAACGAGGCAGCTGAGATTAACAACATCAGTGCCAATCCATCTCCGGTCATGGCCATTTCGTCTGACAGCCTGGGAGAAATACGAACCCTGCTGCAGCAAATCGTGGAGAGTACCGGTAGTGAACAACAACAGGTGCCGGCCCCTGAGGCTATATCCGGTGCAAGCCAGGGTCAAGCTTAGCCTGAGCTGCTGCCTTCTGTCCGCATTCACCAGGTGGCACCACCAACTAGGAACACCGGTCCGGTTCCTGTTTACGCCCACCAGGGGGACACACCGAGCACGAACCAACATGGCCACACCCTTGAAGATGTAAACAACATTGTGCACAGCAACTTCAACCTGGCAACAGCTATGGCAGTGCTCCCGGGTCAAGCTCACACATCAGGTAATGCATTCGCTTCTACCTTGCATCCCCTCGAAGTGCCATACATCAACCCTATTCTGGCCTCATCATCCAATGCACCCATCGTCATGCCTTCCACTGTGAGTGCTAGTGCCAATGTCTCTGGCCCAGGGACGGGGGTCCAACAATTCCAGATGGGAACCTCTTCAGCACTAGGCATTCCGTCAGATAGTCTGCCCCACATCGACATCCTCTCTCCTTCTATCAGACGGGATATAATCGCTGGCAAGGACATCAATCTGGCCGCCCTCCTCATTCAAGGTTTTCAAGGGGAATTGACACAGCAACGCCACCTTGTACAGGGGTCAGAGGTCATACCCCTGAAACCTTTAGTGGACAACCGTCTGCACAGAGCCTTGACCCTGTCCGAATTCCTGATGGCTTTCAGTATCTACAAGAATGTGATGGCAGAGGTCTACCCACAGCGGGGCAAAGAGCTGGACGCTTATGAACGAGATGTTATCGAGATGTCGCACCGCTTTGGGGGAACTTCCTTCTATGAATACCACAAAGCCTTCTCTGCCAGGGCCGCAACACTATTAGCAACGTACAACATCAAGGTGGATTGGTCCACTCGGGATACCAAGCTGTTCTGCAGCATATTCGCAGGCCACAAGGCCAATGCCTGCAGTATCTGCAACAGCCTCGCCCACAGTACAACTTTCTGCCCACAACATGCAGCAGGTACCTCGAAGACCATGAAGCCAGTTCCAGGAGTCAAGACCACAGATGGGAGTGATACCAGAGGCCGGGCTCGCATCTCCTTCGAAGGGAAGGAAATCTGCAACAACTACAATTCAAAGTCCGGCTGCAACCGCCTCCAGTGCAGGTTCCTGCACATCTGTCTCACTTGCAAGAAGAACAACCACCCCATGGTACACTGCCCAGCCAACATTAGCAAACAGGTCAAGGCGACTGACAAAAATCAGGCTTGACCTTCAAAGTCTGAGATGGGAGACACACGACTGGCACTTAATTCTGTCTCCACACCTGTCAATATACCAGTTCTAGAATCTTTACTTCGTAATCATCCGGACCGTGATTTTGTTGACTATGTCTTCAATGGCCTACGGGAGGGTTTTGATACAGGTCTATCTGCTACAGATGTAAACACTTATGAGTCCCCCAACCTGAAGTCAGCAACCAAGGAAGCTGAGACTGTCACGAGCCTCATCCAGTCTGAGATCGAGAAAGGTTATGTGATCGGACCTTTCGATGTTCCCCCCTTTTCAACCTACAGGATCAGTCCCATAGGCATTGCTCAACACAAATACTCAGGCAAGAAGAGATTGATTGTAGATATGTCCGCACCTCACGATAATGCCGAGTATCCCAGCTTAAATGACTTGATTTCTAAAGACCAGTTCTCCCTGTCATATGTCAAGCTAGACGATGCCATCAAAATCATTAAACAACTGGGACAAGGTAGCTGGTTGTGCAAGGTCGATATTAAGGACGCCTTCAAGCAGATTCCCATCATGCCTGAATTGTGGCACCTACATGGAGTAAAATGGGAAGGCAAGTACTATTCTATACAAGATTAGTCTTCGGTTCAAGATCCAGCCCAAAAATATTTGACTCCCTGTCACAAGCTGTGGTCTGGATAGCCAGCAATGTGTACAGCATAAACCACATCCTCCACTTGCTGGATGATTTTCGTACAATTGATCCTCCTGACACTGAACCTCTGCGAACTATGGCTCTGCTGGAAATGATGTTCAACCGCCTCAAGATACCCTTATCTGTACATAAGACAGCTGGACCTTCCACTTGCCTGGAATATCTTGGAATACTACTTGACACCAAGGCGATGGAGGCACGACTGCCTCAAGATAAGATAGATCGTATCACACAAGTCCTCGCGGATTTTGAGAACCGTCAAACATGCACAAAAAGAGAATTATTGAGTCTCCTGGGGCACTTGGTTTTCGCCTCTCGAGTGGTGACGCCTGGCAGAACTTTTATGTCGAGACTGTTCGAAGCCTCAAAAAAGGTGGCCAAATTACATCATCATTTCACTTTGGATTCTGACTGTAAAGCGGACATTCGTATGTGGTTTCATCTTTTATCGAACTGGAATGGAATATCACTCTTTCTTGAGCTTGAAACCACCTCAGATCATGACTTGCATCTCCACACAGATGCTAGCGGATCTATCGGATTTGCAGGCTATTTCGCAGGGAGCTGGTTTGCAGACAGGTGGGCTAACCACACACTACCTGACCAGGATTCCGAGCTGTCTATAGCCTTCATGGAGCTCTACCCGATTGTGATAGCGGCTATGCTGTGGGGATCTACATGGGCTAGAAAGCGAATTTTGCTTCACTGTGACAACCAGGCAATCGTTCATGTCCTCAACATTTTAATAGTTTTTGCAGCTGCCATAGTCCACCTTTTATTCGCTGGACTAAGCCAGCTCACTCACTTGTCAGTTCGGCAGCACCAGGCAACGTTATAACTGTGTCTTACTCTTGTGTGCCATTCCTGTTTTCTTCTCTACTGCTTTGGATGTTGCATAACTAAGTTAATAACAGTGCCGTACAGGATAACCAGAACTGTAACAGACAAGTGTGTTATCTAGTGTCTGGGACTACTCGCAATAGGACTACAATCATCTGAAATCTAAAGGATACCACAGACAATAGTAGAATTTGGTCTACCAACATCAACATTTATCGGGACTAACTGTCTTTTCATCAGTGACTATCATGGCACCCAAGAAAAATCCTTCATCCATGACTGTAGCAGAACTGAAAAAGGAACTGAAACGGCTTAACAAAACTTGGCCTTCGTGGAGTAAACGGCCAGCTTTGGTTAGTTTGCTGAAGCGTACTTTGAAGCAAGGCCACGGGAACAAGCCCAGACCACAAACAAGAGGGGGGAGTTCCCACGCTGGTATACCACCTAGACAGCCTCGATCTGGCCGCTCCAGGGTCGTCGATACTGACACTCTCTCACTCTCTGAGCCTGATATCTCTGATACCAGGGTGAGAGACTCGATTACTTCAAGTGCCGTCGCTGGCAATAGCCAGACCAACGAGGCAGCTGAGATTAACAACATCAGTGCCAATCCATCTCCGGTCATGGCCATTTCGTCTGACAGCCTGGGAGAAATACGAACCCTGCTGCAGCAAATCGTGGAGAGTACCGGTAGTGAACAACAACAGGTGCCGGCCCCTGAGGCTATATCCGGTGCAAGCCAGGGTCAAGCTTAGCCTGAGCTGCTGCCTTCTGTCCGCATTCACCAGGTGGCACCACCAACTAGGAACACCGGTCCTGTTCCTGTTTACGCCCACCAGGGGGACACACCGAGCACGAACCAACATGGCCACACCCTTGAAGATGTAAACAACATTGTGCACAGCAACTTCAACCTGGCAACAGCTATGGCAGTGCTCCCGGGTCAAGCTCACACATCAGGTAATGCATTCGCTTCTACCTTGCATCCCCTCGAAGTGCCATACACCAACCCTATTCTGGCCTCATCATCCAATGCACCCATCGTCATGCCTTCCACTGTGAGTGCTAGTGCCAATGTCTCTGGCCCAGGGACGGGGGTCCAACAATTCCAGATGGGAACCTCTTCAGCACTAGGCATTCCGTCAGATAGTCTGCCCCACATCGACATCCTCTCTCCTTCTATCAGACGGGATATAATCGCTGGCAAGGACATCAATCTGGCCGCCCTCCTCATTCAAGGTTTTCAAGGGGAATTGACACAGCAACGCCACCTTGTACAGGGGTCAGGGGTCATACCCCTGAAACCTTTAGTGGACAACCGTCTGCACAGAGCCTTGACCCTGTCCGAATTCCTGATGGCTTTCAGTATCTACAAGAATGTGATGGCAGAGGTCTACCCACAGCGGGGCAAAGAGCTGGACGCTTATGAACGAGATGTTATCGAGATGTCACACCGCTTTGGGGGAACTTCCTTCTATGAATACCACAAAGCCTTCTCTGCCAGGGCCGCAACACTATTGGCAACGTACAACATCAAGGTGGATTGGTCCACTCGGGATACCAAGCTGTTCTGCAGCATATTCGCAGGCCACAAGGCCAATGCCTGCAGTATCTGCAACAGCCTCGCCCACAGTACAACTTTCTGCCCACAACATGCAGCAGGTACCTCGAAGACCATGAAGCCAGTTCCAGGAGTCAAGACCACAGATGGGAGTGATACCAGAGGCCGGGCTCGCATCTCCTTCAAAGGGAAGGAAATCTGCAACAACTACAATTCAAAGTCCGGCTGCAACCGCCTCCAGTGCAGGTTCCTGCACATCTGTCTCACTTGCAAGAAGAACAACCACCCCATGGTACACTGCCCAGCCAACATTAGCAAACAGGTCAAGGCGACTGACAAAAATCAGGCTTGACCTTCAAAGTCTGAGATGGGAGACACACGACTGGCACTTAATTCTGTCTCCACACCTGTCAATATACCAGTTCTAGAATCTTTACTTCGTAATCATCCGGACCGTGATTTTGTTGACTATGTCATCAATGGCCTACGGGAGGGTTTTGATACAGGTCTATCTGCTACAGATGTAAACACTTATGAGTCCCCCAACCTGAAGTCAGCAACCAAGGAAGCTGAGACTGTCACGAGCCTCATCCAGTCTGAGATCGAGAAAGGTTATGTGATCGGACCTTTCGATGTTCCCCCCTTTTCAACCTACAGGATCTGTCCCATAGGCATTGCTCAACACAAATACTCAGGCAAGAAGAGATTGATTGTAGATATGTCCGCACCTCATGATAATGCCGAGTATCCCAGCTTAAATGACTTGATTTCTAAAGACCAGTTCTCCCTGTCATATGTCAAGCTAGACGATGCCATCAAAATCATTAAACAACTGGGACAAGGTAGCTGGTTGTGCAAGGTCGATATTAAGGACGCCTTCAAGCAGATTCCCATCATGCCTGAATTGTGGCACCTACATGGAGTAAAATGGGAAGGCAAGTACTACTTCTATACAAGATTAGTCTTCGGTTCAAGATCCAGCCCAAAAATATTTGACTCCCTGTCACAAGCTGTGGTCTGGATAGCCAGCAATGTGTACAGCATAAACCACATCCTCCACTTGCTGGATGATTTTCGTACAATTGATCCTCCTGACACTGAACCTCTGCGAACTATGGCTCTGCTGGAAATGATGTTCAACCGCTTCAAGATACCCTTATCTGTACATAAGACAGCTGGACCTTCCACTTGCCTGGAATATCTTGGAATACTACTTGACACCAAGGCGATGGAGGCACGACTGCCTCAAGATAAGATAGATCGTATCACACAAGTCCTCGCGGATTTTGAGAACCGTCAAACATGCACAAAAAGAGAATTATTGAGTCTCCTGGGGCACTTGGTTTTCGCCTCTCGAGTGGTGACGCCTGGCAGAACTTTTATGTCGAGACTGTTCGAAGCCTCAAAAAAGGTGGCCAAATTACATCATCATTTCACTTTGGATTCTGACTGTAAAGCGGACATCTTTTATCGAACTGGAATGGAATATCACTCTTTCTTGAGCTTGAAACCACCTCAGATCATGACTTGCATCTCCACACAGATGCTAGCGGATCTATCGGATTTGCAGGCTATTTCGCAGGGAGCTGGTTTGCAGACAGGTGGGCTAACCACACACTACCTGACCAGGATTCCGAGCTGTCTATAGCCTTCATGGAGCTCTACCCGATTGTGATAGCGGCTATGCTGTGGGGATCTACATGGGCTAGAAAGCGAAATTCGCTTCACTGTGACAACCAGGCAATCGTTCATGTCCTCAACAAAGGCAGATCACGATGCCCCTATATCATGAAGCTCATGCGGCGTTTAGTCATCACAGCCACCATGTATAACTTCCATTTCAGTGCTGAACATATTGCCGGCACCAAAAAACTCTATAGCTGATGCTCTCTCGTTTTCAGTTTGCACGCTTCCGTCGTCTGGCCCCTTATGCAGCCCCACAGCCTTGCCAGCTACCCTCGGAAGTGATGTTCGACTAAACTCGGCACTACAACACCTCATGTCAAGTGCCCTGAGTGTCAACACGCAGAGCCTGTACAACACTGGAGCCCGAGCCTTCCTCACCTTTGCAGCTATGCACAACATTCCCAGGGACGCCAGTGTGCTCCCCGTTTGCAGCGAAAACTTGCTGGTTTATTTCGTGACACACTGCTTCCACAACCTTAAACTCAGGTTAGCACCATTAAAGGCTATCTGGCAGGCATACGTCATCTCTACGTCCGAAACGGCAAGGGGAATCCCCTGGTGAACTCTCAAGGCGACAGCCACCCCTTGTTGGAATTAGTCATCAGAGGAATAAAAATTAGCCCAAGGGCTAAGATAGGTTACCGGACAACTTTAGTTGAAACAGGACAGGTGAGATATGACGTTAAGATAGACCAATCATCTTCGTGAACTTCAATGTCATCATTAAGTGTGCAGCATATAACCTTGTATTCATGTATGTTCAAAATACAAATACAAGGTCTATCTACAAGTCTTTTGTCTATAAACGAAATTTACACATTTCTTGTTGGACGTGACACTGAGATATAGCACTCAATGTCATCTGACGTCAAGTTCAACGTCACCCAAAAAAGCCACATATATATGTGGTATACATGTATATGACTTCCAATTCCAGCTATACCTACAAACATTTTTTGGCTGTAGAGGCCAATTTACACACTCAAGGGGCCTTTTAAGCAATTCAAAGCACTCCATCTTTATACACAATGTCAGGGACCCCAATTAGCATGTTTGATAACAAAAATCTCAAAACTGATCAGATAAATTTGAAGGAAAACGACCAAAAATTAAATTTGGGGCCTATTCAGCCTAAATTTCTAGCCTTTTGAGCAATTCAAGGCACTTTATACACTATATACATATTTATACACATCATGTCAAAAACCCCAATTACTATGTTTTGAAAGAAAAATCTCAAAAGTGATCAGACAGTTTTCGATTAAAGACAAACAAGGTGCAAATTTGGGCATTTTTCGACTCAAAAATGGCTGTTTTGACATTTCAAGGTCATCCAAGGTCAAATTCAAGGTCACCACACAAGTCTTCATATATGACTTCCCATTTGGAAGTGCTAATTTCTAAGCTCTATCTTCAAGCATTCTATGAGTACAGTCTAGGCAGCTCCCATTATGAAGGAAAAAAGTGCCGAAAATTTTCAAAGTCCCAAATTTTTTTCGAAGGGTGAAAAAATTTTTTTTGCCTAGAATTGGCCCAAAATGGATAGTAACGCAATTTGGGGCAAAAAAAATTTTTTTCGTCGACCCGTCAAAAATTCAAAATGGCCGCCACACGGAGACCAGCGATTCAAGGGCAACAAAACTTATACACATCATAAAGGTACATAGAGGGAATCTTCTGAAACGAAAATCTCAAAACTCATCAGACAGTTTTCGAGAAAAGACAGAAAAGCTGCAAATTTGGGCATTTTTCGACCCAAAAATGGCTATTTTGACCTTTCAAGGTCATCCAAGGTCAAATTCAAGGTCACCACACAAGTCGCCATATATGACTTCCCATTTGAAAGTGCCAATATCTAAGCTCTATCTTTAAGCATTCTATGAGTACAGTCCGGGCAGCTCCCATTATGAAGGAAAAAAGTGCCGAAAATTTTCCAAGTCCAAAATTTTTTTCAAAGGGTGAAAAATTTTTTTTTGCCTAGAAATGGCCCGAAATGGATAGTAACGCGATTTGGGGCAAAAAAAATTTTTTTCGCCGACCCGTCAAAAATTCAAAATGGCCGCCACACGGAGACCGGCGATTCAAGAGCAACAAAACTTATACACATCATAAAGGTACATAAGGGGAATCTTCTGAAAACGAAAATCTCAAAACTGATCAGACAGTTTTCGAGAAAAGACAGAAAAACTGCAAATTTGGGCATTTTTCGACCCAAAATTGGCTATTTTGACCTTTCAAGGTCATCCAAGGTCAAATTCAAGGTCACCACACAAGTCGCCATATATGACTTCCCATTTGAAAGTGCCAATATCTAAGCTCTATCTTTAAGCGTTCTATGAGTACAGTCCGGGCAGCTCCCATTATGAAGGAAAAAGGTGCCGAAAATTTTCCAAGTCCAAAATTTTTTTCAAAGGGTGAAAAATTTTTTTTTGTCTAGAAATGGCCCGAAATGGATAGTAACGTGATTTGGGGCAAAAAAAATTTTTTTCGCCGACCCGTCAAAAATTCAAAATGGCCGCCACACGAAGACCGGCGATTCAAGGGCAACAAAAACTTATACACATCATAAAGGTACATAAGGGGAATCTTTTGAAACAAAAATCTCAAAACTGATCAGACAGTTTTTGAGAAAATGGCCGCCAAAGTCCAAAATTGGCCATTTTTCGTCAAAAATGGCCGCCATTTTGAGAACAAGGGCCACTGGCCTCAAAGGAAGAGCTTCGAAAATGTTTGCACAGAACTATTTAAAAACCCTTGAATATTGTATTTGATTTGGTACATATATGTTGTGGCCATATTGTAACTCTACTGGGCAGAATCTATACCTTGTTGGGCCAATAAATTTGTCATGTAACTATTTTCTTGTCATGTAACTATTTTTATTGTGGTCAATAATAGACTTAACTAGTAAAACTAATGATAACCTATTCGGTTAGTCATGACTGGATAGAACTTTTTAGGGCCCGAGTGAGTCGGAAATTTCCGAACCCGGTACCTGTGTCGTCTGACCCGACCCGTCCAAATATATAGCAAAATTTGAATGATACTCACTGAAGCAATTTGTAACACGTAAACGCCAGACATTGATCTTTGACACATATTATTTGTTTCGTCAGTAATTACCAGTATTTTCAAGTTTGAGAAAGATCACAATGTCATGACCTCATAAAACTATCGTTTTTCTTCCTGATGATTTCCTTGTCATTCTTGTGATTTTACTAGTGTTTATCACAAATATTCAAAACTATATCTTTATTTGTTCTCAAATACGAGTAACAAAATTCCGATCCAGGTAATTGTATGACCCGCCCCGAATTTGGGTACCTGTCGACTCGTCTGGGCCCCAGAACCTTTACATTGTTGAACTCAATAATAAATGTTTCTTGTAATAATTATTTTTATTGTGGCCAATAAGACTTAATCAATAAAACTAATGTTACTTATTCCGTTACAGCCATGAAATCTCTACAAGTCAGAAGCTTTACCTTGTTGAACACGTTTAAAAATCACCCGACTATTTTTGGGACCAATGTGTAAGATTTTCAAGGTTCTGATTATGTTTTTCTGATTTAGGAGGCACAATGTTTTTTGAGCTTTAGTCTTAGATTTAAATTTCTTTATGGATTTTTTTTCAGTGTTTTGATTTGTACTGCAGAGACATTTCAGTAACTTGTCTGCATTTCCAATAATTCATGACATGTATGAAAGCTTTTTTCATCAATGCGATCATGTTTCTCCTTGCCCAAATGTTGGTTTGAAGATCAGCGTACATGTTGTGTCAGTGTGCAGTGTGTAGTGTCAGCTGCCAAATACTGAAGTAGCCCAGGCACACCCCCACCCCGAATCGCCGCTCGTGTGACTGCTATCAAAATCAGCACTGACAATTCTCGTGGGCAATATGAAACTATCATAAACATGATAAAAGTGCTAGATCTAGTATCCATTTGTTTCTGCTTATTTTAGGAGGAAACTAAGTTTTTTCCCGTGTAAAAGCTCCGCAAATCTGCCAAGTTTTGTTTGTTTGTTTCCGACTGTTTCTTTTAGTCAAATCTCGTTGAAATCTCGCTTCACTTCAATGGCATTTTTAATTAAATTCCCCCATAAACAAGCTTTCGGTGGTGATATTTTTATGAAGTATTACCAGTGAAGTAGGAAAGAGTCATAGAAAAGACCATTTATTTGGGTCGTAACAAGTATTTCCACAAATACCGCACTCAGTTGGGAGTTCTATGGTTGGACGATCTCTTGGCGGCTGGCATTTTGACCTTGACCCTGCAGCAATTTTTTGGGGCAGTACGCTAATTGGCGGGACTCGCTCACGTGATCATTTGCATATCATTATATCCACGTGTATTTCATAAACATGTGGGTGTGTCCGCCAAGACAGCTTCCCGATTGGACAATTCAGTGACTCTCTGGCTGGCGGGCCGACTGCCGTGACTGCTTATCGGGGCCACACGAGAATTGAATTTGCCCACTGGAATATGGAATACCACCACTAACACATAATTATTATGTTGCCGTATCAACTTGTCTTTCATTGTTGCAATACCATACTGTATCTATATATTGTGCGGAATGTATATCCAAAACTTTGAGTGCATATGATTGCAAGAAAGCACTGTTCCAGTGGAGATCAAAACGGGAGTGGTGATGGGTATGAAACGGTGACATACAAAAAAAAAAACGGTCGGAACACACGTCTCCTGGGATTATTATCGCTAATAACTTATTACATTAACCATGATTAGGTACACGGGCGTCATTTTCCTCCCAACGGGCCCCGGGCCCTCCCAATTAGCCACAGTTGAATAGCCTGTTGTGGTTCCAAGTGGCACTTTCAAGAATGTAAACAAAAGAAAAAATTCAAAAATCCAAAAAAAACCAACATCATAGAGGAAGAGCCCTGCTCTTCCTAAAAATGCGAAAATCAAAAAACTAAAAAAAACCCCCTCTTGAAATATTTTTAGGCATTTTTGTGCAAAATTTCAGAAAAATCCGCCTGTAAACTTTAAAGATACAGCTGTGGACGGACGACGGACGACGGACGGACGACGGACGCAACGTGACGGCAATAGGTTATCGGACCATAGGTCCGGTAACCTAAAAAGAACACTCCCTACAAAGAGCTGCAAAGGCAGCCAGTTAGCCAGGGCATGTTGCGCTCTATATGCCTCTGTCTCGACAATGGATACTTCGGAGCTTATCTGGATTCTTTAATGAAGGCTTCTTGTTTGGTGGCTTTCTTTGGCTTCCTTCGATGTGGCGAATTCACATGCACAAACTCGATCTTTGACAGTTCTATTAATTTGTGCTTGAGTGACATTGCCATCTTATCTGAAAGCTTGATCATCATCAACATCAAGGTTTCGAAAACTGATCCCTTTCGAAGAGGTCATCTGCTAAAACTGTTCAAAAACCACACCAGACTCTGCCCTTACCTGGCTGTTGTACAATACTTACAGCTCCGGAGGAAACTGAGTTCAGCTCCATACAGTCCCTTGTTTCTGCTCCCCGACGGCAAACCGCTCTGTCGCCGCTCCTTTTTGGACATGTTCCACACCATCTTGAAGGCGGTAGGCTTGAACTCTCCCTCCATCACCGGACATTCCTTTCGCATCGGAGCAGCTTCTGCGTCTGCTGCCTGTCACACTCCAGAGCACATAATCCAGCTACTGGGCCGATGGAAGAGTGACTGTTTCAAGCGCTACATCAGAACTGACAATTCCACCATTCAGGCTGCACAGCTAAGACTAGCACAACACCTTCAGGGCGAATGATCCTTGAGGCACGTCACCCGCTAAACTTCACTCACACCTCATGCCATGATTGTCAATCTCCATGCATTCTACATTATGTGCTTAAATGTCATAAAATTTCAATATTTTAAGCTACGAAAAGCACTACTTGTACCATCCACAGTTTTGTATTTTAACAGACAGGCATATCATGCTTTCTATTAGGCTACCTCGGTGACAGATGCTAACGGAGTTTTCAGTTTCAGAGTCTGATGCTTGCCACCATTCAGTCCGAAGCATACCGGTGACGCCTGGCTCAACAGTCTCTGGATGGAAACTTGATGAACTCTATCACTCCGGATCAGATGCTCCAGGAGTACACTCACATACCTACAGTTCCGACACTTTGACTCTATGACAGGCATGCTGGCAAGCCCGGCTCACATATTGATGTAAATCCAAATTGAATTTTTAACTATGCATTGCACCAATGACCATAACTTATATCCAAGCTTCATGGTTCGTCTTGGTGTTTACATGTACCTTGTATCTTCAGCTCGTATCCGTATCAATACATTCATGCATGTTGTGTATAAATTGTTGTAGTCATGTAATCTACTCGCACCCATGTACATATCATATATACGTACACTGTACTGTATACACTGTAGCACCACCGCTTACTTCCATGCAGCCCTCACGGCCTATGCACAGCCACTCCAGTTCTCGAGAACCCACTGCTACCTCCTTTCAATGCTATCATGTACAGTACAGTTCATGAGTAGCAGCGCGGCTCATTCACAGCCACTGCGCTTCTCATCGAGAACCCATTGTTACTTCCTGTCAATGCTACCATGTGCAGTACAGTTCATGAGTAGCAGCACGGCTCATGTACAGCCACTACGGTTCTCCTCGAGAACCCACTGCTACCTCCTGTCAATGCTACCATGTACAGTACAGCTCATGAGTAGCAGCGCAGCTTTAGATTCTGACTGTAATCTGCTTCTGTCGCTATGTACATACATGTATATTCAGTTCACACCATATTGCAGCACCACCTTTCATCATGCAGCTCCTCACAGCTCATGAACAGCTAGCTCTGGTTCTCCTCCAGGGTCCTTAGCTACCTCTCATCATCATGCAACCACACGGTTCGTGACTAGCAGCACCCTGAGGACACAGCATCCTTCCAGTGGCGGCATGCTTCCTACTTTTCCCACTCAGGACCGGCGTTAGTTGACCAGTCTCCCCTGTCAATGCCCGGTCTCTCTGCTATATCAAGTCGTACACGGCTTACGGCTCTCTCCGGTCGCTGCTCTGCTGCGGGTGCCAAAGCTGCTGTCTCACTGGCAGGTCAGTGTCAGTACGCCCACCCCCAGACTCGGCCGCAGGCTTTCTGCACCACGAACCCGTGGTCACAGACTTTCCCTACCCAGGCTAGCAGCCACACGGCTCAACTACAGCCATACTAACCTCCACTGGGGACAGCTCGGCCAGCAATTCTGGGATACCCATTCTTCACTGTCCTCACTTTGGGATTGTCCCCATATTTCGGTTACAGCTGCTGAGAGATGGAGACAACCCCAATCCCTTGGGCTCATCCCGTTACTGGCCAAACACTCATTATGTTTTCTGTCATTGTATAATAAACCTTGTGTATCAAGTTTTGTTGTTGTTGTTGTTGCCATGAAATTTTGGTTTTGGCCTAGTTCATGGCAGCAACAGCAATCATTCGCTTCACTGACCCAGTGGAACCCCCTAACTCCTATACTTTCGACTATCCATACACTTTATCTACAAGGTATAATGGTAGCCATCTCAGTCGATGACTCCCAGACCTGTACCCATCGGTACCAGGCACAGATATTTTATTACTTACTTCTATAAATATCAGCGAAATTTTTTTGAATTTTAATAGTTTTTGCAGCTGCCATAGTCCACCTTTTATTTGCTGGACTAAGCCAGCTCACTCACTTGTCAGTTCGGCAGCACCAGGCAACGTTATACCCACCACCATCCCCTTTCTCCACCTCTACTAATACGAGACTGCGTTCATTTTGAATAAGTTGGATGTGTTCCAGGATGGGATTGTCCCCATATTTGGGTTACAGCTGCTGAGAGATGGAGACAACCCCAATCCCTTGGGCTCATCCCGTTACTGGCCAAACACTCATTATGTTTTCTGTCATTGTATAATAAACCTTGTGTATCAATTTTTGTTGTTGTTGTTGTTGTTGCCATGAATAGACAGTGGATTCCGATCATCAGCTTCGGATGCAAAGCAAGAACTAAGCTACTCAGTTGATATGAAGAACAAGTCATTCAAGGTGGAGTTGGCATGAAGTCCTGCAAATAGCAATGAATAACCGGCCCCAGGCCTCTGGTCTTGTGTTTCAATATTAAAGAAGTCTGGAATCGTGAACTTTTGTGCTGTCTCATGACATGACAATATGTGCATTGATGCCATGACAAGGATATTGACAGACCCAAGGAACCATTTCTGAAGAACGCAAAACAAGTCACACAGGCGAGCACCAACAACTAGCTGACATATTGGTGAGAACCAGCTCATAATATGGACGCCTCATATACGGTTGAAGGGTATAATAGTCATCTATGACAAATCTATTGTTGGGATACATCGACAAGACAGTAACCAGAATGAGTAGGACTAACTAGATCGCAGGCGAGATTGCTGCTGGTTTTATTCTCTCTTCGAATTGGCTCAGTTTTGACATACATGTAGTGCCAGCATATAAACAACAATCACCGGAACTTGGTGTTGTGTACTAAGAAAGAAACAAGTACGTGAAATCATGCTCAGCATGTTCAGATCAAGTTACAAATGTTCATTGGAGAACTAATCAACTTGAGAAACATCAGTATGCAATGGGGTATTCCAATATCATTCGAATGTTTATCGACTATGGAAATTGACCATGATGTGCAAACATTAAGTAAGCATCTCTGATGTCGACTAATCATCGGAGCATGCTGTGTACATGCATGTATGTGTAAACCATGTTTTACATTCAATCTAGGGACGAAGACTGTTGTATGAGTGCATTATCTGTCAGTTTTCAGCTGGTTGTTACCCACCAAAGACAGACTCGTGTATGTATATCTCCACAACCAAACTTTCAGGAGTCTTCTGTGTAATCAGAATTTTCACTTACATTTACAGGGACTGCCTTGGGTGGAATTACAATCAACTTTTAGAGTTGGAGAATTTGTAATGATTACTGTAATTGTTTTGATTACTGTGAACACTCAGTGTGCAGGAGGTGTATTCTTCTATTATTTAGATCATGTAGTTTCGTTTGCATCAAAATTTCATCAGTATTATCCCAAAAATAACAGCTTATTATGTCACAATGACATTTAGTTTGACAACATTATGATTGCGATATATCATAATGGCATCATCCATTCATGTTATCAATAGCTGGGATGCACCAGTAACTAATTGATGAATATACCTCCACAAACGTCTGTTCATCGTGTTCATGGAAATGTTGGTGTGAATATTGGTGACATGCGAGCGAGTCATGTTCATATAAAATTTCACATGGCTTTTCACGGTAGTTTGTTCACATCCAAAGTATCACAAGCGAATTTTTTTTTCAAAATTGGAAGTTTTTACATGTACCGAAATTTCAAATAGCAGCAAAACCAGTACAAATATTCAGTTCCTTGAAATAATTTTTTCGGAAAAGATTCTATAAGACACGTTCATTGTATAGGGTGGATTCACCATCTGTGGTTTAACCTAGTATAACCGTAACCCAGCTTCAAACCATATTTAAAGCAACTGCCTTCGAAAACAGGCAATATTTATTTTCAAACTATATTTCATATTAAACATGTGAATTTAACTGAATGAGATGTACCCACTTCAGAAGTCTTACAAGATGTGAAATCTGTTTAGAACCCTAGTTTAAAATTGGTTAAAACTGGGTTTTCATGAATCAGGAAATATTATTATAGAAATATTAAAGAAATATTAAATCTGGTACAAACCTGTAGATGATTAATCCACCCATAGAATTTCAGGTTGACCCAATGATTATGCTGATCAAAGACAAAATTTTGGGTACAAGCATAGTCAATTTTTATATGAACTAGACTTTTATATGTACTTTTTATATGTTTTTTTATATGTACTAAAATACATATGATGATATATTGCTGTGGACATGAAACGCAATTGGCATTTATTATAAAATTGTACACATACACACTGTATCTTCTGTCTCATATCTTGATAAACATTGTTATGTCATTGTTCGGTGTTACAGAAAGCAATGTACTCCAATTTGTATCTGCCACCATTAGTGTCTAATCTGCATAACAAAACTTCAACAAATTTACAAGGTGTTAAACACTTTGAACAAACAAATATTGATAACTGTACATGTACACGGACTGCAATCATCAAGTTAACAGACAATACTTTGTACATTTCAACAAGATATTTACACAAAATTCAATACTACTTCATTTACCAGCTTCCTGATATAAACATCATCAACATACAATGTACCAGTAGTTAAAACAAGATTTTAGATTCAAATAAACACAATATATGAATTCTTTAGGAATCCTGATAAACTTTCCATTGACCTTATTAATAATTTACTGGTGCCTTGACCTTCAATAAGTGCTGTGAATCAACAGTGTAAACACCTGCAAAAATCTGTCGGTGCTACACATAGCAAATTTTCACAAAATTAAGTATCCAAAAATGGATTTCCACAAAGTAACTTCAATATATATTGCTACACACATTCTCAATTCCTAATTTCATAAATGCATACAGTAACACTTCCTTGCTTTCAACAAAGATCAGTTTAGCAAGTACACTGTACATGTATATAAACCTTTGAAATGATACTTCCTTGATAGAGAACTTAACTCTCTTGGTAGTTTTATCTTACAGGGTCCACTGTACTGTAACCAGATCAGCATAATTCATGTATATACATACAAGTGAGAGACGGCAGGCAACGAAAAATTGTACATGTACAACATATTCCCCCAAATAAAAGACTTGACGGTTGCTGAACCAGAGATCTTTTTTAACTTATATCTACCGGTACTTAATTCGACGCAAGACGTTGGCGGTTCCTTCCTCGCCGTCAAATCCGCCAAATAAATCATCCATCAAAACGGTGTGAATTTGGAGACAAACAAATCACAAATTATTTCACAACTCAGCATGAATGGAGTTGCTCATATACGAAACGATGGGTGTACATGTATATTTGTTTCCAAAATCACACCGTATTGTCCAGCCCTATACGTAACATAGTGACATTGAAAATTTACATGATCTGTATGCTGTTTTTTATAAATGTTGAAGTATGGCATGCAGAATGACGCTTGATTTTTGGTGCATGCAATATGTTTCAGTTGAAAATAAATGTGCCCATATCTGAATTTTTGAACAGGCTTAAAATCTTAGAATAATTTAAAGAGAGATATTACAGTTATAGGCACATCTATTTATATGTCGGGGAATGAGGTCATGCAATATAAATACTGTAAACTCAGAAATATTAGTGTCCATTAAGTTTAGCGATTTTACCAAAATGGACGTATTAGCGACCATTTAAATTAGTGGGTGGATGACAGAAACGTAAAGGAAACCCGTATTTTATCACTTACTTCTATAAATATCAGCGAAATTTTTTTGAAGTGCTAAACAAATGGACGCTAATACTTTCTAGGTTTAAATTATGCATGTACCTACCTTCAGATATTCTGGCCTAGGTCTTTGGTCCACATCCATCTCCAGTAGCAACATCTTTGTTTTCCAGTTACAGCCGACAAGTGCTTTTTTTCACATTGTAAATTCCACAGCCACAGATTTAGCATGATGATCTAAATTTACACCATATTAATCGACAATATGCATTCAAGATGTGTAGACAAAAGGTAATCTTACACAGTTACACTTCAGTCGTTTAATATAAAAACATGGCTTCATATTCGT
The DNA here is from genome assembly GCA_949152475.1 of Terebella lapidaria. Lineage (NCBI taxonomy): Eukaryota > Metazoa > Annelida > Polychaeta > Terebellida > Terebellidae > Terebella > Terebella lapidaria. The sequence goes on along the minus strand of OX424562.1, from coordinate 4,313,629 downwards.
CTGCCTTTTACATGTTTACAGAACCACGAAAGACTCGTATGAAGAGATGAGTTTACAAGACATCCTTACAATTGGAAGTCTCTACTATCAATCTGAATATATATAGGTGTCAAATTATACATGTATATATAGGTATCATATGTCATTGTGTTCACTTCTTACTATTGATTTACTTGGGGACCGTTTAATTTGAATCCTTGCAGAATGAAACACTTCATAGTTCATTAAATATTACAAGAAAACTAATTACCTTCCTGGTTTGTAAGGTACAACAACAATACTCACATTTCCACCTTAACAATTTTTTTTTAGATTAACATATATTGAACATATTAAACAAATCCAGTGACAACTAATTGTGATGCCAATAACAATCCAAAAGCGCAAACATAACTGCATTCAAACTTGATCATTTTTTATACATGTAATAACATCTACATGTTCACTCAGTGTCAGTCAATCAGCTATTGAAGCAGAATTATATGTCAGAGCTAACAGTACAACAATGAAGCACTGATGGACATTATCAGAAGGACATTATCACATTGACATTATCAGTGAGTTGGTCCTCCAGGGAACACAGATTGTGATGGGTAGGTGTAGTAATACGCCGATTCACCAGTTGGATGTTGTCCCGGGTGTAAGGACACGTTAGTTCCAGACTGAGTGATATGGGCTACATGTGGCATGATCGACACTGAACCTGGTATCTGCAACACAGGGCGAAGATATTGGTCATAATAAAATCATCGAATTGTCATCAAAATATTCGTCATCATCATTTATACCTACGCAATTCAACTCTCCAAACGAAAACAAATCAAAATAGCTTGTAACTAAATAGTCTAGTGCGAAACCTGTTGTGGGAGGGTTGCTGTTGATGATGCCACAATCTGCGACGCTGGCACTACCGACTGCGCCGTCATGTTTGAGTCTGTGTTCATGTGTTCCGCTGCCTGACTGGACACGACCACAGTGACACCCTCCACCTGCACTCCTGACACCCTGCTGCTACCCTCAGAACCACCAGCTGTTTTCTGTATGGATTCCACCGCTGTTTGAAGCTGGACACTGGTTCCTGCAACATGCGATATGTCCTCAGGGATCTTGGCTTCGGAGCCTGGGTGGTCCTTGCGGGCGTGTTTGAGGAGGCCGCGCTTGTGGGAGTATGACCGTCCGCAGATGTCACACTGGTACAGTTTCTGGTTGGCGTGTTTTGCAGCATGAGCGTCGAGATCGGTTTTGTCAAAGAATCCTTTACCACATTCATCGCAGTACACAGCGAACATACCGAGGTGGCGGCGCACGTGTTTAGTCAAGTTCTTCTCCGTGGACATTGTCTTGCCACAGATGTGGCACATTGGCGGTGTATCCGGTTTGTCATCAACAGGCTGGAAACACAATATCAAAACATCAGCACTTCAATGGGATTTAAAACTGCTGTGAGACTATGACTTACGGTCTGTGACTTACTGAATACTTGTAAATTCTGGTGAAGCTCAACTACATGTACCTCCTTATTGGAATCGGTAGCGGGTTCCTCTGAGTGACGTTTGCGTCCCCGTCGTTTAGGACTAGGTTCCTTCTGATTCCGCCGAAGAGCATGTGCTTTCTGCCAAATCTTGGCACTCTCGTCAAGCGTCATTGGGTTCAGCCTCGGCTCGCCAGACCTCCCCTTGTCACTCTCTGATTTCCTGGAACGCAATCTCGTCCTGCTAGAATTCTGCCAACAAAACACACTAAATTTTACCTGACATGCATACTTCAAGTTGCAAATGAAAGTTAGGAAAGAGAGTAATGATTAAAATTTTAAATCCTGGGTGTGCAGGCAATGCTGTCAGACACATGACTGAAGGTAGTCTCAGGCCGAAGGCATCACATGAGACTCTCCCAAGGTTGTGTGTCTGGCAGCAATGCCCGAATGTAGCTGGAATCAAATATGATGACACGTACAAACATATTTTTTTCGACAAAAACGAATGAACAACCGCAAATCTCCAGTCACCTTTCAATGCAAAATATACTTGAATAGGCTTCAAATTTCAAAATCTGGTAATATTTAGCCAATATTTTGGATTGGTGTTCCTACTTGTTGACTTTCTCTGGTGTCGTTTTCATCGACTGCGGTACTATTTCTCCCGGTTGTGGCCTGTTCGCCACCTGACCCCTCATCAGATGACACGTCTGGCATAGAACCGGCCACCGAGTCCACGGACGAGTCATCGTGATCATCCTCATCCTCCTCCTCATCGCCCTCATGCGAGATCTCCATCTTTATGCCAATGTCTTCAGTGTGTACTGTGGTTTCATCTTCCCCTTCTTCATCAGACTCTTGTGGGGGTGGAGAGGCTGTCTGTCTCCGTGGATACCTACTCTGTCGCTTTCGCTTGGCTGGTGGTGTGGCCGGTGACTTACTAGCACAAGTGATGTACGGTTGTGCCTCATTGGAGCCAAGGATGTCCTCGTTGATCGAAACCAGCAGGACGTCTTTCTTGTCGAGAGTTATGCCAACAAGGGCCTCCAGACTGAAGTGTGACTTGTACGGCAGACCGTTCTTACACAGAAGTGTCAGAGTTTCACGGACAAGGGACTTTAGTCGTTCTTTCTCAGCCTTGGGAACCATCCTCAATCAGCTGGCGATCAACTGTTGGTATACATGTAGGGGTATATATTAGTTAGTTGGAATAAATACAATTCAACTGAATAGTGCACGTATACCATAGTTCATTATATTTTTGCAACCACCATAATTTGTGGCCCATTTCTCTTGCTATTTGCTTCGTATGTACATATGAGTATTCTATATTTTGCTTTCAATATCGTATGCAGCAAATAGATTATCCTCATTGATTTTGTTCCTATAGGAATATAGCATCATCATGCTGGATGCAATTAGAAATGTTACCAGTTTAGATTGGGTCCAAGTCAAAACCCTCTAGGTCAAAAGGTGAGTGTTAATGGCAATTAATGTGGGCAGAGGGGTCATTGCTCCCAAGGAGACTGATCATGTTCCCAGGCAGAGATGTCAAGTGTTTCTTCAATACCCTTTAGCATCTTTAGTAGGCGCCGTTTTACTAACCAGCTACAAGAACCCACCACACCGAACCTTACCCTAACATCACTGAATTGCAATTGCATCCAACACAAAATTTTTCAACATTTTGTATGTATTTGTATGTTGTAATAACATGTATCATGCTTGATTGCATGTGTTTAAGCAGGATTGCATGGGAGGTTGCTGGGTGGTTGAATTTGGCCTGCTGGAGGTTGAACTTGGCCTGCGTTTGAACTGGTCCTACCCCGTTTCAAGGGGATACCCTCAGAACTCGAGCTGTTATGGAGTTCCACAGGCGACATACGACATACTACATACGACATACTACATACGACATATGACATACGACATACTACATATGACATAAGACATACTACCGGTACATACAACATACTACATATGACATACGACATACTACATATGACCATAAATACATAAAGAGAGATGTATTTCTGATATGACATACTACTCTATCCTTCCCATTGAAAGAATGAACTTTCTCATGGCCGCCTCAGAAGGACTGAGGCACGATGTGCAATCACTACTCAAACAAAGAAAACCACCTCAGGGATGACAAAAATTGTCACTCTCATTGAAAAAAAAATTTGACTGTTCAAAACCTCCAGGCAACTGGCATCCTCACAATTCTGCAATGCTAAACGGTATAGCCAAATTCAATGTAACGTTTCATTGTGGATTTTTCAGATCTTTTTGCACTACAAATTTGATAGGCCTACATGAAAACATGAGTCTGCTGGATACGTGTAGCTATCATTTGTTTGGATGAGGTGTGTGATAGATCTGACATTGTATGAGTTGACTGGCATTTTGCATGTGATAAGTCATATGTAGTATGTCATATGTCGTACTAATCGTATGTAATATGTCATATGTAGTATGTCATATGTGGTATGTCGCATGTGGTATGTCGTATGTCATATATGTCGTATGTCATATGTAGTATGTCATATGTAGTATGTAGTACGTCGTATGTCATATGTAGTATGTTGTATGTAGTATGTCGTATGTAGCATGTACCATGATGTCATACATTGGTGAGTCACTCTCACCTTAGCCCTGAAAACAATGCAAAAGCAGGTTGTATTTTAAGGGTTTTTTTTCGTTCACCTTAACCAAAAAAAATCTTGAAATACACCCTGCTTTTGCCTTGTTTTCAGGGCTACTTTAAAACCTGGTCACTTCTAAAGTCATATGTCGTATGTAGTATGTCGTATGTGGTATGTCATATGTAGTAGGTATGGGCGCGTTCGTCAGATGGCGCTCGCATCGCGGAAATTTTTTTGTGCCAGAAAGTGTCCCCTTCAAGTGACGAAAATGGCGTCCAATGGGTGGGCCATTTTGGGAGGGAAATCTGGGTGTTTCCCTTAACGTAGGTATAAAAACGTCATATTAATCAATTCCAGAAGATATTGATCCATGTGTAAACGTCATTGAAACTTGTGTACACTATCAAACTTCCACATGGTGAGCAACGAAAGTGAGAACGACAATGTAAAATGTTGGAAATTGACAAAATTTAACAACTTCGCAGTATTTCGCATTGTGGAGACATATATTAGAACAAAGTTAAATATTTCAGTGAACTATTTGCCAAGAATTAGCTAGCGCTTTTCAGCGCTTTCGCCGTATTTGGCATTTGAAGTTGGTGGGGGTAGGCCGTTTTGGGGAACTTTTTTTTTTGAGCGGAGCCTATGTGTTACGTTGGACCCGCGGTGTGGTATGCGAGGGCCACATGAACTCGATGCATGCTGTTCAGGATGATTGAGAAATATTTAAAACACGCTTGAGAAATATTGTAAACATCATCATTCTATGCCCATGCCTCTTGGATCGAGTTTATTTGTCTACACAATTTTTCCATGCATTTCCTCAAATGTTTTTTTAAAAGACATTTCTTGTTTCTGTTTTTTTTTTATATTTTTGTTATAAACACAGATAAAAGGGGCCTTTTGTTGGTTATTTTTTTATTCGGTGCCCTGAAATGTCATGTTTGAGTGTTTACCTTACTTCTGTATTGTATCATGTGAGAAAAAAGGCAAAAAGTGGTGGAACAAACATATTATTCTCTATTTTTAAACAAACAGTGCTCAAAATTTCGAGAGGGTACCTGTACTCTTGGGTGTATACAGACTCTCAGTATCAATATTTCCACATAACCTGGTATTTTTTCAATTCAGTATATGTCTTTTCTTCAAACTAGTATAGTGATGATGATTAAAATTAAATATTTTTACTATTTACATTGCAAAACATTTTTTGGGCCAAATTTTAACTTTTCGACCAATTTTGGGTACCTACGGGTGTGTCATTCAAAGTTCTGTAACTTTGTCAATTTTGGAGGTAGAGTAAAACCAAAAACAGATCTGAAATACTGAGATTCTCAGCTTTCTCATGGTATGTTCACTTTCTGTGTAGGTTTAGTCTTTCAAAATGGGTGACCATACCTATATGTAGTATGTCGCCTATGGAACTCCATAAGCTGTAGTGTAGCAAAAAAAATCCACTTTTTCCAACCTATATTTTCCTTACTATGGTGAGATGAGTAAATGAATTAGCTAGCTTGTTATGTAAGCTGCTAAGGTTTATCTCGTTCTGGGACGGAGCTATGATGACTTGAATTTGGGCTTTTTATCATTGCTTTGAATGGCCGGGGCTATTACAGTTACTGAAATCTGTCCATAAGCCGCACTCTTGGCGAATCTTCAACACCCCTATTATCGCCCATTTCCTAAATCTAACTGCAGTAAAGTTTGATCGAATAAATAAATAAAATATAGTACAATCTCTGCCTGCTACCCGCTGTTACCCAATCTCATCTAGTCTGTCAATCTCAATGATGTTCAAATGTGATATAACTGTAAATAACAAACAATAAACTTACAATTTACTTGTAACAGGATGCGCACCGTCGTTGGTATGACACGCCGAATATATCATATTTTGTTCTGTTCTGTGTGACACCGCGGTAGGCCTATCTCAGCTCTAGTGTGTCCGCGCTCTCGGGGATCGGGGACCCCCGGGGGATCTGCGCGGCATCTCTGCAGTTGGCGATGGTGTTTGCTTCAGATAGTCTACAGACCATGCAGTAGACATCAACTGGAATTCGACATGGGCCTACCCTAACTTTCCAGATCATAACTTGAGAGTAGGCCTATATGCGTGGGGTTTTCTTCTCGTAAAGTCGTAGCATACATGTAGGCTAGGCCTACCTGTGAACTGTTCAAATCGAGCCAACATATGTTATTGTTTGCTAAAATATGACATTCGAATCGTTGTAACTTTTCAAACAATAGAGATAATTGGCAAGCGGTAAAAAATACTTTGTAAAACTAGGTCTCTCATATTTGACCTTACATTTTTAGGTTACCGGACCTATGGTCCGATAACCTATTGGCATGGCGTTGCGTCCGTTGTCCGTCGTCCGTCGTCGTCCGTCGTCGTCGTCGTCCACATTTTTATCTTTTTTGTTTACAAGCGAATTTTTCTGAAATTTTGCACAAAAATACTTAAAAATAATTCAAGAAGGAGGTATTTTTTAGTTTTTTGATTTTCGCATTTTTTTCAAAATGGCGGCCGTTTTCGACGAAAAATGCCTGATTTTGGACTTTGGCGCCATTTTCTCAAAATCTGTTCAGTAACTTTTTTTCTTTTTGATAAATAACACTCCTCATATGTACTCCTATGATGTCTATAAATTTCGTTGCGCTTGAATCGCTCGAAGTGGGCCATTTTGGCCCAAACTCGGCTCAAATGGGGCTTTCCCATGTTAAATTCTCCTATGCTTTATAATGGGACACATTATGCCTAATATCTCACTTGATATTGAGATTAGAGACTAGGAGTCAATTGTGGACCTATAGGAAATGATATATGCTGAATATTCTCGTGACCTTGAATTTGACCTCTGACCTCAGTTTCAAGGTCAGAGCACAAAATGGCTTATATCTCGCTTATTATCGACTCTACAGCTTAGGAATCAATTGTGGACATATAGGAAATGATATATTCTGAATATTCTCGTGACCTTGAATTTGACCTCTGACCTCAGTTTCAAGGTCAGAGCACAAAATGGCTTATATCTCGCTTATTATCGACTCTACAGCTTAGGAATCAATTGTGGACATATGGGAAATGATATATGCTGAATATTCTGATGACCTTGAATTTGACCTTCGACCTCATTTTCAAGGTCACAGGACAAAATGGCTAATATCTCGCTTGTTATCGACTTTACAGCTTAGCAATCAATTATGAACATATAGGAAATGATATATGCAGATTATTGTCATGACCTTGAATTTGACCTTTGACCTCATTTTCAAGGTCACAGGACAAAATGGCTAATATCTCACTTATTATCGATTTTACAGCTTAGGAATCAATTGTGGACATATAGGAAATGATATATGCTGAATATTCTCGTGACCTTGAATTTGACCTCTGACCTCATTTCCAAGGTCCAAGGACAAACTGGCTCATATCTTGCTCCTCTATTGACTGTATGGCTTGGGAATCAATTGTGGACTTGATATACATGATATAGAAAATGATATACACTGAATATTTTGATGACCTTGAATTTGACCTTTGCCCCTTCATTTTCAAGGCTACAGCATAAAATTGCTAATATCTCTCTGATTATTGAACTTACAGCTTAGCAATCAACTGTGGACATGATATATGCTTAATGTTATATATGCTGAATATTCTCTTGACCTTGAATTCAACCAGTGACCTGGCTAATACCTAAAATATTAAACATTGTCCGGTAACCTATCTTTGGCCCTTGGCCTAATTTTTTCCAAGTAGGCCAATTCTAATCAACCGTTCAATCATCTAGTAAGACATTTTAGGAAATAATCGATATTTAGATGAGTAGGCCTACTAAGCATCTTTCTTTTAATAGCCAGCTAATCATTGATTATTGCCACCATCAAGTAGGCTAAATAATTGTCTCGATACCCTATATTCAACTAGACATTTCCGGTCGCCTACGACCGCTTGGGTGTATCCCCCGTAGCCTCATCATCCCTGTTGCCCCAAATATATTACTGATAAGTATGAAAAACTAGAGCAAGGGCTAAAAAAGATTACTGGAGAAATGTAAAATCTTCCCGTATAAGCATTTCCCGTCCTAACTATTTTTCTGAGGTAAATAATAGACTTAACTAGCAAAAATAATGTTTACTTATTTGGTTACAGCCATAAAACCTCTACCGAACAGAACCTTTACCTTGTTGAGCCCAATAATGAATATTTCTTGTTTTAACTATTTTTATTGTGGCCAATAATAGACTTAACTAGTAAAAATAATGTCAACTTTTTCGGTTACACCCATGAAATCTGTACTGGACAAAACCTTTACCTTGTTGAGCTCAATAATAAATGTTTCTCGTCTTAACTATTTATATTGAGGTCAATAATAGACTTAAGTAGCAAAAATAATGTTAACTTATTTGGCTAAAGCCACAAAATCTCTACTGGACATAACCTTTACCTTGTTGAGCCCAATAATAAATATATCTTGTCTTAACTATTTTTATTGTGGTCATTAATAGACTTAACCAGTAAAAATAATTTTAACTTATTTGGTTACACCCATGAAATTTGTACTGGACGAAACTTTAACCTTGTTGAGCTTAATAATAAATGTTTCTCATCTTAACTATTTTTATTGTGGGAAATAATAGACTTAACTAGTAAAACTAACATTAACTTATTCAATAATATTGTTCTGTTTTCACCCAAAACATCAGTTCTCTATTCTGAACAAAAAAGCCATTGCCATTTACTTTCATAATACAGGGTATTGGAGTGAGCACAGATGTCAAAGTGGGTATTTTAAAGGTCGTAATAAGTTAGTCCATTAACTAATTAATATTTATTTGATCATTCTGAAAAACAATAGGTTTCGTGTGACGGTCTTTCTCATCGAGCCTGTGCGATTTCATGATCATTCAATGAAAACTCCCACTCGTAGAGCGTTCACAAGCCATGTGTGTTAAACAGGCTAACTTGAGCACAAAATGTGTCGCCAATCGGCCAATTTGGTTGCTATGGCAACCAAAATCGATTGGTGTCGGGATCTTACCATAAGATGTGTCTGTATAAAAAATTATTAGAATCGGTTAAGATTTGCAACCTGTAGAGCGTTCACAAGAAAATCTCTACGGCGGACGCGGCGGACGCGGCGGCGGCGCGACGGAGACAAATCCATAATATCCGCCGAACTTCGTTCGGGGGATACAATAATACCCGAGCTGGTTATCGTGAGGTCATAATTAATCTTTAAAATTACCTGCAGCATGGCTCAAGTTTTATAATAACCTGTCGTTTCGGTTTTGAATTTACATAAATATGGTCGATATGCAAGAGGGGACACCAGGGCGGTACGTATGTCCCTTCGTAGTTGTGGGTAGGGGAAAAACTTCAAGAAGCTACTCCTGGCAGAGATACGACCTCCGTCGTCTCACAAATCTAGCATAGGCCCCTACATACATGTACAACGTTTTTTTCATCGAATTTCACGCTAATAGGGCTTTCGATACAAAAACATCAAAATTCACATTCCAATATATGCAGCCAATTGATTTTCCATTACTGACGTGCGTTACAAAATATTATGTTTTTGTGATCCTTTTACATGTTAATAGTGACATTTCTTTCAGAGAAGATTACTGAACTTTTGCCAGAGACTGCTTTAACATTTTTCCAATGTCGCACATGTAATCTGGTGACACTGGCTTCACACCCTGGTGGGCGCTAGGTTGCTGTTCGACATTGGGCACAGCAATTCTACCAGACAATACCTCCCATATGATTTGCCTACGAGTCTCCGATGGCCGGATACTATGTTCAACAGCTTTACTCCTTTGTCCAGTGTGAGCAACAACATGAACTGTCCACACCGGACTGATACAGGCGCGTCACTGTCGTGTAGTGCAGAGATTGTATAGGCCTATTGCCCTGACAACCTCCAGACTTCATGATACTGCTGACCATATTTCTGAGAGTGTTGTGACCCACAGAACACGGTGATAGCGACAATTGAGATGATGACACCCTTGTCAGTGGTCTGATGGAGTTCCAATCCTCTGCTTATGAATTCCGTCCGAAATGTGCTGACCATCACTTCTGTGACAATCACTGACGATCGTGTATCACTGTGATTCAAAATAGTTCAGAATGGCAAGTCTGCTCGACCAATTCGTCTTCAGCTTTGAGGATGCGGCTGACCTGGAGCAATGGGCTTTAGATTTTGGTCATTTTGACCATCCTTCAGTACAGGACCATCTTGAAATACTGAGAAATGGGTATATTTCGAAGTCGGGGAAGACGAATTTCTTGGAACACAAAATAACTTTTATTTTTATTCAAAAACATATTGTTGGAGTCATTTTATATTACATGTATGTTGAATGTATGAAGTCAGGAAAATATCACAGTAAGAAACCTTCAACTATTTGAGCACCACAAAGAAACAATTGTTAGAAGTACACAAAATTTGAACCACGAAAATGAACATTATATAAAAAATGTGGAATGGGAATTTAACTAGCACCAAAAAGTACAAAAATACATCATACTTGAAGCAGTCACAAATCGACTAATGTATCTCTAAACTAATCAATTCGTAAATGTACGACATCACTTCTTTCGCGGGCAAGCATGCCAATTATATCTGCAATCATCCATTCTTTGGCATCCATTCCATCAACGCTGAACTTTTACCATGAATACATCTTATTCATTTTCTGAATTTCTATTAACTAAACAAGAATGCAAATGTATCTCATAAAAACATAACAAAAGTATCATACACATCATTACGGTGGCTTATTTCTGCCACAATTAGATTAATTTCATTTAAAAAGAATTTCAGATATAAATATTTTAATTACACACGGAGCAAATGTTTCCTTCGCGAAGCAAACGTTTCCTACACGAAGTAAATAGTTTCCTACGCAGAGCAAATGTTTCCTTCACGAAGCAAACGTTTTCTTCACGAAGTAAATAGTTTGCTTTGCAAAGCAAATGTTTCCTTCGTGAAGCAAACGTTTTCTTCACGAAGTAAATAGTTTGCTTTGCATTGCAAATGTTTCCTACGCGAAGCAAACGTTTCCTACACGAAGTAAATAGTTTCCTACACAGAGCAAATGTTTCCTTCACGAAGCAAACGTTTTCTACACGAAGCAAATAGTTTGCTTTGCGTAGCAAACGTTTCCTTCGCGAAGCAAACGTTTCCTACACAAAGTAAATAGGCCCTACTTTGCTGTGCGTAGCAAATGTTTCTTCCACGAAGCAAACGTTTTCTACACAAAGCAAATAGTTTACTACGTGGAGCAAATGTTTCATTCGCATAGCAAACGTTTTCTACACGTAGCAAATGGTTTGCTCCACGAAGGAAATGTTTCCTTTGTGAAGCAAATGTTCTCTACACGAAGCAAATGATTTGCTTCGTGTAGGAAACGTTTGCTTCGTGAAGGAAACATTTGCTTTGCAAAGCAAACTATTTACTTCGTGTAGAAAACGTTTGCTTTGCGAAGGAAACATTTGCTATGCAAAGCAAACTATTTGCTTTGTGAAGAAAATGTTTGCTTCGCGAAGGAAACATTTGCTATGCAAAGCAAACTATTTACTTCGTGTAGAAAACGTTTGCTTCGCGAAGGAAACATTTGCTCCGTGTGTAATTAAAATATTTATATCTGAATTTTTTTTTTTAAAGAAAATAATCTAATTGTGTCAGAAATAAGCCACCGTACATCATACACATATCATACATATCATACACATCATATGAGAAAAACTTACTAATGAGAATTATGGTCCAATAATTCTTCAGGTGGTGGGCTCGGTGAACTAGAATAACGAATATTCATACATGATACACATCATATGTGAAATAACTTGAGATGAGATTTATTTACAATACAAGTATAACAACATGTGCATCACTAATGGAAAAACTACTGAACAGACACAGGTAGATCACGGTGGACTACATAGATGATGCAGAAACATTATATCCGATGGAGGCCTTGCGGGTGAGTCTGGAAATAGAGAAAATGTTTTAAGCATTTTATTTACATCGTTACAATACAGCCAGCAGCATGTTAAATTATATACAATGTACCAGAAATACATAATGAAAGATCTGGCAAGCAATGGCTCCTGAAGTGGCATACTCACGAAGGCAAGGGAAAGACCTTCCAATGCCAATGATGTGGCCGCCAGTTTAGTCGATTGGACAACGTGAAACAGCATGAGGCTTCTTGTCAGAAGAATAAGTACATATATGCAGAACATAGCCATGAACATGAAGTCAGGTATAACTCTTTGTGAGCAAATTTACATTTGAAATATTTCATTTAACTGCAGATAAGAAACCACCCAGTGGTGACGGACAATCAGGTCCGTCACCGAACAAGCGAAGAAGACAGGGCGATACAGCACATAACCAACAAGGTAAGTTCAAAAACACTGAATACGCTCACAAACTGTATGTGTTACATGCAATTAGGTGTAGTTATAATGAACACAATGAGTATAAAAAAACCTAGCGACAAAACACAACAAGGTCAAACGGGTATCAAGAGACTGAGGCGGGTTGAGGATGGTGTCCATAATTCAGCACCCAGTGATAGGATAACGTCAACATTTGTCCGAGAACATTATTCCATGCAATGCAAGATTTTGAAATCTTGCAGATATGCATACAATTAAAAAATATCTTTTTCTGCCTTAGGTCACGAGAAAAGAGGGTGAATTGAAGGCAGTGTGGGGAATCATGCGCCAACTGGAGGGATTTGAAGAGTCACCGGATGCGTCACTATGTGGATCCGAAAGGGCTCCAGGGCTTTCCATGGGAAGAGGGTCAAGCTCCTTGGAACAACACCGACAGCACGATAGATCAAGAACTGGAAGTCCTCATTACCAACAGCACTTGGCACATTCTGCGACCTGGAATGAATGATGTTCTGCAAAGAATGTACAATTTCTCTGTGAACTTCTCCCTTACAATGGACGAATTCCGTCAAATGTTCACTGGGCTTACAGATGCTCCACCACGCATAATAACGTGAACTTTCTGGACCAGAACTTCACCATATCTTTGACTCAGTGATTTCAACGCTTATGGCATGAAAACCTACCCCGACACTGCATGGAAGCTCTTCATGTATACAAACATATTGTTGAACATTTACAGAACTTGCTTCCCACTCGGGTATGGCGCATTACCTGACTACACCAAGTCCAGAGCAGTCATATCCGTGGTGAGAAAAAAATCGGACATGAAAGAGATTTACAAGGACAATCTGTGTGCCTTTATGTGCTTGGCCTTGCACCACAAGGTGCAATGCATTGAACAGTCTGTCCATAAATTCTACGACACGTATCGGTAGTATATGGACAAGGAGGGACCACTTTGAGCGGGGTTTCCAGCTCTGAATTACTATTTGCGAGCTGCAGGAGCACGGGACAGTAATTACAAGGCATCACCCAACAGTTACGTACAAGGAACACATTTACGTCAACATATATAACAGGCGTCTGAGCTATATCCAGGATTGCTACTGAAATGATCGTGTGCCTGTCCGTCTGAAACCCCAGTCCTCAAAGATGTCAGGGTAGAGATTTCACCATCACCATCAGATCTTAAGTTAAATCGTCTCGTATGTTGAAGAAAACTATACAGCTCATGCAGTTTTCCTTTAAGTTTAAGTTTTAAGTTTATTTAATTTGTTATAGCGCTCAATACTGCAAAAAATACGCATTCATTGGCGCTTTACACGTGAAAAAAAATAGTTAGAGAGTAGATTTGGTTTCAAGTACCACGTAGGTAACACAAAATAGAACACATGTACATTGTAAAACCAACAAATTAACACTGACAACTTATCTATGATATTAAAAACGTATCTGACCAGCTGTTATAGATTCCGACTTGTATCCCATGGGCCAGTTGGATTACCTGTCCTCAATAACCACATATTCAATATTTAATGCTCTTGAAAGGGAAGTCATTAGTACACATCTGGAGGTGGGGTAGTCAGGGGACTTCAATGAGAGCAATGAGAGCAGCATTCTCTCACACCAGCAATGTCATTGTCAGGCCGATACACAGAGTCCATGGCCCACACATGCATGACTTTGAACACCTTGATTATCCACGTGAAGGGCTCCCAGGATTTCTGGTCAAAGTGCAGATGGTATGACCATTCTGTGGCCCAGCAGTGCAAAATACTTGAAACATATCTATGGAATTGATACAGCTCATAAGGGAGAGCCTCGGCATCTGTTGGAAAACCAGCCTCCACTTGGTGGATGATGCTGAGTTTTTTTTATATCTGATAATGTAGCCTCCCCAAAGCCTTACTATCGTTGGCAAGTGTGGATGTGTCATTTGAGATTCCATGTACATGACAGAGGCTGACACGGGTGTCAGGGCAGACCATGAGAGTGCATAGACAAAAAAAATAGCCAAATTAAGCTTCACCTTCGATTGGCGCATACAGACTCTCTGAGCGTGGTTGAACCTACTGCAAAACAGAGGGAGTTTTCAATCATCACAACAGGAGCTATGATACTTCTGCATCAGGGGGTATTATCCCATGATCAGCAGGAAAGTCATGTGGATCATCAGAATCGGCGAGGTTGGGCGAATAACACAAACCAACTAAATATCCATGTGCTAAATATCTCCTCTGTCACAGTGTGGTACTTGGCTTTGGGCGCAACGGGCAACATGTATGTGTAGTACTGACCATGTAGCCTATGTAACCAGTCATGCTTAACCGACGTACTTACTTCTGGGACAAAAATACACTACATCTGCATGAGTCGCACTACTCATAAGCAACAAAGCAAAAGTAATTCTATGTATGCGACAATCAGAAAATATTCCAGAACAGAGCCCTTTGAACCTTGCTTTACATGCCAATGGCTGGTAGCCCCACGGACCGAAAACAACAAATTGACAGTCTGATATTTGGCATGTTGTTTTCTGAAAAAAAGAAGTCGTATGGCTCTAATAGGCTGCCGTACATCTGTCACAGCGACATGAAAAGCAATTATGGAATGAGCGGCTTGCCATACATTCCCAGGTACTTGTTGATGTGCTGCCATCTGTTGGCAGAGTTAATTACCATTGATGTCAACAAAGCTTTTCAAAGATTTACTTGAACCATGTGAACTTTCTTCATCGGTTTATATTAGCTGCATTCTGACGTGTTTCTTCAAATCAAAAAGGATCTACCTTCCTATGCTCCCCACAGTTGCAGGTCGACTCCAGATAAAAATTTCCTTACAACCATATTGGGCGATAATATGGTATATTACACAACTTTAATTACCCCTCTACCAGGTAGAGGCTAGTCCCTGTTTCAGGTGCTTCACCTCGATTGAGGTGTGTCACCTCGATCGAGGTGTAATGTAATTCATTCCTCATGTGACCAGCTGTTTTGCATAATTTTTTAGAGAATTTCCATAGTAGTAATTTGTAATTATCGTCACAAAAACAGCCAAATAACACTGGATATTGACATCTAGTCACGAGATACTTCATATATGGGTGTTGAATAGATTGTATTCGCATTCATATCTTAGAAATAAAGCGTGAAAAAATACAATGTTGGTAAAAAATAAATGACAACATACACATGTACATGTAAACAGCCCACTAAATTGAACATGCAAGCAATAAATCCATTATTATCATGATTATTAATTTATTATTATAAATATATTATTATTCCAGACCCAAGCCCAAAGGGAATTGGTGTTATGCTCCTTACTCTTTTTTCAAGATCAGATATTTTTGTAGGATACTAATTATTTGCCTTTTTTGCGTGGTGTATTTCTTCCCCTCGATCAAGGTGAAGCACCTCGATTGAGGTGACAGCTCGATGCATTTTCACTAGGCCCTGTCTTAAAATTTGATTTGTGAAAGAATCGATCGACAGATATGGAAATCGATTGACAAAGTTTCAGTTTAAACATTGTACTTCCATCTAAAACGTTCATTACGATCGCATTCCATGAGATAGCATTTGCGTGGGCAGTTGAACATCATTTTTTTCTAACTATATCAAGCAGGACGCCGTCTTTTAGTTGGAAGAAATCAACGAAAGCTGACATGTGCTGCCACCTAGCGAATATATTGTAGCCAACAGTGCCCCCTGTGATTACTAAAAGAACAAGGCATTTTACTCATGAATATTCATTAATTAGTCATTTACAATGCTAGTCTGACGATTCTGCATCACTCACACTAATCGAAGACTACTTTCACCTCGATCGAGGTGACACCCCTCAATCGAGGTGAAACACCTCAAACAGGGACTAGCCTCTACCTGTCTACTCCCCCGCCCAATCCCCCCCCCCCCCCCCCCAACCCGTCTGCAATCTGTTGCTGTTTGATACACTTCATAGTTCCGACGACATCCCAACAGGCCACGCCCCCTTGGTAACCGCGGGAAAAGTCCCCCAAATGGCTAAGATGTACAATAACGTGGGCAATTTTATTTTCAACTAATTTCCCATACTTATGATCCGGAATGACAATCGGTTATGATAGAAAAGTGTTCTTTATTACACACCAGATGTACTTTTTATCTGTATTATCATTTTGTGTCTCGTTGTCATTGATTATCACAGAGAAACAGGATTGCCCACTAGATTGTACATGTGCTCCGGGAAGCGATGCTACATTTATTTTTAGGTCCATCTGACCTGCATCTGAAGGACTGTCCCACTTGTCGCATGGGCGTCACTTACAATTAGGAAGAAAAGATATGAGCAGAAATACATATTTTGCGGGTCTTGCCATGAACATGATGAATAACAATTGACCCATATGACCATCCCCCCCCCCCCTCCCCTCCTAATAGGCATCCCGATTGAAAATCGGGAGGCCTTATGTTTTTGTCTGTTTTTTTTTGTTTTTTTTTTTTTTTTTTTTTTTTCTTCCGCCGTTCGGTTTCCGCATCATAACTCTTGAACGCCTTAATCTATCTTTCCGAAATTTTCACAGCTCATCCGAAATACTTTGCTCCTAACCCCTATTGTTTTTCGTCGAGACCCGAAATCCAAGATGGCCGCCAGCGGCCATTTTGGAAAAAAAAATCGGGCGATTCCTGTCAATGTCATAATTTGATTCAGGCAATTTCCAGGGGGAAAAAATTTTTTGGGTGTATTTTTTTTTGGACTTAGAATTTTTCCCTCACCTGCCCCCATGCAGATGTAATACTGTGACTGAGCCATGCTACTGTATTCACTGACTGCAGCCTGCATGTCCAGCATGAGGCTAGGCTCTGCCCTCTCAGCCAGTGCAGTATATGAGAGCCCTGCTCAGTAATGCCTGTGATAAGGCAATACCCCCCCCCCCTCTCCCTCCCCCACCTCCACTGTCAGCCAGTCTAATCTGCATATGAATGTAGCAATGTATCAGTGAGTTGTATGCACTGCCCCTCTTCCCCCCCCCTCCCCCCTCTCCTGTCCCCTCACCCCAGTTTACTATACTAACACCAACAAGTTGGAACAATGCCCTCCTTCCCTTTCTAAAGAAAACAATAGGTGGTTATATAATGATGACCCAAACTGAAGATAACAGCTTTGAAGGTCTGCCTGGGCCTTGGTTGCCGGTCAATTGTTCATTGTATTCAGTTAAAACAGCACTGTGTTTATCTGGATGAAACTACATGCATTGTTTTGTTTTCTAGCTGTATTTCACATGCAGTGACCAAATTATCATTGTTTTACTTAGTCAGAACCCAGAATAATTTCCTTTTTGCTTGTATTATGAATGTCTGTCATGTCTGTACATTTAATACCTATTGAGATTAAAACAAATATCTGATGGACATTTGTCTAGTGAGCAACTGCTATAATTTGAACTCTCACTCCCACCTGTGTTCAATAATCCTGGTATATGTATTATAATAACAGTCAAGTTTCACCATTAGAAAAGAAAAGAAAAATTGGGGGATGCCACAAAGCCTATAGGCTTTTATGTCTAGTTTGGGGATGGAGAGTTTTTGGGCAGGTTTCCCGTGAGCCGTTCGCGGTCCAGAAACGACGTCATGCTCTTTATCCCGAAACGCAACAAGATCGGGCCCTGAGATACCTTGCTATCGAATTTCAGCCAAATCAGAAAAAGAAGATGGCCGGCACAAAAAAAAACATTATTGTTTATGGAAAACGGCATCACATACTTTATTCCGAAACTACCAAGATATCATCACTAAACTTTTCCTTACACATACATCGGGCCCTGAGGTAGGTTGCTATTGAATTTCAGCCAAATCGGAAAAAAAAGATGGCCGCCACAAAAAAAAACATTTTATTTTTGGGAAAACGACGTCACACACTTTACTATTATTCTGAAAGGTACCGGGGGACACCTGTGTGGTCGTGAGACTTCCTTCCCCGCGACTACCCTCTAGTTAGGGTATTTTGTCAGAATTGTTTTTAGGTTACCGGACCTATGGTCCGATAACCTATTGGCATGGCGTTGCGTCCGTCGTCCGTCGTCGTCCGTCGTCGTCGTCGTCGTCCACATTTTTATCTTTTTTTTTTACAGGCGAATTTTTCTGAAATTTTGCACAAAAATACTTAAAAATAATTCAAGAAGGAGGTATTTTTTAGTTTTTTGATTTTCGCATTTTTTTCAAAATGGCGGCCGTTTTCGACGAAAAATGCCTGATTTTGGACTTTGGCGGCCATTTTCTCAAAATATGTTCAGTAACTTTTTTTCTTTTTGATAAATAACACTCCTCATATGTACTCCTATGATGTCTATAAATTTCGTTGCGCTTGAATCGCTCGAAGTGGGCCATTTTGGCCCAAACTCGGCTCAAATGGGACTTTCCCATGTTAAATTCTCCTATGCTTTATAATGGGACACATTATGCCTAATATCTCACTTGATATTGAGATTAGAGACTAGGAGTCAATTGTGGACCTATAGGAAATGATATATGCTGAATATTCTCGTGACCTTGAATTTGACCTCTGACCTCACTTTCAAGGTCAGAGCACAAAATGGCTTATATCTCGCTTATTATCGACTCTACAGCTTAGGAATCAATTGTGGACATATAGGAAATGATATATTCTGAATATTCTCGTGACCTTGAATTTGACCTCTGACCTCAGTTTCAAGGTCAGAGCACAAAATGGCTTATATCTCGCTTATTATCGACTCTACAGCTTAGGAATCAATTGTGGACATATAGGAAATGATATATGCTGAATATTCTGATGATCTTGAATCTGACCTTCGACCTCATTTTCAAGGTCACAGGACAAAATGGCTAATATCTCGCTTGTTATCGACTTTACAGCTTAGCAATCAATTATGAACATATAGGAAATGATATATGCAGATTATTGTCATGACCTTGAATTTGACCTTTGACCTCATTTTCAAGGTCACAGGACAAAATGGCTAATATCTCACTTATTATCGATTTTACAGCTTAGGAATCAATTGTGGACATATAGGAAATGATATATGCTGAATATTCTCGTGACCTTGAATTTGACCTCTGACCTCATTTCCAAGGTCCAAGGACAAACTGGCTCATATCTTGCTCCTCTATTGACTGTATGGCTTGGGAATCAATTGTGGACATGATATACATGATATAGAAAATGATATACACTGAATATTTTGATGACCTTGAATTTGACCTTTGCCCCTTCATTTTGAAGGCTACAGCATAAAATTGCTAATATCTCTCTGATTATTGAACTTACAGCTTAGCAATCAACTGTGGACATGATATATGCTTAATGTTATATATGCTGAATATTCTCTTGACCTTGAATTCAACCAGTGACCTGGCTAATACCTAAAATATTAAACATTGTCCGGTAACCTATCTTTGGCCCTTGGCCTAATTTTTTTTTGTTTTTTTTTTGTTTTGTTTTTCACTTTTCGGTTTCAGGACGATAACTCAAGAACGCCTTGACGAATCTTCGAGAAATTTTCACCAGTTATCACATATATTACATAGATGAACCCTATTGTTTTGGAGCCGGCTCCGAGGTCCAGTTAGTCCGTGAGAATGAATTTTGTGTCAAATGGTTTCCGGATGTTAACTCGAAAAGTACTTGCGCTACCTTTCCGAAACTTGACATATACGTTGATATAGTGCCTCAGAGGAACCCTATCGATTCTGGAGTCAATCCCTCAAACGACCTTTGACCCAGGGGCCGAAAACAATTTTGGTGAGTCATCCTTGAGGCTGATTGCATATCTCGGAAACGGTTCATCGTAGAGCGAAACGGACGTTATTTTCGGACTCGTCACCCTAGACAAACATGTCTGAGGGGTATTATGGATGAACTTTGACCTTGACCCAAAATTTTTTCGCCGAGACGGCATTTTTCGTTTTCGGCGATATCTCGGAAACGGTGCATCGTAGAGCGAAACGGACGTTGTTTTCGGACTCGTCACCCTAGACTAACATGTCTGAGGGGTATTATGGATGAACTTTGACCTTGACCCGAAATTTTTTTGCCGAAGCGGCATTTTTCGTTTTCGTCGATATCTCGGAAACGGTGCGTCGTAGAGCGGAACTGATGTTATTTTCGGACTCGTGACACTACTCAAACATGTCTTAGGGGTATCTTGGGTGAACTTGGCCCTGGGCCAAATTTTTTTTTGCTGAGTCGACGTTTTTCATTTTCGGCCATATCTCGTAAACGGTGCATCGTAGACAAAACGGACGTTATTTTTGGACTCGTTGACCTAGACAAACATGTCATAGGGGTATTATGGATGAACTTTGACCTTGACCCAAAATTTTTTCGCCAAGTTGGCATTTTTCGTTTTCGGTGATATCTCGGAAACGGTGCATCATAGAGCAAAACAGACGTTATTTAATGACTCGTGACACTAGGCAATTATGTCTTAGGGGTATGTTGGGTCAACTTGATCCTTGGCCAAATTTTTTTTGCTCTCTTGACATCTTTCATTTTTGGCCATATCTCGGAAACGATGCATCGTTGAATGAAATGGATGTTATTTTTGGACTCGTGGTACTACAGTACTGATTTCGCAAAACCTCACTAGCCATGCGAATGCTACATGCTAAATGCTAGGCCATGCGATTACGTGCGACTTGATGCTAGCATCAAATCGCATGGTGCGACCAGTGGGCGCGATGCCATCGCATCAGGCGGCCGTCTTAGTTGAACAGGCGAGCATTGTCTCGCACAGATGCGCGCATCCTTTATTTCGGATGCAAATACTGACTTTAATATGAACTGAAATGAAACACTGCATTTTCCCATACGATCTACATGATACAGACTGTTTATAAACCACTCGACCATGTGTTTGCGAGCATATGCGAGCATGTAATGGCCTTCACAAAAAATGCGAAATGCGAAATGCTTTTAGTGCACCACAGAGCCAAGAAGCAATGCTAGCATCGAGGGATGCTCGCATACACAATGCTAGCATCAAATCGCATGATGCTACGTCAGGCGAAGTTGGGCGAACACGTGCTAAATGCCAGGTGTCCCATGCTGGCATTTTGGTGAGGTTTTGCGAAATCAGTACTGTAGACAAACATGTCTTAGGGGTATGTTGGGTGAAATTGTGCCTGGGCCAAATTTTTTTTTCTACTTAATCGACATTTTTCATTTTCGGCCATATCTCGTTTATTTTCGTTTATATCTCAGAAACCGTCGTCTTGGATTGAAATAGATATATATGCATAATCATTTTGGTTGCAGAGTTGTCAGTAATTAACAGTTCACCTTTGAGTGTGTTGTGTATCGAAATGCCCCAAGGCCTCTAGGCCTTCACGTCTAGTTTCCCTTGTGATTTTCAACTTTATCTGCTCTTCACAATGTCAGTCATTCCCATTGCAGAGAGAAAGCTGCTCCAACACGCATTTCAAGGCCCACATGTAACACAGTGTTGAGTTTCATCTATACAGTACATTCAGCAAAATGTCTGTGAACTATGCATCGGGTCTCTCCTCGTATGAGCACAAAGGGAGATGTGGAATGCCAGAGATGTTTGACGACGATGCAGAGGTGGAGAAGAAGGTCGCTGAATTGTCAGAACTACTGAAGAATGCCAAACATGCTGTGGCCATCACTGGAGCAGGCATCAGCACCTCAGCCGGCATTCCTGACTTCAGGGGACCGAATGGTTAGTGCTTGGAAGTGAGCCGTATGTGGTACATGTATGTATGTACACACAGTGTTATGAATGAAGGTCTTGGAGCTGACTGCTGACATGATGCTGTGGCTATCATGTTTGTTTTCCTCATGTATATCAGTGTTTTCCTTGTCGTGCAGGTGTGTGGACGCTGGAACAGAAGGGACAGACTCCACAGCTGAGCATCACATTCGAGACAGCACGCCCGACGTACACACACCTAGCTCTCGTGGCTCTCGAGCAGTCAGGTATGTTCAACTAACATCCAAATGTCACCAGTATCTTGTGTAGGGCAATTATTTCCTGATTCACACATCATTCACTGACGAAGCCTTCAAATAGTTTTTGAGGTGCTATGCTGCCTGCCAGCAGTGATCATGGTGATGTACACTTTGTCTGAGATAACAGTCAATACCGGGGGTACATGTACATGTACCATTACATTGATCTCCCATAGGTCACTTGAAGTACCTTATCAGTCAGAACGTTGATGGGTTACATCTCCGCTCTGGCTTCCCTCGGAATCGCCTCTCAGAACTACACGGCAACATGTTTGTGGAAGAATGTAATCACTGCGGCACTCAGGTACATTATATTGGTGCGGTAAAAACTCCTATCTCACATCACACTAGACTTTGCTTTCTGGCTCTTTTCCAAAGTTTTCAGTTTGCTATTGGTGCTCTAGCATTCGCAGTATCAAGTCTCAAAGTCTTTCAGTATAATACAATGGATCACTATGCTAACCCCCATGTGCATTTGTCTGCCTAGAAGTGGAAACATATGGTAGATATTCTTGTTTCAGTATGTGCGAGGAGAAACACTGCCGACCATGGCCCTAAATCCAACAGGACACTCATGTACACAGAACAAGAAACATGGCAACTGCAGGTAACTAGTGATTTGTGTGTTATCACTGTTTGTTTCATTCAACACTTTTGCATTCACAATTTCACCATGGGTCTACATTTGTGTGGTACAGACATAAACAATTTACAATGTCCTGGTTAATTTAGGTAGTTCAGTGTTGTGCCAAACTGGATATACAATGTACTTACATAACGGTATGGTGAACACTCAATTATATATGTATTATGTCGGTGGAGGAGTGGGGGGCGGGATTTGTAAAAGATTTCATATATGAAACTCATGTACATGTAAGCATGTACATGTTTTCTAAATCATGACAGTCAAGATGACGAGGCCTGCCTTGGTTGGCAGTATGTAACTTTCAGACAGTAAGCATGTCGCTGTGTTTCTGTGCATCCTACAGAGGGCGTCTGCATGACACGATACTGGACTGGGAGGACGCCCTGCCGGACCGCGACCTTGACCTTGCTGACATGAACTGCAAGTGAGTAATGCACGGCTTGCAACTGAGGTAAACGTGGAGTCATATTACATAATATAGAACAGAGCACATACTTGAGTGTGAGTACATGTACTGCCAAATCTGAAACAGGTTTTGGCCAGTGATTGATTCTATTCCTTGAGATCAGTGAATGTACATGTATATTTGCTGTGACTTTGGAGTTCCATGTTTGTATGCCTTCCTCTGTTGTTTGCAGGAAGTCAGACCTCTGTCTGTGTCTAGGAACCTCACTACAGATCAACCCTTGTGGTAACATGCCCATGTCCACCAAACGCAATGGTGGAAAGATTGTCATCGTCAACCTGCAGACGACTAAACAGGACAAGAATGCGCACATCAAGATCCGCTGCTACGTTGATCGTGTGATGAAAGGTGTGTGTGACAGACTGGGAGTGAGCGTAAGACACTGGGAGCGACCAATCATCTGCCTCCGTTCAAGCCACACCCCTAAGGGCGAGAGACTGCCCAAGATTGTAGTCGACGACTCTCTAGCCAAACCAGATTTGAAAATCAAAACGGAAGATGATCAACAACCTGAGATTGTGAAATCTAAGGAGCTTGTCAGTGTAAAGAGTCACATACATGTAAAAACTGAATCAAACAGCCCCGGATTAAAAGTTGAAATAAATGGAGTGAAAGATGAACCTCAAAACAGTCATGACATTGTATCAAGGTGTGAGAAGTCTGATGATTACAAATCGCCGGAAGTTTGTGATGATACGGACGGCACGGAGGCAAAGAAAGCAAAGCTGGAAAGCTGATGTATTTCTATCTTGTCCCATACAATTCTGATTCCAGTCTGATCCATTTACGTGACTACTTGTACTTGTCGATCTCTCTTGTCTCCTTGGTTTGCAGGATCTTAATATTCAGGAACTTCTTCGGTTCCGAATCTGGTCTATGTTACTGAAATTATGATGTACATGTACAAACATATTATACATGGTATTTGTTATGCTCTATAGATCCAGGGGTCTTGAGCCACTGTTATTGTATTGCATGGTCTCCAGTGGTGTTGGAACTTCGCTGATCTTCTCACCAAAACTACTGTGTCAAGAGTTCCGTGGACTTTACAATGTTCACATTTAGAGAAATCACTTTTCCTACATATTCAAAACTGCCGGACAGTTTCTTTTCAAATTGGTATTGATTAAGCAACTTTGTATACACTCAAATTCTTCTTATAAGTTTTCCTTATACATGGATAGGAAATGGCACAAATTGGTCATTCATAATATAATCCTTGAAGGTTGAGTTCAGGCTTGTTTTATGAGCACATGTTGGTGTGTCTTTTTGATATTTTGAATCTGACCTCATGAACATGCTGAGTGAGAGCAATGTAACGTACAGTAGATATTTCCATGTGTCTCTTGTACCTCAGATTATGTCAAGTAGCCAATACTTGAAGAATAGATTTATATATTTATAGGAAGTAGGTCTGATATGATGCATTTCCAGTGACCTTGAACTTTAGTACAGACGAGTTCAAGTATAAATTTTTGGGTGGTAGTTTGGCCAAATATATTGTTGTATTTATTGGCAAGTAGTGGTCGAGCTACAATGGTTTATGGGCTCATGTGTTTCAAGATTGTACTTTTCCTGCAAGCGAAGCACATCATGAACAATTCACATGCGAGCTACTAGGGTTTATGGGCCCATGTGTTTCAACATTGTACTTTTCCTGCAATCGAAGCCGATCATGAACAACTCACATGTTTATACATACATGAAAAATTCTCAAGCGCTGTGTTTATCATGAATATTCAATGAATTTTGCATCACTCTCAACTTATATATTGTACATGTTTGTTGAATGTGATTAATAAAGTCAAGATATCTGGCAAAGTCTGCTTTTGATTGGAAAAAACATTTAAACTACTAGAATACTGATTATGGTGCAGTGTATTGTATTGATGTGGTGACATGTTTTTGGCCATGCTACGAACTCGTCCATTTCTGTTATTTAGAAATCTTCTCGTAATTGCTTTACATCTCGCAATTTGGTATGAATCGTTCTGTAATTTTGTGTGGACATACATGAATTCATGAACCTTGATTCACGTGCGCTGAGAACTCTGCATCCTCAGATCCCAACAAGGGACTTGCGTGACGGCACCAGAGGCGGAGGGATGTGCAGGATATCCATGACCCTGGGAGGCTGGGCAAACAGCCGTTCCAAGCACCCCATGAAATCTTCATGCATTGCCTGCATTTCCCAGCAAAACTCTTCATCGGACAGGAATTTGGAGGTGGAGGCTCCCTGAGTGTGGTTAATAGAAGTATGGAAGACTGTGGAAGCCAGTGAGTACCTAGGCATCAAAGCCAGGGCGAGGAAGCGGGCACCGAAGGCTGAGAAGCGAGCAGGGCTCAGACCTATCATTGGGAATGTCATCCTGGATCACAGAAACCTTGCCCTATTCAAAGTCTTCCGCCATGTGTTCCTTTTAATAATTGAAGGGGAAACAGTGCTGCGAGTCCGGCTGGCAGTGTTGGTTAACTATGACCCTGGGAGACAGTGGATACTGAGTGACAGGGCCATTATCCGGCTGTGAACTAACTGTCCCGGGAACCAGCCAGTGTATTCTGGGAACCAGCAACAGAGGCTCAGAATCCAGCAACTGGGTCTCAGTAACTGGTGACCTTAACCCAGAAGCTGCGGAAATCGAAGGCCACATTGCCCAAGCAACGGGAGCCAGACTTCCAGAGTCGAAACCCACCCATACTAAACGGCCCACCAGTTCCTTAAAACCTTTGACCCTGCCAGTACGAGGTTCACAATTTGAATCATTAATTTACAAAGAAGAGCCCAACAATTCCTTCGGCAGGAAGAGTGGCCGCAAGTGGAGGGAAGTCCGACTGTCCTTGTGCTGCCCCCCCCCCCCCCCCCCCCCTCCCAACTAGGCACACCAGGTCCTTCACGGAGCGGATTTGCAGCCGCCACACGTCTCCATGGATGCACTTCACTTCCTACTAGCTCCGGGAGTTAGTAACTCTCTGGCGTCCAAGGTTCAGAATACAGTCATGTGTGGGCGTTCCCAGGTTGGGAATTTCCCGACCAAGCCCAAGCTGGTGGGTTTTAATGTTTAATTTATTCATTTTAAATTTATTCTTCCGTGTTGGATTATGAGTCACTTACGGAAAATGATCAGTTAGACAGGACGAAACTGGCCAATGTTTTGCACAGGTTGGTGGGCCTACTCCCGTTGCTTGGGCAGGCTGTAGCCAACAAAGTCACCCTGGATTCTTATGTCTGGTGGTCTTAGGAGCTCTGGAGGAGAGATGCTGTCCTTCGGGAAATGGATTTCAAGGTCTCTGATCAGCTACTGTTGAAGCTCCGTCTTCCAGTGTTACCAGAGTCTAGGCCGGCGTGAGCCTTTCTGTTCCCCGCCGACATCCACCGGTGACTTAAAGGCCTCCCTGATACATTCCAGGGCCTTAGAGAGATGGTATAAGGTGTTTGCTAAACAATAGCAGCGTAAGAGGCCCAAGCAGCTACAGGAGTCCTCTCTGTAGCCGTCCAGCTGTCGTCTGCGAGCCATGAACAGCATTTGTCCTCCGGGACAAACCAGCATTTAATCTATTTGCGACCAGGTGGAACGCCAAGATTCCAAGTTGATGCCCTGTCGGCGGATTGAGAGGCAATGTTCGTCTACGCTTACCCCCCAGTAGTTCTTTGGGAGAAAGTTCTGGTCTCATTCTTCCCTTCTCCAGAAGCCATGGTTCCCGGACCTTCTGGAGTTGTTAGAAAAGACCCATGTTCCTCTGCCAGATGGGTGGGATCTGCTCAAACAGCTTCGGTACGATGTCTTTCATCGAGCTCTCAGCACGCTGGAGCTTCGCGTGTGGCTCTTGTCGAGTGATGTTCCCGTAAGAAGGGCTCTTCAAAAGAGGTGTCAGTGAGGATCGCCCAGACAAATAGACGGTCTTCTTTGGCGGTCCACGAGTCCATATCGACAACATTTTGTGCGTGGTGTTGTGGCCGTAAGGTTGGTTCATTCAAGATCACTGCTTCTCCGATTTCAGAGTTTCTCCTCTAAATGTTTAGGGAAGGGAGAGCTCCATCAACTCTAACGGGTGATAGGGCCAGACCGTATATACTTTCAGGCCTAAGACTGGAGTTGATTTCAGTCAGGAAAATTATCTTTTGAAGTTGTTGAACAGCTTTTCTATCTAAAGGCCCAAGACAAGAAACCCGGTTCCGGCATGAAATCTATCACTCGTTCTAAATTACTTACTCTCTGGTCCGTTTGAGCTGTTGGAGAGAGTGTTTTTTGCTAAAGACTGTTTTCCTCCCTTACCTTCGCCTCAGGTAAGAAGCGTAGTGAGCTAGAAACCAGATGCAGTATAGCTTGGGATTGATTACCTGCTCATTCGTCTATGCGACCGATATTAATTGCATCCCCCGAGTAAATTTCGGTGGATACTATGGATTTTAGTCCGTCGCGCCGCATCCGCCGCCGACACCGCCGCTCTACATACATGTATTGCAAATTTGTAAAACAGATAACTATTACTGAATAAGTTATTATTATTTTAATAGTTAAGGCTATCATTGCATGCAATAAAAATGGTCAAGGTGAGAAACCTTTATTATTGGACTTATCGGCCCAAGTACCGTACACTGCTCCTTAACGTAGTCCGCTACAAACAGGGAGGTAATGATAAGTCAAAATTTAAAAGCTATATCTTGAATATTATCTCTTCAAAATAACATTTTTTATAGAGTAACTGATCAGCATTTTAATACTGAAAAGAAAATAGGGGGTCACCGTGCTGGTTTCTTCGACATATTCGATCAAAAATCACAAACATTTACTAAAATGACTTAATTTATGGTATTTTTACACATTATTTTTGCCCATATTCACATCTTGCATCTTGTTTTCCAAGAGAACGGATACGGTGACCCCCTATTTTCTTTCCAGTTTTATAATGCTGATCAGTTACTCTATAAAATATGTCATTTTGAAGCTCTAGATTCTGTTAATACAGTCATTTGTTTTGGAAAACTCTTTGACCCCCTCCCCTCACTGTTTGGAGCGGACTACCTTAATACTACTCGTCCACTGAAAACATACCATTTAATCCGTCTCGCACCTTTTTAATCCTTATTGAATATAGAGGAAGGCTTGGGATATGATACTTGGGCCGACTTATCAAGGCAAAGCTTTTGTCTGGTGGAGATTTTGAACCTGTAACATTGATAATAAATAGTTAATTTGCTAACGTATTACACAAATTACCGTATTGGTCCTAATAGTGGCGCGCGCCCTAATAGTAGAGCGCCCCCCTCTTTTCCAAAAATGTTTGATTTTCTTAACCTCATAATCCACTTCATATCTTTCTAATAAGATCTTGGAGTGTTCCAATCCACACAGTTATGTTATTTGAATCATAATGAAGGGGGTTAAAGGCTATAGGTATACTATCCAGTGATTTTCTCAAATTTGACCTCAAGTTTGACCTCATTTTTGCGCGCGCTACTGCAGGAGGTCTCGCTTTGGCTCGCCGTGCTACTATTAGGACCAATAGGGTATTCGTTATTAGGAACAATGTCGATATTAAAATCACCCATAATGATTGTTGGGGATTTAAAAAATTTCAACTTTCCAATTTTATGACAAACTTTTCTGGAAAGTATATGGTGAGGAATAAGTTAATAAATATTTTTTAGTTGTTAACAGTATTACTTCATGGGATAAAAATAGATAAGGCCAGGAACTTTTATGATTGGCATTGCTGAAACACACTGGCCTGGCAGTATTGATATTCTGTCTGAATTAACATATTATGGACAACAAGGATGATGGGGCATCAGGGGAATGGTGCTGTTGGGGCGTCTCCAACCCAAATTAAATGGCTCCACGCCATTTAATCTTATGACCAAATATGGTATTACTATGAAATCTTAAAATTTGTGTAGAGCATTAATGGTTGCAGATAGCACCTAAGTTTGTATTGAACACTTATAAGAAGTCATATCTTGACTTTTTGATTTTAACCTCATATGACCTTAAGAGGTCGATACTGATTTCTTTAGTCCGTTTTTTTCGGGAATTGGATTTAGGGGCATTATATACTATGATTTTCCTAACTCGTTTACACGGTTTTTCTGATATTTTTGTGATACTAAATCGTATCCTTCCATAACTTAGTATTCTTCACCTGGGAGGTAAACGGCAACTTTGTGCCAAATTTCAGACTTCTATTGCGAAAATTGAAAATGCGAAAATTTTGCAATGATATTTCGCAGGTTCATATGCATGGAAAGTTTATCTTAGGGGAATACAAAAGTCATAATAGACAAGGAAATCCTAATCCAGCGGGGGTCTTTCATCTTACGGGAATGGCGTGACCATTCTGAAGTTATCTGTGTTCAAGTTTCTGTTTGGAATCAAATATTCATACGCATGATAAGTCACAAGTCCTGCTAATTCTCAAGAACTTTGTTATGGTTGGACACGGAAATCTGATATTCTTTTGATTTTAGGTGAGTGTATAGAAAGAATACAAGAAATCAGGGGAAATTAGTTGACACTCGTTACAGTGACCTGTTCGTATTTGAACCCTCATAGTGAACAGGGAATGCCTGATACCTCGCGTAGTCGCGTACTGTTAGTTATTATTACACGTATGTCAGACTAGAATCCATGGGAGCGAGGGCGCGAGAGGAGATACAACATTGTCGCCCGTAGCGACAGAACGTCTAGTTTTGTGAATTTGAGTCGAAATACACATACTGGGGTTTTCGAGCTTCAACGTGTCGTGCACGACTCAAACATCAATTAAGGGGCCGGTCATTATTTATCAGGTGGGGGGGTTGGGAAAAAACTGGGGGGGGGGGGGGGTCACACTTTCATTTTCAACATTATTGGGGGGGGGGGGGGTCATACTTTTATTTTCAATGGAACTGGGGGGGGGGGGGGGGTCGGAGTTCGAATTTTAGTTAGTTTGAAGAAAATGTTATATTGAAATAGTGAATTGGGTGAAAACAATCCACTCAACCTGGACTGATGGTTCACTGGAGTATACAGCATTTGGAAACCATCCTTTCGTCACACTATCAGTGAAACTATAGTTCCGCCCAAATTTGATCCTAGAAAGGACCATCCAGGAACACCCAAAATCAGGAGATGTCGTGAATCGACAACCGCTCATCACCCATAGACTGAAACATTGTCACCACGGATCAACTATGGACCTTAGTAGAACACAGCAGCACTGCAGCTGAATACGGTGCCAGTCAGGATGATCAACATGCAGGGCACTGTCACAGACTAACAATGGATCACCCGGCCCATACCATGCTGACCAACATGCCATAACATCCAATGACCCCGAACCAGCATGTCAAAATCACAGACCGATTTTCCACTCAACATGTTGCCAACTCAGGAACCTAGGCCACTGAGGATAATCCTCGATGAGCTCAGGACTGTCCTGGACCACCATGAACAAAATATGGACATTTCCATCCAGGATTGCAAAATAGTCCTGGATCGTCCCGGATGACGATATAGTGAATCTGATTTACCTGACTTTCTTGGTGGCCAGGGCATTGCTAGACAATCGCGGATCATCACGGAACATTATGAACCCATCATGGAGCCAAAACAGTTTTGATTCAAGGTCGGAAAAGTACCAGTCCAGGATGGCCTGATTCATCAATGATATATGGAAGAGTCATAATTTTTTCGAGCTCACTCGGAGCCTGTCATTACCATACCGATATAATATGCCCACAAATAATAACTAAATCAGTTGTAACGAATTCATAATATCCACTTACGTTATAGTAAAAAACAATTGCGACAAAAGTCACAAATGTTTTAATAGAAATGTGAATGAAGTGTAAAAACAGCATTTAGATATCATACTGGCTCCTCATAATTGTCATCAATTGCGTATTATGGTCTTGTATATGTACTTGGGGATTGGGGGGGGGGGGTCACACTTTTATTTTTGATCTTGGTGGGGGGTCATATATTGTTTTTCAATATCGGTGGGGGGGGGGGGGGTCAAACTTTGAAAACTCATTTCTCGGAAAATCCATCCAACCCCCCACCCGATAAATAATGACCGGCCCCTAAATACAAAAAATTTTGCGCGGAGCAAGAAATTCCAATCATAATTGTGATTATGACTGTGATTATGATTGTATGATGAGTATGTTCATGATTGTTATTATGATTGTGCTTATGATTATCATTTTTATGATTATATTCATGATTATGATTATTAGAAACTAAACTATCTCGGCGAAAAATATCCTGGCGGAAACTGAAAAGTCTTGTTAGAAACTATTTGACAAACTGAGGGCGGTTGTAAACCACCGTAGTTGGGTTTTATCAACCATATACTGTAGGAAACAAGTTATTTTACAAATCTTATTCAGATATGACGCACTTACGGAGCCTCTGAGAGGACATGGAAGAAATATTTTTAGTACATTGTTATTGCGTTCCCTCGCAATATTATCGCGTTCCCTCGCAATAATATTGCGTTCCCTCGCAATATTATCGCGTTCCCTCGCATTCCGGATCGCGTTCCCTCGCGATCTTATTGCGTTCCCTCGCAATCCGGATCGCGTTCCCTCGCAATCCAGATCGCGTTCCCTCGCGATATTATCGCGTTCCCTCGCGATCTTATTGCGTTCCCTCGCATTCTGGATCACGTTCCCTCGCATTGTGCTGACGCCAATGACTTCTGAGAAGGTTATTCTACAAGATCGCGAGGGAACGCGATCCGGATTGCGAGGGAACGCGATAAGATCGCGAGGGAACGCGATCCGGATTGCGAGGGAACGCGATAAGATCGCGAGGGAACGCGATCCGGATTGCGAGGGAACGCGATAATATTGCGAGGGAACGCAATAACCGTATGTCAAAAAATATTTCTTCCATGTCCTTTCAGCGGCTCCGTACGCACTATCATGAGTCAAACATATGTGTTGTGTAAATTTCCCTTTGTAAACAAAATGCTTACATATGGAAATTACTCTTCCGGTATGGTGGCATTGATGGTGAGTCGAGATTAGTTCGATGTTGTGACCATGTTCATTCTGCAGAGGTTTGCAAGCCGTGGCAGATTATAATCAGAAATGTTGTGATGAGATCGATGAAGTCGACCAGATTCCATTTTAGATCAACACGAGTTTATTGGAACACGATATGCACAATAAACATTATGCTTTATCCATAAAGCAATTCACGAGTCAGATCCACGTTTTTGTTGAATAAATTGGAAACTTTAAGCGTACGTGTAATTTTCTGCTGTTGCAAAACATGTACATAGAATCGACTGAACACATTACAATAATCCTAACATTACTTTAGTTTAACTTTTTTGTACCTTAACATTGTTATTACTTGTATGAAATCATTCAAAATATGTTGCAGTACCGTATACATGTAATGTAATAGTTCACATCGAAACACAAAGAAATATCATAAATGTATAACACATATACAAATAGTTTATAATGTATGGCGAAAACCATCCACAAAAGCTTGTATGACGAATTAGCAATTATAAATGTGCCTTATAATGTACAACACGATAACACAATTAAGGCCAGTCAATTCTGCAGTTTTCGTGTTCCTGTATTTCAAAAGGTTCCATTATATTACAGAACCCAAATGCAGAGTTCAGAAAGTGAACAGGCTATTTGCAATTTCACAAAAATCATAGGCCGCGAAAGACTTCATTCAAAAGTCTTCACGTTAAATAAAACTTGTGAATATTATGATTCTACCAATTACTCGTTGGAAAACCCCGAGATTTTACATTACTGAAAGGTTATACTAAGAGTATCATTGTGTTGTGAATGCAAAACAAGATATACTTGTGCCATTATCGAAATGTATGCCTTTTCGAATAAACATATTACGTTCACAAAACAAACCAACATTCGCACAAAAATATGTATATATGCATGTTTGAATACGTGTCATTCACAGAAAGATAATGTCTTATTTACATAATAATATATATATATATATATACATCTTCAAGCATCGCATTTTGGGGAACTCACGTAGTACTATATGCAAACGTGTTTGTGTGGAGATTAAAATACAAGATCGCTGGGTTGTCGCACCAAATAACAAAACAATATGACGTCATGCATCTTGAAATCTCACTTTAACACAAAAGATGTAAACATGTTGTATACCAGTCGGTGGGAAATATAAATCACAAGATATAAATCACAAACTTGTCATATACAGGTATATTTACATGTCATAAGGAACAAGATACTGGAATTCACAAAATTCACAAGACAATATCATTTAAATAAATGTAGTTATAAGGTAGACTATATGTATGCATAATTTATAACCAAACGCTTTTTTATACTGATTGGGATCGCATTATCTACATTTATGAAATAAAAAAATAGCATAAATTAGCATAATTCAGAAACCGTTAAGGTAGTCCGCTCCAAACAGTGAGGGGAGGGGGTCAAAGAGGTTTTTTTAAAAAATTAAATAACTGTATCAACATAATCTAAATGACATATTTTATAGAGTAACTGATGATCATCCTAAAACTGAAAAGAAAATAGGGGGTCACCGTATCCGTTCGCATGGAAAACACGATGCAAGATATGTGAATATTGACAAAAAAAAATTGCAAGAATGCCATAATTTATGTAGATTTAGGTTTTGTGATTTTTATCAAATATGTCGAACAAACCAGCACGGTGACCCCCTATTTTCTTTTCAGTATTAGGATGATCATCAGTTATTCTATAAAATAGGTCATTTTGAAGAGATAATATTCATATCAAGAAATAAATTTTAAATTTTAACTCTTTCTTACCTCACTGTTTGTAGCTGACTACGGTAACATTTCGTCAATATTCGAATTTGCAGACAGGCCTGACAATCTGAAGACCGAGGACCCAGAAATAACTGCAACTTCAATCGATCATAATATCATTTGCAATATCCATGTGTGGAGATTGCGGGAATGTTTGGCATATTGTACCAACTAGAACGTTCTGTCTCCGGTCGAGATAACTTTCATCTCCAGAGAAAACCCGTGTATATAGCCTACGTATTGCCACCAGGTATAAATGGCTTCTCCAATCGTTCTATGTAGCTGTATTTAACAACTCGTTAACACATTTCAACAACACATCAAAATCAAGCAATTTTTCATTGAAGTATTATGACAGTTATTATTAGAACACTTGACAAAACAGTTTTATCTCATAAATTCCAGATCATACTATCTAGTTCCTCCCACCTCGACACCCTGTATTTGTAAATGCCTTCTTGTCTCAGCCACTGATTATAGGCAGTTCGATTCAAGATACCTAATGAATATCAATTTCATAATCAACAAATTGTATCTAAACTAATCTGTACATATGTTCAGTATGTTCATTATTACATGATTTCTCTGCATTGGTGTTAATCATCAGGCGATACACTGCTCAGCTCAGATATGTCATTCCTTCAATGGAAAATAAGCGAGTCATATTATGGAATTTTAATTAAGGGATATGTTTAATAAGAAAATATGCTGAAATGCAAAAATTTATGAAAATACGGATACTAGCACGTGTAACTGTGGTCTGAC
Organism: Terebella lapidaria; assembly: GCA_949152475.1. Lineage (NCBI taxonomy): Eukaryota > Metazoa > Annelida > Polychaeta > Terebellida > Terebellidae > Terebella > Terebella lapidaria. Next base: position 4,278,415 of record OX424562.1, on the reverse strand, counting down.
ATCTGAAGCTAGCGGCAGGCAGCATGCGTGGTAGTGTACCAGTAATATGCGACTACAAACAAGCAGAGGCGTATACGTATTATATGAGTGTAGTGGGACATGTATGCATGTACGACTTTACCCCCTCGGTCTACTCTTGCAGTTTGTGCCACTCTGCGATTTGTTTCCGTGGGCAGTTCATCACCTCGTGCCAGTGTCTTGCTTGAGGTCCGCCCACCTTCGTGCCAATCTCCAGCCGGCCGACCACCTCGTTCTTGGTCATGCGGTCCCAGTCGAGCGCCAGAAGCTCTAGCGAGATGTTCGCCAGGCCCTCATTGCATGGGACGTCAAACAGGAACGACTCGTTGAAGACCGGGTTCAGTGTACGCTTCTTGACATGGGTCTTCTTCTTGGCAATGCGCTGCCCGTTGTAAAGCAGGTAGATCTTCACGTACGGGTCTGCAAGCATGAGTTTTGTCCAGTTAATGTACCTTATATCAGAACTGAGTTTCAAACAAGACGATAGCCAAATAACAAAACCTATAAGATGGGTTTCTGTACCAGATCCCAGATCAGATCCCCATATTAGATCCCCAGATCCCCATATTAGATCCCCAGAGTAGATGACAATTAATCATCGGTCACCTCATCGTGAGATGAGGTAACATACCCGAGAGTCCGGTGATGTCCATCTTTGGTAGGTTGCGGGCCTTGAGGACGACTACTGTCAGTCTGTTAGCGGCCGGCTGGTAACACAACGACACCAGTAGCTCTCCGCGCCCTTGGCTGTGCATCTACAAGTAAAAACAGGGTTATTTTTTGTCCATCATACACGATAACTTTTCAACAAAGTTCTATAAATTAGGACTGGGGTATTAAAACGAAGTAGGCTGTGGTGGTTACTGGGGAGTGTGCCGACCTTGATGTGTCTCGGTGAGATCTGTTTGGTTAGAGTGAGAGGCATCTTCCCGGCCAAGTCGGCGTCCGCTAGCGGGTAGATCACCTCTCCGATGATATCGTCACGCGAGAACCGGTCGAAGCTGAGCACGACAAAGTGCAGTGTCACTGTCGGGATCTGGTTGTAATCGATGCCGTAGAACGTGAAGATCTCGTCGTAGACAGGGTTCAGGGTCTTGCGCAGCACCCTCGTCTTCACCTTGTGTCGCTTCTCCGGCAGCAGCTGCAGTTTGACGTACGGGTCCGAACTGCCGATGTTGACGTCTTTCGGGGGCAGGTCGGTGGCACGGACCACCGTCACCACGAGCGCTGTCTTCTGCTGGTCATACTCGACAGCGAACTGCAGCTCGCCCAGCCGCCTCAGCTTCAAGTCATCCTCGGTCTTTTCCTTCAGTGTGTCCGCCTTCTCCGTCACGAGCAGCGCTTGGTTCACAGCGTCCGCGACGGGCTCCGGCTTGTCCGCACATGGCTCCAACGAGGGACTCTTGCGGACTCCGCCTTGGACGCCACCTTCAGACCCGCCCTGTGGAGGCAGCGCCCGGGTACCGGTACCGCTGGTGCTCTTCGTCGACGACGCATTGCTCTTGATGGAGCTGGTGCTGCGTACACTGGGGCTCTTCTTCATGTTGCCGCTGGTGGATCGGGGCACCTCCTTCCAGCCGCCGATCCCCGGCCTCTCTGAGACAGCCTGGCGCTGTCGCCGCCGGTAGAAGGCATAGGCGCACACGGACAGTCCCACTAGGAAACCCACGGCGGCCAACACAATCCCTCCCACCGTGTACCATTGTACTGCAACAGACAGGACATGGACTCATATAGACAGGGAAGAAACAAATTCCTGCACATTTGGATGGGCCGATGTTCTTATTGGCGAATATATCGTGTGAATTTCTGTGTGCTCCAAGCTATAGAATCGTGAGAAGATCTCTCCTGCAGCGCAAATATTGCAAAATCAATTTGAAATAAGATTAATTGCGCACTTGCTGAGTTCGCAGGATTCATTTGCGAAAGAACGTGCTGATGGCTGCCTCAAGTACCAATTATTGCCCTGTGTGAGCCAACCAAGGCAAATAAATCACATTGTCAATAAGATTAACCATGAGATGACTCGGAATTTTCTAATTTAGCCCAGGAACAAGGCTAGATAACACGTCAGTATGTACATGTATAAATAAGCACACACACGGACCGAACGAACGAGTTTTTGATTTCTCTGATTTCTCCAAATTGTTGAATGTTTTTGCTGATATTATTGAGATGCTAATGGTATCGTGGTATAACAAATCGTGGCATGTTTCATCCGAGAGCCAAACGACAATTTTATACAAATTTCTTATTTCTATTGCAAAAAAAATAAATCTACCCCAATGTTAATTTTAGCCCCATCATGGAATTTCTGGGTTCGCATGCGCTTTTGCTTGATTTAGTCAAAGACTTTTGTGTGAGGTCCTTGATTTAGTACCTGTGCTATCTTTTGAGAGCAGCACGTTTTTATAGCAAACATTGGCAGCCCGGTATGTATTCATGAGGTTCCGTTTTAGGCTGAAATTTATCATTGAGGTTCTGCAAACTTTTTCTAAATTTGGTAGAAAATTAGTTAGGTTAACAAAGATATCATGTTTTGTTCACAATACTTTTTTAAAAAAAATTTGCTTATATTCCGATGGAACCTAACTCATATCAGCTAGAAAAGCAGCTAAGGGTATTTATGAGAGAACAATGTAAACCCGAATAGCTTTATTTGAACTATATCACATATACTGAATACATGTACATGATAGGCTGGTCCTAAATGTCTAAACTGCAATACATGACAGGTATCAGTTTCATTTTTCTATATTAAGTATATTTCTGAGAAATGTCCCGAGTTGTCAACAATTGAGGATTCCAGGACATGTCGCAGTATTTATAGACGATGTTTATAGTTTCTGAAGCTCCTATAATTTGAAACCACCTTGAAGATAAAGGTCATGTCTCAATCGGTACAGAAAATAATATTATGTCGCGGTATGGTTCCAAGTCATATCGCCTTGTTGAGATCTACATATGGACATGTGAACTTGTTCGAATATGGTCAGCTAACATATCGCAGGCCGGGAATGCAAGATAGATCAGACTTCCAGGAACTGAAGACGATCTGTTGTTCCCAGTTTTATGCATGGAAGCTATATATAGAATGTGCAGTCTGGAGAGTGAAGAGTTCCTTCAAATGGAAACGAGTCCACGAACATGTATTGCGTCTTCTGCACAAAGAAATTGAACTCCAAGATATCTCTTTAATATTTCCTTACCAATTCATATTCACTGTGCAGCGTTGCGTGTCAGTATTCCAGGAAAAATCCGGAGAAAATGGGCCTACAAAACTATAACACACTGTACTTTATTTCTCGGCCATATCTATTATTGTACTGTTTATATGGAATTGTACTCTCATTGTACTGTTTACTCTGAAGCTCTGAAGCAAATATTTATTGTCACTCACAGAGGTTCAATAAGAGAAATAACATTCAAAATATATGCCTACTAGTAATGGTTGGACGCCTATAATAATATAAATATTCATGATTGTAAACCTGCAGAATTTTATGTGGTCGATTGAGCTCATTTTCCTCGATAGCAGGACAACAAAGCTACCACAGTTTATAGACTGCAATAAAACATATTATTACGGTGTTATTATGCATATATTGAACACGATCTTTCGCCAAATATAGTCGTTGTCTGACGTCAAATACCAACCAAATCGATCGTAACATATTTCTGCCATTAACCTTATGACCGACTGTTTCGGCACTGTATTACTCCATCCTTAGCTTCATAACTCGGGTTTTTTTCGGGGTCGTTATTATAGATTCGATTAAATATGTTTTTGTTGACGATGGATGCTACATATATATTTATATATATTATATTCTCTGGTATTAGTATACATACCATGGTGGGCGATGTGCGGGTTGTCGAGATTCCTAGCGACTCCCATGCTGAGTACAGGACAGAGAACGGGGCTGAAGCCCGGACACTGGCTACCGCCTGGTCTCGTCTAATGCTAGAAATATCCTCCCAAAATGATATCCAGATGTATAGTCGTCAAAATCAGCGTGAAACAAGGTGATTTTGCCTCCTTTGTGGGTTTCTAGATGTCACAAGACGCAATTACGTTTACGTTGCCATATTGCTATTCTGAAAGAAGATGGAGGCCCTAGCTTTGCATAGGTAATGTGTTGTCTCAGTTATCCCCCGTATATCAGCAACAACTCCCCCTCCACCAATTCCGTTCCCTCCCTATTCCCCTCTATAACCGGGGACAGATCGATTTTCCCCCGCCGACCGTCCCCAGTCTACCCCATCCCCTCCCCTGCCTCGCCGCTTTCCCGCCCAGCTGTGTGCGTCACGCGCATGCGCGCACACGGATCTCTGTATTATGAAAATCACGTGCATCGCGGAACATGGGGTAAATGGAAACCGCACAACGTCACCGGCGTCAGGATATAGGACTGATTGTTTCCATGGCAATACATATGTCTATATATGCCATTTATTCATATTTCAGTAAACATGTGTATAGGGGTGGATAAAACACATGTACAGTTTGGAATATGCTACCCCAATATTGCAAACTTGAAAAGCCAGTCAGACTTATTAATACGTTAAGCCTTGAGGTTTATTCCAATATTATTTCAAAATTCATAGGATCAGAGATGTTCAAATTCACGTATACATACTAGTCGATGCATGCACATCCTATATATGGCATAACCGTGAATATACATGTACATATATGTGTTTTGGAGAGAATAAAAAATGCACTGGCACAAGATAATTGTAAGAGTAACACATAACATAAAACAGCAATAAAAATTCAATGAGCGACATTGAACAAATTTTGTTGGATTATTTAAGTCTGCTTCTGACTAAAAGTTCTTTAAGGTTTTGATGCTTCTTGTAAGCTGTTGCTATTTTAATATCACCATCAGTATTTTTGTTGAGTTGTTTCATATGCTTTTTAACAATTTGGGCCGAAAGAGCACCTGTTTTTGAGAAGGGTACTATATACACCAGGTCGAATTTATTTTTACTTTTGTTCAAAGGGTCATACTTTGTAAATTTTTGAACGTTGAGGCCATGAGGTTCGAAAGTGCCTAAAGTATCAATCCAACAATATTCCCTTTCAAGTCGCCATTGTTTGTTTAAAAGTTCATCACCAAGATCGGAAACCTGTTCAATTGGTAAAAGAGAAAAACAATCGATGGAAAATTCAGTTTTGCTGTGAAATTTAGATAGATGACTGTATAATGCATTTTCCTCATTGCAGCTAGTTATTGCAGCACGGTGACGATTGTTTCTGAATTTGAGTGATTTACCGGTTTCACCTACATATTGTTTTTCGCAAAGCTTACAAGTGTATAGATAAATTATATTTTCTGAGTTGCAATCCAAAGCTGAGTTGATTGAGTAGGTTTGTTCAAAAACTGATCCTGAGAAATTTTGACAATTTGGAACTAAATGACATGTTTGACATAGTCTAGAATTACAAGGTTTTGAGCCAGATGAGCTGGAAGTGGGCAATTGAAAATCAGCACCTAGCCTTTCCTCACTGTTTAGAATTCTCAATGTTTCATTCTTTATTTTGCGAAGCCAACGTTTTGAATAGTTACGTTTCGAAAGTGCCTTGAATAATATTTGACAAGCTGATTCAACATCATCTGGATATGAGCAAATTTGGAAAAATCGAAAAACTTGGGACTTGATTAGTCCTTTATAAGTGTGTTTTGGATGAAAAGAGAGCTTATGCAACAACTGATGAGTATCCGTTGGCTTGAAGAAAACTTTTGCTTCTAATGTGTTTTCTTTGCTCCTGAACAAAGTAGTATCCAAAAAATTAACTGAATCAGTACTAATTTCAGCTTTGAAGTTGATTGATGCCCTATGAGAATTGAAAATTTCGAGAAACTGGTGAAATTTGGAAATGCCATGTGGCCAAATGAGGAAAATGTCATCTAAATACCTATAATAGCAATCTGGTTTGAATGGACACTTTTGTAAAGCTTGCTTTTCAAATTCAGCCATATAAATATCTGCATAATGAGGTGCATATTTCTGACCCATGGCTGTGCCTGAAACTTGTAGGAATGTCTTACCGTCAAATTCAAAGTCATTACATTTAAGTGAAATTTCCAATAATTCTATTATACCTTTGAATAGTTCATTGTTTGCCAAAGTCGGGAATGCATTTTTAATTGCTTGGATACCTTCTTCATGATTTATATTAGTATACATACTTTCAACATCTAAAGTGATTAGTAAAGAATTTGGATCTAGTTCGAGCCCTCTAACTTTATCTAAAAAGTCATACGTGTTTTTTATATATGACGGATGCTTATTTGCTTGATCTTTTATATATGAATCAATATACATAGCTACTTTTTCAGATTCACTGCTGCAGTCCGAAACAATTGGGCGCCCTGGAGGCATTACATTTGGAATTGGCCAGGAGTCTTTGGGTTTATGAATTTTAGGTAGCATATAAAATCTTCTTTGACGAGGGTGTTCTGGTGGTAAAAGAAATTGGAATACTTTTTCAGAAAGGCATCCAGAATTGCGTAATACTTTTAAAATTTTTGTAATTTTTTCTGAATTTTCTAGGTAAAGAGGAGTGTCAATTTCTCTGTAATGAGCTGGATTGTATAATTGACGAAAACCTTCATTAATATAATTTTGCTTATCCAAAATTACGACTGCACTACCTTTATCTGCTTTTTTGATTACCAAGTCTACGTTATTTTGTAAATCCTTTATTGTTTTATATTCAATTTTTGTTAGGTTTTTGGTTTCTGGTTGAATTTTCAAATTTTCAATTTCTTTAGATATTGCCGAAATGCAATCCAAAACAGGCTTGTCAATCATGGAACTGGGAGGAGTCCAGGTAGATTTTGGAGTGAATTTTGATCTATTTGTAAATGAATTTGGACGGTGAGAAAAATAATTTTGAAGTTTGAGTTTTCTACCAAAATCTTGCACAGCTTGTTCAATTGGATCCAATGTTATTTTGGGTGTGGGAACAAATGTCAAACCACGATTTAGAAGAGCGATTTGTGTGTCCGAAAGTGTAAATTTGGAAAGGTTTACAACATTATTAGTCGTACTGGAGTTCGGTGGACTCTCAGAAGGATTTAGTTTAAATGACTGAGCCAGAATTTCACCATTTCATTGGCCGTTTGTTCAGTCCAATGAATGTTATCTGGCTGTGTATAGAACTTGATTGGATCCAACTGTTTAACAACTGTGAGATTGCTGAAACGTGAACTCATGTCATCCAAAGCCCTGTTAATCATATCCAAGTTGCGTTTCTCTACAGACGGAAGATTGTCTGAGTAGTTAATTTTTGGAATAAGAATTTTGGAGTGGGGGAAGATTCGGAAAGCACTGCTGAGCATATTCCTCAGCTCTGGAATTGAAGTAACACTTGGTTTGGAGCTTCGATTGTTCAGGCCAACACTTAAGATTAAGTTTTTGGGGGTATCAAATGATTTTTTACAGGCCGTGAACATCATTCTGAGATGGTTGAACAAAGCTCCAGGATAAGACACAACTTGGATATCACTGACGGGGGATTTGGTGATGCGAGAGAGGTTAGAAGAGCCGAGGACGACCGTGGAGGAGGTTAGTTTAGGAAGTGCCCAAAGAGTTTTGGGCCCTCTGATAGTATACGTTTACGTTGCCATATTGCTATTCTGAAAGAAGATGGAGGCCCTAGCTTTGCATAGGTAATGTGTTGTCTCAGTTATCCCCCGTATATCAGCAACAACTCCCCCTCCACCAATTCCGTTCCCTCCCTATTCCCCTCTATAACCGGGGACAGATCGATTTTCCCCCGCCGACCGTCCCCAGTCTACCCCATCCCCTCCCCTGCCTCGCCGCTTTCCCGCCCAGCTGTGTGCGTCACGCGCATGCGCGCACACGGATCTCTGTATTATGAAAATCACGTGCATCGCGGAACATGGGGTAAATGGAAACCGCACAACGTCACCGGCGTCAGGATATAGGACTGATTGTTTCCATGGCAATACATATGTCTATATATGCCATTTATTCATATTTCAGTAAACATGTGTATAGGGGTGGATAAAACACATGTACAGTTTGGAATATGCTACCCCAATATTGCAAACTTGAAAAGCCAGTCAGACTTATTAATACGTTAAGCCTTGAGGTTTATTCCAATATTATTTCAAAATTCATAGGATCAGAGATGTTCAAATTCACGTATACATACTAGTCGATGCATGCACATCCTATATATGGCATAACCGTGAATATACATGTACATATATGTGTATGTATGTATGTAAGTATATGCATATAAACAACACATATAGTTTATACCTGGTATATTGTACTATGATGATCGGGCTTTCACGATTTTTTTGTAATATCACGACTTAGGAAAGAAAAAAGTGCTATTAATCACATCTTTGCTTATTGGTATTTTGAACTACTTATTAAGATAATACAATGTGGTATTGAAATACTGTCACTTTTTAAAATGTCATTTCGCGTATAGTTGATACTGGTATAATAGATAATTATTAATTGTCATGTGCATGGGTGACCATATTCTCAGAAATACTGGAATACCATATTCTCAGAAATATGTACAGGGACCTATATAGATATTCAGCCACTATATTCGGTCGTCTAACTCCTTAAAGACTGATGTGTCATCAACAGAATTATATCATAAATTTCATGTATAGCTGGCGAATAATTCATTCAGACAATAGACAGGTGCATGGAGATACCTGTGCGGAATGCGTGGGCTCCACTTCCGTGCCAGATGACTTCCATGGGACTCGTACTTCCAACAATGAATAATTCATAAAACCTGGGCCCTATTGGCTCCAGATCGGCACTTCATGCCTAAATCCTACAGATCAACTGCTTCTGCCTCTATGACTGCAGTCCGATCATATACATGCAATATAGCACCGACCGGTAGCTTACCGGTATTGTTCTTCCCTGAGAGTATAAATCGTTAAAATGATATCCCGTGTGTTGCCTTCATCCATTATTTGAAACCAATGATAAATCAAGGCAGACTTCCGTTAGTTAAATCGGTTAATGGTAAATCAGGTGAGGACGATATTGCCAAAGAGTGGCACGATAGTCAGGAGGAAATTTCACACAGGGTGGAAACGTAGTACAGACTTTTTCTATCGATTGATATGGCTTCATAATAGTCTAAGACAACCTTTTTCAGAGGGTGTGTAAAATTTTCTCCCGGGCTAACTTTTTTATGGCCTTTTTCAAAATGGCCGACATCGAAAATTTGGTATTTTAGGAAAAAAAACACAATTATCCTCCTGGCATGATGCTTTTGGTCTATTAAGGTGACATTTAGTTATATGGAGATATATTCTTCATAACAATACTAATATTACCGATTCAAACGCCCCGAAAGTGGAAAAAATCCAAGATGGCCGCCAAATTCTCGCCATTTTTACACAAATGTTCATAACTTCCTGCCAAATTGAGATAGGAAGCCAATTTTGGTGTCTAACCCTGGGTTTTGGGGTATGAGGATTTCAAATATATAACCAGTTTTGTGATTGGATGGTTTGAAGCTGCTCAGAATTCAAGATGGCTGCCAAATTTTAGCCCAATTTCGCGAATTGGACCAATGACCGTCATATATATCAAGATAACAAGCCAACTCTGGTGGCCAGTCCTGGGCTTTGGGGTATGAGGGTGCTACTTGAAGAAATACTCTCGTGTGTAGATGGTGACTGGCCTATCTATAGGTGTTCAAAGGCGAAGATAACCATTAATTAATGTGAAACATGTAAACGAACCCGTCTAATAGCACCCACTCGCACAAAATCAACAGAATCAACCACTATCAGACAGAAAAAAAATTCTGAGCCAACTCTTCGGGAGGTCTGTTGGTGATAAGGCACGGGCATTGATGCCAAATTGGTCATTGTCAAATCTAACACACACACATTGTGGTTGGCGTAGAGGTATGGATCCTTCGATGATCCTCAAGACCGTTCCCATGACGCCACTCACCAGACCATCCTCTACATTGGGATTGCTCATCATAGTCACCATGGAGCCCTTACAGAGTGTAACATCAGCAGAAAGGTTGCATTCAATGGGTACAGGTGTTGTATTCTTCTTCGAGCCAGATCTATTCTCGATAACATTCACAGCCACAATCTTCGATTTCTGTCTGTTCAAAGAATCAGTCATCTTTACATTGTGTGCAGCAGCAACTTTTTGGAGAGGAAACACTTGAAGTACATCTGCTTGGATCTGTGATCCTTATGCATATCCTAATTTTCAGATCTCTATGATTCAACATCTCCGAAAACGATTTGTCATTTTTTTGTCTCATTATGTCGGCCAAAGTAGTAACCTTGAAGTCGTCCCAAGGCTCTACAAGGGCAGCTGGGTCTCAGTATTTGTCCTCTTACATGCGGCAGTGGATAAAATCACTCACTGCCAGAATCATGAAGAACTTTTGTTTCTCTTGAGTTGATCCAGACGACCTCTGATGAAATTCAGCATGCCTCTGCTGAAATCTCATCAATGATTATCAGCTCGAGGTTTTAATACCTAACCTTTCTTCAGCAAGTGGTATATACTTTTGTCCCACACCCCTTTACATGGAAGCATGGTTCCACCACTGATGGTAAATGCTGCTTTGCCAGTTGGAGCCACACATCAGAGCTTTGATGATATAAAATTTTCCTTTACCAATATGTTGAATGTTTCCAGACATTTTCCGTTCATCTTATCGATGCACCACTAGCGAGTACGAATGAAGAGTTTCCCTTGCATATTGTTCATGCACTGCATGAGAACTTCAGCCTGGTTCTATGGGATTGCCAAGATGCTGTGTTCTACTGACAACTGAGCCCATCTTGGTATTGGAGCTCCGAGGCAGGCCACTCAATCTGGCAGGTCTTCCAGACTGATGTCCTCGAGGTAAGCGTCATCTAGGTTGGCTTTTGTTTCCAAGCGTCCAGCCGCCACTTGCTGGGGCAATGTGTGCCAAGGCATCTTCTGCAAGATGATTTTCTTGGATCTCTTCATGGCTACTTCAACCTCTTTGATATTATTTCCAAATAGCGCTTGCTTTTCTCTGGTAATGTTGCTGATGCTTGTCCTTTTGCCATAGTAGGAAATGCTCCCACTCATTTAAATCCATTTCAAAGTGGTGAAGATAAAGAACCATGAGATTCTGATAATGTTTCTCACTGTCCCTACAGATGTGCAAGCTTTACTGGAAGATTTCCATTTCAGATCTATCCTTTATTCCGAGCCAACTCCAATACAGCATATGGAACATTGGACCGGTTGTCGTTGTTATGGGTAGAATTTTCTTCAGATGGTTCATAATCTCTACCTGGTTTACTATCAACCTTGAAGAGGGATACAATTTCAACCAGACAGGTCTTTGAGAATATCTACAGGAGGGCGTGCATAGTACATGTACCTGTCTAGTACAGATATACAGTGTAGCCACACGTCTTCAATGCCTGAATCTCAGTGGCCCAGCAGTAAGAATGGAAGTGTCAGTCTGGTACTTGTCGGATCTGCAAGTATCCAAACAACATCCCGACTACAGTTTTTGAGAGGTGTGCCTGTGGCCTTGTAAATAGCCTCCGTGACACTCATCTCCCTGTTGGTCAGGTATGTTTCGTCTAGTCATTGTAGCTTATCGTCTGTCTCATCCCAACATATTATACTCTGCATGGTTCTTCATGAAGGAGCTGACCATCTTCACTCTGCTTCTTGCTGGAATAATATGACACAATATATCGAATGCAGGCGTATACATAAACAACATATTGTAAGTCAAAATTAGGATTCCAGGCTTTCAAAGGGTTTTGATTTGTACTGACTTACCCATCAGTCTTTGTGTTTATGCTTATGTACAACCATTTTCGTGGAGGCTATATTGTTCCAGGCTTGTTCTTCAGCAGCGGTTTTTCACTTATCTGGATCAGTGTCTGCTGGGATGGCACATAAAGGTCTGACAAGAAGGTGGACGGGATAACCTGAACCTGTAGGTCCTGTTACCCTTCTTGCATGACTTCGTATAATTCTTGGAATGAAGCTGGACATCATTTATGATGTCATGTAACTTGCTGTATCTCGTCTAATCAACGTGCTCTGTGTTGATATATTTGTTGATAACGTCAACAACTTCCTCATCAAGTTATATGTCCAGCTTAGGAGGATTTTATGCTCAGAAAAGGCAGTGAATGTAAGTACCACTGTGAGGCCAATCTCCTTGTAGAAACACAATTGAAACAAAGTAGTCACAGTCTTTGCCAATTTGATTTGATGGTGAAGTGATCATCAATTTCAAGGAGTTTTTTACTATCTGATCAAACATTCTGGCAGCTGTTATTATGGGTTTAAATGCCTAATATAATATACTTGGTATTGATATGCCTAATTTAATATACTTGGGTTTGATTGCTCGGAAAAAAAGTATGCCTGGTAGTGGTACTGTTTATTTTGGAGTGCGAGTGAGTGTTATTAAAAAGGTTTGTTTGCATGTGTTTCATTAATTAGTCCTTATTTTGGCTTTTGGACAGTTGGATAACTTTAAACTGGCCAATCACCATCTACACACCAAAGTATTTCTTCAGGTAGCACCCTCATGCCCCAAACCCCAGGACTGGCCACCAAAATTGCCTTCTTATTTTGAATATGTGACGGTTATTGGTGCTTATTTGCGAAATCGAGCTATAATTTAGCAGCCATCTTGGATTCTGAGCAGCTTCGAACCATCCAATAACGAAACTGGTTATTTAGTTGGAATCCTCATACCCCAAAACCAAGGGTTAGACACCAAAATTGGCTTCCTATCTCGATTTGGCAGGAAGTAATGAGTATTTGTGTAAAAACGGCGAGAATTTGGCGGCCATCTTGGATTTTTTTCATTATGGGGGGTCTGAGTCGGTATTATTAGTATTGTTAGGAAGAATATATTTCCATATAACTAATATGTATCATATCAGACCGATAGCATCATGACAGGAGGATAATTTCGCTTTTTTCCTAAAATACCAAATTTTCGATGGCGGCCATTTTGAAAAAGGCCATAAAAAAGTTAGCCCAGGCGAAAATTTTACACACCCTCTGAAAAAGGTTGTCTTAGACCATTATGAAGCCATATCAATCGATAGAAAAAGTCTGTACTACATTTCCACCCTGAGTGCTATATGCTCAATATTCCTCCTGACTACGACCATTATAAGTCACTTCTAAACTGTGTAAAACAAACACAACATGAACGTGATATATTTGTCAATATGCCTGCTGATTCGAATTGTTTAAAAGATATGTTTGTGTCGGAGATTTCTGACATCATTTGTAAGCTTAAGAAGGGTAAGGCCTCTGGTAGTGATGGTCTTAGCAGTGAAGCCATTATATGCATGTACTGCTCTCAGAGACTTCATATACTGTTGTCCCTAAGCTACAGTTCGATGCTTGTGCATGGTCACTTGCCCCACTCTATGCTGGATACAGTTATTGTTCCTCTTGTGAATAACAAAAATGGGAATCTATCAGATAAAAATAATTATAGACCAATTGCCCTGGCTTCCATTTTGTCAAAGGTGTTTGAAAAGGTGCTTTTAAACAGATGTGAACGGTATTTAGGTACTACGGACTACCAATTCGGGTTTAAAGCTGACCACTCCACTGATATGTGTGTCTATCTTTTAAAGGAATGTATTGAATACTATAAGCAACATGATACCACTGTTTTTGTGACATTTCTGGATGCCTCAAAGGGCTTTGATCGAGTCAACCACGTCAAGTTGTTCTACAAACTGCTTAACAGAGGGGTTCCAGTATACTTGATTCGTGTCCTAGCATACTGGTATAAACATCAAAACATGTCTGTAAAATGGGGTAATGTCATGTCATCTTCATTCCATGTATCCAATGGTGTCAAAGAGGGTGGTGTTCTTTCCCCACTGCTGTATAATGTCTATGTTGATGAACTTTTGTCAAATAGTAACATCGGTTGCAAACTTGCGGCCAGGAGTTTGAATCATATAGCATATGCAGATGATTTGTGTATTCTGAGCACCACTTCAAGTGGGATGCAATACTTATTGAATGAGTGTGAGAAATATGCTCATGAACATGACATCATTTATAATAGTGGCAAGTGCACCACAATGTTATTCAAACCTAAAGTTTTTGAAATTAATGTGTGATCCTTCCATTACTTTATGTGGGAGTAAGTTGGAGTTTACCGACATGTGTAAATATCTTGGTATTAAAATCGAATCTAACTCCTGTAAGGCAGATATGAGAAGACAACTTTGTAAGTTTTATGCCAATGCAAATATGTTGCTCAGGAAATTCAGTTTCTGTTCAGATATTGTTAAAACACATTTATTCAGAGCATATTGTACGAATCTTTACTGCTCTCAATTTTGGTATAATTCCTCAGTGACATTTATGAGGAAAATATCTGTCAGTTACAACAACAGTTTAAGACGTCTCTTAAAATTAGATCGGCATTGTAGTGCTAGTCAAATGTTTGTTGATTTGGGAATCCCTTCTTTTGGTGAACTGAATAGAAAGCACATAGCTAAGTTTATTTGTAGGCTTCAGAAATCTGAAAATTCTGTCATTGCAAGGGTTGTCACATCATCTGTGGTGCACACATCACCAATGTGGAGTTCTTGGTGCAAAGCTCTGTTTTAATATTGTTGTTGTTTTACATTGTATTATATGTCTACTTTGTTTTACATTTTTACATGCATGTTGTAAACCATATGGACCTGGAGTCTGAAATAAACATTATTATTATTATTATTATTATTATTATAATGGCCAATATACATATTTTGTCGAGATTAATGATTATCTCTACCACAACTCAAGTTCAATGTTGTAATGAGATGCAGAATACAAAACTTATGTATGTTGTTATAGGCATGGGAATTCATACATGTGTTACAAACCTGAGCACTGTCTTCAAAGCAGTCGTCTCTCAATGACATAACTTTGGGTTTGAGTACTGAAGGTCATTTGAGGTTAGGTGCGAGGTCGCCGAAAGATCTGTCATACAGTAGTAACATGATTTCTGATTTATATGCTCTTAATATAATAAGCTCATTTAAGTGTTTGCCGAGGCCAATTTATACACCTCAGGTCAGACTTGTCATCGATATTGAGTTAAAGGTTAACCAAAGATCCACCATGCGACTTTGCACAAGCTTATGATACAACCTCAAGCCCTACCTACAAGCTTTTTGTCTGCAGAAGACATTCATCAATTTGCCTATTCATCAATCTTCTTAGAAGCACCGTATCTCCTCTCTAAAGATTTTCAATGTATCTAAAGATGGCATCTCAATATGAGCAGACCTACACAGGACCATGATGCCGATTGATCAGGGAAGTCAATAAGCCCTAGTAAACCTACCAGTGATGTACTATGAATGGCCCCGGGCCAGACGGACCACCCTGGACCATGACATGGGGAGTCGATAAGCCCTAGCAAACCTACCAAGGATGCACTTTGAATGGCCCCAGACCTGGCGGACCACCCAGGACCATGCCACGGGGAGTCGATACGCCCTAGTTAGCCTACCAAGGATGTACTATGAATGGCCCCGGGTCTGGGCGACCACCCTGGACCATGACACGGGGAGTCGATAAGCCCTAGCAAACCTACCAAGGATGCACTTTGAATGGCCCCAGACCTGGCGGACCACCCTGGACCATAATCAGGGAAGTCGATAAGCCCTAGCAAACCTACCAAGGATGCACTTTGAATGGCCCCAGACCTGGCGGACCACCCTGGACCATAATCAGGGAAGTCGATAAGCCCTAGCAAACCTACCAAGGATGCACTTTGAATGGCCCCAGACCTGGCGAACCACTCTGGACCATGACACGGGGAGAAGATAAGCCGTAGTATACCTACCAGAGATGTACTATGAATGGCCCTGGGACAGGCGAACCACTCTGGATTATGACACGGGGAGAAGATAAGCCCTAGTAAACCTACCAGAGATGTACTATGAATGGCCCCGGACCTGGCGGACCACCCTGGACCATGACATGGGGAGTGGAAGCCCTAGTGAACCTGCCAAGGATGTACTATGAATGTCCTGGGACCTGGCGGACCACCCTGGACCATGACACGGGGAGTCGATAAGCCCTAGCAAACCTACCAGGGATGTACTATGAATGTCCTGGGACCTGGCGGACCTCTCTGGACCATGACACGGGGAGTCGATAAGCCCTAGCAAACCTACCAGGGATGTACTATGAATGTCCTGGGACCTGGCGGACCTCTCTGGACCATGACACGGGGAGTCGATAAGCCCTAGTAAACGTACCAAGGATGTACTATGAATGACCCCAGACCTGGAGGACCACCCTGGACCATGACACGGGGAGTCGATAGGCCCTAGTAAACCTACCAAGGATGTACTATGAATGGCCTCGGACCTGACGGACCACCCTGGACCATGACACGGGGAGTCGATAAGCCTTAGTAAACCTACCAAGGATGTACTATGAAGGGCCCCGGACCTGGCGGACCTCTCTGGACCATGACACGGGGAGTCGATAAGCCCTAGTAAACATACCAAGGATGTACTATGAATGGCCCCGGACCTGGCGGACCTCTCTGGACCATGACACGGGGAGTCGATAAGCCCTAGTAAACATACCAAGGATGTACTATGAATGTCCTCGGACCTGGCGGACCACCCTGGAACATGATCAGGGAAGTCGATAAGCCCTAGTAAACGTACCAAGGATGTACTATGAATGACCCCAGACCTGGAGGACCACCCTGGACCATGACACGGGGAGTCAATGAGCCCTAGTAAACCTACCAAGGATGTACTATGAATGGCCCCGGACCTGGCGAACCACCCTGGACCATGACACGGGGAGTCGATAAGCCCTATTAAACCTACCAAGGATGTACTATGAATGGCCCCGGACCTGGCGAACCACCCTGGACCATGACACGGGGAGTCGATGAGCCCTAGTAAACCTACCAAGGATGTACTATGAATGGCCCCGGACCTGGCGAACCACCCTGGACCATGACACGGGGAGTCGATGAGCCCTAGTAAACCTACCAAGGATGTACTATGAATGGCCCCGGACCTGGTGGACCACCCAGGACCATGACACGGGGAGTCGACAAGCCCTAGTAAACCTACCAAGGATGTACTATGAATGGCCACGGACCTGGCGAACCACCCTGGACCATGCCACGGGGAGTCGATAAGCCCTATTAAACCTACCAGGGATGTACTATGAATGGCCCCGGACCTGGTGGACCACCCTGGACCATGACACGGGGAGTCGATAAGCCCTAGTAAACCTACCAAGGATGTACTATGAATGGCCCCGGACCTGGTAGACCACCCTGGACCATGACACGGGGAGTCGATAAGCCCTAGTAAACCTACTAAGGTTTGCTATGAATGGCCCCGGACCAGGAGAACCACCCTGGACCATGACACGGGGAGTAGCAAATTCGTGTTCAGTGATTATGTGACCTTTCAAAGTCATCAAATGTCAATCTTTACAAAATGCCCAATCATGTGAGCATGCTGAAGTTGATATTGCAGGGTTATGAAAACTCAACTTGCCCAAAAATAATTTGAACCCAGGACCCCACATCGATAATCCAACACTCTACTAAGTGAGCTAAAGGGGAAATCCCCACAAACCAAATGTGCCCAGACACACACAAATACCTATAGCTACAAATACCAACCCAGATTCCTGTGTATCAGTATTTTGAATTGTAGCATCGACACCCTCTTTGTTGTCCATCCTGTATAATGTGCAATATTTGCGTCAGTATTGTGCAAATACTGTGTGAAATAAGTGGTTGGAATTTGCAGCCTGAGGTGTACTGAAGATTACACTGATGCAGGTCAGTAAAGTATCAATGAAATATATAATCAGTCAGGATTTTATATCATTTATTATTTACTAGTCAACAAAATGAACAAAAAGTAATGTCATAACTATTTTGCCTAAAATCATACATTACAAGATTGGGAACAATGCCGTGTCTTGGTCTTTAACATAAAGGAGATACTAGTACACTTTGACATGAAACAATTTTAAAATAAAAATTGCTGGCATTTTAAATTACTCGAAACATTAAAACATATCTTTGTAATATCATAAAAGACACATCATATAACAACTTTGTGTACAATAAATTCCACGTAAAAATTACATCACAAAAAATACATCTAAAAACTTTGCCATAGGTTCATTGCAAGCCATTAACAAGTTTGTTCTTGATTTAAAATTATACGAATCTCTTGCAAACATCATTCCCATATTGCACATATATTACACAGTCATGATTACAAACTAAATTTCCTTGTAAAATGTGTACATGATATCATGTAACAAAACGACATCCTACCCAGAAACATACCTGAATATCTAGGATAAGTAACATGCAAGTACATGTAGTCTATACACTGTGGCTCAAAGCTGTGGAAAAATACTGACTACTGGAATGGAGTAACTCACTGAGGACTATATTGATTACACATTGGTCATCACAGTCTTGTACGTTTATCCCAATGGGTTATACTTGAGAAAAAAACACCTGATCATCCAAAGCTGTGCGCCTTCCAGTGAGGTCACAAGAAGCCAGCGATGTCACTGCCAACGTCGTTCTTGAGAAGCATGAACTGTGTGTTAAGTGCGTCAAAGTCTATGCTACCTTCATCGGCAATCGATGAAAAACCGCCGAATATACTGGTACGTAGAGAGAACGAAGAGCTGTTTGAAAGAGCAAACAAAAAAACAAAACATTTTAGGTGCCACTTTACATTATGACAGTAACCATAGTGATGTCCCTGACAGTTCAGATATACAGTTGTAGTCATGGTAACGGACCTGACGGGCTGGTGTCTGCGGGCTTTCTGTACCATGGAGACGATCTGTTTATTGCTGGTGGTTTCCTCAGGCAGCATACCGTTCAGGGTGCGACAGTTCAGGTCCACGTACGATGTGGCCTACAAACAGGAAGTTTTAACTTGTTTAAAACCAGTATTTATTACATACCTACCTCTATAATAAACTCTTTGGGTAATCTTACCTTGGCATTCAAAGAAGAGGAGAGAGAAATGAATGTCACAAGAATTTTCTCAAAATTCCTGACATCCATCTCGAACTCGAAATTGAAGGAAATTACTCTCACACATCTCAGATTCCCCGCGGTGTAGATGTGACGTCACACCGGTCATATGATTGACCTTAACCGCCATTAATTTGCCCACCTGGTTAAGGCAGGGGAGGCGGGAGGGAGAATAATCGTGTTTATTATAGAGGTAGGTATGTAATAAATACTGGTTTTAAACAAGTTAAAACTTCCTATTTATTGCCATACCACTACCTCTATAATAAACTCTTTGGGTTATATCAGAATAACCAAAGGAGGTGGGTTTAACCCTCTCCCGGGAATTTCATCACCGATGTGTGAGAGTAGGAAATATCCATTGAAAGTAGTAAATATTGTGTTTTACTTTTAAATTATAATTTTAAGTCGAAAATACATATTTACAGGATATTTACAACTATACCATAATACACGCCTGAATTACCTTCAGATGCATGGAGACGAGCAGGGGCTCTGCAGAGGTGACTTTCCTCTTGCAGAAGAACAAAAATTTCCCTCGCCAAAGAAGAGGAGCAACTCCCCTGGGAGTCGACCTCAGGTGCATCTGTACAGAGGCGTGCTGATCTATTTACAGGTATCTACAGCTGGACTACACGCTCCGCCGCCACCAGTCGTCCAAGCTGGAGGCCGGAGTCATCCTCCCAAGCTAACTCCCTGAGATAGAAAGAAGTGAATGTGTTATGAGATTTCCAGGTACAGGCAGACATGACATCATTCAGAGACACTTTATTTGTAAAGGCAAGTGAAGCCGCGAGAGCCCTCACATCATGCGCTTTGACTCTGAAACCTGTGGATTTTTTCGCCTGTGACTTTTCATAGCAAAATCTAACACACTTCTTGATCCAAGATGAGATCGTAGCAGGACGGATATCATTTGGAAAATCCTTAAGATAGGACACGAAAAGCAAACGCTTGCCGAGATGCAGCTCACGCGTACGATTAACGTAGATGCGGAGGGCTCGCACGGGACAAAGCTTCGCGTCTTCCTCCAGGCCCGGCCCCAGAGAAGGAGTCAGGGCGGGAATGGAAAAGCTCAATAATGGCGTACCTGCTAATTGAGTTTTGGCCAGAAAGGAGGGAATGACTCCGAGGAGAACCGAGGAGCCATCCGACTTCCACTTAACTTTGGAAAAGGACAGAGCGTGAAGCTCACTCCGTCGCTTCCCGGAAGCCAGAGCCAAAAGGAAGACCGTCTTAAACGTCAGCAACTTTAGTGAGGCCCGCTCAAGGGGTTCGAACGGATCTTTTCTTAAGACGTTGAGAACAAGCGATAGATCCCACTCAGGAACCGGGTTCCTAGCTTTCGGTCTTTCGATCTCGAAACTATTAATCAACGCAGTCAAACCTTGATCATGACCAAAATCGATCCCAAGTTTGGGTTTTAGAGTCTTCGCGATAGCCGTACGGTAACCCGCGATCGTGGATGGAGCTCGCCCTTCATTGAACTTTTCGAGAAGAAATTCGGAAATTAGGGGAGCATCGACTCTGAAAGGACTAACCTTCCGGCGACGACACCAAGCACAGAAGGAAGTCCACTTCGATTGGTAGACTGCCAAAGAAGATTTTCGATTTGATCGGGCGATCCTAGCGGACACCTCCCTTGAAAATCCCTTCTTTCGGAAACATCGCTCGACAATATCCAGGCATGAAGCTTCAGACTTGCGGGAGCCTGATGGAACATGCTGGAACGAGGTTGTTTGAGGAGGTCCCACCGATCCGGAAGCTGACGAGGGAAGTCTACTATCAACTCCAGAAGGTCCGGGAACCACGACCTCTGCGGTAGACACGGAGCAATCAGCAGGAGGCGACACTGGTGAGTCCGAAACTTGGCGATCACCTTGTCCAACAACACCGCTGGGGGGTAAGCATACGCGTACATGCCCTCCCAGGACGTCGACATCGCATCCACTGACATGGCCGTGGGATCGGGAATGGGAGACACAAACGAAGGAAGTTTGTGGTTCCACCGGGTCGCAAACAAATCGACCATCGGCGTGCCCCATAGGCCGCAGAGAGATTGGAATACCCTGGGGGCAAGACTCCACTCCATGGCCTGGACCTGGCCCCTCCGGGAGAGGCGGTCCGCCCAAACATTCATATGACCAGGGATATGCCTCGCGAAAAGCGAAATACCCCGGTCGTGACACCAGAGCAGGAGGTCGATAGCGGCCTGGCACAGCGACTGGGACTTCGTACCGCCCTGCTTGTTGATGTAAGCGACAACGGTGGAGTTGTCGGTGGCCACCAACACAGCCTGATTGAGGAAATGTGTTTCCCAATGCCTGAGAGCCAAGAACACGGCCTCCAGTTCCAACAGGTTTATGTGCCATTCCTGCTGAGACGAAGACCAGGTGCCCGAGACCTCGCTGTCGTCCCAGTGAGCGCCCCAGCCGTCCATACTGGCATCCGTAAATACGTGCCTGGATGGAAGCGGCCGGCGGAATGACGACCCTCGGAGCAGATTGACGGGATCCAGCCACCATTGCAGATGGGAAACGACTTCCGGAGAGACCTGCACGAGCTGGGATCTGTCTCCCGTGACCTGGGACCATTGAGAGTGTAGATGCCGCTGAATAGGCCGCATGTGCAGGCGGCCCAACGGAACTAACTTTTCCGTGGACGCCAGCATCCCGAGAAGGGACTGCCAGCGTCTGGCCGTCTGTGGAATGCGACGAAGGAAGCCTTCTGACAGCACGGATAATTTTGACTGACGATCCAGCGTCGGCAACACAGTCTCTGAGGTAGTCTGATAACGATACCCCAAGAAGACGAAGTCTCGACGCGGTGACAAGTCGGACTTTTTTTGGTTGATTTTGAACCCCATCCGTGAGCATAGATTTACCACAAACTGTGCTTGGACGATCAGCGTTTCGCGACAATGGTGCCGGATTAGCCAATCGTCGAGATATTGGTGGATAAAAATCCCCCGCTTGTGGGCGAGAATCTGGACTTCCCGAGCCACCATGGTGAAAATCCACGGCGCTGTCGATAATCCGAACGGGAGCGCCCGAAACTGCCATACGCGGCCGAGATAGAGAAATCTCAGGTATTTGCGAACTGCAGGTTTCATTGGAATATGGAAATAGGCATCTTTGAGATCGATCGTTACCACCCACGAATCGCGAGGCATGACTGAACGAACTTGCTCCGGCGTTTCCATGGAAAACGTCGGCACTATTAAGAACTTGTTCAACGGAGAAAGATCTATCACTGGTCTCCAACCCCCCGACGCTTTGGGAACCACAAACAACACGCTGTAGAACCCGGGAGTGTCCCCGGGAGCAGGTTCTATCGCTTGTTTCTCGATCATCGCCGTTATCTCCTCGTGGAGAACACGGCGGCGTTCTGGATCGTTTGGAAGAGTGAAACCCCTTGGGACGGGCGATAACGGTGGCAATTTCTCGAATTTCAGGCCGAATCCTCGACGGAGCGTCGAGACGACCCAGGGGCAAGCCCCGAGCCGCTCCCACTCTTTCCAAAACAGAATTAAACGAGCTCCTACGGGCTCGTCTGAGGAAGGAATATCGACCGAAACGAGCTGACCATGCAGCTCTTCTCGACACTCGAGCAAAGGATCCGGCCCGGAATCCGAAGCTATACGTACCCGGTTTCTTTTCCCCTGCGGGCTTGGGAGCCTCTCCGCGTCCTCGGCCTCGGCCACGACCACGGTCTCCTCGGGTGCTGCCGGCAGAGGCCCCGCGAAAGGGCAACCCTGAGGCCCTGCCTCTCGCTCTACCACGGCCACGAGTCGGCTGTTGCTGAGGCTGAGACTGCTGAACTGCAGACTGGGGCTTCTTAAAGGCCGAAACCATCTGTTGTGTGAGGCGTTCCAGAGACTTCGACTGGCTCAGGAGGGCATTGGAAGTAGAGGACTTCGCGGCCTTCTCGTCGGCCTCCTTCTTCACCTCCCGCAACTCCGCAGAACGGTCAGGGAGTAGAAGTGAAGTAGGGGCTCCGGAAGAGGGGATAACGGGGTGGAGAACTCTCATGTCTGTCATGAGCTGGTCCGGAACCTCGAACTTGAGGGATGAGAGGAAGGCGTCACGCCGCCACAACTCGGACACCCAGAGTGAGTGGGAGTCCAGGGCCACCTTGTCACCGACACCTTTGCCAATGGAGGTGACCAATGAAGCGCAGCTCAATAAGGCTTCTGCCAAATCATCCCGGTCGACGTCAGGGTTGTCCAGGACCTGGTCACGGCACTGAAGAATGGCCCGTCTCGTAGCCATCGACAGCCAGTCCATGGCCGAATCCGTGGCCAGCCCCACTCGAAACGTGTGCTGCAGCTCCGCCAAGGCCGCCCATGGGATCTCCACGGCCTTAGGCTCCTTGAAAAAGGCGTAATGGGGGTGATGCCTCCTCAAAGCTGTAGGCTTGTCGTCCAACTCCGACGACGTATAGTAGTCGTTGACAGACGGGCGAGCAGGATACGCGCCAATCGCCGACTTGTTGGACCTGATGGTCTCGTCCATGCGCTCCTGCATGGAGCCGCGAACTCCCTGTGACAGAGGGAACCGTAAGGCGTCCTTCGACGGCCGGGGGTGCTCTATCTCAGAAGAGATCATCGAACGAGCCACCTTCTTGACTGGGGCCGGAGCATGCTCTTCGGGCCACAAACCCGGGAGGACCCTCTTCACAAAATCCAACTTCTCCCCCCAAGAGAGAGGGTCGTCGGACTCGGGCTGGTCCGCCTCCTGGTCCGGGTCCGCCTTACGCTTTCGCGGAAGCGTGAGGCCTGACGGGCCAGGTAACGGCTGGTCAGCCGACTGAGAGACCTGTAGGGAAGGTTCCTCATCTGAAGACGGCTCTTCCCTAAGCAGAGGGGAAGACGGGGGCGGTGGCGGCTGTGGAGGCGTGAACCTCGCCAGAAACTGCTGCCACTGGCCTAACATCTCTTCCCGAAAAGACTGAAGCTCGCCCCTAAGGCGCTGCTCTGACGTCGTGGAAGAGCTTGGACAGGAACACCGGACGGCTCCGACGCACGGGAAGACCCTTGGTCCGCCAACTGGGCGAAGGACAACATACCCTGGCTAGAGGCGACGAAACCGGAGGGCAGGGCCGTAAGAGGGGAATCGTCCTTGATATCCTCGGCGATCTGAAACACACAGGGCGAATCAGAAAAAGGAAACTCTGGAAACCGTGGAGACATGGAAACTCCAGGAACCCATGGGTTTGGACGGCTCATGGCCCTTGGCTCCCGGCCCCTACTGGCCACGGCTCCGGTAGCCACGGCCTGGGGTCCAGTAACCGACGGGAAATCGGGTGCCGGCGGCCGTATCACTGGCGACACGGGCCCGGACCGAAATCCGCCCTGGCTATGGGGTTGAAACCCAGCTCCGGGGGCAGGTGCCCGACCCGGAGGGGGAAACAACACTCTCTGTCCAGAGGGATCCCGGGCGCAGGGAACCGTCGTGAGCCCGACGGAACCGGCAGACCCCGAAACCACACTCGGACACTGAAACCCAGGTCGTTCAGCCAGAGAAGCATGAGAACGAGGGGCCAGTAGAGAGGGAGCCAAAAGTGAGCCACACAAACCCGTAGGTTGTGGGGAAGTTAGGGTGCCGAGAGCCGAACGCGCGGCTCCCGGGACCCGTACCTGGCTGAAAGAAAATGACAATGATAAATCAAAACTTACAGCACAAACAGCATTGGTTAACTGCAAATCTAAACGCCGCTTGCGTTCCTCAGACGCCTTGGGACGCGGCCTGGCGCTATCAGAATCTGACGGGGAAGGGGGAGTAGGGCAACCAGCAAACCTGCGGGCCTGAATCTCCCGTAAGCCTTGAAGACAGAGTTTCCACTCGTCGATGGACCAATCCGCGCATAACTCACAGGTGGCTGAAGGACGGCAATAAACAGTGTCCCTACACTGCCAGCAGGCGTTATGAGCCTCCCACTTAGGAAGGTAGTGTTTGCAAACGATGCACTTCATATCTGAAACATATCAAACATCGAAGTACAAACGGGCGATAATGGGGGAAGGAAAGGGGCCTGGGGAGGCTTTACCATTTCCTCCCAAAAAAATCGCAAATCACTAACTCTAAGCTAGTCTAACAACGAAAGAACGATCTACTGAAGAAAAAGCTGTGCAAAGAACAGCCTAAAGACGATCGTAGACGTGAAGAAATTCGACTTTGAATGCCGAAAGCAAGACTTGCTGCACATCCAACAATGGAGGAGCAAATTAATGGCGGTTAAGGTCAATCATATGACCGGTGTGACGTCACATCTACACCGCGGGGAATCTGAGATGTGTGAGAGTAATTTCCTTCAATTTCGAGTTCGAGATGGATGTCAGGAATTTTGAGAAAATTCTTGTGACATTCATTTCTCTCTCCTCTTCTTTGAATGCCAAGGTAAGATTACCCAAAGAGTTTATTATAGAGGTAGTGGTATGGCAATAAATAGGAAAATTTGTGGTGCCAATGTTTTACTTTTGAATAGCCACACAACAAGCTTGAAATTGATGTTCCTATTATGCGTACAACATACATTGTATGTACCTGGGGGCATACAATCACTCACCAAGAGTTTCTGTACAATGCGACGACGTCCACGCTCACAGGCCCTGTGTAGAGGACTGTACCCGTTGATGTCCTGCATGTTGACTGCTGATTGGTCGCACTCTAAGAGAGCCTTGATGACGCCCACATTGTCACCGCCTTCGATGACTCTGTGGTACACAGTGCTCCAGTCCCGAGGGTTCACCGCACAAATGTGGCTCACTCGTCGGTCTGCAGGGGGAATCATGTGAACAGTGGAATACAGATTGTGTACAACAGAGACACGAAGATGATCATGGCAGAAAATAGTTTGATGAAATATTACATACAAGTATGGGCAAGGACAGAAACCCATGTGGAGTAAGATGCCGAGATGACAAACATTTAGTTATGAAAGTTTCCATTCGAGCTAGGTATGCTATCTTTTTGATATCATATCTGCTGATTGTGTCTAGTGAGTGTGTAATAACTGCTCGACTAACGGTTGACGAAGACGCTGCCGCGGCTGACGCTAGCGATACTGTCCAGCAACGAGGAGATGTTGTCTCGCATCGCCGTCTCCTCCTCCTCCTCAGTGCCCTCTGGTGGCAGCGAGAACAGCACAGGCTCCGGCGCCTCAACACTAGGGGGGCACAAACAAGGTTAGCTTTTACTCTCTGTGTTCAAAGGTTGAAATAATTTAATTCAAAGAATTGAACTAATCATGTCCTATATCACTGGATTTTTTGTCGTTTGATACATTGTTTTAAGGTGTCAAGTTGTCTCTACTGACAGCTGACTTTATAAAGCAAACTGCTTTGATCTATCCATGCATGAATGAGATGCATACGGCTGTGGGGTGCTGGCGCCTAGGTCTGGGGCCCCGTTGCCATGAGGTACTTGGCTGTCCCCACTCCCAGTTAAACAACAGCCGACGTCTTGCTCTGTGGTCTGGCCGACTCTACAGTGCGACGTCATGGTCAGGTCTGCGATGTTACCCGAGTCTACATCAGAGTCACAGCACAGCCTGCATTTTGAATAAAATGTTTCTGAACATTTAGAGCTTGTTTTAGGTAATCTCTTGACTGAGTCCAAGTGAAATTTCAATCTGAATATTAAATTTTTGATTATCATTCAATCTATTAACTCATTTTAAAATAAACTTGATTGGATTACAAGTGTCCAGACAGAAAGAGGATTTTATGGAGGACGCTGCTCTAGCTAAGGCAAGGTCAAGTATATTGAAGTCGAGAACTTGACAGATATCACTGACTAAAGTCTAATATGTAAAACACAAGACGACCTGTAGTACATCTCTTAAGGAATCTGTGTACTGACATGCTGAGGTTGGCGTTCGATGGCGGGGAGGGGAACACGTCGTACACAGCAGTCTTCAGGAGGAAGTGAACCACGTCTATGTTGCCTAGACGACCAGCCACCATCAGAGGCGTGTCTCCACTGTGGTCTCGCAGGTTGTGATCAAACTGGGGCTGGCCAGGTTCAAAGGTCACTTGAGTTATTGTAATCCAAATTTGATATTTCTTGTGTATCGTCCCTATTACCTAGGCATTCATATACATTAACCAGTATTTCCTGTACAGAGTAGGTCTATGCACTTACCAGGAATACTTTGCAAAGTTTGCTCAAGGTGCGTCTATCCCTGATAGCGGACATGATTGCCTTCGCGTGCTGTTTGCGGTGGTTTTCGATGATGTACTGCAGACCTTCAAACTGACAGATGAACAGTTGTCCGGTGTCAGGGTCTAAGATAGACGACGTCGCGCCATGGTCCAACAAAAGACTGACCAGTCGGAAACTACCTGTCAACAGCAAATCAACGCCATGGTTCATCAAACATGGGAGGTTCTCACACAGAATTCTGTGTGGTGATGTGTATGGTCAGACAATTATCCAAGAGTCATGGGCATGGTATACTTTGCAACATCTTATTGCAGACTCCTCCCCACCTTTCTTGGCAGCAAGGACGAGAGGCGTTTGTTTACGGTAGTTGAGTGCGTTGATCATCCCGCAAGGCTCCTTGGGACACGTACTGCCGCAGTTTTGGCAGTGTGCCAGGATGTACTCAGTGACCTCTAGGTGACCTTGACTGCAGGAGGCGTGGAGAACACTGTTACCTGTCTGTGGATGTCTTCGCTTCATGTCACCGCCAGCCTGGGAACATAGTTGTCAACTTTATGCTCGTAGTGGAACTGTATGGTCATTTTGTAATTTTATTATGAATACCTCTAACTACTCAAAGCCTGATACACCATAAACAAACCTCATGAATCATCTTGAAAACTTCCAGATGTCCGTTTTCCGCAGCGAGAAACATCGGCCAATCACCATGACCGCTCTGCACAAGGAACAAACAAAAATGTTCATAGTCATGAGCTAGCCAACGATAAATGTAAACTTGATGTCAACCTTTCTGAAGTCAAGGGAATGTTACAGACCACGGGATTGACACAATCTCCGTCTTCCAGAGTGGTGAAGACTTTGTGAGAGTCGCCGCTCGTGCTGCCCTCAAACAGACACGGGATCACCACGTTCTTTTGCCGCCTGTAAAAATATTAATAGCTGACAGTTACCATCGATATACAAGCAGGTTTTCTCTCGATTGCAGCCTAAGAAAAGATATTCATGATGCATGCTGACCTGTGAATGGCGTCGATGACCAGTTTGTGGATTCCCGGGTGTGTGGAGAGTTGCTGACCAAGTGACAAACCCTGGACAAAACAAAACACATCCCTACAGTTCATATGTACATCTAGCTACAAACTAAGACATATGTGACATGCATGTACATTATACATGTATAGGGAACATATACTGATTACATGTACTATATTCACCCATTTAAGTGCGCATGTCGTATTAAGAGTACACCCCTGCTTTCTTGGCACCTTAGACAATGATTTCTAGGTCTTTTCGAAATGAAATCGAGTGTTTCTTCGTCGCAGGTATCAAATATATCACAAATATTTCAACAGTACAGTGCGCTTGAAATGCCAAATACAAGTACGATACATGCACTTTCCAACTACAACAACTATGTATCAACATCAATCCTATGGCCAGTACACATCACAGGGTCTTACTGTTAGAGCCGCTGGATTCTGTAACAGGACCTCCAGTGCTGACACCTGGTGGTGAATGATGGCACTATGTATCGCCATTTGTCCCTCAATGTCTTTGATGGCAGGATTCGCTCCATGTCTGCCAAACAGAAATGTCCGACATAAAAACATTAAATCAAAGGCTCGGCAGAATGCCTGTAGACACACACTATTTCCACACAATGTTTACCTCAACAACAAGTCCACAGCATCAGAGTGACCAAACTTAGAAGCATATGACAATGCTGTTTTCAAAGTCTGCGAGCAAAACAAAGCGAAAAAGCAAATTAGTAAATTTCCTTGAGTAAATTCTACCGGTATATAAAATCCAAGTTTTGAAATCTTGTTTGAACAAAAAAGCCAGTCAGTTGGAAAGTGAACCACAATTTCTCTAAGAGTTATTCAGTATTCCCCGGCCTGCTGCCACAGATTACTGACCTGTTCATGCTGAGCGTTGACAGGGACACCAGTATGTCCGAGGAGGCACCCCAGTGACTTGGTGCTATTGTGTCGGGCCGCAAGCATCAGCAGTGTGTATCCGTCACTGTCTGTGTCAAACAGGTCGCTGGCTCGCAGGTCTGCTGCTGTTAAACTGTCCTACAACATGATGACAGATAACATGTACATTAGCAGGCCGGCAAACAGCATATCCTTGAAAACATTTCATGTGTTATGGTCACCAAAATACCTGCTTATAAACGGTTTTATACAATATATACACATATATATCCTATTGATATGTACTTTTTGTACCTACAATGTGCAAAGGGATCAACTTTACTTGGCTGCACAAACCTAGTCAATAAATGTATCATACATAACAACGAAACATTCAACTTAGTACTAGAATATGAGCTGACTGACTGACCTGCTCCACACATGCTCTCAGCTTTGAGATTCTCTCAGCACGGGTTTTCTGTATGACACCGTGACAGTCGGTGGCCCTGAAGATGGCCGCCAACTCATCCGGCCGCGCTCCATCTACATCCTCTACATTGTAGTCAGCACCACGCTTCAGCAGAGTGCTGCCAAACCAAAACACAACAAATCAGATGCCAAAACATGGCAAATCAGCTAGCAGGCTAACCAAACATGATATGAAATATGGAATTCCAAGTTTAGAGTTGGTATTGCACACAACTAGCATGGTGCTTTAAGTGTTATTTTCGTAGTTTACCTAACAACTTCTAGCTCGTTTCTCTGGCTAGCATAGTGTAGCGCTGTGCGGCCTGTCGTGGGGTTCTGTATGTCAGGGCTGGCTCCTAGCACACACATCAGTGTCTGAAACACATGTAAAACAGATATGCAGTTACATAGGAAGGATCTACTGTTGTTTCGAAGTTGCTGGACAGATATATGATGTTACATGCATTTCAAGTGAGGAAAATGCAACATTTCAGCATACATATTGAATATTACTACATGTAATATGACAGTAAAGTGAAAGTACGACAAATACACTCAGACTTACGTCTACAAGTGTAGTGTTGCCGACCATGGCAGCCAGCATCAAACAGGTGTAACCGTCTCTGTTTGTTAGGTCGATATCCGCTCTATGATTGTCTTTTAGCATCTTCAGCAACACCACATGGGATAACCCTGAAGTAAGTACCACATGTACTTATGCAACAAGAGCAAATATACATGTAGGTTACCAGTACGAATTTTTGAATCCCAAGATTTTTACAATGTCCTCATACGTGTACATGTATAAATCTACCGGGCAAGTTTGCTAACCACTATTATAAACAAGCTATATGTGAAACATGTTCAATTGACCTATCCCAAATCGAATTTATCCGAGTCTTTTGACGTCATTTTCAATGTATTCTGCAAAACGTTACTATTGGCCAAAGAGAAGTTTCTGACGTAATTTGTGAAACTTGGACAACATTTGGGGGCATTTGGGATAGGTCAATTACTTCCTTGTTTCATCAAATTGTATGCTCATGTAATCAATGAATTGACAGCGACATTACCTTGTTTAGTTGCTATGTGAACCAGGCTGTCTCCGTGTTCATCTGCTTCCTTATTGACATCAAACTCAAATGCCTGTTCGATGAGAAATTCATAAATTTTAGGATGCTGAATAGTGATCACACAAACTGTTCATGTTTCATCATTTATTTGGCACATCTCATTATGGAAAAATGCTCCAAATTAACAAAAGCAATTTCTTTGAGCATGTTGAGAATATCAGTAGTGAAGCAAATCTTTCTTCACTTGTACAAACCTGTAATTTAGCCAGTAATTCGTCAATATCTCCAGCGCTGTGGGCGAAGTCGAACATGAGTTGTCGATCGTGGAGGGAAGGGGTGACCTTGACCTTATCTAGAGGCTTTACTGGGGCCGTGTCCAGGCCGAGAACCTGACTGTACAGGGAGAATCCTTCCTGTCCTAACACCTTCATGATGGTGTGAGACTGGGTCAGCCGCCTAGAGGTCCGTCCTGTAAATCAACACGTCTTTATGATTATATAAATACATCATATGATAAAACATATACTTTGAGATATATAAATATTTGGTTGGAGAACTTTCTTTCTCCCAATGATCTTTCCAGACTTTTCTAACAAGTGCTGGTCACCCTTACAAGTGCTGTACTAAGCACACAGTCAATAGATCTACATGACTAAGCGAAAAATACAAGTTCTCTGTAAAGTCCAGGCGGGAATGAAGTTTTGTGCATGTACATGTATTCTGCTCTAGTGCTCTAGAGTTCAGCAGTCAACCTCAATGTGACCCTGCTCCCTCAGGGCAATTAAGGCTAATTAATTAACATAGTACATGTACATATATGCATATATTATAGTATTGCCTTTACTGTTTAGACACAGCAAGTCACCTTCTATTCTGATGAAATCTGACCCAAATGACACAGAAGCATGACGACAACACTAGTTTTATACTTTACCATGTTTACTAAGCCGACATAAAACACCGCACATTGGTCTGCTTTTTGACCCAACAAAATCAAGCAAGCTTGCATATTAGGTGCACTCACGTATGCATATAATAAACATGATAATAAAACAAGCACATGAGCAGCTCATCATCAAAGGGGCAAGGTTTACTATCTGCCTATTCAAACATGATGAAATAATCAACAATAGAAAGTCTATATCCAGTATAAGTATTATCATACAAGTAATCAGTTGGTACACACTTAACACAGTGCAATGGTCATTGGCTTATATTTCATGCACCAGTATTTGCTATAAGTACTGTTATCTATAACAAGTACATTATTTTTAGTACACCTGTCACGGTCGATCATGGCATTGCAATAACCAACCAAACCCATATACATGATAAAATGTGTATTTAAAGTGATATTGGGAGAAAATTTATTTGTTCCAAATCAACTACGAATATGCGCGTGGTCTCAGAAAAACAGGTTACAAAACAGACTATGCTTGTTCAGATGGATAAATCAAGCATATGACAGTACTAGCAGCTGCTGTTTTTTGTTTTGTGGGCCACTCAGCGTTACTTTCGATCTGACCTAGTGTATGCTTGATTGGCTCAAACATATACGAGTAAGCTGGAATCGCATTGCATCAAGGAATACAAAGCACTGAGAATGGCGGTAATGTCAACAAACTCAAATGATCTCTGCCAGAAACTCACAAGGAAATCAATGAGAAAGGGACATCTGTTGGGCAATACAAGTGTGTATGGAAACAATCATAACTTTCTCCCAATATCACTTTAATCAATACTATATTGATCGCGTCCTTACCTAAATACATGTACATGCAGCCATTATATATATATGCAATACATGTAAATGTACATGTATTAGTGTACTTCCAGATATCCATGTGTCCAAAACACTTCTGTCATTTTTTCAGACATTTGAGACCTTTTTGTACTTGAACATTATATAAGTTATGTAAACATGATGAATATTGGCATAAACACATACGTATAGAATCCAAAGGCCAATGTATTGTATAATTAAATCAATAGATAGTGTTATGCAACATTAATATTGGCTGCCATGTTTTGCATGAACTTTTACCATAATTATGGGGTACATAAGACATATGTTTGAGAGTCCTTAATTAGGACAAACATAACCACTGTTCAATTATCTAACAAATCAGCAATTTTACACAATATCTGTCCTAGTTGGACTGACTATATGCCAGACAAGTGCAGAGTATATTTTTGTAACTACCGGGTACATGTATAGCTGACGAAGCAAATTCTCATTATGTTCAACTGGTCAACATGATAATGTACAGAGTGATGTGTGTAAAAAAAATATCTGTTTCTGTATAAATGTATAAAAGACTACCGGTAGATCTATTTAACATACTTAATAGGTAAACAACATATTTAACATAACATTATCATGAAATTAACCCTAAAATTGAACCGACAGGGTCAACTGATTTGCTGGAATTTCTGCTAATGACCTTGAAATTCTGCAAACTGGATGTACGGTACCACGCTAACCGGCCTTTAAAAACATCTGTGTTATTCTTGCTGGAAAACAATATATTTTCTTGAATATTCCATTTCCTTACAAATTTCCCCAGTTTTTGCTCATAAAAAACATCAACTCGTCATAATCAATGAAAGAATATACTGAAAATTGGATATACCTGCAATATTCATCTCTTTCCCTCCTAGACCTCCAATCCATCAACAACAACCATGAACAATTTGCACATATGATGCGAAGTAAATAAAACACTGAATAAATGACTTTTGACGTTATTCATGTTATTGTCATTATGATATCAAGTTACATCTGATTTCGAAAACAATCTTGTTTTATTCGATATATTAAAAAAAGGTGAATGAAGTTTCAACAAAATCTTCATTGGGTTTTTTTTTCTGGATCAGATGTCTGGGATGTCAGCCCCATGGACTGCTAGTAACCGGTCCCAAGTCAACCGAATAGAGTTTTTCTACTCAATACAAGTGAAAACTAGTGAAAAATGTTTGATGATTCATCAAAGCATTCTCTAGTCATCATTTCCAGTGAGATTTCGAAGCCAAATGTTGAAGAAAGGTACATTTTGACGAAACCATATGGACCTTAATAATCATGATTATCTTCAGGCCCATGATTCTACGTTGTATCTGAGGTCAAAAATGATCATCCAAGCACCAAGGCCATCTGATACCAGATCCAATGTCCAACTTTCTGTACATATACAACATGTATATGCACAAATAGCACAAAAAAATGATGCCCACTGCGAAGTAATTATCCATCTGCCAAGGGATAATTATTCGATAGTGACAGTCCCACTATAAAGACTGTCACTAAAATGAAAATACATGTACATGTACATGCAAGTGAATGGCCATGTGAAAATAATGGTTTTACTTCCATGTTTATATGTACATTCAAACAAGGAGAGACAGAAATTTATCTGACCTGATTTGTCAGTGCAAGCTCCTTTCTTTGCCAAGTATACCACAGCTGCTCGATTCCGAGCTAAACGAGCTTTCTCTGCCAGTGTCCGGCCATCGTCAAACTTGTGCGATAATCCTGCAACAACAGACATGTCCGATCACTGGCAGTAACTAGCTAGAATTTGAAGAAAACATCAACCCTATAATACGGAAGCGTAGAAGGATTACCCAGGAAATGTTTTTCTTTTAAATTCCCGAGTTAGTAACTCGATAATATCGACTTAGTATCTCGATAATATCAACTTATAACTCGATAAAATCGACTTAGTATCTCGAAATTATCGACTATGTGGAACAGGCACAGAAAGAAGATTTATTTTTTTTAAATTACCGACTTAGTAACTCGATAAAATCGACTTAGTATCTCAATAAAATCGACTTATAACTCGATAATATCATTTAGTATCTCGATAATATCAACTTATTAACTCGATAATATCGACTCAATATATCAGTGTTGTCCAGTCCATGTGTACATGTATGTATAATGTATGTCAATTGGTGTATATATCCACGTGTGAATATTGAAATAAACGATATCTAAAATGAAAACTTTCCCCTCTCATGTAAATATCAATTACATTAAATACATGTTAGAGTTCTAACAGTATTTTGACCCTTATTTAAAATCAGTAATGTACCGGGGTATACATGTATTTGTTTGTTGTCTCGTATGCATATGCATACTGTATGCACATGCATACATGTGCTGTGATTTAAGCCGAGCTACTAACTCGATATTATCTAGATACTAAGTCAATATTATCGAGACACTAAGGTGATATTATCGAGTTACTAACTCGGGAATTTGAAAAAATAAATCTTCTTCCTGTGTCTGATCATCAAGATACTATGTCGATATTAATCGAGATACTACTAAGTTGATATTATCGAGTTACTAAGTCAGGAATTTTAAAAAAATATTTTCCTGGGTGGCCCTTCTACGCTTCCATACTATAAGCAGGTACAAAAGGCTATATAGCTGCAAACTTTACATGTAGACTAACCTAACAGTTTGAGGTCTAGAATGACCCTGAGCAGTCGTAGCGGTCCACAGAATATCGACAGTCGTGCCAAGTCTTCAATCAGCTGTTGTAATCCTTTATCATTATACGATTCTAACAATAAACATTTCAGTTCCTTTTCTCCAGGCCAAAGAGCCCCGAAGTCAACAGGTCGTTTGCCATGGACATATGAGTGGAATGTCAGACTTGACTTCCAGAAAATGTTACAGATCGTAATGTTGTTATCACTAGAATACTGAAGAGGCGGGTATTGAGTTTGATGGAGGAAAGAATTGTCAGTAGCATCAGATCTTTCATAACTGCAGCTTGTCAGATCTAAACTCCCCAGTGAACACTCACAGCTGGTAAAACTTGCTGAATGTGCAGCTAAGATTTGTGATCCTCTAAGAGATTGTGTCAAATCTTGGAAATGTGAAGATGAACTCGCAGTGAAGTCCTCGTTCCCATGGTAACACACTGGGGTGCTACATGTGGTTGTGGGCCGTGCTGGCTCCGACCTCTGCCACCACGGTCCCGACGCGGCCCTCGAGCATGATCGGCCCCAGACAGGGAGGCAGTGTGTTTGCAGGCCCGCGGACTTGAGTCGCTCCCTCTGGAGGCGAGCCAGGGGACTCTCTTCCCACAATGTCTGGCCCTTGACTGTGTTGAGAGGCAGTGGAGACCTGCGACTCACAGCACCGTCATCCCTCAACGGACTACACCACTTCACGGACGGCTGCAGGTCCTGCTCAGATTGATTCCCTGGGCTGTCACGGTGTGTTACAGCACCAGTGGTGGAGGAGGTTGTCAAGGTCGTAGGTACATGTACAACCGTCTGCATCCCGTAACCGCACTAAACATCACAGTAGATCTAACCCCCCAAGCTGGGCCTGTAGATGTGTAGTACCAGTATCGGTACATGTCAGTCTGCAACTGATGAGCTCAGAACTACATGTAGATCTAGTCCAACAGACAGTTGTCTATCGGTTGATATTACATGTAAAAAATTACGTTTTT
The DNA here is from genome assembly GCA_949152475.1 of Terebella lapidaria. Classification (NCBI taxonomy): domain Eukaryota; kingdom Metazoa; phylum Annelida; class Polychaeta; order Terebellida; family Terebellidae; genus Terebella; species Terebella lapidaria. The sequence goes on along the minus strand of OX424562.1, from coordinate 4,242,199 downwards.
TTCCTGATGCCATGTCACCAGTGCGCTTCCGTAAGTTGTGGGTAGCGATTAGATGGGGTACCCACCCTGCTATAGCCCTGAGAGGGGTGTGTGGCTGGCAATGCCCATGATGCCTGTGTTAGGTAGCGATTATTACCTCCACTCCTCACTGTCCTCAGCTCAGGTTTCTCGACTGATGCACTTCCCAGCGTGTTCTTCGGTGCAACACCATAATATTATGACACGTTAGATCTAGATCGCAGGCACGGATTACCTGATTACACAACCAGCAAAAATAAAATTTGTTTACTTCCAGTTAGGACCATCTTTTCTGCAGCCTTTTATTAGTGCAAATTCAAAGATGATGTAATGAACCCAGTAGGTCCTTGGTCTCACTGGGTTTCCAAGCGTCCATTGCCCGCGCTGCACCTGGGAGAATTTGTTAATTCGATTAGGCTACTTGTACATCTTTTTGCTCATTCAGTTTAATATATTCTCCCAGGTTATATGTAACCATTCTACACTCTCTGATGTAACGACCTATTGCCATGACTACCTATCGACTAAACATAGCATGAATCATTTTTAGATCAAAGAACCTATTACAGTATTGGTTCTGATAGTGGCACGTGGCCTAACAGTAGAGCGCCCTCCTTATTGGAGTGTTCAACCCCCATTTTTATGTGTATTGAATCATATTAAAGGGGATTGAAGGCTATAGGCCCCCTTATAGGTATATTTTCAGATCGGCTAGGCAGAGAAAATCTTACGTTTTGTACTATAATAGTAAATAGAACAGTCCTGAAGCGTCGGCTGACAATCTCGGAAATCCCATTCCCCTGAAAACAGAATCCCATATAGTGCCCTTTAACCAGAGACGCTTTAACTAGTAAAAGGTAATGCTAACTTATTCAGTTACAGCCATGAAATTTCAACTGGACAAAACCTTTACCTTGTTGAGCTCAATAATAAATGTTTCTTGTCTCAACTATTTTTATTGTGGTCAATAATGGACCCAACTAGTAAAACTTATTGTAAAGTTATTGACTATCGTCCGCTCTTCGGGATCCTCGAGGATAGTCCTCTCACCGCGAGTCCTTGCGGACGCGCATCCGCTATTCCGGATCCTTGCGGCGGCGCCGCTCACCGGAGGTCACTGCGGACACGGTAACCACTCTAGCATTAACGGTAACCAGGTAACAGCCCACCCGACACTCCCAGGCCTACGGACACCGTTCAGAAACTGGTTCATCACCACGGTGTTAACTGGAGGGGCCTGGCGAGCCGCGGTCTGCCTCGGGGACGGAACCCCGTACAGTCCGACATGCTGGCCAGAGCCTATGTCACACGTCCCGGGAAGGGAGAGAACTGGCGATCCACAGGGCTTGCGCCCCCGAGTCAGCAACTTGTCTCTCCCAGCCCGGGCCTCCCCATGGAAATCGTCCCCAGGGCTCTAGGAGCCCACTACTCCCGAACAGGGAACTCAAAGCTCATGGCGAGCTCCGAGTGCATCCTGTCACTCGATCTTGGACAATCTCCTCGACCGAGCAGCCTCCAGTGTATATATAATACACCAGAAACTAAAGGCTGCACGCGAAGTATAATCAAACCATTGTTATAGTTTACTGGAGCGTAAATTACAATGCGTTGCCGTGGCAACGCACGCTCGAACGGAGCGTGTCAAAACAAGGCCAAGAACGAAAAGGCCACATAAATGGCATGTATGTTTACAATCACCTGCCGCGTGCTTAGGGCAAAATCGCCACATTATTTTAACTTAGGCCTATTCAGTAATATTATTCTGTTTTCACCAAAAACATCACTTCTCTATTTTGAACAAGAATCCAGTGCCATTTGCTTTCATAGTACAGTTTATTGGAGTAATAAATCACAGCTTTCAAAGTGGGTATTTTAATGATCGTAATAAGTCAACCTGTTAACTAATTATTATTTATTTGCTCATTCTGAAAAAAAAACCAATACGTTTCATGTGACTGTCGTTCTCATCGACCCTGCATGTGCGATTTCATCATCATTCATCGAAAACTCCCAACCGTAGAGCGTTCGCCGTTTAAAGGGCCACTGTATGGGATTCGGCCAAGGATCCTATACAATTGTATATTATAGGATCCTTGATTCGGCTTTTAGGGGATTTCCAAGATTTTCCTCCCGACGCTTCTATTTATAGAACAAAACGTCAGATGACGTTTTTGGCCTAGGATTTCTGCCGCGCCGACCTGGGCTGATATGAGCATTGGCTCGGTAGAGATCCTGGGTCAAAAACGTAATCTGACCTTTTGTTCTATAAATAGAAGCGTCGGGAGAAAAATCTTGGAAATCCCCTAAAAGCCGAACCCCATACAGTGGCCCTTTAAAGACTCTTAAGCACAAAACGTGTCGCCGATTTGGTTGCTATTTGGCAACCAAAATCGATTGGTGTCGGGATCTTACCATAAGATATGTCTGTATGAACAATTATTAGAATCGGTTAAGATTTGCAACCTGTAGAGTTTTCACAAGAAAATGTGTACACAGACGCGGACACGACGGAGACAAATCCATAGTATCCCCCGAACTTCGTTCGGGGAAACAATAGGACCTATTAAGGATATATATTTTTAGTTTTTCTATCAGGTGATATGTAGGCTGACACAAACACTGACATCACAACGAAATATTTTTTAATTATAATAGGCTTCTCTTGTATATCTATCTACTGCCTATGAGAGAATATCAGCGTGGTCGGCGGGGAGGGGGGGGGGGGGAGATATCAACGGTGGGGTGTATGGCCTAGCGTTACAGAGCGTAGGTCTAGTGGTGGGAGATATATCAAATTTCCCGAGCGTTTCAAAAACGTTGAACGGCTCCCTACTGGCGGGTAGGCCTATGTGGGTGGTTTCCAATGTGACCTAAAGCCAACTTTCATAGCCAGCATGAAAGCAACTGTTCTTAAATTTAAACGAATGTTTCAGTCAATTAACTTAGTACTCGAGTTCAGCCATCAGTGAAACACGCTTTTTGGCCGTAGTTTTGTTTGAAATAATCGGATCAACTTGATAATTTGTGTGTATTAATTGGGCATCATGCCGTAATTTTGCACTAAATTTCAGAGCTCTATCTAAAAAAACTGAGAAAGTTGGCAATCTTAGCCAATGTTAAATTTCAGTCGGAAATGGGATCAAGTGAATTTCAACAAATCCAGGGCTTTTATCGTGTTTATGCCCATACAGAATAACCTATTGCGTTGATTTAGAGTCGGAAGGCATAGTCGGTGTATAATAAGTAAATATGTTTATTCTGAAGCAATATATAACTCGTACATCAAATAAAAGTAGATTTTTTCCTGCAGACTCTGAAATTCCATGTTGAGGCCGAAATTTAACGTTGGGTTAGATTGCCAACTTTCTCAATTTTTTAGGTCGAGCTCTGAAATTTGGTGAAACAAGAAAATGCAGCTAACGGCGGGAGACGACATTAGAGCTCGAGCACATCATCAGCACCACGACAGCTGAATGTATCTCACACAATGCCACCCCCCCCCCCCCCCCCAAAAAAAAAGCTACCATATCCTAACGCACATGATTCCCATTTATTCCCGTATATTATCATTCATTTATATTCCTAATAAGTAAACTTTTTTTTTAAAATTGATCTACGAAACAGATACACCTGCTAAAATAATATTGAACCTCAATAAATATCCTTAAAAATATTGGAAACTAAGAGGAATATCTCCATCTGATATCATGATATAGCCTAACACATGCCTACTAGGCAAATCAAAAAAGACCAAAATAAAAAGGCTTCGCAATCCAGCATGAAACACTTTGTCATGTGATAAAATACATCAAATTACGGTTAATGTAGCCGTGGCATTGCAGACGAATCGTTTTGTTTACTTTATAACGCCAAAGAAGGCTACACGCAAGCTTACATCTACCGGGGATCCCCGTATTTAAGCCCTGGGCTCATAATTGGTGAAAGGGTGTTGTGTCGAATAAAATTTAACTCCATATATAAGCCCATGGGCTTATATTTGGGGAATAATTAATAAATAATTAATAATTGACTTTACAATGGATTAGACAGGAAAGCACTTCTTATATGCGTAATAACTACCTGTATATTGATACAGACATTTATTCTAGTGTATAATCACAGATATTCATTGTCATATCAATGTATTAGCCCATGGGCTTATCCAGAGAGGAGCTTAAATACGGGGATCCCCGGTATGCATGTACGAATTGCTGAACAGAGAATTGTGTGTTCCAAAATACGCATCATTGCGGTAAAATTTGCATTGCATTCTGGGAACGTCACTTTCCATCGGCTCCGCCATTTTGACGTTTTCAAGACGACCTGAGCGTTTTTCGTATTTTTCTCAAAACTAACACATCGATTCATGCTTTATATATGTGTGGTATATTCGAAGTTTGCTATCAATTGGAGAGATTTTATGTCAAGGACGAAGAAAATACTAATTTGAAGTAGGTGTCTAAACGTTTACATGCCAAAACGGGCGTTGATAAGTTGGCATGAAACCTCCATGAAAAAGTCAGCACATAGACATGTAGAGAGTTGGGGGCTTCGCCCCCAACGCTCTAATGTCAAAAATACGGCATGATGCCCAATTGATACACACAAAATTTCAAGGTGATCCATGCATTTAAAAGAAAACTACGACCAAAAAGCGTGTTTCACTGATGGATGAAGTTGAGTTTACCATCTAGCTTGTACAGCAAACGACTAAAACGAGAGACATGACGTGATTAGCGGTGTCACATAGGATATGGTCTTAATCCCGAAGATAGGCCTATTTGTGCATCCTTGATAGCTAACGTCTCACAATGCTCATCAAATCAGACATTCATTGTGACTATTGCAAAATCAAAAATATTGCAGCGCTAGGACCTTCGAATAAAATCATAGAATATATTTCTTCACACAAAGCTCTTCCCATGATATATGAACACGCATCAACATGCTCTCGAATTAACAAATTGTCCCGAGGGCCTCAGTCAAATGAACCCAGTGAGACCCGCGGGTTCTATCTGGGTCTCATCACATCATCCAACTTCCGATAGAACTTCTCCGTTTTGCGTTTTCCTCCAAGTTGTCAAGTTCAAGATTGACAAATTAACGTTAAACAAGTGACGTAGGCCCGTACAGTCGACATGGGGCCTGGAATGGAGGGCAATAATGAACGTTTTTGTTATGTTTATAGCTCAGATTTGGACATCAACGTCCAAATCAAAATGTAAGTTGATTCAGTTGATTGGACATTGGTCCATTAGAGTCTACCATGTACAGCGTATTTCATTGATTTATTCAACTCCGAACAATGATGTAGGCTACAACCATCCTTCCCCCCCCCCCCCCCCCCCCCTCCTCCGCATCCACATCTGAAGTCCTCACCCCCGTGCTAGTGCTAGGCAATGCTAGAGGCGCCACCTATCGAATGGACTAACTATTTAATAAACAAAACTGAAACCAGGTTTTCCATGTGGGGAATCCGCCAGGCCAGATAACTCGTCGCCGGCACGCAGATTGTAACGTTTGGGTGACGAGATAACTCATCGCCGGCAGTGAATGAGTTAATAATTCGTGCCCACGAAATTGTAAAATTTGGTGCGCATAAGTGCCTCATACTGCGGCCCGGTCACGGCGAGTGCCGTGATTACTTAACTAGTCCGACGGACGGGATTCAACCCAATACACAACTCAATAATACATCATCATAGTTACTAGTATGTAGCCCTGTGTGTCGAGACTACCAATCCAGGGCGCATGAGCACCCGGATCAAAGAAGCCTCCCTCCTAGGCCCCCAATTGGAATTGTCTGGAGTCCTAGGACCCTCTAGCCAGAATAAGGGGGACAGGATCACAAGGCTGTGCCTCACCATCATCCTCGTGCCTTGGCAGCTCTGAGACAACTGAAATAATAACAAAATGGGCTGAACCAGAGTGTGACGTCATGACCAATGAAATAGTGCAGTGGATCGATAAATGACATGTGTCTCCAGGAAGTGCGATCTTCGAACGTGAAGGAGGCAAAATACGGTGTCCTAAAGTGGCCAAAAGCCTGTCGCGATCTTTGGGCAAAAGCGCCGCAACATACTAATTCATGCCCACGGATTAGTCATAGCAATCCGTGCCCACGAAATACTAATCCGTACCCACGAATTGTTAATTCATCACCACCAATAGTTATAATCAATCCGTGAGCATGAGTTAACAATTCATGCTCATGGATTACCAATTCGTGCACACGAATTAGTATTTCGTGGATACGAATACATGATTTATCAATTCATGGGCACAATTTATTAATTTGTGACCCTGAATCGGTATTTCGTGCACACGTATTCATTCATGTGCACAGTTTACTAATTCGTGCGCACCGATTAAAAATATTATGGTATGTCACCTCAGGGGCTCCGTAGTTTTCTAATCCCCTATATTGATATACATGTATATGCAATTTAGTAGCTCCAAAGCGGGTTAGAAAAATATTTTATCATTAAAAGTTGCTGGCTATAGCTCCAATGGATTGGTAATCTTTGTGACCTAGGGTCTTCAATGTTTTCAATGTTGTCAACAAAGATGTCATGTCTCTGTATGATATTACTATGGTTTTTCCAAACAATGTATGATCTTGTGAATGATCTGTTTGAACCTATATTTATTCTACACCTGGATAAATGAATTTCCACTGCATGTTATACATGTTATATTGTCATAACACTTATTGCATGGGTCAATTTGGCTTCTGCTCAAGCTGTTTGATGTTTACAGAGGTACACTGGAGGGACAACGCGAGCGCCCGAGTTATGAGGAACTTATCGAGGACCCGATGCTGCGCTTCTCGGGGGCCTGTCAGGAAGGTTGTGCTGACCTCTACGTAACGTGTCAGGTGTTGTCCAGCGGCCGAGCCCTGACTCTACCGACTCAGACATCGTATCGAGCCTTCACTACTCGATGGAAGTGAGTGCTTGGCAATGAAACTAATATATGTATTGCCTATAAAAACCTGTCATTTTGAAAGAATGAAATAAAGTAATGAAGTTTTATATAATAAATTGAGTGTCATTCAATGAGTGATTAATTTTGCAGCTGGAACGAGTGGCTGACTCTGCCTGTCAAGTACAGTGACTTACCGAGAGATGCACTGCTTGCGCTGACGATTTGGGACGTGTATGGACCGAGGGAAGCCAAGCCTGTTGGTGGAACAGCCATCTCACTCTTTGGGAAATATGGGTGAGTGTTGATCTGATCAATGTGCACATGTCATGTATTCTCGATTGTCTCTTTGATTGAACTTTGCACATCTGATCGTCACTGCTGTATTGTGAGTGTTGTTTGTGTATTGTTGATCTAAGACTGTCAGATTAATATACCTCTCGTCTGTGACTGTGCAGGACGTTTCGTCAGGGCATGCATGATCTCCGCGTTTGGCCAAATGTGGCGGCAGACGGCAATCCTGAGACATCAACTCCGGGCAAAACAAGCGGGAAACATGACGAAATGAGCCGACTCGCCAAGGTGGCTTTCAATGCCTATCTCACTCACCTTCAAAGTTCACACCACCAAATTTCAAGCTTTAAATTTTGTTTTAGTCATCTCAGCTGTTGTCATGGTTATCCAGTGTTATGGATTTAATGTATTCAATTATTCCATAAAATCATTCCAGCCTGATTTTCACCTAACATTACTTCAGTTTCATTTCTTCTTGTCAACATGCCTATCATCGCGTACTTCATCAGAATGACTTATCAGTGTTTCTTGACTCAGATGAGCATTTTAATAACCTACATTAATAGCCATGTTTGGTTTGTCGTGTAGCTCAGCAAGAAGCACCGCGGGGGTCGGCTAGTCGAGGTGGACTGGCTCGACAGGCTGACGTTCCGTGAGATCGAGCTGGTCAATGAGCGTGAGAAACGCCACTCTAACTTCCTCTACCTGATGGTGGAGTTCCCGCTGGTTCACTTGGATGGCGTGGAGTACACTGTCTGCTACTTCGACAAGGTCGGTCGTACCAGCAAGCTGTCTGATGACTGTGGCTTGTACAAACTCACAAGAAAGCTAAACGAAAGACAAACTGGGGACTGTAATTGTGAAAAATGAAGCCAGCTACTTGTATGAAGTTTCAGCGCTGAAATAATTTAGTTGAAATTCTGATAGATCACACCATCTGGTACGTATACCTCTTATGTAAGCTGCCACGATTGGATTGTTGGTTCAACCTGTCTGGTATTTTTGTGTTCCAGAACGGAGACGAGGTGTACCACTCTGTGATGATACCAGAATTACTGACTGTACCTGATCCAGAGATACAAAAAGTAAGAGAATTCAGATGTCTTTGTATTTAAAAATAACCTTTCCGAGCCCTAAGCTTCACGTACTACAGACAGATATTTGCTATGATTATGTTGCCAGGAAAACCTCGTTGAGAGTAAACACCACAAGTTGGCCCGCAGTCTACGCAGTGGTCCCACCGACAAGGATCTAAAACCCAATGCTGTCACCCGAGACCAGCTCAACGTAAGTTCATCATGTTTTAATATAATGGGTTCCCTGTCTGTTACTCATCTTATGGAGTGAGCCCACTTGGTATTGAAAGCTTCAAATCAATAGTAGTGTAGTAATACATAAAGTTTTCAGTGTGAGTGCCGCTTGACTTTTTGCTATGGAGATCGTTATAATATATGGTATTTTGTGCTCTTGACTCAGATTATTGTGAATTACCCACCAACAAAAGCTTTGACATCTGAGGAACAAGACTTGGTTTGGAAGTTTCGCTTCTACCTGTCCAACCAGAAAACTGTATGTACAACGTGATCCCTGTTCTCCAACTTGTTACTTTGCGACGTAATTAGTCTTACACTGTTGAAGACCTAAGATTATTCTGTGATGTTTTCGTTTATGACAGGCCCTGACGAAGTTCCTGAAGTCTGTAAACTGGTCGGTGAGTCAGGAAGCTAAGCAGGCTCTAGACCTGCTGAGTAAGTGGAGTCCCATGGACACTGGAGATGCCCTGGAGCTCCTGACTCCGGCCTTCCCCCACCCCCGACTCCGCAAGTATGCCGTGGCACGGCTACAGAACGCAGACGACGAGGTAAGTGGAAAACAAACGTGCTCATTCTCCTAATCATGGTGAGCATCAGGAGGCCGGCACTAGAATGTGTGAGAAATAGCCACTGTAAATGTTGTTATGAAGGAATACATCTGAACTACTGCAGAAAAGCCCCATCTATCCTGTCTATTCGTCATTTGAATTGTTCCATCTACAGTTTCTTTTGTCAGAACTAGTGAGCACGAAGTGTCAAGTAATGCTCCCTTGTGCTGTCAAAGTTTGCTGTTGACTTTACCATCATGTCGTGCTGTGCTTGTTGCCAGGAGCTGCTGCTGTACCTGCTGCAGCTAGTTCAGGCACTGACGTACGAGAACTTCTCCGAGATTCAGCAGGCGCACGACCGGGAACAGGAGCAGGCGGCCCTGATCCAGGCGAGCACGCGGGAGTCTGTGTCCGGATCCAGGGATTCAGCGTCTGGATCCAAGGACTCGGCGACCAGATCCAGCGAGGCCACGGTGTCGACTGACTTGGCATCCAGCGGTGTGGAACTCGGGATAGATCAGTGCGTGACTAAATATATAAATAAGAAAAGTCGTAAGGCCATCACCTTCACTGGTTCAGTAGTAGTAGTACTTTATTTCAGATTCACAACAATCATACAATTCAATTGTTACAGGCACTCATACATTTTACCGTTAGTCAGCAGTTCACAATCGCATTCATATATTACTTAAATTTGCTATTACAAATAATTTCAAACACATCGTGTGGTGCAATGTAAAATACACAAAAATAGATTGTTGTGAATCTTGGTCAATGTTTTAGCCTGGCTGTACATCTCCCTAGAACTAGGGAGATGAAACAATGACCATGATTCACTTCTGCCCCATTAACCCTAATAAAATCAATCCCCAAACACCCGTTTCTAAGAAACCTCAAAACACTGAGAATTGCTCACGTCAATCGGCAAATCATTGGAAAAAAGTATAAATAAAAGGGGCCCCAACATCGAGTCTGACTTTCTCAAAAGTCTAACACATTCATCTGCTGTGTCAAAGTGCTCGTCATCAGCCATGTACCGATACATGTACCTGGGTTATGTTGCCATGGTTACAGGTCTGAGGAGTGTGAGGAGGTTCTGAGGTTGGAGGAGCGGGAGCCCAGTGAAGCAGGTCTGTCCATCCTTGACCTCGTCAGACCCACGGCCGGCGGGGTTAGTATCTCTTGATAGTGATTTCGCTGGTAAATACCCGACATGTAACTTGCATGGGAAACACCCATTCTACAACTATGAAGCAAACATTTTCTGTGCCAACAATACAGATGGACCTGGCAACATTCTTGATAACACGAGCCTGCAAGAATTCAACTCTGGGCAATTACTTCTTTTGGTAGGTGTCCTGGTATCTGCTAGCACCAAACAACAGATTTTGATTAGATTGTATGTAAATGTATTTTTGATTAAAAACCCGAATGCTACTAAATATTAATTCAGGTAATTATGAATGATGGTTAATGTTTCGGAAACTTTAATAGCATTGTGGTTTTGGTACCTGTGGGTAGAGTGTGATTGGTTGTTGCTATGGTCACAGGTACCTGTGGGTGGAGTGTGATTGGTTGTTGCTATGGTTACAGGTACCTGTGGGTAGAGTGTGAGGACCAGGAGGCTGCTGCCCGGGATCCCAGAGTCATCCAGATGTACAAAACGGTTCTACAACGCTTCAGTTTAGCTCTCAGCAATGTGAGTCACAAATCACAAATAATGCTTTGCTTTAGACACACCTGGAGCTGTTATTTGGGTGTATTTCTGTATCAGAAGACGTGTGATCTTTGTATTGACAGGGAGGTGCTGTGTGTCATCGTCAGCGTTCCATGATCGCTCGGCAGCAGACGCTGATCGATAGATTTGTGCAGCTAGTCAAAGTTGTGGCTCGGGAGAGCGGCAATCGCAAGAAAAAAGTAACTTTCAGCTCTCCTTTCAGCAGCTTTTAAATTTTGTTGCCAAGTGAAATTCAACAGACACATTTGAAACATTCATACACCAGTATTTGCAGATATTGCAGATACATCTAACCACAGTATACCAGTACAGTTTACGCATAATAATGTACCTGCAAGATGACCGAGTCATAAAATAATTTTGTCGCTGCAAATCTGCTGACTTACCATAGATTGAGAAGCTGCAGGCTTTGCTAGATGACCCAGATGCTCTGCGATACAACTTCGCCAACTTTGAGCCCGTTCCACTGCCACTAAATCCAGAGGTCAAAGTTCGCGGGATCGTATCCCAGGAGGCAACACTGTTCAAGGTGAGTAGCAACGTCTTCGGGCTACATAGAGTATTTTTTTGCAGAAAATACAAAGAAAAACACAGTATAAAGTTTATGTAAATGACAAGTATCATAAGAATGGGATGCTTGTATTGCGGACATGTTGAAATAGTCCATTACCTTATGACTTTGTAAGGGATTGTGATGACAGAAATAAAATTGTTCAACATAGTACCGATACAGAAGTGATGTGATAGAACTTCGCCTGTTGAATGTTTTATAGAGTGCGTTGATGCCTTGTCGGGTGGTTTTCAAGACAAGCGATCCGCATGTTTTCTACCCGACGCTGTTTAAACATGGAGACGATTTGCGTCAGGACCAACTTGTGCTGCAGATAATCACGCTTATGGACAAGGTACCAAGTACACTCAGCTCTCTTTGAAATTAACATAATGTGAGTCGGTATATGGTAAATTAGAATCCTGAATATTTATTGATCCAAAGGGGAAGTGGAGATATATCTAAATTCTTTTTCAGTTGCTGCGAAAAGAGAATCTGGACCTGAAACTGACACCTTACAATGTGCTGGCAACAAGTAGCAAACATGGTGAGTCAAATAGCGACTCTGCTGAATTCAATCCATTAACTTATGACATGACCAATGAAATCTTCTTCAACTTTTTCTGCCAATCTACACCCTTGAAAAAAGTCTGGAATCACCCGACAGATTTAGGAAATAGTCCAATATTTCAGAACATATTGCTTGTAACACACTAAGCATGTCTCTGACATGGAGTGATTAATGTTGGATACACAGATTGAATGTCTCTGCCCAACATATCCCATACATTGTACGTGCTCTATATTGTTCATATCCTGTGATTTGGCTGGCTACTCATATGCAAAAAAAGTCTCTCTGTTTTCCCATAAGTTGAGAATGACAAAATGTAGTAACTAAAAGTTTGTTATAGTAATGGTTGACTCAGCATATAATATTTCCAAGGAGTGATTCCAGACTTTTGTCAAAGAGTATATTTTGTATGACTGTTTGTAGAAATTTGTCTAGTGATCTCAGTATGCCTTGCAAAGTGTGATTTTTAGTAGGCAGTATTGTATTTATATGGTCATGTGATACACATTCTGATGAGTCTCTAAGGCACAGTGTGTACATTAAGAAAAGGTTATGGTGTTGGTTTGTGGCAGGTTTTGTTCAGTTTGTGGAGTCTGTGGCTGTTGCCGAAATCGTATCCAGTGAAGGATCACTGATCAACCACTTCCGCAAGATAGCTCCAAGTGAGAACGCTCCCCTCGGCATCGCTCCGGAAGTACACGATACCTACATCAAGAGCTGTGGTAAGACTAGACATTAGTAGACAAGGTTCCTAGATGTCGATCTGCACACAAAGTATGACTGGTATGTGGAAGAAATTCATGTCTGTTCCAGCGGGCTACTGTGTGATCACTTATCTGCTTGGGGTCGGAGACAGACATTTAGATAATCTGCTCATCACCAAATCCGGTAGGTGCATTCGTGATGCTTATGGTCAACCACAAGTCAAACTTTGATCGCTAGAACTCCGGCATCAAGTCCCGCATATGTATTTAGCAATGGTTATTTCCATACTCACAGGTAAGATTTTCCACGTGGATTTTGGATTCATCCTTGGCCGTGACCCGAAGCCTCTGCCGGTGCCAATGAAACTCAGCAAAGAAATGGTTGATTTGATGGGAGGCAGCAACAGCGATGGGTTCTTGGACTTCAAGAAACTCTGCTACACTGCATTTCTCCATCTCCGCAGGTCTGCTACAGTCCGGTCAACAGTCAGCCCCTCTTGCTTCACAGTTACGGAAACCGATGTTGATATCTATTTTTCTCGCACAGGTCGGCTAGCCTGATTCTGAACCTGTTTTCGTTGATGGTGGATGCCAACATTCCAGACATTGCTCTTGAACCAGACAAGGCTGTCAAGAAGGTACGTGTTCACTGACGTAACATTATCAATACTCCACACTGCATTAATGATGTTGTGTATAGATGTGTTTAATGTTGTGTATAGTTCGACTTTATCGGCCATTTATCGCCCAGGTACAAGACAAGTTCCGACTAGATCTCTCCGACGAGGAAGCTGTCCAGTACATGCAGAATCTGATAGACGTCAGCGTGTCAGCGACGATGGCCGCTCTCATGGAGCAGATGCACAAGATTGCTCAGGTATGTCGGCAGGGCATCATTCGACAGTGTTTTCAAATACACGTATTGTAGATTGGCTTCTGTGTGTTCAATTGGATATTTGTGTTAAAAACCACCTGCCACAAGATACCTCTGAGATTTAAAAAAATCTGGGAGGTGTCATAATGTTATAAAGTGACCTCTGCTTATATATTTCTACCTCTGACTACATTTCTTCTTCAATACACAATTGACATCTCATTCTGAGTTTGTTTCAGCGTCAATCGTCAAATCCACCATGATATAAATACATGTACATGTTTGGCCTTCACTGAGTTCTACTGTAAAGCCACAAATTATTCGCGACCTTTTCTTTTCGCGAATTTCTCGAATATAAAAAATCCCAATTAAATGGATGTGAAACATTTCTGATGACAACCCACATTGTTGTGAAGAAATTGTTCAAGACGGCCAAACCGCGAAATTAAATGGCCGTAAATGGCCGCAAATATGGCCTGATTGAAAAACGCGAAAATTTGTGGCAGCGAACTTGAATGGCTGTACAGTATATCTGCTATAGAGACATGTTGAATGTTCTGTACACACCACACATTGAGTAATTTGTGCAAAATATTTTATTTTCAGTACTGGCGCAAGTAACAAAAGATCATTCACTGTGGATACCAAACACGGCAGTGGCTCTAGATCGACAAGCGGAGAGTATACCGTAACTCATCCTTGTCTGGTGGACGTCAAGCAATGGGGGGGTCGCTCTGTGTGATGGCTGTGACTGGGTGCGACAAACCCCGAACGTTTGAGTTATCTGCTCTGGTTTCGCTCCGTCTGCAATCTTGACATGACTTCATCAGTTGTCAGACCAGAATCCCTGACCAGTAACACCTTGTTACGGGACTTGCTACCCTACAATACACAAAATACATGATATATACTTGTTTGTTGTGCAAAATGTATATTTGTACATGTATGGTATGTGTTTATTGTAAGTGTACTGAAGATATACATTGAACATGTAAACGTAATAAAGTGCATCTGTTATTCACTTCACAGATTCAATTCAGACCAGTCAATAATACCACATACAAAAAAACATTTATCATAAGGTATATATCTAGTCCTCACATCTGTCTCTGTACTCACATGGTCGAGCAACACTGCTGACTTTTTCACGCCGAGCACACCCGCTAGATAACGACACAGCTGACTGTTAGCTTCCCCGTCCCTTGGGGGAGCTGAGATCTGTACACTGATCCCCTCCACGCTGATGTCTGAAACAGACCTAGTTTTGTGTGACTTCAGCAATATATGACCAGTATGACCGATATATATCATATCATATATGACCAGTGTGCTAATGAAAAATCACTTTAGAATCTAAATAAGGACGGAAGCTCCAAAGTTTCTAACTTGTACATGTACCAGTAACTGCGTCTTGTTTGGCGCCAGGTTTGGCGATTATGGAGAGAACGATATTTCCATCAATGCGGCCAGTCACTGGACCAGTCGCCTCCAACCTACCGCCAGTCTGCCGACAGATCACATCCAACTCTTCTCACTTTACAGTTTATCACAGGTGAAGAACGAAGATATAATCATATTTTGAATAGAATTTGTTTACAGTTGGTGCTGGAATGAATTAGGTCCCTAAATATGTACGATATTATAGCACTGTTTCATGACTTTGATGAGAAAACACTTGTCGGAACTAACAAAAATTATGCTTGCTACCACAGAAAATTAGACCCAAGGCCAAGAAAGGTTACTGTTATGTACAATGGTCCCCCTCAGATAAGACCTACCCTTCTGCCACAAAATTAAGGTCTTATCTAAGAGGATGTCTTATTAGAGGGGTTCGTTTGCATGTTAAAGTCATCCCAGCGCCACAAGAAAAAGTCTTTACAGAGGGGGAAGTCTTTCTTGAGGGGGGTCTTATCTGAGGGGGACCACTGTACAGTGTTAGACAGGAAAGTTTTTTAGGTTACCGGACCTATGGTCCGTAACCTATTGGCATGGCGATGCGTCGTCGTCGTCGTCCGTCAACAATTTTATCTTTAAAGTTTACGATCGAATTTTTCTGAAATTTTGCACAAAAATGCCTAAAAATATTTCGAGAGGGAGGTATTTTTTAGTTTTTTGATTTTCGCATTTTTTTCAAAATGGCAGCCGTTTTCGTCGAAAAACGGTCAATTTTGGATTTTGGCGGCCATTTTCTCAAAATCTGTTCAGTAACTTTTTTTTTTATTGATGCATAACACTCCTCATATGTACCCCTGTGACATGTATAAATTTCGTTGCGCTTGAATCGCTCGAAGTGGGCCACCTATGCTTTATAATGGGACACATTAAAGCCTAATATCTCACTTAATATTGAGATTAGAGACTAGGAATCAATTGTGGACATATAGGAAATGATATATGCTGAATATTGTCGTGACCTTGAATTTGACCTCTGACCTTGGTTTCAAGGTCCGAGCGGCCGTTTTCGTCGAAAAATGGCCAATTTTGGACTTCGACGGTCGTTTTCTCAGAATCTGTTCAGTAACTTTTTTTTCTTATTGATGAAAAACACTCCTCATATGTACCCCTGTGACATGTATAAATTTCGTTGCGCTTGAATCGCTTGAAGTGGGCCATTTTGACAAAATGGCTAATATCTCGCTTATTATCGACTTTACAGCTTAGGAATCAATTGTGAACATATAGGAAATGATATATGCTGAATATTCTCATGACCTTGAATTTGACCTTTGACCTCATTTCCAAGGTCACACGACAAAATTGCTAATATCTCGCTTATTATCGACTTTACAGCTTAGGAATCAATTGTGAACATATAGGAAATGATATATGCTGAATATTCTCATGACCTCGAATTTGACCTTTGACCTCATTTTCCAGGTCACAGGACAAAATGGCCAATATCTTGCTTATTAGCGCCTTTACAGCTTAGAAATCAATTGTGAACATATAGGAAATGATATATGCTGAATATTCTAGTGACCTTGAATTTGACTTTTGACCTCATTTTCAAGGTCAACAGGACAAAATGGCTAATATCTCGCTTATTATCGACTTTACAGCTTAGGAATCAATTGTGAACATATAGGAAATGATATATTCTGAATATTTTAATGATATTGAATTTGACCTTTGACCTAAATTTCAAGGTCAGTCATTTTATTTTCAAAGTCAGATTACAAAATGGCTTATATCTCGCTTATTATCAAATTTACAGCTTAGGGGTCCATAGTGAACATATAGGAAATGATGTATGCTGAATAGTTTGGTGATCTAGAATTTAACCTTTGATCCCATTTTCAAGGTTAGAGATATGGCGATTTCAGTGGTCACCTTGAATTTGACCTTCGACTTTCTCGGCTTAACTCTGTATATTTCTCCGGTAACCTTTCTAGCCCATTGGGCTAATTTTTTCAGTAAAGATGCTGCTTTGACCTGTCAAATTCATTGAAGATCGAATTCAAGGTCACCAAAAGAACCACCTGGTGTGACAGCCTATAAGTACATAATACAATCCTACAAGCTCTATCAATAAGTTTTTTGTCTGCATCAGCCAATTTACACCTTTCACCTCAAACGTTACCTCTACAATCATCCCTCGAGGTTATCTTAGGTCAAGTTCAAAGTCATCAAAAAAACTGTCATATTTGTCTCTCTATAAGCTTATAATGCAAGCCTAAGCTCGATCAACAGGCAATTTGTATGCAGAGTCCAGATTACACATTTAAGGTCCGATCTGACCTGATGATTTGCGACCCAAGGACGTCTGAGGTCAACTTCACCAATAGATCCACCTTTAGCCGTGAATACAAGGCACAACGATAGGTGCCACCCTCACCCACCCCCCTCCCTCTCTGACCGACGGTCGTGAGGGGGAGGGCGGGGGGGGCAGGTGAGGACCGATCGTTATGCCTTATATTCAGGGCTAATCCACCATAATTATATATGATCAACTTGTTCCCAATTTATGCAACTCAGGTCACATATGACATTCGGACTCGCCATATGAGGTCGAATTCAAGACCGCCAAAAGATCCCCCATATATACGACTTCCTATATGTTCATTATACGAAGCTAGGCATGTACACATTTCAGTTCAGATGTGACCTTCGGATTTACCACTCCAGCTTAGCCGAGGTATATTTCAAGTCTACCAAAAGACCTGCAATATACGTGTATCACTATATGTTGCCAATATAAACCTATATGTAGCTCTGTCTGCAGTTGTCTCGTATGGTAAGACCAATTTACACATTGCTGTTTGGACGTGAGATTTACAGTTCAAGGTCATGTGAGGTCAGGTTCAAGGTCACCGAGAGATGTGTCATATATGACTTTCTATATATATATGTTCATAATATAATGTCCAAGTTCTATCTACAAGCATTTTGTCTTAGCGCCCAATTTGTGCATTGTTTGGGGCATTTGGGCCTGCATTTGGGGTCTTCCGAGCTACTCAAGGCATTCCAATCTCATGTACTAGTATGAGGTAAACAGTACACAACGTCATGCGTATGTGAAATTAAAGAGACTGTTACTGAATAGATTTCGAGTAAAGTGGCCTAAAGTGGAATTTTGTTGTTTTCTTGCCATTCGGACCTACATTTTAGGCCTTTTGAACTATTCAAGGCATTCCATCTTCATACAGAACATACACAACACATATCGTCATAAATATTTGAATAGACTGAGTGAATATACTGAGTAATTACTGAATAGACTGAGTAAAGTGCCAAACATGGCACCAAGGGTGATGAAGCTTATCGGCAGAGGTCACATTCATCACCAACAGATCCACTATCAATATGATTATAAATTGTGTCCATAATACAACCATACTATGTGTGGCGATTTTGCACGCGGCAGGTGATTGTAAACATACATGCCATTTATGTGGCCTTTTCGTTCTTGGCCTTGTTTTGACACGCTCCGTTCGAGCGTGCGTTGCCACGGCAACGCATTGTAATTTACGCTCCATTAAACTATAACAATGGTTTGATTATACCTCGCGTGGGTCCTACAGCTTGTGGTGTATTATATATACACTGGAAGCTACTCGATCGAGGAGATTGTCCGAGAGAGAGTGACTAGGACACACGCAAGGCTCACCATGAGCTTTGTGTTCCCTGGTCGCGAGTAGTGGGCTCTTAGAGCCCTGGGGACGATTTCCATGGGGAGGCCCGGGCTGGGAGAGACAAGTTGCTGACTCGGGGGCGCAAGCCCTGTGGATCGCCAGTTCTCTCCCTTCCCAGGACGTTTGGCATAGGCTCTGGCCAGCATGTCGGATTGTACGGGGTTCCGTCCCCGAGGCAGACCGCGGCTCGCCAGGCCCCTCCAGTTAACACCGTGGTTTCTGAACGGTGTCCGTAGGCCTGGGAGTGTCGGGTGGGCTGTTACCTGGTTACCGTTAATGATAGAGTGGTTACCGTGTCCGCAGTGACCTCCGGTGAGCGGCGCCGCCGCAAGGATCCGGAATAGCGGATGCGCGTCCGCACGGACTCGCGGTGAGAGGACTATCCTCGAGGATCCCGAAGAGCGGACGATAGTCAATAACTTTACATATGTATTTGTGATAATTCCTCTGCATAGGTCAATTCATATATATTGTAATTTAATTAGGTAAAATTTGATCTTGGGATTCACCACTCCCATTTGATGTCAAGTTCAAGGTCATGAAAAGAGTCACCATACATACAGATTATTTCCATATATGGCCGTAATACATAACAACCATAAGATCTATCTTTAATCATTTTATCTGGAGAAACCAATGTACAGAGTTCATATCGAATGTGACCTTGAGATTTACCAATCAATGTCATCTGAGGTCCAGTTCATGGTCACGAAAAGATCCAGCATATATAACTTTATATACAAACCTAAGCATGCAGTAGGCCCGATTATTATTTTAAAAATTCATGACACGAAAAAAAAAGAATATCATAGATCCGGACCGATGGTCGAAAAGATTGAGAAAATACTTTTGGGCCAATAGACGTACCAGACATAGGTGCTCATAGTGCTACACGCAATTTAATCCCTCCAATTTCGCAAAACCAGCTAACTACCGGATCTTTGGTCTTGTAAACTGACACACTAGGCCTATAGGGTACGGTAACAATACGGTAACCCATTTAGCAAATCAACGACACTTAGGCACTTTAAAGGGAAACCTTTGTGAAACATCACCTCTTATATTTTTTATGCCAGATTTCTGGACGAGTGTATATAATCATCTGGAAGAATACACTGCTGGGAAATAATGACCCGGTTTTCAAGGCAATATCTTGTTGCCGTTCTTCTCAGGTGCTAGGGAAGCAAAGGGGTTTTGCATGGCCATCAGCACCCATAATTTAGGGTATTTTTATCCCGAGTCCATTCGAGGCAGAATAGCAAAAAATCCCATGTGTCGTCAAATATATTCATGCTTATCACGCGATGTCGAACACATCAATTGATAAAGCTAGCATAGTGGTTAGTCTGGGATTTTTTTAGAAAGATGTTAATGGACCCAAAAAAAATGAGACCATTTAACATTGAGTTGAATGGCTATCTGCATCTGTTTCGATTTCGGTGTAAATGAAGTAGCAGCATTCATCGGTACACTTTGCCCTACCTTAAACTTAGCAGTCATTTTCTTTGATTTGGCCATTATTCCGTTAGTATGGGGAATATTCATTCTATATATAAAGTTGGTGGAAAACGAAGCGCAAGACCGGCGACATAATGTAAACATCGCCAGTGTTCGCATATTCCATTTCCACAGGGAGGAACCGTTTGTCTGATTCTATGTGCATTAGTCTGATTCTATGGGTAAAAAGTCTGATTCTATGAGTAAATGGTTCCTCCCTGTGATTTCTATCGGACCATTTCGGCGAGCACGAACTTCATCCTCCAAAACTAGTCAATTAGACCCTTTATTATATATGCCTACGAAAATGCTACAATGGATTACACAGAGAGCAATCGGTCCGATATTTTACGGTATTGACCTCCTTCATATTGACCTGCGAAAATGGGTGTAAGTTAATAATTAAGTTAATCGACTGGATACAGTGTTTGAGGCCCTCGAGCTGTCGTGTCAGGGCCGCGGACGCACTCACAAGTTCGTGCGTGCTGCTGCCCAGACACGACCTCGGCCCGGGCATCAAAACCTGTACTAGTCAATTACCTATAAATATAGCCTAAGGTCAATTGGGCCATGCACATCAATTTGGAGTTCAACACAATTTGGGTAGTTAGAGCTAACGTCAAAAGACCTGGTCGGTTGCTATGCGCGACGCAGGTCAATATTATAACAAAAGGGGCCGGCACATCGAGTCCACTGATTGTAATGAATTAATAACATTTTGGGGATTTTACTACAGAAATGCACGAATTCTGTAGTTTTCGTCGGAAACTCTCTTTTTCACATTGACTTCATAAACTGAGAGACACATTCATGAAAACACCACTTTGAGTGACGTCACTGACACCTCTACTAGGCCTACAACACTGTCAATTCCACGCCAGGACCAAAGGGCGAGTTGACTGGCGAAGGGCGAGTTGAAGGGCGAGTTGAAGGGCGAGGTGACGGGCGAAGGGCGAGGGCTATAAAAGCCGGTGACGGCGCTCGAAGTGTGAGTTTGGGCACTTGACGTCGTGGACTTCACATCGACCTTTGGCCAGGGCCTGACCAAGGGTTCACGTCCAACAGAACCTAGACTCCTTCCAGCGTGTGTAACGAAATTTGGGGAAAATATTTCATCTTATTTTGGGGTCTGCTGCTCTTTTAAGCAGCTGGCGAACATAACGGTGGGCAGACTTGCCTACTCGTGTCTTGCTTAGCGGGCGAGTCACTTGGTCAGCGGGCGACCACACGCCCGCCACCTCGTCAGGAGACCAGAGGGCGACCTAAGGGTGGTTAACAGCGTCTGCGGGCGAGTCACTTGCACAGTGGGTGATCCCACGCCCAAAACAGTACCAGTGGACCAGCGGGCGGCCTAAGGGTTGCTCACCGCGTCTGCGGGCGACCACACGCCCGCCACCTCGTCAGGAGACCAGAGGGCGACCTAAGGGTGGCTAACAGCGTCTGCGGGCGAGTCACTTGCACAGCGGGTGATCCCACCCCCTAAACAGCACCAGGAGACCAGCGGGCGACCTAAGGGTTGCTTACAGCATCTGCGGGCGAGTCACTTGCTCAGCGGGCGACCACACGCCCGCCACATCGTCAGGAGACCTGAGGGCGACCCCAGCATTGCCCACAACGCTTGCGGGCGAGTAGCTTACATAACGGGCGACCCCTACCTGCCCCTACACTGAATCAGCAGGCATCAACTACAGGGAGCATTTTCACGAAAGGCGGCGCTCCAGGTGCTTCGGAGTGCCGTCTGGTGGACAAAATGCTACAGGGAGTGATCGCTCTCACAGCGGGGGAAGATCCTGAGACTCTTTTTATGAATCACTGATTGTATTAAACTGTTCTTGTACTTTGTAGCACGCTTGATGAATTAAATATAAACTAGTTTTGACTGAATTTGATTGTTCGGGTCCAGTTTGTTCCACCAGGGTAAATCTGCTGGAAAACAAAGGAGAAGGTCAATCGGCTTGCATGACTCGGGGCCTAGGCATTATCCTGGGTCTAGGGTCTTAAGGCTCGGGGACCAAAGTAGGTGTTCGGCAATAACTACTCTGCCACCTCTTGAAGTGAACTTGGCGATTTGCTTAGATCAAACCGTTTCACGGACTTTTAGAACACAACAAGGGGTCCATAAAATAGAGGAGAATACGATCACATAAACTCTAAATCTTCAAGAGTGTGGTTCCCGAATTCGGGATCTGTAGCAACACACGAGATAAGAGAAACCACCTAAAACACGCCTCTATCAATCACCAACGAAAAGAATAAAACCCTCAAACGGTACCAAACACCCAACACCACTACCCTGAAACGCTACAATATGAAGCAGCTAGTCAATACCGCAATATGCCTATATCGGACCGATTGCACTGTGTAATCCATTGTAAAATTTTCGGTGGCATATATTAATATATAGTTTTGCCCTAATTTTTTTTCTCATCATTTGGAACCTGATTCGAAAACCCGCGTGCGTCACGGGTTCGGTTTCTAGAAGATTCGTACCCAAGAAGATTCGTACCCTGGAAGATTCGTACCCTGACGAGAAAATTCGTACCCGAGGCCGGGAAGATTCGTACCCATAACAGGGAAGATTCGTACCCAATAAATATATTGTTTTATATGTTTTGTTTTGTCTGTGTGATGGTTCATGATCACTCAAAGTGATATTTTTGCACTCTCCCAAATATCAGAACCGGGAATTACCGATTCGGAAGCAAATTGCAAGATGGGCCTAGCTGAATTTGAAATACATATCAGACATCCGTTTGAGGCATTTCCGATACAATCGATTTACAACCAGACAAGCTAAACGAATTTTACAAACAATGAATAAATGTTGAGTTCGGCAAATGATTGATCATTTTTTGAAGAATATATTTAGTGATTCATAATTAACATATAGGCCTTATTTAACGACGATTATTTCAGTGAAATTTGAAATAATCACGTGGATGTCCAATAATGGTATAGCTACAATGTTATTCTAGCAGTCTAGGCTGGTGTGTTTTTCTGCGAAGTGACAATGTTATTTTGAGATGTGTGTGTGAACTAATTGGTTATAACCATTCTTGGCCGGTGTTCTGTGCAACGAGGCGTGGAGTAGTAACAGCCTACTTATAATCCGCTCAGGACAAAAGGAGTAGATTTCCCGTGTCACCTAAGTAATTATACTGGGATGAAGCCACATTTAATTTCTTACCTGTGAGAACTCTTGAATTCTATAAATACGTCCAAGGTATGTGCATTGATCATAATCTAGGATATATTTTAATTTCATATTCATTTACTTAAAGTCACGTTACCTAAAATGAGAAATTTAATCAACGTTCTAAAAGAGATTACTAACGTAGAATCCATTACAGTATGCTCTCTCCTACCCAGAATGATTGACTTCAAAACAACAGAATCAACGGTAAAATTATTGAATTGGGCGTTAAGGGAATAAAGTAAGGGATGGGGGGTTACCTTCAAAACATTCAGTTAACTCACAAAAGCCTTTATGAGTGGGAAACACCCGAATCCAAGTCTTTTCCGTAAACGATACCCAGGAGGTCGAAAGGATCTACTACATTTAAATGCAGAAGGGGTAGGTAACTTAGAAACTTTTTTAAACAAGCGAATCTGTGCGGGAAAGGATGGAACGCGGGATTGACAGCGCACGAACCAGTTTTCGTCAATAAAAACTGGTAAGTGTAGATCTAAGCTACAAATGTAAATATGAGTTTCGTGTACGCTCCAATTGTAAATATGAGTTAAATGTTATAACAGGACAACAAAGTAGACGCTCTCTGGAAGTATGGTACCCCGAAGGTCTGTAGGCCTCTTAGTTTGGAACACTCACACACAACGCAAGAACCCACTGATTAGTCAGAAACAGGGTTTGTCACATGCCATATCAGTGTTAGTATATCCATCGTTTATTAGAGCTCGTATGGGTAGGAATACTCCAGCCCTAGTCAGTTGGTCAAATAGGCCTACTGTTTCCATTGGGTACGAATCTTCCAATTGAACAGGGTACGAATCTTCTCGAGAATGGGTACGAATCTTCCTTCTTGAGCGGGTACGAATCCTCTCGGGTACGAATCTTCCTGTTACCACGGGTTCTCGTGCGTGTTCGTGTTCGCCGAACGTTTTTCCTGGAAGGTGAAGGTCACGCCGAATTGCTCCTAATATCGCCCATTGCCAACTTGACAGTCAGTCGGCGGTATTCGATTGTTTATTGTGACAAAGATGGCTCTGACTTTATATTCTCTGTTGGAAGCTGCGTTGCTGTGTGTCAACGCTATATGTATTTTGCACGATGAAAGATTCCTCGCTAAAAGTATGAACTAGACCAGGCCCTCAACCTAGAATGCACCTGTCCACTGTAACACTCAGTAGTCAGTTACACTGTCTGCAGATAATAGACCGACTATGCATTTTGCATTCTTTCGAGTGCGATCATGATTTTTCTCAGCACAACTCACCAATCCAGGCAGAGCCTTCAGGCGAGTCCTGGAAACAGTGACGAGTGCTGAGAAAAATCATGATCGCACTCGAAAGAATGCAAAATGCATTTTCTACGAAATACACCTACTGTACACGTACAAGCAATGGTCATGAAATGTACTGTTTTCAAAACACTTGTGCTGGGAATGATTTTACCCGAAACTGGTTTCCCAAAACAATAGGCCTAAAAAGGCCTCACAAGATATACTATACTGGTGTCATCACTGTAAAATCACAGCAGAGTGCGAGAAAATATCGTCTTCAGTGAGGGCCCTCAGAGAAGACGATATTGTTTGTCTATGTAGATAAAAGATTAGTTAGGCAGTCAGTCTCACTCACACTTGTGATGTCCCATTCCCTGCAAAGATCTAGCTTGATTCCCGCTTACAGCTTGGTACTGGTCTATGCAAAAAAACGGCTACCGAAGGGCTTGGACCAATACCTCATGAAATACACTTTATACAGTGTGTGTGTGCCAATAAATGTGTTGGAGCCATAAACTACCTTCATATTCATTCAATGGAATCATTTTGATGGTCTACAGGTGTATATATTTGTTATGTTTTGAGTTTACATAGTCAAATCTGCTTGAGAGCAGTTTGCTGACCCAATTAAAGGTTGCGCAGAAATCTGTCACATTTCGATATTAAACTGGAGAATACATCAACTGTATCCAATGTAGACTACTCAAAATGTTTCTTTAGAACAGCTATGAGGGTCCTCCATGGCTCTGACACATTTATTGGCACATACACACTGAATTTCATGAGGTATTGGCCCAACACGAAAATCCCAGGGTTTCAGGCCGTTCTGTGACCGTTTTTTTGCATGGACTAGTACCAAGCTGTAGGCAGGAACCAAGCAAGCAAAGATCACACCTTAACTCTTCACTGAGTTACTGAGATTATAGGATTGTGAACTACTGAACATGTACAGGTACAATCAATAGGGACTCATGTTGGTTGTTCTGTTACAGTTGGCTGGAGCAGTGACCAGAAAGGCTTCGGGGAGGAGCCCGGAATCAAAACACAACTAATCAACTTGATACGATCTGTCAGAACTGTCATGAGAAGTAGGTCTCCTCAATTCACTATATAATGAATTAAATCAGTACTTCTTCATGTTGAAAGTATACACCAATCCTATCGCTACTAAATTTGTACATTTCAGTTCCCCTGATTGGTGTGAATGGAATTGTGATACTATTGAAGTTGGCACTTGGATAGTGATGAACCAAGAACAATCCCCCTTCAAGCGCAACACCTGTATAATACCACACATCATCCCAAGCTGACAAAACCAATTCCTAAGATAAACTGAATGGATTCTCACAACATTGGAATTACAATAAGAATACATTGTAACCTATGATTTTCAACATGTGCTGGGCATGCGCTGGATTCATCGAACCCCTTTCACTCTATTGCCGAAGGTGCAATATTGTCCTGTTTTATTCAATCGATGAGGGTTGATGAATGCACAAGGGGTCGATATAATAGTTACGTACATAGTTTAAATGAAGTTTCTTTGAATGACTTTTGATTTGTACAACTTATGGCAAGTAAGTTGTTAATGTCAGCGATGTGTAGATGTATATTGTACAAGTGCATAGCAAATATTTTCATGCATGGAATGGATATTGTGTATACATCTGTATCTACAAGTGTGTCAGCAGTGTGAATGTCATCATCATTTATGTACATAGAACAATGTAAGATTAATATATGATAAATATTAAGAAAACCCAAAACAACACAGAAATAATAAATATATGAAAGTGAACAAATCTGGGTTCTGTTTTTCTGCAACCAAAAATATTAATCGGACCCTGATGTCAAGTTACTGTATTCATTGCTATAAATGTGTACATAAGTTTAATAACGCTTGGCTTAGCTTACTGGCCAATTTGTGCCCATAAGCTATTGTCATGGTTTGTCATTCAGACCGTTCGTCCGGGTCTGAAATATTTTTTGTACATGATGAAGTTTATTTTATACATCACCAATCTAAACTACTACATGCTCCTTTTCGATTGTTCTGGATAGAAATTTGCGTACTGAAAGCAAGGCGCGATCGTCTGCCTGCATGACTCGAGCGCTCCTTTTGCCGCCAAAACCGCTGTGCATATGCGCGCGCAGCTGCGCAGAAGCTTCACTTTTCTGTTCACCGCCGTTTTTGTTTGGCAGCTTTGGATTTTGGTTCCCGGTGAATTCGTAGAATTTAGTCTGCAAACTAGCTTTTTGCGATATATTCTTACGGAATTTCACCTGCCACGTTCATAGACATCGTTTTGTGTATATTTGGATAAGTATTGGTCGATAGTTTGTTAATTGCTAGATCGTCAGCGATTTGTATAGCCAGTTCACCCTATTATCGTCCATCCGTCGTACTTGATAGTGTACTTGTTGTTTACATCTATCATTAGCTCTACGTTAATTTTCTACTGTATATTTATTGTCATATACTGTAGTTTATATATTCGTAGTCCTCTTAGGATTCTTTTTCAGCGCAGTCTCAGGTTTGCTTATTTTGCCCGCCCTGTTACTGTGTGTGGTTAGTTCCCTTTGGTGATCATGACTTCACAATCCTCCCTTGGTACCGGTGCCATGGACGAAGGTCCATGCCCGAAGTGTCTGGTCAATACTCTCCGAGGAGGGGAGAAACACAGTTTGTGTTTCGACTGTTTGGACCATGGCCCGGTATCTATGGAGGATTTGAGGTGTGATCTGTGCCGTTTCTGGCGTCCCTCTTCCTTCGTGCCTCAATGGCTCGTCAGGATGCTTTGAGGCTTGCGGAAGCTACGGCTCCGCAAGTCCGCCAGTCGCCCATGGAGGTGGAGACTCCGCCTGTGACGGCTCAGATTGCGTCCGGTGTTAGCCAGCCCCTGGGGCTAACACAGGACATGGTCAACGCAGCTGTGCAGTCCTTTTTTGCACAGTCGCTGTCGTCCCTTCAGGGTCCCCTCCTGCCGGGTCTCTCTTCCCTGCTTGGACAGGGAGTCCCGGCCGGTTCTTCGACTGCCCCTTCCTCGCAGGGAGAGCTTGCTCCCCCTGCTGGCAAGAAGTCGAAACCTTCTAAGAAGAAGGTTTCAGTTCTTGCCAAGACGAAAGCAGTCAAGGAACCGCACTTCACCTTCGTCGTCCCTCAGTCGGGGCCGATGGAGGTGGAGAGGTCCGTTACCTCTTCCCCTGGGCCTTCCAAGAAGAGGAAGCGTGCTTCCTCTAAGCGCCGTGGTGCTGAGACCACATCGATTTTCGATGTGGCTCAGGCTTCGTCCGACCTCTCGGTGGGCAACGATCAGGCTTCGGGCTTCGATCGGCGGAGCATCTTGGATGGCTCTTTCGGGTCCTCGGTCTCGAGGTTCGAGGGGGAAGAGTTCCCTATGTTTGGGGGTGAGGCTCTCGATCGTTTGTGCGATCGGGAGTCTTCACTTGGCGGTCGTGCTCCTGGTCCTCGATCAGGGCACGATTGGGCGGGTGGTGCTGAGGTCGTTCCTCAGGACCACTCAAGTCCTGTGTACGCTGATGTAAGTCGCCGGACGGGCGCGATCGCTGAGCAGGCATTCCCTCGCCCGTCCTTTGATGTACCCTTGGGGTCATCAAGGTCTTCGATCGGACCTGTGAGGTCCAACGATCGGGGGGGTCGAGTGGAAGCTGATCAGGAGTCGTCCTCCTCGGAGGATGAGACTTCCGATCAGGCCGGGGGTTCTAACTTCCGGTGGGCTTTGGAGTCGGTGGCAAGGCGTATGGACTTGCCGATCGATGCTCCAGGGCCCTCACGGGGAACCGGTAGGTTCGCGTTGGCGCCAGTTCGTCGGCCGATCCGGCTCCCTGTGGCTCCCGCGTTGGTCAAGTCTTTCGACAAGATCAACAAGGGAGTTACGGCTAAGAAGGATGTGGCTCGTGCGGAGTCGACATTCCCGACTAGCCGTGTTGGCCTGAGTCGATCGACACCTATCGGACTATAGAGTCCGAGGGTGGACATCAGACTTCCGTCCCGGTCGAAGACCCTAACCTTCACCTGCTTTCCCAGAAGCAGGGTACGGTCTGGTCAGCTTATGTGAAAAAGGCTCGCCTTCCTCACTGGCAGACGCTGTCTCATCAATTGATGGGGCAGCTCTCGTTGACAGATCACCTGACCACTTTGGTTCAGGAGTTTGTGGACGAGGCGGATCTGGAGGAGGGGAGTCGCGCCAACATTCATGCGGCACTCGGCGTCTTGGCCGGAGTGGTTCATGCTGCTGAGCGTGACAGTGCGCACCTGGGCACACAATTGGATCTCACCATGCGTGATGCAGATCTCCGTTTGCTTGACGTGTCCACTACGGACGTCGCTGAGCTACGTGAGAGGCCGCTTTTCTCGGGCTATACCTACGGCAACCTCTCGATCGGATATTTCCGTCATGCGGGAACATCTCCGGGATGAGGCTATGGCCAAGGCTTTGCTTGGGAAGTCGGCGGGATCTGGGACAGGCAAGAAGACCAAGGGTCAGAAGCCTGCCCAACCTCAGGCACCACATGCACCCGCTTCTGCACAGCCGCCCTTTCGGGGGGCGCAGCCTCCCCCTCCTCAGGGGGATGGCAAGCGTGGAGGCAAAGGGGGTGGACGCTTCAAGGGCAAAGGGAAATCTTCTGCTAAGAAGTGACTCGTTGCAGGAAAGCGTAGGCTCTGTGGAAGGTTCAGTTCTTTCGGAATTCGATCTTCCACAACCTGGTCCAGTCGGGGGGCGCCTGGCTCAGTTCGTTCAGAACTGGAGCGATCTGGCGTTGTCAGACAACTCAGTCGTGGCATGGGTGAAGTTCGGTCTCACCTTCAGATGGGAGGCTGGAAAACCACCGATCAGACCCAAAGCGTGGTTCTTCCCTGTGCCCGGCGATCGGGAAAAGTTTCAGCTTCTGCAGCACGAGGTGCAGCAGTTGCTAGAGAAACGTGCGATCGAGGTGGTCAAGGACGAGAGGGGATTATATTCTCTCATCTTCCTAGTGCCGAAAAAGACAGGCGGGTGGCGTCCCGTTTTCGACCTGTCAAACCTGAACAAATTCCTGGTCATACCCAGGTTCAAGATGGAGTCGGCGCTTTCCGTTCAGAAAGCTCTGTCCAAGGGGAAGTGGGCAGTCAGTATCGACGTCAAGGACACGTACTTACACGTGCCCATACACCCAGCCGATCGGCGATACCTCAAGTTCACTTTCGAGGACTCAGTGTATCAGTTCAGGGTACTTCCTTTTGGAGTAGCCACCGCTCCTCACGTTTTCACCCGTATCGTAAGGGCGATGGCAGCCAGGTTTCGATCGGTTGGAATTCAATTCCACCATTACATCGACGATTGGTTAATCATAGCCGACTTCCCGTCTCAGACTATAGAGCAATCCGGGTTCGTCCTCAGGTTGGCGACCAGCCTTGGCTGGATCCCCAATTGGGCGAAGTCTCATCTGTCCCCGACTCAGAGATTCAAGTATGTTGGGGTAGATTACGATCAGATCGAGGAGTAGCTCTTTCTCAGTGGAAGAGAGTTCTCAAGGCGATTGTGGCGATGGATATCGCGCTGACGCAGTCGTCATACACAGCTGGACAGTTTTTGTCCGTCGTATCGGTGGACGATCATGCTCGGGAAGCAATGCATTGGTGGCGGGACCATCGGAATCTTTTCCGAGGGATGCCACTGGCGGAGTATCTGCCCGATCGGACCTTCTTCACCGATGCGTCAGAATTGGCTTGGGGTGCTCATATGGACGAGCACGAACTCTCGGCTGTGTGGAACACGAGCGAGAGGGCATTGCACATCAATGTCCTAGAGCTGCGAGCGGTGAGACGTGCGTTAGAGATCTGGGGGCCTCAGAGTCCCCCAGGGACCAAATGGCTGGTCTTCACGGACAACAGCACAGTAGTGGCGCACGTAAACAAACAAGGTGGAACTCGGTTGAGTCAGCTTTGTTTGGAAGCCGAGTGTCTGATCAGGTTTGCCTTCAAGTCCCGTCTGTTTATCAGGGCAAGGCACCTACCGGGTCGCAGGAACGTCCTAGAAGACGCCCTGTCGAGACCGGACAAGATCATAGGCACGGAGTGGAGTTTACATCCGGGGGTGTTTCGTCGCGTTTGTCAGGCGTTCGGGACACCGAACATAGACCTGTTCGCAACCTCTCGGAATCACAAGCTCCCGGTCTACTTCTCACCTCTGCCAGAGAGTGAGGCACTGGCTGTGGACGCGATGTCCCTGTCGTGGGACGGGATGTTCTGGTATGCGTACCCGCCAACCCGGTTCCTAACGGAAGTGCTGCACAAAGTAGCCAGGTCTCAGTGCGATATTCTGTTGGTGGCGCCATGCTGGCCGATGCAGGCGTGGTTCCCGCTGCTACTGTCCCTCCTGATCGATGTACCACGGGTTCTCCCGATCGAGGACAGGTTGCTGAGGCAACCAGGGCGGGATATATTTCACGATTCTGTCCACGTCCTCAAGTTACACGTGTGGAGGCTATGGAGCGATCCTTCCAGGAGGCAGGATTTTCTCAACAGGTGTCCGTACATCTCGCGAGAAAGAATAGGAGATCCTCCTCTAAAACGTATGAAGCTAAATGGAGAGTATTCGTACGTTGGTGTAACGGAAGGCGCATTGATCCGCTCTCTGCCCCTCTGAATGCAGTGCTAGACTTTCTCTGCTATCTTTTTGATAGGCTTAATTTGAAGCCTACTACGATCGAGGGATACAGGTCCATGCTGGGCCCTGTATTCCGTGCTAGGGGGATCGATTTAACTAATAATCGTATCCTTGCTGATCTCTTGGCGTCCTTTAGGACTCAAAGGCCACGGGGAGTTCCTACTCTACCGGATTGGGACATGGCTTTTGTGCTATATTGTCTTACTAAAGCACCTTGGGAGCCTCTCAAGGAAGTTTCCTTGCAGAGGTTAACTCTTAAGACTTTCTTGTTAGTCATGCTAGCAAGTGGTCGAAGACGCTCAGATGTCGGGGCGATTGACGTATCGCGAGTGGCATTTGGCGCGGATGGGTCCGTTTCCTTATACCCAGTACGTGATTTTATGCCTAAGACACGTGCTGCGGTTGAGGGCGGGAAAGCGTTCTCCCCTATCGTAATTCCGCCACTGGGCGATTACGTAGGACGGAATGAGCCGGACGCTCTATTGTGCCCGGTAAGAGCGCTGAAAATTTACATCGATCGTACCAGATCGATCAGGAAAGATCGTAAGCGATTATTTATTTCCTATCAGCCTAATAGGGCTACGGATATCTCCACAGCTACACTATCCAGATGGGTGAAGGTTGTAGTGAGGACTGTCTATGCGTAGTCAGCTGACGATCGAGTCACTTACAAAATATCGTCCCATCAAATCCGACACATCTCGATGTCTTTGGCGGCCAGGTCGAATATTCCGTTGGAATATATCGTGAGGGCCGGAATGTGGACTAATTCTACGACATTCATCGGGTTCTATCTGTCCAATGCTGCCGAACTTCAGGACCAGTCGTCCAGATTTAGTCTGGTCGTTGCGCAGGCTATTGTTTGAACCAGCTGGACAGAAAAGTCTTGGTTTTAACGTGACGTGTATATAGCAACACTCTGTGTTTGTCTTTGAGTTCTTTATGATACGGTCTCAAGTAGAGTTCCGGTTTCCACCGATGGGTGAAGAAGAAATTCGTGCATGTCGGAGGCAAGCGATCGCACCGCTAGGTGAGTATCTTTATTATTTACTAAAGATATATCGAAAATGTAGCATTTTAGCGATTCGCTTGAAATCGAGACTATCGTCTGTTTTCATGACTCTCTAGCACAACTGCTCTACCGCCTATCCTTTGATTCTAAGGAGCATGTAGTAGTTTAGATTGGTGATGTATAAAATAAACTTCCCAAATTTTAATT
The DNA here is from genome assembly GCA_949152475.1 of Terebella lapidaria. Taxonomy (NCBI): domain Eukaryota; kingdom Metazoa; phylum Annelida; class Polychaeta; order Terebellida; family Terebellidae; genus Terebella; species Terebella lapidaria. The sequence continues at coordinate 4,209,686 of OX424562.1, read as the reverse complement.
GTAAATTTGCCGTTTATTGTTATTACTCACCTCTAAACTACTACAGTAAAGGCCCTCCCATCCATCCCCGCCAGTTTTGCGCGAGGGGCTTCCTTTTGTCGTTCTTGGACAGAAAAGTGAAGCTTCTGCGCAGCTGCGCGCGCATATGTGCGGCGGTTTTGGCGGCAAAAGGAGCGCTCGAGTAGATCGAAAAGGAGCATGTAGTAGTTTAGAGGTGAGTAATAACAATAAACGGCAAATTTACAATTAAAATTTGGGAATTATCTTACGAATCTGTCAAAACATACATGTACCTTGGTTAAATATCTAAATACACTTTTTGGGATTTTTTTGGGCCGAAAATGGTCAATATGACCTCGAAAGTTTAAATTATTAGAACAACTTTAAATGATGTGATAGCTTTATTTATATCCATACTTTGACATCTATAATAAGCAAGTCATTTGGGAAAACTTACCTGGCTTCCAAATAAGAGGGAAATAATGCCATTAAAGAATTTTAATAACAATTTCTGTCAAACTGGTCGTTCTGTGCCCCTCATTCTCGGTCTTTCATTATAGTTTCTTGATGAAACTAGACCGAGTCAGTGGCATCAGAGAATGTTTTTTTGACGAAACTGTTCCCCCGGAATTGCCATTACGTTTGTCCATGCTTTGTCAGCTGTTTATTGGAAGGACAAGCATCTTGCTTCTTGGATTTCAATTTGAGTTTTTCTTCACTTTCTTGGATCAGTCGAGCTCAACTCAAGGATTCCATCTAAATGCTTTAGTGTACTGCTACATTAAGGCCTCCTTGTCTGGTCACGGCCGGGGTAGAGCACTGGGTCAACCCGGTCAGCCCTTCCAAGGGTCCTCTGCAGCCACACAGCGAGGTGGGCAGCATGGTCAGGGAGGTTTCTCTTCCACGTGACCCTGAGTTTTACAGCATCATTTTGATAGTGCCCAAAGCTTCAGGAGGTTAGAGCCGGTGGTAGATCTTTCGTCCTCAAATCGTTACCTCCAACCCCACGTAGACACCAGAAGTCATCAGGTTGGCGATGCCTGTCAATTTGTGGGTAGTAATCATACAGTAGATTTAAAGGATGCACGCTTCCACGTGTGCGTGAGAGAGCTTCAGCTGTTGGCTTATCGCTGTGGGGTCGTCCTGTATTAATATCTGAACAATTGGTTAATCAGACATCATTGTCCGCGAACTCTCATCTAGCAAACTCAGTGAATGGTCGATTGCTATCGACTTTGGACGACCTCCGGATCTGGTATTCCGACCAAGCAGCATTGGTTGATTGCAGGGTTTTTTTACCAAGTTCCACAGCCCACTTCTCATTGCCAGTCTATGATAGACACCTCGGCTCCCACAGAGAAGATGGTGCCTCTGGGACAGCTACACATGAGCTCACTTCAGCACCAGCTGCATACTAACTGGTCTCATGCAACAGGGGACATGTCTTAGTTGGTGCCAGTGTTACAGGACGTGTTCCTGGATCTGCGTTAGTGGGGGTTTGTTCGGAGACTCGGGAAATCTGCTCTGAGGTTCACCATTCCCTCAGCATCCTCCATCCAGGCATCTTTATGGACGCCAATTTAGAGGGCTGGCGAGCGCATTGGGACTCTCGTGAGGTCTCAGCCTCTCAGGGCTTTGGTTTAATTCGCAGCAGGACGAGCACATCAATGTTCTCGAGTTTTGGCCAAGTTAAGTTCAAGGACCTTTTGGAGTTGTTAGCAGACAGTCCAGACAGTGCAGACAGTCGAACAGTTGGAGAGAGCATCCTTAATTCTTAACGTTTAAAAGTGTATATCTCCTCGCTCGAAGAAAGAGATGCATTGAGATTCATGCTCTCGGCTTTTCCTAAATGCAGTGAAAGGAGGATGGCTCCGCCATCAAACCTGAAATTATCCCTTCCTTTTTGGTTGAAACTCTGTTATCTCAGAGTTTTGACCTTAGCTCATTCGTATCTTTTTGTTATAGGGAATTAACGTGGCACGATGGTGCCCACTACCACCTCGGACCCGTGTTAGGTCCGTCTCTATACTGTGGATGTTGGAGCATCTGTACGCACAATTCACCAGACGGATGTCGGCTCCGAGGACAAGTTCCTCTTATTTGGTGATGTTAAATTTAGTTCACCCGCCGTCAGCAAGCGACTGCCGGGGGTCCCTCCTTCGCCGACGACCTTCTCTTGCCTAGGTACATTTCTATTCAATTTTATATTTTAAGAAGTTTATTGCACGACGTTTTTGCTTTCTTCCATTAATTACTTTCACGTGCAAGCTATTTTCAAGTCAAATTACTTTCACACAATATTCACTCTCAAACTTCAAGTTCTTTTAAACCTACTAAATTAGTTTAGGAAGTTCAATCTAACACTACTGCTGCGTAAGAAGGCTCTATAAGAGGTTGAAAGGGCGGAGTGCAGGTCCAAAGTAGGGAGCGGGACGAATATTGAATTAAGGCATTTCGGCAGAAATGCCTTCATGGTTTTAGCAGAATTTTTTTTTTTTTCTTCTTCTTTTTTAGGTTACCGGACCTATGGTCCGATAACCTATTGGCATGGCGTTGCGTCCGTCGTGCGTCGTCGGCGTCGTCCGTCCACATTTTCATCTTTAAAGTTTACAAGTGAATCTTTCTGAAATTTTGCACAAAAATGCCTAAAAATAATTCAAAAAGGGGGTATTTTTTAGTTTTTTGATTTTCGCGTTTTCTTCAAAATGGCGGCCATTTTCGACGAAAAACGACCGATTTCTGACTTTGGTGGCCATTTTCTGAAAAACTGTTCAGATAGTTTTGAGATTACTATTTCAAAAGATTCCCCTCATATACCTCTGTGATGTATATAAGTTTCGTTGCCCCTGAATCGCAGGTCTGCGTGTGGCGGCCATTTTCATTTTCACGACAGGTCCCAAATGGGACTTTCCCATGTTAAATTCTCCTATGCTTTATAATGGGACACATTATGCCTAATATCTCACCTAATATTGAGATTAGAGACTAGGAATCAATTGTGGACATATAGGAAATGATATATGCTGAATATTCTCGTGACCTTGAATTTGACCTCTAACCTCATTTTCAAGGTCAGAGCACAAAATGGCTTATATCTCGCTTATTATCAACCTCACAGCTTAGGGATCAATTGTGGACATATAGGAAATGATATCTGCTGAATATTCTGATGACCTTGAATTTGACCTTTGACCTAATTTTCAAGGTCACAGGACAAAATGGCTAATATCTCGCTTGTTATCGACTTTACAGCTTAGGAATCAATTATGAACATATAGGAAATGATATATGCAGAATATTGTCATGACCTTGAATTTCACCTCTGACCTCATTTTCAAGGTCAAGAGCACAAAATGGTTAATATCTCGCTTATTATCGACTTTACAGCTTAGGAATCAATTGGAAACCTATAGGAAATGTTATATTCTGAATATTGTCATGACCTTGAATTTGACCTGTGATCTGATTTTCAAGGTCAGAGCACAAAATGGCTAATATCTCGCTTATTATCGACTTTACAGCATAGGAATCAATTGTGCACATATAGGGAATGATATAGTCCAAATATTTTTATGACCTTGAATTTGAACTTTGACCTTATTTTCAATCTCTAAGCACAAAATGGCTAATATGTCGCTTATTATCGACTTTACAGCTTAGGAATCAATTGTGCACATATAGGAAATGATATAGTCCGAATATTTTGATGACCTTAAATTTGACCTTTGACCTAATTTTCAAGGTCAGAGCACAAAATGGCTAATAATTTGTTATCGTCGACTTTACAACTTGAGAATCAATTGTTGACATGTAGGAAATGATATATGCCGAATATTGTCATGACCTTGAATTTGACCTTTGACCTCAGTTTCTAGGTCACATGGCAAAATGGCTAATATGTCGCTTATTATCGACTTTACAGCTTAAGGATCAATTGTGGACATATAGGAAATGATATGTGCTGAATATTGTCGTGACCTTGAATTTGATCTTTGACCTCATTTTCAAGGTCAAGAGCACAAAATGGGAAATATCTCGCTTATTATCGACTTTACAGCTTAGGAATCAATTATGAACCTATGGGAAATGTTATATTCTTAATATTGTCATGACCTTGAATTTGACCTTTGATCTGATTTTCAAGGTCAAAGCACAAAATGGCTAATTTTTCGTTAATTGTTGACTTTACAACTTGAGAATCAATTGTTGACATGTAGGAAATGATATATGCCGAATATTTTCATGACCTTGAATTTGACCTTTGACCTCAGTTTCTAGGTCACATGACAAAATGGCGGAAATGTCGCTTATTATCGACTTTACAGCATAATGATCAATTGTGGACATATAGGGAAGGATATATGCTGAACATTGTCGTGACCTTGAATTTGATCTTTGACCTTATTTTCAAGGTCAAGAGCACAAAATGGCTAATATCTCGCTTAGTATCGACTTTACAGCTTAGGAATCAATTATGAACCTATAGGAAATGTTATATTCTGAATATTGTCATGACCTTGAATTTGACCCTTTTTGATCTGATTTTCAAGGTCAGAGCACAAAATGGCTAATATCTCGCTTATTATTCAATTTACAGCTCAGTTTTCAATTGTAAGCTTATAGGAAATCATATACTGGTATGCGGAATACTCTCTTGACTTTGACCAGTTTTGACCAGTGACCTTATTTTCAAGGCCACGGAACAAAATAGCTATTATATATTGTCCGGTAACCTATCGTAGCCCTTGGGCTAATTTTTTTCTTCTTCCGCCGTTTGGTTTCCGGACGATAACTTTAGATTGCCTTGATGGATCCTTGTCAAATTTTCACCACTAGTCAGAAATGATATGTGGAAGAACCCTATTCTTTTTGAGCCGGCTCCGAGGTCCGTGAGGATGAAATCAAGGTTTTTGGTTTCCGGACGATAACTCGGAAAATATTCAGGCAATAGATGCAGAACTCTGCATGGGGGTTCATATACCACCAGGGAAGAACCCTGTTCATTTTGGGATCAATCCGTCTTGGGATCAATCTTTGACCTAGAGGTCAAAATAATTTTTTGCTGATTCATCCTTGAGGCTTCCTGCATATCTCAGAAACGGTGCATCGTAGAGTGAAACGGACGTTACATGTATTTTCGGACTCGTCGCCCTAGACAAACATGTCTATGGGGTTTTTTTTTTTTTATTCGACTCCGAGGTCCGTGAGGTCCGTGAGGATGAAATCAAGGCCGATTATGAGACTTGGTTTCCGGACGATAACTCGAAAAATATTCAGGCAATAGTTGCAGAACTTTGCATGGTGGTTTATATACCACCAGGGAAGAATCCTATCAATTTTGGGATTGATCCGTCAAACGACCTTTGACCTAGAGGTCGAAATAACTTTTTGCTGACTCATCCTTGAGGCTTCCTGCATATCTCGGAAACGGTACGTCGTAGAGCGAAACGGACGTTATTTTCGGACTCGTCGCCCTAGACAAACATGTCTAAGGGGTATTATGGATGAAGTTTGACCTTGACCCGAATTTTTTTTGCCGAGTCGGCTATTTCGTTTTCGTCGATATCTCGGAAACGGTGCGTCATAGAGCAAAATGGACGTTATTTTCTGACTCGTCACCCTAGACAAACATGTCTGAGGGGTATTATGGATGAACTTTGACCTTCACCCGAAATTTTTTATCGGAGTCGGCATTTTTCGTTTTCGTCGATATCTCGGAAACGGTGCGTCGTAGAGCGAAACGGACGTTATTTTCGGACTCGTCGCCGTAGACAAACATGTCTTAAAGGTATTATGGATGAACTTTGACCTTGACCTGAAATTTTTTTGCCCAGTCAGCATTTTTCGTTTTCGTCGATATCTCGGGAACGGTGCATCGAAGAGCTAAACGGACGTTATTTCCGGACTCGTCGCCCTAGACAAACATGTCTAAGGGGTATGATGGATGAACTTTGTCCTTGACCCGAAATTTTTTTGCCGAGTCGGCATTTTTAGGTTACCGGACCTATGGTCCGATAATCTGTTGGCATGGCGTTGCGTCCGTCGTCCGTCGTCATCCACATTTTTATCTTTTTTGTTTACGGGCGAATTTTTCTGAAATTTTGCACAAAAATACCTAACTAATACCTATTTTTTTTATTTTTGCATTTTTTCCAAAATGGCGGCCGTTTTCAACGAAAAATGCCTGATTTTGGACTTTGGCGGCCATTTTCTCAAAATCTGTTCAGTGACTTTTTTTCTTTTTGATACATAACACTCCTTATATGTACTCCTATGATGTCTATAAATTTCGTTGCGCTCCAATCGCTCGAAGTGGGCCATTTTGGCCCAAATTGGCCCAAATGGGACTTTTCCATGTTAAATTCTCCTATGCTTTATAATGGAAAACATTATGCCTAATATCTCACTTAAAATTGAGATTAGAGACTAGGAATCAATTGTGGACATATAGGAAATGATATATGCTGAATATTCTCGTGACCTTGAATTTGACATCTGACCTCAGTTTCAAGGTCAGAGCACAAAATGGCTTATATCTCGCTTATTATTGACTCTACAGCTTAGGAATCAATTGTGGACACATAGGAAATGATATATGCTGAATATTCTGATGGCCTTGAATTTGACCTTTGACCCCATTTTCAAGGTCATAGTACAAAATGGCTTATATCTCGCTTATTATCGACTCTACAGCTTAGGAATCAATTGTGGACATATAGGAAATGATATATACTGAATATTCTGATGACCTTAAATTTGACCTTTGACCCCGTTTTCAAGGTCATAGGACAAAATGGCTAATATCTCGCTTGTTATCGACTTTACAGCTTAGGAATCAGTTATGAACATATACTGGTAGGAAATGATATGTGCAAATTATTGTCATGACCTTGAATTTTACCTTTGACCTCATTTTCAAGGTCACAGGAGAAAATGGCTAATATCTCACTTATTATTGATTTTACAGCAGAGGAATCAATTGTGGATATATAGGAAATGATATATGCTGAATATTCTCGTGATCTTGAATTTGACCTCTGACCTCATTTTCAAGGTCACAGGACAAACTTGCTCATATCTTGCTCCTCTATTGTCTGTATGGCTTGGGAATCAATTGTGGACATAAAGAAAATGATATACAATGTACACTGAATATTTTGATGACCTTGAATTTGAACTTTGCTTTCATTTTCAAGGCCACAGCACAAAATTGCTGATATCTCTCTGATTATTGAATTTACAGCTTAGCAATCAACTGTGGACATGATATATGCTTAATATTATATATGCTGAATATTATCTTGACCAGTGGCCTGGCTAACATCTAAAATATTAAACATTGTCCGGTAACCTATCTTTGGCCCTCGGCCTAATTTTTTTGTTTCGACGATAACTCGGAAACGGTGCGTCGTAGAGTGAAACGGAAGTTATTTTCAGACTCGTCCTCTTCGACAAACATATCTAAAGGGTATTATGAATGAACTTTGGCTTCGACCCGAAATATTTTTGCCGAGTCGGCATTTTTCGTTTTCGTCGATATCTCGGAAACGGTGCGTCGTAGAGCGAAACAGACGTTATTTTCGGACTTCTCGCCCTAGACAAACATGTCTTAAAGGTATTATGGATGAACTTTGACCTTGACCCGAATTTTTTTTCACTGAGTCGACATTTTTAATTTTCGTCAATATCTAGCAAACGGTGTGTCATAGAGCCCGTGGCAAACATTTTTCAAATATTACGAATTAGTCGTAACACCGAAATGCCTCCGAGGCATCAGTTTTTATCTTTCAAGACAGCGTCCCTGCATGGATGTTCATACAGTAGGTCTGGTTTCGGCAGAAATTCTTGGCGGAAGCCGCCACGAGAACCATTTGAACTTTAGCAACATGAAGTTGGCCTACTTCGACTTCCAAGTGCGGGGTCAATCCAAGCCCGGACAGCCCTACCAGCTGGATTTAGGAAAGAAAGCCTTCTCGGATCTGAACAAATTACAATAGAGCAGCAACAGGTTGGTGCTCGAGACGACTTCATGGGTGTCGTTAGTACTTGTGTCTCCGTCTGCGGGAGAGAAATACAATTAATGCTCATGATCAGAGAAGAACTTACACACCATGCCATTCCTTGCTTAGAATGAACCGAGACGCGTTTCTGCTTTACTCACCAAGTGATGTTAGTACGCGTTACTCGATCACCAGCGCCACGAAAACTTGGAATTTATAACCCCAAAAGGTATACGGCTACAATATATGTAGATTGATAAAGGGCGAGACGCTGGCCATAGGGCTGGAAACTAATTCACGTGTCGCCATAATGTGATTCTTGGTGACAATCAAACATTACATACCTTTTGTTGAATATGTCTAGCAATCTAAGGCACACAAAGATATAGGTATGTTTGTTTGTGACCAGCTTCACACCATGACGGAATGTGAATAATTTACGGACCATTTAGATTCACAGTGCAGACACGGACTAGGGTAAAGTGCTTTACCCTAGTCCAAGATGGCGACAGGTACGTGCGGTTCGATTTTTGTTTGCACAATCGAGGCGGTTATCGGTATCAGTTCTATGTGCTCTATATACTCAGCTACTAGGTAATAGTGTATTGATAATATGCGATGCTATTTTGATGGAAATTGCACATCGTTGATTTATAAAACGACGTTCTATTTTACTGGCTGATTAGGGTGGGGTGTCATAGACGGGAATTCAGGACTAGGGTGAAGTGTTTTCACTACTAGGGTAAAGTGACTGTCAAAGGAATGCTTCTACCTTCATTTTTGTTCATAGACGAGTGGTAGATGCGGAATACACAACTTAAGAAAAACTGCAAATATCATATATATTTATATTAATCATATCTGGCACAAGTAAATTACGTTAAAATCGGAAGTGTGTGATATTTTTAATTTAGAACCACGCAATAACAAGATATATTAATGAACTGGCACGAATCCCTCTACCAGATTGGTCTATTTGTACCTCGTGTCACTCCCAAATACTATGTGCTGGACCCAAAAATAGTATATTGCATTCGTGTATCCAATCAGCATGTCTGTTCCTAAGAAAAAGTATACCGGATCCGATAGATTGGGATTCCGTATATTGGCATCCTGTCAGTTTCGTTTTCAGTTGGGTTCATCATAAACCATTCAGGAGCACACAAAATGCAAATAGATTGACTGATTGTTTCTATTGATAATATCTAGCAAATATTGGATGCTGGTCGTCCAATACAGAGTTTGCGGGATTCAAAAAATATATATTGGACGATTTTCTTAATCCCGTAAACTCTGTATTAGACTCCCCATCATCCAATATTTGCATTATGTAACCTACGTTGTTTATACGTATAGCTCCACTAATCTGAACTAGCAATTCATGACTAATGTCAACATTACAGATATTCTTTATTATTCTTCCGAGTTTTGTACCTGGATTATCAGTAGAATATAAGTGTAGATCTAAGTGTTGTGTAGTATATTCATGGAGTACTACACACAAGTCTTCATAAACAAACATATTTTGTCTATCAGGTGATGAATTGCAGTACATAAACGAGGTAGCAGGACAGGTGAGCATTATCAAAGAATAAGTCATCAATATAACGTGAATAACAGGTTAAATGAATAGATAGTAACTAAAAGTAATCGAATGAACCAATTATCACGTATTATCATAATCGTATTGAAGAAAGAGAGATATATCGGTAGTCACATAACAGGCCGGGGGTTTACCCAAAAAATAAGAAGGCTTAATATTGCATGTGAAAAAGCGAAGCGAGCGTAGCGATCGCTCGTCATACACGCTCTGGGGGTTCGGGGGGCAGCATAAGCTCACAGAACACTTCTGAGGTATACTTCAGAGTTAATTATTAACATGTGTATGTCAAATATTTGGAATCAGATACACATATTCGTAAAATTAGCCCAAGGGCTAAGAAAGGCTAAGAAAGGTTACCGGAAAATATATATTTCAGATATTAGCCTTTTGTCCCATGACCTCAAAAGTAAGGTTGTTGGTCAATTTAAGGTCACGAGAATATCCAGCATATATCATTTATCATGTTTATAGTATGTCCACAACTGATTCCTAAGCTGTGAAATCGATAATAAGCGAGATATTAGCCATTTCGTGCTCTCGACCTTGAAAGTGAGTCAGAGGTCAAATTCAAGGTCACGAGAATATTCAGCATATATCATTTCCTATATGTCCACAATTGATCCCTAAGGTGTAAAATCGATAATAAGTGAAATATTAGCCATTTTGTCCTGTGACCTTGAAATGAGGTCAAAGGTCAAATTCAAGGTCATCAGAATATTCGGCATATATCATTTCCTATATGTCCACAATTGATTCCTAAGCTGTAAAGTCGATAATAAGCGAGATAATAGCCATTTTGTGCTCTGACCTTCAAAAACTGAGGTCAGATGTCAAATTCAAGGTCACGATAATATTCAGCATATATCATTTTCTATATGTTCACAATTGATTCCTAAGCTGTAAAGTCAACAATAAGCGAAATATTAGTCATTTTGTCCTTTGACCTTGAAATTTAGGTCAAAGGTAAAATTCAAGGTCAAGAGAATGATCTGTATACATGTATATCGTTTCCTATATGTTCACAATTGACTCCTAAGCTAGCTGTAAAATCGATAATAAGCGAGATATTAGCCATTTTGTCCTGTGACCTTGAAAATGAGATCAAAGGTCAAATTCAATGTCATGAGAATATTCAGCATATATCTTTTCCTATATGTCCACAATTGATTCCTATTCTCTAATTTTAATATTAAGTGAGATATTTGGAAAAAATGTGCCCCATTATGAAGCATAGGAGAATTTAACATGAGAAAGTCCCATTTGGGACCAGTCGAGAAAATGAAAATGGCCGCCACATGCAGACCTGCGATTCAGGGGCAACCAAACTTATACACTTCACAGAGGTATATGAGGGCAATCTTTTGAAACAAAAACATGAACTGTCTGAACAGTTTTTGAGAATATGGCCGCCAAAGTCAGAAATCAGCTGCTTTTCTTAAAAAATGGCCGCCATTTTGAAAAAAATGCGAAAATCAAAAAACAAGAAAATACCTCCTTTTCAAAATATTTTAAGGCATTTTTGTGCAAAATTTCAGAAAGATTCACCTGTAAACTTTAAAGATAAAAATGTGGACGGACGACGCTGACGCGGACAACGCAGACGACGGACACAACGCCATGCCAATTAATAGGTTATCAGACCATAGGTCCGGTCCGGTGGCACTTGTCACACAATCATACCTGTAATGCTAAACATGGTCCATTTATTCTCATCTCTTATTCATACATCATATTACGATATTACAATATTGACATCAGTTTTCAGGGGATTACTTATCAGGGGGTGGGGGGCGTAACCCCCCCCCCCCCCTGCCTACGGGCCTGCATAACGACACCTAGTGATCATCATGACAAATATTCTCTTTTAAACGTTATCTTTGCTTTATTGATTAAGTTATTCTATATAAATCGAACCAGCCATGATGCCATATATACTTCGAGTCCTCGTGTACACAAAATGTCACCAATATCAATTCATGTCGTCACGCTGCGAGACCTTTTTACATACCTTTTTACATATTGTTCGATTTTATTGTTCATTTGCTATAAGCCACGGAGATTATCATTTACCAGGTATTTCGCCCATCCAATCCCATTGTTCCTCTTTTCCCAATATCAGTGTCCGATTGCTATATACAAGTGAATAAGATGATATAACTCCACATCATTGTACATAGGATGCTGCAATTTATTGGAAACTTCTATTATTTTTAACAATTTTTTTTTTTTCGTGATGCTGTTCAAAATAAATTACCTACTTACTTTCTCAGTGATATATGTTTTAATTCCTCAACAAATCTTGATAGGTCGAGAAAAAAGGTTACACATCTCAACAAAAAATTAGAATATTCAAACATTGTTGTCTGTTCGAACAGCTCGGGTTGTCACGGGCGTGAACGGTAGTTTTGGTCGTTTTTTAGTGTAGACAACGAGCACGCCAACCAAATCGGATGACCAAACTAAGTTGCAAAACAAGCCAAGTTCATGTGACATTTCAAAAACATTTTTGGTGTAACCTATGTATGTCATGTGTGTCGTATACATTTGTGGTACCAGTATATACCATGTGAAACATAATTCACCGAATGTTAAATTCACCGAATCTTAACTACGAACTGTACCCTAATCACGAATACCGTTACATTCCTCTTTACCCTATGCTCGCTTTCACTTTACCCTGGTCAAGGGTGAATTTTAGTATTCAAATTACGTGAATTATCGGCAATTCAGAATGTCATACTTAGAGTTGCAAGTCTATGTGGTTTCAATCTATCAGTCTGTATGAACATCTTTCGTGATAACTGTCAGTTCAGTGTACACGGAGTATAAACAAATCGAGCCGCGTACGATTCGCCATCTTGGACTAGGGTAAAGCACTTTACACTAGTCCGTGTCAGCACTGTGAATGGGGAGTTGAGACAAACTCTTTGGTTGAGAGTCATTCTCCGAATCAATATCCAACTACTCAAAGTCTGCCCTATGTCCATCTTTACTGTGATTGGAGCGCGCAAACAAGGACCACACCTTTTTGGGTTTTATTTTTTTTTTTGGGGGGGGGGGGGGGGGGGGGAGGGAAGGGTGTGATATTCGCTCAGCAGCAAAACAGTGTCAAATTTGCACAGTACATTGCAACAATCGCCTATGGAAGTGAAAAGACAGGAGCGCGTAGACAGGATATCTTTGGGATAGTGAAGTCACGTGTCATTGACAAACACATTATTGCAATTCAAATTATCAAAATTAGTTAACGGTAAGCAACTCAGGGTTTCGACTCATAATCGGTACGAATTATCGTAAGACTTTCCCCACCCCATTGTACAAATCATGAGTATAATATATTTGTTTCCACCGCTCACAAAATGTTCCTAAAGAGTATTTATTTTCACCAAACTTCGTCATGATTATCTCTTCTGCATACATACAGAAAATGACTTGCTGCTGTGCCACCCGGGATGAGTCTGGTGTAGAAGAACATCTGCTGTCCAGCTATGGTCCGTCCAGCGGTGCTCTTGTTGAGACAGCGGAGAAGGAGGACGATGTTGCGAAGGACGGGGACTCTGGCATACATGTATGGAGACAGGTCACCGGCTACGCGGCCCGTGTTCTCAGTGTCTTGGAATTCTGTGGGGGATTAACATTCACTCAGTTACTGAACCGCTCGATCCCCCACGCGGAGCTGAACGGTTTGCGGTACTCGGTACAACTCCTGGTGGCTATTGGTGCTGTGGGCGTCAGCAGGAATTGTGATGTTCAAGTGAAGCGTGAACAGATTGGGTGGATACTCCTGGCATCTGCGGCAATAGTGTCATCAAGCTACTGCTCTTATGGATACTCGTATTATTTGCCAGTAGGGGTAGCAGCTGGGGTCGCCAGAACTTGGATGGTGTTCTTCATGTACTCGGCGTCTTGTGTTGTGAGGCGCACCCTGCCATGGCACTACGCTCTTGCTGGAGTCATCTGCCTCGTTGGGATACTTCTCACCGCTCAACCACCATGGATATTCCACTCAGGAAAATTTGGGAAAACGTTCGTACAGACCAACCAGAGTTATCAATCACCTTGTCATTTGGCTCTCTCAACAAATTGGTCTGCCTTTGCTAATGATTCCAATGGAATTGAAGAAACCATCAACCATGACAGAGACAATTTATTCGGCTATACTCTTGTTTTTCTGGATGCTTTGTCAGAGAGCATGTTTGTTCTCGTGCTCAACTACAAACTCTCTGGCATGAACACGATGGTACTCATGTTTTGGTCATCACTGCTTGGCGTCGTCACGTCTTTTGGGATCATGGGCCTGATGGAAACACCTTCATTACCGCATTTTCACGTCTGCATCTGGTACCTCGCTGGCCACATGCTGCTCTCGGGTACACATAACTTCTTCTATGCTTACAGTTGTCAGGTCATCCCTGAAAAGTTAATAGCACTATTAGGTACATGCAATCTTCCTGTCCTGTTCTTACTGCAGTACACAGTGTTGTCAGGGATGTATGTGGGTCGGGCCAATGCCATTGGAATTCTGGGCGCAGTACTCGTTTTTGCTGGCAATACCATCGTGCCAACGACAGAGGTTGTTAGGTACTGCAGAACAAAGCCAACTGATTAATTTACACATGAATAGCAGTTCATGAATAACCCTGATAGCATTTGTACATATTAGAATATTCGTTTGTTGATATATTTACATCTTTCCGGGGCGGGCGAACAGTTATGGTACAGGTGTTTCCGAGCTTAGTGATAGACCCAACGTAAAAATCAATCATGACAGTTGTCACGTCTGATTGACATTTGATGTAAATTCTTAAAGGCTGTTATGGCCATTTTAATAATTCAGAGAAAATAATTGTTGTCACCATGTTGTCAGTTTGTGTACATGTATAGTGAAAACAATTGAATCATTATTAATTTTTCTCTAATAAACGGTTGACAAATAAACTAGTAGGGTATTTCGGACTGGTAAAGCCTGGTTACTAATATCGGGAGTTAATAATATAAACAGTGATAATTGTATAATCCAGTAGAAGTAGCTCGAATAAACATGTTTCAATAAACTATTATCTTATGTTTCATATCATCGCAGAATAGTATCAATGAAACAATTTATATATATTGAGAAAATATTTGTTGGTTGTTCATATCATAAAGTTTGTGTGAATATTTAATGAGTCTTCGTGTGGACGAGGCCTCGTGTAAATGAGACCTCGTGTAAATGAGACCTCGTGTGAACGAGAACTCGTGTGAATGAGAACTCGTGTGAATGAGACCTCGTGTGAATGAGACCCCGTGTGAATGAGACGCTGTGTGAATGAGACCTCGTGTGAATGAGACCTCATGTGAATGAGACGCCGTGTGAATGCGACCTCGTGTGAGTGAAACCTCGTGTGAATGAGACCTCGAGTGAGTGAGACCTCGTTTGACTGAGACCTCATGTGAATGAGACGCCGTGTGAATGAAACCTCTGGTGAATGCGACCTCGTGCGAACGAGACCTCGTGTGAAAAAGACCCCGTGTGAGTGTGACCTCATGTGAAAGAGACCTCGGGTGAATGGGACCTCGTGTGAGTGAGACCTCGTGTGAGGGAGACCTCATGTGAATGAGACCTTGTGTGAATGAGACGCCGTGTGAACGAGACCTCGTGTGAATGAGACCTCGTGTGAATGCGACCTCGTGTGAGTGAGACCTCATGTGAATGAGACCTCGTGTGACTGAGACCTCGTGTGAATGAGACCTCGTGTGAATGAGACCTTGTGTGTATGCGACCTCCTGTGAATGAGACCTCGTGTGAATGAGACCTCGTGTGAGTGAGACCTCGTTTGGATGAGACCTCGTGTGAATGAGACCTTGTGTGTATGTGACCTCGTGTGAATGAGACCTCGTGTGAGTGAGACCTCGTGTGAATGAGACCTCGTGTAAATGAGACCTCGTGTGAGTGAGACCTCGTGTGAAAGAGACCTCGTGTGAAAGAGACCTCGTGTGAATGAGACGCCTTGTGAATGCGACCTCATGTGAATGAGACCTCGTATGAATGAGACGCCTTGTGAATGCGACTTTGTGTGAGTGATACCTCGTGTGAACGAGACCTCGTATGAGTGAGACCTTGTGTGAATGAGACCTCGTGTGAATGAGACCTCGTGTGAGTGAGACCTCATGTGAATGAGACCTCGTGTGAGTGAGACCTCATGTGCTTAGGAATCAATTGTGGACATATAGGAAATGATACATGCTGAATATTCTGATGACCTTGAATTTGACCTTTGACCCCATTTTCAAGGTCATAGGACAAAATGGCTAATATCTCGCTTGTTATCGACTTTACTGCTGAGGAATCAGTTATGAACATATAGGAAATGATATATGCAGATTATTGTCATGACCTTGAAGTTGACCTTTGACCTCATTTTCAAGGTCACAGGACAAAATGGCTAATATCTCACTTATTATCGACTCTACAGCTTAGGAATCAATTGTGGACATTGTAATGACATTGTACTTCATTACTTCACTTCACAACATTGTGATTGTGTTTTTAAAATTGTGTATTTCACTACAAAGGGAATTCAAATTGTGTAAATTTTCTACAAATGAAATACATGAAATAGTCGATATACATGATGTATCTTTGACATGGAGACATGCCATTTTTCTGAATTCGAACGTTGGAATAGTTCAAACTGACCACAAACAGATCAGATGAATAGATTTGTACGGTTTGCATTGACCGACTCCCTGTGATCTGACAAAGAATCTTTCAAGCAATATTAGGTCCTTAAGCTCAATGTACACAGTTCCAAACATAGGTGTCTGAACATCACTTCTCTGAAACTCTGCCCAGTGTTGATTCCACATGCTCAGTTATTATCACAGCATGTCTGTGGAAATTCTGAGAGAGGTCAATAACTCGCTGAGCCGAACCTTCCTCAGGAACCACTTGTAGAAGTCGGCTCGAATAAGATCTTGTTTCATGTCTTCTTCCTCCTCTTCAAGTAAATTTTCTGGTAAACACCTCTCCCAGGTCACTTCCACAGGACTTTTGCCTTCTGCTAAGTACAGCAGAGCCTGGAACATCATGCAAACGAGCTCATCCTTGTCAACCTTGTGCTCATATCCATTGTAGAATGTGATCTTGTCATTGTGGCGAAACAGACTGACCAAGTTACGACACTGTATCAAATTTTTGTGCAAATGAGCATACTTTGTAGGTATTTTGTCATGTTGTAGTACATCTTCATGTTTTGAGCTCCTAGCATCAACTTTCCCTGTATTTGTGTCATAGAGGAAGTCGTTGATTTGGCGATCGTGAACACTAAGATCGTGGACCAACATCAGGGTACTGACAACTATATCAGGCAGGTCCTCTTCAGTCCATTTTTTACCACCATGTGGGTCCAGGGCCATTAACACTAATATAGTCTTTTTGAACTTGTAGGATGATATGTAGGGCTCACTCCCTATGTTCTCACCTAGGTCATTCCAGGACACCAGCTGATCTGAAATGTTGGCAAGGAGGACATCAAACCTAGGTTTTCCACGAAAGAAGTCTCTGCTTATTTCCGAGTAGATTTTCTCGTAAAGTGAATTCATTATTGACTCATTCTTCTCATGCTTCGCTTTTCTGAAGTCCAGGACTGGCTTCACATGCTCTTCAGATATGAGTCGCTTCATATCCAAGCCTGTTCTCGAATGCAATATTTTGCAAATCCTGATTGCTCTCTTGGGCATAGACATCATGTCCAACGATCTTAACCAATCCTCCTCTGCAGGGCTTGAAGTGACAGCCATGTGCGAGGAGCTCCTCATTACTCTTAGCCACGTGTACGGCATCAAGTCGTGATCATGCAGGTATTCATCTAGGAGATCACTCGGTACAAAAGTCATTTTTGTCACGGACTTGAAAGGAACTTTGAGAAGAGGAGTTAGATCCACTGAGACCTGGATCACGTGACCGTCGAGAGGGTCTCTGTGTTCAAACTGTAGAAGGTTGGCAGGATAGTGGAACCGAATACCGCTGAAGTCCGGTCTGTTGAATCCACCATGAATCCAATTTTGTGGTAGTTGCAGTTGCGTCATTGCAAGAGCCACCAATTGTGAAAATCTGTGTGAAATGTACAGACCATTCAGCATTGTGTTCTCGTTCCATTTGAAGACCAGTTGTTCTTCGCTGTCCTTCTCAGACATCACACGTTTGTTAATAACCTCTTCTTTCGATACGACAACTTTTTCGAATTGTTCGAGGTCGGATCCATTCACTTGCATGGTGCAGTCATTTTCGTGCGACATTATCCGAAGAAGATATTCTGTGGCGCGACAGGCACCAGATCTATCCATGAAGAAATTATATGGATCTAACTCTAACGAAAAGTCAAACTCGTTTGGTTCACCAATTTTCAGTTCGTTGTGAGCACTTCCCATGCGGAGAATTTTGGACTGAAATCTTGGATCAAATTCCTGGATACTTTCAGCGATGTCAGTGATGATCTTTTCAACATCGTCATGCATCCGAATCACCTGTGTGTCACGTGGATTGGTGCGGAAAGTTTTATCCATGTTCAAAAGGGAATCACGCATCAAACATCTTGAAGTTCCATCTAGGTCGCCGTACCATCGGACATAATTCCAAGAGAGTGGGCAGATTTTTGGTGGTGGCTGATCATTTGTTTCTGTCCAGTCGATGTGTTCAACAAATGCTGCTTCAGTCTCCTGACATGGTGTACGATATTGCATGTCGTGTCGCCTAGAAGTCCCAGGTTGTGGCTGATACTCAACGGACAGCTTTTCTGACTGGGATTTGTCAGCTGGGTTTATTTCTGAGTCAGAAATTGTAGTTTGCAAACCCTTGTTCAGGCCATCAAGGCGTACTTCTGATCCAGATGAACAGCGATTATATGCCATTGTGTAATCAATGACATTTATTCGGCTGGGTTATTTGGTTTTACACATGCACGTTCAAGTAACTAGTATGATAGATACACGATTCATTAGCTACTAGATATACTTGCGCGTATACGCTGTGATACTTAATGACGAGTGCTCACATGCATATATATGTACAAGACATGCGCCTAACCAAGCTTCGTTGGGCCGTGGACTCTACGCTGTAAAAATATCTGGTGTAGGCTACGTATCAATTTGTTCTAACTTCGTGTGCCTCGACATACACTGCTATAAGCATACACACATACAGACACACTAATGTGGTGTTTATACATAATGTACATCTACTATGGAAGCATATGCTGCCGCCTGCGAAAAAGGAAACCAACTCACTCGAGCGAGATATATCGTGGGTACAGACGCGTGTACATGTATATAATTTGATAGGTTTCACGCATGCTATGCGATAAAAATCATAGTCTTTTGTGATTTAAACTGTTCAATCCACAATCCGAGTAGTTTTCCTCAAACAAATCGCGTACTGGACAAGGTACACACCCACCATACAGAAAATTCCTTGTTACATTTGAAGAGGCAAATATTATACAAATATGGGGCTTGTTTAAGTGCAATATCACTTTTATTGGCACTTCGGAAAATTACATGTATATGATACGAGGCGAAGCCGAGTGCCATATAATTTATTGTACGAAACCTAGCCTCCATATTTTTTTTTATTATACGATTTCTGATGATTTGAATATAAAAAGTCATTATGAATATGTATACCCCATCTAAAGCAGCCAATGCTAATATCCATACTATGGCGCTATCGCAGCTGACCCGCGGAAATTATATTGGTCTGCTCGAGGAACCAATATAAGATTCCGCGGGTCACCTGCAGAAATACATGTACGTAAATTTATAATTATGGGAGTTCATGTGACAACGTTTCGACCAATCACCGTGCGGTAGACAGCAACGTCATATAATAATATACAAATATTGAATTTTGGTGAGGTGAATACACATTTCAATTTAGACGTGACATTGAGATTTACCAAAATCACGTGAGGTCACGATTCAAGGTCACGTGAGGTCAAATTCAAGGTCATCAAAAGATCCGTCGTATATGACTTCCTATATGTCCATAATACTAGTACATGCATAAGCTGTATCTGCAAGCGTTTTGTGTCTACAGGGACCAATTTGTGCATTTCAGATCGTTTTGGGCCAATATTTTGGGCTTCTCGAGTTATTGAAATGTGCCAATTTGGAATCTTCAGACAAAATGCTTGTAGATAGAGCTATGATTTGTATTATGAGCATTTAGGGAGCCATATATGGTACCTCTTTTGGTGAAATTGTGCTCATAATTCTTATTGGTAATCTTAACCTCTACAGACAATATGCTTATAGATGTTTGTTTTCTGAGCACATGGGAACTGGGAAGTCGCATGTGGCATAACTATAGGTGATCTCGAACCTAACCTCAGATGACACTGAGTGCTAAATCTCAAGGCCATGTCTGATACAAAATGTATAAATTGCCCTCTATAGCTCGAAGTCATCCCCGACCTGGAATACGTGTTTGCCTCTACAGAGAAAATGCTTGTAGATACAGCTTTTGTTTGTATTATGAACACATAGGACGTCATATATGACACACTTGACCTTAAGCTTGTCCTCAGATGACCTTGAGTGTTATATGTCTGGCGCGAAATTTGTAAATTGGCCTCTGGGACTTAAACGCTTGCGCCTAGAGCTTAGAACTGTGCTATAAGTCATATATATGGCATATGTTTTGGTGACCTTGATCTTGACTCCAGACAACCTTGAAGGCTAAATCTAAAGGTCATCCTTGACCTGAAATGTGTATTTGCCTCTTCAGAGAAAATATTTGCAGATAGGGCTTAATTATGTTTGTATTATGAGCATATAGGAAGTCATATGGCACACCTAATGGTGACCATGAGCTTGTCCTCCGATGACCTTGAGTGCTTAATGTCTGGCATAAAATGTGTAAAGAGGCCTCTGGGGTTTAAACGCTTGTGCCTAGAGTTTAGGATTGTGTTACCGGGTAGAAGCTTTTAAGAAGTCGTGTATGACATGTGTATAGGGCGCATCTTTTGGTGACCTTGAACATGACCTCATACGACCTTGAAGGCTAAATCTTAAGTAGAACGCCTGGCCAAAAATGTGTTAATTGGCCTCTACAGACAAAATAGTTTGTATTATGAACATAAGTCATAATGGCGACATTGAAATCGATAAAGATGACGCTTGAATGGTAAATACCGAGGTCATAATTCACCTAAAATGCTTAAAACCACAACTGTCCAGTAACATAACCCTTGGGCTAGCTTCCCTCATAATGGGAGAAGTATGGAGTAAATTTCAAGAACACATCAAGATACAGCATAAATATTACCACATTCAAATAAGAAATCATAAATTACAGTGGTGACCTTGAATTTGAACTTCAATGACCTTGAATTTGGCAGCCATCTTCTCGAAATCTGCTCAGTAATTTTTCCTCTAATCGAAGAATACTTCCCATATGTAACCCTCTGATGTGTATAAGTTTCATTGTTCTTGATTCTTTAACAATGGCGGCCATTTTGATTTTCCGATGGGTCGGCGAAAAAACAATTTTGGTCCGAAATTAAGTCACTATCTCTTTTGAGTCATATCCAGCCCATTTTTAGCTTACCAGCCTATATGGGCCGATAAGCTATTGTCGTGGTTTTCTGTCCGTCGTCCGTCCGGCGAATAACTTTTTTGTCTTGATGAATTTTTCTGAAAATTCACCACAGCATTCCTTGGGCCAATACCCTGAGACATTTTTTCGTTTTCAGGTCACTGTACCTTTGGTCTGATAACCTATTGCCCTGGCGTTGCGTCCGTCGTCGTCGTACGTCTACATTTTTATCTTTAAAGTTTACAATCGAATTTTTCTGAAATTTTGCACAAAAATGCCCAAAAATGTTTCGAGAGGGAGGTATTTAGTTTTTTGATTTTCACAATTTTTTTTCAGAATGGCGGCCCTTTTTGACGAAAAACGGCCAATTTTTTTGACTTTGACGGTCGTTTTCTCAAAATCTGTTCTGTAACTTTTTTTCTTCTTGATGCATAACACTCCTCATACTGGTAGTATCCTATGAAATGTGTAAGTTTCGTTGCCATTGAATCGCTCGAAGTGGGCCATTTTGGGCCCAAACTCGGCCCAAATGGAATTTTCCCATGTTAAATTCTCCTATGCTTTATAATGGGGCACATTTTTCCAAATATCTCACTTAACATTGAGATTAGAGATGAGGAATCAATTGTGGACGTATAGGAAATGATATATGCTGAACATTCTCATGACCTTGAATTTGACTTTTGACCTCATTTTCAAGGTCACAGGACAAAATGGCGAATATCTTGCTTGTTAGCGACTTTACAGCTTAGGAATCAATTGTGAACATATTGGAAATGATATATGCTGAATATTCTAGTGACCTTGAATTTGACTTTTGACCTCATTTTCAAGGTCAACAGGACAAAATGGCTAATATCTTGCTTATTATCGACTTTACAGCTTAGGAATCAATTGTGAACATATAGGAAATGATATATGCTGAATATTCTAGTGACCTTGAATTTGACTTTTGACCTCATTTTCAAGGTCACAGGACAAAATGGCTAATATCTTGCTTATTTCCGACTCAACAGCTTAGGAATCAATTGTGCACATATAGGAAATGATATATTCTGAATATTGTCGTGACCTTGAATTTGACCTTTGACCTAATTTTCAAGGTCACAGGACAAAATGTCTAATATCTCGCTTATTATCGACTTTACAGCTTAGAAATCAATTATGAACATATAGGAAATAATATATACAGATTATTCTTGTGACCTTGAATTTAACCTTTGACCGAAATTTCAAGGTCATAGGACAAAATGACTAATATCTCGCTTATTGTCGACTTTACAGCCTAGGAATCAATTGTGAACATATAGAAAATGATATATGCTGAATATTGCCATGACCTTGAATTCGATCTTTGACCTCATTTTCAAGGTCACAGGACAAAATGGCTAATATCTTGCTTCTCTATTGATTTTTTTTTAGCTCGGGAACCAATTGTGGACACACTGATATACACTGAATATTTTGATGACCTTGAATTTGACTACTAATAACACAAAATGACTAATATCAGCTTAATAGGTTAGGAATCAACTATGGACACATAGTCAATGATGCATACCGAATATTCTCAGGATTTGGAATTCGACCTTCGACCTCATTTTTAAGGTCACAGAACAAAATAGTTATTATCTCGCTTATTATTGACTTTACAGCTTGGGAATCAATTATGAACACCCAAGAAATGATATGTGCTGAATATTGTCATGACTTTGAACTTGACCTTATTTTCAAAGTCAGAGCACAAAATGACTAATATCTGATATTAGTCATTTTGGAACTGATATAAGCTAAATATTTTCATACATGTAACCTTGAATTTGACCTTTGCTCAAAGCACAAAATGGGTAATATCTTGTTTGTTAGCAACATTATGGCTCAGGAATCAATTGTTTACATATGAAATACATATTGTGAATATTGTTATGACCTTGAATTTGACCTTTGATATTCTTCCTTCATAACGAGAGCTGTACATGTATGGAGTAAACTCCTAGAACACTTCAAGGTAGAGCCTAAATATTGGTAATATCAAATGGGAAATCATATATTTCAATGGTGACCGTAAATTGGACCTCGATTGACCTTGAAAGGTAAGGCAATTTTGATGATAAATGTTGTTTTAAAACTAAACGTTCTTCCGGTAACCTTTCTTAGCCCTTGGGCTAATTTTTTTTATTCAATCGTTTTTGCTGATTTGGTGGCCATTTTTGCCGAAAAATGGCCAATTTTGGACTTTGATGGCCATTTTCTCAAAAACTGTCTGATCAGTTCTGAGATTTTTGTTTTGAAACATTCCCCTCATGATGTGTATGTTTCATTGCCCTTGAATCGCCGGTCTGCGTGTGGCGACCATTTTTATTTTTTGACGGGTCGGTGAAAAAAAATTTTTTGGTCCCAAATCAAGTCACTATTCGTTTTGAGCCATTTCCAGCAAAAAAAATTAGCCCAAGGGCCAAGATAGGTTACCGGACAATACATAATAGTTATTTTGTCCCGTGGCCTTGAAAATAAGGTCCCTGGTTAAAATCAAAATCACGAGAGTATTAAGCATATATGATTTCCTATATGCTCAGAATTGATTACTAAGCTATAAATTAAAAAGACATATTAGTCATTATGTCCCATGAAATCAAAAATCAAATTAAAGGTCTACAGAATATTCGGCATAATTATGTCCACAATTGAATCCCAAGCTGAATCCCAAGTTCATAATAAACAAGATATTAGCCATTTTGAGAAAATGAATGTTAAAGTCCAAAATTGGCCATTTTCCGTCAAAAATGGCAGCCATTTTGCCAAAAAATTGAAAATGAAAAAATAAAAAATACCTCCCTCTGTGCAAAATTTCAGAATGATTCAACTGTAAACTTTAAAGACAAAAATGTAGACGACGACGACGACGACGGACGCGACGCTATGGCAATAGGTTATAGGTCCGGTAACCTAAAAAAAAAACAATACTTTTTTTGGCCTTTGATAAATTGTTTTGGACTACTTGTATTTGGACCATTGTGAAGTGTAGAAGTTTTATTGCCTTTGAGTCGACAGTCTGTGAATGTATGTCATGATCGAGAAAAATCTTTCAAGATGTAACTTGATACGGTATTATAATCCATACAGAAAATGTGTTTCCGGCAACATTTCCAAACATATTTTGACAATAGAGTTTAAGATCAGTGTAACAATTTATATGTTGGAAAATCAATACTCTGTGCAATTCTCATGATTGCCGGTAAGCTACAGCACCCTTGGTGCTATGTTTTTTGTTGTTATTGAAAATATTTTGGATTTGCAGAATTGAATTTCATCTATTTTCTCTTCAAAATGGGAACTGTGCGGATTAAACTCCTATGCCGTACGTCAAGATAGAGCTTAAATATTGACATATTCAAATGTGAAGTTACATTATACTGGTGATTTCAGTGGTGATCTTGAATTTGACCTTGAGTGACCTTGAAAGATCAAAACAGCAATTTTGTGAAAAAAAAGCTAGACCAAACACTAAGATAGGTTACTGGACAATTTTGGTTTAGCCATGGCAGGTAACAGACCTATCAAGTTTATCAGTGTGAACATATGACCTTGAGATTTACCAATCAAGGTCATCTGTGCGAACTTCAATGTCACCATTACATGTACGTTTGCGAAATTTGATTTTCTATATGTTCATAATACAAAGATATATCGGAGTGCAAGGGTTTAGGTTGCTCAGGCCAACTTACACATTCTGAGTCAGACATTTGGCACTCAAGGTCATCTGAGGTCAAGTTGATGGTCATCATTAGTTGCACCATATATGTCTTCCTATATGTTCATAATGCAAAAATAAGCTCTATCTGCAAGCATTTCATCTACAGAGGCAAATTTGGGCATTTCTTTACCCAAAAATGGCTGTTTTGACCTTTCAATGTCATCGAAGGTCAAATTCAAGGTCACCACACAAGTCGCTATATATGACTTCCTATTAGAAAGTGCCAATTTCTAAGCTCTATCTTCAGGCGTTCTATGAGTACAGTTCTGGCAGCTCCCATTATGAAGGAAAAAAGTGGTCCAAATTAAAAGTCCAAATTATCGTGAATATTTTTTTTTTGCCTAGAAATGGGCCAAAATGGATAGTAATGCGATTTGGGCCGAAATTTTTTTGTTTCGCCGACCCGTCAAAAATTCAAAATGGCCACCATACGCAGACCGGCGATTCAAGGGCAACCAAACTTATACACATCACAGAGGTACATAAGGGGAATCTTTTGAAACCAAAATTTCAAATCTGATCAGACAGTCCAAAGTTGACCGTTTTTCGACGAAAATGGCCGCCATTTTGAAAAATATTAAAAACTAAGAAAACTAGACGTCAAGGCCTAAAGATGCCTTGGAGGCATTTCGGTGTGATGATTAATTTATAATATATACTAGATATCGACGAAAATGAAAAATGTCGACTCCGCAAAAAAATTTACCGTTAAAATAATACCCCTTACGCCTTAGACATGTTTGTCTAGGGCGACAAGTCCGAAAATAACGTCCGTTTCGCTCTACGACACACCGTTCCCGAGATATCGACGAAAACGAGAAATGCCGATTCGGCAAAAAAATTTCGGGTCAAGGTCAAAGTTCATCCATAATACCCCTTAGACATGTTTGTCTAGGGCGACGAGTCCGAAAATAACGTCCGTTTCGCTCTACGACACACCGTTCCCGAGATATCGACGAAAACGAAAAATGCCGACTCGGCAAAAAAATTTCGGGTCAAGGTCAAAGTTCATCCATAATACCCCTTAGACATGTCTAGGGCGACGAGTTCGAAAATAATGTCCGTTTCGCTCTACGACACACCGTTTCCGAGATATCGACGAAAACAAAAAATGCCGACTCGGCCAAAAAATTTCGTGTCAAGGTGAAAGTTCATCCATAATACCGTTAAGACATGTTTGTCTAGGGTGACGAGTCCGAAAATAACGTCCGTTTCGCTCTACGACGCACCGTTTCCGAGATATCGACGAAAACGAAAAATGCTGAGTCGGCAAAAAAATTTCGGGTCAAGGTCAAAGTTCATCCGTAATACACCTTAGACATGTTTGTCTAGGGCGACGAGTCCGAAAATAATGTCCGTTTCGCTCTACGACACACCGTTCCCGAGATATCGACGAAAACGAAAAATGCCGACTCGGCAAAAAAATTTGGGGTCAAGGTCAAAGTTCATCCATAATACATCTTAGACATGTTTGTCTAGGGCGACGAGTCCGAAAATAACGTCCGTTTCGCTCTACGAAGCACCGTTTCCGAGATATCGACGAAAACGAAAAATGCCGACTCGGCAAAAAAATTTCGTGTCAAGGTGAAAGTTCATCCATAATACCCTTAAGACATGTTTGTCTAGGGCGACGAGTTCGAAAATAACGTCCGTTTCGCTCTACGAAGCACCGTTTCCGAGATATCGACGAAAACGAAAAATGCCGACTCGGCAAAAAAATTTTGGGTCAAGGTCAAAGTTTATCAATAATACCCCTTAGACATGTTTGTCTAGGACGACGAGTCCGAAAATAACGTCCGTTTCGCTCTACGACGCACCGTTTCCGAGATATCGACGAAAACGAAAAATGCCGGCTCGGCAAAAAAATTTCGGGTCAAGGTCAAAGTTCATCCATAATACCCCTTAGACATGTTTGTCTAGGGCGACGAGTCCGAAAATAACGTCCGTTTCGCTCTACGACGCATCGTTTCCGAGATATGCAGGATGCCTCAAGGATGACTCAGCAAAAAATTATTTCGACCTCTAGGTCAAAGGTAGTTTGACGTATCGATCCCAAAATCAATAGGGTTCTTCCCTGTTGATATATAAACCTCCGTGCAAAATTCTGCAACTATTGCCTGAATATTTTTCGAGTTATCGTCCGGAAACCAAGTTTCAAGATCAGCCTCGATTTCATCCTCAAGGACCTCACGGACCTCGGAGCCGGATCAAAAAAAATAATACACCCTAGAGATGTTTGTCTAGGGCGACGAGTCCGAAAATAACGTCCGTTTCGCTCTACGATGCACGGTTTCTGAGATATGCAGGAAGCCTCAAGGATGAATCCGCAAAAAATTATTTCGACCTCTAGATCAAAGGTCGTTTGACGGATCGATCCCAAAATCAATAGGGTTCTTCCCTGGTGGCATATGAACCTCCATGCAGAGTTCTGCAACTATTGCGTAAATATTTTTCCAGTTATCGTCCGGAAACCAAGTCTCAAAATTAGCCTTGATTTCATCCTCACGGACCTCACGGACCTCGGATCCGGCTCAAAAAGAATAGGGTTCTTCCACATATCATTTCTGACTTGTGGTGAAAATTTGACGAGGATCCGTCAAGGCAATCTAAAGTTATCGTCCGGAAACCAAAAGTGGTGGAAGAAAAAAAAAAAAAAAATTCTGCTAAAACCATAAAGGCATTTCTGCCGAAATGCCTTAACTAAAACATACCTCGTTCTCGAATTATTTGAAGGTATCTTTTCCCAAATTTTCAGAAAGATTGGACCGTAAACTTTAAAGATAAAAATGTGGACGGACGACGATGGACGGACGCAACGCCACGGCAATAGGTTATCGGACCATAGGTCCAGTAACCTAAAAACAGTTGTGGCTCAAAACTCCAAATTTCTCTAACCTTTCTAATAGCCTTTGGAATACATCATTTTCAATGAGTAATCCTGCACAAAATATTGAAATTGACGTAGAATAAAATGGAACAAATTATCACGTAAATAAATCACTACATGTTTAAGTTCTTGTTCAATGTAATATTGAACTGAAATATGATCACTTGAATCTGTACATATGGTGTGAAACCCGCAAAACAATGCTGCAAAAAATCTATTTATTGATTTTCTCGAAGTTAGGATTCCGATAATATAACAAATAACTTTTTGCTTCAAAATGATATCCACAGGTAAATATATGGTAACATTAATAAAACATGTCAATTTTCCAAATAAAATAGTTGCAGTCTTCTCATTGCCTCAGCAACAAGATACCATATCTCGAATCTGACAATTTTGTTTCACACAAGTTTCTCTCTCTTCGACACCATGTATATTGATATAGAAACAGATAAGATATGGACAATTTGCCACACGGCTACCATGGTTACAGTGTGTATTGAATTCATTAAATAGATGAGTGATGAAGATGAAGCTCATGACAAATCAATGGTTGACAAATCAAGTTCCATTCACATATTCGGTACCAAATCACTTTCATGCGGTTTGGGTTGGTCCATGTACTCATCAATGGGTTTGCTGAAGGCTGTGTTTTTGCGAAATGGTGAGTCAAATGTTGGCTTGATTTGAGAAACTCCCTGGAAGAACAAATAAATATAAATATTCATAGATATAGTCCAGCAAACATGAAGCCTGTAGAGAAAATCTGATGTGTTCAATTCTAGAATTACAAGATATTTGTTGAAACTCACATGCATTTTGTCCTTGTGCTCGGTCCAGAACGTGACTGGCTGCTCACTAACAAAGTCGTGGTGCTGTAAAAACAAACAGATCACGGTGTCAAACAATAAAACAGTAGGTGCATGATACATTGTCTACTAATTACAACCTAAGATGGGAAGTCCTAGGAAAAGTGGTCTCAAGTAGCAATGTTGTTCAGGAAATTTTTCACAAATTAAACTTTCCATATTTCCAGCTTCCAGTTGAAATTTGAGTCATTCAAGAATTCAAACAAAAAGCCAGCAACTGATGCCACTTCAGGGAAAGCAATCTGCATTTAAATAAAGGTAGCATAAATCATAGACATGGAAGAGATGGACTGCCAACTCTGATATCAATCTCTCTGTTTGTAGTTATCGAGCTTGAGGTCACAAAAGGACAGAGGAAGACGGTAGTTTAACTTCCATTGTCAACGTAATAATTACAATTGTTAGGTTACCGGACCTATGGTCCGATAACCTATTGGCATGGCGTTGCGTCCGGCATCCGTCCGTCCGTCGTCTGTCGTCCGTCCACATTTTTATCTTTAAAGTTTACGGTCGAATCTTTCTGAAATTTCGCACAAAAACAGCTAAAAATATTCCCAGGAAAGTTTTTTTTTCGTTTTTTGATTTTCGCATTTTCCTCAAAATGGCGGCCATTTTTGTTGAAAAGTGCCCAATTTTGGACTTTGACGGCCATTTTCTCAAAAACTGTTTAGACAGTTTTGAGATTTTTGTTTCAAAAGATTCCCCTTATGGACCTCTGTGATGTGTATAAGTTTGGTTGCCCTTGAATCGCCGGTCTCCGTGGGGCGGCCATTTTGAATTTTTGACGAGGCGGCACAAATCGCATTACTATCCATTTTGGGCCATTTCCAGGCAAAAAAAATTTTTCACCCTTTGAAAAAAATTTTGAACTTAGAAAATTTTTGGCAATTTTTTCCTTCATAATGGGAGCTGCCATAACTGTACTCATAGAACGCCTGAAGATAGAGCTTAGAAATTGGCACTTTCAAATGGGAAGTCATATATGGCGACTTGTGTGGTGACCTTGAATTTGACCTTGGATGACCTTGAAATGTCAAAACAGCCATTTTTGGGTCGAAAAATGCCCAAATTTGCACCTTGTCTGTCTTTTCTCGAAAACTGTTCAGACGGTTTTGAGATTTTTGTTTCAAAAGATTCCCCTTATGGACCTCTGTGATGTGTATAAGTTTGGTTGCCCTTGAATCGCCGGTCTGCGTGTGGCGGCCATTTTGAATTTTTGACGAGTGGGCGAAAAAAAATTTTTTCACCCCAAATCGCATTACTATCCATTTTGGGCCATTTCCAGGGGAAAAAAATGTCACCCTTTGAAAAAATGTTTGGACTTAGAAAATTGTTGGCAATTTTTTCCTTCATAATGAGAGCTGCCAGAACTGTACTCATAGAACGCCTGAAGATAGAGCTTAGAAATTGGCACTTTCAAATGGAAAGTCATATATGGCAACTTGTGTGGTGACCTTGAATTTGACCTTGGATGACCTTGAAAGGTCAAAACAGCCATTTCTGTGTCAAAAAATGCCCAGATTTGCCTCTATAGATGAAATGCTTGCAGATAAGGCTTATGTTTGCATTATGAACATATAGGAAGACATATATGGCACAACTAATGATGACCTTGAACTTGACCTCAGATGACCTTGAGTGCCAAATGTCTGACTGAGAATGTGTACATTGGCCTGCCCTGAGCGGCCTATACGTACACTTGCACCCAGACGTATCTTTGTATTATGAACATATAGAAAATCAAATACCGCACCCGTACATGTAATGGTGACATTGAAGTTCACATGGATGACCTTGATTGGTAAATCTCATGGTCATAATGTTCACACTGATAACCTTGATTGATAAATCTCAAGGTCTGTTACATTCCATTATCCAAACCAAAATTGTCCGGTAACCTATCTTAGCCTTTGGGCTAATTTTTTTTAGGTTACCGGACCTTTGGTCCGATAACCTATTGCCGTGGCGTTGCGTCCGTCGTCCGTCTAGCCATCCGTCGTCCGTTCACATTTTTATCTTTAAAGTTTACGGTCGAATCTTTCTGAAATTTTGCACAAAAATACCTAGAAATATTTCCAGGATAGTTTTTTTTTAGTTTTTCGATTTTCGCACTATTTTCAAAATGGCGGCCGTTTTCGACGAAAAATGCCTGATTTTGGACTTTGGCGGCCATTTTCTCAAAAACTGTTCAGTAACTTTTTTTCTTTTTGATACACAACACTCCTCATATGTACTCCTGTGATGTGTATAAGTTTCATCGCGCTTGAATCACTCGAAGTGGGCCATTTTGGGCCAAACTCGGCCCAAATGGGACTTTCCCATGTTAAATTCTCCTATGCTTCATAATGGGACACATTAAGCCTAATATCTCACTTAATATTGAGATTAGAGACTAGGAATCAATTGTGGACATATAGGGAATGATATATGCTGAATATTCTCGTGACCTTGTATTTGACCTCTGACCTCGGTTTCAAGGTCAGATCGGCCATTTTAGTTGAAAAATGGCCAGTTTTGGACTTTGACGGTCGTTTTCTCAAAATCTGTTCAGTAACTTTTAATCTCGTTGATGCATAACACTCCTCATATATACCCCTGTGAGCTGTATAAGTTTTGTTGCGCTTGAATCGCTTGAAGTGGGCCATTCTGCCCCCAAACTCGGCCCAAATGGGACTTTCACATGCTAAATCGCCCTATGCTTTATAATGGGACACATTTTGCCTAATATCTCACTTAATATTGAGATTAGAGATTAGGAATCAATTGTGGACATATAGGAAATGATATATACTGAATATTTTCGTGACCTTGATTTTGACCTCTGACCTCATTTTCAAGGTCAGAGCACAAAATGGCCAATATCTCGCTTATCGACTTTACAGCTTAGGAATCAATTGTGGACATAAAGGAAATGATATACGCCGAATATTGTGATGACCTTGAATTTGACCTTTGACCTTATTTTCAAGGTCATAGTACAAAATGGCCAATATCTGGCTTACTATCGACTTTACAGCTTAGAAATCAATTGTGCGCATATAGGAAATGATATATGCTGAATATTCTCATGACCTTGAATTTGACCTCTGACCTCATTTTCAAGGTCAGAGCACAAATTGGCTAATATCTTGCTTATCATTGACTTTACAGCTTAGCAATCAATTGTCAACTTATAGGAAATGATATATGTTGAATATTCTGGTGACCTTGAATTTGACCTTTGACCTTACCTTACATGTATTTTCAAGGTCAGAGAACAAAATGGGTAATATCTCGCTCATTATCGACTTTACAGCTTAGTAATCCATAGTGGACATATAGGGAATGATATTTGCTGAATATTTTGGTGACCTTGAATTTGACCTTCACCTCATTTTCAAGGTCATAGAACAAAAAAGGTTCATATCTCATTTGTTATCGACTTTACAGCTTAGGAGTCAATTGCGAACATATTGGAAATTATATATGCTGAATATTCTCATGACCTTGAACTTGACCTTTGAGCTCATTTTCAAGGTCAGATCACAAAATGGCTAGTATCTCACTTAATATCGACTTTACAGCTTAGGAATCAATTGTGAACATGCTAGAAATGATATGGGCTGAATGTTCTGGTGACCTTGAATTGACCAATGATCTTACTTTCAAGGTTATGGGACAAAAGGCTAATATCTAAAATACACATTGTCCGGTAACCATTCTTAGCCCTTGGGCTAATTTTTAATCTTGACGATCTTCCGAGTGATAACATCATGTATGGTATTTGACGCATTATGACAATTCAATTTTCCATGAAACTTCAAGCTGGAAATAAAATACCAATCTTCCTCTGGACGCAAGCTCGAGGTCACTGAGGTCAAGTTGGCAGTCCATCTCTCTTCTATGTTTATGGCATAAATCATGTGACCATGGACTACATGTAAGTACTAGACTTTTGCACATATATATTGCCATTTTCTTGTACTTACAGCTGTTGGCTCCTGTTTGCGTGGCACAAAGTCCGCAATGTTGAAGTCCGTGTGTGTCACTGACTCCATCGGTTCCTGCTCCGGAGGTGCATTGAATTCTGCCTCAACTTCCTTGCTGCTCATAAAATAATAATAACTGGCATTCAACGCTGCAAACAGCCTGGAATATAGCTATAATGCTAGTACATGTACTACTTGTTCTACTATGTTACAAGTGGATTAGTAGTATTCGTATAATGCTCACCTCACTTGCTCATAAAGTAATTTTTCCAACATTTCAGCTTTGCTTCCTGTAAAGAACATATATAGGTGCCATCAATGAAATCGCAGCAATAAAAAGTCTTCTTTCACTCACTGATTAAGTGCTTGTTTTCATGTTTTCTGTTGCAGAGAATCAAGCACGACTGAAAGAGCTCACCTTTCTGTCGGACGTTCGGTGGGCTGGGTTTCTTGTATGACACTCGGAATGTGGTCAGGTTTTCCGGTGATTGGTTCAAGTTTGTCGTTAGCAGTCCTGTGTGGCCCTCCTTCAACATCTGTCCAGGACTCTTCTGAGTCTTTTCGTCAGCTTGAATCGCTTCATCCCCCAGCCCCATATCAGCCACCGCTCTCTGAAACATGATCAAACATCAGGGTGAAAATTTCAGAAAATTTGCGAGAATCCTGTTCTCATATATATATATTTTGCGAGAATCAAGGGCCATTTTGTGAGAATCTTTGCAAGAACTGGATTCTCACCAAAATTCTGTCCATGAACATACATGTACATACTAGTATTAGACATTATAATGAAACATCAGGCACTACTGTTTGAAAAATTAGCCCAAGGGCTAAGATAGGTTACCGGACAATTTTGGTTTCAAGCATTGTAGGTGACATATGATTTTGAGATTTACCAGTCAAGGTCATCTTTGTGAATCTCAATGTCACCATCAGGTATGCTGCATATGACTTCGTATGTTCATAATACAGAAGGCCGGAATTGAGCTCCGTTTCGCTCTACGACTCACCGTTTCTGAGATACGGCCAAACAGGAAGTGCCGAGTCGGCAAAAAAAAAAGTTTTATCAACAAGTATTTCGTGTGTAGAGGCCAATTTCAGATTTTGAGATTCGCCCTTCAAGGTCTTTAAGGTCAAGTTCAAGGTCACCAAAAAATGTGCCATGACTCTTTTACAGGCTTATACACAATCCTAACCTGTATGTGCAAAAGTTTATGCTTCAGAGGCCACTTTCAAGATTTCAAGTCAGACATTTAGCACTCAAGGTCATCCAAGGTCAAAATCAAGGTCATCATCAGTTGTTTCATATATGACTTCCTATATGTTCATAATGCAAACTGAAGCTCTATCTACATGCATTTCATCTGTAGAGGCAAATTTGGGCATTTTTTCACCCAAAAATGGCTGTTTAGACCTTTCAAGGTCATCAAAGGTCAAATTCAAGGTCACCTCCCAACTCGCTATATATGACTTCCTATTTGAAAGTGCCAATATCTAAGCTCTATCTTCAAGCGTACTATGAGTACAGTCCTGGCAGCTCCCATTATGAAGGAAAAAAGTGCCGAAAATTTTCTAAGTCCAAAATTTTTTTCAAAGGGTGAAAATTTTTTTTTTGTCTAGAAATGACCCAAAATGAATAGTAACGCGATTTGGGGCAAACAAAAATTCAAAATGGCCGCCACACGGAGACTGGCGATTCAAGGGCAACAAAACTTATAAACATCATAAAGGTACATAAGGGGAATATTTTGAAACAATAATCTCAAAACTGATCAGACAGTTTTCGAGAAAAGACAGGCCAGGTGCAAATTTGAGCATTTCTCGACCCAAAAATGGCTGTTTTGACCTTTCAAGGTCATCCAAGGTCAAATTCAAGGTCACCACACAAGTCGCCATATATGACTTTCCATTTGAAAGTGCCAATATCTAAGCTCTATCTTCAAGCGTTCTATGAGTACAGTCCCTGCAGCTCTCATTATGAAGGAAAAAAGTGCCGAAAATTTTCTAAGTCCAAAATTTTTCTCAAAGGGTGAAAAAAATTTTTTGTCTAGAAATGACCCAAAATGGATAGTAACGCGATTTGGGACAAAAAAAATTTTTTTTGCCGACCCGTCAAAAATTCAAAATGGCCGCCACACGGAGACCGGCGATTCAAGGGCAACAAAACTTATACACATCATAAAGGTACATAAGGGGAATCTTTTGAAACAAAAATCTCAAAACTGATCAGACAGTTTTTGAGAAAATGGCCGCCAAAGTCCAAAAATTGGCCATTTTTCGTCAAAAATGGCCGGCATTTTGAGAAAAATGCGAAAATCAAAAAACTAAAAAATAACCCCCTCTTGAAATATTTTTAGGCAACTTTGTGCAAAATTTCAGGAAAATCCGCCTGTAAACTTTAAAGATAAAAATGTGGACGGACGACGGACGGACGGACGACGGACGCAACGTGACGGCAATAGGTTATCGGACCATAGGTCCGGTAACCTAAAAACGACACACAAAAATTTTCACTGTCCCCAGTAAAGAGTGGGATGGGATCAAACAACATAACAAGGGTGCTGTAGCTTACCGGCAATCATGTGAATTGCATAGAATACTGAATACATATAAATTGTTACACTGATGTTAAAATCAATATGTTGAAACATCTTCGTAAATGTTGATAGAAACACATTTTCTGTATGGACTATAATACAAAATCGAATTACATCTTGAAAGATTTTTTTTGTTAATGACAAATTTTCACAGATAGTCGATTCAAAGGCAACGAAATTTATACACATCACAAAGGTACATGAGGAGAATCTTATACATGATTTTGAGGAAAACTGTCTGAATAGATTTCGAGAAAATGACCACTAAAGGCAAAATTCATCGTTTTTTCGACAAAAAAGGTCGTTTTGACCTTTCAAGGTCATAGAAGGTCAAATTCAAGGTCACCACTCAAACAGCAATATATGATTTCCCATTTGAATGTGCCAATACTTAGGCTCTATCTTGAAGTATTCTATGAGATTACTCTGCATATCTCCCATTATGAAGGGAAAATTGGGTGAAATTTTGTAAGTCCAAAATAATTTTCAATGGTCAAAAAAATTTTTTTTTTCTTTTTTTGCTGGAAATGGCTCAAAACGAATAGTGACTTGATTTGGGACAAAAAAAAATTTTTTTGCCGACTCGTCAAAAAATCAAAATGGCCGCCCCACGCAGACCGTCATTTCAAAGGCAACGAAATTTATACACATCACAAAGGTACATAAGGAGAATCTTATACATGATTTTGAGGAAAACTGTCTGAATAGATTTCGAGAAAATGACCAACAAAGGCAAAATTCATCGTTTTTTTGACAAAAAAGGTCGTTTTGACCTCTCAAGGTCATTGAAGGTCAAATTCAAGGTCACCACTCAAACCGCAATATATGATTTCCCATTTGAATGTGCCAATACTTAGGCTCTATCTTGAAGTGTTCTATGAGATCACTGTGCATATCTCCCATTATGAAGGAAAAATCGGGTGAAATTTTCTGTCCAAAAAAATTTTCAATGGTCAAAAAAAAAATTTTTTTTTTTTTGCTGGAAATGGCTCAAAACGAATACGGTAGTGACTTGATTTGGGACAAACAATTTTTTTTTCGCCGACCCGTCAAAAAATCAAAATGGCCGCCACACGCAGACCGGCGATTCAAGGGCAACGAAACCTATACATGTCATAGAGGTACATGAGAGGAATGTTTTGAAACAAAAATCTCAAAACTGATCAGACAGTTTTTGAGAAAATGGCCACCAAAGTCCAAAATTGGCAATTTTTCGTCAAAAATGGCCGCCAAATCGGCAAAAACGATTCAAAACGACGGACGACGGACGAAAAACCACGATAATAGCTTATCGGCCCAAAGGGCCGGTAAGCTAAAAACCAGTACTACTCTTTTCGAAACAATAAAACATGACATGACTGAAATGTCAGCCACCACTCTTCTGAAACATGGAGTTCTTTCCACTCTTCTGAAACATGGAGTTCTTTCGCGATCTTATAGGTGAAGTTGACCAAGGGCGTAGAGCCAAACGTACTCGCGTGGCTTGAAGCTTGCCTGACATTTTGTGCATGCATGGTTTTAGCGATGGCCGCTGCAAATCTGTTGATGACCTGTTCAAAATCTCTCAATGTGAACAAATTAGCGATTGTTCGTGAATATTTTACCAAAATACATATTTATTTTACCAGACACATAATATATAGATGACGTGCCTATTTCCGAGCGGGGACTTAAACCCGAGCACCCCCCAGATAATCGTCGTCGTTGATTGTACAAGGTGCAAGTCATGACAAAACGATTGCATACAGTGCAAAGCTTAAGGATAATTGACGTAGACGACCGTAGTAGGGGGTGCTCAGGCTTAAGTACCCGCTCGGGAATAGGCACGTCACCTGTATCTTCCAAGATAAATTTGTCCTAGAAAACCAATTCTACACGAGTATACGATGTGGATCGGTTGTAATTACACCATAAGGAACTGAGGGAATGCGATCTGGAATGCGCACGAAAAATTGAGGAGGGAATGCAACAATACACTGTATGTGGCAAAAATGTTTCTTCCATCATCCAATGTCACCATCAATCAGCGACTCCGTGACCAAGTGATGACTGAGATTAGTTAGAATCTAGATCTAGTGTACCTCTTTTAGATCTAGATCTACCTCTTCCATCACTAGTAGGTTCTACCACAAGACAAGTAGATCAAATGCTGCCTTCTAGCCAACTTGTGGAGACGGTGTTTCCCAGTTCACCACCAGTGATTTGCATTCAAGCCAAGTTACCAACGGTGTTCACTAGCGGTGAAGTGGGAAATTTTTTAGCGCCTCCATTTTTGCCGCCAGTGAAATAGCTGGCGGTCAGTTGGGGAAAGGGGCAAATTTGACAACTCTTGGGGTGTTGTCAAATTTGACAACAGTCCCCAAATTTGCCCCTTTCCCCAACTGCTGGCGGTAGTCAACTGCCAGGAACTACGTTCAAACCAACATTCACCGCCCGTGACAGTCGACGTCACCGGCGGTGCGTACCGTCTTCACAAATTGGTTTGAAGGCAGCATTAGTTCTAAGTAACCATGCAGCTGCTAACATGGCTGTTTTAGAATAGAACCCACCTCCTCAACCCAGTTTTCTAAGAGACATTTGCCACCAGAATTGTTGAATCTGATCTCGTTTCGGCCTTGATCACTTGTTAGCGAAGCCATCTTGTCAGTTTACGCATACGTTATCTCCTGAGCAAGGCAACAATCGAACCAGTAATCTACAGTGAATGAATAGATCTATCACAGTTGTGTTCTGCAAATTTCATAAAATATTTTCATTTGTATTTTTGTTTTGGTTCAGCCGGAAGTTTACAAGTAACCATAACGATAGGATTTGTTCGATAGGCGGCGCTGTGCAAATGACAGGTGGCAGCACCATCGCCGAAGGGCAAAATGTACAAAACCAAAATTTCATGGATTGAGGTGTCCAGGTTGCATTCAGCGGCTGATTATATGTTCTTTGGAAATTACTTATGTCGCCTGATATTTGTCATTCGCTTCTTGAACTAATTCAGGACAAACTACACCTAAAAAAAACACACTCAGAGGGCTCAGTCACCCTGCAAATGTTCCTACCAAATACCTATAGATAAACTACTGGGCTAAAATTTTGTTGTTTCTTCTAACCCTCACTACCCTCAATAAATCCTTTCTACCCAAAAAAATTTTATTTGTGATTTTTTAAAGAATTTTTTTTTCTTCTAGATCTAAATATCACAGACAACGGAATAGGAGACGGAAAGTTTGCCGGAATTGGATATAGGAGACGAAACGAATACGCGTATTGTGAGCCTAAGCTTTTACACCACTTCGCTCAGTCTTGACATACTCGGGCAAAAAAAAATTTTTTTCACCTACCTACCATATATGAGATGGGCAGGGTTAGGGGAAACAAAACATGTAAGGCTGGCCCTGTATAGGCAACCATATTATTGGAGATGAGAAAAATTGGCCTAAATTTCCAGAAATTTCAAATTTTTATTACTTCAAAATCAATTTCTATGAATTCAAGTGTAGTTCATCCCCAAATTCTGCTCAGTCATTTTCATCAGACTAATTTCAGTGAAAATAGTAAAAATAAAATAGGTAAAATTACCCCCAAAATACATTCCAAAATCACAGTATTTCAATACAATAATTCAAAATAAGTGAATCATTACTGCCTGTGTGGCTGAGTGGATAGGACTGTTGACTCTTGAGGCTCACATTGTGGGAGGACTGGGGTTTGCGCCCTCGACCGGCACTTAGTAAGGTTTTTCCATCCTGGTTAATTACTATTAAGGTTTTACCTACTGAACGGAGCTCTCAAATTCTAAATTCTGTCACCCAAAGTGAAGCTGTGAATTACAAGCCTTTGACTTTATAGCAATACACGCAAACCTACTGAATTTTTAGTTAAACCCAATTATCATCGAATCCTGTCCAAATTGGCCGAAATAATCTGATCACATGGGCTTACAAAGATATATCACAAAACTTCTTTTCCTCCATATAGATCATTTATTATTCAGGATCATGCAGAATTGAGACATGTAACTCAATGATTCATCAACAACAAAATTCCTAAAGCCTAACATACAGTTATGAATTTGTACACATATTAGAAGTACCAAGTTATGAATATTCCTTTTTCATTTATCAAAACATGCATCACAGAAAATACATGAAGAATGTTTGTATACAAGACTATATATATCAGAATATAGCAGATCAACAGACTAGATCGAGTACTTTGTATTTGTATCAAGTAGTATGCAGCAGCTAATGTTGTAGAGGTACGGACATACGGACAATGGTTTAAACTCACCCTAGTTATTTCTCGAATACTGTACAGTGTACTTCTGAAGTCAACCAATGTTCCTTCAGTAATGGCTGGTCTAAGGCTGCTTTTCCATGGATTTAGTGATGCAGCAATATAACTCGACCACAAATGTAGTTTATCCTTTCACTTTACACAGCCAGTTGTGCAGCTCATGAAATGGTTCAATTAGAGTTTTCACTCTTATATAAAGTCAAATGAACAAACTTTGCATTGTAAGTGATTCTACAGAAGCCATGGATAGAAAAGATTGTTTGCTCACAAAGTTGGCAGGGTTGAATCTCACCAACTGACAAGCAGCCTTCCTTCACAAAACACACAGTTGACTGGTAGTTTGAATGGATACAGGTACTGGTTATCATTTACATACATGTACATTGTACAATTACACAAAATCTGACATGTATTTGACACATTCAAGTAGCACCAATAAATATGCTAAACATTTCAAATATATATTTTTTCTGTAAAATGGTACGTGTTAAAAACAAATGTATGACACCAGTGTTGGCAGTAAATATGCAACTGACAAACGATCTAATTCCCAGCAGAATATCATCATTGATCACATCATTCCCAACAAACTGAAACATGACAGTTTGTCCAGGCGTGTGCGTTGACACATAATAACTACATGTATGTAGAAAATCTGGTAGCACCATAAAACATATGTCACAATTCTCAGGTATTGCAGCCTTCATACTTGAATACTTGCCAGCACCATAATTTGCAGCACCATTCCTAACCATCTGGGGTGTTTTAAACATGATAAACCAAGCGAACAAATAATTTATGATCGGTTGGGTTTTCACAAATCAGCCAATAACCTCTCGCAGTAAACAAATCCACCTGACTTTTTCATTCACTACATAAAATGTAGAATTCCAAACTCATTCTAGCTTTGTAATGAACACAAACAACAAATTACACAGACCATTTGGTTTCACACTAAAATGCTGTATGCAGGGTATGTGCACTTTTCCACACAAACACACATTTAGAATGGATTACTAGCAGTCTCTGAAATGATAGACGGTGGGTTACTGTGGTGGTCAGTGCTTCAGGTTGTTGAGGTTGAAGTCCTGGGGCAGACCGTGCTGTTGGCCATGATCCTCTGTGTCTGGCAGCTCGTTCTTGTAAAGGATCTCTGGGGTGCGGTAGACGTGGTCTGCAAGGCGGTGTGTGCTGCCGTAGGTCGCAGCCTTGCTCCCCAGACACATCTGGTACTGCGCCGAGTCCAGCTGTGGGTCACAGTTGACGGCGTGGAACA
This sequence comes from Terebella lapidaria, assembly GCA_949152475.1. Lineage (NCBI taxonomy): Eukaryota > Metazoa > Annelida > Polychaeta > Terebellida > Terebellidae > Terebella > Terebella lapidaria. Next base: position 4,168,867 of record OX424562.1, on the reverse strand, counting down.
TGTGAACCATCCCAGGATCAGCCGCACGGAACACAGTCATGTTCATGGAGAGGAATCGCTCAAAGAGTTCCACGTCTTCCTTACCCCAGCCCTGGATAGATGTGTCAAAGCCTCCGGCAGATAGAAAATCTGACTTGTACAGAGCCACAATTCCATAGCCGAACTGTCGCCAGTAGCCACGGTCCTCCGTGAACGAGAAGGCACTTGTCTGGGAGCAGTCGGTGTCAGCAGCACACGTCATGGCCGGGTCGTACTGACTGAAGACGATCGGGTAGTAGACCTGTCTGTGCTGGACTGTGTTGTGTATGATCCTGTGCAGTACGTCCCGTCTCAAGTAGATGTCCACGTCGATGAAGACCATTAGTGAGTCATTACGGCAGCGAGCAGCACCGTGACTGAGAGCCTGGCCACGAGAGAATGCTCCATCCTTCTGTAGCAGACTCAGACGGTGCTGTGGGTATTTGAGCGCCAGAGAGCGCAGGACGTCACCGACGGCAGGGGTGCGATCCTCAGCCTCACCACGGTATAGGACGACCACCAGTACCACTGGCGCCGTCTGGTGCAGGCACACCTCCTCAAAGTTGTGCATGAAGTGGAGGAAGGTCTGGAAGCGACCGGCAAGCGGCAGGATGAAATGTATGACGGGTTCGATGCCGGTCCCTGGTGACGCTGCTGGCTCCCCTGGCTGACTGTACAACGTCCCGATGCCGCGCTGGAGCAGGTCCAGGAAGGCCGGCCGAGAATCTCCCTGCTTGGGGAACGGCAGCGTGGCACTAACGTCAGCTTCCTCAGTCACCTCTATTGGAGCAAAAGTCTGTTGCAGGTAGGCATGTCTGCGGACAGGTACTGTCATCCGCCGCTTGCCCTTGTGCTTCTTGTAGATAAGCAGCAGGTCCAAGATGTAGTCGGCGCCGTGGAGAGGGTTAACTCGATGGTAGCCATACAGGATCTTCTGAAAGTCGATTGTGCGGCCCCGCTGTCGAGCGTTCTTGTTGATCATGTCCATGGTCTGTCTGACCACGTCCTCGAGTCCCATCCGGAGTGACACCTCCAGGGCGCGGCGTGGATTGCGTGACTTGAGGGAGTAGATTGATGTGGTCAGGAAGTCCCAGGAGAGCACCTCTTCATGGGACCTTGGCACGGACTTGAGCAGCGACGGTCCTAGACCCAGTTTGTTTGGGCTGTAAAAGGCGTCTCTGTCCTGTAGTACCTCATTCATGGCATGGACTTCTCGGTACAGCTGCAGCAGATCCTGCCGAATCTCACCCGCGCGCACCGTGTGGAAGTGGTGATGCATACGGTACTGGTACTTGTGGTTCTTGATCGGGTGCAGAGTTATTGCTCCTAGAATATCTTTTGTCTTCAGAGGTTCAATGAATGAGCCATTTGGATCTTTGTAGTTGTTCAGAAACAATTGCTGCATCTGCAGAATGAATGTATACCAAATGTACCTCTATGATCATCATAACCATTAGGTACATGTATAGGAATGAAATATATTCATGGTCATAGTGTGAATATGGAGTGTAACTATATGTATTCAGTCAGGACTTCAAGAATTGAGTGAAAAAGGAATACAGTTGTCAGAGGACCTACCTCATATGCCCAGGTACAGTAGACACCAGTGACCATGTAGACACAGCGACCAATCTCAACATCTTCATGGTGAGTGTAGAGATTTTTGAAGCAGTAGCTGATGCGTGGTGCCACCTGTTCCATGGCTGCGTGACTGAGAATGACGCCGGGACCGCCCATACAGAAGTTCTCCTGACCCTGCATGTTAAGGCGCCCGATGTCCTCCTTATTCCCCTGCCCGGCCTGACCCGCAAACACCACGCGCGAGCTATTGACAGAGTGCAGGAACTGAGTCAGACGATCCGCACGGATGTATACATCGTCGTCCGCCCGCATGTAGTACTCATACTGGCCACCATAATGGTCCCACAAGTACTTGAGCATCATAAAAGCCTTCTTCTGCGGTGGATAAACGTCGTCCACACCGGGCAAACTCACCACTGGGATTCCCGGCGGAAAGTCCACATCGGAGCCTGCACTGGAGAAAAAGATGACTTTCCCTGGGATGGTTTTAGCCCAGGTATTATAAACAGCGACAATCCGACTGTTGAGGTACTTTCTGGCTGTCATGACTCCGACCAGAAGCAGGTCTCGGGATCGTTTGTGGCCGGCCGCTTGGCTGGGAGTTGCAGGAGCTGCAGGCGCCACAGGGTGGGTGTCCAGCGAGTGTAGAGGTTGTTCCAACAGTAGGTCTCCACCTCCATCACAGGCGAGTATAACGCTGTGACTCTTGAGACCCAGCAAGAATCCCGCCACAGCTCCCAGCAGTATCACCAGCACATAGTTCGGTGGTGCCACCTGGTGCTTGCTCTGGTGTCGCTTCCTCATCATGCTTCTGTCTGCTCTTAGCAGGGGGCACCACCCTCCACCAGCCTACAATGAACAATAGAAGAAACAACTCTGACATTGCTGTCTTGTTGAACCCACCGAGGACATAATCCATAAAACAATCACATGTCCGGGTTGTAGTGATTCAAGCTTTCTGTGGTTTGCACGGGTCAATGAAGAAATTGCTAAATACGGATTGCTTATAAACCAGCCATAGTCTGAGAGGGGTGAGCACCTACTAGCACTATGGCTGTGTAGGTATCACGCTGCTACTAGTGCTAAAGTCGGCGCATAATTTATTGGCGCGAACCTATCTTGTCATATTTCAGAATTTACTGACTTGTATTAAATGAAATTTATATAAAGTGAAAATGGCACTGTGACCATTATGAAGCAATGGCTGTTTTTCTGTCGCGTGCATTTCTCGTCGGTATATTTAGGAAAATATATATCCTTATGGGGTTTTAACATGGGAATTCTAGCTTGCCATTTTGATGCTGTATGGGATTGACACAAATCAATGGAACAGCTGATCTGAATAGGGGCCATCTCATAGAAAATACAATGGTCACAAAAGAAAATTTGTTTTATCACTTGTGCTTGAAAATATATTTTGCATTCAAGAAATCACAATCACACAATAGCCACAGGAGTTATTCATACATCTAACAGTTACTGCTGTTGAAAGACAAATGCATGTTACGCTCGCAGAATATGTATACATGTATGATAAAATGGGTACGTGTATTTTGGCTCATCTGCCAAGGAATATAGGCCGTGCGGTACGTTGAAATTTATTATGATCAATATTATGATGAAATTATTATGATCAATATTTTGTTTGAGTGATCAACGGCGCAATCCAGCACAAAGAGTTTGGTATTTTTCTGAAATCTGTTCCATAGGCATGGCATCTTGGAGACAGTCCCTTAACCAATACTGGGCTGAGTTTATAATTTGACTCAGGCCAGACCAACGCGAGTATAGCCGGGCACGATACAAAGTTGGTCAAAAACTAGACGCTTCCGGTCGCCTACGACCGCTTGGGTGTATCCCCCGTAGCCCTATCATCTCTGTTGCCCCAAATATATCACTGTCAAGTGTGAAAAACTAGAGCAAGGGCTAAAAAAGATTACCATAGAAATGTTAAATCTCAAGTCACAACTGTTTTCTTTTCCCCACCAAAATTGCTGCACTGATTTTCCGAGGTTATTGAAGGTCGAATTCAAAATCACCACTGAAATCTCTTTATATGAATTTCCATTCGACATGTTTGATAAAATAACGAAAATACAGAATCATAGATCAATCTTTTCACCTATTTATATTTCAACTCAGAATATTTTACAAACTTGGTTCCAAGTTGAAATTCAAAGTAAAATTTGACCAAAAATGCATTTCAAGATGACAAAATTGGAGCTAGATTGAACTTCTCACCATAAGTTATATTTCGATCCATAATATATGTATGTGCCAAACATGGTTTCAAGTTGAAATTCAAAGTAAAAGGTAATCAAAACTGCATTTCAAGATGACAAAATTGGAGCCAGATCAAACTTTTCGTCATGAGTTATATTTTAACTCATAATACCTGCCCAACTTGATTTCAAGTTGAAATTCAAACTAAAAGTTGACCAAAACTGCATTTTAAGATGACGAAATTGGACCCAGATCAAACTTTTCGCCATGAGTTATATTTCAACTCATAATATGTGCCAAACTTGGTTTCAAGTTGAAATTCAAACTAAAAATTGACCAAAACTGCATTTCAAGATGGAGCCAGATCGAACTTTTCACCATAAGTTATATTTCGACTCATAATATGTGCCAAACAAGTTGAAAATCAAAGTAAAAGTTGACCAAAACTGCATTTCAAGATGACAAAATTGGAGCCAGATCGAATTTTTCACCATAAGTTATATTTTAACTCATAATTTGAGCCAAACATGGTCTCAAGTTGAAATTCAAAGTAAAAGTTGATCAATGTTTTCATAAAAAGCTATTGTGATCAATAATAGACTTAACTAGCAAAAAAATAATGTTGACTTATTTGGTCACAGCCATAAAATCTCTACTGGACAAAGCCTTCACCTTGTTGAGCCCAATAATAAATATTTCTTGTCTTAACTATTTTCATTGTGGTCAATAATAGACTTAACATGTAAAAATAAAGTTAACTTATTCGGTTACACCCAGAAATTTCCTCTGGACAAAACCTTAACCTTGTTGAGCTCAATAATAATTGTTTCTCACCTTAACTATTTTTTTTGAGGTCAATAATAGACTTAACTAGCAAAAAAAAATGTTAACTTATTTGGTTACAGAAATAAAATGTCTACTGGACAGAATCTTTACCTTGTTGAGCCCAATAATAAATATTTCTTGTCTTAACTATTTTTATTGTGGTCAATAATAGACTAAACTAGTAAAAATAATGTTAACTTATTCAGTACACCCATGAAATCTGTACTGGACATACTTTCACCTTGTTGAGCTTAATAATAAATATTTCTCATCTTAACTATTTTTATTGTGGTCAATAATAGACTTAACTATTTTTATTGTGGTCAATAATAGACTTAACTAGTGAAAATAATGTTAACTTATTCGGTTACACCAATGAAATTTGTACTGGACAAAACATTTACCTTGTTGAGGTTAATAATAAATATTTCTTGTCTTAACTATTTTTATTGTGGTCAATAATAGACTTAACTATTAAAAATAATGTTAAATTATTCAGTTACACCCATGAAATTTGTACTGGACAAAACCTTTACCTTGTTGAGCTCAATAATAAATGTTTCTCGTCTTAACTATTTTTATTGTGGTCAATAATAGACTTAACTAGTAAAACCAATGTTAACTTATTCAGTAATATTGTTCTTTTTTCACCAAAAACATCAGTTCTGTATTCTGAACAAGAATCTAGTGCAATTTGCTTTCATAGTACAGGTTACTGGAGTGATCACACATGTCAAAGTAGGTATTTTAATTGTCGTAATAAGTTAACCTTTCAAACTTATTAATATTTATTCGATCATTCTGAAAAACAATAAGTTTCGTGTGATGGTCTTTCTCATTGAGCCTGTGCGATTTCATCATCATTCATTGAAAACTCCCACCCGTAGAGCGTTCACAACCCATGTGTGTTAAACAGGCTAATTTGAGCACAAAATGTTACGCCAATCGGCTATTTTGGTTGCTATGGCAACCAAAATCGATAGGTGTCCAGATCTCACCATAAGACATGTCCATATAAAATATTATCAAAATCGGTTCATATTTGCAACCTGCAGCGCGTTCACAAGAAAGTGTCTGCGGACGGGGACGCGGCGGCGGCGCGACGATCGTAAATCCATAGTATCCGCCGAACTTTGTTCGGGGGATACAATTAGACACCCGTTATCCTCAATTCATATATTGCTGGATACTGAATATTTTCATTTGTTTAGCGATAACAAAATACTGCAATCAAACAAAACTTTGTGTCCTATTCTGCATGTGACATATAGTATCTCACCCAAATATAGAATAATACTCTCAGCCATTCCGGGAAATCAAACTGTGACCACTATCCATTTTTTGAACAGCATAACGCCATCACATGTTATTTTTCGGACCGTTGCACACTGCTGGTCAGACCAATGATTTCGCTTTGCATTAATGAGCTGTTGCATTGGCATTCATCACTGTTTTGACTGTCTGCTTTCCCGCTCGTTGTTACAATGGTAAAATCCCATTTAGATTCGTATTTATTGAAATAGTAGTCTCCTGTGTGAAAAACAAACTTGGAATTTACGTCAGCAACTTAGGTCACAGGCTCGTTCAACCGTTGCCTGAATTTCATATAAAACAAGTCACTAAGTTCCGAGATTTCATTAGATATGTTCACGCCAATAAATTATGCGCCGACTTTAGTATAGTGTAAACCTTGACCCTTTTGCGATGCTAAATGTTATCGATCTATAACTTGGCATACTTCATCTGGGAGTCAAAGGGCAATTTCCTACCAAACTAGATGTCACACAAGGCCTAAAGATGCCATGGGGCATCTCGACTGAAACTAGACGTCAAGGCCTAAAGATGCCTTGGAGGCATTTCGGTGTTAGGACTAATTCGTAATATTTAAAACATCTTTGTCACAGGCTCTATGACACACTCAGCGAAAAAAATTTCTAGTCAAGGTCAAAGTTCATCCATCATACCCCCCCCCCCCCCCCCCCGGCATGTTTGTCTAGGTCGATGAGTCCAAAAATAACGTCCGTTTCGCTCTATGACGCACCGTTTCCAAGATATCGACGAAAAATGCCGACTCGGCAAAAAAATTTCGGGTCAAGGTCAAAGTTCATCCATAACAACTTTAAGACATGTTTGTCTAGGGTGACGAGTCCGAAAATAACGTCCGTTTCGCTCTACGACACACCGCTTCCCAGATATCAACGGAAACGAAAAATGCCAACTCGGCAAAAAAATTTCGGGTCAAGGTCAAAGTTCATCCATAATAACTTTAAGACATGTTTGTCTAGGGTGACGAGTCCGAAAATAACGTCTGTTTCGCTCTACGACACACCGCTTCCCAGATATCAACGGAAACGAAAAATGCCAACTCGGCAAAAAAATTTCGGGTCAAGGTCAAAGTTCATCCATAATACCTTCAAGACATGTTTGTCTAGACGACGAGTCCGAAAATAATGTCCGTTTCGCTCTATGATGCACCGTTTTCCAAGATATCGACGAAAACGAAAAATGCCGACTTGGCAAAAAAATTTCGGGTCAAGGTCAAAGTTCATCCATAAAACTCCTCAGACATGTTTGTCCAAGGCGACGAGTCCAAAAATAACGTCCGTTTCGCTCTACGACGCACCGTTTCCGAGATATCGACGAAAACGAAAAATGCCAACTCGGCAAAAAAATTTCGGGTCAAGGTCAAAGTTCATCCATAATACCCCTTAGACATGTTTGTCTAGGGCGACGAGTCCGAAAATAACATCAGTTTCGCTCTACGACGTACCGTTTCCGAGATATGCAGGAAGCCTCAAGGATGAGTCAGCAAAAAGTTATTTCGACCTCTAGGTCAATGGTCGTTTGACGGATCAATCCCAAAATCGATAGGTTTCTTCCCTGGTGGTATATAAACCTCCATGCAAAGTTCTGCAACTATTGCCTAAATATTTTTCGAGTTATCGTCTGGAAACCAAGTCTCATAATCGGCCTTGATTTCATCCTCACGGACCTCACGGACCTCGGAGTCGAATCAAAAAAAAAAAAATACCCCATAGACATGTTTGTCTAGGACGACGAGTCCGAAAATAACGCCCGTTTCGCTCTACGACGCACCGTTTTTGAGATATGCAGGAAGCCTCAAGGATGAATGAGCAAAAAACTAGACATAAAAGCCTATAGGCTTTGTGGCATCCCCCAATTTGTTATTATTTCAAATGGTCATACTGGACCTAGAAAAAAGGATACATAGGCCATTGTATGTGGGTAAGAGTGAGAGCTCATCAGACAGTTTCTTACCAGAACTGCTTTCTATCATCTTGACAACTTGGCCCACCAGACATTTGCCACCCAAAATGAATGGACAATTACCCAGCCAATATTCAGAGTACTACCCAGCCAATATTCAGAATACTAGTATATTTAATCAGGATGTTCGTGATATTTTCAGGTGCTCCTGTCAAATGTAAAATGATACGTGACTAAAAGAATGCTGTGTCATCTTGGCCAATTTTGTGATTTCAAAACTTGTACAATACAGCGGAATTTTCGCATTCACATTATAACCAAAGCTAAACATTTCCCAGCTAACTAAAACAATGATGATTTGGTCATTGCATGTGAAATAGAGTTGAATAACAAAACATTCAAACAATACATGTTTGTACAAAATAAATGCAGGCAGGGCAAATCATCCCCCAAGCATGTTGTGTCATGTGTGTGGCTTATTAACCAACTATTGTATTCTGTGGGGTGGAACTTCATTCTTTTACCATGTACACACACTAGTAAACCAGGCTTTGAAGGGGGGAGTGAGGGATTATGCATGGATATGAGCCTGGGGTCAAGTTGGACATGCTAGCTGTATCACTTGTCAGGCATGACTGAGCAGGGCTGGCTGAGAGGGCGGAGCCTATATTGCTGTGCTGGACAAGACTGGCTGATCTTGTAAGGCTAACTGAGCAGGGCTGGCTGAGAGGGGCGGAGCCTATCACTGTGCTGGACAGAGTGGCTGATCTTGTAAGGCATTACTGAGCAGGGCTCTCATATACTGCACTGGCTGAGAGGGCAGAGCCTAGCCTCATGCTGGACATGCAGGCTGCAGTCAGTGAATACAGTAGCATGGCTCAGTTACAGTATTACATCTGCATGGGGGCAGGCAAGGGAAAAATTCCAAGTCAAAAAAAAAAAAAATACACCCAAAAAATTTTTTTCTCCTGGAAATTGCCTGAATCAAATTATGACATTGAGAGGAATCGGCCGCTGGCGGCCATCTTGGATTTCGGATCTCGACGAAAAACAAAAGGGGTTAGGAGTAAAGTATTTCGGATGAGCTGTGAAAATTTCGGAAAGATAGATCAAGGCGTTCAAGAGTTATGATCCGGAAACCAAACGGCGGAAAAAAAAAAAAAAAAAAAAAAAAAAAAACAGACAAAAACATAAGGCCTCCCGATTTTCAATCGGGATGCCTAATTATTTTGACCTCTAGGTCAAAGGTCATTTGACGGATTGATCCCAAAATCAATAGGGTTCTTCCCTGGTGGTATATGAACATCCATACAGAGTTCTGCATCCATTGCCTGAATATTTTTTGAGTTATCGTCCGGAAACCAAAAACCTTGATTTCATCCTCACGGACCTCACGGACCTCGCAGCCGGCTAAAAAAGAATAGGGTTCTTCCACATATCATTTCTGACTAGTGGTGAAAATTTGATAAGGATCCATCAAGGCAATCTAAAGTTATCGTCCGGAAACCAAAACGGCGGAAGAAGCAAAAAAAAAAAAAAAGAAAAAAAAAAAAATTCTGCTAAAACCATAAAGGCATTTCTGCCGAAATGCCTTAATTAGGCCAAGGTCAAAGTTCATACCCTAAGACATTTTTGTGTGGGGCGATGAGTCCTAAAATAGCGTTAGATTCGCTCTACGATGTACCAGTTCCGAGATATCGACGAAAACGAAAAAAGCTGACTCAAAATTTAAGGTCAAGGTCAAAGTCCATCCATAGAACCCCGTAGTCCGAGTCCGAAAATAACGTCGAATTCGCTCTTTGACACACCTGATATCGCCGAAAACGAAACATGCCGACTCGGCAAAGTAATTTGAGGTCAAGGTCAAAGTTCATCCATAATACTCAGACATGTTTGTCTAGGGCGAAGAGTCCGAAAATAATGTCTGTTTCGCTCTACAACACACCGTTCCCGAGATATGCCCGAAAATTGAAAATGCTGACTCAGCAAACAAAAAATTTGGCCCAGAGTCAACTTCACTCAACATACCCCTCTGAGACATGTTTGTCTAGTGCCACTAGTCTGAAAATAACGTCAGTTTCGCTCTACGATGCACCGTTTCCGAGATATGGCCGAAAATGAAAAATGACAACTCAGCAGAAGTAAATTTGGCCCAAGGCCAAGTTCACCCATCATACCTCTAAGATAGCCCCACTATTGGCCAATGTTTACAGTTTATCGCATACTGTAAACATTGGCCAATAGCGGGGCTACCCCAGCCATGCCCCCAGCGACCCGAGCCGTGTTCGAGTCATGAGCCGAGTTGTCCAATCAGTGGGACGAGCTGGGCCAACTTGTCTTGGGCCGAGCTGTCCTGGCCAATTATTAACAGCAGATTAAGCGAGCTGTCCCTGAGCCGAGTTGTCCAATTAGCCCCCTATACTCTGATTTTTCCAACTCGCTTACACTGTTTTTCGCTGATATTTTTGCGATGCTGAACAGTATCGTTCTATAACTTGGCATACTTCACCTGGGAATCAAACGGCACTATTCTACTGAATTACAGATTTCTATCTCGGATATTGAAAAAGTTAGCCATCTACCCCAATGTTAAACTTAGCCCTGTCATTTAGATTCTCTGTCTGAACACAATTTTGTGCATTCGCTCGGTTTTGTAGCAGTGAAATCTTTCGAAATCAACATGTTTGTGTAGAATACACCTCCAGTGGGATTTCTGATCCAAAATAACAATAATATTTTTGAATCCTGATGAATGTAAGCAGGACCAAATCCTCGAATATGCTCAGATGCTCGAGATCCTGTTTTGGGCTGAAATTTAACATTGGGATAAAGTGCAAACTTCTTCAAAATTTGCGATAGAAGTTTGAAATTTGGTACAATATTGCATTTGACTGAATTTAAAAATGATATAATCATTGCAGATGGAATAACTCTACTGATGATGCCATAAATCCAATTAATATTACTAAAGCAGTTGATATGGTGCAGTTCTTCGCGCTGTTAAGACCGATTATGCACTGTTCACGTGAAAGTAAAGGGCGGTGGGGGAGAGGCAGTCGGTCTCACGACCGCACAGGTGTCCCCCGGTTTGTTTCGGAATAAAGTATGTGACGTTGTTTTCCCGAAAATTTTTTTTTGCCGCCTTCATCCTTCAGGGCTAGATGACATTTTTGGCATAGACATAGAAGAGAGATGGACTGCCAACTTCGGTATCACTCTCTCTGTTTCTAGTCATTGAGCTTGAGGTCACACAAGGTCGGAGGAAGACGGTAGTTACACTTCCGTTGTCAACGTATAACGTCACATTGCCATTGCTCATTCCTGACGATCCTCATAGTGTTGAAGTAACGTACAGTATTTGACGTATTTTTACAATCCAAATTTCTCATAAAACTACAAACTGGAAATAAGTACCCAAATTCCTCTGGTCGAAAGCTAAAGGTTACTGAGGTCGAGTTGGCAGTCCATCTCTCTTCTATGTCTATGGTTTTTGGCCTAGCATCTCTGCCGAGCCGACCTGTCCTGGGCTGATCTTAGACAAACAATATCGTCTTCTCTGAGGGCCAAAGGCCCGAAGACGAAATGGCTCCCGTGTAAAAAATCAGCTGAATTTCCGACAAAAAAAAAGTCGGAACTTTGAGTCTGTTCTAACTGGCTAAACATCAGGAATGGTACTCACATTTTTGGTCAGAGACGGCTCATGATGTCTATACTTCCTAAATCCAACGAAATATCCACTTGTTATTGTGTTTATCCTCACATTTCACTGTTCTGAAGCCGGCTGGGATACTTTTTCAAACGAATTTCCTGACATCTTTGCCTGCCGAGTGACGTCACACGCGCGTGCATTCGAGGGAATCCCCTCGAAAAATGACACGGGATTCCGCACGAGTGCGCGCGCGTGTGACGTCACTCGGCAGGCAAAGATGTCAGGAAATTTGTTTGAAAAAGTATCCCAGCCGGCTTCAGAACAGTGAAATGTGAGGATAAACACAATAACAAGTGGATATTTCGTTGGATTTAGGAAGTATTGACATCATGAGCCGCCTCTGACCAAGAATGTGAGTACCATTCCTGATATTTAGCCAGTTAGAACAGACTCGAAGTTCCGACTTTTTTTTTGTCGGAAATTCAGCAGAATTTTAACACGGGAGGCATTTCGTCTTCGGGCCTTTGGCCCTCAGAGAAGACGATATTGTTCGGGCCTTTGGCCCTCAGAGAAGACGATATTGTTTGTCTAGGCTGATCTGAGCATTGACTCGGTAGAGATCCTGGGTCAAAAAACGTAATCTGACCTTTTGTTCTATAAATAGAAGCGTGGGGAGGAAAATTTTGGAAATCCCTCGGTGAGTGGGGCACCTGGGTCTAGGAAATCCCCTAAAAGCCGAATCCCATACAGTGCCCCTTTACCTGTTTACTGTAACGATGGCTTTGTGAAAACGGCTCCTGTACTGTACCATAAGGCTTAAAGCCATTAGAAACAAGATACCTCACCTGGTCACATGTAGATTCTAATATCTAGTAATATGAGTTGGTCCAAATTTCAATAAAAAACAAAACTATTTGCAAATACAAAAAAAAACAGATAGATTCAGTTCGGCCTTGACCTTCGTAGAATTGTTGCGTAAAAAACAAACCACCGTTGAAAAGCTGCGTTCACTACAGGCGTGAAACTCCCGGACCGTACGTCCGGTGGTAATTTCGCGAAGGGCTGATCGATGTCAGGTCAGTAATCACATGCATCTGGGTCGTGATAGTCGATAGTCCGGTGGAAAAAAGTGCCAAGTAGTGTACTAATATTGTGTTTTGAGGCCCGGTAGATGTACGGATGCAGCAGATTTGCTTTACTTCTGGTTTTGATGTGCAGGTAGGTTAATTAATCTGAGACAAAATATCGATATATTATTGATAGATTGAGATAGTATGTTTGAGATTGAAAATTTGCTTAATTTTGTATCACTCCGCGGTCAAAAACGGATCATTTAGAAGGTACCGATGTTCACGTGCAAAAAAAAAGTTGGCTTCGGCGAATTTGCACGAATTTAGGATATCTCTTGCGATATGTGAAGGTGATGATGTTCTTATATCATGTTTTTGTTGCAGGTGACAATACGTACTATTGGACGCTGATGCCATATGAATATGTTGACCGACGTCGGGTATACCCTGATTTTTCTACACTGTTTACACTGTCTTTTCATCATATTTTTGCGATGCTAAATGTTATCGTTCTGTAAATTGGCATATTTCACATAGTAGTCAAACAACAACTTTATACCAAATTTCAGGGGAAAAAAATGGCAATCTACCCCAGTGTTAAATTTGGCGCCATCGTTGAATTTCTGGGTCCACACCCTGCATGCAATTTTGTATCGGTGCAATCTCAAGCGGGTCTTCTGGCCCAAAATTACAACTAGTGAATGTAAACACGATCGAATACCGGAATAGGCTCAGATCCCTGAAATGCCGTTTCGGGCTGAAATTTAACGTTCGGGTAGATTGCCAACTTTTTTTTTTGCGATAGAAGTTTGAACTTTGGTATAAGATTGCCGTTTGACTCTCAGATGAAGTGTTATAGATGAAGTTATGGAACGATACGGTACTATTTAGACTCGCAAGAATATCAGCGAAAAACTATGTAAAACGCTCGAGTTAGAAAAATTATAGTATAGATATAGCTAGATACATTTGACCAATTCTAAAGTCAAGTTCATCACAAAACCTCATAATATTTTTGGCCATAACTTCGTTTAGGATGGTCGGATCGATTCGAAATTTTGTTCATTTCCATTTGGCATAAAACCGTATTTTTTTCAGCAAGTTTCAAACTTCTATCTTGAAAATTTAAAAAGTTGGCAATCTACTCCAATGTTAAATTTCACATCAAACATGAAATTTGCGAGTCCGAACATTATTTTGGCATGTTGTTCGATGTTCACACTGCACAGTCACAGTGCTTACACAGATTAAGGTACCGTGCGGTAGATGGCGGAAGGTAGATTATGCTTCGACCTTTTATCGGCGATTTCTAGCATATACATGAGAAATGTATGTATATGCTAGATATATGCGCGTATATTTTTGTGGTTTCGAAGAGGAAATTACAACATATACACTGTGGATAAGTTACAAGATATGTTTTAGTGGCAGTTGTGAGTAATTTGAGGGAGAAGAAATCGGCTTGATTACGGTACCGCGTGAGGTGGATTACGGTACCACGAATAGCCCATGCATCGGTGATTGCGGTACCACAACTACACAATTCATCCATTTAATGTTTTTTTTCGTTACACAGGTGCTTTTCCAGTGTTACTTTTGTGACACACAGTCATATGGAGTAACGAAATTATTCGACCACTGTGCTGTGGAGTATCAAGACCAGAAATTCAGCGTACGTACGGCGGCGTTTTCCGTGTGACCAAACATGAGAACTACTATGGAAGTCTATACGTCGTATATACATGATATAATTGTATATAATTGATCGATTAAGCAGGGCCACAAAGGTATGTAGATGTCAATGACAGGTGTATCAGATACAGACGTTTCTTCTATCTCAAAAATTTTTCTCTTATGACATTTCTGAAGAATTTCTGAAGATCATGATTGTTCTCATGATCTTGACCTTAGGTTCAAGGTCGGAGCACAAAATGATTTTGTAATTTTTACTGTAACAGCGTTCATGTCAAATTCCATCAATGTGATCCTCATCACAGACATGGCCACCGTGCAGGACCAGTTACCATCCGGAGTGGCCTTGGTGGCCAATGAGTCATCACTGTTTGCTGAGGTGCACTTGGCTTGCACCTGACTCATCTTACGGGCAGATACGACATGTAAAAGAGCAATTGAACGACACTGATGAAAGGTTCATGGCAGTCGACTTGTATCCAGTGCCGCAAGCTGTGGATCCAGCACTGCCTGCCAGGGAACCCACACTGCCTACTGTGGATCCTGTGCTTCCAGCTGTGGAAACTATGCCACCATCAGTTGATCCAGCACTACCTGCTGGGGATCTCGTTCTGCCACCTGCAGATCCTGTGCAGCCAGTTGTTGATCCCATGCAGACAGCTGTGGATTCCGTGCTGCAAGCTGTGTATTCAGTGCCACAAGCTGTGGATCCAACACTGCCTGCTGAAGAACCTGCACTGCCTGCTGGGGGCCATGCACAGCCAGCCATGCCACGTGTTGGAGATTTTGTTCCACCTGCTGTGGATCTAGCTGTTGCACTACCTGCTTCAAGCGGATCAAATATGAGGATCACTTCATTGTGTACTGATGTCCACAGTGATATTCTAAAATATCCCACTTGTTCGAGAAATGTACGCATCAAAAAATCGAAAGCCCAAAAGTACTTCTTGCTCACATTCACATCCAGTGAAGTGATCGAAATTAGAAAGGTGAAACGAAGGGAGAAGGAAGAAAATGAAAGACAAAAACAGGAAAGTGTGCGACAAAGATTACCCAAGAAGGAGCAGAAATGTTCCACAAAAAGGAAGCAAACGAGGCAAAATGAAGTAGCACCAAAAAGTCAAAAGTATCCAGCATCCAGAGCCAGTTCACTGCAGAGGAAGACGTTTTTAGTATATATTGTATTGAGCAGTACATCCTATCACCATTCGAAGATTGGATTCAGTGTTCTTCGTGCCTCAAATGTTGGAACGAGCCTTGTACAACAGCATCCCTGGAAATCGCATCCGCGACATGTGTAGGAAGTGACATGTACAAGATGCCACTTGTAGAATACAATCTTTGTTGTTGTTGTTGAATCAAATAATTAAATGCAAATTCAATTGTTTACATGTGTCTAAAAAAACTATGTATCTATATATGACTGGAAAATTCATATTGAGGAATACTGTAATACTGTAACAATCAATGGTTGTTAGACCACATAATTAAGTGCAAATTCACGTGTATACGAAGGTAAACTATGTACATATCTATATGTCTATATGCTTGCTGAAAATTTATATGTTCATGGCACTACATGAGGTATACAATCGGTGCTGTAGAATCACAGTATTGAATGCAAATTTACGTATGGGCTATACGAATGGAAAATTTGTATCTGTCTGTAACCAAGCGTGGAATGCCTCGGCCAGACTGGGATTTGAACCGGGGACCTCTCACACACCAGCCATCCACTCTACCAGATGAGCTAAAGGGATATCACACTAGCCTATCTAGTATGAGTACAATTTCACACATATCAGAGAAGTCATATGTCTATGACAGTAAAAAAAATCGAATTCAAAATAAATTACAGCATTCGAGTAGTTAGGGGGGCACTTTAGGTCGGTTTTTCCAGGTTTCGGTTTCGGGGGTTTTCCCGTGGTTATATGACGTCACTTCCGGTTTCGGTTTCGGTGGTTATATGACGTCACTTTCGGTTTCGGTGGTTATATGACGTAATAGGTGGTTATATGGTGGTTATATGACGTAATAATGATGTAATAGGTGGTTATACGAGGTAATAGGTGGTTATATGATGTAATAGGTGGTCGTATGATGTAATAGGTGGTTATACGAGGTAATGGGTGGTTATATGACGTCACTTGCGGTTTCGGTGGTTATATGACGTCACTTGCGGTTTCGGTGGTTATATGACGTCACTTTCGGTTTCAGTAATTATACCTCACATGGTAAGGCTGGTTTGGTTAGGTGATTACATAATAGGTGCTCATCTGGTGCAATAAGTGCCCTTAATAGGTGGTTATACAACATAAAAGGTGGTTATACAGTACCTATATGACATAATAGGTGGTTATATGATGCAATAGATGACGTAATAGGTGGTTATATGATGTATGACGTAATAGATGGTTATATGACGTAATAGATGGTTATTTGGCATCACTTTCGGTTTCAGTGGTTATACCTCACATGATAAAGTTGGTTAGGTTAGGTGATTATATAATAAGTGCTCAATAGGTGATGTAATAAGTGCCCTTAATAGGTAGTTATGAAACATAAAAGTTGGTTATACAGTACCTATATGACATAATAGGTGGTTATATGACGTCACTTTCGGTTTCAGTGGTTATACGTCACGTGGTTTCGATGGTTATAGGTCACATGGTTTTGGTGGTTATGCGTCATGTGGTTTCATAATAGGTGATTAAGTAATAGGCGGTTGCAAAATAGGCTAGGTAAATTATGATGTCACCGGCGTCCCCCATTCGAACGAACCAATAGGATCCCGCCACCGCGTAGCGTACCCACGCCGAGTCATTCGAACGGACCAATAGGATCCAGTCATCGCGTAGCGTACCCACGCCGAGTCATTCGAACGGACCAATAGGATCCCGGCATCGCGTAGCGTACCCACGCCGAGTCATTCGAACGGACCAATGGGATCCCGGCATCGCGTAGCGTACCCACGCCGAGTCATTCGAACGGACCAATAGGATCCCGCCACCGCGTGGCGTACCCACCTTGAGTCAGTTGCTCCCCCACATTCCAGTGGACCAATAGGAGTCCCCGAAGTTGGATGCATGATCCGCGTTTTTCGAATGAACCAGTGAGAGGAGAGCTTGGAACCGGTTGAAACCGGTTTGAACTGGATGGAACCAGTTTTATGCCCATTCAGCTTTAGGTTTAGCCAATCACAAAGCTCCACCTCATAGCGTGCCCACGCCAACAATGGGTATATATATATATAAGTGTGAGAGAGCGCGCTCATCACCATTCCGGGTGCAGCAATGCAGCAACAGCAACGAGATGGAACTCAGCGAGAACTTGACCCTTGCCAGGGTAGAAGGCACGTACGGACCCTACTTCAAGCTGACGAGAACCGGAGAGAAAGCCTCCAGATGGCTCAACTTCAACGCCAAAATTATGGACGGAATCGGCACGCACGCGGCGGAAATCGCAAACGCCATGAAAGGTGAAAAAGAACTGCCCGTAATGCTAGACTCGGCGACCAGGCTGGACGTAATAAAGTACATGGAGAAAATGTACGCGTGTTTCCTCGTGTCCAGAGAAAAAAACGGGGTAGCCTACTCCAACAGAATCAACCTCAACACGGAAGAATGGGACAACTTCGTGAAGGCGTGGAAGAAGATCTCGAAAGCCCCCAAGCGCAAAGCGGTGAAAACCGACAAGCCAACCGGTAAGAGGAGAAAGATGGACGACCGCGAGTGCATGAAATACACATGGTCCGATTCGGATGGTACAGCCGGTTGTATTTTCTACACGGAAAAGGAGTGCCATGACCATCATCGCGTGTTCGGCAACGAGAAAGAAGAGCCCCTAATTTCCAGCATGCAGGCCTCGTTCCCAGCGCGGAACGTTTGGCTTAGGAATATACTTCTTTTCCTAGTCCGGGGGATGATAGACGAAAAGGTCAAGAAGGACTGCGAAGCCTGTCAAATAGACTCCCCCAGTCAATTCGACCACATGCTCGGGTGTTTGGGTGAGTGGGACAGTCAGGTAGAAACCCACTACGACGCGGTCATGGAGGAAATCAATGGCGAGAGCCTCTTGAAATTCTACAACAGGGTTATGACACGGTGCGGAAGACCGTCGGATTGCATTGGGCACGGAGACATTCCCCTGGATGAAATCAAGGAGACCATCAGCGAAGAAGATGTCAAAAAAATGGACACTACCGAAGACGATTATCGGTCTCTTCTCGGCTGGGTTGCACGCAATGTTTCAAAAGAGTGAATATTTTATTTTCCATTGATACATACCAATATTCATAGTGTATATGACCGAATTTTGTCTTTATCATATGTCTATTTCCCACCACGAGTGTACTAGATTTTCGTGTAGTAGTGATATTAATAAAGTGTGTAAAAGTGTGAAATCCGCGTTTTCTGTTGGAATTTTAAATGCACATCTTTTAAAACAATGTACAATGGTATATCATTGAGACCCGCATTATGTGTGATACGAAATATTACATTCACCCAACAAGACCTTTCCTTCAAACGAGTATATGCCATTTTCGTGGTTTTTATTTCACAGCACACAATGTTTACAATTTCTACACTACTTTTTTTAGTTTTTCGCAATTTTGTATTTTTTTTGTTCTCTAATCTACGCATGCAATACACATATATTTACAATGGGACATACAACATTACACAACGTCGGAAGCCTTGATCCAAGAATTATATTTTTTGGGCCAGTTGAGCCATTTAACGTAGAGTTCTTTATTTCGTCCGCGTCCCCTGGTCTTCAGGACTTTCTCCACTTTGAAGGCCCGGTCTTTATCCAACGTCACCGGCTGTAATTCCTGCTCGTAGAAAGTACCCTTCACTTCATCTCCGCCGTAGTCCGCGAGCTCGTAAATGGGTAGCCCGTCTCTCCACCAGGCCTTGTTGATGGTGAACACCTCCCCCGTCCATTTCTGATCGTACTCGCGATCGAAGAGTTTCCGCAGGTAGGAAATACGGACCTCGTCCCCGACTTTAAACGCAAACTTTTTCTTTTTGGCTTTCTTTTTGTCCTTCAGGAATGGTTCCACGTATAGTTCTTCCCACACTCTCGTCTCGTTCTTTTTGGAGACGGCCGCCGGTTTCATTTTTATGCTGCTGTGGTACGTCTGATTGTAACCTTCAACGATCTCGTCCAGTTTTCCGATGTATTCCAAACCGTTTTGATGTTGGAAAATTTTCGCTATCCTGGACTTGATAGTTTTTATCCAGCGTTCCACGTAGTTCGCCTTGACTTCGTTGTAGGTCACGGAATGCAGCACGTTGTGTTCCGCGAACCATTTCTTCATCCCCGCGTTCACGAATTCGCCCCCGTGATCCGTTCGAATTTTCACGGGTCTTCTGCCCTTCGCTTTCAGGAGTAGGGAGTCGAATCCTTTGACGACGTCCGCGGATTTTTTGGATTTCAAGGGCACGGCCCACCCGAATCTCGAGAAGACGTCTATGGCCATGAGCACGTAGCGAACTCCGTCGTTTTCCGGGGTGTACGCCGTCATGTCCATCAGATCCGCGTCCCATTGGGCGTCTATTTTCTCCACGTAGACTCTGTTCCGTTTAAACTTGCGGACCATCCTCCTATGCATGGTGTAGACGTCCTGGGACTTTAACCACGTCTTGATCTTCTTCATGGACAAGACCCTCTTCCCCTCAGCTCTCACCGCTTTGTACAAGGCCCGAGGTCCGGAAAAACTCCCGGCCTTCCCGGGGTCGTAATAGATGGAGGCTAGGTAGTCGTCTACGTTCATAGTTTCTTCTTGGATATGGCGGGGGTGGGTAGCATGTATCCCAGACAGCTGGCCAACAAGGTGCTCCAAAGCATTTCGTTCTCCCGGTCTCCCGTGCTCAAATTGTAGATGCAGGCTACGATGACGGTGAAGACGATCAGGGCCTGGGTGAAAAAGACGATTTCCGACTTCGGTACTCTAGATTTTCCGAATGACCAACGAGATCCTTCTCCCGACGATGTTGACGCTCCCTCGTCAGCCATAGTGAATGCGCGAAATGTACGAGTGCGGGCCTTATATACTCAGGGGGTTTCCACGCTCACGTTCCGAGCCTTGTCGATTTCCATCATAGCCGGAAACTGGCCGTACGCGATCAGTGTGGTCGCCTCCGGGAGAGCCTCGGCAAACTTGATCACCAATCTGGTGTGACCCTTCCTGATGATGGGGAAGGCCTTGTCCCGGGCCACTTCGAAGACGTAGACGGCGTATCCTTTGTCCAGTCCCTCGTAAGAGACGTACTTGTAGTCACTCCTCGCCTTCCCTTTGTTCAATGCTTTGGAAACTCCCGGGTATTGCCTGTCGGAGTAATTCGGCTCGAACGGTGGTCCCGGTTTGGACTGGCCCTGCACCAAGAAATCCATGTAGGTGAGCTTCATGTTGTCAAAGTTGAAGGGATTTTTCTGGTAATGTCCGTTGTAAGCGGCTCCCGAAACCAGTCCGACCATCAGTCTCACGGGCACGCTGTCCTGGAAAACGTTGTCGGCCGTCCAGGTGAAACTTCCCGCCGGTATGTTGAACGCTTTCACGTCCGACCTCATGAAGGGATACAGAGCGTTGGTGTCTTTCAGGCGTTCCGAGTGACCCAGCATAACGCCCGGTGTCATGGAGTTGTGCGGAACGGTCAAAGTCGCATCCCGTATGTCCACGGCGTATTTTCCCGAACCCTCTTTGCACATGAGGACGAAGGCGTTGGTGTGGGGGAAGAGTTGTACGTCGACGGCCACTCCGTCCAGTAGCATCCGGTTTTGCTGCAGAATGTCAACGAAGAGAGGTCCCTCTAGCACGACTTCCCGCCCTTGTTTCGTCCAGAGCCAGCGAACGGCTAGACCGCTATTCCCGAGAGGCAGGCTGGGATCCGCGACGTCCATGTGCTCGGGCCTGTCCTTGATGAAGAGTTGATTCTCTACCGAGGGTCCGTACCCCGTCAGCGAGTCTAGCAAGGCTTTGTAGGGGTAGTTGGTTCCCACGCTACTGGTAACGAGTTTCTGCTGTACCTTGACGTCCACTTGTCTGAAGAGGGAGTTGGCCGCGTTATTCACGAAGCCAACCTTGTCCTCGGCTTTCACGGCCGTCCCGTCTTCTTTGACGACCTTCAGGGTCAGTTTCAGCGTGATGTTTTTCAAGTCGATGTACTCCGCCGTGGATCCCATCAAGCTGAAGGCTATAGGAGAACCCTTGGTGATTTGTCCTACGGGCCTGTACTCCCTGTAATGGACCGCGCTCACACCCGAATCCACGGACGGGCGGTTGAACAGGGACATGTCCATCGTGCTAGACTCTTTCGAATTCTCGAACATGAACGCCATGGTTAAAAGGCTTTCTTCCTCTTCTTGACCAGAACTTTGGCTCTCTCGACCGTCTGCTCCGTGGGTGAAACCAGTTTCACCTGGACTGGTTCAGTCGGTTTTCCGGGCTTCTCGGAGGGCTTGAGGGGCACCACTTTTTTGTCGCTTTCCGTCCTTTTGAAATGTTCTTTCCAGGCTTCCAAGTCGGGTTCGTATCGAACCAGGGGCATGATGCGGGAGGTCCGTACCCTTCGACGTCTGGGAGGCGAATGACGGCTTTTCGGGGTTGTTCGTCCTTATATACACCTCGGCCGTCTGAGGATCAGAGTACATTCGAAATTTCCGCTTCGAACGTTTAGAGGTTTCAAATTTTCGTCCGTCAAGTACAGGTGAATTCTGCTAACGGTCTCGGGCTTGACGTCTACGAAATCCGGAATCGGGTTGAGATATCCGCCTCGGGTATCCAGCTTTTGGAAAACGGGGAGTTTTCTTCCGGCAATCAAAGATTCTTCGCACAGGTCGCAAAATAGGTACAGGGGACCGTCCGCTACACCCAGGCTATAGTCCGCTCGATAGAGTCCCAGTTCCCAGCTTCCGCTCAAATCCACAGGTTCGGGGAGTTCCGCGATAAAGTCCGTTATTTCATTTTGCGGGTGGAGGTTTTCCGAGTCTTTGGAGGACAGGTAAAAGCGGTGTCGATCTTTACCCATTGTCCCTTCCAAGTCTTCTTAGTTTTCTCCTTCTTTTCTGACGGTTGCTCCGTTTTCCCTATGGAGATTTTCCCCTCCCGGTGTTTCCCGATGGTCTTCTTCGTCTTCTCCTTCCGTTCCCGTGACTGCTCCGTTTTCCCGATGAAGATTTTTTTCGTGTACTTCATAGCCCGAGCAACTCGTCTTTGTGGGCGTCCAGTACTTTGAGAAGACGACCGGCGTATCTTCTCACCAGACTCCTTTTATACCTCAGTGTGTGGTTCTGCTTTCCGAGATGGGCGATGAATTTCTGCTGTTGGCCGAGGTCCGCTAGCCTGGTCAGGTTGTAGGCGACTTCCACTAGGATACGGGTCTGGTCCGGAGTTACCGTCCATAGGAGAGCTTTCTGTTGATCCGTCGGTGTTGTGAGCAGGAACTGCATGAAGTCCTTCCCCTCCGACATCCTCGAGTCGAATGAAGTATCCTCTCGGCGATCACCCCTATTTATAGGGGAACGTAGGCGACCTCTACCTCCCCGGGAAACACGTGCCCGAACAACTTACGTTCCGAGGAACTGTGCGGGCTGAGATCCACCACCAGATAGTTGTAAGGTTCCCGCATGCAGTCTTGGTAGGCTTCCGTCAGGGTTTTCCCTAGGCCTATTTGACGTCCGAGGTATTGAATCTGGGAAAAGTCTCGAGGATTCTTGAACAGGACGAGGTAGTGACAGTTGAGGTTGATGGTACGAGCGCATTTTCCTTGGTGGAACACGTTCTGGTTGATGTAAATCACCGTGATGTTCAAGTGGTGGGACCCCCGGACGAAGAGTTTCTGTACTTCCTCGCTCTTGACCACGGCGTCCATGAGGTCGTCGAGCACTATGAGAATGGGGGATCCGTCCGCGAATCGTTCCACATCAGAGGCGGAAGGCAGGTCTCTATGGAAAGTGACGTTCATGTCCTCGAAAGCGGGCTGCCAGACACCGTAGCAGTACATGACTTTGGTCGGTGGAGGACTGAGGAGAACGCGGCGATGCCTCAAAAGTTTCTTCACCCATGACGTTTTCCCGCTCTGGGTTACTCCGGACAAACAGATGGTGGTGGGACATGCGAACTTCATGACGGTCTGAATGGTAAATGAGCCGCGGTTGGCAATGTCTCCCTATTTATAGGAAAAGGGACGTCAACGTTTCCATGACGTCTTTGAACAAGTGGGGGTATTCGTACCGGGAGTGCGTGAAACAGAGCCATTTATAAACCGTCTGGCTACTTTCGAATATACGGTTGTAGCACTTCATCACGGGACGCCTGATTTCTGGGTGGGCTCTACACACATCTCTCGCGAAAACCTCCAAGACCATCAGACGTTGCGGCGTTACTTTTCCGTCTTCGAATACACCTCTAGCTATACCCTCGAAAGCCTCCGGGGTGTCGACTCGGGCTACCATCAGATCCCAATCGGCCGGTTTCACGAAAGCGTCCATTCTCCAAGAAGGTCGGGCTCCGAATGAGGCGTGTCTCGCCGCGGACCCCCTTATATACCCCCAGGATCCCTCAATTTTTTGTACATTTAAATACAATGTCATTGAACGATCTGAAAAGTACTCTAATTCGAACATTTTTCTCTCTGGTTCGCCTCAAATATTCCCTGGTTTGACCGATTTTTATTATGGTTTGCTCAAAATATTTTCTGGTTTGATTGTTTTTTTTTCTGAAAAACGCGTTTATTTTCTAGTTTGATATTTTTTTATTTACCTAAAATGTTCTATTGTTTGATCATTTTGTCCCTTAATTTTAACTGTTTCCACCCCCTAACTCGTATATCCAACATATGTGTTTCCCGCAGTCTGTACACGTAACGAATTACCATCTATTTCCCTGCTAACTGGTTAATTAATACTTAACGAAATTGCTCTCCGATTCGCTCACTTGACTTCATTTCATTTCAAAACACTGTTCATGAATTATCTAAAAAGCGTTCTCATTCGAGCATTTTGTCTTCAGGTTTGCCTGAAATATCTCCTAGTTCGACCCTTTTTTTCTTCTACTTCGCTCGAAATAGTTTCTGGTTTGACAGTTTTTATTTTCTGAAAAACGCGTTTCCCATTTAAATACAACGTTATTGAACGATCTAAAAAGTGCGCTCATTTGTTCAAAATATTTCCTAGTTTGACAATTTTTTTCTTCTGATTTACATGAAATATTTCCTGGTATGACCGTTTTTTCTTCTGATTTCCGCGAAATATTTTCTAGTTTGATATTTTGTATTTAGCTAAAATGTTCTATGGTTCGATCATTTTCGTACATGTTACCCTTAATTTTAACTGTTTTCCACCAGCTTACTCGTGTATCCAACATATGTGTTTCCCGCAGTCTGTACACGTAACGAATTACCATCTATTTCCCTGCTAACTGGTTAATTAATACTTAACGAAATTGCTCTCCGATTCGCTCATTTGACTTCATTTCATTTCAAATATTGTTTATGAATGATCTAAAAAGCATTCTTATTCGAGCATTTTGTCTTCAGGTTTGCCTAAAATATCTCCTAGTTCGATCCTTTTTTCTTCTACTTCGCTCAAAATATTTTCTGGTTTGACCAATTTTTATTTTGGTTATAGAATTTTTCAGCGCGCTTTCTACATTTTATTTTCTGAAAAAGGCGTTTCCCATTTAAATACAATGTTATTGAACGATCTAAAAAGCATTCTCATTCGACCATTTTTTCTTCTGATTTACATAAAATATTTCCTGGTTTGACCGTTTTTTCTTCTGATTTCCCCGAAATATTTCCTGGTTTGACCGTTTTTTCTACTGATTTGACTAAAATGTTCTTTGTTTTGACAATTTTATTCTACCGTCTAGTAAAATTTCCCCCAAGTTTTCACCGCATTTCATCACTACATTTCTGTTTAGAGTCCGCGTTAATTTCCTGGTTTAATTTTGAGAGCTATCCTATTCACTCATCGCAATGTTTTTTTTCTAATGATCGGATGTCCCCATTATGTATAGATAAGTCGATCTGAATTTATCCACTCGTTTATAATTTCGAAAGCGAGATCATTTATTAGCAACGGAAACATTTGCATGCAGATCAAACCCGTGTACCGAATATGCATACTACGTACATACAAAATCTACATCTATTATTTACAGAAATTTGTACAGAAATCCATGGACGAGTTATATACAAATAGTACATATAATAATATACATTTACAGATGTAACATTTACAAATTAACGAATGGATGGGATATATACATTCACGCTGTAACGTGGGAAACATTTAAAATCCATAAGGTACAGTGTTCATGTTAGGCAAAATTCTTCTTTTGGTGTATACGATCCCATATGCCTTCGTCTGAGAAACATTCAGAACTTTGTATGTGTGCTTGTCGCGGGTGATGTGCCGAGGGTTCGTGACGCTGAGTGTCTCCTTTCGCTGATCCAGGAGCTGTTCCCGTATGGCGGCGAAGTTAATGACTCGGCTGTTCGCGTAGTTTAGGCTGAAGCCTCGAACTTTAACGGTCTCCTCCCCGTCGTCCTCACGGTACCCGTAGTTTTTCGGACCACCGCTTAGAAATTCCACGATATGGTGGCCGGGACGTAGCTCACTGGTCAGATCGCCGAGGTAGTCTCCGAGCCGGAGGTTGACCTTGCCATCGTCCACGTAGATGACGCTGTCGGTGTCGTAATATAGACACCTGTCTCCCAAATTATCGAGCACGTTATACAAACGAAGGCGGGCCCAGCAGGTCGTGAACGTCGCAATATAGATGTTCGTCGTCTGCTCCGGGGCCAGGAAGTCGCTCTTCGTCTCGTACTCCATCTGAACGAGTTGGTCGGTCATGATGTGGAAGTCCTTGACCTCGATGGACTGGTCCAGCAACATGGAGTAAAAGGCGTTGAGATCCGTCACGAATTTACACTTCCTCAGGTTTGGGCGCTGGGCAAACTTCCCCTGCATAAAAAAAATATTTTATGAAAAATAGCATAATGTACACACGCATACACTCGTGCATAGTGCAAATATCCATTTGGACTTACCCAGAAACTATTCAACATCAGTTTCGCCAAGGAACGTAGGCCCGGATTCTTCTCGATGTTTTCCGGATCGAGTTTGATCCCCTCGTGCTCCTCGTACTCCCTGATGTAGCGGGCCTTGTCCACGTCCGTCACGCACCACGCCGGCCAGCCGGATGCCTCCTGCTTCAATTTCAAGAAAGTGTTCACGTACTCCGTGAACAGGCCTCCGGACTTGGTTTCTGGGTCGTACTGGGACGTCTCCGACCAGTGGTACACCTCGTACACATCCAGCACTCGATAGCCTTTCTCCAGGGCTTTCAAGATCTCCGGAATGCACCAGGTTCCGGTGAAGGCCCTCTCCCGGTCACCGCAGTTGCACTCGCTCTGGCTGTGTTCCTCAGAACACTTACAACGGATATATAGGTTAAATTATGGGGTAAAATTCGTTACCTTGGCGATGCCGAAGTAATGGTCCAGGGGCTGAAAGTCCCTTACGATAACCTCGGGATGACCTACTGGGTACCGGCACTGCTTATTCACGGAGGGGTATAGGGAAGTAAAGTCCGCGTACTGGATGGTCTGGCCAGGTTGAACTTCGTAGTGCAGACGCGTCGCGTTCGTTCTCCCGCCGAAGAAGCTGTCCCGCGGGTTGAGGCGCTCGAATACCTCGATATCAACTATAATTGAAGTAGGTAAATATTAGTCGAACGAAAATGGAGGGTGAAAATATGCCACTAGTGTTATAAAATTGAACAAACCGGGTGGTGGGTTGGCATCGTATTCGTGCTCCCAAATGCTGACGACCGTATACCCTCGTTGGCGCAGGAAGTCCGCCTTGTTCAAGGTCTTCTGGTAGAGGACTTCGGCCGTCTCACCCGTCTTGGGCAATGCCACGTTCCTCTGGGTAACGCATTTCGGGCACCCGTGGTACAGGCAGCCGTTGAATTCATAGCAAACGCGTCCATCCGCGCGGTAGCCGTCCACCTTGTACCTGCTCCCGGGAATGCGGTACTCCCCATCGGCGGACAGGGCGTGCCGAATGGGACCGTCCGTCAATTCTCGGTACCTGTAAGAAATTAAAAGTCATTCCCGTGTCCTCCGGATGGCTTGCATGCTTTCACCCCGAATACGGATACGTACCCGAGCCAATGCATGCTCTTGGCGCTGAAATTGTCGGAGGGGGTGTGGTCGGACTGGGCCATGGGAGCGCTCACGAATGTCTTGCTCAATATTGTTTCCGTCACCTCGGTGCCGTGCCTGTACATCTTACCGCCCTTGAAGGACATGAGAGAGGGCCGGGTCTCGCGGTTTTCGGAGGCAGCCTGAAAAAATCATTACGAGAAAATAAATGCGGCTGGAATAACAGATGGTTAGTGTAATTATAGCAGCAATGTACAATTATAGCAGCGTCATTAAAAATAGTACCTCGAGCTGGTCGGAGGCGGTGATGCCTTCCCAAGCCTCGGTGTAAAAACACGACTTGTACACGGCCATGCACACGCTGGCGACGGTCACGTACTGGAAGGGGTCCACTCCCGTGATATCCAACATCAATTTCCTAAAGATGAGGGATGCCTTCTTCAGGATAACGACGTCGTTGGCGCAATACCTGCGCATTTCCCGGCGAAAGTCGAAGACATGTCCCCGTTTGGACTCGAGCCACTCTAGCAGTTCACGGCGCTCGGCTGGTGACTTGGAGTCCACGCCGTAGTACGAGGGGTCGGGATAGGGACCTGGAAAGTTTTATCAATCTATTACCATCAATACAGTCAGATTTTGATGATGCCAATAACAAACTTACAACATCTTGCAAGCCCGACCAAATAATCTACCCAAATAATTACACACTGGCGTCATAGGGACAGACGTGTGTTAAAGTATGTAGTTGTTTATATAGTTTACCATATTTTCCGCGTATATTTACCCGAACAGCTAAATGCATGGTATACCTACCGACGTAATCCTGGTTGTCCGGCAGATTGAAAAAGTGGGGGAAATCCCCTTTCTGGCCCTCGAAGCCGAATGCTTTGGGGAGTTTGGCCAGACCCATGGGGAAAAAATTCAGGGTGTCCACCAGTCGCATGTCCAGCTTGCTGTGAATGTC
Source organism: Terebella lapidaria (assembly GCA_949152475.1). NCBI lineage: Eukaryota > Metazoa > Annelida > Polychaeta > Terebellida > Terebellidae > Terebella > Terebella lapidaria. The sequence goes on along the minus strand of OX424562.1, from coordinate 4,140,439 downwards.
CACGCTCATGATTTTGGACCCTTGGTAGATAGGTTCGAAGCTTATGCCGTTCTCTACCATGTAACGAAGCAAAAAATGTCCGTCATATCCCTGTAAAATATAAAATGGAATAACGAAAATATTAGGGTGAAAACACGGAATGTAAAAACTCGAAATCCCGGCGGTGAGTATACCTTCAGGTTCTGGGCGAAGACTCGAGCCCCCTTGTTTTCCTCGCTGAAAAGCCACTGCCCGAAGTCTTGCAGAGTGGAGTCACCCGTAAACGCGACACGTGGTCCGCAGGTATCGCACTCCTGTCCGTCGTCTTTCCCCTCGCACGCGCGGCAGACCTAGCATTATAATGGACATACCGGTACAGTACAGCGTTAAAATAAAGCCCAAGAAATAGTATTCACGTTAGACATATTTTTATAATACTAATGGTATCTATTAGAATAGAACATATACCTTCTCGGCGACGACGAAGTTTGGGATGTGTTCCCCGCCCAGGATCATGCACTCGAAGTCGAAGAATATCATCTTCTTCAGCGGTTTTTTTTTCTCCACCGCGCGGAGGTAACACTTGTGACTGTCTATGGGTACCGACGAATTGCAGGATTTGCAAAAGTATTCGTGGCACCGGTGGGACTTGAGGCTTTCCACGATTTTGAGGCACTCCGTGCATTTCTGGCGACGACTGCAGACGGACTTTTCCTTCTTCTCCCCGTTAGCTCGCAGGTGGCGGTCGTAGCAACCTCGGCTGTGGAAGACGAAGTGGCACGAGTCGCACGTGATATCGTCAGAACCCCTGGAGCAATCCGCCGACTTGCAGAGGCTGCACACGCCTTCGCACTTGTGCTTAGATTTCTGTTTGTAGGCTCTGAGACAGCGGGGGCAGAAGTAGTGTTCACCCAGGAAGCCCGTCACGCTGTTGATGGCGTGGTAATGATCGCCCGTGAAGTAGAGGTAGTACACGGGCCGTCCGTCGTTACTCAGCTTTGTCGGGTAGATTATCCTGAAGCGGAGTAAATTTATTTAAAACTTTGGTATATTTAAAACTTCGGTACAAATAAATAATAAACGGAGGTATCTAAAAATATGATGTGTATAATAATGCGGATCCGAATTATAAAGAAGAAATATATTCGAGTGGATATTTTAAATACCTATTTCCCGTCTCCGCGCCGAACACGACCACCTCCGCGTTAAGAACCGTCTCGAAGGCCGGTAGACAGTCTAGACCGCAGGGCTGTCTCGTGGATACTCCCGCCTCGGCGTGAAGATCGTGAGCTCTTCGCGTTTGAGTCTTCTTCTTATCTTTCCGTGTGTTCTGGTATTCATAGGCACTCATACCCCCCTGTTTGTACCGATGGTACCCCTCGCACACCGCCAAGGCCCTGGCCATGCAGAGCTCGTCCGTATTTTCAATCCTCACGACCGATTTTTTTGAGGTTATTGCCTCTTCCCTGTTCGTCATTTTCGTTCGACCGCCCCCGCGAGGCAGGCGGATAACGCCGACGATTATTCTCAGGGACTCGTCGAAGGCCAGAGTTTGATAGGATTGGAGTGTTTTCTCCACGGCCCCCCAAATCGCGTCGGGAGTCATGTCCCAAATCCTCCTGAGGGACACGATGATGTCCCCGTGGGTGAGCACGCGGTGGCCGATGTGGATACGTATGAGATCATCGGGGTTGGCTCCTTCCGCCAGGATATGGGTAATCAAACCTTCCCATACAGCGTTCATTTCCCTCTCCATATCGATCAACCTTCTACCTTCCCACTGATTGTCGGGGAACACGATCTCGTAAGAGAAATCCGTGGCCGCATCCCTGTACCGTCTCAACACCCGACGTCCGAATACGCCTTTGTTCCCGCTGACGAACTTGAAGTTTCGCTCTGCCATGTTGTCGGTCCGAATGTTGAGACAGGAATGAGAAAAGCGTTTGACGCCGTCGTATTTATAGAGGAAGCGCGGCGTCACTTCTATTTTTAAATATGACATCACGTTCTATATTTAGAACATTCCGGATCCAGAAAACTGGATCAAACCGGTTCAATCTAGTTCCATCCGGTTTGAGTCATATGAATATGCAATAGGATTCGGGAAGGACTATGAAGGATTTCTATTTTTAGAGCATGTTGGATCCAGAAAACTGGATTACACCCGTAAAATGTTACTATTTTTAATCGGTCGGAAGGACGCTTACCTTGTTTGGCAACACGGCTTCCGGTTTCCCCTTCCCCCTAGCCCTCCCCAACTCTGCGCAGTACTTCCACTTTCCTTCTAATGCGCATGTACTCCTCCCACACCCCCCACCCGACGCTTTTGAGTGCTATAATCTCTGACCCCCGGGGAGTGTATGCAACTGGTGCCCGCATCCCCCCACCCCACGCGACGCGATATTCTACGCCAGGGCCTTTAGCGTGGGTATATAGAGTAGTGAGAGAAGATGGATAAATTCATTCCAAAGTCTACGAGAACGCGACAAAATGAGGATATATTTTCAAAATATAATGTACCGTTGGGAGAGTTGATGTATGATGTGCCGAGAGAGTTTGACTCGGTCTCGCCGAGAACGCCCCGAACACGGGGATACACATTTATACGCATGCGGATCTACCTGGAGACCTCGAGCCCTAACAAAGGAAAATCGATATCCACAGCGCACACGTTCTACCAGTCAGCCAGAGGATCCGGCCCACGCCTGTCTGGAGGTTACACCCCACACGCACTTCAGTACAGGGCTGGTACGCGTGTACACATCAGTACCGCGCTGGGCAGTTCACAGGGCCGCCCACGCTAAATACTCAGAATACACTCGCATTGAAATGAGCAATATATGACCAATGGGAGAACATTATACGGGATTAAACCACGCACTACATTGGATTGAAAGGAGGTATATTTGATAGTTTTCGGCAGTGTAAAATGTAATCGGGCTATTCGGCGCGCGGCTGATATAACGCTCACACTACAACTTTCCCCGACTTCAATAGCCGGTGACCCGCGAGGGGATATAAAAAGTGAAAATATTACATCGTGGTGGATGCAGACTAGAGTGTGTTACACATTGTAGGGTAAGCACGAAATGATAACTTTATTTAAAATGTTCCACCCAAGTCTGATTAGACAGAATATAGCTATGCATTTATCCCCTTTTCCGTTTTTCGTGGAGAATATATGACTGGTTCCAACACGATTTAACATAATCAAATTTCCGTAATATACATGAGCGTTGGTTCGTCTGAAAGATTGCGCTGTGCAATGGCGAGTTAAATCCTTCAATGTTCTGAGTATTTTTTACTTTGCATTGAGCCGTCGGTACCTGCAGACAAGGGACTAAACGCGGATGGTAAACGGTTATCAGTAGCCAGATAGCCATGACGTGTGTTTGAGCCGTGAGGGTACAAGGCTACGATAACACGCTAAGTGTCTGGTGAAAGGGAATTATATATCCCGTACCCCGATAATTCTCGAGCACTGGGCCATGGTGCCATTCAGGTTCGGGACCATTCGACCGTAGGTTCCAAGTCGCCAAGGCATACCGATTAGGCTGTGATTTAACTGCCGACTTTAACCGCGCGCCCAAAAGTACAAAAAAACGACGAAACTTCACACGAAAAAAGGAGATATGATTTAAAACAAACTTAATTCTCTATCATACATACAAGAGTAACGGGGACAGAAACAAGATTTGTTTTAAATAGGATATTTATATGGAATTTCATTTGCGTCACCTACCCCGTGTTTACCCGTCCTCTCAGAGTAGCAAGATAAATTTATACATGGGGAGGTTCATTACAATATCAATAATATTACTTGTATGTCATTATTCGCCCACAATCTATTCAGTACACGTATCACTTATCGTTGAGGATAAGCTCGATGTGACTGGTTCATTCTGACAAGTTTAGAAGGGTAACGAACATAATCGCATGATAATTTGAATGATTCGATGGTTCGGTTTTAAAAGTTGAAATAAAGTGTATAAAAGTGCGTAAAAGATTTATTTTGCGATATACAGTCATTTGTGAATATGAGTTTCCCAGTGTGCATACAACTGATACAAAGTTGAAACATACATAAGTATAACCTATACAATATGGCCTATACAATAAGCTTGATTGGTCCGTTTGAATGGGGTGACGCTAGTGACGTCATTTAACGAACGTGGGGGGCTCGTCTGAATCTGTACGAATTCCGGGGCTCTGATTGGTCCGTTCAAATAGGGAACGCTGATGACGTCATTTAACGAGCGTTTGGAATGAGTTTGCACCTGTCTTGTTTCAGGGGATCTGATTGGTCCGTTCGAATAGGGAACGCTAGTGACGTCATTTAACGAGCATGGGAGACTTGTCTGAACAAGTACGAATTTGGGGGCTCTGATTGATCCCTTTGATTAGTTGACGTTGGTGACGTCATAATTACCTTTAGAAAGCCTTTTGTGTGACCATCTGTTAATCACCCATTAAGTGCTATTACTCGACCTATTACCTAATCAACTACTACACCATCACATATCATGTAATCACCTATTACATTGTTATTACGTAATCATTACCCCAATATGTCATTTTACCACCTATTTACCATCATTTCATCATATAAATTTACCTAACCAATTATTACGTAACCCAATAATCATTACCCCAATATGTCATTTTACCACCTATTTACCATCATTTCATCATATAAATTTACCTAACCAATTATTACGTAACCCAATAATCATTACCCCAATATGTCATTTTACCACCTATTTACCATCATTTCATCATATAAATTTACCTAACCAATTATTACGTAACCCAATATGTAACCAAATATAACCACCTATTATGTGACCTATTACATCACCTATTAAGCCACTCATCATCTATTAAGTCACTTATTACACAATCTATGAATGTAGAAAGCGAAACTGATGTTGCATAATCATCTATAGTGCCTATTGCATAACCCAATATGTCCTATAACCACATCCAGGCCTATTATGTACTCCATAACCACCTATCACCTGATATAGGCACTGTATAGCCAGCTTTTACGTTGTATAACCACCTTATGTCAAATAATGTCACATGACTACCTACTATGTTACCTATTACAGCAATGTAGAAAACGAAACTAATGTTACATAACCGCCTAGTGCATTGCATAACCTATTGCATTAGCCAATATATCCTATAACCACATTCAGGCATAGTATATACTCCATAACCACCTATTACCTGATATAGGCACAGTATAACCACTTATTGCATTGTATAACCACCTATTAACATCACCTATTGTGTCACTTAAGCATCTTTATGCCTTATAATCACCTAATCATTGAAACCACATGATGCATAACTACCAAACCACGTGACCTATAACCATCGAAACCACGTGACGTATAACCACTGAAACCGAAAGTGACGTCATATAACCACCTATTATGTCATATAGGTACTGTATAACCACCTTTTATGTTGTATAACCACCTATTAAGGGCACTTATTGCACCAGATGAGCACCTATTATGTAATCACCTAACCAAACCAGCCTTACCATGTGAGGTATAATTACTGAAACCGAAAGTGACGTCATATAACCACCGAAACCGCAAGTGACGTCATATAACCACCGAAACCGCAAGTGACGTCATATAACCACCCATTACCTCGTATAACCACCTATTACATCATACGACCACCTATTACGTCATATAACCACCTATTACCTCGTATAACCACCTATTACATCATTATTACGTCATATAACCACCATATAACCACCTATTACGTCATATAACCACCGAAACCGAAAGTGACGTCATATAACCACCGAAACCGAAACCGGAAGTGACGTCATATAACCACGGGAAAACCCCCGAAACCGAAACCTGGAAAAACCGACCTAAAGTGCCCCCCTAACTACTCATTCGAGCATGTTTTAGTCGTATAATTCATAGACGTAGGTAGATTAGAAGACACTGTTTACACTCTTGACACAACAACAACTACAACAGAATGTACAATACCATTATAAAAATTATACACCAACAATGATATACAATAATGAGTCGATAGACTTAGGTACATTAGAAGATGCTGTTTGCAATCTCGTCACAACAAGAACAATATGCAATAACATTATACAACAATATAAGAGTTGGTCACAGCTTGGGGTATTTTGGTAAGAATATTGCGCTGCTGGCAGTATTGCATTCTGATAATTTGCAATTTGGAAGATACAGAAATTTTCAACTATGACGCTACTAGTACTGACTTTTGACTGCTTTGAATGGTGGATTAACTATAACCTTACATTTTATATATTCATACACCCTGGAAATATCCAATAATTGTTCATATACTGACCCACAAACTTTTATGTGGCAAAAAACAACAGTGAAATGTATGTTAGGAAATCACTAGCCGAGTAAAGGTGAAATTATATTTATACATGGCCAGAAATTGGTAAATTGAGGCCGGAATATGGTGAACTTGACAAATATCATTAAACCCGGGGTTGATGTGATAATGTTGCCCAATCAGAGTGCTTTTTGTAGCCAGATTTGAGACCCACGATGGACCAAAATGTAAAAATATGACATGCACGTAGTAATTAGAATCCACATGAACCGTCATGAACCTATTTGTGGCCGGAATTAGATGAAATTACCCTAAATGTCATTGAAAAATTATAATTTCTTAGTTTGTTGAGAGTGTTTATGTTATGGGTGAGAAACAGCCTTGATAAGTTCCTGTAGTCAGGGAGATTAGCCGTCATAAAAAGGGTGTAATATATTCATATTGTAGCAGTATTGTTCGAGAAAAATCAAACGGATTGGTTTCAGACAAACCATATTCAAATGAACCTTTACTTAACTCATACTCTGGCACAAATGAAATACTCCTGTTTTCAGTGATCAATCAGATCAATGTGATGAGAAACGGCCCATGTAGCGCAGGTTACTCTTTCTTCTGAATTAAATGAAGATTAAAAATGTGCCAGACGGATTAAATATGGTATACATTCAGTTGGTGAGTAGTGGGCCTATTCGTAGAGTAAGGTACGCTACTTGGGCCCGAGAAACGCACATTTTGGGCAGAGGATTTCCTTCAAAACGGCATTATCACAATACTATGTCATATAATCATTAAAACAACACCAGCAATGGATTTCTCATACAGAAAAACCCCAATAAAGTGGTGTCATACATTGTTCTGCCACCTTTGGTTCTCAAGTTATGGCAGGGGCGCAACCACGGTGTAAAAGTTGGGGGGGTCAGTCCAATAGTTGGATAAAACATGATTTCTTAAGGTGAGCCCCAAAGGGGTGAAGCAACACTATAGGGGGGTCTGGGGGCATGGCCCCATGAAAATTTTGGAATTACACATGATAAATGGTGGTATTTGGTTTCATCTGATGGCTTTTAAGCATTAATTCCACAAACATATAACATTATATCTCCCACAAAAAATAACCTCTGTCCCAAAGTTGGGGGGGTCACCACAAAAGTTGGGGGGGTCGTGACCCCCCCGACCCCCCCAGTGGTTGCGCCCTTGAGTTATGGCAATTTGTTATTCCGGAAGGCGGCCATCTTGGATTTACTCAAAATGGCCGACATAGAGGGAGCCCAGCTTGGCTCCCTCGGAAAATTGGTAGATGATGGTCATATCTAACTGCAGTCCAAAAATGGTGCTTGTAGCCCAATTTGAACAATTCGGGGGTTTGGGGAGATTAAGCCCCTGACTATTAGTATCTCATTTATTATCGACTTTATAGCTTCGGAATCAAGTGTGAACATATAGGAAGTGATATATGGTGAATATTGTCATGACTTCTTTGATTTTGGCATATGACCTCATTTTAATGCGAGCTGTATGGAGTAAAAGTCCAAAACACTTATATATTGGTAGTATCAAATAGGAAATCAAAAAATGTATTGCAGTTTCAATGGTGACCTTAAATTTGACCTTCAATGACCTTCGAAGGTTAATACGGCAATTTTGATGAAAAATATTGTGGTTTAAAACTAAACATTTCTCCGGTAACCTTCCTTACACCTCTTTAACTAAAGGACAGAGAAATTCATGTAATTATCTCCAAGTCAGTTAAAACAGTGTTTAAAGATCACAATGTCATGACCTCATAGAACTATACTTCGTTTTTTTCTCCCCGATGATTTCCTTGTCATTCTTGTGATTCTAATAGTGTTTATCACAAATATTAAAAAATATATCTTCATTCGTTCTCGGGTACGAGTAACGAAATTCCTACTCAGGTAATTGTATGACCCGCCCCGAATTTGGGTACCCGTCGACTTGTCCGGAAATAGAACCTTTGCATTGTTGAGCCCAATAATAAATGTTTCATGTCATAACTATTTTTATTGTGGCCAATAAGACTAAATTAGTAAAACTAATGTTAACTTATTCCGTTATACAGCCATGAAATCTCTACAACGCAGAAGCTTTACCTTATTGAGCCCGTATAAAAATCACCCGAGTATCATTTGGACCAATGTGTAAGATTCTGAATATTTTTTTTCTTCTTTAGGAGGCACAATGTTTTTTTAGCTAGATCTGAATCTTGTGGTTCAGTGATTTCATTCATACTGCAGAGACATTTCAGCAACTTGTCTGCATTTCCTATAATTTCTGACATGCATGAAAGCTTTTTTCATCACTGATAAAAATTCGCGATCATGTTTTTTCCTTCCCAAATGCTGGTTTGAAGATCATCGTAGATGTGTGAAGTGAATGAGTGTCAGCAGTCAAATAGCCCAAATCGCCGCTCGCGTGACTGGTAAGGTTACTTCACTCTCGGGTGGATGGCCCCACTTCACACTGGGGTGGATCGACCCACAGAGGTGAAGCGGTTCCATGCGATAACGTAACCGCGATAAGAGCTGGCTGTGATTCGAAAGTGGGTCTGTGGGTCGGGCCATCCACCCCAGAGTGAAGTAACTTTACATACTCGCGTGACTGCTAATCAGCACTGACAATTCTCGTCGGCAATATAAAACTCTCATAAACATGATAAATGAGCTAGTATCCATTTGTTCCTGCCTATTTCAGAAGGGAACTAGTTTTTCCCCGACGAAGTGTACTATAAAAGTTCGGCAAATCTGCCAGGTTTTGTTGTTTTTCGACTGTTCCTAATCGAATCTCCTGAAATCTCGCTTCACTTCAGTAGGCCTTTCTGATTGATTTTCCCCATGAACAAGCTTTGTATGGTGATATTTTTTATGAAGTATTCCCAGTGAAGTAGGGAAGAGTCATAGAAAAGACCATTTATTTGGGTCGTAACAAGTATTTCCATAAATACCATACTCAGTAAGTTCGACGATCTCCTGGCAGCATCTTGACCTTGACCCCGCAAGAAATTTTTTTGCTCAGTGCGCCAGTATTTATCGTTAAATGGCGGGACTTGCTCACGTGATAATTTGCATATAATTATATCCACGTGTAGTTCATACACATGTGAATTTGTCCGTCAAGACAGCTTCCCGATTGGACAATTCAGGGACTGCAGGGGAATTGAAGGGGTCACACGCTGATTGAATTTGCCTAATGGAATATGAAATACCACCACTAACACGATAATTATTATGTTGCCATGTCAACTTGTTTTTCATTATTGCAATAGCATACTGTATCTATATATTGTGCAGAAGGTATATGCAAAAGTATAAGTGCATATGATTGCAAGAAAGCATTGTTTCAGTGAAGATCAAAACGGGAATGGTCATAGGTTATGAAATGGTGACATACAAAAAAAAACGGACGGAACACATGTGTCCTGGGATTATTATCGCTAATAACTAATTACATTAACCATGATTAGGTATACGGGCGTCATTTTCCTCCCAACGTGCCCCGTTTTTGAATTTCGAAAATATAAAAAAAACATCATATAGGAAGAGCCTTGCTCTTCCTATAAATCCACGGGAAAAATAATTGGAGTTTCCTGCTTATGTGAGGAAGTCATGGTTCTGAATGAAGTGAGACCCCGTCACGATCATATGCAAAACTTTGTGTTAGGCATACATTTATTGGTCATTTTATACACGCCAGTGAGAGGTGTCATTAAGTCCTCTATATCAGTGTTTTTCTTACTGTACGTGAGATAAGACACAAACAGCAAAACCTGCGAGTAGACTGTCTACTGTTCTCGGTTCATTGTTGAGGATCAGTCCAGTGTCCACTTGCATCCAAGTGATCATAACATTTTTGGGCGTCGCTGAAGACTTTGAGGCAAACCCAACAAATGTTTGCTTTGCAGTATGCACATCTGATGTTGTTACAGCCGTCATACTTCTCTATACCCATGCCACAGCTGCTACAGGCTTTCCTGTTACGTTGTTCGTCCATCCACTTCTGTACGGAGAGATACGATGCCTCAAACTCTTCACAGGTCATACCTCGGTGTGTCATGTGAAGGCAGCTTGGACACATGTTCCGCGTACACACGCCACACGTACGCACCTCTCCCAGGCGGGTCAGGCATGTCACACCAGCACAATTCGTCTTCGTACACGCCTTATGCACCTCAGCGTGCTCGCGGGTGTAAACCTGCAGTGCCGTTCTCAACAGCTTCTTTCTGCTGCAGATGTATATCTCGTAGACGATGTTCTCCATGTCGGCGATGGTGAAGGGGTTGTCACACTCGGCACACGTGAGCGGCAGCAGTGAGTGACTGACAGCGGTGGAGACTTGCGTGCCCAGACAGCTGACACAGTACTCATGTCCGCAGCCCTCCAGTATATACCGGGCCCCACGGTCTGTCGTGTAGCATGCCACACAGGCCTCCTCCTCCTGTTTTATACCTGGGCAGTCCAGATAGACTTTAAGCTGCATTTTATATTCTTGCCTCAGCAAGGTCTCGGCCAAGTCACACAGTCGCTTCTTGTTCTTCTGTAGCATACTGTGGTCCCCATACACCCAAACTTCACCATCCACGTATATATTGGCATCACTGATATTGTAAAAATTGTCTTGAAGATTTGGGTGTTTGCGATGAAACGTGATGAAGAAGTCGGAAGGCAAATGCCCATCGCAGATTTGTGGTGTTCCCAGGCTATACCAGATTTCGTGGCAAGTGTTGATTTCATGATCTGTCATGTCAGGGACCTGGGTGTTGAAATTATTCATGAGATCTTTGTGGCACTGATGCTGTGCTCTAGGGTCACCATAGATGAGAATCCGCAAGTCTCTCTCTAGGAATTGTACATGGCAGTTGTACTGACGAGCAATGAGAGATACCATGTATTGTCCACTGGAGGTAGTAAGATACTCGCATATTTTGCTAGTGAGTCTGTCACTGCGGATCGGCGCCAAGCACTGCCTCAGACCTTCCATGACCCTGGACGTCTGATGGAGATCTCTCCCGACCATTTGGACCAATGTGTTGTTCTTCGAGTCTCTGATGACTTTGTACTCACACTTGTATTTCTTACATTGCTTGATGAACTTTGGCATGAAGATCCTATCCAAGACTTGCATGACATTTTCGTCCACTCGCAGGTCAAAACTGGCCATTTCCCTCCTGGCGAAAGTCTCATTGAGAACAGTGATGGGAACCCCAAGTCTGTCAGCATCCGCAAGTATTTCCAGAGCATTCCGTGCTGATACAGGATCACGGAACAGAAACTCTACTTCAGTTTCTGTAGAGCTGACTTCGTCCACATCAGTGATGCTCCATCGGCTTTCATTTAAATATACAAACAATCGTTTTATGACAGCTTTACTGGTGAATGCGTGGTCATGTTGTAATGATGATATTTTGTCCTGCATCCCAAATTCACCAATATGTATCCGCAAATGGATGTCGGTGACAAAGTCTACGAGTTCATTGTCAGACTTTGTCATGTAGTTTAGAGGAAGAAGATCTTTCGACTCCTGACACTTCTGATAGGGGAAGAGAATCTGCTGGCATGCCAATCCTCTTCCAAGTACCAGACGGAATTCTGATTCCATCTTTGGGAAGGACAATTCTGCTTTCTCAGAGTTTACACAGCTCTGTACGTCTTCCACCAGTTTATCAATAAATGCTCGGACACTATCATGAATGTGTAGATGGGCATACACTTTTATTATTCCAGATGAAATACTTGCTTCAGTGTCCAGGACGACTTCCACACTACCACAACGATCGTGGAGTTCATGTTTTGATTTTGGTGAATGCCACTCTTTGCATAGTCGCTGTAAACACTGTCGGCCAATCTTCTGGAGACCAGAAACCAGTGAGACCTGAACAACACTTGACGGGTCAAAGGTCGGGTTGTTTCCTCTAATCAACAATAGAGCCTTGTCAATCTCCAGAGAGATAATATGGTGGCATGCCTCTCCGGAGTTGTGCAGGTGTCGAGGCAAGCTGATTGCATACTTAGTGGGCTCCGTCAAACAGTGTACAGCTGAAGCAGGACACAGCGTCACAGGCTCTCCATCACTGAGCCTTTGATACCCGAGTGCCGGATGTCCACGGTAGATACAAACCGACTTCTGCAGCAGAGTACACAGAGAGTCCAGCACTGGGTCATCACTTGTAGCGTTCATGTCCGTCTGGTCATCTTCATAGTCCCACAGTGCTCGGAAGTCACTGATGTATTCGAGAATGTGTTTCAGGGCCTTGGTATTCACTCCATGTTTCTGCGCCCAATCAGCGAGAGGAGTTCGTTTGAAGTTCTTCCTCTCGTTGATCAGCCTCTGGCGGACCACAGCGAGAGCCGTGTGCAGGTCCCCCTGTCTATGTGCAAACGTCCTGACGGCAGCTGGAAGCCTCTTCTTGCCCAGTGTCGATGGCGCGGCAGGAAACATTTCTGGGCACTCTGACTGCATTAAAGCGGCGAGGATGACTGCGTCCAAGCGATCTGAGTCTGTCCTTGCCCCGGAAAGCAATGTGCTACTCTCCGTATCCCTGGCCAGAGACAGGCCATCGTACGTGTCACTGAGACCTCGCTGGTAGCTTGGCAGTCTCGGCAGAGTCCTTGTGGTGGGTGTGGGTCTTGTTCCAACAGGTTCATCCTTGTTCCCCTTTTTGACAACGGTCGACCAGAGAACACTCTTCAACATGCCGTCATTAGGGAGTGGACTAGTGGGTCCAGAGAGCACAGAATTCGCCCCTACAAGGCACACTGGGAGACAAGAAAAAAAAGTCAATTAATTGTTGTATGAAATACTTATTCATATGGTGAAATAACTCGTTGTGATGAAGGACTTCCAATTTAATATGAGACTGATTCAATTATATGTACTTGAATATATCTCCGGAAAAAAAACTTCATCAGCATTCGAACCATTAAATAGTATGGATTACTATTTCGTGAGTTAACATTTTGAATTCACCCAAGCCTTCAAATTGTTTCAACGGTATTTTCATGATACATGTATTATATGTCGAAGAACATATAGTATGTAATGTGGGCATGATTTGATGGGGTAATGTTTCATGATTTGAAACCAATACCTTCTTTTTATTTATAGGGAGGCCCATCACCTGATGCCATGAAGGATCAGCGTTTTCCAACACTTGCTGAGTGTGGGTAGTATTTCGGATTATTATACCAAATTAAAATATAAGGCTTAACATGATACCGTGTCCCTCCCACTGTCCCCGGTGTTCTCCTGTCCTTTTCTTTCGTTCAACATACGATGTTTGATTTACCGGTATGTATCAACGTGGCACTACTTTATTGAAACGAATTTCACCAGCTGAGCTTGATTTCGTGACGTAGCAGTGTGCACACAGGAGTAAGTAACGATGGGGTCTATCCTATATTCCGACACCCCACTGTTCCGACACCCCATGATTCCGACAGAACAGGCCATTTAATACAGTATAGCCTGATTGTCAAAACAGGTGTGTCTGAAACAATGTCCTTATCCCGTAACGATAGGTCATTCGGCGTTCGAACATGTATAATATTAGATCTCTAGGCTTATATCGGACTTTCCTATCATTCCTAACATAATGATCTCTTACCTTGAGCCATGATGGTATCCAAAGTTGCCCGAATTTTCACTTTCCTTCTCTATACCGTTTTTCAAACGTCTATATTCCGCAGAGCTTGCAAACGTTGCTTATTATATAGAGCAGACGATAGATTGCACAAGAGTCAGCATTTCCCGCCAACTTATAGCCACGTCTGGCAGACGGCCAATCAATACGCTCGCCCTCTTGCTGACGCTTGTGCAATAGCAACACTGCGGTCAACCGGCTCCGCGATTGTTTCATGTATTGATTATTTGTGAAACAGACTGGTGGTAACTAGCATGAGGCAGAGGAGGCCGATTTCTGTGGACTGTTTTCGCTCATTCATTATTAATGCCCGTCTTTCAATACTTATGCATCTGACACAATTAAGTAGATTATTTGTAAACATTTGTTTCGAAGTATCAGTTTACTCGTATGTATGAAAAAGCCTAACGGTATGTCCGTTTTATTTGATTGATGAGTTTTATTGCATTGCACATGTTTCCTCTGTACTGTTTCAGAGCACCCGTGGCCAAGGTAGCGTAAATTTGATAAAATAGTATTGCTTTTTCATCATGCTTTGTGAAATAATTAATGCGTATATAAGTTCCGTGAAATAATTCATCGATTGAGCATAATGGCTTGATGTACAAAAGGGTGATTTGCAGTTAGAGTATTATAAACAAGAACAGAGGAGAATGATAGGCTAAATGTTCAATTATTACGGTAGGAGATCGCCTTGAGACTACACTATGAAGCTTTAATATGATTGCTGATTCCTGACATGATTAGTTTTAATATTAAAAACCATTGCAGTTTCACCAACATACTCATTTAAATACTAAAATAATATCTATATAAATTGATATTCTGTCTCCATTTCAAAAGCTTTGAACAGCTCTAAAATACTTGAAATTGCGAAAAAAAAAATTGGCGGGCTTACAGTGCCACTCAAGTTCCGAGACAGCTTTGGGCCTCCTCTTCTTTCTTGTCTAATTACACGCCTGAAACAACTGAAACAGCGTCGTGTTTCGTAGTGTTGTGTTGTAACAGTTTCCTGTGTTGTAAGACCATATCGTGAGAAAGGTGGAATTCGATGGGATCAATTGGTTTAGAAGACACATTATTGAAGGTTATTCATGGCACAATGTTTGCAACTTGAAGAATACCTTGGCTGCTTTTCTGGACATTCCGTTTGGATGTGCGGGAATTTCTTGCGATCTAACACATTTGTAAGGACTTTTCTGTTTTTGGGTTACCGAACCTTTGATCCGATAACGGTTACCGGACCTTTGGTCAGATAACCTATTGGCATGGCGTTGCGTCCGGCGTCCGTCCGGCGTCCAGTCCGTCCGTTGTCCGTCCGTAAACAATTTTATCTTTAAAGTTTACGATCGAATCTTTCTGAAATTTTGCACAAAAATGCCTAAAAATATTTCCAGAGGGAGGTATTTTTGGCAAATGGCTAATATCTTGCTTCTCTATTGACTTCATAACTTGGGAACCCATTGTAGACATATAGAAAATGATATACACTGAATATTTTGATGACCTTGAAGTTGACCTTGACCTTATTTTCAAGGTCAGAGAACAAAATAACTAATATCTCGTTTATTATCGACTTTACAGCTTAGGAATCAATTATGAACATATAGGAAATGATATATTCTGAATATTCTCGTGTTCTTTATTTTGACCTTTGACCTATTTTGACCTTTGACCTCATTTTAAGGTCACAGGACAAAATGACTAATATCTTGCTTATTATCGGCTTTACAAGCTTAGGAATCAATTATGATCATAAAGGGAATGATATATACAGATTGTTCTTGTGACGTTGAATTTGACGTTTGACCTAAATTTAAGATCACAGGACAAAATGAATAATATCTCGCTTATTATCGACTTTACAGCTTAGCAATCAATTGTGAACATATAGAAAATGATATATGCTGAATATTGTCATGACTTCGAATTCGATCTTTGATCTCACTTTTAAGGTCAAAGGACAAATGGCTAATATCTTGCTTTTCTATTGACTTCTAACTTGGGAATCAATTGTGGACATATAGAAAATGATATACACTGAATATTTTGATGACCTTGAAGTTGACCTTGACCTTATTTTCAAGGTCAGAGAACAAAATAACTAGTATCTCACTTATTATCGACTTTACAGCTTAGAAATCAATTGCGAACATAGAGGAAATGATATATGCTGAATATTTTCATGACCTTGAACTTGACCTTTGACCTCATTTTCAAGATCAGATCACAAAATGGATAATATTTCACTTATTATTGACTTCACAGCTTAGGAATCAATAGTGGACGAACTAGAAATGATATGCTAAATACTGTGACCTTGAATTGACCAATGACCTTAATTTCAAGGTCAGGCTAATATCTAAAATATATATCGTCCGGTAACCTTTCTCAGCCCTTGGGCAAATTTTTTGCTTTTGTTCCAATCATTATTGATCACAAATAAAATTTCAATACTCATACTTTAACATATAAGTATTGGATGTATATTCAAATCTACAAAATCGCCTTTTCACCGATATATACCTATCTATTGAAGCCAATTGAGCTACCGTTACGTGTACACTGTGTTGAGGAAAGTTTAGTATGGTTCACATGTTTTATGTCACGAAAAAAACAATACACGGAAGAGATAATGGACATTACAGGCAATAAATTCGGATTCCCATGGAGGTAGGCCCTGTATTGTTTGTGAACAATATTCATATAAATTCACATTTATTCAATGCCCATTATAAAGCGAGGCACCAAAACGTTCGATGCAGTTTTTCACAGTATTTGAATAAAGGGAGGTAGTTCAAATCATATGCTATTTTTATTTTTTTTCAGTCTGGTTTATTTTACGTTTGGGCCTATAACTCTACCACTTATGTACAGCAATGGATGAACGCATCTATTTGTGGTATGAAAAAAACAATTTGCATGTACATTCCAATAAATATTGCAAAGTTTATCCACCAGATATATCCTTAGTTTCATTTATGGTTCTTGGTGTGTACGCACAACCAAAGTCCAAACTTGTTTCACGTGGGTTGATTCACAGAACATGAACCCACACATTTGAGCATTGTATCCATAGATATCCTAAAACAAGTGCTCTCGTATCCATAGAGTCACATGACGACACAGCGATCTCTGAGTTGGGCCAGGCGCCGGTTGTCCGGCTGTTTGCCCGTCCACAGACCGCGGTCCTTGGCCTCGCTGGTGATGAACTCGAGGACCTCGATGCCGTAGAAGACCTCTCGCTCGGCGAGGCTGAGCCGGGGTCCCTTGCTGGGGTATGTGGGCCGCCTCAGAGCCGCCGTCACGTCCTCCTGGATCTGAGACACGCTCAGTGGCTCTCCGAGGTAGTTCGTCGTCACCAGCTCCAGGTTCAAGTCGGGCAGTGCTGAAACACAAACACGAAATCTTGGTTGTATATGTATACTACAGGTATAGCATTCAAGCTGTATAAGAGTTTGATTCGCCAATTATTCAATTATTGAATGAACGACCAGGATGTCGTATGATTCTCTTTCATATACCCAGTATACTTTAACAGACACCAAGTTTGCTTGGAGGCGATTGCGGATACACACATACCTTTGCGGACGTAGTCGAAGGTTTGCGTGACAGTGCAGGGGTCGAGAAGGTGTAGTTTGATGAAGAGGATGTTGAGATCCCTGTTGTACTCCTCGTCTGTACACCTCCCCTGTACGACCGGCTGGATCAGGTTAGCGTACACCCAGGCTCGTTCCCGAACTCGCTCAGACATTCGTCGTGCCCAGCCCGTTCTGAAACACACCGGCATACAACTCCGTCAGAAAAGCAAACCTCATCCGTGTCCCCTAACATCTGTGAGCTCATGCAGCGTACACGATGCCACCGAGATAGTCCATGACTGAGCGATGAATTCCCATCGAGAACACCTGAGGTCTCACCTGTCATGTTCCATGTACGCCGAGAAGGGAACTTTTGTTTTTTCGTCCTTGACTAAATCCTTGAAAAGTGCTGTGTACAGCGAGAAACCTGCAAAGCAAGTCACGGTAACTGGGTGTTTTACGGATAACAGTATAGTGAAAAGCAATATTCATATTAGGTCTACAATGATGTAAGTTCACTGTGATTCACTACTGTGTGTATCCACCATGCAGACCGTGGTGCTTGTGTGACTTTTATGTAATGAGTGGAGATTTTACCTATTTTCTTCCAGTGCGGGTTCGAGTAGATGCTGTCAAGTTCAGTGTCGATTTTGTGTTCGTCTAGGAGTGCGTGCATCTGGTACTCGTCCTGGAGTTTGCAGATGGCCTGACAGACGAGGAGGCATGCGAACCTCTTGAGGTCCAACCAGCCGTAGTCTACGGTCGCCAGGTACTTGTCGTCCGGCTTGTGACTCGGGAAGAACACCTCTCGCACGTTCTTCTGGGACTTGGCATGCGAGAGGAACAGGTGCCTCGCTGCCAGGCGCACAATGTCTCTGTTATTCACGATGGGAGTCATGGAGAACAATGCGTCTAGAGTTAGTCCGGGCGGAGGAGGGCTGTCAGACTCGCCCGTACCCGCCGACGCCGCGGTTGTCATGGTGAGTAGCACGCGACGACCGCAGGTATCCAGGTGGTCGGGATCTGGAGTGACCAGGTAGAAGGGTGGTAGCGGGGCGGAGGCCTGTATCGTCACGGAGCCACCGTCTTGTAGCAGGCCGGTCACTGGCAGCACCGGATCCTGTTGCACACCGGTCGCGGCCAGCCTCGCCAGCAGGTCCTCGATCAGCTCTGTCAGATGCATTGGACCCGCACACCCATACCGGACCTCGCTAATCAACGACGACACACGTATCTGGGCCACTTACTGTTATTGATACTGTACTATTTGTTTATTTACTGTATACCCGCAGATCACATACAATCCGCCCACATACGCCGTTCAGTGTATTCATATACCGATGTTGTCTTTTAAACATGTACAACCTGAAAATAATACCGACACATGACATAAACCATGGTGACACACATACAGACACCAGATATCTGGGAAATATTATTTTATCAATAACTGTTTAATTACTATCTTTCGCGTTCTAGTGATTACACCCAATATCAAACTGATTCATTTTGCAACTATTGCGACGTTAATGATATTTATGATAATAGGTTATCACAAACCACAAGTCAGTTGTATTCCTGCGGCTCAACCTCTCTATATATGTATATATTTCAGAAAAAAGGAAACGATTTCTGAAAGTTCCAGTTAAATGCGTGATATCTTCAGATGTAGCGGTTGCCAAGTAGCTTTGTCAGATTTCATGCCCTTCAGTAGGTCCAAGTCGCCCACATCGCATACCTTGAGAGATATGTACTGACTTGTGGAGAGGGCCAGAGTCCGGAACCATCTCTTGATCGTCTTGATAATATCTTGATTATCTGCCGACCATCATGTCATAGCCATGGTGTTCATAGGCCTAACTTAATTGATTTAATCGCGAGTGGGTGTGAGTAAAGTTTATTTATAAGAAAAGACCGTCAAGTCTTCAAGTGTTGCACTCGAAAAGGACCCCAAAAGTTAGGTGCAGAATGCAGAACCCCCGCTGTTTTACTGACCACCAAATTGTTATTTTTGCTATAGGACAATAGGACGTTTCACTCTTTTCTGCTATTCTCGATATATCTGTATTTTGGAGATCTTGATTATGATTATCAAATAAATTCAATTCAAATCAAAATCAGACAGGGTTCAATATAGTATGGCGAAGTCCATTTCCAAACCCTGCAGTTCTCGCGTAGTATTTGTTCACTAATGTGTAATCGTAGCATTCTGGATCAAATGGTTCCCCTCCAATCTTTATTCAGAGCCTGGTGAGCATGAACCCAACTGCCTATAGACAAACGCATTGTGCGTGTCTATGGGGGAATGGTTGTATAGGCCTACATGTAGACAGCCGCTGACCAGACAGTGTCCATGGTGTCAGGGATATGAGCCAGTCCCCCGGCAACACGGCTATGGTCCACGGTGCCTTCACCAGTAAATATTGTTCAAACCAAGATCTTTAAAATACGAGTCACAACTGGTGAATTTTCAACATACCATACCTACATTGCATATATGCATAAAAAAACATTGAATTGTTGAGTAGAAGACGTTCAACATTGCATGTACACTCTCACTTTATACATGGATCTGTACGTGACTGAGTACAGCGCCGGCCGGTACACGTATCATGCCTGTACACTCAGGTACGTACAGATCCATGCATGAAGTGAGAGTGTACAGGCGTGATACATGTACCAGCCGGTAGGTACTTCATGCTAACTCATCACGAAATTTCATGGCCGCTGCCATATAATGAGGCGGCAGCGTTTTCCTGTAACCTACTGCCACTGCCACTGCCAGCAAGATCTGAGCTATCCTCCAAGATTCTAGGCGGCAGAGTTTTCCCATAACCTACTGCCACTGCCACTCCCAGCAATATCTGAAATATCAGTCATGATTCTAGGCGGCAGTGATTTCCCGTAACCTACTGCCACTGCCACTGCCAGCAAGATCTGAGCTATCCTCCAAGATTCTAGGTGGCAACGTTTTCCCCTAACCTACTGCCACTGCCACTGCCAGCAAGATCTGAGCTATCCCCCAAGATTCTAGGCGGCAGCGTTTTCCCGTAACTTACTGCCACTGCCACTGCCAGCAAGATCTGGAATATCAGCCATGATTCTAGGCGGCAGTGATTTCCCGTAACCTACTGCCACTGTAACTGCCAGCAAGATCTGAGCTATCCTCCAAGATTCTAGGCGGCAGCGGTTTCCCGTAACCTACTGCCACTGCCACTGCAGCAAGAACTGAAATATCAGCCATGATTCTAGGCGGCAGCGATTTCCCGTAACCTACTGCCACTGCCACTGCCAGCAAGATCTGAGCTATCCTCCAAGATTCTAGGCGGCAGCGTTTTCCCATAACCTACTGCCACTGCCACTGCCAGCAATATCTGAAATATCAGTCATGATTCTAGGCGGCAGTGATTTCCCGTAACCTACTGCCACTGCCACTGCCAGCAAGATCTGAGCTATCCTCCAAGATTCTAGGTGGCAGCGTTTTCCCGTAACCTACTGCCACTGCCACTGCCAGCAAGATCTGAAATATCAGCCATGATTCTAGGCGGCAATGATTTCCCGTAACCTACTGCCACTGCCAGCAAGATCTGAGCTATCCTCCAAGATTCTAGGCGGCAGCGTTTTCCCGTAACCTACTGCTACTGCCACTGCCAGCAAGATCTGGAATATCAGCCAAGATTCTAGGCGGCAGCGTTTTCCCGTAACCTACTGCCACTGCCACTGCCAGCAAGATCTGAACTATCATCCAAGATTCTAGGCGGCAGCGTTTTCCCGAAACCTACTGCCACTGCCACTGCCAGCAACACTTGACCATCCTCCAAGATTCTAGGTGGCAGCGTTTTCGGGTAACCTACTGCCACTGCCACTGCCAGCAAGATCTGAAATATCAGCCATGATTCAAGGCGGCAGTGTTTTCCCGTAACCTACTGCCACTGCCACTGCCAGCAAGATCTGGAATATCAGCCAAGATTCTAGGCGGCAGCGTTTCCCGTAACCTACTGCCACTGCCACTGCCAGCAAGATCTGAACTATCATCCAAGATTCTAGGCGGCAGCGTTTTCCCGAAACCTACTGCCACTGCCACTGCCAGCAACACTTGACCATCCTCCAAGATTCTAGGTGGCAGCGTTTTCGGGTAACCTACTGCCACTGCCACTGCCAGCAAGATCTGAAATATCAGCCATGATTCTAGGCGGCAGTGATTTCCCTAACCTACTGCCACTGCCACTGCCAGCAAGATCTGGAATATCAGCTATGATTCTAGGCGGCAGTGATTTCCCGTAACCTACTGCCACTGCCACTGCCAGCAAGATCTGAGCTATCCTCCAAGATTCTAGGCGGCAGCGTTTTCGGGTAACCTACTGCCACTGCCACTGCCAGCAAGATCTGATTCTAGGTGGCAGTGATTTCCCCTAACCTACTGCCACTGCCACTGCCAGCAAGATCTGAACGATCATCCAAGATTCTAGGCGGCAGCGTTTTTCCGTAACCTACTGCCACTGCCACTGCCAGCAAGATCTGAGCTATCCTCCAAGATTCTAGGCGGCAGCGTTTTCCCGTAACCTACTGCCACTGCCACTGCCAGCAAGATCTGGAATATCAGCTATGATTCTAGGCGGCAGTGATTTCCCGTAACCTACTGCCACTGCCACTGCCACTGCCAGCAAGATCTGAGCTATCCTCCAAGATTGTAGGCGGCAGCGTTTTCGGGTAACCTACTGCCACTGCCACTGCCAGCAAGATCTGAGCTATCCTCCAAGATTCTAGGCGGCAGCGTTTTCCCGTAACCTACTGCCACTGCCAGCAAGATCTCAGCTATCCCCCAAGACTTTAGGTGGCAGCGTTTTCCCGTGACCTACTGCCACTGCCACTGCCAGCAAGATCTGGAATATCAGCCATGATTTTAGGCGGCAGCGTTTTCCCGTGACCTACTGCCACTGCCACTGCCAGCAAGATCTGAGCTATCCTCCAAGATTCTAGGCGGCAGCGTTTTCCCGTAAGCTACTGCCACTGCCACTGCCAGCACGATCTGAAGTATCATCCAAGATTCTAGGCTACAGCGTTTTCCAGTAACCTACTGCCACTGCCACCGCCAGCAAGATCTGAACTATCATCCAAGATTCTCGGGGCTGCCACTGCCACTGCCAGCAAGATCTGAACTATCAACCAAGGTTCTAGGCGGCAGCGTTTTCCCGTAACCTGCTGCCACTGCCACTGCCAGCAAGATCTGAGCTATCCTCCAAGATTCTAGGCGGCAGCGTTTTCCCGTAACCTACTGCCACTGCCACTGCCAGCAAGATTTGAACTATCATCCAAGATTCTAGTCGGCAGCGTTTTCCCGTAACCTACTGCCACTACCACTGCCAGCAAGATCTGAACTATCATCCAAGATTCTAGGCGGCAGCGTTTTCCCGTAACCTACTGCCACTGTCATTGCCAGCAAGACTGGACTATCATCCAAGATTCTAGGCGGCAGATCTCACTGCCAGCAAGATCTGAAATATCAGCCATGATTCTAGGCGGCAGCGTTTTCCCATGACCTACTACCACTGCCACTGCCCGCAAGATCTGAGCTATCCTCCAAGATTCTAGGCGGCAGCGTTTTCCCGTAACCTACTGCCACTGCCAGCAAGATCTGAACTATCATCCAAGATTCTAGGCGGCAGCGTTTTCCCGTAACCTACTGCCACTGCCAGCAAGATCTGAACTATCATCCAAGATTCTAGGCGGCAGCGTTTTCCCGTAACCTACTGCCACTGCCAGCAAGATCTGAACTATCATCCAAGATTCTAGGCGGCAGCGTTTTCCCGTAACCTGCTGCCACTGCCAGCAAGATCTGAACTATCAGCCAAGGTTCTAGGCGGCAGCGTTTTCCCGTAACCTGCTGCCACTGCCAGCAAGATCTGAGCTATCAGCTAAGATTCAGGGCGGCAGTGATTTCCCGTAACCCACTGCCACTGCCACTGCCAGCAAGGTCTGAACTATCATCCAAGATTCTAGGCGGCAGCGTTTTCCCGTAACCTACTGCCACTGCCACTGCCAGCAAGATCTGAGCTATCCTCCAAGATTCTAGGCGGCAGCGTTTTCCCGTAACCTACTGCCACTGCCACTGCCAGCAAGGTCTGAGCTATCCTCCAAGATCCTAGGCAGCAGCGTTTTCCCGTAACCTACTGCCACTGCCACTGCCAGCAAGATCTGAGCTATCCCCCAAGATTCTAGGCGGCAGCGTTTTCCCGTAACTTACTGCCACTGCCACTGCCAGCAAGATCTGGAATATCAGCCATGATTCTAGGCGGCAGTGATTTCCCGTAACCTACTGCCACTGCCACTGCCAGCAAGATCTGAGCTATCCTCCAAGATTCTAGGTGGCAGCGTTTTCCCGTAACCTACTGCCACTGCCACTGCCAGCAAGATCTGAAATATCAGCCATGATTCTAGGCGGCAGTGATTTCCCGTAACCTACTGCCACTGCCACTGCCAGCAAGATCTGAGCTATCCTCCAAGATTCTAGGCGGCAGCGTTTTCCCGTAACCTACTGCCACTGCCACTGCCAGCAAGATCTGGAATATCAGCCAAGATTCTAGGCGGCAGCGTTTTCCCGTAACCTACTGCCACTGCCACTGCCAGCAAGATCTGAACTATCATCCAAGCTTCTAGGCAGCAGCGTTTTCCCGAAACCTACTGCCACTGCCACTACCAGCAACACTTGACCATCCTCCAAGATTCTAGGTGGCAGCGTTTTCGGGTAACCTACTGTCACTGCCACTGCCAGCAAGATCTGAAATATCAGCCATGAATCAAGGCGGCAGTGATTTCCCGTAACCTACTGCCACTGCCACTGCCAGCAAGATCTGAGCTATCCTCCAAGATTCTAGGCGGCAGCGGTTTCCCGTAACCTACTGCCACTGCCACTGCCAGCAAGATCTGAAATATCAGCCATGATTCTAGGCGGCAGTGATTTCCCGTAACCTACTGCCACTGCCACTGCCAGCAAGATCTGAGCTATCCTCCAAGATTCTAGGCGGCAGCGTTTTCCCGTAACCTACTGCCACTGCCACTGCCAGCAAGATCTGGAATATCAGCCAAGATTCTAGGCGGCAGCGTTTCCCGTAACCTACTGCCACTGCCACTGCCAGCAAGATCTGAACTATCATCCAAGATTCCAGGCGGCAGCGTTTTCCCGAAACCTACTGCCACTGCCACTGCCAGCAACACTTGACCATCCTCCATGATTCTAGGCGGCAGTGATTTCCCTAAGCTACTGCCACTGCCACTGCCAGCAAGATCTGAGCTATCCTCCAAGATTCTAGGCGGCAGCGTTTTCCCGTAACCTACTGCCACTGCCACTGCCAGCAAGATCTGAGCTATCCTCCAAGATTCTAGGCGGCAGCGTTTTCCCGTAACCTACTGCCACTGCCAGCAGATCTGAACTATCATCCAAGATTCTAGGCGGCAGCGTTTTCCCGTAACCTACTGCCACTGCCAGCAAGATCTGAACTATCATCCAAGATTCTAGGCGGCAGCGTTTTCATGTAACCTACTGCCACTGCCACTGCCAGCAAGATCTGAGCTATCCTCCAAGATTCTAGGCGGCAGCGTTTACCCGTAACCTACTGCCACTGCCAGGAAGATCTGAAATATCAGCCATGATTCTAGGCGGCAGCGTTTTCCCGTAAACTACTGCCACTGCCAGCAAGATCTGAACTACCATCCAAGATTCTAGGCGGCAGCGTTTTCGTGTAACCTACTGCCACTGCCACTGCCAGCAAGATCTGAGCTATCCTCCAAGATTCTAGGCGGCAGCGTTTTCCCGTAACCTACTGCCACTGCCACTGCCAGCAAGATCTGAGCTATCCTCCAAAATTCTAGGCGGCAGCGTTTTCCCGTAACCTACTGCCACTGCCACTGCCAGCAAGATCTGAAATATCAGCCATGATTCTAGGCGGCAGTGATTTCCCGTAACCTACTGCCACTGCCACTGCCGGCAAGACTGGATCATCATCTAAGATTCTAGGTATCAGTGACTTCCCGTAGCCCACTGCCACTGCCATATTATTCCAGTTAGAGCAAACCTACGTACTGGTAGTATATATAATTGACTTGTACAAGTAAATAAAATAACGCACTGAATTAATAAAACTAATGTTAACTTAATCAGCAATATTCTTTCAGTTAGAGCAAACCTACGTAGTATATAGAATTTATTTGTACAAGTAAATAAAATATCACACTGAACAAATAAAACTAATGGCATTATTCTTCCAATTAGAGCAAATTACATAGTATATAGAATTTATTTGTACAAGTAAATAAAATAACACACTGACCTAATAAAACAAATGTTAACTTAATCAGCAATATTCTTCTAATTAGAGCAAACCTATATTTCTACACATATCCATTATCCAGTACCATTTGTATTCCAAATACTGGCACAAATTTTCTAAACTGTTTGAATTTTAAATACACACTTTTACTAGTAAAACTAATGTTCACACCCCCCCCCCCCCCCCCACCTCTCCAATTTTTTCCCCAAATCATATTAAGTTCACTTTTCTTGGATGTTTTATTTTCTGTCACTGCGTTTTATTCTGCGCACCATTCCAGCAGATAGATTGATTTCAAAGTAGTGGCACAAATGTTTATTCATTGAATTCAATTTTTATTTATTAAGCAATGTTCTTTCATTTCCAACATCCTTGTAATTTGAGAGCCTGCTCTCCCCCCTCCCCCCACCCTCTTGTGCCATGTCTGATGTGACTGTTTGTATAAACCCCAGTTGTTGTTTTTTTGTCCCAGGTTTATCAGCCAATTCACCTGTAACAGCAGTATCCACTAATTGCGTATGACTTGTGACTAACATTTTCTATGATGTTTATATATCTAAAGCACAATCATGACCAATGTTAGGATCATTATCATTTGGTCGGATATTGGTTTGAAATGCATGCCATTGTTTGATGTTCCTGATATCAAAGGCCACAAGGCGAGCAATACTTGCTTCTCACCCAATCCCATGCATTTGAAACATGTACGCAGAGATAACATTTATTTCACACAAAATATTCATTTGATTTCAGACAATATGTCCCAATGCATCAGGGATTGTCCAGTTTTCACCGTTGTAATAAAGTGTTTTTCATGTGGCACTATGACGTCTATCTGATGAATGGTCACTTGCTAGTCATTTGTGAAAGGGAAATCTTGCTATGGGGCGCTAAAACGTCACTGTCGCTTGCCCGTCACACGAGGAAGGTAAATATTGCTACATGTATGTGGCGCTATAACGTCCATGTCTCGGATCGTCACTGGGCGTCACTTAGAGATACTAGTGTACATGTACTGTGAAGTGACGCTAATAGGTCTATCTGACGGACCGTCGCATGGGCGTCACTCAGAGATACTAGTATGTGAAGCGTCACTCAGAGATGCTAGTAGGTTACGGCAAAACGCTGCCAGCTAGAATCTTGGATGATAGTCCTGTCTTGCTGGCAGTGCCAGTGGCAGTGGGGTACGGGAAATCACTGCCACCTAGAATCTTGGATGATAGTTCAGATCTTGCTGGCAGTGGCAGTGGCAGTAGGTTACGGGATAACGCTGCCGCCTAGAATCTTGGATGATAGTTCAGATCTTGCTGGCAGTGGCAGTGGCAGTAGGTTACGGGAAAACGCTGCCGCCTAGAATCTTGGATGATAGTTCAGACCTTGCTGGCAGTGGCAGTGGCAGTAGGTTACGGGAAAACGTAACCTACTGCCACTGCCACTGCCAGCAAGATCTGAACTATCATCCAAGATTCTAGGCAGCAGCGTTTTCCCGTAACCTACTGCCACTGCCACTGCCAGCAAGAACTGAACTATCATGCAAGATTCTAGGCGGCAGCGTTTTCCTGTAACCTACTGCCACTGCCACTGCCAGCAAGACTGAACTATCATGCAAGATTCTAGGCGGCAGCGTTTTCCTGTAACCTACTGCCACTGCCACTGCCAGCAAGAATGAACTATCATGCAAGATTCTAGGCGGCAGCGTTTTCCCGTAACCTACTGCCACTGCCACTGCCAGCAAGACTGGACTATCATCCAAGATTCTAGGCGGCAGCGTTTTCCCGTAACCTACTGCCACTGCCACTGCCAGCAAGATCTGAACTATCATCCAAGATTCTAAGCGGCAGCGTTTTCCCGTAACCTACTCCCAATGCCACTGCCAGCAATATCTGAACTATCATCCAATATTCTAGGCGGCAGTGATTTCCCGTAACCTACTGCCACTGCCACTGCCGGCAAGACTGGATCATCATCTAAGATTCTAGGTATCAGTGACTTCCCGTAGCCCACTGCCACTGCCATATTATTCCAGTTAGAGCAAACCTACGTACTGGTAGTATATATAATTGACTTGTACAAGTAAATAAAATAACGCACTGAATTAAAAAAACTAATGTTAACTTAATCAGCAATATTCTTCCAGTTAGAGCAAACCTACGTATTATATAGAATTTATTTGTACAAGTAAATAAAATATCACACTGAACAAATAAAACTAATGGCATTATTCTTCCAATTAGAGCAAATTACATAGTATATAGAATTTATTTGTACAAGTAAATAAAATAACACACTGACCTAATAAAACAAATGTTAACTTAATCAGCAATATTCTTCTAATTAGAGCAAACCTATATTTCTACACATATCCATTATCCAGTACCATTTGTATTCCAAATACTGGCACAAATTTTCTAAACTGTTTGAATTTTAAATACACACTTTTACTAGTAAAACTAATGTTCACACCCCCCCCCCCCCACCTCTCCAATTTTTTCCCCAAATCATATTAAGTTAACTTTTCTTGGATGTTTTATTTTCTGTCACTGCGTTTTATTCTGCGCACCATTCCAGCAGATAGATTGATTTCAAAGTAGTGGCACAAATGTCGATTTGTTGTTAAAAATATATAAATAAAATATTAGACTATTATTAAGAAAAACCAATGTTTATTCATTGAATTCAATTTTTATTTATTAAGCAATGTTCTTTCATTTCCAACATCCTTGTAATTTGAGAGCCTGCTCTCCTTCCTCCCCCCACCCTCTTGTGCCATGTCTGATGTGACTGTTTGTATAAACCCCAGTTGTTGTTTTTTTGTCCCAGGTTTATCAGCCAATTCACCTGTAACAGCAGTATCCACTAATTGCGTATGACTTGTGACTAACATTTTCTATGATGTTTATATATCTAAAGCACAATCATTACCAATGTTAGGATCATTATCATTTGGTCGGATATTGGTTTGAAATGCATGCCATTGTTTGATGTTCCTGATATCAAAGGCCACAAGGCGAGCAATACTTGCTTCTCACCCAATCCCATGCATTTGAAACATGAACGCAGAGATAACATTTATTTCACACAAAATATTCATTTGATTTCAGACAATATGTCCCAATGCATCAGGGATTGTCCAGTTTTCACCGTTGTAATAAAGTGTTTTTCATGTGGCACTATGACGTCTATCTGATGAATGGTCACTTGCTAGTCATTTGTGAAAGGGAAATCTTGCTATGGGGCGCTAAAACGTCACTGTCGCTTGCCCGTCACACGAGGAAGGTAAATATTGCTACATGTATGTGGCGCTATAACGTCCATGTCTCGGATCGTCACTGGGCGTCACTTAGAGATACTAGTGTACATGTACTGTGAAGTGACGCTAATAGGTCTATCTGACGGACCGTCGCATGGGCGTCACTCAGAGATACTAGTATGTGAAGCGTCACTCAGAGATGCTAGTAGGTTACGGCAAAACGCTGCCAGCTAGAATCTTGGATGATAGTTTAGATCTTGCTGGCAGTGGCAGTGGCAGTAGGTTACGGGAAAACGCTGCCGCCTAGAATCTTGGATGATAGTCCTGTCTTGCTGGCAGTGGCAGTGGGGTACGGGAAATCACTGCCACCTAGAATCTTGGATGATGGTTCAGATCTTGTTGGCAGTGGCAGTGGCAGTAGCCCCGGCGAAACGATCAAGAACTGTTCTTGAACTATTCATGAACGTTCATGAACATATTATTCATGAACTATTCATGAACAATTCTTGAACATGAAATGGCACAAAACGTGTTCAGGAATTCACGAACTTCATGAACTAGATTTTGATGAACATGAGTTCTTGAACTGAAGTTCATGAACAGTTCATGAATTGTTCGTGAATAATAATTCATGAACTATTCATGAACAATTCTTGAACATGAAATGGCACAAAACGTGTTCTTGTCTTCATGAACTTCATGAACTAGATTTTGATGAACATGAGTTCTTGAACTGAAGTTCATGAACAGTTCATGAATTGTTCGTGAATAATAATTCATGAACTATTCATGAACAAAGTGTTCTTGAATTCATGAACTTCATGAATTAGGCTTGATGAAAACAATATGGAACGTTCATGACTTATTATTCAGGAATAGAACTAGAAAGTATCCATGAACAATCCTTGGACAAGGAGTGGCCTACAAAATGCCTTGAATGATTTTGAGTGATTTTGAACTAAAATTGATGAAAAACAGTACACATATATTTGAACTGTTCATGAATGATATTTCATGTACATTTTACAAATACATGTATGTGAGCTGCGCATGACATCTATCTCCATGATATCTGATCATTACTACTATATTGTCAGCAACAATAGCCTCTCACCTGGTATTATCCTATAAGAGCCTTTCCACTTTCTCCCCATTCACAAAAACCTCATTCCCATGGGCAATTATGTGCAGAAACAAAACGGTTGGATTATGCCTAAGTTTTCCCAGTCACCATCGGTCAAATTAATCAACACCAGTGTACTAAGTATCGAAAATTGGGGATGCAGTATATATCATACCTGATAACAAGCCATTTGATTGGGTAATAATCTACCTGACATTATCTCCACCCTAAAACAAACACATCTGGATCTGTTGACCGGGCATCTCTTCTTATCCAGCCAGGAGCCAGTAATGGCGGCCATAAAGCAATTGGAAAATGAGGCCGGATTGTTTTGAAGTCACCCAGTTAATTGACCTGGCTCCATATGCTACAATTGTTAGGGTGTCCCGTCCCACATTGACTTACCTAAATGTTCCTGATTTTGTAGATCTATAGAAAACATGCAACAAACAAAATAGAGCAAAACCAATATCCCACAAGTACAGTCGTACAACTTTGTCTTTTTGAAATATCTGTTACAGTGACGCTGGAGTGACGTGTTCGTCATGTGACCATACACAGGGCAGCAAAGCTAATGACCAGGTGCCTCGAGGGGAAATGTACTCTTGCCGGTCGAACCACAGTACTAGCCCCTTTACCCCCTCCCCCATCCCTCCTCCCTCCCATACACTTCTACTCTAATCCCACAATAACACTTTTATTGAAGGCTGATGCAAAATGCTGCCAGGAAAAAAGACGCACTATGTTGCAGAAGGGAATGTGTGGGGAGAATGCAAATGAAACACTGATCCTGCTGATTGTAATAATCAAAGTGTGATATTTTAATAGATGTATTGCATGTACATAAACATTTAAGTATAATAAAGTTCAGCATTTTTCATGAACAGAATCAAATAAAGTTCATGAACACATACTGACACTGTCAGTTATGATCAAACAGTTCAAGAATATGACCCAAATAATTCAAGAACTCACAATGCTTAATTAAAGTTCATGAACTTTTCTAGAACATCCTGTGCTGTTGAATTCAAGTTCATGAACAAGCACAGATTATTCATCAAATGTTCATGAACTGTCTCTTCATCTCTACTTATTGTAGAATATTCATGAACTTATTCATGAACTTCATAAGGTTCATGAACTGTTCTCGAATTTTGTGTGCAGTTCATGAACTGTTATAATTTGTTCATGAATTCTGCAGTTCATGAACATATATTTGGAAGAGTTCATGTTCAGTTCAAGAATTGTTCATGAACAATTCATGAACCACATATAGTTCATGAATTATTCATGAACCGTTTTCGCCGGGGAGGTTACAGGAAAACGCTACCGCCTAGAATCTTGGATGATAGTTCAGATCTTGCTGGCAGTGGCAGTTGGCAGTAGGTTACGGGAAAACGCTGCCGTCTAGAATCTTGGATGATAGTCCTGTCTTGCTGGCAGTGGGGTATGGGAAATCACTGCCACCTAGAATCTTGGATGATAGTTCAGATCTTGCTGGCAGTGGCAGTGGCAGTAGGTTACGGGAAAACGCTGCCGCCTAGAATCTTGGATGATAGTCCTGTCTTGCTGGCAGTGGCAGTGGGGTACGGGAAATCACTGCCACCTAGAATCTTGGATGATGGTTCAGATCTTGCTGGCAGTGGCAGTGGCAGTAGGTTACAGGAAAACGCTGCCGCCTAGAATCTTGGATGATGGTTCAGATCTTGCTGGCAGTGGCAGTGGCAGTAGGTTACAGGAAAACGCTGCCGCCTAGAATCTTGGATGATAGTTCAGATCTTGCTGGCAGTGGCAGTGGCAGTAGGTAAAGGGAAAATGCTGCCGCCTAGAATCTTGGAGGATGGTCCAGTCTTGCTGGCAGTGGCAGTGGCAGTAGGTCACGGGAACATGCTGCCGCCTAGAATCTTGGAGGATGGTCCAGTCTTGCTGGCAGTGGCAGTGGCAGTAGGTCACGGGAAAATGCTGCCGCCTAGAATCTTGGAGGATGGTCCAGTCTTGCTGGCAGTGGCAGTGGCAGTAGGTTACGCGAAAAGGGAAAACGCTGCCGCCTAGAATCTTGGATGATAGTTCAGATCTTGCTGGCAGTGGCAGTGGCAGTAGGTTACGGGAAAACGCTGCCGCCTAGAATCTTGGAGGATGGTCCAGTTTTGCTGGCAGTGGCAGTGGCAGTAGGTCACAGGAAAATGCTGTCGCCTAGAATATTGGATGATAGTTCAGATCTTGCAGGCAGTGGCAGTGGCAGTAGGTCACGGGAAAATGCTGCCGCCTAGAATCTTGGCTGATAGTTCAGATCTTGCTGGCAGTGGCAGTGGCAGTAGGTTACGGGAAAACGCTGCCGCCTAGAATTTTGGATGATAGTTCAGATCTTGCTGGCAGTGGCAGTGGGTAACGGGAAAACGCAGCCGCCTAGAATCTTGGATGATAGCTCAGATCTTGCTGGCAGTGGCAGTGGTAGTAGGTCACGGGAAAACGCTGCCGCCTAGAATCTTGGATGATAGTTCAGATCTTGCTGGCAGTGGCAGTGGCAGTAGGTTACGCCAAAACGCTGCCAGCTAGAATCTTATATGATGGCCCTGTCTTGCTGGCAGTCGCAGTATGTTACGAGAAAACACTGCCGCCTAGAATCTTGGATGATAGTTCAAAGCTTCAAAGTCCAGATCTTGCTGGCAGTGGCAGTGGTAGTGGGTTATGGGGAATCACTGCCGCCTAGAATCTTGGCTGATAGTTCAGATCTTGGTGGCAGTGGCAGTGACAGTGGGGTACGGGAAACTACTGCCGCCTAGAATCTTGGATGATAGTTCAGATTTTGCTGGCAGTGGCAGTGGCAGTAGGTCACGCCAAAACGCTGCCAGCTAGAATGTTACATGATGGCCCTGTCTTGCTGGCAGTGGCAGTGGCAGTATGTTACGGGAAAACACTGCCGCCTAGAATCTTGGATGATAGTTCAAATCTTGCTGGCAGTGGCAGTGGCAGTGGGTTACTGGAAAACACTGCCGCCTAGAATTATAGATGATAGTCCAGATCTTGCTGGCAGTGGCAGTGGGTTATGGGGAATCACTGCCGCCTAGAATCTTGGCGGATAGTTCAGATCTTGGTGGCAGTGGCAGTGACAGTGGGTTATGGGGAATCACTGCCGCCTAGAATCTTGGCTGATAGTTCAGATCTTGGTGGCAGTGGCAGTGGGTTATGGGGAATCACTGCCGCCTAGAATCTTGGATGATAGTCCAGATCTTGCTGGCAGTGGCAGTGGCAGTGGGTTATGGGGAATCACTGCCGCCTAGAATCTTGGCTGATAGTTCAGATCTTGGTGGCAGTGGCAGTGGCAGTGGGTTATGGGGAATCACTGCCGCCTAGAATTTTGGCTGATAGTTCAGATCTTGCTGGCAGTGGCAGTGGCAGTGGGGTACGGGAAACCACTGCCGCCTAGACTCTTGGATGCAATATCTATCTCATTCTTGGTGAATTTCGTGATGAGTTAGCATGAAGTACGTACGACAGTACGAAGGACCTGAGTCCCGAGGAATTCTAGAGTAGACCGTACCTATGACCTGAGTCCCCGGGAGTTTCAGAGTAGACAATACCTAGGACCTGAGTCCCTAGGAGCTCTAGAGTAGACAGTACCTAGGACCTGAGTCTCTAAGAGCTCTAGAGTAGACAGTACCTAGGACCTGAGTCTCTGGGAGTTCTAGAGTAGACAGTACCTAGGACCTGAGTCCCTAGGAGCTCTAGAGTAGACAGTACCTAGGACCTGAGTCTCTAAGAGCTCTAGAGTAGACAGTACCTAGGACCTGAGCCTCTGGGAGTTCTAGAGTATACAGTACCTAGGACCTGAGTCTCCGGGAGTTCTTGAGTAGACAATACCTAGGACCTGAGTCCCCGGGAGTTCTAGAGTAGACAGTACCTAGGACCTGAGTCCCCGGGAGTTATAGAGTAGACAGTACCTAGGACCTGAGTCCCCGGGAGTTCTAGAGTAGACAATACCTAGGACCTGAGTCCCTAGGAGCTCTAGAGTAGACAGTATCTAGGACCCGAGTCC
The DNA here is from genome assembly GCA_949152475.1 of Terebella lapidaria. Lineage (NCBI taxonomy): Eukaryota > Metazoa > Annelida > Polychaeta > Terebellida > Terebellidae > Terebella > Terebella lapidaria. The sequence continues at coordinate 4,106,129 of OX424562.1, read as the reverse complement.
CCGAGAGTTCTAGAGTAGACAGTACCTAGGACCTGAGTCCTTAGCTTAGGAGCTCTAGAGTAGACAGTACCTAGGACCTGATGCCCCAGGAGTTCTGGAGTAGACAGTACCTAGGACCTGATTCCCCAGGAGTTCTAGAGTAGACAGTACCTAGGACCTGAGTCCCTAGGAGCTCTAGAGTAGACAGTACCTAGGACCTGAGTCCCCATGAGTTATGCTGGAGTAGAAAGTGCCGAAAACCCGAGTCCCCAAAAGTTCTAGAATAGACAGTATCTAGGATCTCAGTCGCCAGAAGCTCTAGAGTAGACAGTACTTAGGACCTTAGTCCCCACGAGTTCTAGAGTAAATAGTATATAGACCTGAATCCCCAGGAGTTCTATAGTAGACAGTTCTTATGACCTGAGCCCCCGGGAGATCTAGAGTAGACAATACCTAAGGCCTTAGTCTCCAGGAGTGCTAGAGTAGACAGTACCTTTGACCTGAGACCCCAAGTGTTCTAGGGTAGTCAGTATCTATAGGACCTGAATCGCCAGGAGTTCTAGAGTAGACCGTACCTGGACCTGAGTCCCTAGGAGCTCTAGAGTAGACAATCCCTAGGACCTGAGTGCCTAGGAGTTATAGAGTAGACAGTACCTAGGACCTGAGTCCCTAGGAGCTCTAGAGTAGACAGTACCTAGGACCTGAGTCCCCAGGAGTTCTAGAGTAGACAGTACCTAGGACCTGAGTCCCCAGGAGTTCTAGAGTAGACAGTATCTAGGACCTGAGTCCCCGGGAGTGCTAGAGTAGACAGTACCTAGGACCTGAGGCCCTAAGAGCTCTAGAGTAGACAGTACCTAGGACCTGAGCCTCTGGGAGTTCTAGAGTGGACAGTATCTAGGACCTGAGTCCCTGGGAGCTCTAGAGTAGACAGTACCTAGGACCTGAGTCCCCGGGAGTGCTAGTGTAGACAGTACCTAAGACCTGAGTCCCTGGGAGCTCTAGAGTAGACAGTACCTAGGACCTGAGTCCCTAAGAGCTCTAGAGTAGACAGTACCTAGGACCTGAATTTTTGGGAATTATAGAGGGGACATTACTTTGGACCTGAGTCCCTAGGAGCTCCAGAGTAGACAGTGCTTATTACGGGAAAACACTGCCGCCTAGAATCTTTGATGATAGTTCAAATCTTGCTGGCAGTGGCAGTGGCAGTGGGTTACTGGAAAACACTGCCGCCTAGAATTATGGATGATAGTCCAGATCTTGCTGGCAGTGGCAGTGGGTTATGGGGAATCACTGCCGCCTAGAATCTTGGCGGATAGTTCAGATCTTGGTGGCAGTGGCAGTGACAGTGGGTTATGGGGAATCACTGCCGCCTAGAATCTTGGCTGATAGTTCAGATCTTGGTGGCAGTGGCAGTGGGTTATGGGGAATCACTGCCGCCTAGAATCTTGGATGATAGTCCAGATCTTGCTGGCAGTGGCAGTGGCAGTGGGTTATGGGGAATCACTGCCGCCTAGAATCTTGGCTGATAGTTCAGATCTTGGTGGCAGTGGCAGTGGCAGTGGGTTATGGGGAATCACTGCCGCCTAGAATCTTGGCTGATAGTTCAGATCTTGGTGGCAGTGGCAGTGGCAGTGGGGTACGGGAAACCACTGCCGCCTAGACTCTTGGATGCAGTATTTATCTCATTCTTGGTGAATTTCGTGATGAGTTAGCATGAAGTACGTACCTACCAGCCGGCGCTGTACTCAGTCACAACGGCGCTGACTGCGCAGTTGAATTTTTTTTATCTGTACACTGAGTATTTATAAGTACAACTTTGTCTGCAAAATATGATCTTGGAATAAATGGTAGCAGTTGAGAATGATTCTAATATTGTACACTTACCATTGTTACTGCGAAGTTATCTACACTATTGCACGAATTACGATGAACTTACTAGCGTACATTTCCGGCACCATGCTGATCTCGGCAGTCGGGATCCGGATCAACAGTCGAGAAGTGGTGGAGTGTACCGGGAGAATGGATACCTCTCCCACGGGAGGGGGGTTGGGATTGTGGCACAGACGGGAATTCCGGGGATAAATATCCCGATGGGAACAGCCCCCCCCCCCCCCCCACCAGTCCAGACCAATCATCGGGATACGAAACGCCCGTAACAGTCCGAGGTGGCTACAACAATTGATGCACGCGCGCGCTTGACTGGCATGAAACTTCCATATTTAATGTATTGTGATAATATGTTATGTTAATAATGCCTTGAGTAACATCATTATTCATCTGACTATACTGGCTCTACATTTATGTTAATTTTGTATAGTTTTAAAGTGAACAATAAATAGCCTATAGTTATCAACACTGTATACTGTATTGACGCGCATATAAGGCCATGGCCTTTTATCTGTGTGTGGCCTTACATTCGAATACAATGCTATGCACTGTCTTTTATTCGAAAAAAAAGTTTTTTCCCGTCAAAAGCAATGACTCGCATATAACAGTGATCAAAATAGCTTTACAAATGGAAATGGGGGAGCATCTTCCTATTTTTTTTTCATTGCAAATCTACGTATGCTTCTTCTTGAAATATTTGGCCACACACACGTTGTCTGCACTCTGCAGTTTGCACGTGCCATACATCTCAGCACGTGCGGTTTGACACAAATATATTTTCATGCATTCGGAATAGTTACCGTCACAATATATAGCAAACAATAATTTATGCCATGCTAATATACAAAGAAGTGTATTGCACCACGACTTACCCCTACTATGTTTTAGCAGCACATCGGATCTAGTTTAATAAGGTCGTTTGAGATTAACAATTGGGTGACCTTATAGATCTATGTGAATATTGGGGTGGCCTTAAATTCGAATACAAGGCCATGGCCTTATAAATGAAAAAAAAAATGACGACCCTGCCGAAATGTATAAATCTGTATACAAGGCCATGGCTTATATGCGCGTCAATACGGTACGTGTACTATCCAGTGCGAAAAGATTCGGCTGCTGAACGTATACACGTGTTTCAGATTAGCAAATGTTTGATTTTCAATCGTAAAACCAAGAACACATAAACACACAAATATAATTTATTGATATTTCAAAAAGAAAATATATTGCAGTACAGTGGACGGATATAACAATGAAAGACAGTCTTTGTTCCAAATCATCACACTTTCTACAATATTCGACACGTGCTGGACTTGGCTTCGTTGTTGTGGTTTTTCTTGCTAGGGTCGTTGTTGTTTTGTTGCTGTTGCTTAGCGACGTTCTGGTGGAGTTTCTTCCAGCCCGGGTGACCGCGGGGGTAGAGCAGACTCTCCAGTCTCTGGTTCAGGAAGATTCCATCAGGATCAGCCTTGGCTTTCGTCAGCTGCGATAGGAACTTGGGGATCTGGCTCTTGTACATCTGGGAGAAAATATTTCAAATCATAATAGAGTACATAAATCATTTCAATAACATTTGATATTATAATATAGATTAGGCCTATTATGAAACTTGACCGTGGGTATTTATTGAGGAACGAACAATAGGTCTATAGTGTCCCAGAATCACTACACTGGCCTACTCAGGTATGTATGAGTCCGCTGACCTTCTTGATGTGTTTGTCTATGCCGGCGAGCTGGCCCCACTCCTTGCACCAATGAGGTCGAGCTCCGGGAATGGCGCGCCAGGCCTGACTGACCTCGTCACAGAAAGGCCCCCAGCCCTGGGTCTCCAGCAGCGACAGCACTTCTATATAGATCGTGTGGCCCGAGCCTCCGTACTTGGGGTTCCCAGCCAATGCCGGGGCCAGGTAGATATCGCTATGCTCCATCAGGCGGGCCTCGAGGGCAAGATTGAGCGGGAACTCGCCTTTGGTCGCCAGCGTCTTGACTCGGTCTATGACGAACTGCGCGGCCTTGCAGAAGTTGTCGTATTTGTCGTCGCAGTCGATAGCCCACTCCATGTCGTTGATTGGCATCTCCTCGATGTTGTCTCTGAAGTGGATAGCGTGTGGTAGTTGCTGGACTTCGGACACGTCCTCAAATTGTCGCTTGATGGTTCGGAATTGTGTCTGGGTGAAGGAGGGGGTGAGACCGGGTGTCAGGGTGACGGCCCCGTCGATGGCGCTGCCGAGGGTGTGCTCCAACCAGGAGCGGACGGCCTCCAGGCGATACGACTTGCGGGGCTTGACCTCCCCCACGCGGTCTGGCTTGTTGACGAGGCGGATCCACACCTCGTCCTGTTTGGGATCCCACTCCCCATAGTCCACCTCGTGCTCGAACACGCTCTCAGTGATTTCGCCCAGAGTCATGCCATTAAACGGGAACCAGAAGATTTCCACCGACCAGTTGTTCTCGAACAAGTCCTTGATGTACTCGCGGTCGTAGAAAACCTTCTCGGCCTTGACGAAGAGGGTGTCCGCCTGCACGATGATTTGGTTCTGGACCTTCAATGTGAGATCGTAGATGATCCCAAAGAGCCCAAGATTACCTTGGATGGCCAGCATCATATCCAAGCCGTCCTCCTTGACGCTGTAAGATCTCAGCTCACCATCCGAGTCCACAATCCGCATCGCCGTCACGTAGTCAGATACGGTCTTACAGTCCCGCCCCACTCCCTGAGACAACAACATCGGTGAGTTATTGATTGATTGATTGATTATTTGATTGATTGATTGATTGATTGATTGATTGATACTGACGTGACAGGCGGGCGCCACCACGCCGCCGTAGGTGACGACTTGTAGGATGACGCTGGTGGGGAGACAGACTCCGTGGCTGACCTCGAAATCCATCAGCTCGCCTGTCGTCACGTTCGTCATCACCGTAACCTCCTTCTCCTCCGACCCCTGCTCGACGGATTGAATCAGTGGTACATGTTCATGAATGTACATCACTATCGCCAATGTATATTTTACCTACATGCACTTGTAGGCATATATGGTTCATATGCATGCCTGATGTATAGGAACAGAATGTTACACAGTTCTGTCCATCAAACTCGCACGTTAACAAACCTTGAAAGTACGCATGAAATGTCATTCAACTACGATATATGCATATTCATTATTTACCCTCAAGTAAATATTTGGGTACATAGTATATGAGAGCACTGTTTGAATCTTGGATTTGGCAACTCTTTGGACAAAATATATTATCATGGACAGTTACTGTAGGCCTAGTACAAGTTATCTTCAGATATCACACACGCATCCTCGCTTCTCATTGTATAACAGTTAACTTCCTGTGATTGTTTGAATACAGACTTGCGAACTCGTACTGCTCTTCCGGGAGTTTGAACTATTATTCATTCATGAAAATTTATCGATAAATTGAGAGCACATACATGTATATTGCATGACTTAGCGTGTGTGGTTTTGCTACTGACATGTATAAGTTCTATCTGCGGCCCGTCGTGTCGCTTCAGGTCGCTTGTGAACATGACCATTTGTCCCTCGTCACTGAAGAGCGGGGACCAGGAGTGCTTGGCGCCGGCGGCTCGGACACGGACCCCGGTCTCCCGACAGGCGCGAACCACGGCCTGCACCTCGCCCAGCTCCCGGGGCCGACACGTCAGCACGGCATCGCGCCGCTCGGACTCACCCCAGTTGACGAACGAATCCACGCAGATTTTCGGCTCATCGCCCACTAGAGCCTGGATAGCGGCCCGTTTGTCCCGGGCGTCACTTCCCATCTTTCCGCTGTTCTAGGACCACTAAACTAGCTGGATTTAGAGCTGGACTGTCGATCTGGAGATTCACTTTGTCAGCAAAACGTTTACACACTTTTCTACAACTCTGGATCTTTAGATATCAGTTTATTTGTGATTGCAAGTCCACTGAAGACGCAATGAGACCGCGGTTATAGTTTATATGTGAAGGTGTGTTTGTGATGTGTTGCCGTGGTTGTGTCCTTTTCGCGAGGTCAGAATCCCGGGGGTCGTCCCCAGTCGGCGACCTTCAAGGCGGCGACCCTGTGGCTCTCTGAGCCAGTGCCCAGTCAGCCGTGGATGGCAGCGGTCCGTTCACGGTCAGGCGCTTTTCCCCTTTGTTCTACCGTGGTAAGCTATCGATTGCATGGAAAGGTTCACAAGGTGACATACCTTGTCGTATGGAAGCGTCCAGAAAATCAGCCGTTGGTTCCACGAGGCTATTGTCGCCCTGACCTGAGGTAACCTTGATGGAACGGAACGGTGTGTCCAATCATACACACGAGATCTTGAGTCATACATAATCTTCAATCACTTGTGAGTCATAAAAAAAATTACTACAAACCTTTTACATGCAGAAACAGTGACGCAATTACTTAATTATCGAAAATTCATTGCTGATGATGCTGCGTACACAAAATCGATGAATTAGTTTAATATTGGTAGGAATTAATTTAAGTAGCAAGACTTAGAGAATCTGTTGCTCATTTTATATTTTGCATACATGTGCTTTCATGAAAATTAGTTAGACTACACATGTATGTAGCAAAAATAGAAACGAACACAGAAAATTGGATGGAAATCATAAACTACTAACCCAGTGTATAGGTCTTTTAACACTGGAAGAAAATGAGAATAGGCCACAGTGAATACAGTGGGTTCGAATTACCTAATTAAAAAGGTGGGTGGCTAGCCATCCTGACCAGCGCTACATTCGTCCAAACAGCCCATGGAAAGTTGTTTTTGAATTTTGTAGGATAATTCACAGTTTCAATCAATGGATTATATTCAAATAGTCTGATTTGGGATTTGGTGGTAGGCCTATATATTCTCAATGCTGTAATTGCCGATACGGAGTCTATCATAATGGAATACATGTTGTGAACGATAACATTATATTGCGATGAGCGTTATGACCATAATGGAGGCGTTGCAGCCCGGTTACGTACTACACCACGTTCCAGCCTTGATTGCCGTAGCCACCTCGTGGTCATGGATTCGTATCGTCCGTTCTTCTGAAAATGCTTTCGGCATTGATGAATTTGACATACTATGAAATCGTTCAGGATAATTGATAATTCTGCATGAAAAAAAAAACCCCAAACCCCCACCCACCCCAAAGCAGCAAGATGCTCGACTCAAACACAGGTCGACAATAGCTCCAAAACTGTGCATATTGTCACTTTCATTTTATTTTGTATTTTTTAAAAATTATTATTATTATTATTAATATTATTATTATTATTATTATTATTATTATTATTATTATTATTATTATTATTATTATTATTATTATTATAAGCTAATGAAAAATATTTGATGCAATACGGGAGAAATTTTGAATTAATAGTTTCTTTTTATTTATTTACGTACGTCTAAAATTTATTCATCAATCTCCAAAACTGTGTATATTGTCACTTTCATTTTATTTTGTATTTTTTTAAAATTATTATTATTATTATTATTATTATTATTATTAATATTATTATTACTATTATTATTATAGCTAATGAAAAATATTTGATGCAATGCGGGAGAAATTTTGAATTATTATTTTCTATTTATTTATTTACGTAATCAATCAAAACAAAGCTTAGTAGTATGAGTATAGGACACATGTTTTACGTAATCGACTTGTGTGCCTGGTTCGTCATTTGGTGACCTTGTACTTGACCTCAGATGACTTTTGCTCAAACAATTTAGTCATCAGCTTGCATACCTTAAACTAAATCATTGTATTATGGCTATTCGACTCGAACCTATTGCAGACCCATGAAAGCGGATCAAACAGACAACATTCGTCGTTCGATCAAAGCAACGATTCCACTAAAATGTTACTTATTACCAATTAACATTTGTTGTCGATGACGATTTTGAACATATTTCTAGTTGGTAGCTCCATTTTCACGACCTTTACAAAGCATGCACTTCCTCAATAGTAAGAGCAATCTGTAACCACAGGTGCTGACTGAGGGGGGCTGCCTGTACGAGTCACCAGCCACAAGAATAGCCCTTCTACACACAGCGTGACCAAATTAATCGGTCGCTTGCTGCGTAATACATGTATTGTTATTCAATGTTTCCATTCCAATTTTTACAAACTCTAAATAGACATAAACTATTGAAATATATATGTTGTCACATCGAATTATGCCCTTCGATCAGTTATTACCAGATTCAGAACATACAAATATATATTTCATTAAAAACGTTATACACTATTTAAAAGTTGTCGATCGCTAAGAAATAGCAATCTGAAAATGCTTCTCATCTTCCAAAGTTGAATACATGTATAGGCCTACTTCAATTCAATTAATTTATAGCTAACGTGCTATTTTTATGGATAAAGTGATGCGACGATATTTATAGGCCTATCTCAGCGCGGCATATCTACTCAGCCAGTTCAACATGCACATGTACTCCGCCTGAGCGGGATGTATCGTGTAGCTATATTTTACACACACTTCAATATTCAACTTCACATTTCAAACTGAGTAGGCTCCACAGTATCAGCAACATTGATGCGAATGACGTTGACAATAAATACATGCATCATTTTCCATTTACGAGCAAGAGCGAAAATAAGGTCGGATGTGAGATGAATTTATTTGGGTGTTTCCACGAAATATATGACGTATGTACAGCGTCTTTGTCAGTCACTGGAGCCCGCCCGCGACACGGGTCACTGATGCTGTTGTCGACCTTGTGATGTAACCGTCAAAATATATACTATCAAACCCATCAGTCTACTTAACTGGAAAATAATCACTTCACAATTCAGAACGTATACATGTGTACATAGAAATATCATCGGTCAAACATGTCATTTTGCGAACAAATCTTATTTATGCATGTGAGATTGAAGTCTCCTTACATTGTGAATACATGGTATTATAATGCGCCCCTCTCTCCATCAGTAGCGGTCTTTGGGAGTCACCAGAGCGTGCCAGTAGCCGGCAGCCAGCCAGCAGAGACCAGGCCAGGCCGGGCAGGCCACGACATATACATATATGTGGTGACTTCAACCTGTTCTAAGGAAGATCGTTGCTGACAAAGATTCTATTGTTAGATATACCCCGTATTTCCGAGCGCCTTTCACCTCCAGTTTCGGTGTACACTTGTACTCCAGGACGTGACACGGTACAGGACTGACTCGCGGACCCGACACACAGTAGTAGTCCCGGAGGTTTACGGTGGACGTCACTGTTTTCGTCCATTAAAAACGACAAACAAGAGACGAAGAAGGGTGACATCAGAGACAGAGAGGCGCAAAGTACGAGTCGTGAGAGTCACTGGTGCGGAAAGGAATTCAGCAAAGGGCGGTGCAGTGTCAGACTGAGCTATACGGGGCTCACAAATCAAGTCACAGGAAACAGGACCCACAGATATACAGAGAGTCTCAGATCTGGATATAGAGATACACGGATACCCCCGGCGCTCACGAGGACAGGGTTAGGCAATTTCGCTAAGCGTGACCAGGATAAAAGGCCGTCAGGATGCCGATCCCGACAGACGAGTATTGTGTCCGGATGGGACAAGACATCAAGACAGGCGCCTTCTGGCGAGACGCCTTCTCCGAGATGGTGGCCACGTTCTGTCTGGTGGCCGTGCAGATCTTCCTGCTGCAGCCGTGGTCAGCGGGAGCAGCCGAACCTCAGGCTCTTGCCATCCAGGTCTCCCTCGGCATGGCGCTCGTGGCGGCCGCCGTCGGCTACGGACTCGGCGACTTCGGCGGCGCTCACATGAACGCAGCCATCACTTTGGCCATGATGGTCCGCGCCGAAATCTCCTTTCTCAAGGGCATCGTCTACTGGATCATGCAGGGCGCCGGTGCCATCGCTGCCGGATTCTTCGTGTGGGCCGTGACTCCCGGGGACCAGAGAGGAACCCTGGGCGTGACGCTGCTGAATGAGGATGCTGGAGTGGAGTGGTGGCAGGGAATGCTGATCGAACTTTTCTTAACACTGATGCTGTGTCTGACAGCCCTCGGTACCCAGAACATACCGCGCAAAGGCTACATCATTCTGCCCTCTATCCCCGTCGGCTTGGCGTACGGACTCGGTCTCTCCATCGGGCTGCCGTCTACAGGGGGAAGTCTAAACCCCATGCGATCGCTGGGACCGGCCGTGGCGGCCAGTGTCATGGATATACCGGACTTGGACCCTTGGGCCGATCACTGGGTGTACTGGGCCGGTCCCATGGCAGGTGCCTTCCTCGCCGCCATCTTCTACTGGATCTTCGACAGCGTGGATCGACCCGCGGCCTCCGTGTACGACAACTCCAACACCTGGATGTACAACAAGAGCCAGAGTCGCGAACCCCTCACACCTCCAGGCAACGGCGACCTCTATCCCCGGGCTATGATGCCCGCCATGTAACCGTTGCACGACCTGTACTGGGGGCAGAGATGGGGTAACCACCCACGGTCTCCCGACTCGTCTCGACATTTGGAATACTCGTACATTTGACATTTCAGATAGACTACTAGCCAAACACCCCATATACCGTACTAGCACAGTGTAGGGAATGTAATATAGTCTAGGGTAATTAATACGGGTGTAGGACACATAAATCATCTTAAATTAATTGGTCGCAAACTACCGCCTGGCGTTTTTCGATGTCAAATGCAATATTTGGGATGTTAGCTATGTGTTTGAATGAGGAGCGTGAAACTGAGCTAACTTCGACCAATAGAAGTTCAATTATTCCATTTTCGATTTATTTATGTGTTGTTGTTTTTGGTAGGTATGAAGCAAGGACCAGTTCAAGACAAGCATAATCTTTCGTAAAACTATCTTTTAAACGGAGTTTGAATGCTCCGTCAGGGGGAATTTCAAGCCGTGCCGGGGGTGGGGTGGGGGTGGGGGAAATGTGGGGATTGTGTATGAAAAGACGTATTTTTCATATTTTAAATGTACATTATTTTCAATGTTTTATATGATCTTTATGTACATCATATTGTTCATGACTTGGTTATTATTTTGAGGTCATTTCGAATGCTATTTTGATATTAAAACATTAAATCACAACCCTGTGTTTCGTTATGCCTGACCAGCGATATATACATCAACAATTGACTCGTTATCGGATAATAACAACATTGGGATAACAATAGATTACTTCGCCACATCACATCTGGTGCCCTGACCAGTATTTGTATGTAACTGGCGTAGTACAGCTTCTTCGTGGCAGCAGCCTCGACCCTCACCCCGCGTGATGTGTGTGTTAGGGGAGGGCGGGGCGGGGGGGGGGGGGGGGGCGGGGGTCGAGCGAGCAGCACAATCATCACGAAATATCTTACATCATATCACTCATCATACACAGTCATATTCACACATAAATCTAGACTCCGAGCCTGATGATGAAGGGTGCGGATATTTACCAAAATCAGTTTTGAAAACGTGAAAATCCGATTGATGTAAATAGTAAGCCATGCAAGCCTCACTGACACGAAGCGTGTATTAGGAAGTGATTTGAAATTCAAAGGAAATTACATGCTGGGTATTTTCCTCTTCCTACCGCGAAAATAAAAACATACGCTTTGATATAAAAAATATCACGAATATATGTCGTAGCGTAGTCAATAATTGGACCCTTGTCCTTGTGTTTGCCTCCTGTCAGTGGTATACATCTAACTCAACACTTGAAATGGGCGAATTATTTATTCATGACTGAGTTAAGAGGAGTTTCCTAGTTTCCCTTTCCTAGTTAGTGGAGAGTTATTTTTCCAGTTATGAAGGTTTACGTTTTATGTAAGAGAAGGGTTTCTAGCAGGGCGCAAACCAGCCATAAAACCTGGTATCATCGCAAAATAAATGTGAGGTGGATTTTTTAATTCACCAAAATATTTTCGACTTTTTGTTTTCCTAAAAGTGTACATGGATATCTGCACACGGAGCTCAAAACGAAAACTTCTACACTCATTGGATCCAGATCACTTTGTACTGATTTATACTCACAGTACTGTAACTTAACCAGTCAAAATCCCGGATCGAAAAAATTGAAAAAAAAAAATGCAAAAAGTTCCGAGGGGGCTTACGGATGCCCCGGACCCCCCACACTGCATGCTTCACCCCCCCCCCCCCCCTCCCTCTTACAAAAAACGTAATCTACGCCACTGGTGGATACATGAATACTAATGTTATAAAGAATACATGATTGATAAAGTTAAAGGTCAATAGCGATAACGATGAACTTTGGCCATAGTTATCACACACAGTCCACCTAGGATAAAGTATGACTTCGGCTCTCTTACGAGACAGGTAATACTTTCATATTTTGTTTTAGTTCATGTAGATGTATTGTGCTTCTTTATGAACCTCAGTGGATATGTCTTGCCAATCATAGACTCGAGTAGGTCTGGATCACGTGGACCACGGGAACAAGTACGTTCTTTATTTGACATAACATACGGTATTTCAATGCATGTGACCGTATTACATAATTAGCGGATGTATACTAGCTCACCCTGGTCTTATATTCTTAACATGGCTGTGTCCGAATTGTATGTTGTTAATTTATGCTGATTTTTTTCCCATTCCACACCCCTGTAAAAAAAAACGAAACGCCTTTGTATCACTTCGAACGTGGTTGGTACGCAACAGAACGTGGCTGGACGGGACAGAGCGTGATTGCAAAGTGACATAACGTGGTTTGTAGGCGATAGAACGTAGCTGATCCACAAGGCAACATGTCGAGTAGCTCCTCTGACTCAAGCCACTCGCTGGCGGGTGCCACGGCTGCCCCAGATCCAGCACCCTCGGTCCCAAGCACAAACATCACAACGGCCGGATCCAGAGGAAGCCTCGACAAGTCTGGCTCCAGACACAGTCTCCACCAGGCGGGATCCCGGGGAAGTCTAGCCAGGGCCGGATCGGCACATAGTCTCGGCCAGGTGGAGCTGACCGTTTGCCCCACGCCGGAAGACGAGACAGCAGGGTTGATAGGTGCGGAGGGCGGGATGCCTGAGGGCGACAGCCCCCCGGAGCCTTCCCAAGCACCCCCGCTTCCAGAGAAGATACCTCTCATCGATAGCGAGGAGGTGACGGCGGGCAGCAGTGACAGCGCGCATTCGGCGTCCAGCGACAGCAGCGATGGGGACAACACAACCTCCGAATCCGAGGCCGAGGATGGAGACGCCCCAGCAGCTGGGGGCCCCGAACCTGTTGCTGCGGTGACCGTGTCGGCGGTGGGCGGCACAGCCGACCTTTCCGCGGACACACCGGCCGCAGACACGTCCAGTCCCAGCGAGCCGCCGCCTCCGTACCCAGGTGGCCCACTGCCCGGAGCGGACCCCTACGGACCCCCCGCCACAGAAACTAGGACCGTCACTGTCATCCAGGCAAGCGGCAACTGCCCCAAGTGCCAGGTATGATGTCCTATATGGTAATTCCAGTAAGTCATCAATATCGGTATTGCATTAGCAATATGATTTCGTATCTGGTTGTGATATTAATAATTACGCATATTTGTTTTTAGGCTGGGAACGTACTCGAGTCCTTCAGTTTTGCGGGAATCTGTTTGGCCATCTGGTGCTTTCCATGTGGACTGATTTGTTTGTTCTGTATGCGTAGAAAGCGGTGCTCGCACTGTGGGGAAAGTTTCTGATACCGACACTAGAACCTCTGTCGTTCAGCTACGTCACCATGGAAACACGGCTTGGTCGTCCAGGAACGCGTTCCACACAACCTGGACCGCTCTCACGGATATTAAATGGACAATTAAAAGCATAATCGGCCTAGAATAGAACCGTATGACGTAGGAAAGGCCGATTACATGGAGTGATCAGTCAGAACATGGATATTAATTGATAAATCTCACGGCTAGAGTGCAGTATCTACACAGCGTGATGTGTTATTGGATCTCACATTCAACAAGCTAGTTAGTGTAAAACAATGTGTCTAATGTTTCAATGTCCCCGGTGCAGAGTGGGGCGGGATCAAACAAAGTTTTATGTGTGGTTGGTACAAGATACAAGATTAGTAAAATTCGGTGCCATGACTAGGAACTATACCTTCTAAAAGCCAATAGGCCTATATCACGAGCACCTCAAAGTTGTTACACCGTTCATGTACCGCTTCATTCCAGCATTCATTAAACTGGATCAAAACGAAAGCTCTATTGTCACTGTATGAACCCCACTACCGTAACGCGACGTTACGGTAGTACGGATGATGGCGGAAGGTCGGTAGCTTCGAAAACTTTCTTCTAGATAAACTAGGTGTTAGGCATGATTTTTATATAACACATACATGAGGCGAATTGCGAGATATACTGCATGTTGCGGCAGAGTAATCAAGCCGTAAATTTGATCGATTCCTGAGCAAAAACGGTTTGAAGTTTGAGACGATTACTACGGTAACGTTAGTCGCCCACTACCGTAACGCCAATTTTCAAATTTCAAATACTACCGTAACGCATGTTTGAACCCATACTTCAAAATGCATTTTATTTTTATTGGATCATAATATATGACTCCGGTTAAGAATGGATAGTGGCGATAATGTTGTAATATGTATGTAGATAGTTTACCACGAGGTAGGGACAATATATTTGGGAATTTCCCATGCAAACCAAGTTTCATCGGGGTGCAGCTGCACCTTGGGACTATCTGGGATTTCGACAGCAGAGTGACTTCCAACCCCAACACCTAGTGACTATAGACAATATTTCTTCCACAAACCGTGCCCGGTAGTAGTCTCCACTTCGATATCACCTAGATGGCCTTTGAATTTACCTTCAAAATGTTTAAGGTACGTTTGACTTGCCGTTATCAGAACATGGTGCAAACAAAAACAAGTGAAGATTCCTCTATTCATGCTACGCATTAATTGTTTTTATTGGGAGAATAAGGTGCATTTTACAGAAAGCTACACATTATGTTATGCATTATGCAAGTAGATCCGACTGGTATGAATATTTCAAATGTCTAAGAGTAAATCAGATATGGCTGAAATATATCAATGCTCATACGAGCTGACCCATAGGGTGATCAAAACATTGACCCTGCTAGATGCATAAATGGTTTCTCCAGAAGAGGGCGTGCAATACAAATCACGTCTCTACTGAAGTTACTTCAACAAATTTGCAGTAGCCACCGGTATATATTACATATTATTAGACCTATACAAAAACAGTCACACAACATAACACACAACTGTACCTCCTCACCCATCTCATGTAAAAGTTCTGGGTTTTTTTTTCATCGAAATATTTGGTTGAAACATTGCAAGATACACATATAGAAATAGAGAATGAAAGCTTTAGGTTAACGTTACGGTAGTACACACTCGCCGTTACGGTAATACCCGGCATCTCCCGATGTGACGTTACGGTAATATGCAGCCGATTTCTATTTTATATTTTCTGACTAACTGAGGGTGATATCACCAAAATAACTTTCACCATTAGATGCGCAACGTTAAGAAGTACCATAGCGCACTATTGAACAAGAGTGACATGTGTACTAGAAACGATAATCTCAAGAAAACCACTCGAGCTACTCGCACGCCGCCATCGTCCCTTACTACCGTAACGTCGCGTTACGGTAGTGGGGTTCCCACTGTGATTGTGGTATTGGTATAAAAAAAACAAGCGGGTTTTGTTTCAAGAATATGTGACATTCAACTCACCTGTCATTGTCGGCGTGAAGTGTTCAACCCAAGAAATGTCACCATATTTGTGACGGACTATTTATTATCGATGTAGAGTGACACATGAACAAAAAATTGGTAAACAATTTTGAGTTGACAAGAACCTTGAAAATTATAAGAACCTTGAACTTTTAAGGTATATTTTTAGGTTACCGAACCTTGGTCCGATAATCTAATGGCATGGCGTTGCGTCCGGCGTCCGTCCAAATTTTCATCTTTAAAGTTTACGGTCGAATCTTTCTGAAATTTTGCACAAAAATATCTAAACATACTTGCATGATAGGAAATGATTTTGGACTTTGGCGGCTATTTTCTCGAAATCTGTTCAGTAACTTTCTTTCTTCTTATTGATGCATAACACTCCTTATATGTGCCCCTATGATATGTATAAGTGTCGTTGCCCTTGAATCGTTCAGCCCAAATGGGACTTACCCATGTTAAATTCTCATATGTTTTATAAATGGGAAACATTATTCCAATTATCTCACTTTATATTAAGATTAGAAATCAATTGTACACATATAGAAAATGATATATTGTGAATATTCTCGCGAACTTGAATTTGACCTTTGACCCAATTTTCAAGGTCTACACGACAAAATTTCGATATTCCGCTTATTATCGATTTTACCACTCAGGAATCGATTGTGAACATATGATATGGAAATGATATGTTGAATATTCTCATGACCATGAATATGACATTTGACCCCATTTTCAAGGTCACAGGACGAAATGGCTAATATCTCGATTCTTATCGGCTTTATAGGTTGGGAACCAATTGTGGACATATAGAAAATGATATACGCCGAATATTCTGATGAACTTGAATTTGACCTCTGACCCCATTTTCACGGTCACGGGACAAAATGACTAATATGTCATTCATTATTGGCTTTCCAACCTGAGAATCAATTGTGGATATACAAGAGATGGTATATGCAGAATATTTTCATGACTTTTCGTTTGACCTTTGACTTCATTTTCAAGGTCACAGGACAAAATGACTAATATGGCTAAGGAGGGGGACGGTCAGATTACCGGCCATATGCGCCGTCCGGATATGGACAATTTTTGGAAGCGATAAATTTATCTAAAATTCGGCAAAATATGCATGACTTGGGCCATACATGACGTGACCTTGAATTGGATTTCAGACCACCTCGAGTGGTAAATGTCAAGATCATGTTTGCCTAAGTTTGGAAATGTACCAACTCAGCCACGAATGCCACCGACTGATCTCAAGGTATACATTGACCTTTGTATATTTGCTTGATTCCCGCACGGATAGTGAAATTTGTATACAAACAAAATATAGTTTAGCATTGTATTATGAGCGCATAAGAGGTCGAGTGTGGCATACATTTTGGTGACCTTGAACTATACCTCAGATGCTGCTGTTATTCAAACTCAAGGTCATTTGTCACTGAGAGACAAATCCCGGAAGACACGAGGCTTTGTCCAACAGAAAGTGCGTGACACTCGTGAAGACAATTATGCCCAAGGTCATTAATACGAATAACAATCTGAGGAGTGAGCAATCTAAATTGTCGGTAAGTTACAGTGATCTAAATGGTATGTTCATCTGTCTGTATGCGTTATGTCTGATGAAGGGTGGTAATAATGACAACTATGACAAAATAATAGTTTTATTTACAACTTTGATCTAAATCCTATATGTAACTACAATTCATTTGTGTGTGTTTTAAGCATCTGCTGCTTGTTAACCAGTTGCAGCCAAATCCTTTGTTCTGCAGCACATATATATCCCACAGCCTCAGGTATGTGGTCTTTGTTAAACAATTTCAAGAGAATATAAATGGATTTATTATTGTATTAATTAAAAATACACACGTCCGTTTGCTTACTTAATATGTTCAGATACTACAAAAGAATTAATGAAGTTAGTGAAGTATGACTAGACGCTCAGATGTCCTTCTTTAAAAGTAAAAATACATAAGTAATTGCTAATATAATATGCTCAGATACTGCACAGGAATTTATAAAGTCATTTACATATATCATAAGGACGCTCAGATGTCCTCAGGTGAGTCGTACTGTTCCTGGGTTATCTCGTACTTGCGGTCAAGGTCGTTCACACTAGACTTGGTGATGGTGACCTTGTTGAAGGGCACGGCCGTGTTGGGGTCAGAAGGCACCTCCCCCAGCGTCCGTACTACATCCTTCAACACAAAGTTATACAACACAAATTTACAACGCGTCCGTACACTGTTAAGTCACTCGCAGTCCGTTTTGAATTGCAGTCAATATAATAAACATGGAACCAATACCCAGGTTTAAAATATTTCTCGGGAGCGAACACACCAGAGTCTGTTACACATTCTCAAAATCCAGTGTCAGACAAAATCGAGAAAATTGTATGAACGTGACTCGTAGAGGGAACCTCTGACACGAATGAATTTTCCAGTGGGCTCACTCACAGATATTGCATAGCTATATGAGAGTATATGATCCCCTTACCATGCCCTGGATGACTTTGCCGAACACGACATGTTTGCCGTCGAGCCAGCGGGCCTTCTGCAGAAGGATATAGAACTGGCAGCCATTCGTGTCCTTGCCGTGGTTCGCCATGGCAACAATACCGGCGGAACTGTGGCTCAGTGAGAAATCCTCGTCGTCAAAGCGGTCGCCATAGATACTGACAGCTGCACAATGGAAGACAAACGTATGGTATAAGTGATGCAAAGATAAATCATCATATTGACTCTTCATATGAGTCTATGCAAAGAACGTCGAGTATTAGTACAATCGAAAGAACTTACCGCCCAAACCGTCTCCATCTAAGACGTCTCCCATTTGGATGACAAAGTCGGGGACGATACGATGGACTGGTGTGTTGGTGTAAGAGTATTCTTTCTGTAACACACGACACACAACTCAACAATAACAACAACAACATTAAAATAAAACTATACCACTGAAACAATGTATTTCAATCAATATGCATAGGTGATTTCACTGACGTTTGCCTTGCTGTGGCCGCGGGCGAGTTTGATGAAGTTGAGAGCGGTCATTGGCACCGTCTCCCCGAATACTCCGATAGTGAAGGATCCCTTGTAGTCGTTGCCGGGTCCGTCCAGGTCCTTCACCTCCACCTCAAACACCACCTCATCCGTGATGACGTAGTTCTCAGCGGCCACCAGCCCCAACACTGGCAGCAACAGCAGACGTACAACGGGCCACATCTCTGTCTGGAACCGCACACAGCGTACATTTAACACATGCACCATACATACCTTGTCTTACCTTGGTGTTAAAATTATATTAAGAAACTAAATGTCGTAAGAAAATAATTTGTTGTTTTTGGTTTTAAAAAAAAATAGAGTCTACTAATCATGCGTTGTTGAATGGAATGAAAATTAAATGATCATTATTCAATTTCCAACTGTATATTATAATTATTTCCTACGACCATGTAGATTTCAGTGCGGCATTCTGTACAAATAGTTCCGTAAGTTTGGTCTAGTTTATTACTGATTTATCGAAACCACGGATACAAAACATTGGTCACTTTGAAAATGTAAAAATTTGAAAATTATTATTCATGTTGTAAGTTTGACTGGATTGTATGTGTTATATTGCAATATAGGCTATGTTCAGCTAAAACACCAGATGTTTTGTAAGATGCTCATGTTGTAATATTCAATATTATATGATAAATATTGGAAACCATATAGCTTCTTGAAAATATAATTATGTAATTTTCCGCCTAATGTAATTTTGAGTATTCATTACTTCATTAATTGAACATGCACCTTGTGCCCGCGCACGTCTAGGGTAGCGTTATATATTTGAAATGTAAATTATCCAGTAATTGACTATTTTAGAAACATAATGTCATTGTTAAACTTCAGTATATTATATCAAAAGTACGGATATTGTGAAAGTTATTGGCTACTATTGGTCCAATCGAATGAAGTCAAGTCCAACAGTTATTTATATTATTTATATCACTAGTATATAAATCTTTGTCGTACAGCTTATTAGCTAAGATGACATTTGCAAAATCAGTGAAGTATTTAAATTTATGTCGAAATTAGATAGGCTAAGTATAACTTACCTTTTGTACTTGTGCGATGTTAATTGTAAAAGCAAAGATCCAGTGAAAGTTTCGTGTCTTGTGGTTTGTGACACGTGTCGGTCTCGGGTTATATAGCCTAGCCAGGGTGATAGTGCCACGCGGCACCCATCAGCCCCCTTCCCCCGTACCCCGGGGCCGGCTCGCCACGACAGGTGCTCTCCAACACGTGGACACTCCACCTGTCCGGCCCGGAGATCCGCGCCACATCGCGCCACGTTATGTTTGCACTTCGTCAAATATCTCTGCATTGAGATGCAAGTCGATCGAAATTGACACTTGAACAAGTTACGTTCTCTCTCTGGCGAATGTGCGAATTCACTGCACATGTTGATAAACATAAAAATTAACCACGAATCAAATCAATAGTGTATGGTTAAGTATCATGACTTCATGTACTTGTAATCAAATTGAGTAATATTTAACACAGGAGAAGAGACTTTGGAACTTCAGAAAAGGTTTCACTCAAACTATGTGCCAAGAAAACTACCAGCGCTGAACCTTGACTTAAATCTCACTGCAATCGCTGAGCCTCAACTTAATTCTCACTGCAATCGCTGAACCTCGATTTAAATCTCACTACAATCGCTGAACCTCAACTTAATCTCACCCTCAGCGCTGAAGCTCAACTTAAATCCCACTGCAATCGCTGAACCTCAACTTAAATCCGACTGCAATCGCTGAACCTCAACTTAAATCCGACTGCAATCGCTGAACCTCAACTTAAATCTCGCTACCAGCGCTGAATCTCAATCGCTGAACCTCAACTTCGATCACTATACGAGCGCTAAACCTCAAGTTAATTTCACCCTCAGCGCTGAACCCTCAATTAAATCTCACTACAAGCGCTGAACCTCAACTTTACATCGGAACCAGCGCTGTTGACGACTGAAATAAAAAGTCGTGCAACAAAATACACAAATCAACAGAAACTCCCGACAGAATGCAGAACGACAGTTGCTGTAGGTAAAATAATGAGACCAGACTGTATGAATATAAATAAAAAAAACATGTGGTTTCTTGGGTCGCCAATCTCTCGAATTATGGCATTTTTTGAGCCGAGAAGAGGTTGTTACGAGTTTGATATTGGGCGGGGGGGGGGGGGGGGCGATTAACCCTGGAAATATTTCGAAATAATTTGTTTCCAGCATCCGCAATCCATGGCCAGTTTTCTCACTCTTTGTCCCTTTCACTGAAAAAATAACCGATGGATGCACAGCTGCATGGTGTAACATGTGCAGTCCATTCAGAAGCACGAGTTATTCTTCACTGCCTCGCCAGGATTACCGCACATACTTCAAAGACCTTGTGATGGATCGGCACAATTTATCACTATTATTGATGTTTCGATTTCAGGATATTTCAACAAAACAAAAGACCACACGTGAAATGCATATTAAGTTTAATCGAAAGGCCAGCAATAAATCACTTATCCAGAATTTCATATGAGTGACAAAATGTAAAGCCTCTAACGCGATCGGACTGTATGACTGCATGTAGTATGACTGTTTTAAATGTATCTACCATTGTCTTTATCAATTATCAAATGTCGGGGATGATTGCAAAACATATACGGTAAACTATAACATATCTGATAATGCTAAGTTTACATTTTTATCAAATCTAATAACATCCACATGAAGACTATAGAAATGTGATACATATCAAAAGTAGCCCAAGGGCTAAGATAGGTTACCAGACAATTTTGGTTTAAGCACCAATATACGTTGATATTTACCAATCGAGGTCATATGTATTATGGGTTTGTGTTCATAATACATACAAGCATTATTTAAATTATTTTGTATGTAGAGGTCAATTTATACATTTCATGTCAAACGTGACATTGAGATGTAGCACTCTAGGTTATCTGAGGTCAAGTTCTAGGTCACCAAAAGATATGCTACATACGACTGCCTATAGGCCGCTTTATTTACAAACATTTTTTGGCTGCAGAGGTCAATATGCACATTCCAGGTCTCCGTGACCTGAGATTTAGCCTTCAATGTCGCCTGAGGTCAACCTCAAGGTCACCAAAAGATGCACTCTAGATACTAGTAATGTTTTTTTTGGTGGCGGCCATCTTGTTTTTTTCCGATTCGGCTGAAATTCTATAGCAACCTACCACAGGGCCCGATATATGTGTACGAAAAGTCTCGTGATGATATTTTGCTACGTTTCGGAATAAGATGTGTGACGTCGTTTTCCCGAAAAGACTAATGTTGTTTTGTTTTGTTTTTCGTGGCGGCCATCATGTTTGTCCGATTTGGCTGAAATCCAATAGCAACCTAATTCAGGGCCCGGTGTGAGCGTAAAACAAGTTTCGTGATGATATCTTGGTACGTTTTATAATAAAGTGCATGAAGTCGTTTCTGGACGGTGCACGGCTCCCGGTGCATGGGAAATAATTAGCATATTTTGAAACACAAATCTCAAACTGATCAGATAGTTTTCAAGAAAAAGACAAAAAAAAACTGAATTTGGGGCCCTTTGAGCCTAGATTTAGGGCTTTTCGAGCATTGAAAGAATTGCATCTTTATACATAATGTCAAAGACCCCAGTTGCCATGTTCTGAAATAAAAAAATCTCGAGAATATATAATAATATAATAATATATAATAATAATATGGATGTTTTGACCTTTCAAGGTCATCGAAGGTCAAATTCGAGCCTTTCAAGGTCACCACACAAATCGCTATATATGGCTTCCCTTTTGAGAGTGCCACTACCTGAGCCCTATCTTCAAGCTTTCTAGTACAGCCGCGGCAGCTCCCATTATGAAGGGAATAAGTGGCCATTTTCTCCCCCGAAATTCGAGGGCAACCAAACCTATACACATCATAGAGGTACATAAGGTGGATCTTTTTAAACAAAAACCTCAATTTCTCTAAACGGTTTTTGAGGAAATGGCCGTCAAAGTCTAAAAGTGACTGTTTTCGTCTAAAACGGACGCAATTTTGAAAAAAATAGAGCGAAAATAAAAACCTAGGTATTTTTTATGCAAAAATTCAGAAAAATTCGACCGTAAACTCTAAAGATAAAATTGTTCACGACGGACGGACGCCTGACGCAACGCCACACCGATAGGTTATCAGAGTCAGGTCCGACTACGGACTGGGCCTACGGACATTTATGACTACGGATATTATAAGTTATATCATGCTCTGGCAATAGATATGTCTCCATCACATACCATGCCATCCTACTTAAGATCTAACTAATATACCTACTCGAAACAGATACTATTTAACATTTGGTCCAAACCTATGGCGAAGTTTTATCACACACAAACACCCTGTAGAAGTAATAGACGAAGTCTAATGGCTCTGCACATACAGGTATGGGTCTGTATCACTTTCTGTACGGATTGATGTTATGTTTCACTCATCATATATACACTGGTGATTTTACATGATGGTGTCACGTCTGGGACACGTTATCGCTACGTTCTATTGCAGACACGTTGTCTCTATTTTATGTTGGAGACACGCTGTCGCTACGTTCTATTGAATACACGTTGATGTTTCATTGTTGTCACGTTCTGTTGGACACGTTTTCTGTCGCATACGAGGCGCTTCCTGTACTCTCGTGGTGTGTACATGACTGGCAACAGTCTCTGTGGTACTGCGTGAAGCGACAGAACTTGAGCTGCGTGACCAGAGAACAGTACTTTGAGTGGTCCTTGCATTGTGACTCTGCAAAACAAGAGTCTGTTCTAGCATATCAGGAATGACTTTAAGCCAACAGTGAGGACCTAACTTTCAGAGTAAAAACAGCTCATATATCCATAGAATTTCGGTTCAATGAAGTAAAAACTCCAGTATTTTCAAAAAATATAACTGACCCAACACTTTTCTTAAAACATTACAATAATAATTAAGGAACATTAGACCATTTGACACTTAGTAGAGTATGTTATAACCTGTGTAGCAGGGCGTGGAGAAGCTGCAGGGTCGAGAGACGGGAGGGCGGGGGTCCGTGGGCAGACAGTTAGCTCCGGCTGCTCGTCCTGTCCGGCGCCACACACAGTGTAAAGTCCGGGTCTTCCTGCCTTCTCCGCCACAGGTCCGCGAGCACTGCCGGTGTCATAGCGATACAACATCACCCCAGTGCTCATACAAACCATCATGTGAATCCTTCACTCACTAGGGCTCACTAGTATTCAGGCCCAATAAGGAAACTGAATTTTTAAATGGTAGGAAGACATACTGCCCCAAAAGAGCTAAAACATACTACATGTACCTTGGACCAGGGAGAGGTGTACCACGCTGGCTGGCATCTATTGTTCCTGCACTCTGTAGTTTCTTGTGGGCGGTTTTCCTGGTCACATTGAGCTGGGGACACTGCCAAGTCGTTCTCGTGTACACACGCCAGACGGCGTCGCATGGTTCCCACCCCTCTCCGACTGCAGTGTTGGTCAGAGCACTGCAAGAGAACAATTCAGCCGGTTAATGTCGCTATAGCAGTTTTAATTTGTTAAAACTGCTACAACTGTTTGAAACACCACCATCCCTTCTATTACTTTTCTTAATTCGCATATTAAAATAATTCTCATTTCTAAATCTTTTAGATAAATTTCATAATTATGTGACCACGGAACGTGCGAACAATCCATCTTGGTAATGGGTATACAACAGGCCTACCTCAGACCATGGGCCAGTCCGCCAGCTTGGACAGGAGTCATGACCACAGTCCTGGGCGTGCGCCGGTTTTTCCTGGCCCCTGTTAACACAGAGCTTGTCCCTGACGACGAACAGGTACGAGGGGAGCACGAGCTCGCAGGTGACGGGTCGGTACTGGAGCCCGGCAGCTCCACAGCTCTTGCTGCACGCCGACCACGTACCGGTGACGTAGTGGAACGGCAGCATGCTCACGTGTCGCACTGACTTCCGAATTGAAATTAACGACATCTTTTTCTGGTCAATGTCCAGTCCAGCAAAACTGGCATTGAATCTTCTGATCAGCAAACTCCTTTCCCGCATTTTGACCAGTGTATCCTCTGTCGTGTGAAAGTCTATAGTGATGCTTTCCGTGACGTTCCCCGCCACGCATGTGTATGTACCACTGTCTGACCGCCGTATGTTCCGTATACGTAACGCCCCCGTGCGCACTGAGTGTTTGATGTGGCCCCGGGTGGACACCTTGCTACCTCCAGACATCCACACTATCAGCTTCTTGTTGAAGTGGCGGACTCGGCACTTGACCTTGACCGTGGTCCGCTGTAGAAGGGTGGCCCGGCCACCGACGTCAAGGCTGACTCGAGGCAGCGGTCGGAGCTGCACGAACCAGGACCTGTCGGCGACAATCTCCGGGGCACGGTCCCGGGAGCAGGGCCGCCGTCTGCAGAGCTCGAGGGCGGAGGGTCGGGGACCGGAACACTGGGATACGGGCAGAACAAGGCCCGGGGTGGAGTTCAGGACACAGGATATCTCCCGCCGCCGGACGGAGCGACCGCACGACCGTGAGCACTGAAACACACACAACCAACTTTGAGAAAAACCATTCAGGATTCTAAGAGTTGACACAAATCATGACAACCAAAACCGTGCCTTACCTGTGACCAGGGGCCGGAGATCCAGGCGGGACAGTATTGAGCGGTGCACGGTGCGGCATTGGGCGGGCGGCCCCCCTGTGGACAGGCCTGGGTGGCGAGGGTTCGGACCAGCCCCTCCCCGCGCCCGTACTGCTGTACACACTCCACAAGCTGGGCCCTGGTGCCAGGTCCACACGACACAGAACACGGCCCCACCCTCGTCACACGCCACCTGCCGTCCGGAAACACTGACAGGTGTACACTACTGTTTTCATGGTTATACACCTGGCAATGTGGAACTAGGGTACGACCTACACACCTGGGTGGACAGGGCACATCGTTACAGGTTCGCGTCCGGTTACTGGGCAGGTTCACACCACGACACATCACGTCCAGGGCCACGGAAAAGTCTAGAATCCTCACACACGAGAATGTGGACGTCTGGATTCCTGAAAACCAATCAAAATTCGCGAAAGATTCAGCGAACCGTGGAAAAGTAGTTTCTAACAATATAATATTAAAGCTCTGATGCGCTCTGGTGGGAGTCAAGGCTCTATTTGTTGTCGTACCCCCGAGGCAGGAGGCTGAGCAGGGGCTGTACCCCTTGAACCTCCAGATGTACGAGTTGCTGTGCTCTAGAGGCTGGTGGTCGCTGCACTCCGTCACCTGACAAACCTCGGTCCCTCTTGGTTTGGCCTCTGTAAAACACACGTGCCTTTATTGTGTACCTCCTGGGGCGGACTGAGTCGGCAGTGTGGAGGTTATCGAGTGCTGAACCCCGCCAATCAAGGCTCTTTAATTACTAATAATCTCCTAGTAATGGCTTCTTATCGGATATCTCATTTAAACGATGTTTATTCGGTGTTTAGTCGTATTCAGCTGATTTCCAGGACTGTTACAATTAACAGATCACTAGCATCTGCTCATTTTGCTTAATTTTTCTGTTTAAAAATCAGCGTAAGGGCTAAGAAAGGTTACCAGACAATGGTCAGTTGACAAAGTCCAAGAATTCTTCAGCTGAATGGCCGGTTTGAGGTCTTCACTTTAAGATGTCATTTGAAAATTAATTTGTAGCGATTATCTCATATCGAAACACAAAGTTTAAAAAAATTCCATCAAGCAGTCTCAGAGGAGAAGACGTCTGGAAATTGGAAAGTCCAGAATGTGGCGATTTCGCCCAATGATTGCGATAGGAGTTTGGCTTTGTCACACACTATTCTTGTTATGGCCGCTTCGAGTTCGAAGCTCATGCGCTGCCTAGCAACGCACTGCTAATCCTCTTTCCACTATACTGTAACAATCGTCTGACGTCATCCCTCGCTCTCCATGCTGACAGCTACTATATAAACTGCCAGCCCGCCTTGCTTACTCGGAGCTGTCTCAGAGCAGTCAAGGCGAGAGGACGACGGCGAGCACGGCCATGTGCTCCACGCCCCCTTTCTCTGGCTAACCGGGATCGCTAGGGCCCCGGAGGCAATTTCCAATTGGGGGCCCAGGAGGGGGACTGCTTAGATCCGGGGGCGCACGCCCCCTGGTAAGGTAGTCTCTCTCCCTGGGATGGTGCGACACAGGCTCTGGCAGACCGTCGGGCTGTCCGGGGTTCTATCCCCGTGGCAGTGTTGTCGGCGAGGCCGGCCGGCTAACCGGGATCGCTAGGGCCCCGGAGGCAATTTCCAATTGGGGGCCCAGGAGGGGGACTGCTTAGATCCGGGGGCGCACGCCCCCTGGTAAGGTAGTCTCTCTCCCTGGGATGGTGCGACACAGGCTCTGGCAGACCGTCCGGGGTTCTATCCCCGTGGCAGTGTTGTCGGCGAGGCCGGCCGGCAACACGCCCAAGTGCGCGGACTCCGGGTGCCACGCCCATGGCATTCCGGGCTCGTCACAGTGGGCTACATTACAATGATGATGCAATGTCCGAGTAATGCATGACGGCCGGACTTGTTCGGTGGGCTGTTCACCTGGTTATAGTTCTAAAGTAATTACCTACGCCCGCCGTGACCCTATAGGACAGCGGCTTATCCGCAAGGACCCTAGATAGTGGGCGTCGAACTTTACATAAACAATTGAAAATTAGCCCAAAGGCTAGGGAACTTCGTGGGCATGGTGTCCAGCTTTCCATCCAGTATACCGGTAACGGGCGCCAGAACCCCCTGCTTACGTTTATTGTTTGTTGGAGCCGGGAGGGTGTAAGGCTGCGAAAACATACATAGTACTGAGGAAAAGAGTTTCACAAACCATACCACGGTTTCCTGCTTGCCATATCTATTGGTGTATACCTTTCTATTTTTTTTCTCTCTCAGGCTCGCGGGGAGCCTTACTGTCCAGGTCAGCCCTCCTGCTTGGTGCGTTTGACCTGGAAATTTTTTTTTTTTAAATTTTAAACACTGGTCATCCGAGTGACCGCCCATATTCTGGTGTACTGCACCCGTCTTGAAGTCTAGGTTTTGTAGTTTCTGCTGGTTTTCCGTGAACCTTTCAGGTCCAGGTCGACCGTCTCCCTCGGGGGTTGACCTGAATATTTTTTTCACAAATGTTCACAATTGATTCGTAAACTGTAAAAAGTCGATGATACATGCAAATGAGATATTATCCGTTTTGTCCTGTGACCTTGAAAATTAGGTCAAAGGTTAAATTCAAGGTCACAAGAATATTCGGCATATATCATGTGCTATATGTCCACAATTGTTTCCTAATCTTTAATCTCCATATTAAGTGAGATATTTTGAATAATGTGCCCCATTATAAAGCATAGGAGAATTCAACATGAAAAAGTCTAATTTGGGCCGAGTTTGGGCCAAAATGGCCCACTTCGAGCGATTCGAGGGCAACAAAACTTATACAAATCACAGGAGTACATATGGGGAGTGTTATACATCGATAAGGAAAAAAGTTATGCAACAGATTTTGAGAAAACGACCGTCAAAGTCCAAAATTGGCCGTTTTTCGTCGAAAATGACTGCCATTTTGAAAGAATTGCGAAAATAATAAAACTAATTAAATACCTCCCTCTTGAAATATTCTTTAAGTATTTTTGTGCAATATATGTGCAAAATGTGGATGATGATGACGGATAACGACGCACGATGGACGGCATACAACGTTTCAGAAAATTCCATCAAGTGGTGTCCGGATGAGAAGACGTTTGAATATTGCAAGGTCTAAAATGGGGCGTTTTTCCTCATTTTGGCCTCTATTTTCAAAATAATGCGAAAATCGATAAACAAATAAATCCTCCCTCTTGCAGTGTTTTTCAGTGTATTGGTTCAAAATTTCAGAAAGATACGACTGTAAACTTTAGAGATATTTTTTTCCAATTATCAATAATTGGCATTTTTTCAAAATTAAAAATATTTACCGCAAAAATTAAAAGATAAATAGAAAATTCTGAAAGGATCATTTTATGGGGAATTTCCCATAGTATCAGCATTCAATGTTTCAGAAGATTTCATCGAATGGTCTCAGAGGAGAAGACGTTTGAATATTGAAGTCCAAAATGGGCCGTTTTTCGACAAAAATGGCAGCCATTTTGAGAATAATGTGAAAATAAAAAAATAAATTTCAGAAAGATTGGATTGTATAGATAAATAAAATGGATATGGATATTCTTATCTTTAAAGATAAAAATGGCGGACGGACGAGGACGACGGATGCAACGCGATGCCAATAGGTTTTCAGGCCAAAGGTCTGGTAACCTAAAAATTTCCTACACATGATCTTAATCGAAGAGAACGGTTACTAAAATTCACGCCTTGTGAAAATTTGTTGGTTACCAAGTTGGTCATAAATCAGAAGCTACATAAAAAATATCGATAAATCTCTATTCATTATAATTATGTACCTATTTCAGTTTTCATCTATAGTCGCTTACCGCTGCACTCGATATCATGTAGAGTCATGACAGTGTCCGAGGCCTCGTCAAGAACCTTACAGAGCACCTGTCTGTGTCGTAATCCCGTGCCGCATGTCACACTACAGGCGCCCCATACCGAGGCCACGAAACTGCACAAGAAATCGTGAAATTTTGATATTCTTGTAAGGCGTGAAATTGTGAAATTACCTGTGATATTAATTGGATATCCACTGGGAAACGACTTGGATATTACTTCGAGGTGGTATGAACGTTATTTTGGTATTGATCTGAGTATTGCCTAGCAGATGAATTGAAGATTACCTCGAAAATTATTTGGATATTACCTCGGAAATCACTTCAGCATTCATTACCTGATAGATGACCTGGACATTCATAACCCGGGAGATGACCTGTGCATTCATTACCTGAGAAATGACCTGGGCATTCATTACCTGTGAAATGACCTGGGCATTCATTACCTGGGAGATGCCCTGGGCATTCATTACCTGAGAAATAACCTTGGCATTCATTACCTGAGAAATAACCTTGGCATTCATTATCTGATAGATGCCCTGGGCATTCATTACTGAGAAATGACCTGGGCATTCATTACCTGAGAAATGACCTTGACATTCATTGACCTGGTCATTCATTATCTACATGTAGGAGATGACTTGGACATTCATTACCTGATATATAACTCTGGGCATTCATTACCTGAGAAATGACCTGGGCATTCATTACCTGAAAGATGACCTGGACATTCATTACCTGAAAGATGACCTGGGCATTCATTACCTGAAAGATGACCTGGAAATTCATTACCTGGGGGTTGCAGAGAGTTGGAAGCTTGTAGGCTCAAGCAAGCTCTCTATATCCGGGCCGGTGTCATCAGGCTCCAAGCCACTACCTTGCCAGTCCGCGAGAGACAGCTCTACAACCAACACGTCCATGTCAGTTGAGCTTAGCATCAGTGTAGTGTAGCTGTGTATTTGTGGCTAAGGGTTTCATGTATGAAATACAACAGTCCCTTAGCATTCTTCGGAGTGCATACTTTCGAATTTGCGTAACAATTGTCTGTAGATCAGGAATTTTAACGGATCTTTATCTGTCAGAAAGGATCATATGTCAACTTGAAGGCGCACCGCTAGTTTACATGGTCGAATAAAGGATAAATATCAACTTCTTTTATTGAATAATTGTCCAGGCATCACAACGGATCTTTCTCTGTCACTTCCCGCGATTTCACCGGAATTAAGCTTGAGAAATGGTTCGGACACATATCTAGCTATTTATCGCGTTGTTCACCTGGTTGTTGAGTCTGTAGGACCACACACCCGTATCCATGGAGACACGTCTGGTTCAGAAGTTGACTGCACACGGCTGGGCACTGGTAGGAAAGACACATACAGAACATTGACGAGTCACGCTAGTAATGCCTGGGCCGGACCAGTGGAAATGTCATGGCGAACAGACGCTAATTGTCTAGCATTTCGTTAGTTTGAGGGAACATTTACGGGAGCCCTCAGAGGGAGAGTTCAGTCAGAAACTGATCTGAAACAAACTGATATATATATAGGCTATGCTTCAGCAATGTTGCAACACCAGAACCACCAGTCATGCCCTGGGCAGTAAATTTGCAGTTGTGTTTATTCGTGCAATATCCAATTATTCTGACATCATTATCATATTCACATATCACTTCATCTGCACATATCAAACATGTTAATGTGTATCTCGCGTAAAGGTACGATCTGCTCAAAGTCAAAAGGATTTTACTTACCGGAGACGCTAAAATGATACACATCATGATCACACAGATCTCTGAAGAACGCATAATGCTGACTCAGCTTCCGCATCCCGACCATGTAGCAGATTCACACGGCATCAGATGAATATCCAGGTCAGATAGCAGAGTCTCACAGCATCAGATAGATATCCAGGTCAGATAGCAGAGTTACATCAGATAGATATCCAGGTCAGATAGCAGAGTCACACAACATCAGATAGATATCCAGGTTAGATAGCAGAGTCACATCAGATAGATATCCAGGTCAGATAGCAGAGTCACACAACATCAGATAGATATCCAGGTCAGATAGCAGAGTCACACAACATCAGATAGATATCCAGGTAGGATAGCAGAGTCACACAACATCAGATAGATATCCAGGTCAGATAGCAGTCACACAACATCAGATAGATATCCAGGTCAGATAGCAGAGTCACACAACATCAGATAGATATCCAGGTCAGATAGCAGAGTCACATCAGATAGATATCCAGATCAGATAGCAGAGTCACATCAGATAGATATCCAGGTCAATTAGCAGAGTCACACAACATCAGATAGATATCCAGGTAGGATAGCAGAGTCACATCAGATAGATATCCAGGTAGGATAGCAGAGTCACAATAGATAGATATCCAGGTCAGATAGCAGAGTCACACAACATCAGATAGATATCCAGGTCAGATAGCAGAGTCACATCAGATAGATATCCAGGTCAGATAGCAGAGTCACACAACATCAGATAGATATCCAGGTCAGATAGCAGAGTAACACAACATCAGATAGATATCCAAGTCAGATAGCAGAGTCACATCAGATAGATATCCATGTCAAATAGCAGAGTCACACAACATCAGATAGATATCCAGGTCAGATAGCAGAATCACATCAGATAGATATCCAGGTCAGATAGCAGAATCACATCAGATAGATATCCAGGTCAGATAGCAGAGTCACACAACATCGGATAGATATCCAGGTCAGATAGCAGAGTCACATCAGATAGATATCCAGGTCAGATAGCAGAGTCACATCAGATAGATATCCAGGTCAGATAGCAGAGTCACATCAGATAGATATCCAGGTCAGATAGCAGAGTCACATCAGATAGATATCCAGGTCAGATAGCAGAGTCACATCAGATAGATATCCAGGTCAGATAGCAGAGTAACACAACATCAGATAGATATCCAGGTCAGATAGCAGACTCACACAACATCAGATAGATATCCACGTCAGATAGCAGAGTCACACAACATCAGATAGATATCCACGTCAGATAGCAAAATAGCATCAGATGGAATTCCGTGGTACATCATATAGTTGTAAAATTAATAACAATAAGTCAATCACACACGGACTAGACACCTAGATGATAGTATACAGATAAACATTGCCAGCACATCTATATTGCTGTGTTGTTATATCGTGTGTCCTCCACAACTAGTGACCCGGAGGCAGAAGTACACTGCTTGGTATTCCCTTCACAATGTATTCCCAGACCTGACTGCTCTTTTGTGGCAGTTCTTCTGCTGAATTCCCGTCATTTTTATGTAGCATGTGCACAGTTCGTTTTTCTCCCACTGTTTAATCTTGGGAATGTGTTTGGTTTTTTGTTCTTTGTTTTTTTTCCAGACAAGACTCAATGCCCTTCTCGCTTTCTGTGTACATACAAGTGCCTGAAATCTAATGTAATTTAACCTACATAGAACAGTCGTAATTGCAATAAGGCCAAGGGATCACTCTGGAAGCCAGACGTGGAAGTTTTGTTGATGTAAAGAGATCTGAGCGTGGCAGGCTGTGGTTAGGGCTGACCGAGCCGTCTGACTGGGTGAGTGGAGTGAGTGAGTCAGAACTGGCAGCCTGACTGGAAGCACGAGCGGCACAGGTGCCTGGTACACGATATCGGACAATCTCACCCTGATACCACAGTACAGTACAGTAGTTCTTCCCACCGTCTAGCGCATGTGTCTGTACTGACACTGACCCTGGGGGACACCTGTCTGAGTAGAGAGGATTCAACACCTCAAACGCTGTATCCTTTGTCAACAGATTCTCCTTTCTTAAATGTCCTTGCCAATATCAGCACACTTTCCACTTGCATGCTGTTCATTCTCAAATGATTTCTATGTTGACGTTTGAGACCGATGAAGTTGGCCCCTTTCCATAATTGACAATAAACAGACCTGAATTATTTCGTTATATAAAAAGAAAATGAAAAAAAACAAGTAGAATGACAGCGCTACATGAAGTCCAGCTGTAATTTCGTTCGTTATAACATTGCGAATTATAGCCTTCCAAGTCAGTGGGTAAATAGCCTATGTTCGAATGCCTGGGACATTTCGCCAAAATTTCAGTGCTCACCAGGTTCATGGGCTCAAAAATGCCCTCGATGAAGAGCTTATACTAAGATCCAGATGACACTGGTCAAAGCCAGTATCAAAGTCATCACTAAAGTGCATTCCTTCGCAGCACAAATAGCCAAATGTAAACAACTAAGTTTTGTTGAATGCCAATGATTTTCATGACTTTTGTCGTCAAATTCATAATGTATATTGACCTCATCATATATAACCGGTGTAAACTAGTAGCTAGGCTACGTGAAGGTGTCGATTAACAAGTTTTGCAGTCCAATGGTAAATAAAATTAAGTTCAGTCTTTATTGAAATACAGAAGGTCTCACCGACGTTTCGTGTAGCCATATTTTTGTTCGTCACCATTCAAACAGAGATAGTATATTATAGACAAATTGGCTGTTGTTTCCAAGTTGACCTAATTTGTGAATTATGATAGGAAAACAATTGTTTCCAAGTTGACAGTTATTAGGTGGAAATAGCTGTGAGTTTCATGAGTGATTTAGCCTGATTTATAATGAGGTTATTATTCATACAGTTTCCAAACTGATAAGCCTTATCATCAAATAAACAATTCCGCGAAGCTCGATCTTCACAGTTGAAGTTTTTACGTGTTAATCCATTATGGCCAAGTCGAGTCGTGTTTTCAAGTTATAGACCACAACCCGGTACATTTAATTAAAGGCGTGTAGAAAAATATTTCTTTAACGTTTTTATTTCAAAGAAGCAATTTAATAGAGTGCGACATTGATACAAAGAATGTAATTATTGCGGATATCTTGAACTGCCGGGTAACTTCGCAGTCGCGTGTAGGTTTGGACATTCTCGCATGAATCTTCATAACTGCACAATAACCCGGTTTCGATGTTCTTTCAGAAATCCACAAATCATGATATTATCCAGCAAAAAAACATACCTGGATTAAAACTCGAGCTACTCTTGTAGTGTCTGTGGTATTTCAGGGAATCGATTGGAAATTGATATCCGGAAAAGATAATGTTGAATATTTAAGTACATTGTATCATTTTCGAAAATTCCTGGAACTTATCAATATCAGTTTATAGGACCAGCGAAATCACCGTGAAGGCAACATGAGTGTGTGGTACAATACAAACACTTTGACAGTACTTTTGTCGTACAACGTTTACACTAAAGCTATATCCACGGCTAACCACATTACCCAGGATCGAGATTAGTTGTGATCCTGGGCTATCTGGGGGTGAGACTGCCTTGGTGTTTTTTTCATAAACAGTGCGTGAAAAATGGATCACGATCCTCTGAAGTGAGTTCCTCGGTGTTAATAGATCTATGTTCTTTCGGAAATAATATTTTAATCATAGAAATGAAGAGATTTTACTTATTCGATCCCTGTTGAACCCCCAAATCTCGATTTATCCCCAAGCCATGAATTGCAAAGCGTGAATATTGAAAAAAAATCTCACGAAACGTGAATGCACGTGTCATGTTTGGGGTGTCAACAGCACATCCCACAAAACGTAAATGTATTCACGATTCGCAGATCACGGTTTGCAACGTTTTACAGATATTCAGGTTTCGTGATTCACGTTTTGCAGATACGTGGTTACTGCAAATCATGAATCATCCGCAACATGTGAATCACATAATGTGAATATTGAATCCGGTGATGGAACTACACCCTTGACGACTGATGCCTTGGTAAATAAATGTTTTAGCCTGAAAAGAATTTGAACAGGGGCGTATCTAGAAATCTCAGAAAGGGGGGGGGGGGGGGCACAAGAATTAAATTGAGTGGACGGTCCGAGCGAAGCGATGCACGAGCGAAGCGAGTTCCAAGCGGCAGGGGGTCTGGGGCCCGTTCAAGGGCCCCAGAAGCTAAACTCTTTTTGGCGTTTGCTGGCGGATTCTGGCCCTATTTTGGCCCTATAGGCTATTTCCTTTGGGAACTCAACAGTTATGAAGTACAACCAGTTTTGCAATCAAATATTTATAGAGTAGTATGCATTCAGTTGTAATTTGACATAAACCATAAAATATGCATTTGAAAATTCAACTAATTTTCATAAATAAATGATCAAAGGGCGAGTAGAAATTGTATGTGAAGGTCTTCCATCATTAGTCAGAGAATACAATATGTTGTTCCTTATGTATACAGATACTGACATGCATATTTATTTTCAATTACTTGGCAATAATGGTGGCACTCCTTTTTAGTAATACGTAACATACACGTGTATGGTCCACTGAGCCTTGTTTGTATCCCGACTTCACACCCTACAGCTAGCCGCCGATCGTTTTCTGACCCAGTTCTATTGTGTTGGGGTCAGGTCATGTTTATGTTAACGTTCTGTTGTCTTCAAAAGTCCGACACATGATGTAAACAGGTGAAAAATAACATTTTCCAAGTAAGTACACATTTATAATCTATTCGATTCCATGTCCGAGGATGATATGAAAAGTTGTGCATTGAGATTGCTACACTGGGACTAAGAGTTTATATGAAAAGTGTCTTGCACTGCGACGATGTAACACTAAAGTCAGGGTTGGGTGTAAACTTTCCTCAATTTTGAGCATGAAAAATTTGCATTTTTGAGAGAAATTTAGCATATATGTAGAAAGGTTGTTCAGTTTGACGTTTATATACAATACATAGTTGTATATGTCCGATATTTTGTGTTGTAAATTTATCCGTGACATGATAACGTTCTGAGGCTCGGGTTAACGTTCTGTTGAAATGTAATCATGGATTCCTCGTGTCGCCATATGGAAGCAACATTTATGAGGTTGAGATCCTCGAGCTTTTGGGTTTATTGTTCGGTACATTGTATAGGACGAACGAGAATGAACAGCACTCACAGATATTAAATCCTGACTATAATTCGATCCACAGAACGTTAACCACGGTATCAGAACGCCATTTCAACAACAAAACAGTTATCATTCGTGTATTACACATATTCATGCTCTGTTGTCAGAAACTGTCCAATATATGCATTCAATGTTGCATATGACATTTCGCAATATTGTTTTATGACTAAAATTGGGTCCGAAAATACATTGAGTAGTGAACGATGTTCGTGGAAATGAGTAAAGTACATGACACCTTTCTCAATAAAGGGCTATAAAATTAAGACTAAGAGCAATACACACAATTCTAGGGTATTCGGGACATGTAATCTACAGTCGATGCACAAGTCCAACAATATGATGAGGAAAAATATATTTTGTTCCCGTATATCTTCATATCTGGTGCAATAGAACGTTAACATAAACATGACCTGACTCCAACACAATAGAATTGGGTCAGATAACGTTCGGCGGCTAGCTGCAGGGTGTTCACCTGTGCCGTGCGATGAGTGAGCAACGGATCACATAGGGTAACCCAATACGGGAGGACTCCGCCAGTTCGACGAGGCTCGGTAACTTTCGTAATTTTGATAAAGCAAATGTTTATAGGGCTTATGTTATATGCTTTGTGTTACAGTCTCTCTAAAGAGGGGGCATAAAGACATCATTTTGTCTGAAGAGGGGAGGTTGACGTGCCACCTATGCCCCCCCCCCCCCCCCAGATACGCCTATGTTGAAGAAACATGCAGTGTTGAAACATGCTGTCCATCGATAATTTTGAGAAAAAAAATTGCGATGGGAGCTGTTGGAATTTGTGTACAAATATGTTATCATTATGTTAGCCCATTTGATTATGTTATGCGCTCATTAACCTCGCCACGATGGGTTTGACAAAGCTTCCGAACATCGATGCGTCAATTGATGCGTCAAAAAGTCGGCTTATGGGCGAGAGTAAGGTGAAAATCGAAAAATTAGAAAAAAATAGAAAAATCGAAAAATTAGCACGGTGACCCCCGTATTTTCTCGAAACAAAAACATGCACACCGCTCCGTCGATGCATTTGCAATGTAAATACCAAAATCGCAAATCAACATCCAATTATTTTATGAAAAATACCTAAATTACAATCACCCTTATCTCCACATTAAAGAGGGTATTTGATCCCTCATAATCTTGATAGAAAAAAAAATATGAGGGAGAAATTCAAAATTATAAAAAGATTGGTTTGTTGGGACTATTCCACACAAGAAGTGGCCTCGGAGGGCAAGACGTTTCAATATTGCAAAGTACAAAATTGAGCGTTGTTTCATCACTATACATACGCAACAGAATCGACATACGAAGTGCCAAAAGATTACATGAAGTGTTCGCGGATGAGAAGACGTTTGAGTATTGCTAAGTCCAAAATTGAGCATTCTTTGTCGAGATAGGCCTCTCGTTTGAAAATAATGAGAAAATCCCAAAAACAGGGTATGCCCTTCTAGTAGTATTTTTCAGTATCTTAGTTCAAAATATCAGAAGAATTCGAATATATACTCTAAAGAGACGTTTGAATATTGTTAATCCAAATTGGGGCGTTTTTTTTTAATGGCTGCCAAAGAAAAACCTATCTTTCGCAGAAAGATTCGACTGTGACCTTTGAAGATACAGTTATATTTTTTTGCCAATTATCAATAGTTGGCAGTTTTCAAAGTCAAAAGAATTTGCTGAAAAAAAGGAGAAATTCAAAATTCAAAAGATCAGTTTGTGGGGACTAACCCATAGTATTGGACATTTTTCGACAGAAAAAGTCCACCATTCTTTAAAATAATGTGGAATGAAAAAAAATACCACCCTCTTGAAATATTTTTTTGGGTAATTGCAGAAAAACTAACGTCAGAGATGAAAGGGCTAAGGAAGGTAACCGGACGATTTACGTTTTATACTTTATATAGTAGCTCTTTCGTCCCGTGATCTTGAATATCATATATCATTTCTTATTTCTGTAAACTCAATAATAAAAGAGACATTAGCTATTTTGTGCTCTGACCTTGAAAATAAGGTCAAAGGTCAAATTCAAGGTCATGACAATATTCAGCATATATTGCTGTATCCTATACATTCACAATTTATTCCTAAGCTGTTAAGTAGATAAGAAAAGAGATATAAGCCGTTATGTGCTCTGATCTTGAACGTAAGTTAAAGTACTAGTATAGTGAAAATATGATGTGAACTTATATGAAAGATCTCGTTGATCTGAGCAAAATGTTTTTTACGGAATGCAAATATCACAATCCGTTCAAAAGTTATAGCACTTTAAAGACTGAAATCGGCAAATCTGCTTCTTCAAAACAATTTAGCTAATTAGTATGCAAATGAGATATTCATGACGTCATCGGAGGAAGTTGTTTTAATTAGGTATTTTGATATGTATTATTCATTCATTTAATGTTATGATTATTCATCAAAACTTATTCTATACAGATTTTAATATGAATAATCAGTGTTTTCACTTTTTCTGTTGTTGTCAAGGTAACCAGTGACCTGGTATGGCCCATAGCAACCATGGTTGCTAGGGCCGGAAACCCACTTAGAACAGGGTATGCACAAATAAAAATGGTGCCAATTTGGGCTCTATAATAATTTATTTCAAAAATAATCGACAGAAAGTATGTGGATAGACTGACTTGGCAGTTAATGGCCATGGCAACCATGGGTAACTATGGCTATAGGGAACGACTGGTAACCATAGCAACAGTACAGTTTGTGTGGATATTGACTATGTATGGTACATAATAATATGCACTAGTCAGATCGCCAGAACCTTCAATAAGAATCATTATATCATGGCTTGAAATATCCTAATTAAAATTTGTTCCCCTCGTGACGTCATGAATTCTCATTAGCATCTAATTTGCATATTAATGAGTTGCTAGAAATTTTCAAGTGGCTTCTGTAATGTAGTGCCAGAATGGCAGTTTCAAATGGCTGTAACTTTTGAACGGATAGAGATATTGATATACCGTAAAGACCATTTTGCTCAGATCAATGAGATCTTTCATATAACAAAACATCATATTTACACTTTACTAATACTTTAAAGGTAAAGTTCATGGTCATGAAAATATTCAGCACATATGTGTAACATTTCCCATATGTGCACAAATGATTCCTAAGCTGTAAATTCGATAATGAGTGAGATATTAGCCATTTTATGATCTGACATTGAAAATTGGGTCAAAGGTCAAATTCAAGGTCATCAACAAATTCGGCATACATCATTTATTTACATATATTTACATATATATATACATCATAGATTAATACCCAAGCTGTAGACTCGATAATGTAGACTCCACAATTGATCCCTAATTATATAAAGCATATGAGAATTGACATGGGAGTGTTATTCATCAATTAGATATAAGTTGTTGAAAAGATTTTGAGAAAAAGACCGTCAAAGTTCAAAAATGGCCGCCATTTTGGAAAAAAAATCGGAAATAAAGAAGCTAAAAATACCTCCATCTTGAAATGTTTTAAGGCATTTTTGTGCAAAATTTCAGAAACATTCGACTGTAATCTTTAAAGATAAAAATGTAGACGGACGACGACTATGACGGATGACGGACACAACGCCACAGAAATAGATTATTGGACCATTATCGGGCCAAAGGCCCGGTGAGGTGAAAGAAATCAGAATAAGAACAAAAATAGGTTACCACACAATGGTGAATTGACAAAGTCGAATAATTCTTTTGCTGAATAGCCGTTTTGAGGTTACATTTGAAGATCAGTTGGCAGGGATTATCCCATAATATCCTAGATATCCCTGTCCCATATTCCCATATCATATCCATTTCTACTTTTATCAATACACAGTATTTCAGCAGATTCCATCAAGCACCGCGTCTGGAAGTTGAAAAGTCCAGGACGGGGTTTCAAAATTGGCCACCATTACGACATAAATGTAAAAATGATCAAATTGAAAAATACATCCCTCTTGATGTATTCTTTATCATTCTGTTTAAAAAAATAGAAACATATGATCGTGAACTTAAAAATTCTCATGTTGAGTAAATGATATTTTTCAATGTTTAAATACTTTGCAAGAGAAATGAAAGAGAAATTCAAAATTCTAAAAAGATCAGTTTGTGGAAACTATCTTACAATATCAATATAAATCCAAAATACTCCATCAAGCAGTCTCAGAGAATTGCAAAATCCAAAAATGGGTGTTTTTGGTCAAAATTGGCCACCATTTTGGAGATAATGCGAAAATAGAAAAATAATAATCCGTTGTAGTATTTTTTAGTATATTGGTTCGAATTTCAGAAAGATTCAAATGTAAACTTTAAAAATACAAATTTGTCCAGTTATAAATAATTGGTATTTTTTCCGAGTTAAAAAAATTGATAAAAACATGACCAGTTTGTGGCGACTCTCCCATAATATCAACATACATTTTGGAAGATTCCATTGAGTGGTCTCGGAGGAGAAGACATTTGAACAGTACAAAGTAGATAATGGGGCGTTTTTCTTTTCACATTTTGAAAGTAATGCAAAATTTGAAAACCCAAAATTACCTCCTTCTTGAAATATTTTTTTGGTATTTTTGTGCAAAATTTCAGGAAAAAATGACCATAAACTTTAAAGATAAAATTATGGACGACGGACGTAAGGTTATGCCAATAGATTATCAAAAGATCTCGTAACCTGGAAAGTACACATACAAGGCGCGAGCCTCTTCGATCAAGTGTAAGGTCAGGACGACGTTGCAGAACAGGTCTACTAGTCCAAAAAATACAGCTCAGTATGACTCAGCTTATACATTGTTAATAAGGCTACAGTATGCATGGCTTGAGTAAGGATCAACTGAGTAAACCCTCAAGAGAATTTTCAATGTGCGTTTGAGTTCTTTTTCGGCGCACGTATACCTTGTTCCGCGCCAATAGTACTCGCCTTTTAATCCCGGTTGAAATGAGAAAAACAAAGTTACCTTCACTGTTGGTCAGTATCACGCAACAGAAGCACTATACAGGGGCTTGGCCGAAAAAGCGCGTCGCGCCGCGCGTCGCGCCAGCGCGTCGCGCCAACTAGCAGATTTTAGGTACAAGTTCACCACATGGCAGACATTAAGTTTGGCAACTTTGGCTAGAGTCCACGCACGAAGTTCATAATAAAACGGCTGTCTACACCGACAAAGGCGTGTACAAGAGTGTACATAGAACTTTGGCAAAATCATAAAATATACAGTGTGGAGAGAAGAACCGAAAATGATTCTTCTGTGACCTTAGCCTATCTGGCGATTAGCTTTGTCTAATGGGCGAAGTGCACTGGTGCAGGCGAAGACGAAGCGAAGGTACGAAATGAAACCAAAACTAAAACTAGTATACACAGAGTTCTGGTAAATTGCGGTTTGTATGTTTTGGCTGGTGATCATCTTCGGAATCTCTTGGGGGTACAGACGAAAGCAAGACGAAGCGAAATGAGTGAAAACTATAGTGGTAATTCAACCGACGAATACTGTATGGGAATACTGTACTGTATTACAAAAGGATTGCATTATGGGCAAAGCGTTTAGTAATATTTCAATAATTGTTCACGATAAAGCCTAGGTAAAGTCAAAATAGATGTTCGAATTTTATATTTCATATTGAAGAACACATTGAAATAAACAGATTCTTTTTTTACAAAATCGATTTATCTTCATTAGTTATCGAAATATGAAACTTTTTGTGGGCAATATAGGCCATATTTTCACTGTGATATTTTGCCTCATTAGCTATTATAATTAGTATTCATGACGTCACACCGGGATACTGATTTTAATTAGTGATTAAGAGTGTCATTCTGACGTTGATTTGCATGGTATCACAAATGTATATTATCGGAAGATGTAGCTATATAAATTTATACCATGATTATAGAGTGGTACACCAGCATAGCAACCATTCCTTTGATACTGCCTCTAGCAACCATGGTTGCTAAGAGCGTAACTCACAGCCTAAAGCAGAACTGGTTTTATAAAGCTTTGTACGAGATAAATAAATGAAGTTAATTGATCATTGTGGTTTTTACGGCGTGCAATTATCATAATTAGTTCCAAAGTTATGAGGACTTTTATTACAGTTTTAGGCTGTGAGTTACGCCCTTAGCAACCATGATCAGTGCGATGTCCTTTTTCGTGTGTTAAAAATGAGTTCTGAGATCATACTTAGGGCCTATGTAGGTTTATAAAGAATAACGATTTGGAAATCATGCAGATTGATAATCAGGTCAAGTTGGGTAAATGTATTTAAAAATTCATTTATTTTTTTTATTTTTTATTTATTGCAATATCGCTGGAGAAACGATCAAGCAATACATTGCAACATTGCACGCACACGCAATGACAACAGTAAAATATGTTATTGGCGTGAAAGTTACCCCTGGTATTGTGTATATTGGTTTTGTGTGCCTCTGCGATATACTTGTAGGTCTACATGCGCATTAGCAACAGAGGATGACAAGTTGTAGTGATCTGAGCAATACTATGCTCAGCATGGTGACCTCCATAATTATTCATATCAAAAACATACATACCTTTCCGTTGATAATAAAAGCTAAAAAAAATCAGAATCTTGTCGTTTGTATGAATTAACTAAGAGTTTTTAATAAAGTTTTTTATTGTCATCATCAAAATCTGGTTGGGTTGTTCGTGATAGGTTGATACTTACATTAGCCCCCTGAGTGGGTCGAGTAGATGTCATCATTATTAAGTGTGTAATGTAT
Source organism: Terebella lapidaria (assembly GCA_949152475.1). Lineage (NCBI taxonomy): Eukaryota > Metazoa > Annelida > Polychaeta > Terebellida > Terebellidae > Terebella > Terebella lapidaria. The sequence goes on along the minus strand of OX424562.1, from coordinate 4,063,382 downwards.
CTATCAACCTATTACCGCTTATAGCCAGATTTGGATGATACCAATAAAAACCTTACATCAAACACCTTCAGAATAGAAACAAAGCCCGACCAAACATTCATATCTGAAGCCACACTGGCGTCATCAGGAGCAGTCAGTGTGTAATTATATTTGTTTCTACTGTACACCAGATGGAGTAAGTGCACATCTGCTCAACATCTTATTAAACCAATTTAGAAATTCAAAACAAACATGTATCAGGCTCTGCGTATATTTTGTGCGAGAGAAGAAAGTCAAAGTCAAGCCTCCCCCCCCCCTCCCCCACTCCCACATCTACCAGGGCATTCCATTGAAAGACGACGACTATTATATCATTTATCTGTTAGGAGTACATTTAGTTTTTAACTCCGTCGAACACCGAAATTATAAATTGAATTTATTTATTTTTCACAAGAAAATACTAATCACATCAACACAATATTTATAAATGCCAAGAAAGAGAAAGAGAAGAAGAGGAAACTCCTTCTGAAAGTTGTAACGCAGCAATATATAGATATTTATTTAGTTGCATACCAGTACTGAGAATGTGTCAAACTAATAAAGACATCTTCTGAACGGGATTAAGTCCTTCAAATTTTCAATCATTTTATTTGTCTCAAAACTAATTTCTGTTCAAATTCTGTTGAATACAAAAAATATTTCTCAATGAATATATATATGTGCGTATTTAATGTATATTCAGTGTGGCCCTACGTAATTCACACATTGTGAAATGCATTACTTGGTAATGGTGATAGATCTATATCAATTAAAATTATTATCACACTGTTTTCTCTCTGGCGGCTAAACACAGTGATTGAATTAAGCACAGCTGTACCACAACGTGAGTGGGTTGAAGGGGAGGCGGGGGGCGGGGGGGGGGGGGGGGAGTTAAGCCCCTCGTTTATGACAGGGTACACATGAAAATTTTAATTTCATACTTTCGAATCCCCTTCACATCCCTGGCCAGATAGCGGGATAAGGAAACTTGATTCCATTTCTAGGCCTACTTTCGCTTCGCCTTCGCCGAATATTTGAAGCCTCGCGATGTCATCCGTATGTACGAAGTGCCGTGTACGCGTTGACCAGCTGCTGCCACCGACTGCACGAGGAGATGGGATGAATGGTTGGTTACCAGTTACTTTTGTACAAAAGCCGTCAACACAAATTTCGGAAGCTCGGAGCCGATTTCGCATATTATCATAGATAGAGATTGATGAAGTGTTCAAGTGTATGAACTCATTGATGCAGCCAGGTCCACATCTGTGCTGCATTTTCAATTAAACCCGAAGCAACATAGGCTATAGTGGACATAAAATCAGGCAAGGCCTAAATCTAGAATCTAGTACTCGGCGAATAATACTATTCACGTAGGCCTATTCAAATGATACGTAGTTGGCGCGACGCGCGGCGCAACGCGCGGCGCGAAGTACTTGCGCGACGCGCCTTTTCCGCCAAGCCCTATACAGGCACGCGCGTTAACAGACGATCTTATTAGCCCCAGAAAGCACCGTTGATTCGTGAAAATGCAGCATATGGATAATACTGTGAGTATATGTGTATTGAATTATTTATTATCTGAATACATTAGCAACAATACGTTTGCAACAAAATTAGCATTAATTAAGAGTTGTGTTCAGTTGCGGTCTACTTCAAAATTTTGAACTGAAATTTTCCGAATCTGCTGAATGTATGGGAACGCATGGATTGCTTGTACAGTAGCATGTGAAGGGCAATCTGAGATATACATGTATAGCTATGATTTTTTGGCTAGGATGTACAATAACGTGGGCAATTTTATTACCAACTAATTTCCCATACTTAGGATCCGGAATGACAATTGGTTATGACCGAAAAGTGTTCTTTATTACACACCAGATGTTTTTTTTTATCTGTATTTATCATTTTGTGTCACTGATAAACTCATCATTGTCATTGATTATCAGAGAAACAGGATATTGCCCACTAAATTGTACATGTGCTCCCTGGTGTGACGGCTAGATTAGTTTTTGTTTTTTCCTGGATTTTTTATAGTTGAATTTAGTAATGACCAGCCATTTTCTATGAAGTAAAGTAAACAGGACATTGATATAGGGAGAAATGTATTTTTTTTCAATTTTTGTGTTTTCTTTGTTTTGTTTTCTTTTTGAGGGGGGGGGGGGGGAGGCTTTGAACTTTCATGGCATGGCCAATGATAAATGAACGGTTTTAAAAAAAACTTTTATTTGAGATTTTTCGTCAACTTTGTGTGCAAAAATACCAGACATTGTTCATGAAGTAAACATGATAACGAATGATGTAGGGTTTGGTATAAAACACAGATTTATTAGTTCATTTCAATTGTGTACATTTTTATGTTGCAAGACTCGCTTAGATTTCATCCTATATTTTTATTCAATAATTTTTCAACATCTGAACCACGCATAACAGTTTCAGTGCTTTATATACCATAGTAGGATGATGATATCAGTGTGATTGGCTGGTGTAAGGTGGGAAGAGTTAGATGACAATTAAACGTGAACCATGGAAAACATTTTCAGTGAATTATACCTGAAATTTGAAATTGAAAGCCTGATAGTTTAATCCTATATATGAGTTTTTGTATTTTTCAGGTGCGGCGGACGGCGACCGGCCCCCGGGGGCAGGCGGCAGGCGGCAGTCATCAAGGTCAAGGCGGGTGATCTTGATGATGCTGCCACAGCTCATTTTCTTTCATTAATCACGTGTTCTATTGTATCTTTCCAGATTTGTGCCTGGCAGCGAGAGAAGGAGCCTCTGAAGGACGTGATGGACAACGCTTGCTGATTCAGTTAAGTATTCTTTAATTATTTGTTAGATTCAGCCTGTGAACCCGCAGTCAAGTTGTTTTATTCCATCCAAGCTCTAAAGGCTGATCCATCCAAGGTTTAAAGGCTGATTGTAATTGACATTTGAAATTGAAAGCCTGACAGTTTAATCCTATGTGTTTTTGTATTTTGTTACTTACATTTAGATGAAGAACATTTCTTGTATAACGATCTACTGGTTTACTGACGTGATTTGCCACTTATTCGCACAGTGTATGAATCTTGATTAAGTAATTTTATGGTGTTATTTGTATTTATACTAGGTGATTTAATCATGTTATGTGTTTGTAAATAAAAAACATAGAATGCGGTCCAACATTCTAGCGTGTTCAGCACTGGTCAAATGGACACAGGTTTCCAGCACGGCTGGTTTTTCCTGGACGGCGCTCACGCATTGCCAAAATTGTGCTGCTCAATTTGCACGTTTTACCATATGGGTGGCGCCTGTTAACCCACCTCAAATCAAAAAGTCACTGTATAAAGTTTCTGAAATGAATTCTCTAAGCCTTGTCAATGTAATTAAATTAAGAGATCCATTTTATGGTTTATCCAGGTATTTTTTGCATCCATGATGGCAACTGTTATTGGATAGTTTACGTCAAATCATGACGAGATCAGGTTTTGTGTGGTTTTTGTGTTAATTTATAACGAGTAGGCCTACTTATAATTGTTATTAACTCGTGCATGTGATTTATATCAATAAAATACCAATCGCAGCCGAGGTACGTGTTGATCATTATTATTTGTGCCTCATTAACAGAAAAAGGTGTCGGTTTAATTTGCGACAGATACATGCATGAGTAAACCTACCGCGAGGCTTTCAAATAAACAACGGTAATTTATGACAATATCTACTAGTTTATTTTATTAAGTATTGAATTGAATTACAAAATGAATATACTGCATCTGTAGCAGCTCTTAGTAATCGCTAGGCACACGAAATGCCCCAAAGGCATCTCGACGTCTAGTTTAAGTAGTATTTTATACCCAAGAGAAATCGGGAAGCTACCCCCGAAGATAAAAAGGTTGTGGTTTATTTATTGCCGGCATTTTGGTGCGCTTTATCTGGAAGGATCAAAGCGCATTACAAAATATAAAAACGCACAATAGCCCACACGCATAGTGATCAGAACAAATTGTAAAATTACAGATTATGTAAGGGATGAGCGCTGAGGTGGAGCAGCGCCTCTGGAAAATAAGAGACAACGCCAGAAGACGTTGATTATTTGCCAGAGGCGCGACACCGGCTTACCTAGTAGTTAAAGCCCGAGGAGCGCTCCATTACCTATTGGTATTGGAGACCGAGGGCGAAGCAACTACAAGTAAAGTCCACCTGTGATGTCACTCTTATTGTTCTTTCTCTCCATTACCAATAGGTAATGGAGAGCTACAGGCGAATATTGGAGCGATATGTTTGTAGTTTTGGAGCTGAGCTCAATTGTGAAATATTGAGAGAAGTTTTGCTCGTTTCATTGATTGCAAAACAACGGGGCCCATGTAGCGCAGCTTACTATTTCTTCTAAATTCAATGAAGATTAAAAATGTGCCAGACGGATTAAATATGATATACATTCAACGGCTGAGTAGTATTAACGGAGTAAGGTGCGCTACTTGAGCCCACAACGGGATTAAATCATGTGTACACTGCAATTGCATGTAGCCACTCATGCTTGAAATCTGCTCCCATAAAGCGTACTTGGGCCAGGTACCTTGTTCTGCTCCATAAATACTACTTGAGCACTCTACACATAACGGCCCAAGTATCATATCCTGCGCCTTCCTCTATATTCAATGAGGATTAAAAAGGTATCCTGCGCCTTCCTCTATATTCAATGAGGATTAAAAAGGCATTCATTTAGTAGACGAGTAATATTAAGGCGCATTGTATGATACCTGGGCCCACATAACATTTAATCCGTCTCACACTTTTTTAGGCCTTATTTTATATGCCGGAACGGCGAGCAGTACAACTTACTTCTGGGTTCTTCCAATCAACTAAATCTCCGCCGGCATATGCAGAGTAGTAATCCGCGTACAACTATACCGGGCGATACTCTCTGAATTTTTGATGCCCAACTTTGTCACCATTACTATATCATGACAATACAAGTACATATCCACTTGCTGTTCTCGTGCTTTTCAACGCCTACAACATCGGGTCCAAGTTTCACATACGCTGCGCCTCAATACTACTCGTCCACTGAATCGTCACATTTTTAGTCCTTAATGTACAGTTCCACTGTCCCGGTCTGAGACCCGGACGACTCCCGGATTGTTTGACCCGGTTTGGGCCGGTTAAGACCAGGTCGAGGGTGAAAAAGCTTGCGAGGTGAATACGTCTTTTGAAGGAGAGACATTAAAAACAAGCATAATGTGGGTTTTTACCGGCTAATGGTAAAATGCGAAACGGAACGGAACGGAACCACGGGGGAGGCCACACCAAATGTGTGTCATAACGCGTATGCTGCGAAGAGAATTTCAACTCGCCCCGAGAACGTTTTAATAGTTTCTCGATGACGAGTGCGTGGACAACAACAAATTCAACAACAGTGGAACACGCGAATTTATTGCTCTCACCATGTGTCAGTCAGGATTACTTCGAGAAATAAATAAATATTTTTCACAATGTCACTTATTAGCAACTGTAGGAACAAGATGATGAGATTATATAAAATAGTTTTTTGGGGTATGTATTTCGCCCACCGAAGTTATGTCAAATAAAACTATCCGTATATACATTTTGCGGGTGGTTTCATATTCTGCCTAGACGAAAGCTGAATAGTATAACATATGACTTGGTTCATTACCGTATACTAGTATATGTTCCTGCACTTTTTGTACAGAGCACGGAAGAAACCTCCTCGTGGCTACGGATGTGGAATCCTAAAAGAAGTGAAGTTTACATTACATTACATAGACGAAAGCTCGATATATCAACATTTTTTAGGATACCCCCGAAGACAAGAATTGTCTGTAATTTCGTCACCCCGTTGCAAATATTACAGACTATGATTCAGTGCAATAGTTATACCTATTCATGAGAATTTTACAAATACTTACCAGGTGATAGTAATTCACGGACATGGATAATTTTAGGTATGAGTGATGTACAGTAAAAATGTGAAACCGGTCGATTTGAGACAATAATTGAGCGAGTAAACTTTTTGTTACAATTTTGTATTAATTAGGCAATATCACGCGCAGGAGCAGGATACTCCAGTATTTATTGATTAAATGCATTTTCATTCTGAAGTTATATATAACCTTCCACTGCCAGAGGTGACTTTGGTCGACATGGACCCTTTGAACAAAGTGGAACATGCATGTGTGTGTTATTTTTTTTTTGTCGCGATGTGTACCATTTGTATCCTGGAACAAGCACCATGGTATTATCCATTTATTCATTTCTCCAATAATTGGCAGTGAATGGTTAAGAGAATTTAGACTTTACAGCTTTTGATTTCCTGGCGCTGGTGTTGAATATCATGAGAATGGATTTCGGAGGTGGCGATGAAGTTTAAAGATTCACACATGATCTATAAAAATAATCGATATATTATTTATGAACAAAATTTAATTTTCTTGTATCAATGTGCGTGGGTGGTTGAATTATTTCAACACACAGACTCATAGGTGGGTCAGTGTTTCGGCTCCGTCACAGTCAACTTTAGATAATAAAGCATATAATACATGTGCTCTGTTCCGTTTCGCATTTTACCGTTATCCTAGGGGATATTGGTAATTTGCGGAACGGAACGGAACCGACATAAAGGTATAAAGCAGCTGCACATGCATTTGCACGCCGGTGTAGTCCAGAAGATTACTGTGGAAGACTATTGTGTCTGATCACCACGTGGGTCAAGTTCAGTGCCAGGAACCAAGCATTCTTGAAAACTTTGGTAAAATGTTTTAGTATTAAATGTTAGAGATATATGCCGATAATAAATAGCATTCATTCGATTTTGTGCTCAGTTTACATCAAAATTTTCTCTGAATTCGTTTAAATTATACATTGCCTTGAAAAAGTGATGTCAATCAGTTTTGTTTCGTGTGAGTGTGCGTACTGTGTGCCACCAGATATATTTCTGCTAATAATTCAAATTGTTATAGCAACATGTCACAACAATTAGGAGTAACTTATTCACAATCCATTATGTGAAGTAATAACCGAACAATCACATGCTAGAATGCTGGCACGTGTGCCCCAGAGTAGGCCTAGCTAGCAACGATCGAGGATCACATTAGTTTTTGTTTTCTGCCAGCCGTTGTAAATGACAACAGCGATCGAGGGAACACATCAGGTCTGATCCAGAATTTACGACCCTGCTTTTATCCAGTTTTTATGACCCTGTTTGCTGACTCTGAACTCAGCTTGACCCTTGGCCTGGCTCCCATATCGATATATGCGGGACTTGTAGCAATGACACACACATATCAATTGCGTTATTACTCGATAATTATATCAAGATTACACGATAATATCACGTTATTACACGATAACTTAATTATTACGCTATAATTATAGCTTAATTATGCGATAATATGTCATTATTACCTTAAAATTTTGCGTTTTTCTTCGATAAATTGTACTGTGATTACATTTTTTCATTCCATACATGTCAAGTGTAACTATAATTGTCGTGTGATAATGTGATATTATCGCGTAATAACGCGATAAAAATGTGTGTATATGCTTGCTACAAATTTGGCGGAAATCAGCCGAGTAGGTTTTTTTTTATCCTTCCCAACTCACCTTCGGAATACTGCTTGCCTGGAGGTTTGTTTAGGCTTATCATAACTCACAAAACACCTACACATAGGGTCTCATTATAGTCATTACATATAATAATATATATATGTAATCATTTCTATATGCTCATTACTTGCAAGCTCGCAATAAATATGCGGATTAATAACCATCACACAAAACCCACAATGTATAGAGTACACGGTCATCTGGTTATAATTAGCTGCCTAGGTATAGCTTTGCCACGTCTAGGACCCTGAAGAGCCGGTCCCATAGCAACCAATAGGCGCTTCACTACCTCCTCGCGGGGTTCATTGAGGGGTCGTGGTCGTAAATTGCCATATGGAAATTACAAATACATTGACATAATATATAGACACAATATACGTATGCACAACTGAATATTTCGATACACAATGTATATGGAGCATTGATATGATGTGCACCTATGTTCGTTATCATGAGGCAGTAAAGAAGTGACGCTAAAACATATTGATTAAGGATTGGTATCTATACCAACTTGTAATTAATTAGTAAGTTATGGTGTGATTAAATTAATAATAATAATAATAATAATAATAATAATAATAATAATAATAATAATAATAATTCATGACATGTAGTCGTGGCAGTCAATGACTTTCAACAATATGCACACAGTAGGCCTATATATTAAATGTTCATTCTTTTGACATTTGATACTTTTCATTTTATAAATTAATTTCAAGTTCATTAGGGTATAAAGAGCAAACACGCTATACTACACATTCTTATTCCACTGGCTGTAGATTGATTACCGGGAAACCAGCGCTGGAAGATCTTCATTCGTGGCGAGATCGCACGCGTAGGCCCTACCCTGTTCCGTTCCGTTCCGCAAATTACCATTATCCAAAGGGATATTGGTAATTTGCGGAACGGAACGGAACAAAGTACTGTTGAGCTACAGGCAGAACGAGTGTATTCCAATTCCAAAAGTGTATTCCAACTTTAAAGGTTATGTTATATATCACGAAAATGTGATATCAGCTTTTTTGAAGCCACTTGTTAAGTTGAATAGAACAGTCTTTACAGAATGTTGATATCTCGATTTGTTGAAAAGTTATACCTATTTTTCATAAAATATTGAAAATTCGAGAATTTTCTCCAGATAGTCTTGAAAAATGTGTCAGCTGATTAGTATGCAGTTAAGATGTGTGACGTCATTCACAGCTTGCTTTTCAATTAAGCGATTTAACATGTCACAATTAAGCATTTAAGCTCATATGTGGTCAACAAAACTCATCAGATATATCGGTTAGTAGGAATAGTCATCGAGTGCATATAAATTTTGGTTGCCATGGCAACCATTTGGCCCTTAGTAACCAGGTTGCTAAGGCTGGTTTCAAGTTGGTTTCTAAGGCTGGTTTCAACACGATAAAAAAAAGTATCAAATCAATTTAGATAGCAGGGTAGCGACTATATTATGTGGAATTGATCAACAATGTTCAAAAACACACCATAGCAACCGATACAGGCCTGAGAAGTCACTGACGTTTATAGCCATTGGAAGTTAATGGATGCTATTACTGCTGGTCCCCAAGCCTGTGATGGTTGCTAAGGGTTGTGTTCAAACATTTTGATGATATATTCCTCAATATATTGTCATTACTTTATTGTCTGAAATGGTTTCATACATGTATATATTGTTTTTACTTAAATATTGACCTTAGCAACCATATGGTTGCTAAGGGCCCAGCCACACTATTGGTTGCCATGGCAACCACGAATTTCTTGAAATCACTGAATATTCGAACTAAAAAGCTTAAAAAATGGGTTTTGGTGAACAAATATGGATACGAACGGTCTCATTATTCGATTTAAAAATGCCTAATTGAAAAGCAGTTTGTCAATGACGTCATACATCTCATTTGCATATTAATTAGCTGTCAGACTCTGTTGTCAGATTCTGTAAATATGTACATGTTTAAAGTGTAATAACTTTGGAAGGAATCTTGATATCAACATGCTGTTAAGACCTTTTTGTTCGGTTCAAATAGTGTTTCCACATACATAACAATTATAGGTAATCGACTGAATTCAGTGTTTGAGGCCCGAGGTCGGGTCTGGGCCGCAGCACGCACGAGCTTGCGAGTGCGTCCGCGGCCCAGACACGACCGAGTGCCTCAAACACTGAATTCAGTTGATTAACTTATTATTATATACCGCACAATGACATGTGCATCCATTGGAAAGCAAACTATTACATTTTCTGACATTAATTTGTGATTATTTACACGAAGACATGAAGTGTTTTTATCAATTCTTTGACCTACAAAACAGTCAGGTTACCAGCGCATGAATATAAACGTATAAACACCGCCGGTTGCTGAGCGCGTTGCCACGGATACGCCATGCAATTAACACATGAGCTGTATGTTCCAATACAGGAATTAATCGCACGATCGATTGTCTATACTGTACAATAGGACAACTCGCATAGGTATATAATAATAACCAATATCCAATTTTCGTGATATATACCCTTAATCTATCTCTGCTCATCAAAAACAGCGCCGCCCACACTCACACGACATAAACTAGACGTCAAGGCCTAAAGGCATTGGAGGCATTTCAGTGTGAGACATATGAGAAAAACAAGATACTGACTCATATATTTTCACTCCTTTTGATTGAGAATCTAGTAGTGCTGATTGATCGAGTCATCTCATTGTGTACTCAATAGTCTAGATGAATAGTAAACTCCCTGTTCCGTTCCGTTCCGTTCCGCAAATTACCATTATCCAAGGGGATATTGGTAATTTGAGAAACGGAACGGAACATTGTGCGGCCGAACTATATTGAGAGCTATCAAAGTGTATTCCAACTTCAATCTATATGAGTCATTACAAATAGGGTCGTCATCATTCACAGGACACACAGATTAATTATGTTAAAAATATATAAAATGTTAGTTTAGATATCATGGAAACTCGTAAAGACACACCACCATACTATATTATATAAACGTATTCATATCTCTTAGTACACTCGTTTTGATTGGAAAACAATTCTAGATAATCTCATTTTGTACTCGATATGAGAGAATAGAACTGTTCCGTTCCGTTCCGCAAATTACCATTATCCAAGGGGATATTGGTAATTTGAGAAACGGAACGGAACATTGTGCGGCCGAACTATATTGAGAGCTATCAAAGTGTATTCCAACTTCAATCTATATGAGTCATTACAAATAGGGTCGTCATCATTCACAGGACACATAGATTAATTATGTTAAAAATATATAAAATGTTAGTTTAGATATCATGGAAACTCGTAAAGACACACCACCATACTATATTATATAAACGTATTCATATCTCTTAGTACACTCGTTTTGATTGGAAAACAATTCTAGATAATCTCATTTTGTACTCGATATGAGAGAATAGAACTGTTCCGTTCCGTTCCGCAAATTACCATTATCCAAAGGGATATTGGTAAATTACGGAACGGAACGGAACGATGTGCTATGCCGAGCTGATCGGTATAGTGTATTCTCTAATATATTTGGTCTCATCTATATGTCCTCTATCTTCAATATATCTTTCCTCATCACAAATAGGATGGTACGTATTTACACGATATATACACTATATTATTTATATTAATTTATGAAATCATAAACAATTGAAAATCATGGAGAACGTACGAAGACAAATCACAAGCTCGAAATAGGTACTAGTACATAGTAAGCAGGCAAATTCTATGAATTCGCAAGCAGGCAAACTCTATGAATTTTCATTAGTTTTGTAACGGTAATGGATATAAGGGTATTACGGAATGAACCTATTCATTTAATTGTAAACCTGGTACTTTCGAAGCTCGTCTACTGGAAGTAAACTTCATTTAAAAATCGGACACAACGTTTGGTTCTAATTTTGCTTTAGATCATCGGACCAGCTTGGAGTTTTGTATATTTTACTTTGGTGTCGAGCCAATAGACCGGTATTCGTGTAGTGGAGACATACTTGGTTCCAGTAAACTTTGCATAGTGACAACCACACTGCCAAACAACGGTATAATAAAGTACTCGTAAAGGAATAGAAATGACAGACATACTAGTGGCGAACATGTACCTCTTTCTCGTCTATTTTAATTCTTTCCGCACGAATCTCGCGTATGTATATACTAGTAATGTGAACCAACGGAATAATATACACATAATTTAGGGCAAATATTTGCCAGCAACAAATCTCACCTCAATCTGATGATCAGACAATGTCTCATGATCAGACATTATTCCCGGCAAGGTAATTAGTACTACTTTTACAGTAACCACACATCACCATTAGCCAGTGGAGTGTAATTTATTTTGAGTTTACTGTTATTCGCCAGCCTCTTTCAGCCAGGTATGTCGGATTTAATTGGTAGATAAGACATATGGATGTCAAAATAGAGTGAGAACATTAAAGAACATTAAAAAAATGAGCACGCAACAGTCATCTTCTGTTCAAGCGTCTGATATCACAGTGTATGTTGGACTTCTGTGCACGTCATGACATGGATTTGGTGTGGCCCCCCTGGCGGTTCCGTTCCGTTCCGTTCCGTTTCGCATTTTACCATCAGCCTTTTTACCCTCCATAAAAGTCCCCACAACACACTAGATGGGGACGATCATACAACTGCGCCCCCTCTTTTCTAATTCTGTATCCGCCCCTGTAGACAATACTGTTGTGACCCCATGCCCAGTGAGCATAATACACTCCTCCTTGGTGGGGACAATCCCGAGGAATGCATCGGCCACCGCACAATCTTCACTACTAGTTCATTTTCAATATGAAGAGTGATAATGATCACATAGGCCTTACATAATGATAACATTGGCCTCACATAGGCCTACCATGTGTGTTAGGCAGAATATATACTTAGTTGTTTCATGGGAAATTTATTTGTTTCGATCACAGTCTTATTATAATGATGTGTGATCAATTCGCCATCTCTCCAATACAACTTCAAGCATTTTGCAAGTAAAATTGACAATAAGACTGACACACCTCATAAGTGATAATGGTTCCAATAATCGTCTTCATAAGTTCATGGAGAAAATAACCTGATGACTATCAGTTGTCATGATGTCATCAATATCCATGAAACCCAGATTGTGCGAAAGGAGCTTTAGCCAACTCGAAATGGAAATCATCAGAACCACAGTGTTTTCTATTCATTCCACTTATAGTGTAAATTAAACTACAGTGGTGAGTGTTGCATCAATATATGGTAATGTTACATTGGCACGAGCACAAATATAGGGATGTACACTGAACAAAAATATAAACGCCCCATGTAACATTTTCATACTTTTATTAGCATCGTGGACTTCAGAATAAATAAAATAAGTTAAATATATCATGTAAATCAATATTCTAGATGCAGCAGTACATTCCAGTTTGATATTGTCATTTCAAGAGCATTGGCGTCCATATGATTACCATGGGGGTCAAGGTTCAGGATTCCAACAGTCAGTACCTGGTATGGCCACCATTCGCGGCCCATAGTGCGACACATCTCCTTCGCATGGAGTTCACCAGGTTGTCAATGGTGGTCTGTGGGATGTTGTTCCACTTATCCTGGAGGGCCACGCGGAGCTGACGGACGTTGTCTTAAACTGGAACACATTGCCGAACACGACGATCCAGGTCATCTCACAAGTGTTCAATGAGAGACATGTCAGGCGAATAAATGAGGTTCCTGTTTGCCACCAGGATCGCCACCATGTAATTCGGGTATAGATAAACCATAGAAACAGTCTATTGTGCCATATGATACAAAAACGTAATAAAGTAGCATTAAAATTTTGTTATGTTTGTTTTTGCATAATGCAGACAATAGACATGACGTTTTTTGTACTTTTCAGGCATAATAGACTGTTTCAGAGCCCCAAAAGCACATGGCATCAGCAGGTACCCCGACTACAGGAACATTCTCAGCTTCAAGGAACTTCAAGCAGACAATTGGTTCATGGGACATCTAAAAAAAAATCAGGGCTCTAGGGGGGGGGGGGAGGCTCGGGCCCCATAGGCCACCCCCTAAATCCGCCCCTGATGAAACGCAACTCTGTCCGTTGGCCACTAGCAATGCCTGCCCACACAATGACACCTCAACCTCCGTGACACGTGAGCGACCCTACGAACGATATAATTTGCATTAGCAAAGCGTTCACCATGACGTTGCCAAACACGCCGTCTCCAAGTATCGTGGTGTATTTTATTCACGGTTTGCAGCGAAGTCATTACCGGTTCGCGCATATTCGCGTTTTGCAATTCACGGCTGATGGATAATTCACGATTTGCAGCAGAGTCACGTTTGGGTGGTTAACATCCCTTGGGGTGAACAATGGCTGACTTTTGACTTGCTTGACTTGACTTGACGATGTTGTTTGATAGCTGCCATCTATTGTTTTGAAGCGTATATATGTACATTGGACTGACGAACCTTTGTTGTCTCCCCGCAGGGGAGACTTCTTAAACGCTCTCTGAGATTCTCATGGGGGAAATACTCTTCGACTGGGGAAAAAAACCTGGTTTCGAAGAGAAAATGCTTTGAACGTGTGTTCTACAGAGCTCGACATGAATAATTCAGTTAATTAATATATTCTGTTGAAAATTTTCGTCGAAGGGAGCAATTTTTTCGTCAATATCGCCGATTTACGTGAACATTAGCGTGTCGGCTGGATTTGAGAATAAATACATAACTACGGTGTGCATTCAGTCAACCGGTTATCACTTTTGTCTCTACTGTCGAGCCATCGCTCACTTCTCACGCTTATACTTCATGTCAGTGCCTAATTTTCCCTGTTTTGGAGCATTAAAACTAGCACGTTTGTTACGTTCTATTTTCTGACTGTATCTTTACTTTTACAATCATACGCATTTAGTTTTCGCTGTCCCACACCGAGTTATTTTTTTGGAGTGCGGAAGATTGAGAACCGTGATAGCCTATTGATCGTTGGCAATGTGTAGAAGTCGGAATGGGTTCCGAGTTCAACACCACCGCCTTCAATATTGATATTTCGGTGCTTATAACTATTTCGACCGTACTCAAATTTAGCAGACGCTTCTCATAATGGCATATATTGTCGCCTAGTTATACACTATTGACCAAGAACAATTTTTCGAAAATATTGAATTTTGGGCCAAATAGAAAACGGCGTTGAATTTTATGAACACCTTGCAATTTTATGATGGGCGTACTCGATCAGGGATTACTATTCATCAGTGTTCATACGAACTACCAATTACTTTCACATCGGTATTCGTCCTGCATGGACATCGTATGTAGGCCTATATAATATGCGCACGGAATTAAATTGAAAACAGTGCTAGAAATGAACGCGCAAATTTTGATTTCTTTCATTCGGGGAGATCTGGTGCTTTGCACCAGGTATGATTCTTGTTATCTTGAGTACTCCAACGATTTCACATAGATTCCTCAACTCTCAAGAATTTCACTCGTCTACTAACCCCTCGCGAGTGACCTGAAGCACGGGTCTCTCGACTGGACATCTAGTCCAGACGAAATGCGAGTGCTGTGACAGACGGAAAGACTCAGAGCTCAAGCAGATGCTCCTCGGGGCCGGCATGACGACCACAGAGCTGGGCCTGTAGGACTGCCTCCGGCTGGTTGGTGCTCTCCACCTACTGGTCGCGTCATCATGGAACCTCACTGTAAAACCACGGTCCCACTGTCACGAATGTGGGCTGCGAACTGCAACAAATTGACATTCATGGGGACATTCGCGAACGTTGTTCTAATTCGTTGTAGTCCGTTGTACAGGTCGGCATCTCTTTCGTTGTGCATCGATGAGGTCGCAGAGGTGCCGCGACAGTTTTAAAATGTTCAAAACAATCGTGGCCCCAACACGACATTTTCACAATCGTTGTGTGTTCGCCTGTATTCCTTCTGCGTCGTTGCGAGTCCTTCCACTTCGTTCATGTTCGTCCTGCCTTCGTTGTGATTCTTGTTTTCTGTATTGGCGAGGTAGAACGATGGTAGGACGACACGGGACGACGTAACAACGACGCACAACGAATCAGTGCGACTTTGCGCCGATGGTAGAATGACTCAGAACGGAAATCACTGTGACGTACAACGATGTGCAAGGAATTACAAAGAATGCAGTACGACAATGAAGATGTACAACGATAAAAGAAGGAAAGAGACAGAATACAGAACGAACATTACGATGTACAGAAATCTTATTAGCGATGCGCTGTAATGGCCTTATCTTCAAGCTGAATAGCAAAAATATTCGCCAGTATTCTTGGTCAGATCCATCCTTTTACATTTGTTGTGATTCGCCACCAACATTCGTGACAGTGGGGCCGCGGTTTTATATCACACGAACCTCACGCCTTTCATGTCACAAGGATGTCACATAACTCATGATTTATCGTTCAGCGCTACGAGATTATTTGTGATGATTTTACGCGCTTTAAAAATACTACAAAATGACATCACGGATAGATAAGATATGAAACTATAAACATGATATTCCTGAGATATCATTTTAAATAATATTTGATTATTTTTTAAAGTTGGAATTTGAGGTGGGCATGAATTACTTGCATGGGTGACTCTCACGTGAACTCAGCCATGAAGTACCATACATGTGCAATAACTTTTTACGGCTATGAGCGTGATATACGACACAATTAATTTTATTTATTTATATTTATTGCAGTCTGCTCCCATGTCATAGGAATAAAACACTGCTGTGAGGTGAACCTGGTGTTGTGGTGGAGTTACACTTGGATGCCACTGTGATCTCACCTCGTGAGATCTGTGACTGGGGGACCTGGGACGATGAAGCGGGATATCCGGACCTACGGTCACTGATCCAGCCAGATTCATACATTATTTCTATACATTGTCCATGTACATTGGACAATACTAAGCCGCGGCCCAAGTACCATACGCTGCGCCAAAAGGATCGAAAGCTCTAGTGAGGGACCCGCTCAGAGGGGCTAAAATGTGAGATTCCTTTTATTGTTTCAAGACTTCCAACAATTCATAGTTCCGACGACATCCCAACAGGCCACGCCCCTTGGCAACCGCAGGAATAGTCCCACAAACATACCATATGCTTTTGCTTGAGCAAGTCGGGAATAATGTAACTTTTGCTTGCTTCTGTTTACACATTCGTTTTGTAAAATAATAAGCAAATGCTGCATTGTACTGGGTTTTATTCCGCACGGGTCCTTTCACGGAGCACGAGTTTACGAGTGCTCCGCGAAAGGACCAAGTGCGGAATAAAGCCCAGTACAATGCAGTATTTGATTTATTATATGTCTACAATAACGTTTTTCAGTACAAAAAATAACGTAAAATCACAATGGGTGACGTCATAGTAACGAATTCTGACCAGTGCAGTAATGACAACAGTGCAATACGGATATTTATTGCACTCGCCATATTACATTGAATAAGGAAGGAGCGCACTGATGAGACATATAATAATACACCATATTTCACACGTCTATACTCATAAGGGGATGGAGAATATATTGTAAGCTTGAATATTTAACTTATTTGGCTTTACTTGGCCGTGAGTGCGTCAGAAGTGCACTATCATTCCACTTCATTCAACAGATTGGGCTGTTGAACACGCCGGTTTTGTTTGTGGGACTTTTACGTTTTGGCGCCTTTTTTGACGTCTTTTGATTGGGTAGTAAATATGGAAGTGGGCGGGGCTTATGTATCATCGGAACTATGAATTATCTATCATATTGTGCATTTGAAAATATAAAATTTGGATGAAATATCCTCTACAATGTGGCATTTGTATTTTTGAATCAAGATAAAAAATCACTTAGCAGCTCCACGCTGCCGTAGTCTTACACGTGTTAACCTGTTCCAAACCCATAGTTCCCCACCCATGGGTCCACACCCAGGGTTTCAAACCCATAGTTCCCCACCCATGGGTCCACACCCATGGGTCCACACCCAGGGTTTCCCACCCAGGTTCTCACACCCAGGGTTCCACAACCAGGGTTACACACCCAGTGTTACACACCCAGGGTTCTAAACCCAGGGTTCCACACCCAGGGTTCCCCACATAGGGTTTCCAGCCATGGGTCCTCACCCAGGGTTTGAATTCGTTGACACCTTATATAGCCAATCAATCCAAAGGAACACATTTTCATTTCAATATTCATGAATTGCAGGCTGTTCGTTCAACGAAGAAATTTGTCTAATGTGTCTAAAAATCACTCAGCAGCTCCACGCTGCCGTAGTCTTACACATGTTAAAATGTTCCAAACCCATGGGTCCCCACCCAGGGTTCCTCACCCAGATTCCCAACCCAGGGTTCCACACCCAGGGTTCCACAACCGGGGTTCCCCAACCAGGGTTCCACACCCAGGGTTACACACCCAGGGTTCTAAACCCAGGGTTCTACACCCAGGGTCCCACACCCAGGGTTCCACAACCGGGGTTCCCCCAACCAGGGTTACACACCCAGGGTTCTAAGCCCAGGGTTCCCCATATAGGGTTCCCAGCCATGGGTCCTCACCCAGGGTTTGAATTCGTTGACACCTTATATAGCCAATCAATCCGAAGGAACACATTTTCATTTCAAATTTCATGAATTGCAGGCTGTTCGTTCAACGAAGAAATTTGTCTAATTTACTCCAATCCTCACACTGGTTTAGCCGGTTTGTTCTTACATACTTTTAGTATTTATTCATGACATCCTATGCAGAATCGTTGTTGATGAATTTGTCATTTTTATGTCCACATCGCAAATGAGTGGTCGATGGCAATCTTGGGTTTCATGATCACCATGCGCGGTTCCCTGTCCCCGACCGACATGTTAACTCTGTTGACTCGTGTGCCATCGATATTACTGTATCTATGCCCCGGCGGAGGATGTGGGGACTCCGCGCCTGTGGGTCTGGTGACGGGAGAGGTTCAGCCCATGTTGACAGAATGACACTCATCAATCGATACCGGGTCTAACTCGGCCATCCACGACGGCAGAACCACGGTTCATCCCCGTCTCGGAACAGCGCCACTCAGCCGCGTCACGGCTCAATTATTCATTAGGTGCATGCCCCGGGCTCGCTCGGTCGGTGGACTGTTGGTGACGGGCCCCGTGCCAGCTCTCCGTCAATCTCCCGGCTTTGCCAGTGTCACGCATCTGTCTGCCTCGCCAGGATCGATCCTCTGTCGTAACATTGCTAAATGGAAGCGTGCACGCCAGCTCCGTACGTGCGCATTTATTCAGGTAGACAGGTATACATAATTCAGAGAATCCCATGAACGATAAAAGGTTATTCTTCGGAGGAAATTCCAATTGAAGAGTAAAAGACACCCGGATAACAGGAACACGCTTGTGTGAACCGAGGACTGTGATGAATTTTATTGTTTAGGTAAGTTTATTCTCGATAATATTGTGCGGATTATATTCAATTTAGAATGATTAGTAGTAGATTCTAGACATGGATGAAAATCGATCTCACTTTGACAGATTGCCTTGAGACTTGGATGATACACTGTGGATAATGTGTTGATATCGATTAGTACTTTTGTACAGAACATTATGTGAGACTACGCTTTTCAGTTAGTACCCTACACAGGACCCATTGTAGTGCCCTGCAGACAGTTTAAAACATGAATGACATGGCAAAAATGCCTTCCGTTCAGTTTTAGAAGGAAGAAGGCGGGTAATATGTGACTCCCAATGCACGGCATGTTTATTTATTGAATGGGGGTATGTAACGTGACCTGAACGGTGTCTTTCCGTTTGTCCTAATTGATGTGAGTAACCGTAGTCAATCAGTCAAAGGACACCCTTAAGCTATCACCCGAAGCACGGATATAGGTCTTCCCTCCGTTCCCACTTTACGCCATTATTCACACGGAATTGTTGATCAGATTGCTGCCAGTGTACCAGATCAGCAGACTCCAGGAAGTGCAAACTCAAGCTGCAATGTTTGTGTCGTTAACAGGCAAATACGACCACTTATTATACCACTTGTACCACTTATTATATACCTGCTATGTTATTCGTCCGCATAATCCTGTTTGTGCCCTGTGCGATAACAACGGTGAGCGGGCAAATACGAGGGAAAATATCAGGGCAAATACTGGCCGGTATCCTGCCCGCTGTCAACGATCGCTCATGCGCATCGAATGACGTTACCAAAACAACACATGTACGCGTTCTATTGTTCTTGACTTTATTATTTTCACGGTATATGATAAACACAACATCACCTGGTTTTTCCAGCATGTGCCCCGATATTTTCCCTTGATCCCGGCATTTACCCTCGACCTTCGACCTCGGGCCAAAACTGGCGATCTCGGGCAAATATCAGGTCACATACTGGAAAAACCAGGTAATATTGTCTATATATCTGCTGTGTTGAAAAAAGCTGCACTGGCTCCGTGTGGATAATCGCATCACATATAAAATGTCGTGTTCAATGTGCTGAACGACAGGGCATTCCGTTCGTCAGGGCCTACGATCAGAACCCAAGGTCTCTCTCAGGAACCTAACGTTCGATATGCCAAGTTTGGACAGCAGGCCTTTGTTCACATCGCTCCTCATGGAACACTGTTATCACCCAGGAACACTTTCAAACGTGTCGTCAAAACTGTTTCATTCCGCAAGGCTAATAATGTCTGATCATTTTATCTATCGTTTTAATTTTAATCTTGTTCAACTGTTCTTGAACCACAATTTTGTACAGTGTATAGAGAAATGATTTTTGAATACATTATAATAATAAATGTTGAATATTGACATTCACTGATAAATATCAAAAGTAGGCCTACAGATGCCGGTATATCAAGATTCGATGTTGATCAGTCAGATTATATGCAGGTCAACTTATGCAAGAGATGTATCTTAGATGGGTGCATCTTAAATCATGAATACAATTCACCATATACTAGTATACACAAATCTCCATGTCTATTGAAACAATGACTATGTTAATTCCATTCATTTGTTCACATTATTGTAAAAGGAACAATTTGTCATATCGCGATTTTTACTATGAAACGTCACTGCATGACGTATTAGCTCCTGTAGGCGTATCGGTCATTTAGGCCTCAGAACAGTCGTCGAATATGGTTATTTTAATTGACCTATCTCACCAACCTATCACACCGCCTCAATATATGACATATGTTTGCAGTATTATTGCGTTATGTTGGTATGTTATAGCATATATGATCCCTGATGTTACCAATATCATCCCTGCAATAGATGTATGACTGGTATATAGTATGTACTGTGATCTCACAGTGTGCTCACTGTGAGCACACACACACATTTCAAGAAGAGCTCACACAGTGACCTCAACATGACCTCCAGACGTGACTTCGCACTGACCACACAGGGATCTCACCACTGTGAAATCAAAAGGCGTGAAACTGGGAATCGTCTTTTCATGTAATATGAATGCAGTTTCGGAAATAATATAATAAACATGTATAATATAGGCCATACATTACGCATATATATACTAGATAAGCTTCGCAATTTTCCATTAATTAATTAATATCCGCCGAATACCATGAGATCACGATGGTAACAACAGGAAACCATAATAACAAAATGAATTCCTCTTGAAATTGAATCAATTTCGACCGAACATTCATATTGAAATCCACCCTGAGAGTGACGTCACCAAAAGCAGACAACACAATGAAACATGACAAGCTTTTCACCCCATCTAATTGAATGAACAGATTTTCGTATTTTATATAAGCTGCAAAAATATACCATATTAAGAATAACAAGCAAAAACTATGTGTGAATACGGTGGCTCGTTACCGCCAATTACGTCCGTGTATTTCTCACCCCATTTATAATTACCACCTCATAATATTCCCCGCGTTTATAATTTCCACCCCGTTCATGATTATCACCTCAGATTTATCACCGCGTTTATAATATCCACCCGGTTTATAATTATCACCCCACAATTTTCACCCCGTTCATAATTATCACCTCAGAATTATCACCGCGTTTATATTTCCACCCCGTTTATAATTATCACCTCACAATTTCACCCCATTCATAATTTCCACCCCGTATATAATAACACCTCAGAATTATCACCGAGTTTATAATTATGATTTGATCACAATCATTACTGGGTACAGAATTTCAATTGGTGCACTGAGTCTTAGTATAAACACTCCTGGTATCTGTGTACCGTATTGATGCGCATATAAGGACATGTCTTCATATATGAGCACTTCCTTATATCCGGACACAAGAACATGTCCTTATATGAGAACTTTCTTTAGAAACTGCCTGTAAAACATCTGACCCACATATAAGAACATTTTGCATGTCGATGATTATAAGTTGTGAAAAATGACACAACACAACACATGTAGCACGTACCACTTCGTATACCATGTTCAGCATATTGATCTCAAATATTCTTGTGTCTTGAAATTAAATTGTATTCATGTTGAATGTCTGTGTTATAAACCTACAGGGAATCGTGTGTAACTCAAAGGGACAAAATTAATTGCGCCAATACTTTATTTAGGCCCCAATTCTTCAGTTTATAGTATTGCATATAGTGTCCTTATATATGAATAAATGGGGTGTTTCATGTCTGGATAAAAGGCCGTCTCCTTATAAGTGATATGTTTTGAATTTTCGATATATTGTGAAAATGCACAAATCCACATATAAGGACCTGTCCTTATATGCGCTTCAATGCGATAGCTATAGAGGCGTTTCCACAAGCTTGTTGCTCTAGGGCTGCAGATGTTCATGAAGTGAGGTGATAATTATAAACGGGGTGGAAATTATAAACGCGGTGATAATTATGAGGTGGTAATTGTAGACGGGGTCGAAATTATAAACGGGGTGAATATTGTGAGGTGATAATTATAGATCGGGCGGGTATTATAAACTCGGTGAATATTGTGAGGTGATAATTATAGATGGGGTGGATATTTTAAACTCGGTGAATATTGTGAGGTGATAATTATAGACCGGGTGGATATTATAAACTCGGTGGATATTGTGAGGTGATAAATATAGATGGGGTGGAAATTATGAGCGCAGTGATAATTCTGAGGTGGTAATTATAGATGGGGTGGAAATTATAAACGCAGTGAATATTGTGAGGTGATAATTATAGACGGGGTGGAAATTTTGAACGCGGTGATAATTCTGAGGTGGTAATTATAGATGGGGTGGATATTATAAACTCGGTGAATATTGTGAGGTGATAATTATAGATGGGTGGATATTATAAACTCGGTGAATATTGTGAGGTGATAAAT
This sequence comes from Terebella lapidaria, assembly GCA_949152475.1. Lineage (NCBI taxonomy): Eukaryota > Metazoa > Annelida > Polychaeta > Terebellida > Terebellidae > Terebella > Terebella lapidaria. Next base: position 4,040,471 of record OX424562.1, on the reverse strand, counting down.
ATAGATGGGGTGGAAATTATGAACGCGGTGATAATTCTGATGTGGTAATTATAGATGGGGTGGATATTATAAACTCGGTGAATATTGTGAGATGATAATAATAGATGGGGTGGAAATTATAAACGCGGTGAATATTGTGAGGTGATAATTATAGACGGGGTGAGAAATGCACGAATATAATTGGCGGTAATGAGCCACCGTATGTGAACAATGGTAGGCCCTAATGACAATAATTACAATTATTATATGCCTACGAAAATGCTACAATGGATTACACAGAGTGCAATCGGTCCGATATATTGCGGTATTGACCGCCTTCATATCGACCTGCGTCGCGCATAGCAACCGACGGTCTTTTGAAGTTTACGTATTCATGCGCTGGTGAAATGACGTTTTTTTGGTTTTGTAGTACACGAAAATGTCCATAAAATTATTTGCTTTCAGGGTCTAAAATGGCTAGAAAATGTCAGCATTTGTAATCATGTCTCTCCCGAGGGGTATGCATATCATAATGCGGCATATAATAATGAGTTAATCGACTGGATACAGTGTTTGAGGCCCTCGGTCGTGTCTGTGCCGCGGACGCACTCGCAAGCTCGTGCGTGCTACGGCCCAGACACGACCTCGGGCCTCAAACACTGTATCTAGTCAATTACCTATAATTACAGGGCAATACACTTCTTTTAGACGTAAGCGTTTACTTTGTTACTTTGGTGGACCTTTTTTTTTTGTATGAACGACATCATCCCGCCGATTCGCACCTCACAACACCCGTCTGTTTCCGATACCTGGGTTTGATGTGCCAGCGGGGTGACACCACTCCATATCACCTCACGGGGCGTTATGGGGGATAATGGCTCTACAAAACACTAATCTTGTGCCTAGTATGTGTGAAACGAAGGAGTGTAGTCGATGACTTTTGTTCACCATGTTGTTGATGCAACACAGCCACCGTTTTGACCGGGAACTGTCGCAGGAAGACCGTTCCTGAGTACAGTGATATTGACAAGTTTGTTTGCATTGCTCAAGCCGGCTCAAGAACCACAGAACTGCAAAGGATCATCGACAGACATGTTTGAGTATATTATCAACCAGTATATCCTCAACCTATAGCACTTGCAGTCTATTACTCGGACCCAATGATCAAATACTCGTTAATCTCACAGATTCTGAATTACATTTTAATCTCATTTGCCTGTATTTTGACGAAAAATGAGAATTTAGTCTGGGACGCTTGTCAAATTCAGTGAGTTTTAGCAGATTCGATGATCTTCTCTGAAATAGTATTATTCCTATTTCAATATAATGATTTTCATTCGTCTGTTAACTTACTCATTACATTTACTGTCAAAACTTGTTTTTAATTTTTCAGGTATTATCATGTATCTGTATATGTATGTATGTCAAATACTTTATGTTTCTACATTCATTAAAAAATAATGAATAAATCCTATGATTCACTATTAAGAATACACTAGACTCACCCCAATATGCCCTCGATAATAAATGTTTGGCCTGATTCCCTCTGTTTTTGTTCCTGGCTTCTATTCTTTGTGTCTACGATCAATTCTTTTCTTTTGTCTTTGGAGTGATATTAATATTTTGCTGTCGGTTATAGATCAATACATGAGTAGTACAGAGATTGCCGTGTTAGCCAGTAAAATATATCGAAGTATTGTTAAAAACGAACAGTAACGCTTGCAGCTAACTAGGGCTTATCGTTCACAAGCTTTCGTTGTAATCGACACAGCTATATCAGGTGAAATGTTCTTTTTGAACAATACTATACCAATACATGTACTTAGTATACAGTGCATCCTTGATCATCCAACATTACAAATATAGGCCTACCCCCTCACACTCTTGCTTCTTGAAGAGGATTGGTTGAGATGACAAATGTGATATTTAGCGAAACGTGTTTTTGCATTCAGTAGTTTGATAGTGCTAAACACGATGTAATGTATTAGTCTATTCGATTTTCCATTTCTTAATTTCGCGTTTCATGTATGTGGGTGATCTCGGGCAAATATCAGGTCACATACTGGAAAAACCAGGTAATATTGTCTATATATCTGCTGTGTTGAAAAAAGCTGCACTGGCTCCGTGTGGATAATCGCATCACATATAAAATGTCGTGTTCAATGTGCTGAACGACAGGGCATTCCGTTCGTCAGGGCCTACGATCAGAACCCAAGGTCTCTCTCAGGAACCTAACGTTCGATATGCCAAGTTTGGACAGCAGGCCTTTGTTCACATCGCTCCTCATGGAACACTGTTATCACCCAGGAACACTTTCAAACGTGTCGTCAAAACTGTTTCATTCCGCAAGGCTAATAATGTCTGATCATTTTATCTATCGTTTTAATTTTAATCTTGTTCAACTGTTCTTGAACCACAATTTTGTACAGTGTATAGAGAAATGATTTTTGAATACATTATAATAATAAATGTTGAATATTGACATTCACTGATAAATATCAAAAGTAGGCCTACAGATGCCGGTATATCAAGATTCGATGTTGATCAGTCAGATTATATGCAGGTCAACTTATGCAAGAGATGTATCTTAGATGGGTGCATCTTAAATCATGAATACAATTCACCATATACTAGTATACACAAATCTCCATGTCTATTGAAACAATGACTATGTTAATTCCATTCATTTGTTCACATTATTGTAAAAGGAACAATTTGTCATATCGCGATTTTTACTATGAAACGTCACTGCATGACGTATTAGCTCCTGTAGGCGTATCGGTCATTTAGGCCTCAGAACAGTCGTCGAATATGGTTATTTTAATTGACCTATCTCACCAACCTATCACACCGCCTCAATATATGACATATGTTTGCAGTATTATTGCGTTATGTTGGTATGTTATAGCATATATGATCCCTGATGTTACCAATATCATCCCTGCAATAGATGTATGACTGGTATATAGTATGTACTGTGATCTCACAGTGTGCTCACTGTGAGCACACACACACATTTCAAGAAGAGCTCACACAGTGACCTCAACATGACCTCCAGACGTGACTTCGCACTGACCACACAGGGATCTCACCACTGTGAAATCAAAAGGCGTGAAACTGGGAATCGTCTTTTCATGTAATATGAATGCAGTTTCGGAAATAATATAATAAACATGTATAATATAGGCCATACATTACGCATATATATACTAGATAAGCTTCGCAATTTTCCATTAATTAATTAATATCCGCCGAATACCATGAGATCACGATGGTAACAACAGGAAACCATAATAACAAAATGAATTCCTCTTGAAATTGAATCAATTTCGACCGAACATTCATATTGAAATCCACCCTGAGAGTGACGTCACCAAAAGCAGACAACACAATGAAACATGACAAGCTTTTCACCCCATCTAATTGAATGAACAGATTTTCGTATTTTATATAAGCTGCAAAAATATACCATATTAAGAATAACAAGCAAAAACTATGTGTGAATACGGTGGCTCGTTACCGCCAATTACGTCCGTGTATTTCTCACCCCATTTATAATTACCACCTCATAATATTCCCCGCGTTTATAATTTCCACCCCGTTCATGATTATCACCTCAGATTTATCACCGCGTTTATAATATCCACCCGGTTTATAATTATCACCCCACAATTTTCACCCCGTTCATAATTATCACCTCAGAATTATCACCGCGTTTATATTTCCACCCCGTTTATAATTATCACCTCACAATTTCACCCCATTCATAATTTCCACCCCGTATATAATAACACCTCAGAATTATCACCGAGTTTATAATTATGATTTGATCACAATCATTACTGGGTACAGAATTTCAATTGGTGCACTGAGTCTTAGTATAAACACTCCTGGTATCTGTGTACCGTATTGATGCGCATATAAGGACATGTCTTCATATATGAGCACTTCCTTATATCCGGACACAAGAACATGTCCTTATATGAGAACTTTCTTTAGAAACTGCCTGTAAAACATCTGACCCACATATAAGAACATTTTGCATGTCGATGATTATAAGTTGTGAAAAATGACACAACACAACACATGTAGCACGTACCACTTCGTATACCATGTTCAGCATATTGATCTCAAATATTCTTGTGTCTTGAAATTAAATTGTATTCATGTTGAATGTCTGTGTTATAAACCTACAGGGAATCGTGTGTAACTCAAAGGGACAAAATTAATTGCGCCAATACTTTATTTAGGCCCCAATTCTTCAGTTTATAGTATCGGTCGTGTCTGTGCCGCGGACGCACTCGCAAGCTCGTGCGTGCTACGGCCCAGACACGACCTCGGGCCTCAAACACTGTATCTAGTCAATTACCTATAATTACAGGGCAATACACTTCTTTTAGACGTAAGCGTTTACTTTGTTACTTTGGTGGACCTTTTTTTTTGTATGAACGACATCATCCCGCCGATTCGCACCTCACAACACCCGTCTGTTTCCGATACCTGGGTTTGATGTGCCAGCGGGGTGACACCACTCCATATCACCTCACGGGGCGTTATGGGGGATAATGGCTCTACAAAACACTAATCTTGTGCCTAGTATGTGTGAAACGAAGGAGTGTAGTCGATGACTTTTGTTCACCATGTTGTTGATGCAACACAGCCACCGTTTTGACCGGGAACTGTCGCAGGAAGACCGTTCCTGAGTACAGTGATATTGACAAGTTTGTTTGCATTGCTCAAGCCGGCTCAAGAACCACAGAACTGCAAAGGATCATCGACAGACATGTTTGAGTATATTATCAACCAGTATATCCTCAACCTATAGCACTTGCAGTCTATTACTCGGACCCAATGATCAAATACTCGTTAATCTCACAGATTCTGAATTACATTTTAATCTCATTTGCCTGTATTTTGACGAAAAATGAGAATTTAGTCTGGGACGCTTGTCAAATTCAGTGAGTTTTAGCAGATTCGATGATCTTCTCTGAAATAGTATTATTCCTATTTCAATATAATGATTTTCATTCGTCTGTTAACTTACTCATTACATTTACTGTCAAAACTTGTTTTTAATTTTTCAGGTATTATCATGTATCTGTATATGTATGTATGTCAAATACTTTATGTTTCTACATTCATTAAAAAATAATGAATAAATCCTATGATTCACTATTAAGAATACACTAGACTCACCCCAATATGCCCTCGATAATAAATGTTTGGCCTGATTCCCTCTGTTTTTGTTCCTGGCTTCTATTCTTTGTGTCTACGATCAATTCTTTTCTTTTGTCTTTGGAGTGATATTAATATTTTGCTGTCGGTTATAGATCAATACATGAGTAGTACAGAGATTGCCGTGTTAGCCAGTAAAATATATCGAAGTATTGTTAAAAACGAACAGTAACGCTTGCAGCTAACTAGGGCTTATCGTTCACAAGCTTTCGTTGTAATCGACACAGCTATATCAGGTGAAATGTTCTTTTTGAACAATACTATACCAATACATGTACTTAGTATACAGTGCATCCTTGATCATCCAACATTACAAATATAGGCCTACCCCCTCACACTCTTGTTTCTTGAAGAGGATTGGTTGAGATGACAAATGTGATATTTAGCGAAACGTGTTTTTGCATTCAGTAGTTTGATAGTGCTAAACACGATGTAATGTATTAGTCTATTCGATTTTCCATTTCTTAATTTCGCGTTTCATGTATGTGGGTTGATTTTTTTAAAGGTTTTAATCACCTCTTGGTGCTATCGGAGTTGTTACAATAGATTAGGCCTACGTCATGTATAAATAATATAACCCTTGCTGAATATACCACAAATACACTGGCGGTTATAATTAAATTTTCTAAATATAAAACACTTGTATAAAAAGTAGGGTGACATGAATTATTCACAATGAACGATTGACAATGCGCAATTTAGCTAAACGCTTTCAGACGCGTTAATGGAGTTTCCATCTATTATATCCCTAATGCGTAGCCATATATATCAGTATTCACTGAACACAGGGAACTGTCATGTACATATTGTGTAATATAATAAATGAACTGGGACACGGCCTAGCTCGCTAGGCAAATATACTAGAATAACAACATACATAGCATATGTCATTATGATATTTTAATGTCATTTTCTTCAACGTATTCGGCGTTTACAGAAGCATAGAAGAACAGTACAAATATGAGACTGTGATCAAGAACGATAAAAACAGGTTTGACTGGCATTATTTAGGGTATCTAATACAAGTAATCTGACAACATACCACCAAATAAGATCAAAGTGTATAGAGCGTGACAAAGTATAACTTAACTATATGCTACTTCATTTCTTCAATAGGGATAGTAAAGAGTGTCAGTTGTTTCTGGATCTCTTAACGATTTCTGAGAGTCGGAGCCCCTGAGGAGCCCCTGAGGTGACATACAAAAAATATTTATTAATCCGTGTGCACGATTTAACAATTCGTGTGCACGGATTACTAATTTGTGCGCACGAAATACTAATTCCTGGCCACGAAATACTAATTTGTTAAATCATGAATTGTTAAATCATGCGCACAAATTATGGGCACGAGTTAACAATTATTGAATCGTTCGCACGGATTAATATATATTTTCGGTATGTCACCTCAGGGGCTCCGTATTTTGGAACACAACCTTTTCTCGAAGTTTCATAATGCATCGGAACGTGATTTGCTTCTCAGTAATCGAAAACTCAAATCTGATTGATAATATTTTCCATATTTTTCAGTGTGCAGAAATTGAATATACTGTTAGATTAATTTTAATGGTGTTAAAGTCAAGTTCATCTGTTAGTGAAACATGCTTTTAGGTTGTAGTTATGTTTTGGATAATTTAATTAATTTGAAAATTTTGTGTGTCTTAATTGGTATCATGCTGTAATTTTTCACAGGGAGAGTGATAAACATACACACATCATATTCGATTAATGGACTTGGTGAAATTTACCAAAATCCTAGATTTTGCTAAGTAACAAAAATTAGCCCAAGGGCTAAAAAAGGTTACCGTACAATATGTTTTTTTAGATATTAGCCTTTTGTCCCGTGACCTTGAAAATAAGGTCATTGGTCAATTGAAAGTCACGAAAATTTTCAGCATATATCATTTCTAGTATGTCCGTAATTGATTCATAAGCTGTAAAGTCGATAAAAAGTGAGATATTAGCCTTTTGTAATCTGACCTTGAAAATGAAATTAAAGGTCGAATTCAAGGTCACCAGAATATATCATTTGCTATATGTTCACTATGGATTCCTAAGCTGTAAAGTTGATGATGAGTAAGATATTAGCCATTTCGTGCTCTGACATTGAAAATAAGTTCAAGGTCAAATTCAAGGTCATCAAAATATTCAGTGGATATCATTTTCTATATGTCCACAATTGGTTCCCAAGCCATTTTGTCCTTTAACCTAGAAAATGGGCTGAAAGGTCGAATTCAAGGTCATGGCAATATTCAGCATATATCATTTTCTATATGTTCACAATTGATTCCTAAGATGTAAAATCGATAATAGGTGAGATATTAGTCATTTTGTCCTGTGACCTTGAAATTTAAGTCAAAGGTCAAATTCAAGGTCATGAGAATACTCTGTTCATAATTTCCTATGTTCATAATTGATTCCTAAGCTGTAAAGCCGATAATAAGCGAGATATTAGCCATTTTGTCCTGTGACCTTGAAAACGAGGTCAAAGGTCAAATTCAAAGTCATCATGATATTCGGCATATATCCTTTCCTTCTATGTCCACAATTGATTCCTAGCTAAGGTACGGTAACCTAAAAAGACATGAATTTGCCAATTCTGCGAAATCCCGAAGGTGTATTTGGTCTTAGTGCCATTAACTTTTCGCTGTACCGTTGCTGATATTGTTCAAGTACACTGATGTGTTTATTGCAAAAAAAAATTCAAACAGTGGAGAATTGTAAATCGTTCAAATAGATAATTAACTTTTTGCTTTGTCATATTGGCTACCTGTTGATTAAAGCACGTAGCTGGCACGTCTATTTCTGGCGGACATACTTTCGGCTCGGAAGCTCTCAGGACATGCAATACAGCGTGATATTCAATCGCCCATCTCTGTGTCGTCTGTTTTATTTTATCCATGGACCATAGTAATTCTATATCCACGAACGGGCTCCACGTACTGTCAATACGTATTGTTTGCCGGTTTTAGACACATAATCCTTACAAAAGGTAGGGTTGCTGGATCAATGACAGCCCATTCTGGTGGACACACATAGAGGGACACACTCGGAGACTAGGGCCAGTATCGCCAACCCATCGACCCACCCACCCGCATCCGGCCTGCAATATCAAACATAATATTATCGAGTTCCCTTGACACTTTGTCAGGATAGAACCAAATTTATCTCTCGTGAGTGGATGATAGACGTTTAGAAGATATTAAGATGACCTCCGAATTATCACTATCAATATACTTTATAAGTAATAGCGATGGCGAGATTCTTTCCGAATTCTTTCCAACACAACACGAAATCAACATATATATTATACAAATATTGGATGTTGAGGAGTCCAATATACAGTTTACGGGATGGAGAAATGTCATACTGGCCGAGGCGTCAGCCGAGGTCAATATGACATTTCTGAATCCCGTAAACTGTATATTGGACGACCCTCAACACCCAACATTTGCTATATTGTTTACGGAGTCAAAACGAACAAAAGCCACGTTCTTTTTTGGTGGGTGAAACCAACAGTGGGGAAAACCCACATGTCACACGCGCTCTCATTGGCTGATAAGCACAACATCGTCATATACATTTTTGCCGTCCAATATAGCGTATGTAGGATTGTCACGTGGTACAAATCGTCTAATCAAGTGTGTCCTTACAATGAGAATACCACCAAGTGAATAATATACTAGAATATGTTTATGTATATTTGTGAGATACAGGAGAAGTAATGTCAGTATCTGTTCGAGTCGTAGCGGAGAACAGCTGCTGATATCAAATCGAGTGTCATCATCATCATAGAATGCTCCATGATAAAATCGTTACAATGGGCTTCAGACACCAATACGCCGTGATATCTACCCACCCGAAGCCCACAATACAAAAATTATTGGGGGTCGTGCGATAGCATTTTCAGCAATAGGCGATTAAGTCCGATATCGCACCCCTAGTGGTTTTTTGCAAAACATGTATTGTCTACTGTGCTGCTATGGCCAAATGAGATACACGATGTAATATACCTACACGCTTCCACGAGGATCACTCTCTGTACTACAATATGTTATACTCTTCAATGTCAACTAAGTGGAACCGTCGTCCGACAAAGCACCTATTACATAATGAATAATAAATAAAAATAATCTTGTCCATTGACGTCATGAGCAATATATACCCAGCTCGATGCTAAATTATGTAGGCTACCTGGATTAGAGCAACTTAGTTCTAAGGGCTTGACTTTCAAATATCAATGGGCAAGTATTATCTTTAGCCATTTTCTCAATTAATTCTTGTCATTCCAAACTAATCCAATTCGCTGATGATATTACCGGGGATGACTCAAATGTGCTCTCTCCCTGAGAGTCATTGACGTGTACAGTTTCTACTGAATAACACCCGTTGAACAGGAGCGAGCCTTGCTATACCATACGGCGCCATAATCTTATTCCCACCCCACTGATATTTATAGGCCTAAGTAAATAAATTCACCTTGACCATTTCTAAAAAAAAAACCCGTTCAGAAACTGTGTGACAATATGCATTTATCTTATCTATATTATATGCACGATCTGTATCCCTCGGCAGGTACACGTGAATTGTAAGGCATGACCCCGACATATTTATTCCTGCTCGGTGGATTGCTCCTGTTGAGTCAACACGTCCAAGGTGAGACATAACTCACTGACTCCAAGTTCCACTGTATATTCTCTTCGGATTTTTGGTTGTTTATATAATGCTACGAGCGATCGTGTCAAGGTTGAAGTTGATTTCTACATCCTTCAATGGATCAATAAAATTATATGGATGAACTGTGACCGAACTGTGTTGTCTTTGCAAGTGATATGGCTCATTTTACGATGAAAGTTTGAACGTTCTATTTAACCACCTTTTTTTAATATGGGTGCGTTTCATTCGTACGGATCACAAATCTGATCCCAGATCACAAACATGATCCTGCAAGAATTGGTACGGATCAGGAACATGATCCCAAACATTGGGGATCAGAAAAATCAGCATGGAAGACTGATTTCTCCGATCCCAAATGCTGATCCCAATGCAGTCACATGTGAAATGGGCATACCACTTCTGGATGAATAATATAATATATAGAATAGATCTATTTAATATTTTTATTTTAACAGTGTTATTGCCCAGCAATAATGGTTGATCAGATTGTGGAATTATAGTTGTTTTTCGGTCTACGGATCATAAATCTGATCTGTTCGGGATCACGTTGGTGATCCGTACAAATGAAACGCACCCATTTTGTTGATGCAAATATTTAAAGCTTCCAAACCATTGATCATGACTGAACTGTTCACGACAGGGTCACCATGGGAGATGGTGTTCCGGATATGTTCGGATGTTTCCGGCGATCCGACTCAGATGTGGCTAGATCCAGAACTAGGTCAAGTGGATCCATTGCACGTAAACGACTCGTGCGTCAAACATCAGAAATCCTACTTAGTCAACCACTGGGAAGACCTCGTAGTCACTGAGGTCGGGAAACTTTTATACTTCTCGCTTATCGTTATAACGAGCGATATCAGTTCATACAACAATATTATACATGTAGTGTGAAATATATCAGCGTCAAAAAAAAATAATAATAAAAACGAATATACATGTACAGTGCAGTTAACACATTTCGGTATACATTTTTTTATCTGTAATATATATATTTTTTAAAATCTGTACCATCATGTTTAGTTTTTATATATATCCAATGTCAACTCTTTTGCGGCTACATGTACGCGTTGTTTTTGATCTCACAGAATAAACAATTCGTAATCATCAAATATTGGTTTCATTAATGTTTAATCAATACCATACATTGGTCTGTAGTTTTCTGTCTGTTGTCCTTGTACGTTGATTCTTATGCGTCTGTCCATGACGTCTCCCCGTTGACCTCCTGTTTGCCTGTAACAGGCTCGAGTGTCTGTGCGCGCCTGTTTGTTGGCCTACTGTTTGTCTGTAGCAGGCCCAAGTATCTGTACACGCCTGTTTATCTGTTCCTGTCTGTCGCTTGACCTCCTATTGGTCTGTAGCAGGCCCGAGTGTCTGTACACGCCTGTTTATCTGTTCCTGTCTGTCGATTGACCTCCTGTTGGTCTGTAACAGGCCCCAGTGTCTGTACACGCCTGCCTGTCTGTTGTTGTCTTCTCGTTGATCTCCTGTTTATCTGTGACAGGCCTGTCTCTGTACACGCCTGTCTGTCGATTGACCTCCTGTTTATCTGTATAAGGCCCGAGTGTCTGTACACACCTGTCTGTCTGTTGTTGTTCCTCTGTTGACCTCCTGTTTATCTGTAACAGGCCCGAGTGTCTGTACACGCCTGTCTGTCTGTTGTTGTTTGTCTGTTGACCTCCTGTTTATCTGTGACAGGCCCGAGTGTCTGTACACGCCGATGGCCGTGAGGTAGCCTGGATTACCTTTAATGCCGAGTGTTCAGAGACGACCGACTGGTACACCGTCGACAATATCAAAGACTCCTCGTACAACGACATCAACGACCCCTCAGTCACTAACAGGATCATGTCCTTCTAGTGAGTACAAAACTATACATGTGTCGTTATCCTGAACACATTTGGTACACAAACATGTACATGGATGTACTAGTACACATTTTTTACTTCGAATGCTGGCGCCTTGGATTTTTCTCGCACAAAGTTGGGGGAAAATATAGCAGTTTGCTTAAGTATAAGAACTCTTACATAGTGTGTTGCACCAACGGTTACGGCTTGCAGTGAGATGGACGGGGTGAACTATCGGTCGCTGTTTGATGCGGTGGTAGACGACGGGACGAGCTGCTATCTGAACAGGACGGGCTGGCTGACGGTGGCGATGCGGGCTACCTCGGACTGCACGTGGTACGCGGACGGAAACCCCAGGATCTACTACTCTAGCGGGGAGGACCGAGCAACCAGCCTCACCGGCACGTCTCCATGACAACAGCCTGTGACACTACACAATTTGAAAGATCCAATTAATTTAAATCCCAGAATCCATTATAAATAACGTTCAGGTGTAACGCTGAGAGATACCTGAAATATACAATGAAATATATTAAAGAGATACATCCTATTTCCTATTACATGACATGGTAAAAATTTATGGAAACATTTGGATTTTACGTTGATTGTCACCGGATGAATTATGAGGAATGATGGAACACGTACATGCTTTACTTTTAGACTCAGTTGCGGATTCTTTGGCAGTGTGGATACGGTATAAGAACGGTAGGGATCTCAACGGAGGTCAGATTAGAGTGTTCTATACATCTTTCGTGAATAAAGTCACCGGGGTATGTTTGTGAACCGTGTTCTGTCGCCATCAGTGGACGGGCCCCAGAAGAACCTGGCCCTGCACGCCCCGCGGCAGGCGGCCGCTGTGCTCGTGGACGGCTTCACGACAGAGACCCACGACCCCGTCAAGTGTCAGTGCCAGTCTAACCTGTTCGAGGTGGTCGAGTTACCCGAGTCTGTCGTCGTCGGTGCCGTCCTTGTCAACCAGGTGTCCGTGGAAGAAAGCTCGTGCACGGCCGCCACCAACGCTACCTTGCCAGGTACTGATTCATGTACTGGTGCATAGCATAAATCCACTTGCTACTGAACATAGGCCTGTATTCTGAAAGCTCACTCACACTCATCCTCCACTCATACTCAAGTGAGGTAGACTCAAGCAGGGCTCAAGGAGCACTGGAGTGTGAGTTCAAGGTCAACCTCGCTTTTCTGATGTATAGGGCCTGCAAGTCACGTGTCGTCACGGTATGATTCTGGTGACCAACAAACATACACCTATTGTGTTATCTGAGTAATTTGAGTTATAAATGGAGTATTACTCATATTAAACAAAAGGTGTATACTGGGCGTATGTTTGTTGGTCATCAGAATCACACAGTGACGGCACGTGAACTACTGAGGTCACTCAAGTGTTGCACACTGGAGGGAAACTTTAGTGCAGCAAATACGTTTAATAATGGTGGGTTTGGTGGTGAAAGCGCCAAAAAAATGGTACAATCCAGACCGAGTAGATGTATATTGGTTTTAGCATAATACAAGGCCAGATTGACTGATTCCGAAAAATCTAAGATGACCACCGTCGCTCGTGACCAAATATTGAAATGGTCATTATAATTATCCTAATGTTTAACATATCGAGACAAAAGATTCCATTCCTAGGGTTTCTCACCTGAGGAAGCCAACTAGACACTAGACACTCATATACTCACACTCAAGTGAGGTATACTCAAGTGGGGCTCAAGGAGCACTGGAGTGTGAGTTTAAGGTCAACCTCGCTTTTCTGAGGTATTGCTCACACTCAGTTGGATTTAGCCCTTTTGGTCTTCACAGAGGACACTCAAGTGTTACTCACTGGAGGGAAGCTTTAGTGAGGCAGATATGTTAAATCATTGGGAGTTTGGTGGTAAAAGTTGGTACACTTCAGACCGAGTAGATGTATATTGATTTTAGCTATAATACAAAGCAAGATTGACCGATTCCAGAAATATCACGACAAATCTAAGATGACCACCGTATTATATGGTCATTATAATTCTCCTAATGTTTAACATATCGAGACAAAAGTTTTTTCACCTGAGGAAGCCAACTAGACACTCAGTCTTAATATACAGTGATATAGAAGGTGTCAATTTCCCAAATCACCCACCAAATTGTTAATTGCAACAGAATATATTCCATGATATCTCCCGAAAATAACATTATATGCAACGATATAAACCTACATGAATGCAAGATGGCCGACAAAATATAGTGTCTAACCAATTCCCGGGTCCGAGATTGATTTCAAAATTTGTAATCATTTTTCAAGAATGCTGATTCATTAGGAATTACTATGATTAATATCGTAATCATGAACACTCTAATATTGTAAAGTTCAAAACTGTGCAAAATACATCATTGTTTATTTCGAAAATATGAAGTTGAAAGGTACCTGTAGCATAAAACGTAGAGCTAACGATAATTTTATGTCTATATGAATTGGATATCTTCGCTAATCATGTGGTTTCTATAGCTGGGGATACTAGTATCAATAGCCCCTGAAAGGTGTCCTTTGTCATCTTGTACCGTATCCGCAACTGCTCGTCGCTGACCTTATCGAAGTCAAAATTAAACTCTCTTCTCAAGTGACTACCATTATACATTCCAAAATAATGCATATGTGCAAGTCTCTGATCGCCCAACGACCATGATTGTACACAAATTATCGAGGTGAGGAAGGCTAAATGCAGGTGTACCTTCTCCTCAAGCTTTACTCAAAATCATGCACTCAATTAAGTATGAGTGACGTCTTTGAATGCTTGGAGGGTGAGACCGACCTTACACTCAATGAGGATGAGGTGAGACTCAATGAGTGTGCGGTGAGACTCAATGAGTGTAAGGGTGAGTAAGCTTTCAGAATACAGGCCTAGACTAGGTGCGCTATCACCGTAGGACTATATTATCAAGATAGGCCCTACAAATAAATGTTGTATATAGATTCCCTGCATATCCGTGTACACGATATATATTACCAGTGATGTCGGTGTATGACTAACGTATGTGTGGCGGATTGACAGCTATTCGCGTGGGAGTGACGTCGACGGAGCCCGCGACAGCAATTGCCGTAACTGCGTCCGATGAGTGTACGTTAACGTACCAAGCGGCGGGAGCCGTCACGGCGTACTGCCGCGTCACCCGCGCCAGCTCCTACGTCACTGTGTGGAGTGACGTCCCTGACATGGTCTCAGTTTGCGAGATCGAAGTCTTCCCAGGTACGCAGCCTAGCGCGGCCACCATGTGCCATTGATACAGCCACATGAATAATGTACATGTTCCGACATCTGCAGATACATAATTATAAAATCCCGTATTGAAGGCAGCGTTGTGTACTATACGTGGTAATGGTTTGTCTCCCCATAGCCATGAAGCAGTGGACTCTTACGACACAAGACTGGGGTCACAATGACACGGACTACGCAGGCTATGACGTATATGACGTGGATCTTGCCGAGAACGTGACGATCATCCCGAACCCCGACCGGCCCATCATGGAGCGGAGTCTGGTGGTGGGGTGGTCGATCAACGCCAGCCTCGAGCACTACCGCACAGAGGGCCAGGCCACCGTGCACTGTCAGGTGTGGCGCGAGGGCTCCATGGACGACAAGCTGCAGCTGGTCAACTCCACGGAGCTGTTGGTGACGTCGGACGGGCAGGTCACCTTGCAGCTCCCACGTGAGGACTGGATGCCCGTTGAGAAGGGTGACCTCGTGGGGCTGGCGATCCAGGGCAAGGGCGTTGTCGTCTTCAGGGACACGGGCAATGACACGAATTGTGTGTACGTGAAGGTGGAGCGGGGAGTGGAGACAGATGTCGGCCTGGACCGGGAGTTCACGGCCGTCTGGATGGATGATTGGCTGTATGACGTGGAGGCCCATCTCATACCGTACCAGGCTGGTCAGTCTCACGTTTTCCAGACAGGAAGAT
Source organism: Terebella lapidaria (assembly GCA_949152475.1). Taxonomy (NCBI): domain Eukaryota; kingdom Metazoa; phylum Annelida; class Polychaeta; order Terebellida; family Terebellidae; genus Terebella; species Terebella lapidaria. The sequence goes on along the minus strand of OX424562.1, from coordinate 4,024,785 downwards.
ATAGGTCATGTAGCGGCGTGCAGCCGTATAAATCTGTATGCACTGACGGTTTTGTTTCCAGCAGAGACGCCTTGGATGAAAATTTACCACAACGATACACAGCCGCACTGTTTCACGGCCTTCTTGGAGCTAGTTCCCTGCGACTACGATGATCCAGCAGATCCACACACGGTAGGCTCTTGTACAAACGTATTAAAATCATAGACAGCGAATTTATCCGATATCTGCTTTATATGGGCTACTTCTACATAACCACTGTGCATTCCCATCTGCTGGTGTTCAGGGCATACGCTGGAAGCTTGACACCAGCGGACACCTGATCAACCAGCAGACATTCGCTTGCCTGGACGTGGACATCATCAACAACGACTACCTCCCGGGCAGTGCCAGCTGCTACAACGTCGCCTGGGGCGTCTGGAGCCTGGACTTCGACAGCAACGGCGAGTTCCGCATCTACAACCAGCTGCTGCACATGTGCATGCTCTACAACGACCAGTGCGGCGTCAACGGCATCACTAACTTCTACCTGCAGGCCTGCGACCCGACCCTGCCTCTTGTCGAGGAGAACAGGATGTTCAGGGAGGACACCGTACTGCGCGGTGAGTGTCGCTCCCCTAAGTTCTTGGTTCTGTCCGGTTATTTCCGCCCGTTACTGGTTTTCCACGCGGCCTGTTGTCTCCTGACAGGTGCGGAGAGCTGGGGCTGCTACTCCTCCCACGGTACGGCCTGGACATTCGAGCCGGACCTCGTCACGGAGTGGCTGGAGCCTCCAGTAGACGGCGCCATTCCTGACCTGATCCAGGACTGTTTACGGGTGTGCGAGCCCCACTCCACGCAGTACAGCGGGATCAGCCGGATCCAGAACCAGTGTCTGTGTACGGATCTGCCACAAGTGTATCTGAGCCTCCCAGACAGCAGCTGTGACAGAGACTGCTTCGACACAGTGACAGCGGCCAAGTGTGGACCGTCTCTCAATAGTGCAGACATCAGCGCCCGCTCCGTCTACAGTAGAGGTAGGCTACTACCTTCAGCTTTTGTCTTTGCTAGGCGAATGTAGGCGAATGGATAAGTAGTAATTATTCTCATTTGGTGGGGGCGTTATTGTGGGATTATCACTGTTTTGTGTGTAACCTAATGCTGCATATCTGACGTGATGATAATAATGTATAAATGATGATGATAATTTAAATGCATAAAAAATCATGTTGTTGTGAATTCTGCTATTGGGTCTCAGTTGGAACACGCAGTACGTTTTTCGTGATATGTAAATTGCCTAAATGTTTACACGGTACAGCATAATGGAATTTAGTTTATTTGTAGCACGTGTCTGTTATATATGGAATAATGTGGTGCGAATGTGCATTCCATACACGTATGTATGACTAGTCGTGTTCAAATATGTGCCATAATATTATTTGGAAGTGGATGACGTTTTATAGGTACCTACCGAGCAAAAATGTAAATTCTCGACAATGAATTGCAATCAATTTCTATTACATTATCTAGCTTTTTTTGCGAAATCCAAGGACTGTATGCTAAATGTTGACATTGGACATCTAGATCTCTTAATGATAAGCATTTTTTTCTTGACAATATATATACCTGCCACGATATTTCTTTACCCGACATAAAAACTCACTCCATCTTTGAAAGACGTCTAGACTCTGTTATCTATTGGGTGGATGGCCATTGTCTGCCCTGTTGTCCTCTCCTCCCTGGCGCGTGTATCCCACCATTAGGCGCGGATGATATATTCTCGTGTGTATGTTTGTCAGCCCAGCGCTGTCTGCTGCAAGAGGATGACATACTGCGGACCAACAGCAGTCTGTGCGTGGAGGTGGGGGTGGCTCCAGACGCCACGTGCCCTGTGTACTGTGGGGAGGGATACAACCTGACAGCGGGACTGCTCGCCGACCCATACACCGACATGTACAACCTCACCTGCCGGAATAACCTGACCTGGTCCCTTGACCGCCTCCAAATCTGCGAAAGTATGATCTGCGTCTTGTCCAACATATGACGTGTCATATGTTGGAAAACATATGAGTGTCATGCCACATTCTAAATTATAAATTTAAATCATGTTTCAATATATTATTAAAGTGCATAACGCTGGAGTGTGAACCTAATTTGGTACAACTTTGTAAAGTAGTGCATATTACCAATTAAATAACATTGGATCTCTTACGAGGCTCTCTGTTGTTTGGCAGAGATCCGGTGTCCGATGCCTGTTGCTGAGGGGGTGACGCACGTGGGTGATCCTGACATGCGTTACCAGGACACGGAGACGTTCACGTGCATGTTGGGCTACATGTACTTTAGCGGGAACGACACGCGAGTGTGTCAGGCCGACCAGACTTGGAGCGGCGAGCCGTACAACTGCACAGGTGAAAACCCGCAATCTCACGTGTTGTCTAGATCTGGACAAGTCTAGTCCCACAATACCATAATTCTTCAGCCTATGAAGTCCAAAATGAACACGATGGATAATAAAGTCTTTGGAAAACACACGTTACTGTGCACGCCTGGTCTATTCAGTACTTACTTGTATTTACCACAAAATGGTTTCTTATATTTCAATATGGGTAGTTGCACTCATTGTAAGCTGAGACGTTTTAATCCAATTCTACCACTTGTGGTACAGCGGTGTTCTGTGAGGGTCCGACGCCCCAGTCGCCAGCCCGGAACGATACGTACACCATCCCGGCGGGAGCCTCGTCCACACTGCCCGCGGGGGACTACTTCTACGGCACTGAGTTGACCTTCATCTGTAACCTCGGCTACGTGATGGACACGGGCGACCTACAGGTCGTCTCCACCTGCACCATATACGGCAACTGGTCCCAAGCCGAACCCACCTGCAACAGTGAGTCTCTCTTCCCTCTCTCTCTCTCTCTCTCTCTCTCTCTCTCTCTCTCTCTTCATCCGTACTTCATCGATTATTGTCTTGTGGATGACAGACCAACAATATGACATGCAGCCTCGTGCGTGCAGTGAATATGCGGAGTTGGTCGCGATAGATTGTTGTGAATGTATGATACTCCAAAAGGACAATTTCAGATGTAATCCATCGCGACTGATATTTGACTGGATTGGGTTTCTTTCTGTTTCTGGTGCGCAGTTGTCGACTGCGGAGTTCCCTTGGGTGGCACAAACGCGAACGAGACCCACACCGACACAATATATGGCTCCATGGCAAACTACACGTGTCAATTTGGATACGAGTACTCAGCTGGCGACACATCACGGGAGTGCAAAGAAGACGGACAGTGGTCGGGGGTCGCCTTGCAGTGTACAGGTCAGTGACACCACAAACATCACACAACCTACATACAGACAAGGAGTGCCTTGCAGTGTACAGGTCAGTGACACCACAAACATCACACAACCAACATACAGACAAGGAGTGCCTCGCAGTGTACAGGTCAATGACACCACAAACATCACACAACCAACATACAGACAAGGAATGCCTTGCAGTGTACAGGTCAGTGACACCACAAACATCACACAACCAACATACAGACAAGGAGTGCCTTGCAGTGTACAGGTCAGTGACACCACAAACATCACACAACCAACATACAGACAAGGAGTGCCTTGCAGTGTACAGGTCAGTGACACCACAAACATCACACAATCAACATACAGACAAGGGGTGCCATGCAGTGTACAGGTCAGTGACACCACAAACATCACACAACCAACATACAGACAAGGAGTGCCTTGCAGTGTACAGGTCAATGACACCACAAACATCACACAACCAACATACAGACAAGGAATGCCTTGCAGTGTACAGGTCAGTGACACCACAAACATCACACAACCAACATACAGACAAGGAATGCCTTGCAGTGTACAGGTCAGTGACACCACAAGCATCACACAAGCAGTATACAGACAAAGGATTCAAGTGATGGATTGTACATGTACAGACCATTCAGTGCGGTTTTTGGTGACTGTTTGTAGAGATCCTGTGTGGCCACCCTGCCTTGATCAACCACACGGAACTGACGACCACTACCACGAGTGTGGACGCCTACGCTGAATACCGATGTGAGAGCGGCTACCGCGACCCCAACCAGACTGTCTTCCGGCGTCAGTGCCACGTCAATGGCACGTGGCTCGACCTCGGCTCGCCCATCGCCTGCCAAAGTAGACATCTCCAGAAACAATTTAAGACAGATATGTGTCCACTTTGCACCCATCGGATTTTCGTGTCGGTATTAACAAATTCACTCCAAGTTAAATTGATCTCTTTTAGAAAAGGGGTGTAGTGACCCTCCCAATATAACGAACACGGTGAAGATCCATGGAGGGAACAACGTGGGGGACACGACGGCTTATGTTGCCGAGGTGGGCTATGAGATCACGGTGGGACAGCTGATTGTCACATGTACGGAAGACGAGCAATGGCTCGTGGCCAACTCCAACGACACCATTTACGACGTGCAATCCTCAGTCAACGGTGAGTACTGTTCAAGTCACCAATAAACGTCTCCAAGATATATAGTTTGGTGATTAGATTCATAGATCAGTGTGGGCGGTAATGATATACATGTATATCCATCAATACTTGAATTCATGATGTATGCCTGCCGACACCAATGATTTCAACAACACAAAAGTAGGGTTCGAAGCAGTCATCGAAATCACCTTTTCATTCTTATTCATTCGTTTGTGAAACTCAATAAATCTACCCCAAAAAACCAGTAATTCACTGGAGATATGCATTTGTTGTGTGGAGTCTGGTCTTCTGACACGAGTTTGATCTATCTGCCCGCCAGCCACGCCGGTTGACTGTGATGTTCCGCCGGGGTTGACTGACGCCAATCGTTTTTACACCACCACGACGTTCGGCTCCAATGCCGTGTACAACTGTAGTAATGGAGCGAATGTCGTCACCGTCACAAGCACCTGTCAGTCATCAGGCACCTGGACTGACGTCACACTCGACTGTCAGTGTGAGTGGTCAGGATGTCATCACTGCATGACGTGGGATCCAACCAGCAACGTCGTCTGAAAGTGATATTTATACCAAATAGATTCACGTGCATGGCAGTTATACATTAGTAGCTGTGTATTTCAGTATCGTGCGCCACTCCGACTCTGACTGAGCCTGACCTGGACCAGCTAGGTCCCGGAGTCAGTTTGGTGGTCAGCGCCGGTCAGAAGACCAGTGTCGGCTCCACTGTCGACCTGCAGTGTGAACCTAACTACGCCTTCGTCGACGGTCAACCCTTCGCCACATGCACCGATGCCAACTACCATTGGACCATGACAGACATGCTCAAGTGCACAGGTATAGACAAATACAATATCATACAAATTACAATATTCATTGCATCTGAGTTGCGGAAAAAAGTGAGAGGGTCTGTGTCGAAAAGGAAGCAAAAGTCCATCATTTGTCTGGACAGAGATCACGTGCAGCAAGTCGCCGGAGCACGTGACAACCTCGTGCGACGCTGGGTCGGGCTCGACTATCGGTACGGTGGTGACGTGTGCGTGTCGGGCCAGTCACATGTATCTGAGCGGTAACTACAGCCGCACGTGCCAGAATACCGGCGACTGGAGCGGGGACGATCTCGTCTGCACTCGTAAGGCTTCGTTGATAACAGGCGTCTCTGACGTGCTCCTCAACATGTTGTCACACCAATGTACAAGTTTATTTTTCGATGTGTGAACCTAAATTTGTTGACGCAAAATAGGCCTAGACTTTATCACTGATTGAAGACAAATTCGAGACTCTTGATTGGCCAATCAGCACGGTGATATAAACCCGTATCCTGAATATCTTATTTGGCACGTGCCACTTGCGATAGGAATTCCCATATCCTTTGCGAGTGTCGTTTTTAGTCAGTGATGAATTCGTTACCCCATGTCTGTTCACGAAATACGGAATTATATCAACGTCTAGCTGTCCGTGGGATACGGGTAGCTAGACGTAGATATAATTCCGTATTCCGTGAACAAACATGGGATAACTGATAATGTGACGTTGTTTCATAGATAATTGGATCTTTGAAAAATAATTAATCAAGAGGTTTATTTCAAATGAATAACGGCACCACAATATCCACAAGTTACACACTTACGGGTCCATCTCTTCCATTGACTGAATATGGTACTCGATGTACACAATATTGATCATTAACCATGTATTGACTGGATACGGTACTCGATATACACAATATTGATCATTAACCATGTATTGACTGGATACGGTACTCAATATACACAATATTGATCATTAACCATGTATTGACTGGTTACGGTACCCGATATACACAATATTGATCATTAACCATGTTTACGAGGCACACGTCTGTCATCGTTCGTCTTGTGTAGCTGTGGCCTGCCCCTCTGACCTGGGCCAGCACGACCAGCTGGTCATCACCATGGACAACGGCACAGACATTGGGGCCCGCGTGCAGTTCCTCTGCCTCTCTGGCTACGTGCTCGTGGGCGCCAAGGAGTCAGTGTGTCTTAGCAACGGTTCCTGGGACCAGCCTGTACCCTTCTGTCAGGACGAGGTCTCCTGGACTATAGGTCAGTAAATCAACCCGTGAGCCCCCAGTAGGCCTACTATACCGGTATGTACCACTGACTGGCTCCACGTGGCTTGTGTGGTATATCCACGTCATATAATTGCTGTGCATGTGTTCCAGAGAATGGCAAGAAGCCTGGCGGCGGTGGTAACAACGACAACACAACCGGAGGCGGCTCTGGTATGTCTCAGTTCTAACCAGTGCACATCTCCTAACGCTCCTCTACATGAATGTTCTAATAACTAAAGCTAACTGACAAGACCTTTGCTCCTGTACAGATGAACCGTACTATGGCGGCTGTGATCCTCCCCCTGAAGTCAAAAACTCCGAAACCATAGTCAACGTTAGCAATGGGATATATTTTGTGAATTACACCTGTCATCCCGGATACAAAACATCATCAGACTCGAAATCGAAACTCGACTGCAAACTGTTCCAGTGGGTCGGCCCGGAATTCGAATGCATTGAAAGTAAGTAGGCTTACATGTACTTATTAGTACTATTTTTTTTTTCAAATCAAATTCCCCGCGACATACGGCTCTATTTTCTCGGGTAAGTATCAAAGACTGCTAACCGTGTTCGCTACAGCTGTGAGCTGCCAGCTGCCGCCACCTGGCGTCCAGTCGGTGTTGCAGTCGGACGCAGATGATACCCTGACACCCGGGACGGTGGTCACGTACAAGTGCGCCGACAACCACGTGCCTGTAGCCGGGGACATCACCCGGACCTGCCAGACCACTGGCAACTGGTCAGGGCAACCCCTCGACTGTGAAAGTACGGACTCCTCTTAACACAACCCTATCGAGTTCCTATGACGTATCATACGTGTATTGTCATCATACCTTGAATAATATCTGAAACAAACATACCTCTATTTTCTGTGCAAAAGTTGCTGGTCATTTATCATGGACAATCATCCCAAATATCATGAAGAAATTGGCATGATTATTTGAACACACATATTTGTTTAACATGGGAAATGGTTCAGACAAAATTTACTCATCTTTAAAGTGTGATTGATCTACTGATTTGAATTTGAATCATATTTTTTCCTCGAACGATGTGAACAGGACAATTTTCACATAAATGTACATGTGTTTTTAATTAATACAATGTTCTGTTCCTGTTGCAGTGAGGAACTGCACGGAGCCGCCGATGTTCCCGAACACGACGTTTGTGTACGACCGGTACTCGCGGGGCCGGGTCGTACACTATTACTGTTACCCCAACAACATCCTGGTCTCCGGCAAACTCACCAAAAACTGCACAAGCGACCTCTTGTGGACAGGAGACGACCCAGTCTGCAAATGTGAGTCAATCAGTGAACACGCAACCACTTTCTAGATACACAAGTTGTGGCTACACAAGTAGTGACACCACAGTTATAGAGCACAGATGCTGGGGGCTTTTACGATCGGCGACACTCCAGTAATGGCGTAAACCTCTTTATGTCGTGGGGTCGCTGAACTTTACAGTAAGTCGAGTCTCGAATTGCAGATAGCATGCTTTTTTGGCCCAACACTGAAAAAATGGCCAACGTTTGGCATACAATATCGAGCCTACTTCGTGGTGCTCATTGGGTCAACGTTGGCCGTCAACATCGGCCCAACATTATAACAAAAAAACATCGGGCCAATATTTGCTCAATGAAGCACAAAAATCTGAGATTGATTTCTCGTGCAATATTAATAAATAAAAAGACGAAATGAAAATCACTTCATCGTGTAACTTTGAGAAATTACCAAGACAAGTAGTGACACCACAGTTATAGAGCACAGATGCTGGGGGCTTTTACGATCGGCGACACTCCAGTAATGGCGTAAACCTCTTTATGTCGTGGGGTCGCTGAACTTTACAGTAAGTCGAGTCTCGAATTGCAGATAGCATGCTTTTTTGGCCCAACACTGAAAAAATGGCCAACGTTTGGCATACAATATCGAGCCTACTTCGTGGTGCTCATTGGGTCAACGTTGGCCGTCAACATCGGCCCAACATTATAACAAAAAAACATCGGGCCAATATTTGCTCAATGAAGCACAAAAATCTGAGATTGATTTCTCGTGCAATATTAATAAATAAAAAGACGAAATGAAAATCACTTCATCGTGTAACTTTGAGAAATACTTCCTATAATTGACGCCCCTTGTCAATTCTATTATTTCACCACACATGTATTCAAGTGTTTATTTTACAAAATGGTGGCATTCGTCGGATCTTGGTTGTATTTCGACATTGGTTCCAATGGTGATGAACAACGTGGGTCAGACATCTGCAACATAACCATAACGTTGGCCCTCGATTGGCCCTCGACTTTGCACCACCAACGTCGACATTCTGACCAACTGCCAATACATGTAGTAGCCCACTATAAACGTGCTATGTCCTTATCATTGTTCGAGCGCAATAGACTACATGTACACCTACTCATTATATACGTGTTTGACGTCATTGTCCGCTTCCACAGATGATCCAGAGGAACTGTCAGACAAAAGCATTCTCGATAAGCTAGAGGAAGAGCTGGAAGCTAACCTGACAGACCGAGAGCGTTACCTGATGAGGATGGGCTTCAAGGAGTCCGACTTCTCTCAGACCTCCCAGGGTATCGGCGGCGCCGAGGTCGTGCTGTTTGTCATTCTGTTCGGGCTGCTGTTCGCTCTAGACGTGCCCGCGTACAGACAGGAGTGGAAACGGCTCAAGCGCAATCTGTGCGGAGAGCAGTCCTCTCCGGAGGCAGAGGCGGACGATGGACCTGTGTCATCAGGCGACACGGTCCAAATGCTGTAGGCCCCGGCACCACACGACCGCCGGCCTTGTACCCGGTGTCTCGAGTTTATCGGGCACATATGGGGTTTAGGTTTTTTATGCATTGAGCACACGTTGAACACGGTTCAATATGTACATTTTGATAACCAATTATGTTCTTTTACATTTCAGGAAATGTTATTTTTTTAGCCTGGGTATGAGAAATTTTGGGTTAAATGTTAAGGTTGGGTTGCATGTAAAAACCCCGAAACTGGACTGCTCCAACTCTCCCTTCACTGAGAGTGTAGGCCTAAATACAGAGGTAACGAAATCATGAATTAGCGCACATCCATTCCACAACAGAATTTACTGTAGTTATTTACGATCATCATGGACCACCAACCAAGACTTTTTTTTAAACAAGCGGTTCATATGGTTAAATATCTGATAATCGTCAATATATGTCATTTTCCTACTTATTTTTCAATAACCAAGGTACACTGATAACATACCGAGTGGCAGAATTAGTTTGTACTGCCATGATATGCATATGGCACTGTTTTGCGTGCGGTGTGGGTTTTTCCCAGGACGAGTCGGCTCATTAAGACTGAGCCTTTAGGCAAGCCCTGGATAAGGCCAAAAAAAAGGTGTGTGTTTAGGGTTTCATGGTCCCAAAAACTTAGGGTCGGTAGGTAGGTTTTTTTTTTTTTGAAACTAGATCTATTTTGTGACCACGTGCACGCCTGTAGTCTCATATACTAGTATGTAGTTTCGTGTAGCATTATACTTCTCCCTCGTGTACCAAAAACGCACAAGCAATGGGTTCCTGCATGTATTGTATTTACTTACTTTCTGTTCAAAATTTGCTTTTATGCCAATAAAAAACATGGAACACTGGGTGAAGAATCTGGGAAAAAAATAACAAGAACCAAAAAAAAAATTTTTTTCAAAAGGTGAAAAAACAGTTAGGGTAGGGGCCTTTGCCCTAGGGTCGGTAGGGAAACCCTAAACACAAACCTTTTTCTTTTTTTTGGCCTAAAGTGACTAGTGCCGGGGAAACCCATACCGCACGCAAAACAGCTACATATGCATTTTCTCGCCCGCTATTACAGAGTTGAGGCTTTTTCATAACATGTGAATTTTATGAAAAACAGAATGTGAATTTAAGTAAACAAAAAAGCTTCCGGTATGCGTTTTTCCTTGACTTGGTCTCTCAATGATGACAACAAATCAGCGTGCGAGAATACATGAAAGTAGTAGTAAAAAGCTCACGGGTGAGTTGCGCTCGGGTTCACTAAGGAAATGAACTGCTCCACTTGGTGTGTTACTCTCACAGAAGGTCTAGTCGTATGTGTACCTATCTACAATAGCTTGTTCCTCACGCTGAACGTACGAACCTTTGTTTTGCTGACGCGTGTAATAAATATACTCTTGATTATCAATTTGTAAGATTCTCGTGATATCATATTCATGAACGAATCTCTCAGTTTATATGCAAGTGTCAATTAACGAAGTGTCTGGAAGATGGGTCGCGTAGTTTTCCCGGTTCTATGACATTTATTATGTTTACATTTGAGGTGAAGGGGAAACTGGATCTTTGCAGGCTTCGGTTCCTTATATGCAGTCCATCCTTAATATATTTTGTATACTGTTACATGAATGCGCACCATAGATGTGGGTACACAATACCGTTGCGATATACGTTGTATGTACGATACTGTCTTGAGCAGTAATGAACAGAACGCAAACGAAACAGTGTATCCCAACATTGACAAATATTTATGTGCAATTGTTGTTTAGTCAAGTGCCTTTACTGTTTTGCTGGTTGTTTTAGTTTTGGATAATAATTTTAATGTCGAATAGATTCTGTTTCCAGGCATATAAATCCAAATCCTTAATTCAAAGCAATGTACAAGTTGAATACACAGTTGAATGCTGACACAAATGATGTATTATTTTTTTAATGTTCTTTTTTGGTATCATAAATATTGTCCTTATGTACATAGAAAAATGTACAAACATGCATAGAAGCGTGAGCTATTTGTCAAATATCTGCAGATTCTTGTACTTACGAACTTTTTTGGAGTCACATATTAGTCAGTGCCGTAATAAGCATACGTGTATCCGTGGCAAAATTCGTGGCATATATACAGTTTGAATCCGTACAGCTCTCACGGAAAATGTGCGGAGGGATGTGCTCTAGATGTTGTCATAACTGAAGTCTCAAGTGTCCTTGCATCTTGCGCTGGTGGAATTCTCCCAAGTGCAAGAATTTGAAACTGCTGGAAAGTTACGGGTCATCACAGGATTCATGTCGGCACACAAGCTTATCTGGACCATAACTTGATGTGACTAGTGACATTTGTCACAGATCGAACCAGTAAAGCTTGCCTCGCATGTAGCCAAGGAATAGTTTCACGCAGAAAATCGCTAACGGTTAATTAGTAACATTTGGTTCTTCGTGGTCACAAACATCTGTATAACTCCAACGTGATTCACATGTATTTCCTGGCACCTGAACTCTTATATAATTTACATACGTGTAACAGGTTAATGGCTAACAAACAATTCAGTGAATCATACCCAGTAAGCAGGACCAATGGTTCTAGTTTCATGTTACAATGTGTATCAATGTAACATACATATACATTTAGTTGAAGAGTACCCTGAATTCTGTGCTGGCCCGGAAATATTTACTTTTATTGACGTGCTATTGTGAACGTGAAATGTGATGTTGGATGGTATTTCAACTTGTTTGGTGAAACATACTACAAAACACATTGTTCATTCGTGTTGTTTTCATTATTACAAAAGCGTCTTACTATTAAATGAGTTATTACTAATTTTAATCGGACTATATTGATCGCACATACATTTCGAAATGGTTAAAAGTATTAGCTTATTAACGCAAAACCATATTAACGTAGTCCGCTACAAACAGTAAGGTAACGAAGAGTCAAAATCTGAAAGTTATTTCTGGAATATTATCTTTTCAAAATGACCTATTTTATAGAGTAACTGATCAGCATCCTTATGCTGAAAAGAAAGTAGGGGGTGATGCTAGTGATGCTGGTAAAACTCCCGGGTGATATGCACTCGGGTGCACAAAGGTGTTTGGGATTATGAATATTCCGCTCATTGTATTCATCTCACAGAAAGTATAGCCCTATATATTCTCATTATTTTGACTACAACAAAGTATACATATACGCAGCAACCAGTGTTTTTCAAGCGGAAGACACGAATGTTCGTTTTGGTGAAACGTATAAAAAGATTTATCTAATCATCAAACTGCACAGCTTCCATGATATTATTTATGAAACCATGTCTCGGTTCATCATCCATGATTAGATGTGTGTGCTAGCCAAGTTTTAGGTCAGGGGATTGTATTGTCTTGGTGATTTTGTTACCTTTACTTTCACATTATAAGTCAATGGGAAAGCACCTCACTGCAGTCACTGGTATGTTACGTGCAATCAGTCCTTAAATTGAGTGTGGAATGCGTGATCCTACAATTAGACACTAACATTGAGTCGGGCATGGCTTGGGGTTTCTGTACCACGCCTAGGTCCTTGAAGAACTTCAGCAGGCCACAGATCAAAACTTTTACCTTGTTGAGCACAATAATAAATGTCCATCGCCTTAACTATTCTTATTGTGCATAGTAATAGACTTAACTAGCAAAACTAACATTAACTTAATTAATGTTACTACAGCCATAAACTCTCTACTCAAACGACCCTTCACTTTGCTGACCCCAATGATAATTTTTCCTTGTCTTGACTATTTGTTATTGTGCTCAGTAATAGACTTAACTAGTGTAACTAATGTAACTTATTCAGTAATATTGTCCTGTTTTCACCAAAAACATCAATTCTCTATTCTGGACAAGACACCAGTGCCATTACTTTCCATAGAACAGGCTATTGGAATGATCATACATGTCAAAATGGATATTTCAACTTTCTGTAATAAGTTAGGCCGTAAACATATTAATATTTGTATGTTCATTCTGAAAAATGTGTCCCCAAACGAACAATTCAGTTGCCACGGCAACCAAAATCGATTTTAGCCTGCAAAAAAAAAAACAAGGGTGATCGGGTGAGAATTGCGGCCTGTAGCGTGTTCAAAAGAAAATCTCTGCGGACGCAGACGACGCAGACGCGAACGACGATTGCAAATCCTTAAGCCGGCTATACACTACACGACGCGACCACGACGCGACGGCGACGCGACGACCCGTCTTATAGTGTATAGCCACTCACGACGGGTTCACGACGAATGAAAACCGCTTCACGACTACTCGTCTCCCCGACTGAAATGTTCAGTCGTGGAGACTGATTTGTGCCGACTAATCGTCGCGTCGCGGTCGCGTCGTGTAGTGTATGACGGTTTTGTGACGTTTTGTCGTGGTACATGCGAGCTTCAGCCTTTTGAAACGGACATTTAGGCTACCATAAGTTTGAGGTGCACGAAGTTATAACTGATTCAATGTCTAGAAATATCGACAAACATTTTTTGGCCATTGTTACTGTTTTATGTCTAATGAAATAGCATCCCGAAAAATATTTAGATGATTACGTTCAGTTTTTCATATATATTGTAGAATAAAATGTTCAAGTGTATAATTTTTACATGTACAGATCACATATCATTTGTGCACTGTTTTGGCGAATCATCGGGGGATAAACGACCGAACCCCGATAGGTTAACAATCAATATTTAAAACACATTGAGCAAAAATGAAACTTCAAAGACGCGACAATCCGTCGTGTAATGTATAGCTGTACATCATTGCCGACGGGTTCACGACGATTCGTGGTGGAGACGTCGGGTCGCAGTCGCGTCGTGGTCGCGTCGTATAGTGTATAGCCGGCTTTAGTATCCGCCGAACTTCGTTCGAGAGATACAAATAGCCTATGAATTAGTTTGGTTTGGATCTACTACTACAACAGTGAAATTCGTCATTTCAAAAGTTTGAGTATTATTCACTATACTTATCTCCATAATATTACACGGGTAACCCTAACAGCCTACTTAAATTAGGCTCCCCCATAGAAAAACCTCTCATATGGGGAAGAATAAAGAATGACCCATCCCTTGCTGCCACCAGGGGCAGCACCGTACCCACTTCCTCCTTTCCCAATAGTTCCTTGTCTCAGGGACGAGTACAAGCTAAAAGGGGCAGGCTGGGTGGGCACTTTAGAAGTATTATGGAGGTATGTATAGTATATAATACTAGTTTTAACCTTTAAAACGACGAGTTATTTTCCTATACATTATACATGGGATTTGAACCCGTCCCTGGAAGTTTACCCGGAATAGACATCGGAGGTGGGATTTGAACCCGTCCCTGGAAGTCTACCCGGATTGTATCATGGAGATCATTCTTTTACTATAATATTAGAGCAACCAAAAGGAACATACCTTGTGAAGAAATTTTCAGTACTGAATTCTCTGCCCTTCCACTAGACTTGAACTGTCTTCCATTCAATGGTAAGAGTACACTCCCTCACGCCATGCATGTAAGTGTCAAATAAATCCAAGTCCAAGGTAACAATGGTACTTAAATTAGAAGAATCTGGGAATCTTCCCTGAACAATATAGCCGAGGGGAGTATATACTGTCCACAATCCTCTTGCATAAATATCCACACAACTTAGGAATCCATCCGGTTCAACTAAAGCGATGCATAGTCCGAACAATCCTTGATGTTTTTTTGTGTTTTTTGGCAGCGTTTTTGAACGGTTATGTAGGCCTACAGTAAAACAAAAAGCTCCCAGTGGAGCGAATAAGGCAACCTCAAGATGAGCGACCGGGGATGATGTGCTGACTAGCGACGATCGGTCCCAGGGGCATGCCGTCCTCAGACGTCCAGGCTATGTCTCTGAGATAATGAGAAGTAAACTTGTTTTGGCATGACCAAGAACAAGCACTCATAACTTGAGTTATAGACCAATGACGCAGCCATGGCCCATACCTCATGCGCCCGTACCTGAAAAGAACAGTCGGTCGGCTGATCGCCTAGATCATTATAGAGCCGAATGCATTTCTTAATCCAAGAAGAGATAGTCCGAGAGCGAATATCGTTCTTAAAATTTTACAGATAGGAGACGAAAAGGAGCTTTTTGCCTTGACGAAAGCCTTCAGTCTTGTAAGGGTAAAGCACAACGCATGCACGAGACAGAGCTTCGCGTCACTCTCCAAGTCCGTGCCAAGAGAGGCATCGAGAGCAGGGATCACGATCGCTAATGGAGAAGCCGTAGAGACTAGAGAGCTGGGTTTTCGAGAGAAAAGACGGGAGAACGTCCAGTCTGACCTGAGCATAGTTTTGAGCTATAACGTCATGGCCTGATCAGTCCCATAGTCAACACCCTGTTGCGGCAAAAGCGTCCTAGCGATAGCCGTTCTGCAGCCCGCTAGGGTAGACGGCGCCCGACCTTCATTGAATTTTAACATGAGAAATTCAGCAATTAATGGGGCATTTGCCGTGAAATGATCAGTCTGCCTGCGCCAAAGAAGACCTTCGATTTGACTGTGCGATCCGAGAGGACACTTCTTCAGAAAACCCTTTGTGCAGATCCAGTGATCGTTGGACAACATCCACGCGTGAAGGGCCAGCTGGTGTGCTCCAATGAACAGATGCTTGGATGGCAGCGGCAGACGGAACGGGGAACCTCGTGACAGATTTCCGATTTGGATCCACCACTGGACGTACTTGTGAGCTGCTGGAGACAACGTTACCAGAGTAGAGTCAAGGTCCGTAGCTTGACACCAACCCAGTCTCAGGCAATGCTGCAGCTCTCGCATGTGAAGGCGACAGAGCGGCACCATCTTCACCGTCGCCGCCAGCAGACCCAGTAGAGACTGCCAAGGAGCTGCCGACTGACGCGTATGGGCCAGGAAGGAGGCTGGGAGCGGGCGTAACTTGGTAATCCGTTCCAGTGGCGGGAAAACCATGCCTGACGTGGTCACGAACCGGTAACCTAGGAACACAAAATCTTGAGACGGACAGAGTTCTGACTGCTTGAAATTGATCACAATCGCAGTGTTTCAACAAAGTGTCCTGAGACTGCAAAGCAGCCAGTATTCATGAAGGAAAATACCGCGCTGGTGAGCTAGGCTCTGGATCTCCCATACCACTATGGTGAAGATCCAAGGAGAAGGTGATAGACCGAATGGTAGAGCACGGAACTGCCATACACGCCCCCGATAGGCGAACCTCAGATACCTGCGAGAGGCCGAATGTATTGGAATGTGGAAGAAAGCGTCTTTCAGATATAGGGAGACTGCCCATGCATTCACTGGAAGCGCTAGCCGAATGGATTCGGGCGTCTCCATGGCGAACTTGGGAGTCTGCGCGGACAGATTCAGCGGCAACAAGTCTATTACTGGACGCCAACCGCCGGAGCTCTTTGGAACCACGAACATGATATTGTAGAACCCTGGAGTCTGAGGATCCACGGGTTCTATGACCCCTCTTGAAATCAGTTTGTGGATATCTGCATCCAAGGCTGCCCGCTTCTCTGGAGCTGATGGCAGGGTGACTGGCTTGGGGACAGGGGACAGAACAGGTGACGTTACGAACTGAATTTGGAACCCCTTCCTGAGTACCCCCACGATCCAAGGACTGGCTCCCATCTCTCTTTCTTTCTGCGTGACAGAAAGGGGAGGAAGTTGCTGTTGGTGATGCGTGGTACTCTGGTACTTACTGCTTGGACCGGGCCGTCACGCCCCTGCTCCACCCTTTGATTGCTGCGGCGGCTGGTACCCGAGTGGCGGCCACCTCGCTTGGACAATGTGGAAGCAGGGGCCCCTGGAAAGGGCTGTTTAGTCTTGGACTTCTTCGGCTTGAAGGAAGAAGAAGAGTGAGACTGTGCTGGTGGTTTTCAGGCCTTCTGTTACACAAGGAGCTCGGAAACAAGCTGGGCGTTGGCTGATTGGACGTTGGCTGATCAGGTCTGAGACCTGACGTTCTGCCCGAGAAAGGTCCTCTCCGTGAAAGAGTGAATTGATGGACTTGTCTGTGAGGGCCTCCTGTGCACAGGGCAGTAGCATCGCGGCTGAGCATAGTCAGGTGTGACCAAAACGGACAAGGGGCTCCACATCCACTGGAGGACCACCACTGGAGGACCTGGAAGGCTCCGTCGGCTTGTCCAAGAAATCCTTGTGAGGAGTTTACAGGGTCGACAGCTTGGGCCTCTTGATCTTTTCTCCCTCGGTCTGAATAGCGTCCTGGCGGCGACACTCAAAGGCCTGCCGCACGCTGCGGCTGAGAGGAAGCTGCTGCCGTGAGTTTGTCGCAGTTACTGGCTGTCCACAAGACACAGGCTCCACCGAGGAGGAAGCGTCCACCGGAGGTTCTGGCGTAAACTGTGAGCTGAGCTGAGTACGGGCGAGCAGGAGCTTCTCTCGGAACAGTTCTTGTCTGGACAAATGGTCCACCCCATGAGATGGGCAGAAAGATGGTGAATCCATCTCCTCTTCTTCTGAATTGGTGTCCGGATCTGTTAAACAACACTTCTGAGAGGTTGAGAAAGTCATACAAGAAGAAGGTAGAACCTGGAGCATCTGCGCCGGAGTGACCCCACGAGAAGACCCGGGGGTCGGTTTGCTGACCTGTGAAGCAGTGGCGAGGAGCTGCTCTGGAGGTACCATGCCTGGAGGCTACAGAGACTGGGTCCGCTGCAGAGGCGTAGACAAGAGTCCACAGGTGGCCTCGCTCGCACGACCCGCACGAGGCAGGAAGAAGTAGGCTTTGTTGTACTTGTGACGACAGTTGCGGAAACATCGACTGCATCCGGGCAGTGATTCGAGCAGAAATGTCCGGTTACAGTTGCTGTAACTCCTGAGGCGCGGAGGAAGCTGGTGGAAGTGTGACAACGGACTCCGCTGAAGAGCGGCCCAGCATGGACTCTGCTAAAAAGCGGCCCGAAAGATGAGGAACTGCTGGGTGGTGGCCCGAAGGCCCGGACTCCGCTAAAGACCAGCCCGCAAAAGCAGTCGTGAGTGAGTGGCCCGAAGGCCCAGACGTATAGAGCAACCCGTAGAGGCAGGGTCCGCAGGAGGCATCCCGAGGGAGCTGACCGTAGGCGACGGCGAGGCTATCAGCTGGATTGGCTGTGGCGAGGGTCTGCCGTGCTGGGACATCATCTGGAAGAGAAAGTGAGAAGTAGACATACAGTCATAACCTCCTCTCTCCCCCCTCTTTCGCCTGAACATCGAGCCCTGAGGCAATCGGATGTGGCAGTGAACGTGGCAAGTACTCACTGTATGCATAGGAGTCATTCGTCCAGATAAAACCCAGTGACTGGCCGGATCCCGGGACCCAATCGGGACCCAGGTGCCGAGGCCCCACAGTGGCCTGGGGCTGGACCAGTTGCAATTCTAACCCGACTAGCACACTAAAGTCGGTTGCCGGGACCCCCGAGGTGGGCAGGGAAGCAACGCCGTAGCATCGAGGGACATGCCTGAGTCAGAATCAGAGCAGCAAGGAAGACACATGTGTAGTCTATCGGAGCCCAGTATCCGACCAGGGGCCGTGATCCTGTTGGACCCCGGGACCCGATTGGGTCACTCAAAGAAGCCGTTGGTGACTCGAAGAACGATTCCATAAATCTACCGGTTCCCGGTACCCGACCGGGAGCCGAGCGTCATCGTGGAACACTTGCATCGGGAGTTTGTGGGTCAGGTCTCGGGAACCGAGCGCCCACGTGTGACACACGAGTGTCAGACGCAGACTCGGACACACAGTGCTCAGCGAGAACGAGTTGAAAAATTGTCCCAGACTGGCTGCCTGCTGGAAAATCTAGAAAGCTCCAAACACTGGAAAACTGAGGGCGTAAAGCCGAAAGCAGTGAGCCTGGACAAAATTCCTGTGCTGCTAAGAGGGACAGGGCGTCATAACTCACGGGGTTTGTAATGTGACATTGATCCGAGCCGACTCCGCGTCGAAGCGGCGAATGGCGGAACGGCGCCGAGCTTTGGTGGACTTTGAGCAGTCAGAGCTTTCTTTGCCCACCAGAAATGGCTGGGCAAAGAAAGACGCTCCCGCTGGTGGAGAAGATCTCGCAGCACCCCATAAACAGTCGACAAGTCTGCAGCCGAACGAGACTCGCATGGAAAGGCATCGATGCAGATTGCAGAATGTTTCCACACATCGCCAGCAGTAATCATGTAGGAACCGGTAGGAACACGTGGCATCGGCCACAAACCCGGGTGGGCATGGTCTCCTCCCAACCCCCTATTTGCCCCAAATTTCATCATTGTTTCATGCAGGCCTGATCGGTATTTGAGATTTACGGTCTCAATAGAAAATTCAGGGTGTACATTTGAAGTCACTTTACCCTTCAGCTTCTGGGTCCCTTCAACAGGCTCCAGATTCCTAACCGAATGAGCTTCGTGCTTCCAGCGCTCACCATCTCGCTTAGTCCCATATTTTTTCCCAGATTCGCACCCAAATTTTTCATTTCTTTTTTTTTTCGTTTGCAGTGTGACACGTTTTGCAGTGTGACACGATTTCAACCAAATGGAATGATCATAGTCCTCAAACCTAATATTCCACATTGTTATAATGAATTACTTCGTTGACTGCCAAAATGCCTTTATGGTTTTATCAGATTTTGTTTTTCTTTTTTTCCCGCCGTTTTGGTTTCTAGATGACAACTTAAATTTTCCCAGATATAACTGACCACTGGTCAGAAATGAATGGAAGAACCATATTGTTTTTGAGTCGACTGAGGACGAAATCTATGTTGATTTTCTGACTTGGTCTCCGGACGATAACTCAAACCACTGGTCAGAAATGAATAGAAGAACCATATTGTTTTCGAGCCAGCTGAGGACGGAATCAATGTTGATTTTTGGACTGGGTTTCCGGACGATAACTCAAAAAGTATTTGGGCAATGCTTGGTGGTCCTAATACCACTAGGGGAGAACCATTTTTATTTCGGTAACAATCTGTCAAACGACTTTCGACCTAGGGTTCAAAAACATTTTTGCTCTGTCTTGAGGATTCATGCGTATTTCATGCGTCGTGGAGAAGTACTCGTGGGTCTGGACAAACATGTGTAAGGGGTATACCAGTAGTGGGATAACGTTTACATGTACCTTGACCTGAAATTTTTTGGGCGAATCAGCATTTTTTTTCGCTTATTATCGACTTTACAGCTTACTAGACATATAGAAAATGATATATGCTGAATATTCTCGGGACCTTGAATTTGACCTTTGACCTCATTTCCAAGGTCAAAGCACAAATTGGCTAATATCTCGCTTATCATCGACTTTACAGCTAAGGAATCAATTGAGCACATATAGGAAATGATATATTTCGAGTATTCTGATGATCTTGAATTTGACCTTTGACCTCATTTTCAAGGTCAAAGCACATAGTGGCCAATATCTCCCTCATTTTCGACTTTACAGCTTGGGACTAGATTGTGGACGTATAGGAAATGATGTATGCCGAATATTTTGATAACTTTGAATTTGACCTTTAACCTCATTTTCAAGGTCACAGGATGAAATGGCTAATATGTTGCTTATTGTCGATTTTACAGTTTAGCAATCAATTGTGAACATATAGGAAATGATATATGCTGAATACTTTCATCAGCTTCAACTTGACCTTTGACCTTATTTTCAAGGTCAGAGCACAAAATGGCTAATATCTCCTTTATTATCCACTTTACAGCTTGGGACTAAATTGTGGACGTATAGGAAATGGTGTATGCCGAATATTTTGATGACCTTGAATTTGACCTTTGACCTCATTTTCAATTTCAGGCACAAAATGGCTAACATCTCGCTTATTATCGACTTTACAGCTTAGGACTCAGTTGTGGACATATAGGGAGGGAATGATATATGCTGAATATTGTCAAGACCTTGAATTTGATATTTGACCTCATTTTCAAAGTCAAAGCATAAAATGGCCAATATCTCACTTATAATCGACTTTTCAGCTTAGGAATCAATTGTGGACATTTAGGAAGTGATATATGCTGAATATTGTCATGACCTTGAAATTGACCTTTGACTTCATTTTCATTATTATTATATCTTGCTTATTGTCAACTTTACAGCTTGGGATTCAATTGTGGACATAATTATGCCGATTTATGCCGAATATTCTGTAGACCTTTAATTTGACTTTTAATTTCATTTTCAAGGTCATGGGACATAATGACTAATATCTCTTATTCTTGAATTCATTGCTTAGTGATCAATTGTGAACATATAGGAGCATCTCATGACTTTGATTTTGACCAGTGACCTTTTTTTCAAGGCCACGGGACAAAATAGCTATTATGTATTGTCCGGTAACCTATCTTAGCCCTTGGGCTAATTTTTTATTTCGTTGCTATCTCGGAAATGATGCATCACAGATCGAAACAGGTGTTATTTTTGGTTTCGTAGCTCTGAACTAACATGTCTTAGGGATATTAGGGATAGATTTTCACCTTGAACTGAATTTTTTCGCCTAGTAGACATTTTGTTTTTTCAGCGATATATCGAAAATGGTGCATCGTAATTTGTGAAGAGAAACAGGCTTTATTTCTGTTCAGGATATTTCCCCAAAAAATAACATGGTTATAAATACTAGTATTATGGTGAAAAGAGCTCCGAATATAGTTTTGAGTTGTAATTCATTACTCATTACTGAATTATTTCATTACTGAACAAACTCACACAAAAAGCACACAAAATCCGATGATGCCAATTTAATATTCTCTTCTTTATAGACTGCTGGAATCTGGAATACGTGTTCGTTACACAGAAATTACAGTCATCACCATGTACACATTTACATTCTGTGTTCACACACTCTTTGCTAGCCATCTGATGTTCATTCTGTAGAACAAGGTTCATATAGCTATCAGATTATACAATATATGGATGTTCTCTACATCAGAAGCGTTTATATTTTGACTCTTTTCAATAGTTGATGTACGAAATTAAGTGTACATTTGGGATGCTGTAGCTCACCAGCAATTAGTCCAGATTGAAGTATTTCGAAAGTATATATTGCAAAATGATGAAAAATCTAATCGTTTACATGCCAATGTATGGTTTACACATTGGAGTAAGACGTGACCTTGAATTCAAACATTTGAAGCCATCTTAGGTAAAGTTCAATAATGACCAAAAAAACTGCGGAATCCACTTCTTATATCCTCAAAAAACATGTGCAAAGCAAAGCTCTATTTCAGTTTCAATTCTATTTCTTCAACTCTATTTCAATTCTATTTCTTCAAGGGTTTTGTCTCTCACTACAGTCAGGCAAGGTCAAACTTACCATCACTGTATGATGTGCACAAAGTCTAAAAGCTAATCCGTGGGGGAGTTTTGGACCTTTCAGGCCTACAACTTAATCCTTTCGAGCTATTTTAAAGCAAAACCATCTTCATACGTAATAAATGGCATAAATGGCGAGACAGAAAGAAAAAGTTATCAGACAGATTTTGAGAAAATGAGGAAAAGGTTCGATTGAACATTTTTTTTCATCATTGGAATTGCTGTCAAATCGGCAAAAAATAGTCCTCAAGGTATCACCTCAAGATACATGTATGTTGTGGTATACATGTATTTATAGGAAATCAGATAAAAAGAAGTAACTTGCCAGAAGGATGATGGACAACATTGATGACATACGAGGAACCATGACAATAGCTTTCCAGCCTTCAAGTCCATGAGCTGGAAACAAACAATATGCTTCAGTTGAGATTCAGCTTGGAATTTTTGCTAACAACTTGTGACCACTGAAGGTGTATGTATCAGGTTGGTTCCAGCTTTGCGAATCCAGGCCTGCAAGTGTTGGTTGTCGCTAGCCATAACAATGAGTGGCTTATTCGCTATGAGCATCTAAGGCTCATAGCAAATAAGCCAGTCTTTGTTATGGCTAGTTGTCGCCCAGTGGTGTCCATGTTCTGGTTCTTGCCACTAGGTGTCAGGTCAGTTCTTATTTTTACCACTAGGTGTCAGGCCAACTCTGGTTCTTGCTGCTGGGTGTCAGGTCAGTTGTAGTTCTTGCCACTAGGTGTCAGGCCTATTTTGGCTCTTGCCACTAGGCATTAGACAAGATCTGATGGTGGACACTAGGTGTCAGGACATTCAAAAAACACACAATCCTAACTAATTCATACATATATGTAAGATTCACCATGCTTAATGAAGCCTAAATATATGCAACATAATTCAACTTGAAATTCTCCTGTTAACAAATGAAATATACACATATTTTGCTGAATTTATATCTGCATTCAATGGTCTTTGACAGGATTTGCACTGATGATTTTCTATCTGCAGGATTCACATTCCTCTCTCTTCATCACAGCACTCGTTGGATAAACAACAACGTCACATGTTAACATTTGACACAAGCACTCTGGATGGTGAAAGCGTGTGTGATGAAATGGTTGATCAACTCAAAGCAACTGTCTTGTAAGATCACCTCAGTTTGTTTCACGATGGTGACTAGGATGAGCGATGGAATTTGGTTGTTGCAGGATTTCAAGTTCATACTTTTTTTCTTGGTTCGCAACAGTCTTTGATTTTGATGTTCTTCAAACAAAGCCAATGGTTTTGGATCTATTGGCAGAAATATTCTTCCAACAGATTTGATATAAACCACTGAAGAGTGAAAGACTTTGTATTCTTCTGAGAAACACAACAAAACAATTCTTTTACCGGGTAAACAACTTTGGTGGTCCATTTGATAACAACTAAGTGCCATATATCCATGACACTGTAAACTCTGACAGAAGTGACAGATTGTACTGGTGTCAGATGGTCAATGCTGTGTTACCACTATTGACTAGATGACATATCAAGGATCTCGCAGACAGCAGTGAACATGTGAGACAGCGAGCGCTGGTTGAATGCTGTTCTGACACTGCGGTTCTAGCACTGGTCTTGGAGCAGGAGAGGCAGGTACGCGGACCACGGTTCTAGCACTGGTCTTGCAACAGGAGAGGCAGGTATGCGGACCACGGTTCTAGCACTTGTCTTGGAGCAGGAGAGGCAGGTACGCGGACCACGGTTCTAGCACTGGTCTTGGAGCAGGAGAGGCAGGTACGCGGACCACGGTTCTAGCACTGGTCTTGCAGCAGGAGCCGCTGGTACGCGGAGCAGTAGAGACAGGTACGCGGACCACGGTTCTAGCACTGGTCTTGCAGCAGGAGAGGCAGGTACGCGGACCACGGTTCTAGCACTGGTCTTGGAGCAGGAGAGGCAGGTACGCGGACCACGGTTCTAGCACTGGTCTTGCAGCAGGAGCCGCTGGTACGCGGAGCAGTAGAGACAGGTACGCGGACCACGGTTCTAGCACTGGTCTTGCAGCAGGAGAGGCAGGTACGCGGACCACGGTTCTAGCACTGGTCTTGCAGCAGGAGAGGCAGGTACGCGGACCACGGTTCTAGCACTGGTCTTGGAGCAGGAGAGGCAGGTACGCGGACCACGGTTCTAGCACTGGTCTTGGAGCAGGAGAGGCAGGTATGCGGACCACGGTTCTAGCACTGGTCTTGCAACAGGAGCCGCTGGTACGCGGAGCAGTAGAGACAGGTACGCGGACCACGGTTCTAGCACTGGTCTTGCAGCAGGAGAGGCAGGTACGCGGACCACGGTTCTAGCACTGGTCTTGCAGCAGGAGAGGCAGGTACGCGGACCACGGTTCTAGCACTGGTCTTGGAGCAGGAGAGGCAGGTACGCGGACCACGGTTCTAGCACTGGTCTTGGAGCAGGAGAGGCAGGTACGCGGACCACGGTTCTAGCACTGGTCTTGCAGCAGGAGAGGCAGGTACGCGGACCACGGTTCTAGCACTGGTCTTGCAGCAGGAGAGGCAGGTACGCGGACCACGGTTCTAGCACTGGTCTTGCAGCAGGAGAGGCAGGTACGCGGACCACGGTTCTAGCACTGGTCTTGGAGCAGGAGAGGCAGGTACGCGGACCACGGTTCTAGCACTGGTCTTGGAGCAGGAGAGGCAGGTACGCGGACCACGGTTCTAGCACTGGTCTTGCAGCAGGAGAGGCAGGTACGCGGACCACGGTTCTAGCACTGGTCTTGCAGCAGGAGAGGCAGATATGCAGACTCGGCATCTGCCATCGGGTCAAGCACTGCCTCCGGCAGTTGTTCGTCTTCCAGTGGTGCCCATGGTCGACCCAAACTCGATGACACCTAGCCAAAACACAGGTAACTTTTAAAAGTCACACAATTATGTATATATAAACCTCATACTAGTACATGTAGGCACCTCACATTACCATACAACAACCAGGGGTTGCCGATGTTGGAAGGTGAATTTTTCTCACAGTTCACGTGGGCTTATGCACCCATTAATTAAGTTTCCCAGTTTCAGATAATAATGACGTGTAGAGTGCTCACAAAAAATCTCTATGGATGAGGCAGTGACCACAAATCCATGTGCAAGATATTTTTCTCACAATATAGCTATTTTTGTCAGTCAAAATGTCTAACCAGTACTAGAAGGAGGCTTTCTGCCACACCGAGACAGTGTACAGCCCATACCTCACTGACGAGCTGAGAATCACGCTCGATCCCTGGGTTGTCTTCCGTCTCCATCACAACAGAAATACAATTCTGGGGCACACAGAACGTCTGGAGCTGAGATCCTCGCAGACGTGCTATCGCTATCAGGTCCTCCATACAGATATCATAGCCTGGAACACAAATACGCACATGGGCACAAACATAAATACATGTACTATATAAAATGTATTCCTGCTAATGTGCAGATATATATGTTCAATTCAAAATTTGAAGCAATAACTGAACATACTGACACTAGACATCAAAGCCTAAAAATACCATGGGGTTGGGGCATCTCAACTAAAGCTATATTACTACCAATTATGCAGCAGAATATTACCGATGAGAGTGAAGTGCTTGAGGTTTGTGCACTTCCAAGCAAGCATCACGAAGGGATCTTCATCACCAAAGTGATCATACATAATGGGTTCATCTCCATCCAGTCCGTCCACAATGTGCAGCGACTCAAGGCGGCCGTTCAGGAAACGTGACAGCAAGTTGATGCCACTGACACTGAAGCCTTGACAGAAGAACATGCGGAAATGTACAAGTGGCATCGCCGGCTGCAGAATGTCGGACAGGTTGGTCGTCCCATCCCAGGAATGCACCAGGTTCAATGTCACCTCGAGTGTAGGGTTTCCCTTCACCACTCGCGCCCAGGTGACATTGGATATCTTCTCTCGATCAGGCTCCAGGCCATGGACATGCAAGATCAGACGCTGGAGTGGCGTGCGGCGGCCCCCGCCAAACTGCAAGAGCAGGTCATTGGTCAAATAGTCATAGTCGAGACTGAGGGAGTGCAAGTTGTGGAAGCAGGCGAGGAGAGGGCATGGGAGATCAGGGAGCTGGTACGAGTCAGGATCCTCTTTGACGCTGGCAATATGGAGAGCTTCCAGGTCCCCGCGCTGATGCCGGGCCAACAGTCGCAGCACTGCCGGGGAGTGACTCGTCAGCTCTGGAATACAGCCCAGTGACAGCTGACGTAGGTGACGAGAGTTCTGCACGATGTTGTCAATTGCTGACAGATACCTGCAACAGCAAATACCAACTTTTAAAATGATGCTTAGTTACTGCTTAAGCGCTGGGCAAATATTGGTCAGTAAACGCAAGGAATGAAAGCAAAAGCACTGACAGGACACCGCGGTAAATACCCAGTGATGAGCCGTCGAGTCGTCGACCTGATACTCACAAATCTTTAATAGGGTCCTGATTTGGTCTGTCAATTTCACTTGTTGGCCAGGACACCTGAAAACTTATTGGTTTCAAAACCAATGTTTCCAGGTTGCCATTGCGACCAAATTCTTGAAGAAGCGTTAAGCAGTCGCGTACATCGGAATAGTATTTGCTATTGAACTCGATGGTAGCTTCTCTGACGAAACGTCCAACAACATCTGTCAAAAATCGCGCATTTTTCCTGCTTCCATATTTGAACTTGAAATCAACTCTGCGCCACAAGGAAGGGTGGAACAAACAATTTCTCCACCTTTTACACGTACTTGATGTTACAGTTTTGTCAGTCACTGAGAGATATGAGAGTATTTCCACAATAATAACACTTGGTAGTTTGTCCCATGTAAACTGCGCAGCCATTTCATTTGTTTTTTTCCGTCGAAATTTAGGAACGTTAACTTGCGAGATATTGCGTGATATAAACATAGTGTCCCATACGACATTGAAATGTAAACACTAGACATACACAGGTCACTGTGTTTTTATTTCTATGGGATCTGCATACTAGTATGATATGAATTCGTATGCATTTCAAGGCAGTCCTATCGGCCCATATCCAACTGAATTCATATATAAAGAAAAAAAACAAGATCTTAAATATAGCTCAATGTGGTAAGCACTTAGGCATACCGTATAATCGCGCATATAAGGACACTGTACTTATATTCGAGCTTGGCCTTATAATCGAATATAAGAACATGTCCCTATATAGGGCGTGTAAGTGAGATTTGAAACGTCACGTTATTTTACGTGATTTGACCTTTCTGGTGACATTTGATTTTCCCGCCAAATTTTGTTGCCAATTCGTAAAATTCTACATATTCGAACTCCTGCAACTTACACGGAAATTATCGGAAAATTATCGCATGTTCGTACTTTGATCATGACCCGTTCCTACGATCGCTAACGATCTAAATATGCATTTTTCACAAGCATTTCATTCCATTTAAAAGGGATGAAAAACGTATGTTTTTATGTTCCAAGGTCATGACCTTGACGGGAGAAAAGAGCTCATTCTCTTGAAACTACGTGACTAGTATCCAAACCGTCGGTGGTGTTTGTGACTATATATGATGTGGCATATGTTCTGTGCACTTTCTATTATAACATCACAAATATAATCTTGTTATATTGGAATATGGAGTCCAAAAACATGCTGTGAAACACAACATAGATCGGGGGCAAATTGACCATGAAAAAATATCCATTCATTATTATAAACAGTAGTATGTTGTAGTTCGGAGCAAGTGTAATAAAGTAAAAAAAAGAATTGTAACAATGTTCTTAATAATATTTTTGTATGGTGCTTCCAAAGTCAAGCAAAATCAGCAAAAATGACCACGTGGCATTGTTTGTCACCACTACGTACCTAAATACGTCATTTTACGACATATATGAAACGAGACTTACAGGCCCTATTCGAGAAGGTTTACTTTTTTCGCGCCATAAAGCAATATTCATTTATAAGGACACCCATGTCCTTATATTCGAGACACTTGGGTTTTGGCGCCAAAAACGCAAAGGTGTCCCGAATATATAAGGACACCCATTGCACGTGCTATCACGTGCTGCCAGGCTTACGACCACTGTCGGCAATATATATACACAAGGTTATTGGGGGCTCATTGAAAATAGGCCTTCAATAACTACCTAAGCCAACATATATAATATGTAATTTGACATCAGTGGTGGTTATGATTTGTCTAGGCTACTCTAAACGTACTAATTTTTGCGGTGAATTTATTTTGCGAATTTCGCGATAATATAAAAACGGCAAAATTAAATCCACCGTAAAAATTTGTCCATATGGGAGAAAGAAGTAAAACGAAGGTAAAACCGCAAAATTAAGTACGTTTACAGTACTTGCACACGGAGGTTAATGCGGCTATTATTTAATTGAGCTTACCATGTTCTTATATGGTATACAAGGACACACAGCCGGTTATTGGGGGTGTCCTTATATTCGAATATAAGAACATGTCCCTATATTCGAGACACCTTGTTTTTTTTGGCAAGAGCCCCAAAACGCAATATTCCGGATATAAGAACATGTCCTTATATGCGCGATTATACGGTACTATCGGGGATCCCCGTATTTAAGCCGTGGGTTTATATTTGAGAGAAGACTGAAAGGCAGCTCGGCCCAAAGACAACTCGGCCAGGGACAAGTCGTCCCCGAATAGAGGGCTCGGCCAATCACATCGACCACTCGACCCTTGCTGATGAGACAGGTCGGCCCACCACTCAAACGAACTCGGACCGCGATGTTACGGTTCAATTCCTGAGTGAAGAACTGTAGTGATCGAGCTCAACGTTTTGCAGAGTAGTATACCAGTAATCCACTATATGTTGCGTTCTTTATTAGTTATCTATAATTCAAACAGTATTATGTGGCGATTTCACCCAAAGATCACAGCAGGAGATTCTTTGTGAACACTTCTCTTGTTTTGGACGCTTCGTGTTCAAAGCACGTGCGCAGCATAGCAACGCCCTCAAACCTCTCGCCCGCTTGTACTGTAACAATGGTCTTACGTCACTTTCCTCGATTCTCGTGCTTCGGGGTTATGAATACTCTGGACTCCAGAGTCTGGAGCCGCGTTGTTCAGTGGAGTTGTCTCAGAGCTGAGCAATGCGAGAGGATGACGGAGGGCTCGGCCATGAGCTCTACATCCCTACTCACCGGCTAAGGCCCGCGAGGGCCCTGGGGAATATTCTCACAGGGGGCCCAGGAGGGGAAGCTTGATGATTCGGGGCTCGTCCCTGTGATCACAGGTCTCTCGCCCTGGGATGATGCGACACAGGCTCTGGCAGACCGTCGGGCTGTACGAGTATTCCTTCCCATTGGGCAGACCGTCGGCGAGCCGGCCACAGTTAACACCACGGTGATGATCCATTATCTGAGTGGTGTCCGTACGTCTGGGCTTGCATGGCGGGCTGCTACCTGGTTAACGTTCTGAAGTAAATACTGCGCCTGCAGTGACCCTCGGTGCGCGGACTATCCGCTCACCTTGGGTCATGGGTGTGTGTCCGCCATGACCCAAGGTGAGCGGCTTATCCGCGAGGATCTGGGATAGCGGACAACGTCAAACTTTACATTGGTGCTGTGACCAGGATCAGCTCGACGGCGTTCCATAGTAGCTTAACGTCGCAGTGTCTTTGCTCCCTCGTCCCTGGGGACCGCCTGCCTCCTCTGGGACACTCAGAAAGTTAGAGAGAGAATGAGTGACAGTAGCAAAGAGACAGTAGCAGACCATACCCGGTCTCACGATGGCCGTGAGCCGCCCAACAGTGGCTCCAGCGATAGCCAGAGACGGCCGGATGAGCTTCCGGACCAGACCCAGTCTGCGGATTCAACTCCGGCGTCTTCGACTCCGTCTCCGGACGTAGAGTCGAGCCCTGCAGGGCCGCAACAGCAGTTGCCATTGAGGCCGGACCTTGATGTTTTGGGTGCGGCGGACGAAGCTGGAAATGGCTCTACTTCGCACCTGGCCTGCCCGATTGAACTTCGCTGCTGGCGCTCTTCTGTGGGGTGTCTCCGGACGTCCAGAATTGAGTCCCGGTCACCACGGTTAGCTCCGGACAGGCTGACAGATAGTACCGGCTACCACCGCCGGTGGGGTTGACTTCTTCGAGAGCCCCTGGTCCAGATGTTGGGCAGTCTGTGCAGAATGTGGTGGACCAGCTCACTGACTCCCTCAAGAAGCTGGCACCCACACGGCGCTACGATCGTGCCTGGTCGCCTCACACGGAGCGACCAGGTCGTCAGAATCGTTCGCCCTCTCCGAGTTCACAGTACCTTTCGGGGCCACTGTCAGAGAGGGAGCAGAGGCTGATATCGATCGCGCTGGACGAGGACAAGCGTGGATCCGATGATCCCGTACAGTCCGGGGATGACTGGGTCTGTGGCCCCTCCCCCGGTTCACCCAAGTCCGCTGGCACCATCGACCCAAGTCATGGGATCCGCGCCTGCACCGAGACTTGGGAGTACCACGCTGGCGACCGCTTCCGCCGTTCCTACAGCCGGAGTTGCTGCCGCGTGGTCCGCCTAGGTCCTTCTTGGGCTAACACCGCCGGTTTATTTGAGGCTTAGCGGAGATGGCATGCCCCTCACTATCCTCATGGAAAAGGGCATCAAATTTCGTCTGGGGACCCCCACAGGAGATCGCCTTCGCAGATCTCCGGAAAGCCCTCGTGGCAGCACCCGTGCTGCAGCATCCTCTTCGAGACTGTGAGTTCATCCTGGACACTGATGCGAGTAATTTTGCGCTTGGCGATGTCCTCTCACAGGTCGTGAACGGGCAGGACTGTTTAGTAGCTTATGGGACAGTGCACTCGATAGCGTAGGAGAATGCGTAATTACGCACATCTTATGTCATTTCACGCATAGATTTATATGCAAGTGCGTACGCTACGCATCTTGGAAATAGCTAAGAAATATCCATATTTTCGCCACTGAAAATCTGACAAGTGACTTCGCCGTTTGTTTACATATTAACAAACTTTGCGCCTACGTCATCAAAAGCTGTGCACAAGACCATCCATGCAGCGCAACCTGGTGAATCAAACAAATTCAGTATGCTATATTCGCTAGGTGTCGCCTCAATCGCGATACTTTTTTGGGCAAACTTGGCATGAACAAGCATCACAACAGCAGAACTTGAGGTTACGTGTGCGGCCACAGGGACAAAGGAGAGTAGAACCAGTACTCGAGGCTGAGTGAACACGAAAAAAATCAAGGATAAGTAGACACGAAACCCATTTCTTGGTTAAATCACCAAACAAAATATTGTGGGTCTTGTTTCTATGTGATATGAAAATTCTAATTGTGAACCTGAACGTTATGACAACCTGTCGAATATTTTGATGTCCATGCGTAAATTGATTCTCACCTGCTCTTTTGTTGAGTTGCCCATTATTCTTGCCCAAATGTGTTTTGGTTGAACTTTCCACAAAGGACTATGGTGTGTGTTTCCCTTGCTCAATATTTGGAAATCAACTTAAAGCCTATTGATTAGTTTGATAACAACAAAGATGTCCGCTTTGATAACAATATGAAACAATGAACTCGAAGCGTATTGTAACTCGAACTCGTATTGTAATAACTCTCTACTTCCCTCTCACAGAGAACAATTCTCGTAGATGGTCTTACACTACCATAGTACCTCCAATACTGGTGCTGAGCTTGTCCATGCGAAAATTGATTGTTACTCGCATTTGTTTGTCGACTCGTCCATTATTCTTGCCAAAATGTGTTTTAGTTGCACTTTCCACAAATGACCAAGGTGTGTGCTTTCTTTGTTCAATATTTGCTACTTAACTTTGTTGTAATCTGAGATTATGACATAAAATATGGATAATGTCATCGCTGACTTAATTCGGTAGCAATAAGTCCACGCATGGACAAGCTCCTCACCAGTAGTACCATGGGGTCAAAATTACACTAACAGATATAGTACGGCTAACGCCGCACAATGACAGACTGCATTGTCGGTGTGTTTGTACGAAAAACAGGCGAGCTTACGAAATATGTTTAACTTGTTCAGTCGTACATTTTCTTCTGTGAATAAAATTGTCAAACCCCTTTATTACGACGACTCTGTAATAATTCATTACCCTGGCTGTAGCTGTTTAAAGTGTTTGTGACATGGACATGGTGTACTGACGCCACACATGTGTTTTAATGCTCTATTCCCCGTAATTGTATTACAAAGTTCCACATGAATTTCAGAGCTTACCCCTCTTTTTTCAAAGCCAACGGGTACAGCAAAAAATTACCCATAAATTTTCTAATTTACCCCTTTTTTTCGAGACCAATGGGTATGGTACTCCTTTCCGAAAATTCCTACCGAGTGCTCTGATGGGAGTGTGGCTCTGAGTCGCTCTCAAATGAATTACTGCACGAATCACCGCGAGCTCTCTCGGTTGTGACCATGACTAAGCGGTACCGGCATTACTTGTTGGGCTGCAGACGGACGACAGTTCGCTCCACTGGCTCCTCAACTATAGTGAGGCCGA
The DNA here is from genome assembly GCA_949152475.1 of Terebella lapidaria. Classification (NCBI taxonomy): domain Eukaryota; kingdom Metazoa; phylum Annelida; class Polychaeta; order Terebellida; family Terebellidae; genus Terebella; species Terebella lapidaria. The sequence goes on along the minus strand of OX424562.1, from coordinate 3,991,697 downwards.
CGGCTTGGTGGCCCGGTGGCTCGTCAAACTCCAAAAGTATGACATGCAGATTGAGCACCGCGCCGGAAAGTTGCACGGCAATGCTGACGGACTGTCACGTTGTCATAAGTGCAAGAACCATGACTGTGCAGGAATGACCACATTCCAGCACCTCGAGGATTCTTCCTCAGACTCAGAACTGGACCTTCCGGGAAGACCGCAAGCCGCTGACCCCTTCAACAACACGGCAGCCTGGGCCACAGGAGTCCACCCCTGCACGCAGACTCAGCTCCAGCGAGTCTTCCTCGAGTCCGACTTTGTACTCCACGTGGATACCCTCCTCGTCCTCGGATGAGTGAGTATGAGCGGTCCTTGCCCCCTGTGGTGATAGCCGCTGGTACGCAGAGGGCGTAACGGATGAGGAGCCGAAGTACTTGGGCAGCTACTCTCCGGCACAACTGGCTGCGAAGCAGAGAGCTGACACTGATCTGGCACCGGTGATAAAAGCCCTCGAGGCCGACCAGAAGCCCTTCAAGGCTGAGCGGAAAACCTACAAGGAGGAGACACAGTCCTTTGTCTCCCAGTGGTAACGGCTCGCCTTGAGGGATGGCCTCTTGTACCGGTGCTATGAGCCACCGAGCCCACTGCCCCCTATTTGGCAGCTGGTGCTTCCAGCGGAGCTGCGCAAAGTGCTCCATCAGTTGCACGACCTCCGGGTGACCGGTCACCTGGGAATCCGGAGGACCGTCCATCGGCTACAACAGCACTTTCACTGGCCTGGTAGCGGATTGGACGGGCAACGATGGTGCGCAGCTTGCCCTCGGTGTCAGGCTCACAAAGGAGTTCCGGCTCCTGGCCGCCACGGTTAAGGCTGGCGCGCCTTTTGACCGGATCGCCCTGGACATACTGGATACTCACCGGGTCACTCCGCGTGGGTTCCGATACATCCTGGTGATCTCGCATTATTTTACCAAGTATACCGATGCCTACCCACTGCTGCGCCAGACCGCGGACGAGGTGGCTCAGTTACTGGTGAATAGGTGGGTGGTTTACCATGGTGTACCTAAGCAGGTACATTCAGATCAGGGCACGCAATTTGAGAGCAACCTGTTCCGGAACCTGGCACAGATGCTGGGCAGTACCAAGGTCCGGACCACCCCTTACAGGCCCCCGTCTGACGGACAGGTTGAACAATTCAATCAATCTATCCTGAATATGCTGGCAGCCTTTGTAAATGATCGTGCGCATGATTGAGATGACCACCTCCCATATGGTCAATGGCATACCGGTCGTCGGTCCACTCCTCTACCGGGGTGACGCCGCACGCGATGTTGTACGGCCGGGAATTAAACCTGCCCATAAATATTATGTATCCAATTGTGGCGGAGACCGGTCCGCTACCACAGTGCGGTCCTGAGTATGTGGAGTGGGTTCGCTCATAACTTCGCACGAGCGCACCTGTGGGACATCATCCGTTTACCATGCTGAACCAGGTGACTGAGGTGGACTACCGGATCCTTTGGGATTCTGATCCGGACAGGGTACTGGTGGTCCATATCGACAACTTGAAGGAGTACGAGGGCCCGCTTGTCATGGATCCACTCATTCAGGATGCTGAACCGGATGATGTCCCACTTTTTGACACTTCTGGTCGGCATCCGCGGATGCCGGATGAGCGTATATGGCATATGGTGGATCTTCCAGACCTCTCTGATATGTCAGATGGAAGTCCGGACGACATTACACCTCTTTTGGCGATCCGCAGGTTCCCCCAATACCTCCCAGACCTGCGGATGACGGATATGGGTGGGACTAACGTTCCGCTTATGGGGATGCGTCTGCGGTATCCATCTATCACACCAAGGATGGATTTTCATCTTTACGCTGTAACGCCGCTGTTCCGCATCCGCCCTAGCACTAGGGAAGTGCGGCAAGCCTATCCAAATCATGTGGACTGCTGTCCGGCGTAGTTAACCCAACGCCTATGCTGGCCGGACCACTTTTGTGGATTTGCCGGATGCCCCTTGGTTCCTGAACAGCCTCTAATATGGGCAGACTGAGGTTGGGATTTACATCCGCTATGGGAGAAGCGCCTTCCCACGGATTTGGGGAACTGGCATATGGACGCGGGGAGAGTATCCGGATGTGAGGACTGATGTCCGCGGTTCGTCTGCGCAATTCGTCCGGCGCTCCGGACAGTTTCAGATGACAAACATACTGATATAATCTCTATGAACAAGTAATTCGTTTGTAGAGGCCAATTTACACATGTCAGATCAGGCAAGATTTTGAAATTTGGCATTCAAGGTGATTTAAGGTCAAATTCAAGGTCACCAAAAGATGTGCCATATATACATGAATTCTTGTGAGCTTATACACAATTCTAACCTGTATGTGCAAGTGTTCGAGCCTCAGTGGCTAATTTACACATAGTGCAGCAGATATGTAGAAGAATTGTGGGTTTGGTGGTAAAAGCATCAAAATTGGTACAAATCAGGCTGAGTACATATATATTGATTTTAGCTACAATACCAAGCCAGATTTTGCCCGAATCCAGAAATATGGCCAAAAATCCAAAATGGCCGCCATCCCTCGTATCAAAATATGGAAATGGTCATAACTTTCTTAATATTTGACATACAAAGACAAATAAGGTGTCCATTCTTATGTTTTGTGACCCACAAGGTGCCAATTCCCCATATGACCCACCAAAACACAGAAGTTTAACTTCAGAAATCATAACTCAACCTATATGTGTAGTCCTGGCAAACTGGTGGTCCACTGGGAGTTAAAAGCAAGGGAATGTATTTCCATCTACAATCTGTCTTATGATATATCCTGAAAACCATATAATATACAACGTAATTAATTTGCATTTAATACAGGATGGCCGTGAAAATTTATTTTTTGCCCATTTCCCGGATCCGAGATGATATAGTCCACTTGTTTTAAAATGTGGAATATTTTTTTAAGAATGTTGATCAATGGACAAAAACTTTTACCGTTACCATGCTCGTTCGTGTAAATCCAATAGGAATGCTTGGCTAAACTAGAGACATCGGAACAGATCAAATGCAGTAAAATTAAAGCCGACACTCTTTCCAAACAACGTGTTTGCAGCAAAGGAATAAATTGATGAGATAAATCTTTTAATGCCATATACAAAAATATCATCCAAGAACCAACCAGTGAGAATGAACACCTGCAACCAACCAGTTGACAGTTCACATGGTTCCGTTTATATGCCGTCATCCTCAAGTGACAAGTCTGGCACTTTGGAGTTGGTAAAGCTTGTAGCATGTCAAGCTTTGCACACATCTACTAGTATGCACTGCATGGTATATTATATTCACTGCGAGTCCACCTCTTCGGACTGCAGTATTTTTTTGCAGTGAGACAGGATGACATCCAGTGGATTTGATGGGCCTGCTGGAAGGTCAGTCTGTATTTGAAGACGTTGATGATATACCATCCACAGTCAGCTGGCCTCACATTGTTGCAAGTTCCTGCTTTGCATTACCTGATAGTGAACACGAAAGCTGTGGTACATACAGATGTAGCATTTGTGGTCCCGATGCAGAGCTGTTCTTCGCTACCTTGTCACAAAACCTTTGATGGTATCCAAAGTTGTCAATCCCTTCATCTTCAGCACCTCCGTACAATGATACCAAAGCTTCATCTCCTGTAATTGTTATGGCTTGCTTTGTTTGGTCCAAGGTGGTGAATATTTTCACTTGCTCACAGAAACAGTCATAGGTTTTTGGTTTCTTGGCTTCCAGTCTCCTCCCGATCCAAAGAGAGGGTAGGTTGTGTCACATCCTTGTATTGAGAAGATGAACATGGATGGTCGCATACATTTGGCCCGGCAACTCTCGACAATTTATTGAATCATCCCTTCTGTGTTGGCTTTTGGGGTTCTGGTGCCATGAATAAGTCATGTACAATATCATCAAGTCTATTTCAAGCATAGTTCAGCATAATGGATCAGAGGAATCAACAAGTTGGTGCATTCCCTTGTCAGTGCTGTTTCCTACTATTCCCTGGAGCTGAAGACATTACTGTTTCAGTTATCAGTGTACTTTCATCGTGTAATACAACCAGCTACCCATGTGCTACTCATGGGATATATGAAGCACCGCTTGTTGCCTGAGCTGCTGTGCATTCTCCCACAGTAATCAGTCTCTGATTCCATACTTGCTCTTCATGGTTGTTCTAGATGCAAGTGTCCTGGCTTGATCACCGTTTTTCTTCTCACTGACTTCCCAAACCATCGAGTTCAGAAATTTCTGACCAATTTCTCCTAATTTTTCAACATTGACTCCATCTCGAGCTGTTATCCTATACCGATATTGAACAATGGTATACATTGATTGTTCGTGAACAAATCCCTGTCTCTGAGATCAATGATGTTCAAAGAACCTCTGACATTGTCTTTGTCCTGCATCTGGAGTGTCCTTGTGTTGATCACTAGTTTCTAATCGTTACTGCTGAATTGACTGAATGGATTATTACACAATCTGACTTGAACATAACGTTTAAACCCACAGTTAGTGTTGGGTCTTACATCTGACTCAAATCTGACATCAGAGGTCTTTAAACTGATCAGGACCCGTGATTATTGAATCGGTGAACCGAACTAAAAGGTGTTGTACTCCGTCGTTAACCCAGGCCTCGAGGTTCCACATTTGAATTCAGTATCAGCAACTAAAGCTGATACTCATCTTCTGCCGTGTCAGTGCATTTTGATAAAGGAATAATCAACCAGTCGAGAAATGAGGCATACCTGATAGATCCAGGCAACCAGCTACGCTTTATACAATAGCAGAGAGTTGGTTGCTGTATGACTGTCACGATGCAGATATACACTGATAGATCAACCAAAAGCTTAAAGGGACACAGTAATGATTACACTGACTGGTTCTTGTTCGTCGTCATCCTGAAATGGACGCAGATGATCTCATGATACCAGAACCCAAGTAGTCAGCAGAGAAGAAACGACTCCGTTCCATGGAAAAGTCTCGAGAGTTGCTGGGTCCAACAACATGTATGCGACCATTTGCTGTTCATCGGTTCAATCAATCAATCAATCAATCAACAACCTACCACCGTTTTGGATAAAGAAGGTTTTGGCAGTCAAGGAACAAAGAACACCATAGCATCTTCTGTGAGCAAGCGAAAATATTCACCATTCTGAACCAGACACAAAAAGACATTGGGGGAGAAAGCATTGGTATCATTGTTCGGAAGTATTGAAGATTGGGAGATTGCCGCTTGAAATACCAGCGTTTTTGTGACAAAGTCGCAGAGAACTTCTGCATCAGAATTACAAATATGGCCAATTTTTTTTTTTTTTTTGGGGGGGGGGGGGGGGCAGTGCCACTTCTAGTATTAAAACCAACTACCATTTTGTCATAATCGTAAGTAAGCACTTTTTTCTTTCACCACATAGTTACATACAATGTTCCTCATAAACCGTATATAATTGAAAGTTATAGATCTAATTTAAGATTTTTAAAAATCTGTTTAAACTGAATAAAAGTACTAATTTTCGAGCGAAAAAAGTGGACAAATGAGGGGCGGTCCCTTCTTGGCGTTAGATAATGGCAAATACACAACATTATGCTATTTTAAACGTACAATATAGCTCAAGGAATGTTTAGGATCAATTTTAAATTGTTCCATATCTTGGGTTTTGATGTTTGAATAATAGCAGAAGGATCTAAAGTGTGTCACAGTACGTTACTCAATTCCGTCAAATTTTTACTTGATGTTCAACGTATATTTAATAAACTATTAAATAATATTTAGCTTGCATGTATATGCTATTTATGTAGTGCAACCGTCGTGCTTACAATAAATAAAACAACTTACACACATATGTCACATAAAAAAATAAATTTCCCGTTTTATAATACATTTAGTTCACTTTCCGTCAGCAGATAACGTACAAACTGCACCTCTTTTAAGAAGCGTCTCTGGTTTCCTGACACCCATCCATAGTCAAAAAGGTGTTGTCGGTGTTTCAGACAAGTGCCTTTCACACTTCCGCTCTATTGAATGTGTCTTCTGCCGCATAGCGGCGCTAAATACAAAGTCAGTGTTTCAGAGTGTCAAACATTTTCTCACGTAACGTACGCTACAAAACGTAACGAACGCAACTAGAAACGACTCCTCATATGTACAACTATGGATTCACAACATAAATAGAGTCCCCAATACTCACAACGGTGCCCGGGATGTTTATTTATCGCATAAAATGTTGTTTCAACACACTCTGATATCACACGACATGCAGTTTTCAAAATGATGTCAAAGCTGAATGTTTTGTATGTTACTCTTGACGGAATGTATGTTACTCTTGACGGAAATTAAACACAACATACATTTCTAGTTGAGTAGAGTCGTGTGTGACAAGCCACATTCACATCGTAGCTTAAATTCAGGTCTGTCAATACATTACAGGTCCATATGCGTATACTCCACCCTCCACCCAGGCAATAAAGCAGTCAATGTTACGTACGTTATGTTTGACCGTGTTTTCCGATTGCCAATAGTAACATACGAACTGATACTACCTTTTTATTCATACTGTTCCTAATTTTATTCGAGATATACAGTACCTCGCTAATGCTGACCATGGCAGATAGTCAAATTGGCATATTTTTGCCAACATTCAGACATCACACTGTGTGATTTGTTTTGTTTGCTACATGGTGTCAAAGCTGAATGTCAAACATAACATACCTGCAATGTCAAACGTAACATACAAACAACTTCAAATTATCTGTGTCAGCATAACATACGCAACATTAAACTACATATTTTATCGGGTTCCAAGTGGAATATTAACTTGTAATTGAGGAATAAGATTCCATAGATTGACTAAGTCCTCATTATACCAAGAAATGAAGGAAAAGTGGTGTCACATACATGGGAACATAACTAGAAGTTGTCGCTAAATGAACCTGACAGCCAATATCATTCTTCTTCATATTTTACATCTTTAACATAACCTGGACTGATTAAAACTGGTATTATGCATTCAGGTAAGACAATTTTTGTATTTCAACACATATGACCGTATTAATTGGCTTGTTTATATCATTACAGCATGATTTTGTTGCAGAGTAACATACGCAACGCCAGAGAACATGTCTGCCGCATTTTAATGATAAAGCAGGTTTTATTACTCCAAATAGCCCAAATAGATGCTGCATTATGATTCCATGATTCATTTCTTGGTTTTCAAGCGAAATTTACCCAATAATAAAAGTTTTTTTTTTTTACCTAAATGTCCACTTTTTGGCCCCAGAAAGAAAAATTGGCCATATTACATTTTGTACTGCCTAGTGTTGCAGCATCACAGCCGAGTACCATAGTGTTAACTGCCAACCGAAGCGACCGAGGATGACATTTCATCAATGGAAATGTCTTCAATTAGAGACCAACCTTTAGGAATACTCGTCAAATCTAATAATCATCATCTCATATGACTGCAGGAAGACTGAAGTCAAAGAGGTGTGCAGGAAAAATAGCCTGTGCTACACAGAATTATGCAGATAGTGCCATGGTATAAGCTTTTCCAGCTCAGAAGTGTCACCTTGTCACTTGGTGATCACGATGACATATGACCTGAACTCTTTCAACTGGTTCATTGCATATGTTCATTCTCACTCATCGGGTATGAAACGATATTTTTATGTCTGTGGCTGCAAAACACGCACCATATCAATTTCTTCCTTTTGATTCAAACATTTTTTTTTTTAAAAACCTGTCCATTTTAATTACACTGCATTTTATTTGTTTTATTGTGGCTCATTATTGTGGATCATTTAGGCAGCCATGTTGGGTTGATGTAATGAGTAATTTTATATATTATTTCGAAGTTATTTCTGATGAACTAGCAGTGCTAAAAGTATGATTTTGACATTTTTAAACAGTGAGTTTTTAAATTTGGCCCCAAGAAATAGGCACAATTTGAAATAGTTCATTTTGTATTTATGTAAATGAGACGTATAACATGGTTTTCACAAGATACTATTATAAGAGAGAGTGTATCCAGAAAAAAAATAATCTGTTACAACTGTAATTTCAAGTAGAACATCACATCACCTGGATTATAGGCATTTGTTCAGTTTTTGACTGCTGATTCCGAGTCATAGTCTTAGTGATTTTATGGGGGGGGGGGGGGGAGGGGCACTGTATGCGAAATCGAGTGGTCTAGTTGGCTTCCCCCGGTAAGAAAACATAGGTGTATGATGTTAAATATCATGGAAGTTATGGCCATTTCAACATTTTTACATGAACGATGGTGGCCATCTTGGATTTTTGGCCATATTTCTAAATTAGGGCAAAATCTGGCTTGGTATTGTAGCTAAAATCAATATATACTTAGCCTGAATTGTACCAATTTTGGTGCTTTTACCACCAAACCCACAATCCTTCTCATATTTGGCACATATCCGCTGCACTAACATTTCACATCTGACATTTAGCACTCAAGGTCATCCGAGGTCAAGCTCAAGGTCATCATCAGTTGTTCCATATATAACTTCCTATATGCTCATAATGCAAACCTAAGCTCTATCTACAAGTATTTCATCTGTAGAGGCAAATATGGGCATTTTCTGACCCCAAAATGGCTTATTTGGCCTTTCAAGATCATCCAAGGTCAAATTTAAGGTCATCACACAAGTCGCCATATATGACTTCCCATTTGAAAGTGCCAATTTCTAAGCTCTAACTTCAGGCGTTCTAGGAGTACAGTCCCGGCAGCTCCCATTATGAAGGAAAAAAGTGTCGAAAATTTTCTAAGTCCACAATTTTTTTCGAAGGGTGAAAAATTTTTTTGGTCCAGAAATGGCCCAAAATGGAAAGTAATGCGATTTGGGGCGAAAAAAAAAAATTCGTTGACCCGTCAAAAATTCAAAATGGCCGGCATACGCAGACCGGCGATTCAAGGGCAACCAAACTTATACACACCACAGGTGTACATAAGGAGAATCTTTTGAAACAAAAATCTCAAATCTGATTAGACAGTTTTTGAGAAAATGGCCGCCAAAGTTCAAAATTGACCGTTTTTCGACGAAAACGGCCGCCATTTTGAAAAAAAAAATCAAAAATAAAAGAAATAAAAAATACCTCCTTCTCGAATTATTTAAAGGTATCTTTCCCTAAGTTTTCAGAAAAATTGGACCATACACTTTAAAGATAACAACGGCCACTGGCCTCAAAGGAAGAGCTTCGAAAATGTTTGCACAAAACTATTTAAAAACCCTTGAATACTGTATTTGATTTGGCCATGTCTTAATTATTTTTACTGTGGCTAACTATATATATAACTAGTAAAACTAATGTTAACCTATTTGGTTACAGCTATGAATTCCCCACTGGGCAGAATATATACCTTGTTGAGCCCAAAAATAAATGATTCTTGTCATAACTATTTTATTGTGGCCAATAAGATTAGTAAAACTATAATTATTCCGATATATACATATATGAAATCTCTACAAGTCAGAAGCTTTACCATGTTGAGCCCGTATAAAAATCACCCGAGTATTATTTGGACCAATGTGTAAGATTTTCAAGGTTCTGAATATTTTTTTTTTCTTATTTAGGTGGCAAAAAAAATTTCGAGCTAGTTCTAAATCCTTTTTCATGGATTTTTTTTCAGTGTTTCGATTTATACTGCAGAGACATTTCAGCAACTTGTCTAATGTCTGCATTTCCATCCATCACTTGCTCTGCAGTTCGCTAATTCTCGATTGCGGCCTGATTGCTTGGTGGCCTTATCGCCTGTACCCCTCAAAATCAGCACTGACTTTTTTTTATTTGATTTGATTTATTTGGCAAAAGCAACAATAAAATACAGATATGTAAAACAACACAAAAGGACGGGTACTAAAGATGAGAATTACTGACAGTTACCATAATATATTTATGATTAATACTGTTGCACAATGCCGGGATAACACAATAAAGCTCTGGAGTGTGCTTATTTACATTGTGGTCCCATTATGCTAATATAAGTATTTTGAAATGGAGACAGGCATGTTGTGTAACAATCATATGACATGGATAAAAGGGTTGTGACATTTGAACATTAAGGTGGTAGACAACAATATTCACTGATATATGAAGTCATCGTTTTCTGTTGATTGTAGTTTGGAGAACAGATAATGTTTAACTGCTGCCTTGAAGTGAGGCTTGATGACAATGTTTCTGTGTGATGTAGGTAGTTCACGCCATAAGCACTTCCAAAACTACTTACTCGAGGTACAACAAAAGAGTTTGGTATGGACCTGGTATTGTACTGTGATACATTTAGACTGAAACAATCACTTATGTATGAAGGTGAAGTGCCAGTTTTTATATTGAAAACATGATTAAGTTTTAACTAATTTACTCTGAGCTGGACAGGTAGCATGCCCACCTTTACAAATTGTTCGTAACCGATATGATACCTTGGGTGTTCATTTAGTAAGAATCGAATAACCTTGTTTTGGGATGTTTGCAGTCTGTGTTTGAAGTAACTCGATACACTCGAATACCAACTTGAACATGCATAGTCAAACAATGGTTGAATTAGTGCCGATACAATCATTTTTTTAACTTTTAAAGGGAAGTAGTTACAGTTTCTGTACATAAATTTAAGTTTGTTTGCACACTTGGAGATTATGTTCGCAGCTGTGTTATTCCCAGACATGTTTTGAGTAAATACAGGTCCGATATACTTAAGTTCAGCCTTAGGAGTAATTGAAGTACCGTTACAGCATAAGTTCAAAGAGCTTCCCTTGAGTTTTCTGGATGACCCGAATACAATAGATTCGGTTTTACCGAGGTGAATGGATAACTTATTGTCGATCAGCCAGTTACATACGGATTGGAGTTCACTAGACAAAGTTTGTTCTACAGTTTGAACATCTTTACCTGATACGATCAGTGCAGTGTCATCTGCGTATAATAGAGTTTTACAACAAACTGAAGCCGGTAAATCATTCACATACAGTAGGAATAGGAGTGGTCCCAAGATTGATCCTTGTGGTACGCCACATGATACAATCCTTGGGTCTGATAGTGTACCATTAATATCGACAACTTGTTTTCGATTATTAAGATAGGACACAAACCACATCACAGATGTAGGATTTGCACCTATGGCAGATAATTTATCAACTAATATGGAGTGGTTAACCGTGTCGAATGCCTTTTGGAGGTCAAGGACCACCATACCTGTTACATTGCCTTGATCTGCTTGTAGTCTAATGTAATCCAGTAAATGAATTAAGCACGTATCTGTTGAGTAGTTAGTACGGAACCCTGATTGTAAGTTGTACAGCAATCCGTTTGCACTTAGGAATAAGTTTAGTTGTTTATGTACAATTTTTTCAAAGACCTTTGATAGCACACTGAGAATTGATACGGGTCGGTAGTTGCCACAATTTGTTCTGCTCCCTTTTTTGAACAGTGGAATAACTCTGGCAAATTTCAAACTTTCAGGAAATACACATGTATTGATAGACAGATTTACAATGAATGCTAGAGGTTTAGAAATGACCTTTGAACCATCTCTGAGGAATCTTGCAGGAATATTGTCGACACCAGTCGCTTTTGCTACGCCGATAGTGCTTATGATATTCAACACCTGTTCTTCTGTTACGTTTTCCAGTAGAAAACCATTTTCTGTCTTGTTCTTATTTTTATAGAAGTTTTTGAGGAACTCTGTGCCATATTGAGCACTCCCCCTTGGAAGACTTTCTACTAACTTTGAAGCAATATTAGTAAAAAAAGTCATTAAATTCATTGGCAACCTTGTTACAGTCAAATTCCAGGTTGTTGTTAATCATTAGACCTATTTGTCCACGTTGACTGTTCTTTGCATTTATACCAAGATTTTTAAGTGTTTTCCAAAGTTTTTTAGGGTAACTTTGATGATTTCTAAAAACTTTGAACTGTTTATACATTCCTTCATCCTTAGATTTCCTAAAACTTTTGAGACAATTGTCTCTATTTCTAATGAGTTCGAGTATCTCACCTGAGATCCAAGGATCTGAGTCATTCTTGATACGTACACTTTTTAAGGGGGCTACTTTATCAATTGCTTCTAGAAATAGGTTACCGAACAATTTCAATGCATGGTTTACACATTGACACTCATAAATTGTGTTCCAGTTACATTCATTCAAAGCCTGTATAAATACACCCTGGTCATAATTTTTCATAGACCTAATAGTTACATTGTTGTGTTTGTTGAATTTAGCTTTGACCGTTTTGCGGGTACAGTAAGTGAGTAAATGGTCGCTAAGACCCACACATAATACGCCTGACTGACTGACTTTGTTACAGTCCGAGACCAAAATGAGATCAATTAAAGTGATATTGGCAGAAAAACTATTTTTTCCAATACAATTACATATATGCCTGTGGTCTCAGAAAAATAGGTTACAAAACAAATTTTGCTTGATCAGATGGATAAATCAAGCATATGACAGTTCTAGCAGTCGCTTTTCTTTTGTTTTGTGCGCCACTCAGAGTTACCTCTGACTTAACCTATTTCACGCTCGATTGGCTCGATCATACACAGTAAGCTGGAATTGCACTGCATCATGGAATACAAAGCACCGAGAATGGTGGTAATGTAAACAAACTCAAAATGTATCCACAGAAATTCGCAACGAAATCTATTAGAAAGGGGCGTCTGTTTGGGCATACAAGTGCAGATATATAACCGTTCTGTTTTCTTCGTTCGATCAGAAAGATATGGAAAATTCCATAACTTACTGCCAATATCACTTTAAAGACTCAGAGTTACTACTAATTCTAGTGGGATAACTAATCAGCTGTACCAAACCGTAAGTGTTACAGAATTCTGAGAGAGATTTACTCAAATTGTTTGCACGTGAGCCTAGTACATTTGTGTTAAAATCACCTAATATCACAATTTCTGTACCGTTTACAACATAATTGTTGAAACTCTCATCTAATTTGGTGTAAAAGTCCATTTGTGTTGGAGGGCGATAACAGTTACCGACTAGAATTGGACTGGCGCGCGAAAGTAAAAGTTCGATCCAAAGTGTCTCCAGGTTGTCGCGGAGGAGATCGGAGCGCACGTTGTATGTGAGATCATCACGGATGAACAGACAGACGCCACCTCCGTGTCTGTTTCGATCCCTGCGCTCCAGAGAATAGCCGCTGATTGTTACCTCGCTGTCCAGGACGGAGCTGTCAAGCCAAGACTCTGTGACATCCAGTTATATATTGCCGACAATTCTCGTCGGCAATATAAAACTATATCATAAACATGATAACTGATATAGTATCCATTCGTTTCTGCTTATTTCAGGAGGAAACTAAGTTTTTTCCCCCGACGAAGTGTATTAGTTCGGCAAATCTGCCAAGTTTTGTTGCTTCCGACAGGTTCCTACTCAAATCTCGGGAAATCTCGCTTCACTTCAGTAGGCATTTCTTATCAGATTTCCCCATGAACAAGCTTTGTATGGTGATATTTTCCTGAAGTATTACCAGTGAAGTAGGAAAGAGTCATAGAAAAAAACATTTATTTGGGTCGTAACAAGTATTTCCACAAATACCGCACCCAATAGATTCCACGATCTCGTGGGAGCTTATGACCTTGACCCCAGTGCGTCAGTATTTATCACTAATTGGCGGGACTTGCTCACGTGATAATTTGCATATAATTATATCCACGTGTAGTTCATAAACATGTGGGTGTGTCCGTCAAGACAGCTTCCCGATTGGACAATTTAGTGACTATCTGGCTTGCGGGCCGACTGCCGTGACTGCTTATCGGGGCCACACGAGAATTGAATTTGCCTACTGGAATATGGAATACCACCACTAACACATAAATATTATGTTGCCGTTTCAACTTGTTTTTCAATTTTGCAATAGCATACTGTATCTATATATTGTGCGGAACGTATATCCAAAACTTTGAGTGCATATGATTTCAAGAAAGCACTGTTTCAGTGAAGATCGAAACGGGATAGGTGATGGGTATGAAACGGTGACATACAAAAAAAAAAAACGGTCGGAACACACGTCTCCTGGGGTTATTATCGATAATAACTTATTACTGTGGCGATTTTGCCCTAAGCACGCGGCAGGTGATTGTAAACATAAATGCCATTTATGTGGCCTTTCCGTACTTGGCCTTGTTTTGACACGCTCGGTTCGAGCGTGCGTTGCCACGGCGACGCATTGTAATTTACGCTCCAGTAAACTATAACAATGGATCGATTAGACCTCGCGTGCGCCCTACAGCTTGTGGTGTATTATATATATACTGGAAGCGACTCGATCGAGGAGATTGTCCGAGAGATCGAGACTAGGACGCACACGAGGCTCGCCATGAGCTTTGTGTTCCCTGGGTCTGAGTAGAGGGCTCCTAGAGCCCTGGGGACGATTTCCATGGGGAGGCCCGGGCTGGGAGAGACAAGTTGCTGACTCGGGGGCGTACGCCCTGTGGATCGCCAGTTCTCTCCCTTCCCGGGACGGGTGACAGAGGCTCTGGCCAGCATGTCGGACTGTACGGGGTTCCGTCCCCGAGGCAGACCGTGGCTCGCCAGGCCCCGCCAGTTAACACCGTAGGGATGAACTAGTTTCTGAACGGTGTCCGTAGGCCTGGGAGTGTCGGGTGGGCTGTTACCTGGTTACCGTTAATGCTGAAGTAGTTACCGTGTCCGCAGCGACCTCCGGTGAGCGGCCCTGCCGCAAGGATCCGGAATAGCGGATGCGCGTCCGCAAGGACTCGGATGAGAGAGGACTATCCTCGAGGATCCCGAAGAGCGGACGGTAGTCAATAACTTTACATTGGTGCCGTGACCAGGATCAGTCCGACAGTGTTCCATCGCAGCCTACCGTCACAGCGTTGTAGCCTCCTTCGTCCCTGGGGATTGCCCGCTCCTCAAGGACAACTCGTAAATAATGACGAAGGAAAGAGATAAGGCCAAAAATAGGGCTGATGAACCCAAGGGGGGGGAAACGGGTGGAAACGTCGCGGACAACACCCGGTCCAGCGACGGCTGCCGTGAGAATTCTTCGGATGACTCCGGCGGTAAGAAGGAACGTGCGGAGACCTCCGTGGCCAAGACCCCGTCCGCGGAGTCGACTCCGGCATCCCTGGCTCCGTCTCCGGACGACGAGTCGCGCCCTGAGGGGCAGCAACAGGAATTGCTATCAGGGCCTGGCCCTGATCCGGTAGGCGCGGTAGGTGGAGCTGGCAACGGCGCTACCCCGCGCCCGCCTAAGTCCGGACGGCAGTCGTGGCAGGCGACGCTCTTTCAGGGGACATCTCCGGATGTCCGGGATCGAGTGGTAGCCGGCCCGAGTACCTCCGGGCAAGCGGACCAGCAGTTCTGGATGCCACATCCAGCCGGAAGAGCTCCTGCAAGGGCTCCCGGCCGGGAATCCAGACAGTCCGCGTCAGGCGGGATGGACCAGCTCACCCACACTCTGAGTGAGCTGGCTCCTCTAGGGCGCTATGACCGCGCCCGGTCGCCCCATCCGGGACGATCAGACCGGCGGAACCGCTCCCCCTCTCCGCTGTCACAAGGCAACTCGGGGCCTTTGACAGAGAGGGAGAGGTGGCTGATATCCGAGGCGCTTGTACTGTTCAAGCGGAATCAGCCGCCTCTGAGCGTTGACCCGTCGGCCATCCTTAGTCCGGGGATGTCTGGGCCAGTAGCCCCTCCCCAAGTCCTGTCGAGTCCTCAGGCGCCAGTGGCCCCCGCAATGGGACCCGCGCCTGCTCCGCGGCTCGGAGGCACCACGTTGGCGACCGCGTCGACCGTTCCGACGGTTGGAGCGCAAGCCGCGTGGCCGACTTACCCTGGCACATACAGTGTGTCGGACGGGCAGTGGCAACAGGCGGCTTCGGCTCCAAGCTTTGCCGCCCCTTCTGGAGCCTACCCAGTAGGTTCGATGGGAGCCTTGCCCGCACCTAGCCAGAGTGGGTTTTTAGCGGGAATGACCCCGGCGGCAAACGTGAGCTTCCCTGCTCCTATGTCCGCGGCGTCGATGTTTGCTCCGGCAGACTCCGCCGCAGGCATGGGCAGCTCGCGGAACTTGCCGCTGTACACGGACGACCCCGGAGCCGGGACCGCACGTCGGGCGCGTAACAAACGCGATGACGGGCCCGACCACTCTTCGTGGCGGAAACGGTTCAACGGGGATAACGCCGACTTGGAGGACTACTTGCTCCAGGTATGGCGTACCGCCGTGTACGAAGGATGGTCCCAGCATGAAGCTGGACACGTCCTCGCGGAGAGCTTGGAAGGAAAAGCTCTCCGCGTGATGCCGTGTCTGCCGGTGGGAACAGTGACGTTCGGCGAGGTTGCTCGTCAACTTCGCCTGCTGTTCACGCCGACGACCAATCGGCGGCAGTCTGAACGAGAGTTCAAGGCGCGTACCCGCCAGCCGACTGAGTCCGTGACAGACTATGCGTTCAACCTACGCATACTCGGCCGGAGAGCTTTTCCGGACATGGACTCCAGACGGTTCGAGACGATGCTGATCGATCAGTTCATCGATGGCCAGCCTTACCACCTAGCGTACGGGCTGGCCACCCATGAAAAGCGATCGATGGAGGAGGCAATAGACTCCGCGCTTGCGCTTGAGGTGGCTGTCCGCCCTAGACAGTTGCCTCCGGCCCCGGCTCCGGCCTCGGCTGTACCCGCGCAGGCGGCGACTCCTCCTCCGGTTAAGGGATCGCAGGTAACCCCGTGGCAGGACCCGGTCGTCCGGGAACCCGCCAGGGACCCTACCCCGCAGTGGGTAAGTGCGCCGGCACCCTCTACAGGGGCGCCCGCACATGCGGCACCAGTCGCCGCGCCGTGCTCGTCCTCGGACGAGTGCGACATCGAGGAATACGACCTCGGCGCCGCGCAGATGATTGCGCACTGCGCCGGGATCGAAGCTCCGGGACCCGCAGAATGTTGGGCGTTCACCTCCGGACCAGCTCAGAACCGTCCCTGCTACTTCTGCGGAAAGCAGGGACACTTTTGGCTGAAGTGTCCGGAGTTGTTGGAACGCCTGCGGTCGCGCGGCTACCAGGGAGCCCTCCCTGGCCCGCAACGGAGGAGTTCCTTCCGGTCTGGTCCTCCGGGACAGCAGAGCCGGAACCCGCGGCAGGGAAACTAGATCCGGATGTGGTGGCGACCAACACTACGTCCGGGGATAGTTGTTCGGTGGCAAACGATGCCGCCCCACCCGCTGATGGGCAGGACGAACCCCAAGTAGATATGACTTCTCCGGAAGTAGTCCTTGGAGATCAGTCTAGCTCCTCCGCGGCTGAGGCAGATGGCGAGGACTCCGTAGATGAGCCCAGCGCGTGTGAAAGGTATCGCCCTACCTGCGCGCTGGTGAGGGACCCTTGCTGGTACCTGCCCCTGTCCTTCGGACGGGAGCCGGTCCGGTTCCTCGTAGACTCAGGCTCGGAGGTGACCCTCGTGGCCGCCGGAACGTTTAGGAAGGAGCCCGCGCTCCGCAACCTCGAGTTGCGGGATCCCGGACCGTACAAGCTCTACGGAGCGGGAGACAACCGCATCCGTATCCACGGCATCATCGATCTGCCTATTACCCTTGGGGACAAGGTGTATCTGACAGAGGCGATCGTGGCGGATATCGGAGCGGCCGGGATTATTGGGATGAATTTTCTACGGGTCCACCGGGTGACCGCCAACTTTAGTGTTGGCGAATTCCGGATGGGAGAGGACACACACTTCCTCTTCCGCTCGGGCCCGATGCATTCATTCCAAATGCGGGCATCGCGCACTGTAGTAGTGCCACCGATGAGTGAGATGATCATTGAGGCGAGGCCGCGTCGTCCCCGCATGCCCCTCGATGGTCGACCGTGTATAGTGCAACCCGTGAGCAGTTTCGCCGCAGGAACTGGGCTCGTGCTGGGTGGGGCCCTGGTCATGTCCAACCCCCGCGCGATGCCCATCCTCGTGGTGAATCCTACGGATGCTCTGATTGTACTGAAGCGCGGATGCATAGCAGCCACTGCTATTCCCGCGTCCTCGAGTCGTGTCCTCCCCGGCGATCCTGTCTGCCGCGCTGCGTGCGCGGCGGCGGCCGCCGGGAATGACCCGTTCACCCTGCCGGACCATTTGGAATCTCGGGTTCCGAAGGACCGGTTGGATGAAGAGCAGCGTCAAGCGCTGTGTTCATGGGTCCTGATGGTGCAGTTGGCAAGACTGACGTCGCCAAACACCGCATCGACCTCGTGGACGAGCGTCCTCTCAAGCAGCGTCTTCGTCGGGCAGCAATAGTGCACCAAGAGGTCATAGACCAGGAGGTGCAAAAGATGCTCGACTTGGACATCATCGAACCCAGTGACAGCCCTTGGGCCAGTCCGGTGGTTATGGTGAAGAAGAAGGACGGCTCGTGGAGGTTCTGCGTGGACTATCGGAAACTCAACGATGCCACGCGGAAGGACTCATATCCTCTCCCGCACATTGAGGATACCTTCGATGCCCTGGCCGGGTCGCACTATTTCTGTGCTCTGGATCTGGCCTCCGGGTATTGGCAGGTGGAGATGGAGGAGAGTGATTGGGCGAAGACTGCCTTCGTTACCAAGAACGGGCTCTACCAATTCAAGGTAATGCCGTTCGGGCTCTGTAACGCACCAGCGACGTTCGAGCGCCTCATGGAGATGGTACTTAAAGGGTTCCTCTGGAAGCGATGTATGGTCTACATCGACGATGTCGTCGTGTATGGCCGGTCGTTCGAGGAAACCCTCACCAACCTCCAGATGGTGCTCCATCGCATCCGCGGAGCAGGGCTTAAATTGAAGCCAAGTAAGTGCGAACTATTCGCGCATGAAATCCTGTACTTGGGCTTCATGGTAACGAGCACCAGAGTGAGACCAGACCCCGCAAAGGTGGCGGCCGTGCAGAAATGGCCTCCGCCCTGCAACGTGGCGGACGTGAGGTCCTTCTTGGGCTTTGCGAGCTACCACCGCAGGTTTATTCGCGGCTTTGCGGAGATCGCGCGTCCCCTTACTATCCTCACGGAAAAGGGCGCCGATTTTGTTTGGTCCGCCGAGCAGGCTGACGCCTTCTCGGGACTCCGGCAGGCCTTGGTAGCGGCCCCGGTGCTGCGGCACCTTCGTCCGGACTGTGAGTTCATCCTGGACACTGACGCGAGTAACTTCGCACTCGGCGGTGTCCTCTCGCAGATCGTGGACGGGCAAGAGCGGGTAGTAGCTTATGGGAGTGTGGCCTTGGTAGTAGCTTATGGGAGTGTGGCCTTGAGCCGCTCTCAAATGAACTACTGTACCACTCATCGCGAGTTGCTCGCGGTGGTTACGATGACCAAGCGTTTCCGGCACTATTTGTTGGGACGCCATTTCCGCTTGCGGACTGATCATAGTTCGCTGAGATGGCTCCTCAACTATAGTGAGGCCGATGGCTTGGTGGCGCGGTGGCTCGTCAAACTCAAGAATCCGGGTTGTGCAGGAATGGCGCCATTCCAGCAAGCCGCGGATTCGTCCTCAGACTCGGAATTGGACGTTCCGGGGAGACCGCAGGCCACCGCCCCCTCTAACAATGCGACGGCCGGAGCGTTTATGGCTAATCTCCGCGCGCGGACCCGCCGTTATCGGCGAGGGCGTCTCGCATACGAAGCGGAGGTGCGGCTCAGCTCCAGCGAGTCCTCCTCGAGTCCGGCGGTGTACTCCTCGTGGGTGCCCTCGTCCTCTGGAGAGTCTGAGTATGAGCGGTCCTTGCCCCCTGTGGTGATGGCCGCTGCGGCGCAGCCGGACGCGACGGATGAGGAGCCTAATTACTTGGGTGGCTACTCTCCGGCGCAGATAGCTGCGGCGCAGAGAGCTGACAGAGCTCTGGCACCGGTAATCACAGCCCTTGAGGCCGGCCAGAAGCCCTCGAAGGATGAGCGGAAGACCTACAGGGAGGAGACTTTGTCTCTAGTATCCCAGTGGGAAAGACTCTCCTTGAGGGATGGCCTCTTGTACCGGCGCTATGAGCCACCGACTCCACTGCCTCCCATATGGAGCTGCGGAAAGAAGTACTCCACCAGTTGCATGACCTCCGGGTGACCGGTCACTTGGGAATCCGGAGGACCGTCCATAGGCTACAACAGCGCTTTCATTGGCCTGGTAGCGGCTTGGACGTGCAACGGTGGTGCGCAGCCTGCCCTCGGTGTCAAGCTCGTAAGGGAGTTCCGACTCCTGGCCGCCACCCCTTAACCACGGTTGAGGCTGGCGCGCCGTTCGATCGGATAGCTTTGGATATACTGGATACCCACCGGGTCACCCCGCGCGGTTTCCGGTACATCCTGGTGATTTCCGACTATTTTACCAAGTATACCGACGCCTACCCACTGCGCCGCCAGACTGCGGACGAGGTAGCTCGGTTGTTGGTAAATAGATGGGTGGTGTACCATGGGGTACCTAAACAGGTACATTCGGATCAGGGCACGCAATTTGAGAGCAACCTGTTCCGAAACCTAGCACAGATGCTAGGCAGTACCAAGGTGCGGACCACCCCCTACAGGCCCCAGTCTGATGGCCAGGTCGAACGCTTTAATCGATCGGTCCTCAACATGCTGGCGGCCTTTGTGAACGATCGTGCGAATGATTGGGATGACCACCTCCCGTATGTCTTAATGGCGTACAGGTCGTCGGTCCACTCTTCGACCGGAGTTACTCCGCACGCGATGTTGTACGGCTGGGAGCTAAATTTGCCCGTGGATATTATGTATCCAACTGCGGCAGAGACCGGCGCAGTGCCCCAGTGCGGTCCGGAGTATGTGGAGTGGATTCGCCGCGCCCTGGCGAACGCCCATGATTTCGCGCGCGCACGCCTGGACAAGTCTGCCATCCGGCAGAAGCGAGGCTATGACGCCCATGCTAAGGGTAGGCCAGCTTTTGCGGAAGGCGACAAGTTGCGCTACTATTATCCGCCGCTTAAGCAAGGCAATAAATTTGCTAAGCCGTGGATAGGCCCGTTTACGGTACTGAAACAGGTGACAGATGTGGACTACCGGATCCGGAGGGATTCCGATCCGGACAGGGTTCTGGTTGTCCATATCGATAATCTGAAGAAGTACGAGGGCCCGCTTGTCATGGATCCGCTCGTTCAAGATGCGGAACCGGATGATGCTCCCGTATGGGATCCGTCTGGTCAGCATCCGCGGACTCCGGACGAGCGTGTGCGCCGTATGGTGGGCCTCCCGGACCTCTCTGACCCGTCAGATGATGGACTGGGTGGCTATCAGCCCGATGACGGCGATTCGCAGTTACTCCCACTACCTCCAGTACCTGCGAATGACGGGCGGCCACGCCGGAAACCACGTGCGCCAGCCCGGTATGGGTGGGAATAACTTTCCGCCCATGCGGATGCATCTGCGGTACCCGTCTATCACACCACGGACGGGTTTTAGGTCGTTCCGTGAGAGTCCGCACGACTTACCTCCACGGGTGGCTACTTTGTGGCTATCTTCGGAGTTGAGGTCCGCGGAGACTTTCATGTCGTAACGCCGCCGCTCCGCATCCGCCCTCCTGTAGTTTCCAGCGCCAGGGACGTGCGGATGGCCTGTCCGCACATTGTGGACGGCTGTTCGGCGTAAACCGCACAACGGTTACGCTGGCCGGACGAATTTACTGATCCGGCCGGACGCCCCTGGTCCCGGGACAACCTCTTATATGGCCAGACTGAGGTTGGGATTTACGTCCGCTATGGGAGAAGTGCCTTCCCACGGATTTGGGGAGCTGGCTCTAGACGCGGGGATAGTGTCCGCACGTTAGGACTGACGTCCGCGGTTCGTCCGCGTGACTTGTCCGGCGTCCGCGGCGCTTTAAGATGACGCACTTCGGTGTAGTTATCCCCCGTGAGCCATTACTATAATTACGGTTATAGTAATTAAGGTTTCTTACGGCAGGAAACCGACTATCCATTATGATAATGGAGCGGTTGTTAAGTCCGCGTGTGCGGACCAGCCGCGGCAGCGGGTGACGCTCGTTCTCGTCCGGATCGTACCTTACAATACGCGGTCCGGCCGGAATGACCGGAACCCCGGCCTCCTTCTAAGAAGGGGGTCGTATATTACATGCGCAACACTTGTGGTGGCTTTTAATTCCAATTCCATATACATTGGATAAAGGGCAATACGCCGTTCTAGGGTAGGCGTCCGGCCTGGACTCCGTCCGCGGGCAGCTCCGGGCGTCCGCCGGCTATTGCTTTCACCATCTTAGGGCGCCTCTAGATTGGGCGCCGGTATGAAGGGTTCGCCCCCTAACCAGTGAGGTTATGGACCATGCCGGCTCCGCGTCTAATCTATTGGCTCCGCGCTCCGGTAGTTGTTTGAGGAGGCTCTGGGCTGGACCGGGCACCGCTCCGCGGCCGGGCAGTACGTCGGGGTTGCTAGTGGGCGCTTTGCAAACGCCCATAGGGCGCCCGATTGTCTGTCCGGACGTCATGGGTATGTCCGATCGCCCTGTAAGCGTGCCAGCGGCTATGGGGAGTGATTTTGTTTATTTATTTATTTTCCATCTCATTTATTATTTATGGGAGGATTATAAGCCACAAGTGTGTGCGTGTTCCCGTGGAAATGCTATTCTTACTCATTTATCAAATATATGAGAAAGTTTAGTGATATATCTCTTGTCCTTGGTGCAATAGAGAGTAAGAAATCGGGAGATTTCTGCTTTCGCAAGAGGGGTGTAGGAGATTGTGTACATTGTATCGAAGGCTGTATGCCGTGATCTATGAAAAGCATGCAAGCGGTGGTGGATTTATTTTCATTGCTGCTTGAGCGGTGTTAAATTTTTATTTATCGCTGCTGATAGGGTGACATAATCGTAACACCCACAAGTAGTTTGGCTTTTTGATACATTGTATACAATCTTTAACCTGCGAGGGTGATTAACTTCACGTCATTGATCGCCAGTGCGAAAGCTATTGCTAATGACTGCTGTTAATTACTGTAATATTTTAGCGGGTTCCCCCGGGATGGCTTGTGTACACAAGCCACCCGTATACATGGCACGATAGGAGTCACCGGGGGGAGATGCGTGTATGTGAATGCGGTAGTGTAAAACGTCCTTTTGTCTGTCGATCGGGTAGATGCAGTGAACAGACGTTTCCACGGGAACGCGTCATACGATGCGTGTGCAGTATAACTGCCAACACTTGATGCCTATAATCGATGTAACTCGACACTTACTGGTCATTCAAGCGCTCGGCACTGGTGGAGACGGATCTGCGGATCTGACTCCCAGTGTTTAATAGTGATTAGAGCGCTTGATGTCTGAGTCAAGTGACGGCTGGGGTAGTGATGTGGGAAGGGAGGAGGGGTCTCTAGAGCGCACTAGTGTGTACTCGAGACCCCTAGCTAGGCCTGAGGATGATGACCATGAGCACGTCTCCGAAGGCGAAGATATGGGTTCTGCGGAATCCAGCTCCGGCTCTGGTTCTTACACAGGAACCGAGTCCGAGAGCGAGGTCGCGGAGGACCGCCCCGCAGAGAGTGAATCGGCCACGCCAGGCGCCGAGCAGCTCTTGGATCCGTCGCCTTTTCCTCGTATGGAAGAGGTGATGGACTGCGGTGGTGCGGGACTTGCTAGTGTGGACATTGAGTTGCACCCGTCCTCGGAGATGCTTGCGTCTCTGGGCCCGGATGAGAGTACTCGTGCGGAAACCCGTCCGGATGGCCGTAGCCGTCCGGACACCGGTTCCGCCGAGAACTCCTCGGTGTCCGCACCTGCGGAGTCTGGTCAGCACGACCAGAAGGCCCCTGGGACTTGGGCGGAGCAGGTTGACGCGGCTGAGGAAGCCGCATCCCAAGCTCCGCCTCGGGAACAGGAGTCTGGCTCGAAGGAGACCGAGAACCGAGATGACGGGTTTACATCGCCCGTCTCTAGGCGTACTCGCCGTCGAGCCCGGGAGATTGCTCAGAAGCAGTGGAGAGCCCAGCAAGCGCTGGAAGCCTCTAACCGCGGGCAATCTGAGGCCGGATCCGACCCGGACCCGAAGGAGGGAGATCTTCGCTTAGAACTCCTCCGGAAGCGCGCGGAGCAAGACGGGGTCCACCTGTCTGACGCCGCACTGGAAGCGGGACGGCGGTCCTTCGTTGCGCAGCAACAGAGGGCCGCACCCCCACGCGGGAAGAGTGTGCCCCGACAAACCAGGTCGGAGAATCGTTCGGGGGCGGCCAAAAAGAAGAAACGGTCGTCCTCGGAGCAGCCCTCTATCCAGAGGCTGCGGGCCGAGATGGGCCCCGAACTCCCTGGAGTCCATCAGGGACACATGTTCCTTCCGCGGTATGGCAGGACGCCGCACAGCGGAGGCCGGCGCGGCGGCCGACACGCCTTTCACACGGCCTCGTCCACTCACGGACGAGGAGCGTGTCGGGTTGCCGCCCGAGACAGAGGAGGGTGTAATATGCCAACTCTGTCCGGAATCCCTGGACGGGTATGAGGACCCGCACCTTGCGCTCAACCGGGATCGTAGGTATCCTTCCTACGACCACTTGAGTCGACATATTGCGGGGTACCACTACCCCTGGATGAGAATGTTCGTTTGCAAGAGGTGTTACTCCAGTAGACCTCAGCAACGATATTTCGCCAGTTTGGAGGCCCTGAACACTCACCGCTCGGGTGCACACCGCGGTGAGGGACTTCACACCGTTGGTGATGAAGTGGGGCCTGTATTCAATTATGGATACATTCCACCTAGGGTGGCATCGTTCATGACTACGTCAGGAACGGTGAAGCACCGATTCTTTCACTGGGGTCCATGGCGCTTTGCACAGCGCATCATGGACGATGCCTGGAAGGAGTCTGGCGTTGTGTCCGCGGGCTCGAGCTACACCGCCCGCCTGACGGCGTCAATGGGCCAGACCCCGGCGGAGTACCAGGCGGCGGAAGCCGCCCGGACAGCAGCAGAGGCTGTCCGTCAACCGCCGGCGACCCAGGCAGGTGAAGAATGGCACCGGGTGACCATGGTCGTGTCGGAGATGCCGCAGATCGCGGCCAAGACACGAGTGGCTTCTCCTAAGCCGCGCCCTCAGCCAAAGACTCAGGGGAAGAGTTCGTCCGCCGGAAAGACTCCGGCCGGGACGACGCCCCTGCAGTCTCCGGGTGCGCTGACTCAGGAGGATTACCCGGGCTTGCTCGAGGTGACAATACCCGCGGGTCCGTCTGAGGGACGGGTGGTGGCAGACACCTCCGCCTCCTCGAGTACCGCGTCGGTGGTCCCGCCAAGGACCTCGCGCGTGACTCCCTCGGTTGCGAGCAGTGGCGGACGTGCGGTACCTCTCTCGAGGTCGACGTGGTCGACTCACCCGAGCGGCGGAGTACCTTGTGGCGGAGATGGACAGCTCTCTGGATCGGTTCAGCCGGTGCCGCGCCGAGGCCTCCCGTGTCGCATGCGATCTCGCATACGACCAGGGCCTCATGGAAGGCACCCGGCGGAGCCTAGAGAGCTACCGGACTTTGTCGGCCGTCATTGAGCGGCGCGCGTTCGACCAGGGTCGGACCGCCGCTCTTGCCGAGCAGTCCGGGGCGTCCGCCCCCGCCCCAGAGGTAGCCGCTAGGATGGAGCACCTGGAGGCTGAGAATGAGCAGCTCCGGCGTCGTCTTGACGAAGCCGAGGCCGCTCGGACTCGCCTACTCCAGGGCGTCGATGACCCCGAGTCGTCCGCCCTGAACCAGGCGGCTCTCCGGCGCGCGGATGCCGCTTTGGAGCTGGCCATCTACCCATATCTAGTCCAGGTGTGGGGAGAACGGACGGCCGGTCCACAGCACACCCGCGATACGGTAGAGATGTTCCGCGCCATTGCAGATCTCGGCGCGACATCTCTACCGGCCTCCATCGTGATGGCTCCGTCAGGACCCGGATTGCAGGGCTCACCGCAAAAGCCCCTGCAAGCGCCACCGGGCCTGCCTCATCCGCCCGTGCAGCCGGCTTTCTCTATGCCGGCTCCGCTGCTTCCGCGGCGTAGGGATTCGTCACCGCCGCCAGACCCCAAGACAGGCGGCACGGATGAGGAGCCTATGACAACGGAGGAAGGCTAGGGCACTAGCCTCGTCGCTGCACTTGTGCGGCGGCGTGCCGGAGTCGCTCCCGCGGCTCCGCCCTGCCTCAGACCCGTTCTGCGGATCTGAGGAGCCGGCCGGCAGGGCGGTCGGCAACATTTTTAGAGGTACTATCACTTTTGATCACTCGGTGTGTCGTTTTACAAAATTTCTAAATTTAAAGTTTAACCTTAAAGATATTCCAAAGACTCGACACACCGTCCTTTTATAACGGATGACCTTCCAAGGTCATCACACGGTTTTGGACCACCTCGGTCAAAATTTTAGCTTGTTTATGAGGGTTTATTCAAAATTGCAAAGCGCGTTATAGTTTACTCCGTAAGTCCGGGGGTAGTTCCCCATTCTTCCAAAAGGGACTCTTAAAGTCCTAGTGTCTTGCGCCGTGACTTCCGGGCGTTGCCATCTTGCCTTCTTCCGGACCCCGCCATGCGAAGCCTTCGTCGGGTTTTGGCTGTTTTGGGCGCGGGCGGAACATGTTGGGGACCAACATTGTAAGAAGGGGGTAATGTGGCGATTTTGCCCTAAGCACGCGGCAGGTGATTGTAAACATAAATGCCATTTATGTGGCCTTTCCGTACTTGGCCTTGTTTTGACACGCTCGGTTCGAGCGTGCGTTGCCACGGCGACGCATTGTAATTTACGCTCCAGTGAACTATAACAATGGATCGATTAGACCTCGCGTGCGCCCTACAGCTTGTGGTGTATTATATATATACTGGAAGCGACTCGATCGAGGAGATTGTCCGAGAGATCGAGACTAGGACGCACACGAGGCTCGCCATGAGCTTTGTGTTTGGACAGTAAACTTTAAAGATAAAAATTAGCCCAAGGGCTAAGATAGGTTACCGGACAATATATAATAGCTATTTTGTCCTGTGGCCTTGAAAATAAGGTCACGGTCAAATTTAAAGTCACGAGAGTATTCAGCATACATGTATATGATTTCCATACGTTCACAATTGATTACTAACCTGTAAATTCAGTAATAAGAGATATATTAGTCATTATGTCAGAAGAAAATGAAGTCAGAAGTCAAATTAAAGGTCATCTGAATATTCAGCACATCATTTGATGGATTTCCACAATAGAATCTCAAGTTGTAAATTTTATAATAATCAAGTTATTAGCCAAGTTGCTCTGTGTGACCTTAAAAATGAGGTCGAAATTAATTTCAAGATCAGTACAATATTCAGGATATATTATTTCCTTTATGTCCACAATTGATTCCTAATCTGTAAAGTTGATAATAAGCGAGATATTAGCCATTCTGTGCTCGGACCTTGATAATGAGGTCAAATTCAAGGTCATGACAATATTCAGCATATATCATTTCCTCTCTGTCCACAATTGATTCTCAAGTTGTAAAGTCGATAAAAAGCGAGATATAAGCCATTTTGTTCTTTGACCTTGAAAATGAGGTCAACGGTCAAACACAAAGTCATCACAATATTCGGACTATATCATTTCCTATATGCACACATTTCTTTCCTAAGCTGTAAATTCGATAATGAGCGAGATATTAGCCATTTTGTGTTCTGACCTTGAAAATGAGGTCAAAGGTCAAATTCAAGGTCCTCAGAATATTCGGCATATGTTATTTCGTATATATGTCCACAATATACATGTCATAGAGGTACATGAGAGGAATGTTTTGAAACAAAAATCTCAAAACAGATCAGTTTTTGAGAAAATGGCCACCAATGTCCAAAATTGGCAATTTTTCGATAAAAATGGCCGCCAAATAGGCAAAAACGATTCTATCAAAAAAATTAAAAATGTTTTTAGATATTGGCCTAAGGTATGTTCTGAAAAATTTATGGGGAAATTCATCATGCCAAAAAAAAGTTACAAACCTGGACGCACGACGGACGAAAAACCACGATAATAGCTTATCGGCCCAAAGGGTTACACCTATGAGTTCTCTACTGCACAAAACCTTTACCTTGTTGAGCTCAATAATAAATATTTCTCGTCTAAACTATTTTTATAGTGGTCAATAATAGACTTAACTAGTAAAACCAATGAAACTTATTCGGTAGTATTGATCTGTTTTCACCAAACACATCAGTTCTCCATTCTGAACAAGAATCCAGTGCCATTTGCTTTCACAGTACAGGGTATTCGAGTGATCACAGATGTCAAAGTGGGTATTTTAATGGTCGTAATAAATGAGTCCATTAACCAATCAATATTTATTCGACTATTCTCAAATACAATCTCGTTGAGTCTGTGCAATTTCATAATCATTCATCGAAAACTCCCACTCGTAGAGCGCTCACAAGCCATGCATTTTAAACAGGCTAATTTGAGCAAGTCAGGGCAGATTATTATTTGGGTTTTTGTCAACTTGACTTTGACTACGAAAGTAGGCAAAATTATATATGTGGGGATAACTGATAAGAACATTGAATATAATTCTGTGCCTCTGTCGTTTGTTCAAAATTGGAAGATTTATCTTGCATTTTGACTTCTGTGGTCCACCTCGTCTATCCGGCATGGACACTCGGGGAAATGCCTCAAACCCTCTATCTGTTCCCTCGATCTTGATACCAGGCCTTGGATGACCTAGACAGTCTGTCCATAAACAATTTGTTCCCCACAAGCTGTTCCAGCCCGAAATGAACAACAAACACATTTCAAAATTGGAGAATAGTGTATTAACAGCAGACATACCTTACACATGTACATGCACAATTTAGACATATATCGAGGCTCCAGACGAAACAAATACAATATATTTTTTTTTTACCGTAAAAGTAATCAGAAATAAATGAACAGTGCAAAAAAAATTTTACACGTGATCTTGTTTCTTCGCTTTCCATTTCAACTCCATTTCATCCAGTGTAGTATTTGACAAAACGAGCTGGTCCTTCCACTCAATTACGATACATAATTTGAAAACTACAATCTACTGCAATATTTCCTTCAGACCTTTAGCTACATACAGTGTGTGACACTTGTGTCATGTGATCCGTGGCAAGCCCAAGCCTGACCGGTTAGTGAACTACTTTCTAGGTTTACAAGCACTAAGCAAAGCCCAGCGGGTCTCGTCGCTGTGGGAACTGGCACGAGAATTTGTCCATACTGTTAGCGTCATCAAGTCTGCTTCTTATATAACTTCTACACTCTCAAGCACAATACACATATATATAAATCACTTCTGTTGTAGTAAAGAAAGTATATGATGCACAAAGCCTGTACCAGAGGCAAAGGTACCTAAGGTACAGTGATGACATACATCAGTAGCTAAGTTGATGGAACAAGCACGAGATGGCGAGGTGACATTTACCAGCATACATCAGCATAGAGCGAGCTATCGAGACTATATACAGACAGCTTGGACCTCGGAAAGTGTGACGGTCTCTGGTCACGATGGAATTCAGTACAATACAGCTACCAGTACACTTAGTTCACATGGAAGTCTGCGTGGAACTAGGCTCTCAGTATGCTATGTTTCATATATCAGAACTCTAGCGGTGGCTTGTGGAACCTCCTCGCCTGTTGCGGGTGTTCAAGTGAGAAGTTTTGGCATGGGAGCAGGTGGCAGGGACCCCGGGTGGATCCTCTGGGGGCGATCTGATGGACTCAGCACCCAGGGACTCGGGGCGGTTCAAGGTGTTATGTCATGGCCCGGCAGCTTTTCTGGCAGAAAGCAGTAGTTTGTGAACAGCTCATACATCACACAGACTGGCCTGGACTCTGCTCGCCTGGTCTACTGCAAGCACCTGGTCAATGGCATGATTTCATATAAGCAACTTTTCCCCCATAATTTTGATAACCTATGCACTTAGTCAGTCACGGATGTTGGTGTACTTGTGCTGTCTCCAAATCCCGACTTTTCGATTTGTTGTTACGAGTGTTCGCCAGACTGCGGTGATGTGATCAGTTCTTGAACCCGCTGCTTTCTGAGCAGAAGTGGATGTTAACAGCTCACCCCACTGTCAAATAAAATACCAAAATGGCCTGAAAGATTGCGGGAGTGTGATACAGGGATGGTGGACCGAGAGCTATGTCTGCACGTTCTTGCCCCAGTTGGAGCCAACCGAGGTCTTGCACACTTGCTCCACATGCCAACGGGACGTGTTCGCTCAGGACTTTCTCTTCATGATTATCATTCAATTATTTATACTAAATACCTACCTATCAATTTACAAGATACTGGTCAGAATGCCTGGAGAAATGACAAATGTACAAGCTAGGCATTCATTGGAAGAATGAACTGGACGACTTGTTCTGCCAAGTCAGACATGAAAGAACTTCTGCCATACACAGGATCTGGGTAATTCTAGACTATACACATTTGGAATACAAGTTGGTAAAAGCGTGCTGTGTACGAGCCTGCCGACAGCCTGAAGGAGATACTGCCGGGTGACTGGACTTAACCACAAATTCTCTTCCAGCAGGAGAAAGATGCATGATGTCCTCACGACACAAGAGTTTATCCCTACTAAACACGCATGGACTGACCAATAAAATCTAAACAGTGTAGCTGACAGAGATAAAAAAGTCTCTTATAAATATGTTTAAAAAGATCCTGGAGGCTGCGAGAGGCGTGCGGCCGTACGAGAAGGTGGTGGGGACCTTCCCGGGATGGAGGACGGCCGGCGCCTCTGGCCGACTCCGGAAGTCTGCGTGTTCTGTCATATAGGAAGGAAGTATGCTGAGGCTGGCGCGGTGGTGTGCGGCAGCAGTGATGGAGGCGGTCGGTCGTAGATCGGTTGGGCGGTAGGCGAGCAGGCGAATGAGAGCATTTATAAGCCAGCCAGCTCGGCAAAAGTAGAGTCCAAGTCCTCGCTGATCGTCTTGTATTTCTCCTTCTCTGCCAGCAACTCGTCTGTGGGGGAGACGACAAGAGTTACCACAGAGCCACACAAAACATACTGCCACAACATGATCACAGATGAACTACGAATTACAGGTAATATCTTATATACAAACAGAACGACACACTTTTATCAACTACAATCGGGCACTGTTGATGAAGTTGGAGGCCGGCTGTGGATATACTGACCTAGAACTGGGCACACATGAATTGGTGCTCCCACACAACATTGCGAGCATGAACAAAAACACCACAAACTCGGGTTAGTTCTGCTAGTTCATGCACTTTCCAGTCATTTACAGTTCAATATGTCACAGAGATTTACATGCTTCAAGCTACTAATATCAGGTAGATCTCTATTTGTTTGGCTGCTGCTTCAGTGAACTATTTATTAGGTATCAAGTGTGGCAAATATCATCTAAATTTTCACTCGTGATTATCTCTGTTACCCCCATTATTCATTGTGATAACATCAAAGCTACTGCACAATACTGCAGCAGAGAACAATACAACAATATCCTTCAAGACTTCTGTGTAAAAATTATTTTGGGAACTACAGCACTTACATTCAAAGCAGATACTAATATCACGTAACTGAAATAAGTTGCTTCACATAACGGAAGCTGCATTTATTCAAGTCCAAACCTCGATAAAAACGCACCAAATTTATATAAAACCTAGCATAGTTTATAGCTTCAAAGCAACTTGTATATACAGTGTAGGTTGACACATTTAGACCGCACGCTGAGGTTGTATACTGCGCGGTGTAAAGGCCCCATGTGGAGGCTACAGTGCTGAATGGAGCCCAAGTGATGGCTGGGGCACATCTCTACCTGTATTCTACGTGTGAACAGTTCAGATGTCTTGGATCTCCTGCAAGCAGCGATCCATCTCCTCCCGCAAGCTTTTGTTGGCATCTCGAGCCATTGACAGCTCCTCTGTAGTCACGGCAACCACACAGCAACACGGGGCAGGCAGCAAACACACGCACGCAGGCAGGCAGGGGTGGGGGTGTACAACAAAACGTTAACACATGGACATGGACTAGTCAGATTCTGGAGCAAACATGTTTGTTGTTTCTGCATCCAAAGACTGAATCCAACATCTGCATCCAACATGACAAGTCGTGCACGAGGTAACTTAATGGTGTGTGAACGTGGGGACAGTCTTTGGATGTATCAAACATCAACACAAAACATGCAGTTTTAGTATCAACCAACGCTTTTATATTTGATTTTTTTTTTCCTTACATTTAAGAATATTACTCAACTTTACAAGATATTATATCTTCTTTCTTCAAATATACAGTGATGTTGTACTAAGGAATATTTTCAGGTGGAAACATCAGCGCTAGATAAAATTGTTACTTATTTTGAACCAAAGATTATAAGACACACATGCAAATGGTTAATAATGACCAGCAGGAGGTTACTGAGACAATAGTAAACATGCTGACAGCAGAACATCATATCTTGAGGACATGTACTCCTAGCCTGTCAGATGTACAGGCTAGTTTTGTGTTTGTAGTTAATTGAAGAAGTGCTGTACTAGCTGTCTCAAGTGTTCAGAGAACTAGAGGTCAACAGAGGGGCTGTGGACAGACTGTGCGGGCAAAGGTCAAGCTGTTGTTTCTAGAGGTCAACAGAGGGGCTGTGGACAGACTGTGCGGGCAAAGGTCAAGCTGTTGTTTCTAGAGGTCAACAGAGGGGCTGTGGACAGACTGTGCAGGCAAAGGTCAAGCTCTTGTTTCTAGAGGTCACTATCTTGTACTAAGCAAAACTACAGAGTTCACTTTGGATGCACAGAGAGTCTCAGAAGAAATCAAGGTGAATGTACAAGGGCAGCAGGTTAATAACTTATCAGTACAAGGAAATTTTACCGATTTATACGGAGGGTTCATCATCGATATACAGAGGTGATTTGCTTTAGTTCACTCAGTTTGCAAGTTAAAGTTTGGAGAATTTGGAGAATTTTATAGATACATGTAAACAATAATGTGAGTTTGAGCTAGCCTTAGCTGGTCTGTCTGATGAGCTAAAATAAGATCACCTCTCTACAAATATCTGTTTCCTCTACACATTGATTACCATTGACTGTACATAATCCACACAGAACCCCCACCAAGGAAGGGTGGAAACTTTTTGAACAACTGGCTGAAAGCCACATGGCTTCACATGGAAGTGCTGAGCACAACACTCTTGTGATCTTTTTGATTGACTGGACTTGTTCCGGTAATCTTCACAGCAAATTGCAATTTCGGACAGTTCTATTTGAATAATTATACAAATTTAACCAGGTGAAATGCCCAAAATAAATAAAACTAACACCCGTTTTAGAAACAAAGTTTTTCATCCAAAAGTTCCCACCCATGAAATTATCCTCAAAACTTGGGCATTAGCAAAGAATAAGACGAAGTGAAGTGAATACAGAGAATGGTTAGCATATGGTACAGGACTTGTGTAGAGCCAATCATAGGAGCCATTTGGACCAAGTCACCTACCCTCCAGCTGGTCTAACGCCAGTGTTTTTACTTTGAGATCCCGCGTCAAGTTTTCAACTTGACTTTCAGCCTGCCGTTCAAAAGAAGACAGCACAGTCAGAACACCAGTGTGGGGTATAACAGTAACCATGGTAACAGGTCAGCTGAGTGGGGATCAGAAGGGTATTGTAGTGACAGGGTTCAGGTGACAGACCATGCAGAAGCCGAGACAGAGAACTATGCGGCCCTTTAGTGGTGTAAGCCCCTGACACCCGGCGCCACCTAGCGGACGCTGGCTCCATCACTAGGATCAGCAGGAGCAAGCCTGAGAGCTGCAGTGATTGGCTGGCGGGGTGTAAGGGGCTGTGTAACTAAAGGTGCGGGAGAAAGTGCTAAAAATCTTCAAAACCAATAATAACTTATATAGACCTGAAACAAAACTACAAAACTTGAAAGGCTTTCATAGGCCATGGGTGTCTCAACTTGTAAAATTTCCGTTCACTGGCCTGTTTCTATTGAAGAACTATAATCATTGTTCCCAATCTGGTGATGAGTTTCTGCTAGCTACTATTAAGTGATTGCCATGCATGTTAGAACAGAAGACAGCCATGTCCTACTTCAAACTCCTTTTATTAATGGATAGGATAATGTGCCGCGCCGAGTTACACCCGTGTGCCCCACGTGTCTGCTGCAGTACCGACTGCGCATTGCGCACTGGGTGATCATGTGTGCAGTCGGTACTGTGGCGAGTTAGCTAGAGGAGAGCATGTGAAGCGACTAGAAGCCTACCATCCTTGATGTCTACATCTCTCTGTAGCCTGACGACCGTGCGTTCCGCGTCCTGCGCACGGTTCTCGGCCTGTGAGGGTGAGGGTAGAGGAGGGACAGGGAAAGGAACACGCAAACTCATCAATCAAAAAAGCAATAATCAAACGAAGGTCAAACAGTAACCAATCTTGCTGAGAAATGCTGCAAAATAAAAACACAAGTACAACATGCAAACAAACAAAGCATCAGTCAATATGCAAGTTCCTCGTGTGGCGAATTGAGCTTCAAGATGATCCTAAGTTGACAAACGACACATCATGCTTCATGCAGACTGAATAAACATCAAACAACAAAACAGATCAACTCATGGCTGTTAAACATTAAACAGGCACATCTGCAAGACAAGCTGTTAGATGAACAGCAACATTTCCAGCAAATCCCAAGTGAAAATTGCTGGAAACATGAACCAAACGTAGGAGTAAAGTCAGGCAGCAGGCAACGCATGAAAACAAGCAAACAAGTCGCTGAAATGTAAGAGAGCCCCCAACTGTCAGGGCCTGGCTGGACACTTTGTGGCCGTAACACAGGCGGGGTCGGGAGTTTGACTTTGGGGGTCCGGAGGAGGGGGGTGAGGGGGGTGCAGCGGTTACCTTCCAGTCGGTCGACTTCCTTCTGGAGCTTGGAAACGGTTCGCTCAGCCTCAGTGGCACGGTTCTCGGCCTGTCAAAGCAAGTGATTGCAGTGACCATTAGACTGAGAACATCATCATTTGTGCAAACCTCAATCAACATGACAAGTACAGATCCTACATGGCCCATCTGCCAATGGAGGGCAATCAGTCACCGGGCAAACTCTGCATCAGGGTCTCTGACGAATGTAATTCAAGCCAAGAAAGGCAGCTAAGCTTGACATGGTTCAATAATGAAATGTCTTACAGTTCTGGACCTGAGGTATATTGTGGTTAATTACAAAAATTTTGAAGAGAAGATTGATAAAATTGTTGCAGGATGATGGACAATGAGCCACTGGTAGGAGAGTGCCATTTGCTATTGGAAGACACCCGTGACGCAAAGGAACGTTTTCTCTGAAAACACACCATCTCCTGAAAGCCAAATCGTTGCACGGCGCTACCTGTTCGCTCTTTATTTTTTAACAAATTTTGTGAGAGACAAACTCAAATTAGTTTGCTGCTATTGAAATAAGGAACAAAAGTGAGCACCATTTAGTTTGATACAGAGGGAACAAATAGAAATGCCTGCGTGTATCACTGAAAATCACAAAATTGTTATGGATGATCCACATATAATTCTTCTGTAAAATTCATGATGGTTGGCACCTCTGCATTACGTTATCAATAACATTAGCTGGAAACCTGTCAACATTTTAAATACTTTCAATTCGCAGGAAAAAAGTTCATTTGGATATGCACGTTTTCAAGCTCATCCTACATTCAAGTGCCAGACAACAAAACAATCTACATGTACCAGAACTCAATCAGAAAATGGGCAATTGGACCCTTATTAAGTTATAATATGTACTGAGACTACAATTGTTGTATTAGAGAAACTATCATACAATTTGACGTGTTGAGCCCAGCCCGCTCGTATACTTACATCCTTAAGGCGAGCTGTAAGGTCACGGATCGACTCTTCGTAGCTGTCCTCTCGCTGGTTGGCCTGGAGAAACAACATGACAACATCTCAGCACTGACATATAACAGCACACTGGATCATTGCTATAACATCTGAGATTGGTCCATGTATACTACTGGTATTGGGTAGATAATTGGTACAACCAAACAGTTACTGGTCAGAAGTACACCAGGGCGAGGCACAAGGTCCCATCCACCGGATTGACACTTAGAGGCGCCTTTTTCTTTACAAACTTTTGCATTTTGAGGGGGATTCGAAAAACATGTTCATCCCTACGCAGGTGTCAATAACGTGAGGGGTAGTTCTGCCCAGTAACATTTCAAAAACATGTATATACATTAAATGGCATGCATTTTCAAACTAAAATTCATTTAGCACTTTTCAATCAAAATTTAATCTTACAAATATTTAGAATGCATGCCATTTCATTTGAAAACCACATCACAAAAATCAATGCATTGTTGATATATTTTTTCATACTTCTATCAAAGTTTGTGTCCAGCAAAGCTAAACAATGCTGAAACAAACCATGCTTTAGGGTGGGTCAGTTGTAAAAACTAAACAAGAAAACATTACTTGGAACAAGCAACATAACTGTGCAAACCAGCAATTAGGCAGCTAGGTACTGTGAAATTTATTCAACTCCATGCATTCTACTTTATATGCAAATCATCTGGGTTCGTTAA
This sequence comes from Terebella lapidaria, assembly GCA_949152475.1. Lineage (NCBI taxonomy): Eukaryota > Metazoa > Annelida > Polychaeta > Terebellida > Terebellidae > Terebella > Terebella lapidaria. Next base: position 3,955,228 of record OX424562.1, on the reverse strand, counting down.
TTGTTTCTCTGAATTTTGATTCTGTCCATGTCTGCATTCGACACAGAATTTGTGAGAGAAGGCAGACATTAAACTATTTACTTGTTGTTTGGTTTATAATAAATCTTCAACTACATTCATGAATATTACAGTTCTAACTAAAATTTTGAAATCTTTGACGAGATATAATTTGGAAAATTCCGAAAGGAGTGTATTATGGTACCATGTATGGCAATATACAGGCTCAAGGACTTGAGGCTCACTGGCATGTTGGATATCATTCGGATTGCTTGTCTACTGTAGGTCCCAGATAAGAATCATGATTGAAATGGTTACGATTCAGTACTAACAGCGGGAAGGAACTTCAGTAGTTGCGTATACATGGTATACATATTGCATCTATGTTCACAATAAAAACCTAAGCTCTTGACTTGAAGAGTTTTGTTTCTGAAGGTCAATTTCCACAATTTGAGTGCACTTTTTGAGTACATCTACATCAAGTAGTCATCAGATTTTTGATGGCTGGATAATTGTAAAGGGACGACGATACTGAACGCTACACACTGACAATAACTCAACATCCTTCAACCAGTGAGCTAAAAGTCCATAATGAACCATCAAATATGAGAACACTAAGTATGATGGCTGTGTGGGATGTTAGAGAGGCATGAAGTCAAGTGTTAGTGGGGTGGGGACGGGGGAGGTCAGGACATGCGTCGCTGGCAGGTGACGTGCTCGACTGCGCCGGGTCACTCGGGTCTGTGCGTTACCTCCTGCTCGGAGATCTCCAGTGACTTCATGTTGTTACCCACGACCTTCAGCTCCTCCTCCAGCTCCAGGATCTTGCTGTAGGGACAGAGGCCAACGGTTGGTTACCAGGGCAACAGTCAGGGCAGGGGGGCAACCTTGGTTACCATGGTGACAGTGTGTGGATGTCAATCACCATGGTAACAGATGGGGGGAGGGGCTTCTGCATCTCAGTAGTACCTCTGGAAGGCAATTGTCCCGAGCCCAGACACTGCTGTCTTGCTGTATTCCCAAACTAGAAATTGATAGAACAGTTTGTACGACTGCAATGTTTTGAGAACAATAGACCACCAGTAAAGGACAGCAGGACAAGAATGTCTGGACTTCTGTGACATAAATCATTAGAGCATACAACTGCAACATTCATTGGACTCTACCTGCAAAGTCAGACAATTATCTGATACTGTTAAATGCATTTTATGTATACCTTGTAGTCCTATAAATGTTGCAGTTACATGCGTACTGTGACAACACATCTGATGGGGGTCTGCTGTATAGTGCCTTACCTTGTCTTCACTGATTTCTAAAGACTTAAGACTTGAGGAGACCATGTGCAGGTCCTCTTGCAGTTGTTTGACCTTGCTGTGGGCAGTGGAACTCAGTCGTTAGTGAGGCATAATCTGACAGCAGACTTATATGTACTAAACTCATGTAACACTGTTCTCAACACTGTTCTTTAGAATCACAGTAACATTTCTATTGTTGTTTTAATGTCACAAAATATTTAGTGAAATCAGAATTTCCATTTTATTTTATCTGTAACACTACCATGACTACCTATAGTCAACACCATGTGCCCACACCGATATGTGAAAGCATAGAAAGTGCAAAAGAAAGTATGAATGAAAATTTCAGAATGTTTTATCATAAAAGAATAAAAGAAAAATATACGAAGATGCTGTCTACATGTAACTTTCAACTAGACGCTTCCGGTCGCCTACGACCGCTTGGGTGTATCCCCCGTAGCCCTATCATCTCTGTTGCCCCAAATATATCACTGTCAATTGTGAAAAACTAGAGTAAGGGCTACAAAAGATTACCAGAGAAATGTTAAATCTCAAGTCACAACTGTTTTCTTTTCCCCACCAAAATTGCTGCACTGATTTTCCGAGGTTATTGAAGGTCGAATTCAAAATCACCACTGAAATCTCTTTATATGAATTTCCATTCGACATGTTTGATAAAATAACGAAAATACAGATAGATCAATCTTTTCACCTATTTATATTTCAACTCAGAATATTTTACAAACTTGGTTCCAAGTTGAAATTCAAAGTAAAATTTGACCAAAAACGCATCTCAAGATGACAAAATTGGAGCTAGATTGAACTTCTCACCATAAGTTATATTTCGATCCATAATACATGTATGTGCCAAACATGGTTTCAAGTTGAAATTCAAAGTAAAAGGTAATCAAAACTGCATTTCAAGATGACAAAATTGGAGCCAGATCAAACTTTTCGTCATGAGCTATATTTTAACTCATAATACCTGCCCAACTTGATTTCAAGTTGAAATTCAAACTAAAAGTTTACCAAAACTGCATTTTAAGATGACGAAATTGGACCCAGATCAAACTTTTCGCCATGAGTTATATTTCAACTCATAATATGTGCCAAACTTGGTATTAAGTTGAAATTCAATGTAAAAGTTGACCAAAACTGCATTTCAAGATGACGAAATTGGAGCCAGATAGAACTTTTCGTCATAAGTTATATTTTAACTCATAATATGTGCCAAACTTGGTTTCAAGTTGAAATTCAAGCTAAAAGTTTACCAAAACTGCATTTCAAGATGAAGAAATTGGAGCCAGATCGAACTTTTCATCATAAGTTATATTTTAACTCATAATATGTGCCAAACTTGGTTTCAAGTTGAAATTCAAACTAAAAATTGACCAAAACTGCATTTCAAGATGACGAAAATGGAGCCAAATCGAACTTTTCACCATAAGTTATATTTCGACTCATAATATGTGCCAAACATGCTTTCAAGTTGAAATTCAAAGTAAAAGTTGACCAAAACTGCATTTCAAGATGACAAAATTGGAGCCAGATTGAATTTTTCACCATAAGTTATATTTAAACTCATAATTTGAGCCAAACATGGTCTCAAGTTGAAATTCAAAGTAAAAGTTGATCAATGTTTTCATAAAAAGCTATTGTGATCAATAATAGACTTAACTAGCAAAAAAATAATGTTGACTTATTTGGTCACAGCCATAAAATCTCTACTGGACAAAGCCTTCACCTTGTTGAGCCCAATAATAAATATTTCTTGTCTTAACTATTTTCATTGTCGTCAATAATAGACTTAACATGTAAAAATAAAGTTAACTTATTCGGTTACACCCAGAAATTTCTACCGGACAAAACCTTAACCTTGTTGAGCTCAATAATAATTGTTTCTCATCTTAACTATTTTTATTGAGGTCAATAATAGACTTAACTAGCAAAAAAAATGTTAACTTATTTGGTTACAGACATAAAATGTCTACTGGACAGAATCTTTACCTTGTTGAGCCCAATGATAAATATTTCTTGTCTTAACTATTTTTATTGTAGTCAATAATAGACTAAACTAGTAAAAATAATGTTAACTTATTCAGTACACCCATGAAATCTGTACTGGACATACTTTCACGTTGTTGAGCTTAATAATAAATATTTCTCATCTTAACTATTTTTATTGTGGTCAATAATAGACTTCACTATTTTTATTGTGCTCAATAATAGACTTAACTAGTGAAAATAATGTTAACTTATTCAGTTACACCAATGAAATTTGTACTGGACAAAACATTTACCTTGTTGAGGTTAATAATAAATATTTCTTGTCTTAACTATTTTTATTGTGGTCAATAATAGACTTAACTATTAAAAATAATGTTAACTTATTCAGTTACACCCATGAAATTTGTACTGGACAAAACCTTTACCTTGTTGAGCTTAATAATAAACGTTTCTCGTCTTAACTATTTTTATTGTGGACAATAATAGACTTAACTAATAGAACTAATGTTAACTTATTCAGTAAAATTGTCCTGTTTTCACTGAAAACTTCAGTTCTCCATTCTGAACAAGAAACCAGTGTCATTACCTTCCACTGTACAGGCTATTGGAATGATCGTACATGTCAAAATGGATATTTCAAAATTCTGTAACTAGATGCTTCCGGTCGCCTACGACCGCTTGGGTGTATCCCCCGTAGCCCTATCATCCCTGTTGCCCCAAATATATCACTGATGTACATTGTGAGTGTGAAACCTTTCAAGCTTATTGCTTCAAGGTCGAATTCAAGATCACCACTAAAATCACTGCATACGAATTTCCATTTCGACATATTCGATAAAATAACGAAATTACAGCCAGATAAAAGTTTTCACCTAAAGTTATACTTCAACTCAGAATATTTGACAAACTTGGTTCCAAGTTGAAATTCAAGCAAAAGTTGACAAAAACTGCATTTCAAGATTACTAAATTGGAGCCAGATCGAACTTTTCACCATAAGTTATATTTCAACTCATACTATATGCCAAACTTGGTTCCAAGTTGAAATTCAAAGTAAAAGTTGACCAAAACTACATTTCAAGATGACGAAATAGGAGCAAGATCAAACTTTTCACCATAATTTAAATTTTAATTCATAATAATTATGTGCCAAACTTGGTTTCGAGCTGAAATTCAAGTAAAAGTTTACCGAAACTGCATTTCACGATGACGAAATTGGAGCCAGATCGATTTTTTCACCATAAATTATATTTTAATTCATAATATGTGCCAAACTTGGTTTCAAGTTGAAATTCAAAGTAAAAATTGACTTTAATGGTAAAAATAATGTTAACTTATCCGGTTACACCCATGAAATCTCTACTGGACAAAACTTTTAAATTGTTGAGCTCAATAATAAATGTTTCTTGTCTTAACTATTTTTCTTGAGGTCATTAATAGACTTAACTAGTAAAAATGATGTTAACTTATTCGGCTACAGCCATGAAATCTCTACTGCACAGAAGCTTTACCTTGTTGAGCCCAATAATAAATGTTTCTTGTCTTAACTATTTTTATTGTGGTCAATAATAGACTTAACTAGTGAAAATAATGTTAACTTATTTGGTTACACCTGTGAAATCTCTACTGGACAAAACCTTTACCTTGTTGAGCTCAATAATAAATGTTTCTCATCTTAACTATTTTTATTGTGGTCAATAATAGACTTAACTAGTAAAACCAATGTTAACTTATTTAGTAATATTGTTCTGTTTTCACCAAAAACATCAGTTCTGTATTCTGAACAAGAATCCAGTGCAATTTGCTTTCATAGTACAGGTTATTGGAGTGATCACACATGTCAAAGTAGGCATTTTAGTTGTTGTAATAAGTTAACCTCTCAAACTTATTAATATTTATTCGATCATTTTGATAAACAATAGGTTTCGTGTGATGGTCTTTCTCATTGAGCCTGTGCGATTTCATCATCATTCATCGAAAACTCCCACCCGTAGAGCGTTCACAACCCATGTGTGTTAAACAGGCTAATTTGAGCACAAAATGTTACGCCAATCGGCTATTTTGGTTGCTATGGCAACCAAAATCGATAGGTGTTGAGATCTCACCATAAGTCATGTCCATATAAAATATTATCAAAATCGGTTCAGATTTGTAAGCTGTAGCGCGTTCACAAGAAAGTGTCTGCGGACGTGGACGCGGACGCGGACGCGGACGCGGCGGCGGCGGCGGCGCGACGATCGTAAATCCATAGTATCCGCCGAACTTTGTTCGGGGGATACAATAAGTTAGGCTGTTAACATATTAATATGTATATGATCATTCTAAAAAACGATTAGTTTCGTGTGACAGCCCTTCCCAACAACACTTCCAAATATTATCGAGATTCGTCAAAAATTGCCATCTGTAGAGCGTTCACAAGCCATGTGTCTCAAACAGGCTGTTTTCAATGCAAAATGTGTCCCCAAAAGACCAATTCAGTTGCCACGGCAACCAAAATCGATTGGTGTCGGGATCTTACCATAATATATGTGCCTGCGAAAAATAATGGTGATCGGGTGAGAATTGCGGCCTATAGTGCGTTCACAAGCCATGTGTCTCAAACAGGCTGTTTTCAACGCAAAATGTGTCCCCAAACGACCAATGCAGTTGCCACGGCAACCAAAATCGATTGGTGTCGGGATCTTACCATTATATATGTGCCTGCAAAAAATAATGGTGATCGGATGAGAATTGCGGCCTGTAGCGCGTTCACAAGAAAATCTCTGCGGACGCGGACACGGACGCGGACGCGGACGCGGACGACGAAGCCAAATCCATAGTATCCGCCGAACTTTGTTCGGGGGATACAATAATTCTAACAATACCTGGAATAATTTGGATAAATGCGCAATTACAATAGCTTCTCCAGCCAGAAGATCTCTATTGGACAAATCTGTTCCTTGTCACGCCAGTAATGGTTTTACATGTAACTGGCTAATTAATCTGTAAAGTATTGAATCGTGTCATAACTGAATAATTTTATCTTGCCTGGGCAATATTGAAGCTTTTGATGAAAACTGACACACTAGAGTGCTCAATATAAATGTGGGTTAGACAAGCGGATTTCCCGATAAAATGTGTCGGCAATCAGCCAGAGGAACCAAAATCAATAGGTGTGGTCTTATAGTATTATACAATATTATAAAGATAGTATGCATGATAATGTACAATGGTACATGCAAACAGAAAAAGGTCAGAATCACTTGAAAATATGATGTATAATATGTTGACAAAAAATTATTCAGAGATGTGGCAGTACAACATTTAAGTTTTCACCAGAAGCTTCTTAGCCAGAAAAGTAAATGAAATTTAGGAAGCATAGAAAATCTACTAAAATACTGACACCGTAATGAACAGAATCACCTTTGTAAGGCAGGAGTAGTTTTTTTTTTTTTCTTTTTAAATTATTTTCACCGAAAAATCAACCATAAAAGAAACTCCACCACCAAACAACAATAATGAGCTAAATATCGAGATTGTGAAAAGCAGATTATGACAAAGCATCGACAGGCACCGCGTTGATAGAGTGGTGGACAGTCAAGAAATACGGGCACTCACGCCTCAGCACTTTCTGCTCGTTCCTCGGTGCGTTCCAACTCGCCCTCAACCAGCACCAACTTGCGGGCGACCTGACGACACGGAGGTCACATGTGACGTTACTACCCGCACTGACACAGCGCATGGATGTGGCTCGCAGCGCACACAAAACACCCACCCACCCACCTGGGAACACTGCTGAACCCTGACATAGCAAACAGGACACAAAACACACCAAAAGTCTTGAATATCTTCGAGTAGAATTGTAAATTTGTGACAGGGTTGAGGCTTTTTCTAAGAGCAGACATTTGTATGTGTGCGACATCAGTGAGAAGCCAGACAGACAGGTGTACGATGTACTTGATATTCTTACAAATTACACCAGACACAAGTAGTTTTGTGGTAAGTATATAGTGATATGCTGTCTGATCTCCCCTGACTGAGATATGTGGAAAACTGGTACAGCCTCTTCACCTGAAAAAAACATGATTTTATACATCTGCGCTTCGAATAAGCCTCAACTCAAGCTTCAAATCTGAAGATTTTATGACGTCGGATAATCCATTATCATAATGCCAAATTGATGTGCCCTTGTTGCTAGAACATATAACCTACATGATCAAATACTCATTGTACACAAGCAGCAGTGTTCCGCCGTTTGTCTGTCCGTCAGTCCACCTCCCGCACCCCGTAGTCAGTGGCGCCACACAGTGACAGCTGTCGTACTTACGCCTCGGCCGACTCCAAGCGAGCCTCAACTCTCTCCAGGTCCACCTCAGTGATCGCCAGCTTACGGGCAGCCTGTCGGCAAGGTCAAGGTCAAGGTCGGGGTCAGTGGGTTCGGAAGGTCAATGGTCAGGTCAAGGAGTGGTTGTTGAGGGAATAGACAGGATAGATTGGTTCAAGGAGAGAGCGAAAGAAAGAAAAATTGTCGTCAGTACATCATCAAACATTACTTAAAGTCCTAGTAGTTTTACCGATGGCTAAATAATTATCTTACTCGTATGATTATAGACAAAACTGTATCCTTAACATAATATGTACATAACAAAATATTATGATTGAACACACAACATAGTATGCAGTGAATATGGCATTTATCATACATGTTTATAGTGCATGAAAAAAACTATTTGCTAGGATTAACTAGATGAATGCAACTAGATTGCAGTCTTATTTCTTATAGCATTTAATGTTGCAAAACATATAGAGCACTTGGCTATCAGAATCATAAGTCAAAATAGATCATAAGGGTGTTTCCTCCAATTGCTTATCATCCGTGTCAGCCAAAACATTAAATGTCTGAATTAAATTTTTAGCCATGACTAAGTATCTAGTCTCATAATGAAAATCACGAATTAAACATAAAGTTTATGTTATTGCTCCAGGCAAAAAATTTTGACTGGGCTAAAATTTGTCAGCAATGGCAAATCCATAGTCTCTAGTGAACTCTCTTTACGAGATACAAGACACATTGTGTAGTACTGCACATAACTCAATACATAACATGTACATTATGATGATTTATATGGTAATACAGCAGACATGTTCACATACAGATATATCATATATATGATTATGATATCACATTGTTGTCAAGCTTTCAGTCCAAGAGTAGAGCGATACAGGATGCGTTGTTTTGTGAAACTGATAACAAAAGCCCGTCACTGACCAGGACCTGACCGGCCCAGGGTTGGTATTTATTTGTGATCAGCACTGTGAAACTATCTCTTCGTGTCCCCAGTACGGTATTTATGGTATGTCAGTAAACACTGAACTCAGCCCTGAACATGATGACTGAATATCCTTGTACTGCAGTTTGTATTTCACCAAGAATCGATCAGTGCACTGCCGATTTTTTTTTTTGCAGAGGCACAAAACTACAATTCATCTGATAGGTCTTTATATACTATATAAATTCAATCATGACCGCAATCATTCAGAGCAAGTACTTCAATTTGCAACAGTGCACCCCCACGCTACAAATGTGTATTAGCTCCACACAGCACCGACAGAACTAACAATAATGGTGGCTATATAACTCCACAGCCACCGATCACCAGCCTGCTGCCACCAGCACAGCTATCAGGCCACATAAGGCAGCTGTCTGCGACCCACAAAATAACATTTGGTGACATTTCTACTCAAAAACATGTAGCAGGTTTCATGTAGACTTGGGATGTTGACGTGAAATCACTGTATTGATTGCCCAGTGTTCACACAATTCACCGTGTGTCTGTGTGTCCTTCAAGCCAGTTCACACAGGAACAGCTAATAGGAAATTTATTCACTACGCAACTTATGTTATCATACTGTTGCTTTCAATATTGGAGCAAACAATTTGATATCGCAAATTTCTTTGTTTGCTTGACTAAACAATTTTCCAAAGAATGCCAATGACTTTCAGGTAATTTTTTGTCAGAGCTTATCACCAGGTTGATAAAGTCGTAGTTCCTGGCAGTTTAATCTTGCCTCCCGGACTCCCTGGTGCCAACACCAACATTTTTGTATTTGTATGTGAACACACCCAACTCAACCTCTATTGCTGTATTCTTGGACCAATGAAAGCGACATTTCATGGAAATAAAATTGTGATTAGTAGTCAACAGATATCACAGCAATAAACACGGAGTTAGATCAACACATCAGTCAAGTTTGTTAAAAGACACGAGGGACAAACTTCAGCATCAGTGCAGTGTGGCCTGGGCAACTGGACCATTGACAACCTCAGTACACTTTCTTGGGCATTGGGACAGTATATATGTGAACCTTCATGGAAGCTGGGCCATTGAAACATATGCCTGAATGTTTGGTAGGAATAGTCGAAAACGTGACAACAACAGAGCCAAGCCTCTCCACACACACACATGATCAACCTACATAAGCAGTTCAGTGAAACGTCTGAGTGACACTACACAGAAGTGACACGATCCACACTGACAACATTTGTGACTAATCGTCGTTATCACTATTTGTGATACCACTTGATCAGCCGTGTTTGGTAATAACGTCAGAGGGTCAGCAGACGACGGATCAGGAACTCGTCACATGATGCAGGCCCCTGCTCATATTTGCTCATCACTTATTGCCTGTTTGTCATCTTATCATAAACATTAGATCTATCCTAGAACACGCTTTATCTACTCCATCGAGAAGACAAGATTATGATACCATACAAACACGATGTCTATAGACCGTACTCTAGCGCATTGTACCTAAAACATTGTCCATCCGGGACGCAGCCTGGCTAATGACACAAGTGAGCACACTGTTCGTCTTCTAGCTTCTGGCTGTGTACACAAACATCAAGTAATTGGCCAACATTTTTGCTAAATTTGTTTTGATGAATTCACCATCAACAATCCATACTTGACATACATGTATTTTTTTGTGCGAGTTGAAATTATAGGCAAACTTGTCAGATACAAATTGTCCTAAAACTAGACGTCAAGGCCTAAAGGCCTTGGAGGCATTTCAGGGTGAAGCATGAAAAAAACAAAATGCTGACATGATAAGTTCCCAATGAGACCGTTTCCGAGATATCGACGGAAACGAAAAATGCCGACTCAGCGAAAAAATTTAAGGTCAAGGTCAAAGGTCATCCATCATACCCTATGTACATGTTTGTCTAGGGCGACGAGTCCGAAAATAACATCTGTTTCGCTCTACGACGCACCATTTCCGAGATATCGACGAAAACGAAAAATGCCGACTCAGCGAAAAAATTTAAAGTCAAGGTCAAAGGTCATCCATAATACCCCTAAGACATGTTTGTCTAGGGCGACGAGTCCGAAAATAACGTCTGTTTCGCTCTACGACGCACCGTTTCCGAGATATCGACGAAAACGAAAAATGCCGACTCAGCGAAAAAATTTAAGGTCAAGGTCAAAGGTCATCCATAATACCCCAAGACATGTTTGTCTAGAGCGACGAGTCTGAAAATAACGTCCGTTTCGCTCTACGACGCACCGTTTCCGAGATATCGACGAAAACGAAAAATGCCGACTCAGCGAAAAAAATTGAAGGTCAAGGTCAAAGGTCATCCATAATACCCTATATACATGTTTGTCTGGGGCGACGAGTCCAAAAATAACATCCGTTTCGCTGTACGACGTACCATTTCCGAGATATCGACGAAAACGAAAAATGCCGACTCAGGGAAAAAATTTAAGGTCAAGGTCAAAGGTCATCCATAATACCCTTAAGACATGTTTGTCTAGGGCGACGAGTCCGAAAATAACGTCCGTTTCGCTCTATGACGCACCGTTTCCGAGATATCGACGAAAACGAAAAATGCCGACTCAGCGAAAAAATTTAAGGTCAAGGTCAATGGTCATCAATAATACCCTTAAGACATGTTTGTCTAGGGCGACGAGTCCGAAAATAACGTCCGTTTCGCTCTATGACGCACCGTTTCCGAGATATCGACGAAAACGAAAAATGCCGACACAGCGAAAAAATTTAAGGTCAAGGTCAAAGGTCATCCATAATACCCTTAAGACATGTTTGTCTAGGGCGACGAGTCCGAAAATAACGTCCGTTTCGCTCTACGATGCACCGTTTCCGATATATCGACGAATACGAAAAATGCCGACTCAGCAAAAAAAATTAAGGTCAAGGTCAAAGGATATACATAACACCCCTAAGACATGTTTGTCTAGGGCGACGAGTCCGAAAATAATGTCCGTTTCGCTCTACGACGCACCGTTTCCGAGATATCGACATAAACAAAAAATGCCGACTCAGCGAAAAAATTTAAGGTCAAGGTCAAAGGTCATCCATAATACCCCTAAGACATGTTTGTCTAGGGCGACGAGTCCGAAAATAATGTCCGTTTCGCTCTACGACGCACCGTTTCCGAGATATCGACATAAACGAAAAATGCCGACTCAGCGAAAAAATTTAAGGTCAAGGTCAAAGGTCATCCATAATACCCCTTAGACATGTTTGTCTAGGATGACGAGTCTGAAAATAACGTCCGTTTCGCTCTACGACGCACCATTTCCGAGATATGCAGGAGAGCCTCAAGGATGACTCAGCTAAAATTATTTCGAGCCCTAGGTCAAAGGTCGTTTGACGAATCGGCCTCAAAATCAATAGGCTTCTTCCCTGGTGATATATGAACCTCCATGCAAAGTTCCACAGTCATTGCCATAACACTTTTTGAGTTATCGTGCGGAAACCAGAAACATTGATTTCATCCTCACGGACCTCACGGACCCCGGAGCCGGCTCAAAAACAATAGGCTTCTTCCACACAACATTTCTGACCAGCAGTGAAAATTTGGCGAAGATACATCGAGGCAAACTGAAGTTATCGTGCGGAAACCAAAAAGTGAAAAAAAAAGAAAAAAAAAAAGAAAAAAAAAAAAAAAAAAAAAGAAAAAAAAAAATTTTGACAAAACCATAAAGGCATTTCTGCTGAAATGCCTTAATAATCTGACTGTATATTTAGGCAGCTCTTGTGAATTGGATACTTAGCACCTCAAACAGAGTGTGGAACAATGTAGGATTGGTCACGGTTCCATGCTCCAGGAATGTTTTCCAACAAAGTCCTATCCAAAACAGGCCACAAACCACAACAGTACTGACGGCTAGGATACAACTACCCCGCAGGATTCTTTTACCAAATTGCTTTGACAAGGACTTGTCGCGAAATGTTTATTACCGACTCAGCATTCTTTAGTGCTTGCGCATGGTTTGACATATCATATAATTGTTTTCACTGCAAAAACTTATTTCTCTGAGTCATTCTAAGCAAAATCTTATCTGATATTTAGACAAATGCGATGATAGCCAGAGGGACACGGCTGGACTGAACATGGTAAAGGGACGAGACTTGGTGAGACGAGACAGAGTCTCCAACAGTCCTGACTTGAGACAATCGTCTGTCAGACTGTCTCCACCAGAAACACTCAACAAACCGATCACACAGGTGCAGCAACATCGTTACATATATATTAGTGCCACTGCAAATAAAACTGAAATAATATCAACAAAACAGCAGCATGCAGAAACTGAAGAAACACAAATTTGTTGTGCAGTGAAGTCGGGAGAAGGGACAAATGAAAGAAAATGTGACAACACAAAATTAAAATGCTCCAACCCCTTTTGAAACATGGACACAGAAACATTTACACACAAGTCGACCTTTTCTTCAAGGGCTTGGGTGGAATTTTAGGGACAACATTTCCATGGCAACACGGAAATATTGAAAGCATATACTGCAGTCTTCAATAGTAAAAAGCAAATCATCTATGATACCTGGACTAACATGGGATTTTCTCACCATCAGGTGACAAAACCACTGTTTGGGACACCGAAAATCTGACAGGCCTGACAGCAGGCGCGTGGGGTGGGGATAGATGAGGGAAGGGCCTGACAGTACATCTAGAGGGGGTGGGAGGTCATGAGAAGAGCAAGGCCACAACGAACGTGCACCAGAGAAAAAAAAAACAACATCGCCATGACTACCACCCAGGCACTCTGCTTGTTCATGGTAAAAAAAAAATGAAACATGGCCGTTGGCTGGTTGTATCATGCAGTCGTCACCTCTTCGTAATTGCGGTCTGCTTCTTCACCCAGCAAAATGGTCTGTTCGAGTTCCCTTTCCAATTGTGTAATACGCTCTTCGTCAGTGATGGAGCGGTTCTCCAACACTTTCCTGCCTCTATAAACCAGGGACATAGGACACAGATTAGCACAGAGCGAGCACAGATCTACACGAGTCCTGATCCGGTCGGGGTGGGCCAGGATAGAGAGCCTTCAACTCGGTGCGTGGGAGCATGCATGGAGGTAGCGGACAGAGCCGCGGGGGGCGGGGGAGACCTGCGCCACGACGCAGCCTAATGTGCTGCCATCTGAAAAGAACAGCTAGGGAAAGATTAAGCGACCATCCATCCCTCCCTCATTGCTGCCCTCCCTCCCTCCCACCCGACCCACACCTTGAAGCAGCTGTACGAGCGAGCGACACCACGACCCGCTGACCACACAAGCCACACACAGCCTAGGGCGGACCTGGGGGTGAGACTCGTTACTAGCAAAAACCAAATCAAATCTCCTCCCGAAGTAGCAGAGTTTGCGTTTCGTGTGTGTTCTGTCATGTATGGGTCCTGACAGGTGACCGGGCGGGTGGGCGGGCTGTCTGGGGTGTTTAGTTTGGTTGGGGCAAGGCCAGTGGAGGCTGGAGCTTGTTACAGAGGTGGGGCGAGCCTGGCGCCCGCGGCATGTGGACGGCCCACAAACGACGGGAGAAGACAGATCGCAATTAGCCCGAGGGTGGGAGCGAGCGAGCGAACCCCACTCGACCCAGCGAGCGACGGTGGACACAGACAATGAAAGGGGCGAGCTGCAAAATCAGGGATGATGTCAAAGACGAGGGCCGTGAAGTCATTATACATGCACAACACCCAACCCATGCAAAAATCACCTCTTCATATTTGCGGTCTGCGTCTTCTGATATAAACCTGGCTTCCTTAAGCTGAGCCTCTAAGAACTCAAGCCTCTCCTCATCCGAAAGGCTGCGACTTTCTAAGGCCTTACGAGCTCTGTCAGCGAAAGGAAAGAGAGTCAATGGAGGAGTCCTGGGGAGCGAGGCGTCTGTCCGGGGAAGCTTTCTGGCGAGGCTAGGGGCCTTACAGATACTGGACTCTTACAACTTACGTAGACTGGCACTACTAACATGGCCAGCAGGGCTCACTGGGGGACTTTTGTGTCAGGACAAAGCTTGGACTGGGTGACCTAGGGAAAGGTTTGGGCCTTAACTCCCAGGGGTGACTTATCAGTGAGCCAACTACAGACTCTGTCAAACCCTCAGAGTTTGCTACTTTCGGAAGAAATAATTTGTAGTTTTTGTTTGAAGAAGTCTCACAACCCAGGATGGGCCCTATTGTGGCTGACAGAAGGCCTGCTACTAACTGAGTGAGCCTGGCAAAGTTTTCCCTCCCAGGTTGGAATAAAGTGGGCGTGGCAGCAGCAGAAGGTGGCACTCCAAAACCTGGAACAGCCAGGTCAGCTCAAGGCAAGACTGGGCAGACCAGCAGAGGGAAGGACTTACACCAGCCAAACTAACTGTATCAGAATACCTGCAAACAATACAAACTGCTGGAACATTAGATGTGTTGGCATGTGTCACGTTTGTGTACATGTATGTGTATGAATGTAGATTTGTGGTACACCAATTGGATGATGGGTAAAAAATCTGCATGATGAAGTTGGAGATGAACCTGTGTCAGATATAAGCAAACATTAGTGCTTCATGCAGACAGGCCGAAGGTCAGCTCTCGTCCAACTGTAAGATCATCTGTCTGTCTGTATCCTTGTCCTGTAATCTCGTAACTACATGTAACCATGGCAATGCTTAGAGACTAACATACCTCATTATATTTTCTCTCAGATTCATTTGCCAGTTCCGTGGTTTCTTTGAGTACTGTTTCTAAATGTTCAAGTCGATCATCGTCCAGGTTTTGTCGTTTTTCTAATGCTTTTCTAGATCTGTCGGGTTGGGAAGCAGGCAGGATTAAAAACATTGAAAATCTACAAATACAAGCAAACAACACTAATTCTTAACACATAATGAGCCAAAAAGGTAAACAGCACACCTCAAACTGCCCATGGAGCACTGTCTAGCACTGCCGAAGTTATCCACGATAACACTACTAGTCTATTCACCATTTGCTGGACAGTTTCCAAGCTTTGAGGTGTGCTGTTGTGGGTAAAGCATGCTGGAAAGGAAGCAGTAGGATGCAGTCCGATGTGAACAAGTTGCTAGGTCTCCTGTAGTTGCTGGTTGGGAGCTGCAAGGAAGTTTCTTGTCTATGAGTGGAGGCCGTGCCTTGCCTAGGGTGGAAGGAAGCATGGCCGACATGTGACCTACCTCGTCGTACTTGTTCTCGGCCTCGCCCTGAATGTACGTGGCCTGCTTGAGCATGTCCTCAAGCTGGGACACGCGGTCATCGTTAGCCCACGACCGCTTCTCCAGCACCACTCGTTGTCTGCCAGCAAACATGCAGCAAGGATCGGGAGGGAGAGCAAGCGGTGGTCATACAATGTTAGTACGGTCTGCATTGAACAGTTAGTCATCACACAGGAAAAAGTCTATGAGGGGTGGAGATGGGGCAATGGATGGTTAGTTGTGTGAGGCAGCTCACGCGCATGGCGCTAGCGACGTCCTGCAGAACTTCAGGACATCTAACATGCACACACATCACACTATGTTAGACTTATAAGTCGATGAGTTGATTGCATGATGTCTGTCTGTGGTTGGAGAGTAGGAGCTGGTTTTGTGTAAGTTACAGAACTGATCATAGCTATAAATCCAACTTGAAGTGTGAACTTCTTCATGGGACCCATATTCAGGAAAGGATTAATTTCGAATGAAAAGCCAGTGTTAATCAACCCCACTGATATTTCAAGTGTACCCCGATCTTGTAATCAAAGAACATGAAACAAAGATCTATAGCTCCAAACGAAGAAACTTGAAACTTTACGGGGAATTTATACATTTTCATCACAGCCAGCCAAGCCGAGATAAAGGAAAATGTTCGGAAAATGTCTGATTTTCATGCAGTATGTAAGCATGTCTGTGACTGGGGAAGACTGGGGCGGGTGTGTACATGGAAGATTTCCTGTAGATAGATGGTATTTCTTGCGAAATCTACTCGACCTCAGACATGCAAGAAATATCATCAAGGATAGAGAATTAGAGATGCTCTTAAGAATTATGCATTCATTGGTAGACCATAGGCAAGAATGTGCACAGCATGTAATATTATTCAATATTCAATTCGATCCACAAGGGAATTAATGATATATAATTTCGCCATATTTTAGGCCAATGGGCAACCAATTTTTCAGCCTTGAACCCATCAAGAGATGGAGACAAAGAGCTAAATCGAAAGATAAAATCACACTTCTCTGTTAACACTTGTGACCTGATCATGAACAATGACATCTGTATAAACATCAACAAACATTCGATGGAAACAATTTGGAAAACCCACAATGAAATACTGATTAGTTGTTACATTTGCGAGCAGCAGAATTTCTGTAAACAAATACAACTATCCAGATGTCATTGATTTGATCAGACCACAAATCTCGACGAAATGTGCATACTGAGTAATGTATATCACAAAACACATTGAAAATTGAATTGTATGAACTTAATTCTAATATATATATATATATCAATTTGATATTTCATCCTTCTGACAATTAAAATATGACTTTACCAGAACAGGCTTTCTCACAAACGTTACAATACATAACATTATTACATTACAGTTAATGATACAGTTTAGGACCCTTGATGTCATATAGAGGTCAGTGTAAAGCACAGACCTCTCGCTCTCATCGGCAGCTTTGGATGCCTCCTCCAACTTAGAGGATGCCTCGTTCAGTCGGGTCTCTGTCTGCTCAAAGTCCTCCTCAAGCAGTCGGATCCTGCGAGTTAGAGCCGCGACCTCACCCTCGGCCTGTCAAGGAGAAGGAATTGTGGACTTGATATTAAACTACGATTCCTCAAAAACATCAGCCCTAATAAACTCAGCACTCAATCGAACTGCACACCATTCATTCCAGAAATATACATGTTCAACCACACTCATGCATGAATGAAACAATTCTGATCAATAAAGCTTGTTCAAGATATATTTCAAATCCTGTGGCATATTGATTCAGACATACATTTGTATGTGATATGATACTGCGAATAGGTTTCGAAACAACATAAAATTTTATCGAAAATATGAAGGCCTGGGTGTGTTGTAACTTGTTACACCTAATGATGATACAAACACAACCCAGGGTTTGGTACCAGGGAACAGTCACTCTCCGAATCAGTCATACAAATTGGTAATTACAACTCACCATGAGTGAGATGTACATCAAATATTGTCAGAAAATCAGTTAATTCAAAATATGAACGAAAATATCAACAGCAAATTAAATACAGAACTTTGATATCACACACTTGCTTTTATGGTGCCTTCAGACTAGACTTCACTCAAATAAATTTAGTTTAAACTAATTAGTTGATCATCAGATTTTCACAGTGATGTAAGTTTTGCCTGGTCGGCCTAAGATGACACACAATAATTGGTATATGTACAGGGGTCACATATTTCTGGTGATTCCTACCCCACTAATTTCATGTTGAATTAAGAAACTGATAAAAGAACTTGGCAACTAGGCATATAAATCAGCTTATATGTACCATGTGTACTGTGTCCGTGCATATGTACATTTATGTATATAATAGGCTGTAAACTCATGAAGTCATCAAGTGGCAAGTGAAGTGGTCAACAAAACTGATCACGACATTCGAAAGGTACACTGACGAACGTTGGGCTCTACACTAGAATGTTTTAGTCGTAAGACAAGTTTCCGATTGGACATAATAAAATATCTATCTATCTACCATCGTCACTCTGTATTCAGGTAAATAATTGAAGCAGACCCTATGTCGGTAGAATATATATGCTACTGTATAGTCTATAAGCTGAATATCACCTCTAGATTCCGAGTCGGCTTACATGTAGATCTAGAATAACATAAGCAGTGATTTATAAGTGGTCATTTTTTTATTTTGTTGACATGGGGCAGACTTCATGGTGTACCTTATTGGGTACATTATGATTTGCCAATGTTGAAACATGGCTATCAAAACTGCCCACTGTATTATATACGTGT
The DNA here is from genome assembly GCA_949152475.1 of Terebella lapidaria. Lineage (NCBI taxonomy): Eukaryota > Metazoa > Annelida > Polychaeta > Terebellida > Terebellidae > Terebella > Terebella lapidaria. Next base: position 3,936,665 of record OX424562.1, on the reverse strand, counting down.
TCCGTGGACCATGTCGACTAGATCAATCTAAATAGTAAATTATACTTTAGTTTACTTTCCAATCAAACCATTGTTGTGGTCATTCTTGGAAATTTGGACAATCTCGAGAAGGTCCAGGGCAAACTTGAGCATTCCAAAATGGCCCTGGACCATTTTGGAACAGTGCTTTACTAAGATGATTTTGATTTATTTCTTGACAATATGGCAAAAAATATTAAATGTACTTATGTTTTATAACCAAGTTAGATTATACAAAGCTAATTAAATGGCAGATAATTGACAAGCAGGGAAACACCATGAATTTCACTGATAAATTTGAATGAAACAAATTTCCATATAAATGTATTTTTTCATGGAATAAACATGTGGGAAAAATTTATGAATTTATATTCCTCCATTTTAATTGGAAGGAAAATCGTGTAAATACTTTTTGCTGTTTACATCCAATATTTAATAAGAAACATTTCATATTCCAAGATTGTCCTGGGCAAACTGAGCATCCCCGAGAATGTCCAAATGCCCAAGAATGAGCACGACACCTCCAACCTACTTCAGTTCGCTTGGCGACTTCAGCCTCCACTTCGGCACACTTCTCCTCGTACAAATCTCTGTATTTGTCTAAGTCATCGCGCAGAACTTGCATTTTATTCTTCAGTGAAACTAGCACCGTTGAGCCCGACATTTTTGCAGATCTTTTTCGTCAGTTATACTCCCAAAAACACGAATTTCTATCCTATTTTTCAGACTCACGTCCCCCTGTCAATACACAAAATGGCCGAAAAGGAAGCACCGGTGAGGAGATACGCCTATATTCCTGCGCGAATATCTTCGCTTCGTTTTCTGTTCGACGACTGTTGACCTTATATTTGTCAACCAACCCTTTATAAGAAATTCGGTTATTATTTACTAATCAATTATGTCCGGTATTTTATATGTTTGGCCACAAATATTTGCTTTCAGTTGTGTGTTTCTCACTAAGAAGCGAACGGAAGTTGTGATCACTTCTAGGTCCGCGACATATTCATCAGCCAGTGACATAGTGCGACCCATGCATTCCCCCAGGACACCCAGGCTCTTCTATTTGCCACCCACACACCCCGTAAAACCAATTTAGACTCGTGGACTGGAAAGGATGCATATAGGGGGCCAATGCATCACAGTTGCAGCATGAAATCATCCCATGAATACAGACTAGATCTATTCGCGCGTTAATCTGAAACTATTTGACACATTCACCAGTCACTTTATATTCTATCATAGGCCTACACATAAGGTAATAAAACTAATAATTATGTACATGAATAGTTCTATGAATGGTATCTCTTACTTTTGTGGCTCAATTACTGTTTTTTTTTATTTCTGCCTGTTCATAATTATTACCGGTATACTAGTAGTTGCCGTGCATATCTGTAGACAAGAAGGCCTAATGCATTTCCAAAGTATTGAAGGCCTTTAAGGTATTGAAGTATTATAGTATTATTAGTATTATTTCAAACCAAATAACTGGAAAAAAAATATTACTAATCAAGTCAATAATACCAATAAGTCAGCAAACGTTCAGCACTGCCACATTATTTTCCAAGAAAAGTTGTTTCTAGATAAAATCCTCCAAGTTTAATTTGTATCACTGTATGTAATTTGTATCACTTTTTTTACACTTGTGTAGATAGTCATATCATCGCAATGTTATATAACTATTAATTTATATTTGAACTAAAACATTTGAATTGGCCTTCAAATATACAAACCGTGCATAATTTAATGAATGTATGCACGTGTAAGGCCTATAGAATCTAATTGAACACCCTGGGACTCGCTTCCGACCGTGCCTCTCTGTTACAAATACTAATTATTCGACTGCAGAACCACTGAAAGCACAACATATTGGTTTAATTATTATCCTATACATGCCAGTGTATCCAGACCTGATATAATGTCTGCTGTCTGCATCAGTAGCAAATATATTCTCAAGTTATCATATACAGGTGAATCTTTGTGCATACTGATCTAACGAATCCAGATGAAGTTAGTGGGTACAAAATATCGGAGGTGGGTACACCGCTGCTGTAGTTACTAGTAGCCTATGTAGTGAAGAGATCTGTACAGTACTTGCCGAGAAAAATCTGCCGATGAATTGAGCAGACATTTCAACGCCCAGTTAGCAATTTCCTAATTCGCTTGAAAAACGTGATGTGCCGGAAATAAAACAATGTTGTCGTGTTATTTGAACCATGATACCCAACTCCTATAGCTTTCAGAGTTGTTTCCGAGAGATCTGCTATTTCGGATTATGTTTTGGGGTCAATTTTGGCAAATGACCAGGAGTTACTTTGGAACCTTATTAACCATCTACTCCACAACGTACCGCTCTTTCGTTTTGGCTGAATTTTGGTGGTTGACAAGCTTGGTCCAGTACACATCCCGCTATCATAATTTTAACAATTATCTATAATGGATGGATGGTTAGCCTGCACTGGAGCAGCGTCACAGCCATGTACTCTCCAAATCGAAGGGGCACAGTGCCAAATATAAACTCGTAAACACTCTCGAATCTATTTGATCGAATTTAGCAGAATTTTGACAAATATATTTCTCGAATTTACAAGTTCTCTGTCATCCTCATACAGATGCATAGGGCGGGGTGTCCTTGTGGCTGATTAGCAATATTAAAATTAATTTCAATTGCATGATATACTTTAGGATTACCCGTCTTAGTGTGGACGACATGTTTCTAAGCTCTGTTTGGATGATGGCGAATTTCATCATGGTGTTGGTGTTGACCATCTGAGCTGTTGAAAAGATGTTGGTGCTGCCACTACGTTTGTGATGTCGCTCCGACTCCATTTTAATTTGTTCATCAATTTCAGGATCATTTTCTAGGTCAGAAAAGATGGGGTCTGTGCTGTAAATAACTTTATCAAACTCGTGTATGCGGTCATAGTCTATAGCCGGTTGTCCCCCTTCAGGCTCCGCGCGCCTGGGACGGGACTTAGATGGTTTCTTGCATGTACAGACGGGTGGAGGACTGTCCTCGGGTATCCCATCCCCCGGGACGGGAGTGGCCTCCCCCAAGGCGCCCTCACTTTGCCAGCGCTGCAGCAGGGTGCCCGGCGTGGCGCCCTCGATCTCGGGACTCGGGGCACGCGAACCTCGCTTGCTGCGGCCATGGACGGGACAGGCTGCTCGCCGTCGGCGACCCTTCTTCCTCAGGCGCACTGACTGCTCCGAGGACTCAGAAGTCACGCTCGAGGCGTCGTCATTGTCACTCTCGGCACCCTCGCCCTGTGGTCTCCGAGACCGTGACCGCCTCTTTTTCCGGTTAGACAATTTGTGAAGGGAGGAGCAAGAGTCACAGGCAGATAGTGGCTGATGGGGCCCGGCATCCTCGGTGCCCTTCCTGAAGAATGCTTGCTGGGTCTGTACACTGATGGGAGGCACGCCGCCGTCTGGATCGGGAGTGGCCCCCCTGATCACCGGAGCCGCTGGCTCGGGAGCCTTCTCTTGATCGCTGGGAGGATCTACTTTCCCCTTCAAGAACGGGAATCTGTCCAGAACAGACTGTAAGTTCTCACATCTGAATGTCTTCTTGGCACCTCGGAAAGCCTTGCTTCTGTTACACTCCAAAGCTGGGGCACATCCTGAATCCATGGTGATAAGTGGACGAGTACAAGTTTAGTACACAGAACAGTCTCCGTTCGTGTGTGTGTGGTGTGTACAACAGGCCCGGCCGTCCGGGCCGTGGCTGATCCAGTGCACGCCGGCTCCGTATACGTGTGATGACTCACCAATATCAACAAGAGCTGGCAATGTGTTTCCTCGTCAATTGTTTGTGTTTATTTTCCCTGGTAATTTATGTAATATACATCATGTTGAATTATCATTAGCTCAAGTTCGATCCTTCGCCACATACGGTATATACCGCACAATCCAATACACAATTTAAAAATTAATTACAACACCTAAAAGTGTCAAGTGTTTCCCTCGAGTGTTTATTATTCAAAGTAACTTAGTGTTATTCAAAGTCAGCATTCTTCAAAGTATTGCGCATACAAAATAAATTAACTTTATAAAAGTTACTACTTCCCCCAAAAAACACTATATCCACCAAATAAAGTCAACGTATCCTTGGCTTCGTGCATGAACTGGCTGTGCAGGGGTATGTCATTTGTTACTTTTTTATCAAGTCGCGCTGACCGACGGTCAGTTCATTCCTTGTAGCTTTATCATTTACAATATTCAGCCATCTTGATGGGCATAAAGGTAATCCCAAAGTTTCCTGGACGCGGGAAGGAGTAGACAGGCGGGTTAGGAGCGGGGGGAGGACGAACAGCTACTGGAACAGCCGCTCAGTCTCAGCAGCCCAGCCTGGTACATTCCATTTCCATATTTGGCACAATGACATCATAGCGTAACTCACATCCGGTGTGCTCATTGGTCCAGTGCAGATTATAAACACAACCACGTGCATCCTAGAAACTTTTCTAGGATGCCACGCCCACCTACCAGACGGAATAGCATATGCTTGCTCAAAATAGAACCGATTTGCTGATCTGGATTCCTGTAGCCGGAGCCCGGAAACAAGATGGCTGCTCCTCAATTTTCAGTCTTCCTAGAACTTTCTATTGTATCCGCGAGCACAACTTTGCCATCCACAAAATATATATTCACCGATATCCGTTTTGGTGATATTAATTGGTACAATTTGTTGAGTTCCAATTAATGTGTGCATTCAGACACGTGTCCATTGTCAATTATTCCTGGCATCCATACAGTTAATGCCACCGATAAGCCTATTAATTACTACTTTACATGTATGTCTGGCACACTTTTTTCTAAAACCATCTACACATATATCATGACAGCCACTTTGTGCAGTGTCTGCATACAACATACACACCACATAGCCTACATGTACATGTTATGTGCACTCCACTATCATGGATTTGAAGCACACAAATATATACCAACATATTGAGATTGACTTACAAATATAGATTATTTATTAGGCAACAAGCCTACTGTCATATTCAAGTCAGCCTGAAGTTTCCCATAAAAGCAGTGTGTGGTAATGTTATTAGGAGTATTGTGTAGACAGTTATCAGCCAGTATAGCCTACTCACGTTTGAGAGGGTTTTCTCTGTGTTTTCCAGTTTCTGTGTGGCCTCCTCCAGCTGTGTCTGCGCCTGGTCCAAGTCTCCCTCCAGCTGTGATATTCTCTTTTGCAGGTTCTGGATTTCCTCTTCTTGCTGCAAGCCGCCACAGGGGAATATAATAAAATATTAAATGTTTGATTCTTTTTCAATTAACAACTAACTTTATCTAGACGCCCATATAAGGAAATTGATGTAAGTAGTAAGATATATATGAACTCTATATTATAACCATTTATTTTACCCCTTTTTGGTCGTATTCTGTTGATAAATAGACAACGTCAGCTAATTTTGCTTGCAATGATATAAAAATTGGATGCAAACGAACACTGTAGCCGGATCTTGACAGTAATATATACGATCGTGCAATTAAGTGTTAGATGTTGGGAGATTCGTTTTAGTGTTGTGTTTTATGGCTTACTTTCTCGTTGATTTCCTTCTGTTCTGAGAGTTTCTGTTCCAGCTGGTCGGCCTTGTCCATAGCAGCCTCCTTCTCCAGCTTCATGGCAGCCATCCTCTTTTTGATGGCATCCATAGTGTTGCTCGCCATCTTGCCGTTTGTTTCTTCGGTCACCCGAACCACAGAAAATACAAAATCAAGAGACTTTCCTCAGCAATTTCAGTGTAGAAATTGCTCTAGGAGAAGGACTTAGTCCGGAGAGATGGGAGAAGACACGCGCTCTAGCAGCAGACGACCCGGTTCCCGCCAAAACTCGATCGCTCGCTCACTGACGTCCGCACCGCGAAACTCTGTTGGAGAAGTGAACGGATTCCTCGGCGCTTTATCCGGGTCTGGCTGAGGCTAGGGGGAGAGTCGTGCTACACTGGAACACGAACGGGGCTGGCTCGTACACTTGGCTTCTGGGGGAGAACGATAGGAATCCGGCGGCCGGAGCCAGGGATAGGCTGAAGAGGGAGGGGGTGGCTTTGATGGAAGGTCCAGCAGTGAGACTGGCTGTACGCTTCCCACGGCCGAGCTGTGGCAACTGGCACTCTGCTCTGGCTCTAGGTGTAATGTTACTCCCATTTTTGGTGGAAGCCCCTCGTATAATACAATCTTTGTGGATAGTAATATTGGGCAGGGGGTGGGAGTGATGTATTGTGTAGGTGGCACATACTGTGAGAGGCATGAACGTGTAGGAGATATAAGTAAGTTGGTAAATATCGGGATCTCCACGAGTTCAGTAATCCAGAACAAATGGCCTGCAATTGACTGGGATCGAGCAGCCTGTGATGTTTGATTACCCAAGACTTTATTCCTGCCACAGGCCTGGGATAAGGCTCTCTCGAAATATGCAGCCTACATTGCAAACGAAATCCATTCTTCTCACTCTACATAATCCTCCACTGTACCCCCCTCCCTCAAACACACTAACAGTCAAACGCACACAAATCTGCCCTACAATAGACCCACGGGTCAACATGCACGAACCACCCCTCCCCATCCTCTCGATTAAGTGCTTCCAATAATTCCTCTCAATAATGCTTTATTTATGTCTCAAATAAAGTTTGTTTAATTTTGAAGGAGACACTGCCCGGTTGATATTAAGGCCAAGGCGGAGTTTTGGGGCTAAATTTTTGCTTCCATATATATCTTTTTCAAAATTTGATAGTTTTTTCCTCTCGATTTTAGCGACCAAATTTTGAAGTTTGAAGGAAATTGACCGTTGGGTCATGAAATATTATATTTTGAAATAAAATGGTGAAATATAACCAGATCGTTGGACATTTACTAAAATCTTTGTCACCGAAGTGTTCAATCCACTGCTGGATCTTGAAAATAAATGTGGATATGTTCTAGAAGTCTTGTATGCCCTCAATTCCTTTCCTATTTGAACAATAAAATATGCTTTTAACTTTCATCAAATATATTATGAAGATATCAGTTGCTCATGTCGTCGTAATGCACCCCACAGTCCTGAAATTTGGAGTAATATGTACTCACAACTACACAAATGATTTTATTTCTGTATAAAAAGTGATCGGCTCCAAGGAATTTTGGAGCTGAATGAAATTGCAAAGATTCACAAATATTCTCTGATCCATTTATTCGTAATAGCCTCTTAAAAACCTGAACCCCAGTTTTTTAGTTCTTAATTGTCGTTAATTAATTTTAGTCATTAATTAGTTTTTTTAGTCGTTAATTGTTGGATTTGACGCCATACTTTTCCGTATAAAAACTGTTCTCGGTCGGATGTTTTGCAATGAATTTCCTTGAAAATCGGCCAATACATAGAATATCATTGAAACATTGTTTATTTGGTGTTGATCGGACAGTTTCTGACAAAATGCCCTTTGTTTGAACAACCCAACCCCAAGTTTGTGCGCTCTTCAACCTCTGGTTTCGACACCACAATAGGCCTATTCCGTGGGTTTTCTTCAAAACGGCTACTGTCATTCCCCTATATATAACCAGTGCACTCATTAACGGCATGACAAGTTTTGACAGGCTATGTTATGAATAAATATTCAATACATGACCACAAACGGCTGTTTGCACAATTTACTCACCAGTGGCGCCACCCATTCGTCCGCCCCAAGAATGACAATATTCAACATAGTACATTGTACCTGTACCTATTTCGAAGGTTGTGTTCCCGATATAATCGGAGAAGTAGAGTAGAAAAGTACAGTAGTTATATATTTCTGATAGAGAGTGTAGAAATATGTACAGTGTTGTTTATACTTCTGAACCTATCCATCCATTAGCTTAGATTTGTTTTCAAATTACAATTAAGTGGAATGATTTCAGTTTGCGTTGTTCCAAGAACTTTTAGTAAGCTTTAAGTTAACATTATTTCGACTTACAACAAACTGGACTGGCGGCCTTGGATCAGGATGATTGTACAAGTTTCGAAGCGATCCATTGAAAACTGCACCCTCCCCCCCCCCCCCCCCCCTGAAAAAAATAATGTCGGAATATGTGTTTCATAGAGAGTTTGTGTGGGGTTTATATTCAGGAGCCATCAATGTGTAGAGGCGGAATTTATGGTCATGAAGTTGCCACATAAAATAAAAGAGACTTTGGCTTCTGGGCCTTTCAGCGGGTCCCAGATCCCTATTCATGCTTATTTATTTTGGGTGCAGGGGCATCATTAAGGCATTTCAGCAGAAATGCCTTTATGGTTTTGTCAAAATTTTTTTTTTTTTTTTTTTCTTTTTCTTTTTTTTTTCACTTTTTGGTTTCCGCACGATAACTTCAGTTTGCCTCGATGTATCTTCGCCAAATTTTCACTGCTGGTCAGAAATGTTGTGTGGAAGAAGCCTATTGTTTTTGAGCCGGCTCCGGGGTCCGTGAGGTCCGTGAGGATGAAATCAATGTTTCTGGTTTCCGCACGATAACTCAAAAAGTGTTATGGCAATGACTGTGGAACTTTGCATGGAGGTTCATATATCACCAGGGAAGAAGCCTATTGATTTTGAGGCCGATTCGTCAAACGACCTTTGACCTAGGGCTCGAAATAATTTTAGCTGAGTCATCCTTGAGGCTCTCCTGCATATCTCGGAAACGGTGCGTCGTAGAGCGAAACAGACGTTATTTTCAGACTCGTCATCCTAGACAAACATGTCTAAGGGGTATTATGGATGACCTTTGACCTTGAACTTAAATTTTTTCGCTGAGTCGGCATTTTTCGTTTATGTCGATATCTCGGAAACGGTGCGTCGTAGAGCGAAACGGACATTATTTTCGGACTCGTCGCCCTAGACAAACATGTCTTAGGGGTATTATGGATGACCTTTGACTTTGACCTTAATTTTTTTTGCTGAGTCGGCATTTTTCGTATTCGTCGATATCTCGGAAACGGTGCGTCGTAGAGCGAAACGGACGTTATTTTCGGACTCGTCGCCCTAGACAAACATGTCTAAGGGGTATTATGGATGACCTTTGACCTTGAACTTAAATTTTTTCGCTGAGTCGGCATTTTTCGTTTATGTCGATATCTCGGAAACGGTGCGTCGTAGAGCGAAACGGACATTATTTTCGGACTCGTCGCCCTAGACAAACATGTCTTAGGGATATTATGGATGACCTTTGACCTTGACCTTAATTTTTTTTGCTGAGTCGGCATTTTTCGTATTCGTCGATATCTCGGAAACGGTGCGTCGTAGAGCGAAACGGACGTTATTTTCGGACTCGTCGCCCTAGACAAACATGTCTTAAGGGTATTATGGATGACCTTTGACCTTGACCCTAAATTTTTTCGCTGAGTCGGCATTTTTCGTTTTCGTCGATATCTCGGAAACGGTGCGTCATAGAGCGAAACGGACGTTATTATCGGACTCGTCGCCCTAGACAAACATGTCTTAAGGGTATTATTGATGACCATTGACCTTGACCCTAAATTTTTTCGCTGAGTCGGCATTTTTCGTTTTCGTCGATATCTCGGAAACGGTGCGTCATAGAGCGAAACGGACGTTATTTTCGGACTCGTCGCCCTAGACAAACATGTCTTAAGGGTATTATGGATGACCTTTGACCTTGACCTGAAATTTTTTCCCTGAGTCGGCATTTTTCGTTTTCGTCGATATCTCGGAAATGGTACGTCGTACAGCGAAACGGATGTTATTTTTGGACTCGTCGCCCCAGACAAACATGTATATAGGGTATTATGGATGACCTTTGACCTTGACCTTCAATTTTTTTCGCTGAGTCGGCATTTTCCGTTTTCGTCGATATCTCGGAAACGGTGCGTCGTAGAGCGAAACGGACGTTATTTTCAGACTCGTCGCCCTAGACAAACATGTCTTAGGGGTATTATGGATGACCTTTGACCTTGACCTTAAATTTTTTCGCTGAGTCGGCATTTTTCGTTTTCGTCGATATCTCGGAAACGGTGCGTCGTAGAGCGAAACAGACGTTATTTTCGGACTCGTCACCCTAGACAAACATGTCTTAGGGGTATTATGGATGACCTTTGACCTTGACTTTAAATTTTTTCGCTGAGTCGGCATTTTTCGTTTTCGTCGATATCTCGGAAATGGTGCGTCGTAGAGCGAAACGGATGTTATTTTCGGACTCGTCGCCCTAGACAAACATGTACATAGGGTATGATGGATGACCTTTGACCTTGACCTTAAATTTTTTCGCTGAGTCGGCATTTTTCGTTTCCGTCGATATCTCGGAAACGGTCTCATTGGGAACTTATCATGTCAGCATTTTGTTTTTTTCATGCTTCACCCTGAAATGCCTCCAAGGCCTTTAGGCCTTGACGTCTAGTTATACACAAGAGCCCCCCCCCCCCCCGCCCCTCCGCCCCCTCCCGTAAATCCTGGATCCGCCCCTGGCAGGCCATGAATTCATTGCCGCTTGGCATGCTACCTCGATAAACATAGTGGGCTTACATAATACCGTATAGTATACAATTTTCTATTCTGATTAGCAGGGATGTATTGATGTTTTTACGCCTGGGCCACAAATTTGCCACAAAAAGGATATGGATACATCGCAATGCCACGATCTTGAACACTGTTCTTGCAACATAGGCGACATTTAAGTGGAATTTTGCACATTCTTCCCATTCAAAAGTATGTAGAACTATGGTCTTGAAACGTAGCCTGATTTTCAATCCAGTTGGATATTATTCGGACAATTATTTTTGGGCGCCATTACGTAATACACGTACCAGTGCATTTCAGGGAGAGATGCGCGTGTGATCCCTATAGAGCGAGTGTTACTGATCCTGAAACAATACAGCCTGTAGCGTACGCGGTACACGAAGGCCTACATTCCTGGTGCTTCCAATCTCACATGTACACAAATATCTCTGCAGCATTCTGGCGGATATCGGCAGTTCGGGGATAAATATAGCAGCTGGCTAGGAAAGAAGAAATTCCTCGGTCGCTTGCATTGTTCATTTAGTGTAACAGAAAGTTTCAACAAGGAATTTCCTCATCATTGGATAAAGATCTTGGGGATTAATATTAACAGCAAACTGGAATGGAACGAGCGGTTTTTCATGGCATACTTTGCCATTATGCCAAACCGAGCCCTACAAGAAAACTACTATAACAATATCTAACTATAACGCTATATATTTAGGCCTGGGTATACAGAAATGACCCTCCCCAATCGTTTCTCTAGCTTTTTTATGCCCCTGCCTTTCTGATCAGTTGTCCAGTATTGACCAATCATGGGATCTTTCTTTACCTTACATCAGACCTTCTGTCTCAAAATCAAGACTTGTTCTCCCCGGGCAATCATACCGTGTTATAGAGGCATGGGAATCAAACTATTGAAAATCAGCACGAAACGAACTTGGAAGTGTTGCATTCATTTTATTAGCGAAGTTCACATTCAAGAAATCTTATACGGGGCCAGGTATTTCTGTCCAAAATGGCCTGAGGAATATGGTACAAAATTTCCTGTCATAGAAGAGCGTTACTCAAAACTACCTGAAAAATTATAACATAATGACCAAGGAAAGGTTGCTAGAAGATTAACAGTGTATTGTGGCGCAAGTGAATACACAGGAATGAAGATAGTTTGCCACAGCAGATTATGTCACAAAAAAATTAACAATAAAAATTAACCCAAGGGCTAAGAAAAGGTTACCGGAAGAATGTTTAGTTTTAAAACAATTTTTTCATAAAAATTGCCGTATCGACCTTTCAATGTCAATGAAGGTCCAATTTGCGGTCACTATTGAAACTGCAATATATGATTTCCCATTTGATACTACCAATATTTTAGCTCTACCTTGGAGTGTTCTAGGAGTTTACTCCATGCAGCTCCCATCAAAGGTCAGATTCAAGGTCATAACAATATTCACCATATATCATTTCATATGTACACAATTGACCTATCGCCAGAGCGCCTGAAAGTTGTCCGAGTTGCACATATTACGTTGGCAAACATCTTCTTGACCTATAATAACGTTTGGCAGAATGCGTCGGGAATGACGTGAAAAGACTCGGACAAATTGGTTCGGCGATAGAATAATTAACCTATCGCCAAACCAGTTTGTCCGAGTCTTTTTACGTCATTCTCGACGAATTCTGCAAAACGTTATTATTGGCCAAAGAGAAGTTTGCCGACGTAATTTGTGAAACTCGGACAACTTTTGAGGGTTTTGGCGATAGGTCAATTGATTCCTAAGCTATAATGTTGCTAACAAACAAGATATTACCCATTTTATGCTGCGACGTTGAAAATTAGGTCAAAGGTCAAATTTAAAGTCATCAGAATATTTTGTATAATTATTTTATTTCCTATATGTCCACAATTAATTCCTAAGCTGTAGAGTTGATAATAAGCGAAATATTAGCCATTTTAAGCGAGATATTAGCCACTGTAAATCCAATTACTTAAATTGTGATATCATAAAATATGCCGACGACACAGCAATTATCGGTCGCCTAAACAAAGAGCAATCAAGTGTATCAAACTATCAACAGTGTGTTCAGAAACTTGTCACATGCTGTTCGTTAAATTTCCTGGAGTTATGTCAGTAAAACAATGGAACTAGTTCTCGACTCTCGCAAACAAAAAGGCGCTCATAAAGCAATATCCATAAATGGACAGGATGTCGCTACCACTGATGAATATATATACCTTGGTATTGTTATCAATAATAAACTTAACTGGTCAGCAAATTGTAAAAGGGTATACAGTAAGTCGCAGCAACGGTTATATATTCTTCGGCAATAAAACAGATTTTCTGCGTGGACACAAACATAATCAATTTGTTCTACAAGTCTGTGGTCGAAAGTGTCTAGTCTTAATAGTGTATTAACAGTGTATCGCAGCAATTCCAACAAAGCTGACTTAAATAAACTTGCCCGCATTGTCAAACAGGCTCGTAAACAAACCAGAACTGAATTATGTCACTTCATGAACTTTTTGTCAAACAATGTCTTCCTAAAGTGAACTGTATCATGACGGACCCCACCCACTCACTGTACGCTTGCTATGTTCCACCTCGTTCTGGAGCAAAACTAGCATCAATAAAATGTCGTACAAATAGATATTTGAACACATTTGTAGCAAAATCTATTCAGTTGTACAACTCTTTGTTCATTCGGTCATTTTCTCATGTGACTGATCACTTATTGTACTGTGTATATTTGTGTGTACTTGTATCTTGCATGTGTGGTCTCAGTTGTAAAATAAGTTTCCTCGCAAGGATTGAAATAAAGTATTTATCTTCATATCCATCTATCTATCTATTTTGTGCTGTGACCTTCAAAATACGATCAAAAGTCAAGTTCAAGGTCGTGAGAATATTCGGCATATATCATTTCCTATATGATCAAAATTAATTCCTAATCTCTAATCTCAATATAAGTGGGATATTAGCAGTATTGTGTCCCATTATAAAGCATAGGAGAATTTAACATGGGAAAGTCCCATTTGGGCCAAAATGGCACACTTCCGAGCGATTCAAAAGCAAAGAAACTTATACATGTCGCGAAGGTACATAAGAGAGATCATTTGAAACAAAAACCTGAACTCCATCTGAACAGTTCTTGAACAAATGGCAGTCAAAGTCCAAAAGCGAACGGTTTTTTTTTTTGACAAAAAAAGGCCGTTTCGACCTTTCAAGATCATCGAAGGTAAAATTCAAGGTCACCTCACAAATCGCCATATATGACTTCCTATTTGAAAGTGTCAATATCTAATAAGCTCTATCTTCAAGCGTTCTATGAGTACAGTCCTGGCAGCTCCCAATATGAACGGAAAAAAAGTCCAATTTTTTTTTTCAAAGGGTTGGAATTTTTTTCGCCTAGAAATGGCCAGGAATGGATAGCAACGCGATTTAGGGCAAAAAAAAAAATTTTGCCGATCCGTCAAAAATTCAAAATAGCCGCCACATGGAGACCGGCGATTCAAGAGCAATGAAACCTATCCACGTCGCAAAGGTACATAAGGGGAGTCTAATGCATAAATTAGAAAAAAAGTTACTGAACAGTTTCTGAGAAAATGGCCCATAAAATCCAAAAATGGCCAATTTCGTCGAAAACGGCCCCCATTTCGAGAAAAATGCGAAAATCAAAAAACTAAAAAATAACTCCCTCTGGAAATACTTTTAGGCATTTTGTGCAAAATTTCAGAAAGATTCAACCATAAACTTTAAAGATGAAATTGTTTACGGACAACGGACGGACGACGGACGCAACGCCATGATAATAGGTTATCAGACTAAAGGGACGGAAACCTAAAAATTGGCCCAAGGTCTAAGTAAGGTTACCGGACAATATATTTTGGATATTAGTATTTTGTCCCGTGACCTTGGAAAAAAGGTCATTGGTCAATTCAAGAACACGAGAGTATTCAGCATATATCATTTCTAGCAGGCGCGTCCCCAGGATTTGAAAAACTGGAAGCACAAAGGACCAATGCGATTGGGACAGGATTTGTTGGCTTGGAGTCTGGGGCCCGCCCAGGGCTCCCAGAAGCTGGCGATTACTAGGTGCTCTGTGATGGGCTCTGTTTATATATTGGGACCCTGATTATGTCGTCTGAACCCATAGGTTTTGTCCACAACATATTTTGAATATGAAGTCGGTCAAGCAAAATACTAAATAGTATATGGCAACACGGTTCGACAGTTACAATTTTTGTATAGGCCTAGATATAACCGTTGTAGATTATCATTGTCGATAGATTGTTGTAAAGCCCTGGTTACCACAATAATTACCATAATAAAATAATTTAGCTTTAATGATAAACACGGGAACCTGGACAATGTTATCAATATTTAAGGAGCATTATGGAAATTATGGAAACAGGAAATTATGTCAGATCCTTTATTTTATCGGTTCACTGATCAATTCAACTGAGTTTAAATTATTTGATGAAGTGATTATTGAGTTTTCATCTTCAGGGTTCATAACCAAGAGCTTTACCGGTGTGTCGTTACAATAAACAATTGCTCGAGTTATTATCCACTCATTTCATTATTTGATGATGGCACCACGTTTATTTCCAGAAAGCTTAGCAGTTTTCACCATGTTCAACCGTAACGGGCGTTGTATGCTATGATTGCTAAGAATAAAAAGCTTTGTTCCCCATGTGATATTCAAATTGAACTGTTTCACCAATTAATAACACCTATATTGTTATATGGCGGTGAAGTATGGGGGTTTTACAACAACACTCAAGTCAATATTTTTCACAGGAAATTTCTTAAAAGTTTACTCGGCCTGGAAATGTCTACTACATCATGTTTGGTTTATGGTGAAACTGGAGAAAGATGTTTATCTCTGTTTGTTGAAAATAGAATGGTTAATTATTGATTTAATATTGCATCTGGTAAGCAGAGTAAGTTATCATGTATTATGTATAAAAATAATTAGATGCATGCATAACTGTAATGGTTTCGAGTCAAAATGGCTCTCGTGTATCAAAGGAATTTTAGACAAAAGGGGATTTTCAAATTTATGGTATACTCACTTCTCTGCAGATTCGATACATATTTCTACCAAACTGAGGGGATCTGACATAAGTATTCAATATTGGTCTATGGATGTGTGGACTCATGAACAATGTATCATTTACAGGGCCTTTAACGATAACCTAAGTGCAGAGAAATATATTGGAATTTTAAATCACAACGATATGATTACTTTGTGCAAGTTAAGATGTCGTAACTCCAATTTACCTGTTTGTAAAAAAATGTACAAAGATACCCTGAGCAGTACCTGTTATCTGTGTAATTCTGGATAAATCGGTGATGAAGACCATATTCCAGTGTGAACATTTTGCCGGAGTAAGAAATCAATATGTCAGAAAATTCTATAGAAGTAACCCTAGCACCTTATAGATGAAACAGTTATTTATTTCTACAAATAAGAAGATTTTAAAAGCTCTAGTAGCATTTATCACACAAATTAACAGTGCCTTGACATGAGAATGAACTTCCATCTATGTAGAAACTTGGTAAACTCGGTATGTCTTTTCAGATACTATTACTATTGTAATAGTGCCATTGAATTAACATTGTATTGTTTGTACACATGTATGATACCTATCTTCTGGGTATATTGCCGTTTTATATTGCTGTTGTCTATGGTCATGCTCGTTATGATTTTGTTTTGTATCTCCAATATACCATATCGGGGTCATATGAGATTAATAAAGTCATTATTTACCATCTCAATAAGCCAAGCAGAAGAGCTCTCTATAATGAATATATTTACCATAATTTTTTCTCAAAAATTTACTGGAAGCACGTGCTTCCAGTGCTTCTGTCTGCTGGCGCGCCTGATTTCTAGTCTGTCCAGAATTGATCCCTAGACTGTAAAGTCGATAATAAGTGAGATAATAGCCATTTTGTTCTTTGACTTTGAAAATGAGGTCAAAAGTCAAGTTCCAGGTCATGAGAATATTCAGCATATATCATTTCCTATATGTTCACTATGGATTCCTAAGCTGTAAAGTCGATAATAAGCAAGATATTAGCCATTATGTGCTTTGACCTTGGAAATGAGGTGAAGGTCAAATTCTAGGTCACCAAAATATACAGCATATATCATTTCCTATATGTTCACTATGGATTCCTATGCTGTAAAGTCGATAATAAGCAAGATATTTTGTGCTCTGACATTGAAATTTAGGTCAGATGTCAAATTCAAGGTCACGAGAATAATCTGTAGATATCATTTCCTATATGTTTATAATTGCGAGATATTAGCCATTTTGTCCTGTGACCTTGAAAATTAGGTCAAAGGTCACATTCAAGGTCACGACAATATTCAGAATATATCATTTCCTATATTTTCACAATTGATTCATAAGCTGTAAAGTCGATAATAAGCGAGATATTAGCAATTTTGTACTGTGACCTTGAAAATGAGGTCAAATGTCAAATTCAAAATCATGAGAATATTAAGCATATATCATTTCCTTTATGTCCACAATTGTTTCCTAATCTCTAATTTCAACATTAAGTGAGATATCTGGAAAAATATGTTGTATTACAGAGCATAGGAGAATTTAACATGGGAAAGTTCCATTTGAGGTGAGTTTGAGCCCGGAGTGGCCCACTTCGAGCGATTCAAGGGTAACGAAACTTATACACGTCACAGAAATACATATGAGGAGTGTTATTTATCGATAAGAAAAATAGTTACTGAATAGATTTTGAGAAAATTAATTTTCTCTAGGACGTAACGAGACACTATTTCTAACTTCATTTCAATATAATTTCCCAAAATATTTAGCTGTTGTATTTAATTTGTTATTGTTATTGATATAAACAACCTGCCTTTTTAAAGAAATTATCCAACCTCTTCGCAGCTACATGCATTGTATGAAATTAATATTGTGCTGATCTTTTATTGGCGTTACGTCTCCTGACTCTTGAAAACATTAAAAATTGAGTCTTCACACCCTTTAAACATCACAGCTTTTGTATAAAATATCTTTGACGGTTACTTTTCAAATAACTATATTGAATATTTTCAATATTTGTCAATTATCCAAAAGTTAGTGCGGAAATACCAAGAATAAACGATGGATAGTGTTATTATATCAATTAATGTATATTAAGATGTACCAAGACATTACATTCTCGCGTCCCTGTTGCAATTTTAACTTTTTTGTGTGTGTAAACTTCAGAGATTGTTTCTCATGAATACTGTGCATGAATACCAAGTGAAAATATGGACCTCTTGAAACATTTACACAGGGAGGAACCGTTTGTCTGATTCTATGTGCATTATTCTGATTCTATGGGCAAAAAGTCTAATTCTATGAGCAAATTGTCTGATTCTACGGGCAAATAAGCCAGTAAGCTGCGGGGCACCTGTAAAACATGCTAATCGATGGCTAATTTCTCAACACAATCTGATGTCATATGTTCTGTTTACTTCTTAAATCATTGCAGAATATGATTCATGTTCAGTTTCTTATGTGGTGTTCAAGACTCTTCATATATCTGTCGCACAAAAGTGGAACAGCTAGACAGTGGAGCAGTTAGCCATCATAAATCACCAAAGACAAAGCGCTTCCAGTTACTTACCAGGATATCTTGACCACAATTGCAAGACAATTATTCCAGTTAACATGTTGATTGTTCCTGGATGTGAAGTCAGCTACGTAATCCAACAAAATTGGATATAGAATAAAAATAACAGAAACAAACCTGATTCTATGGGAACAAACCTGATTCTATGGGTAGGGTGTTGTTATAGCCATGGAACTAAGAGCTTCTCGATGCTGGTCCTGAATAAATATAGTATTGAAGCTTGATTTTCCGTTCTGTTTCTAGGAGAAGGTCAATAACATGGATGACAGATCGTAGCCCTTAGTTCCATGGTTATCAAATAAACCTACCCATAGAATCAGGTTTGTTCCCATAGAATCAGGTTTGTTTCTGTTAATTTTAATCTATGATCAATTTTTTTTTATTAGGTAGCTGATTTCACATCTAGGAACAATCAGAATGTCAACTGGATTAATTTTTGTCCAGATACCCAGGTAGGTTAGTGCGAACGCTTTGCAGTTGGTGATTTATTATGGATAACTGCTCCACCACCTGGCCGTTCCACTTTTGTGCGACAAATATATGAACAACAGTGAACACTGCATAAGAAACTGAACATAATCCATATTCTGCAATGTTTTATGGAGTAAACAGAACATATGCCATCAGATTTTGTTGAGAAATTTGTCGTTGATCCAGCATATTTTACTGGTGCCCCACCGCTTACTTGGTTATTTGCCCATAGAATCAGACAATTTGCTCATAGAATCAGACTTTTTGCCCATAGAATCAGAATAATGCACATAGAATCAGACAAACGGTTCCTCCCTGTGATTTATGTCCTACAGAGCTTTGGCAATGAAATCCATTTTCGTTTATATGTTTTCTGTTTCCCAGATGTACCATTGAAGTATGGAACTCATCAGCCAGGACACTTTGGTACCGCGTCTTGTGACGACTCCGAAAACGCTGCACTCGATGATAGTACAGTAGTCATTTTACATATTCATTGTCAACGTCGTCAAAGATTCCACAAGCTACACATCGCCGAAAATTTGTAATCAGTAAATGTAGTTTTATGAACAAGAGGCAACAAAGACACTGATCCGCCAGCCAACGGTTTTGGGGTGTTCCCAAAAGCTCCCCAAGGTAATTCGTGTATATTTTGTTATATTACGGTTGAATAACGGTTTATTAAAGTGTATATATGTGTTTAAAGGTTCATACGATTGTATATTTATGGTTTTAGAAAGGTGTTCCGCTTTGGAACTTAGAATAATTCAATGTTGGTAAAGCCGGAAACGGAACCGGAGCCGGAGACGGAACCGGGGCCGGAGACGGAGTCGGAACAATGGAGTACAAAAACGTAATGACGTTATTTCCGGAAGGTCATGTGATCAGCCTCGTTTTCGGTTTAAAAGGTGACGTGTCAGCTACTGATTGGTTTTAGCATGTTTTTAGAAAATCCGGAAAAAATCAGTGTTTTGGCGGACTATGACGTCACAATAGGTTGGTCACGTGATGTGGGTCTCAGGTCTATAAAAGCCCCCGCTTCGGCGGGAACGGCAGAGTTGGTGTCCTGACGTCGACCTGTGCAGACCCCTTCTCCCATAGCAGAGTACTCCCTTGCTCCGGCTTGAGTCATGCAGATGATTACAGTTTATGTCTTCCGACTGTACACTTAGAGAAATAAATCTGAAAACTTATTCCGGGTTGTTTTTCCGTGTTCGTTAGGGAACTTGGAAATTATGATAAAGTTAAAAGTAAACGGAAAAAGAAAGTAATACGGAGAAGAAGGGAGACAAGTTAACGGTCGGTTAAGACAAAGTTTGTGACGACGTCTGAGGGTGATCCGGAACCCAGATCACCGGAGAAGAAGACGGAGACTGAGGTGGAAGCAGCGAACCCACTGCGGAGGCGGTACCTGACGGAGCAGTTGTGGAGACAGGAGCAGTTGCAGTATCAGAGGCGGAGACGATTCTAGGATTCTCCATTTCAGGTGCAGTTGCGGTTGCAGTGGAGACAAAAGCAGCGGAGGGGATGCAGAGGCAGTACCTGACGGAATAAGTTGCAGAGTCGGAGGCGGAGACGCTTCCGGATTCCTCATTTCAGGTGCAGCCGCAGTTGCAGAGAGGGACGGGAAACAACGGAGCAGTTGCGGAAACGGTGACCCGACGGAGCAGTGGCAGTATCCGGAGGCGGAAACGCCACCGGATTCTTACTTTCAGGTGCAGTTGCAGATTGCAGTCGGGAAAAGAGAACGGTTGGAGGTCCATTCCAGACCACGCTACCAACCCTTGGAGACTTCTAGCCGTGATCCAGCCGTGCAAGCAGCAGTGTCCCCGGAATTTTCCGTTCCAGCTCCGGTTAACTAAAAACAGACTCAACCACCTTCCAAGAAAACCGTGTTATCCGGACGTCACAGAGGGGGAAACCCCGTTACAAACTTTTTGGTGGCAGCGGTGGGATCATCTGCAGTATGACTACTAGACGGGGCAAATTGGCGGAACAGCAGCTGAAGGCAGCCAGGTCGGACACGGAGCAGCCAGTAGGAGCAGTAGGAGCTGAGCCGTTGCAGTTGCCGGTTGCAGACAAAGGAGCAGTTGGACCTGCAGTGCAGAAGCTGATGCAGCCGGAGGAGCTACCCGGAAGACAGAAAGCAGTTGCAGAGGAGCCTCCACGAGTCCTCCGAGCAGTGCAGCCTGCGGAGCAGTTTGCGGAAGCGGAAATTAATTTTCCGGATCAGGCTGGTGACAGGGAGCAGGATGCAGAACCGGAGGGTGGTGAAAATCTGGTAGATAACCTGACCAGATATTTGGCTACACAAATGGAGGTGTTCCAGCAGCATTTGGTGGTGACAGAATCAGGCGGAGACAGCGCAGAGATCAGCGCTGAAAGCAGGAGTAGCTAGGCTGATGATATATGACGGGTCCGACCCATGGCCAGAGTATGAGGCGCATCTTTTAGAGTACGCCCGGTTCTACCGATGGACGGAAGAGGAGAAGGCGCTGAACCTGTGTGTTAGCCTGAGGTGTAACGCACGTAGCATCCTACTGGACTTGTCTGCAGAGCAGCGACAGAGTTTTGATACGGTTGTGGCAGCGCTGAAACAGCAGTTTTGTCCGGGGGAAAAGACGTTTGTATTCCAGCCGGAGTTGCAGACCCGGAAATTGCTGCCGGAAGAGGAGCTGTCTGAGCTGGCCAGGGATATTCGCAGCAAGACCCATTTGGCGTACCCTAGGGCAGATCCGGTGACGATGGAAGTGCTCATGAAGATGCACTTCTGCAACAGTCTTACCAACAGGGATATGCGGTTGTCGGTGCTGAAAAGTCACCCGGAGACGCTGTCGCAGGCTTTAGCTTTCGCCACGGAGTATGAAAGCATTATGAAAACGGACAGCAGCAGGACGGTAGAGCGGCACCGGACGGGGCAGCTGAATACGGAGCCGGAATGGAGCCAGCAGGTGGGAGAGCTGAGGAAGCAGGTGGAGCAGACGCAGAAGCAGCTGTTGGACCTGATGACCCAGGTCAAGGAGGCAGTTACCAAGCAGAGTCAGCAGCGCGGACCGAGAGCCGACTTAGAATGCTTTAATTGTGGCCGGAAGGGGCACTTTGCCCGGGACTGCAGGCTCCCAAGGCAGCAGCAGCAACAACGACTACCACAACAGCAGCAGCCACAGCGACAACAGCAGCAGCAGTCGCAGCAGCAGCAACGGCGGATTGTCCAGATTGTCCGGCAGACCCAAAGCAGTGAAACTCCACAGCCCAAGCCAAGTAAGGGGGGTCATTGGAGGCGGTCACGGAAACAGCAGTGCGGACCAAGAGCAGATTTGGAGTGTTTAAACTGCGACAAAGAGGGGCATTTCGCCCGAGATTGCAGACTGCTGAGACAGCAGCAGCAACGGCGGATTGTCCGGATTGTCCGGCAGACCAGGAGCGAAGAAACTCCTCAGACCAGGCCAAGGAATGGGGGACGCCGGAGGCGGTCGCGGAAATCATCCAGGAAAGCAGACTTGACCGAGACAACGGAGGCGACAGACGCGGATACGGAGAAGGCTGTCCCAGGAAAGGCGGTGGCGGTTGCGGTAAAGGCAGATGCGGAGAAAGCTGTTCCAAGAAAGGCGGTGGCAGTTGCGGTAAAGGCGGATGCGGAGAAAGCTGTTCCAAGCAATGTGGTGGCGGTTGCGGTAAAGGCGGTTGCAGAGAAAGCTGTCCCAGGAAAAGCGGTAGCGGTTGCAGTGAAAACGGATGCGGAAAAAGCTGTTGCAGAGCAGAGTAGGTTGGCGGAAAATGCAGAAAAGGAAACCGTGCTGGGGCAGAAGTATCAACCGGCTGACCTGCGGAGAATGCAGCAAGCAGAACCTTGGTACCCACTGGTAGCAATGCTGATCGACGGAAGCGGAATATCCGATAGTGCAGGTTTTTCCAGCTTGAGCACTGAAGTGAAAGTACTGTACGGAATGCGGAAGACCTTGCTGAAAGTCGACGGAGTCGTCTACCGGAAGTGGAAAACAGCAGAAGGAATCAGCCAAATGCAGTTGATAACACCGAAGGAGCTGAGACAGGAGATATTTACCGTCTGACCCATCAGAGCCGGACGGGAGGACACCTCGGGAGCAGAAGGATGGCAGCTAGCATTCAACGGAGATATTTCTGGCCGGCCATGATGCGGGACATAAAGCAGTGGGTGCTGAGCTGCGACGAATGTGCGTCAAGAAGTATGCAGAACCTACGGAGGTCTCCTATGTAGAAGTACCGGGTAGGAGCACCAATGGAGCGGGTGGCACTGGACGTGATGGGTCCATTACCTAAATCCACCAGAGGGAACCGGTACATCCTGGTAATCGGTGATTACTTTACGAAGTGGGTAGAGGCGTACCCCATGCCGAATCAGGAAGCAGTTACGGTTGCGGACATTTTCGTCAACCAGTTTGCAGCGCGGTATGGCATCCCGATGGAGATCCACACCGACCAAGGCAGAAATTTCGAGTCCGACTTGCTGAAGAACGTTTGCAGAATCCTGGGGATTCACAAGACACGGACAACAGCCTTCCGACCACAGTCGGATGGTTTTATTGAGAGATTCAACCGGACGCTGCAGCAGATCCTGAGCCTGTACGTGAACGAGCGGCAGACCAACTGGGATCAGCTAGTTCTGTTGGCAATGACTGCTTACCGGAGTACCCCACAGGAAACAACCGGGCAGAGTCCCAACTTGCTGATGCTGGGCAGAGAAGTCAACACTCCGGTAGAGTTGCTGATTGGAAGGCCGCCGGACGAATCGACAGTAGAAGTAACAGAGTATGGCACTCAGCTCTGGGAGCGACTGGAAGCAGTTTACAAGGCGGTTCGGGAGAAATCTGGCAGAGAAATGGAACGGCAGGAGAAGCTGTATGACCGACGGAAAGTCGACAGTCAGTTCCAGCCAGGAGACCGAGTGTGGATGGCGGTTAAAATACGGAAAAAGGGGAAGGCACCCAAGTTGCAGAGGAAGTGGAGCGGACCGAAGCTGGTGCTGAGCAGATTCACTGACGTGACCTACGAGATTGCAGAGAGTGAAAATCGGCAGAATGCTGAAACCCTATCTTGGAGTCAAACATCCGAGATGGATGAAGCGGAGAATGGCGGATTCCTGGAAGCAGACGGAACCGTCAAAGGAGGAAAACGTTCCAGAGGCGGAACAGTTGGTCTCTGAGTCAGACACGGACTCGGAGTAAAGCCACAGAGGACGTAGAAATGTAGGAAGACGGTGTGAGCTGTAGAGCAGAGAGCGGAGATAGCTGAGACCCTGGTAAAACGTTGAGTTCCGGCAGAATGCGACCGCAAGAGGATGGAACAGTATGCAGTGCTGATTCTGGAAAAAGAGCGGAAAGATATGCAGAAGCGGAATGCGGTGCAGAGACCGGATAAAAGACATCCTGAAGGTTCTGACTGGGTTGAGCTCGTTGTCAACCAGTCAAGGGTAGCGGCTAGGGGTCCAGAAGAACCTGGGTTAGTGGTCTAGTATCTCCAGAGAAGCAGCTACACGTCTTCCATATCAGGAGAATTAACACGGAAAAGTTTTCCGGCTGAAGACATTTATCAGGAGTTTCCACTTAGCAGAGACAGCAAACCGGCTGCAGATCGACAGAAACGGTGAAACATCACTCCAGATAGGAAGGCGCCTCCTTCTGGACAAGAATGTATGCAGTTTCCAGTGTCGACAAGCAGATATATCGGAGAGCAGATATGCAGTTGGCGGAGCGGTGCAGATGGCGGAAACGCCCAACTAGCAGTCGAGATGTTCGTCTGGCAGGCAGATTCTACTAGCTGAGACTCTATTCAACCCCCCTGATGGCAGAAAGATTTCAAAACTGCAGAAACTTCGTCAGGAGAGACGATTGAATCGAGCCGGAAAAATCCGGAATTGGCGGTTGAGCCGGAGACGGACACCTCCCGGTTAACGGTTGAGTTTTTGACTACTTGTGACGTCACTCCTGAGGCAGCCAATCAGCGTGGAGTTTTTCCAGTCACGTGAGCAGAAAGTGAGTAGAACGGGCCTTGAAATCGGGCCCAGGCAGCAGTTGGAGAGCAGACCTCGAGCTGTGCACATCGCTGTTAAAGGTTGGTGGAATTGGATTAAGTCGACGATTTTTCCGGCAAGGGCAGATTTTGCAGTGAAAGCGACTAAGTGTTTCCCGGAAGACCACCAGTCCAGAGAAGCGGTGCAGGAGAAGCGGTGAAGTAGAAGCGGGGCAGTAGTAGCGGCATGGCAGTAGCAGAAAGCGGTGGCGGACAACAGTAGCGGATGGCAGTAGCAGAAAGCGGTGGCGGACAACGGTAGCAGATAGCAGTAGCGGCATGGCAGTAGCAGAAAGCGGTGGCGGACAACAGTAGCAGATGGCAGTAGCAGAAAGCGGTGGCGGACAACCATGGCGGAGAACGAGGTCGAGCAGAGAAGCGTCATTCACCATCTAAGTCCTCCGGCAGCAGCATCAAGGAGAAGGGCAAGAGAGTGTACGACTACAAGTTCCGGCTGTTGGAGGAAGGTTCCAGCGGAGCAGCACCCGAGGTCGGAGTGGCAGATATGGCGGAATTGCAGGGCAGAGATGGAGAGGGCAGCTTCCGGACACCGATTCCGAGAACAACTGGCAGTGGCAGAGCTGTGAGCAGTGTAATCGTCCGACCCGGAGGCGGAGCGGAGGGCAGATCCAGCGGCAGGGCGGATAGCAGAGCGGATAGCAGGGCGGATAGCAGAGCGGATAGCAGAGCAGATAGCAGAGCAGATAGCAGACCGGAGAGCAGATCGGGAGGCAGAGCGGGAAAGCCGACCGGAAAGCAGATCAGGAGGCAAACGGATACCAGAACGGATAGCGGATCCAGAAGCAGAGCTGACAGTGAGGCGGAGACCCGTGGATCTACGGAGAGAACGTTACCGGCGACCATCCAAGCGGTGCCCGGAAGCAGAACCTGTTCCGCAGCCAGTGATGATGGTGTGGAGTCTTCCGCTTCCGACCGAAGCCATGCGCACGTGCAGAGAGCCCGGAGGAGCATCCTGATAGATCAAGCTAGAGCTACTCCCGGAATTATTTCTCCGGTAGAGACCAGACCACGGCAATCCTCTAGTGAGCGGTCCGGAAGAAGCCAGACAAGAGCACCTACGCAGAGTCCACCCTACACCTTCTACCCGTCCAACAGTATCGCGAGATGGCTGAAAACTAGGCCTAGGCCTAAAGTAATCAGCAATCAGCTTCCAGAAAACTGTCGAGCCAAGACGATGGCTAATAATAATAAGCCAAGACAATATTAATAAGCCAAGACAATATTAAGCTTCACAAAGGTTACATTCTATTCTTTCAAAATGTCAATCTACGGTATAGTTTTGTATATTTATCTCCAGGCCCTCCCCCAAATTATTCTTATGTTCTGAGCTCTTGCATTAGGCTCTAATTCTTGAGTAGGGTTTATCGTTTCAAATCTATAGCTGTTCCTACTGAAAGTGATGTCGATGTGACAAATATATGACCAGAAATACACAACTATTCTCTCGTTATGTATTTCTGATATCCCCTACTCCTTTGTGTATGGCAAATTCAGAACCAATAAGCTCAATGTCTATGTCATGCGAGACTTTCTCTGGACATCGTCGGCTACCGCTACCTGCACTACCTCTACAGTATTTTTCCAAGTATAAACTAATATTTAGGACAGGTTTCATCATAAGTAGATTTGAGCCTATTATGTTGTATTCTACCACCTGAATATCCCCCATCCCTTGTCACCACGTGATAAAACATGATCTCTTTGTTGCTGTCGCATACCAAGTGAACAAAACCCAAATCACTCTTGATTTGGATAAATACTGATCGTTCATAATGACGACTGCAGTATGTACTAGGCGAGCAATCATAATATGGAAATTAACAATGCATCTCTAATACCGATACTCAAATCACAGTAGATATCCATATCCCGGGGTCCATATATCGGCAACATTATTCCATACTGAAAACTTCCAATGAACGTTGACCAGGGGCTGCCAACTACCAGCAGAGTCAGACGTCTGTCAAACCGTCCTAGTGTGAACCCTTCTTAACCCAGCCGGGATGAGTGGCGGACCTAAGTGGCGCACACAGTTGTAGGAATGTTTCTATTGGCTGTCCGCTGACTTTTTACGAGTTCATTTTACAATATTTGTGCATGATACAAAGGTTTTTACGGTACGAGTGTTCAACATCAAAACTAAGAACTGCAAGAACTATAGAGATGAAGAAATACATGTACATCAAATTTCATAACTTCAGTTCTCGAAAAAAAATTCCAAATGATATTTCGCCCAAACTATTATGGTGAAAATTATTCACTTAATTGTACTTCTCTTACATGAATGGTAATGATATCGTGACGTCGTCATCGTGAGACATGAGACATTAATATATAGCACAATCGTATAGCTCTGTCAAACTAAAACTATAGGGGTATCCATCGTGGATAGGGCAAATGTTTGTAGCTCGTAAAAAGTGAATCTTCCGACTTGTTACAACGGCGCCCCAGAGTGTACCCCCCCCCCCCCCCTACTCTACCTATCTCCCGAAATAGTTCCCGAGGAACACATCTGGGATCTAACATCAATGCTGCAACCGTCGGTACTCGCGGCTAAAAATACCGCGTGTTGTGATGAACTGTAGCGTACATATAGTGGATGCCTTGATCAGTTCGGATGTACACAGCTGTACTGTAGTACTGGCTCTTGTATGTGGCACTACTGGCTACATGCAGTGTACACATGATCAGTGATTGGTTTCGAAGTGGTTCGTTTGCATAACATATAGATGTAGTGGCGGATCCAGGGGGCGCACCACTTCCGCCTAAAATGAGAGAGAGAGAGAGAAAAAAAATATCTGAGGTAAAGAGTTAAGAGATTCCCCGAATAAATGCTTACTAATATAGTTTGTTTTGTGACCTATTTTTCCGATACCACAGGCATATATGTAATTGATTTGGAAAAACTAGTTTTAATGCCGATATCACTTTAAACTATTAGCCTGATTGGGAAATCAGATAAATACAATACATTTTGTTGAGTATCATAATGTATACATGTATGTATTTATTTACCACGGCTGAAAATATGTCAGCATCAGTCCATTGCTTACTGATGTCAGCATATCAAAGGGATATAGCTTTGAATATGCTTAAAGAGTTTACCGCAGTATGGTAAACTGTTTGATATGTACCTACACATTAAAATTCGTAGACAGTTCACCCGAGGAAAACAAAATAAGTTGCCTTTGTGCCCTCACGGGAACCTTGAGTTCCTGCGGCTCGTGAGTCTTTCCACTCGGAGCCTGGGGCGTGAGGGTCGCCTGCCGGTCGAGAACTCCCAAGGAGCTCACCATCGGTGGCCGATTAACTCTCAGCACCCACATGTGCACCTTCCGGGATCAGACGGGAGACATTCTCCCTGAGGCAAAGTAGCTCGCTCCAGTTCACAAAATCTAGCATCCGTTCGGAGCTGGAGAATCACTAGCCTACCAAATATCGGTGCTTCCGGTTCATATGATATCATATAGTATCGTCCTTTGAAATCAATAAACTATCATTAAACATTAAAAAAAACTAATTTCCTCCTTTTTGATGTGAAATTAGCCCAAGGGCTAAGATAGGTTACCGGACAATATATAATAGCTATTTTGTCCCGTGGCCTTGAAAATATAAGGTCACTGGTCAAATTCAAAGTCACGAGAGTGTTAAGCATATTTGATTTCCTATACGTTCACAATCGATTACTAAGCTGTAAATTCAATAATAAGAGAGATATTAATCATTATGTCCTGTCACCTTGAAAATAAAATCAAATGTCAAATTAAAGGTCTACAGAATATTCAGCATTTATCATTTGCTGTATGTCCATAACTGATTCCTAAGCTGTGCCTAAGTCAATAATAAGCGAGATATTATAAAAATATTCGGCACACATCATTTCCTATATGTCCACAATTTAGTCCCAAGCTGTAAAGTGGATAATAAGCGAGATATTAGCCATTCTGTTCTTTGACCTTGAAAATGAGGTCAAAGGTCAAATTCAAGGTCATCAGAATGTTCGAACTATATCATTTCCTATATGTCCACAATTGATCCCTAAGCTGTATAATCGATAATAAGTGAGATATTAGCCATTTTGTGCTCTGACTTCGAAAATGAGGTTAAAGGTCAAATTCAAGGTCACGAGAATATTCAGCATATATCATTTCCTATATGTCAACAAACGATTTCCAAGCTGTAAAGTGAATAACAAACGAGATATTAGCGATGTTGTGCTCTGACCTTGAAAATGAGGTCAAAGGTCAAATTCAAGGTCACGAGAATATTCAGCATATATCATTTCCTATATGTTCACAATTGATTCCTAAGCAGTAAAGTTGATAATAAGCGAGGTATTAGCCATTTTGTGCTCTGACCTTGAAAATCAGAACAAAGGTCAAATTCAAGGTCATGACAATATTCAGAATATAACATTTCCTATAGGTTCATATTTGATTCCTAAGCTGTAAAGTCAATACTAAGGGAGATATTAGCCATTTTGTGCTCTTGACCTTGAAAATGATGTCAAAGATCAAATTCAAGGTCACGACAATATTCAGCATATATCATTTTCTATATGTCCACAATTGATCCTTAAGCTGTACAGTCGATAATAAGCGACATATTATCCATTTTGTCATGTGACCCAGAAACTGAGGTCAAAGGTCAAATTCAAGGTCATGACAATATTCGGCATATATCATTTCCTACATGTCAACAATTGATTCTCAAGTTGTAAAGTCGACAATAAACGAAATATTAGCCATTTTGTGCCCTGACCTTGAAAATAAGGTCGAAGGTCAAATTCAAGGTCACAAGAATATTCGGCATATGTCATTCCCTATATGTGCACAATTGATTCCTAACCTGTAAAGTCGATAATAAGTGAGATATTAGCCATTTTGTGCCTGACCTTGAAAATGAGGTCAAAGGTCAATCAAGGTCATCAAAATATTCAGCATTCATCATTTCCTATACGTCCACAATTTAGTCCCAAGCTGTAAAGTGGATAAGCGAGATATTAGCCATTTTGTCTTTGACCTTGAAAATGAGGTCAAAAGTCAAATTCAAGGTCATCAGAATATTCAGACTATATCATTTCCTATAATGTTCACAATTGATTCCTGAGCTGTAAAGTCGATAATCAGCAAGCTATTAGCCATTTTGTGCTCTGACCTTGAAAATTAGGTTAAAGGGAAATTTCAAGGTCACGAGAATATTCAGCATATATCACTTCCTATATGTCCACAATTGATTCCTAAGCTGTAAAGTCGATATTAAGTGAGATATTAGCCATTTTTGTGCTTTGACCTCGAAAATTAGGTCAAAGGTCAAATTCAAGGTCATAAAAATATTCGGACTATATCATTTCCTATATGTGCACAATCGATTCCTAAGCTGTAAAGTCGATAAAAAGCGGCATATTAGCCATTTTGTGCTTTGATCTTGAAAATAAGGTCGAAGGTCAAATTCAAGGTCACAAGAATATTCGGCATATGTCATTCCCTATATGTGCACAATTGATTCCTAACCTGTAAAGTCGATAATAAGTGAGATATTAGCCATTTTGTGCCTGACCTTGAAAATGAGGTCAAAGGTCAATCAAGGTCATCAAAATATTCAGCATTCATCATTTCCTATACGTCCACAATTTAGTCCCAAGCTGTAAAGTGGATAAGCGAGATATTAGCCATTTTGTCTTTGACCTTGAAAATGAGGTCAAAAGTCAAATTCAAGGTCATCAGAATATTCAGACTATATCATTTCCTATAATGTTCACAATTGATTCCTGAGCTGTAAAGTCGATAATCAGCAAGCTATTAGCCATTTTGTGCTCTGACCTTGAAAATTAGGTTAAAGGGAAATTTCAAGGTCACGAGAATATTCAGCATATATCACTTCCTATATGTCCACAATTGATTCCTAAGCTGTAAAGTCGATATTAAGTGAGATATTAGCCATTTTTGTGCTTTGACCTCGAAAATTAGGTCAAAGGTCAAATTCAAGGTCATAAAAATATTCGGACTATATCATTTCCTATATGTGCACAATCGATTCCTAAGCTGTAAAGTCGATAAAAAGCGGCATATTAGCCATTTTGTGCTTTGACCTTGAAAATGAGATCAAAGGTCAAATTCAAGGTCATCAAAATATTCGGACTATATCATTCCCTATATGTGCACAATTGATTCCTAAGCTGTAAAGTCGACAATAAGCGAGATAGTAGCCATTTTGTGCTCTGACCTTGAAAATCAGATCAAAGATCAAATTCATGGTCATGACAATATTCAGAATATAGCATTTCCTATAGGTTCACAATTGATTCCTAAGCTGTAAAGTTGATAATAAGGTTGATCAAGGAGATATTAGCCATTTTGTGCTCTTGACCTTGAAAATGAGGTCAGAGGTGAAATTCAAGGGAACGAGAATATTCAGCATATATCATTTCCTATGTGTCCACAATTGATTCCTAAGCTGTAAAATCGATAATAAGTGAGATATAAGCCATTTTGTCCTGTGACCTTGAAAATGAGGTCAAAGGTCAAATTCAAGGTCATGACAATAATCTGCATATATCATTTCCTATATGTTCATAATTGATTCCTAAGCTGTAAAGTCGATAACAAGCGAGATATTAGCCATTTTGTCCTGTGACCTTGAAAATGAGGTCAAAGGTCAAAATCAAGGTCATCAGAATATTCAGCATATATCATTTCCTATATGTCCACAATCGATTACTAAGCTGTAAATTTGATAATAAGCGAGATATAAGCCATTTTGTGCTCTGACCTTGAAAATGAGGTCAGAAGTCAAATTCAAGGTCACGAGAATATTCAGCATATATCCTTTCCTATATGTCCACAATTGATTCCTAGTCTCTAATCTCAATATTAGGTGAGATATTTGGCATAATGTGTCCCATTATAAAGCATAGGAGAATTTAACATGGGAAAGTCCCATTTGGGACCCGTCGAGAAAATGAAAATGGCTGCCACACGCAGACCGGCGATTCAGGGGCAACGAAACCTATACACATCACAGAGGTATATGAGGGGAATCTTTTGATATAAAAATCTCAAAACTGTCCATACAGTTTTTGAGAAAATGGCCGCCAAAGTCAGAAATTGGTCGTTTTTCGTCGAAAATGGCCGCCATTTTGAAGAAAACGCAAAAATCAAAAAACTAAAAAAAAAACCTTTTTGAATTATTTTTAGGCATTTTTGTGCAAAATTTCAGAAAGATTCACTCGTAAACTTTAAAGATAAAAATGTTGACGGACGACGCCGCCGACGCCGACGACGGACGACGGACGCAACGCCATGCCAATAGGTCATAGGACCATAGGTCCGGTAACCTAAAATTAGCCCAAGGGCTAAGATAGGTTACCGGATAATATATAATAGCTATTTTGTTCCGTGGCCTTGAAAATAAGGTCACTGGTCAAATTCAAAGTCACGAGAGTATTCCGCATACCAGTATATGATTTCCTATAAGCTCACAATTAATTACTAAGCTGTAAATTCAATAATAAGCGGGATATTAGCCATTTTGTGCTCTGACCTTGAAAATCAGATCAAAGGTCAAATTCAAGGTCATGACAATATTCAGAATATAACATTTCCTATAGATTCACAATTGATTCCTAAGCTGTAAAGTCGATAATAAGCGAGATATTAGCCATTAGTCTCTAATCTCAATATTAGGTGAGATATTAGGCATAATGTGTCCCATTATAAAGCATAAGAGAATTTAACATGGGAAAGTCCCATTTGGGACCACACGCAGACCGGCGATTCAGGGGCAACGAAACTTATACACATCACAGAGGTATATGAGGGGAATCTTTTGAAATGAAAATCTCAAAATTGTCTTAACAGTTTTTGAGAAAATGGCCACCAAAGTCAGAAATTGGTCGTTTTTCGTCGAAAATGGCCGCCATTTTGAAGAAAACGCAAAAATAAAAAAAATAAAAATACCCCCTTTTTGAATTATTTTTAGGCATTTTTCAGAAAGATTCACTCGTAAACTTTAAAGATAAAAATGTGGACGGCCGACGCCGACGCCGCCGACGACGGACGCAACGCCACCCCAATAGGTTATCGGACCATAGGTCCGGTAACCTAAAAAATAAGTCCCAAACGAGCGACATCGATCTTCTTATGTTGGGCAATGTACAAATAAACGGGTAAACCATACCAAAAGTTTTGGGCTTACAAATAGATGATTCGGAATTATCGTATTTCTGAAACGTTCCCTCACCAAGATCCCAAATTATGGTCATGTCTCCTCAGCAACTTCGAATACTTTGAAATCGTTCAAACTATCAGAAACCATTTACGTCAAACAGTACTGCTAGTCTCATTCTCTTTGTTATCTCTCGATTTATGTTCCTAATGGGCTGGCACTTTGATTTTTCACATCAGCACTATTACAGCTACTAAACCCATCACAATCATCACGAAATAGTACCACTTTCGCGACGCACTGTACGTGAAAGCACATGCCGAGTGTTACTCTGCCTCGCCCCTCTCGACAGATAAATTTCATCTTGCATCCCCAAACCAATTTGTTATTGTATATATGCTAAATTTGTACCTTCACTGTCTATCATTTTGGTTTAAATTAAACATTACATTACATTCATATCAATACAAAGTATGACCATGCGGTTTTCCACAATATACCTGTCTTCAGATAAATTGCCAACCCGACACAGATATACCTTGTTGATGACATTGAATTAGTCAGGAAAAAAAATATCATTATCATTAAAACATCTGTTACGTGACTTGGACGTTTGTGGTGTGAAGATAATAACTCCACGAAAATCGTATGATGCCATGAGAATGAGTGTAGAAACCCAGATTGATCGTCGTTGAGTGTGAGAAATTTGTCATTTTTGGGCCATTTTTTTACGTGCACACATTGCTGATATTATAAGAGTTTGAAGTGGCTTAAGCAATTTTGGCTTTCGTGTAAATTCACCTTCCAGTATAAAAAAATCAGTCAAGGGATCAAACTAAGTCTCGCTACGACCACGAACAATGGGAGTTGTGAGAATATCAGATAAGTTAGCTTCACATTTTAGCTTACCGCGATGGATTTAAAGGCCCAAAAAGCCTAAACTGCAATACAGTAATTAGTTTCTGGACACCACATGGTTCGAGATAGAGCCCACCTTTGTATTATATAAGGAGTCATACATGGTATATCATTTGGTGACCTTGAACTTGACCTCAGTTTAACATGAATGTCGAAACTCCATGTCATGTGTGTAACTTGGCCGTTGGACACTAAATGCTTGAAGGTAGAGATTAAGTTTGTATAGTGAGCATATGAAAAGTCCCAAATGGTTCAGGATTTGGTACACCTCGACTTGAACTAAGATGACCTTTGATTCCATATCACGATTACATAATATCCATAAGTTGGCTTATACTAAATGCCTCAATATAGACCTCAGGATTGTATCATGAACATATAGGAAATCATAATTTTGCATTTAATAGTGTCCTTGAACTTGAAATAATTTGATCTCGAGTGCTGGCGAGGTACGTACAGCACCCTTGGTGCTATATGATATTTCGGGATGAATTTGGCTCTAATAATACATATAAATTGTAGTTCATACATAAAAATGCAAGTCATGATAAGAATAGTCGAATATTGTCAATAGCAGTTAGTGGGTAGATCTCTAATGGCGTGGCATGTATTTATTTCAGAGCTAACAACGGCTATACACATGTATTCGAACCACATTCAAACAATGTTTGACATGCATTTTGAACATGCATTTCACCTTTTCGGTAATAAAAAAACTAGTGCTATTGGTTGATCTGGTATTATATTACGTGTCCAAAATGTTTGAACAAATATTTGGAATATATGCACAAGATGTCGGAACTATGGCAATATGGCTCTGTACTGTAGGCCTACCAGTGTACCAGCGTTTAGAAGACATCGTACAATTTGTAGTAATAATAATAATAATAATAATAATAATCAGATTTGTTTAACGACGGTCCATGATGATAGGCAATTCTGCCTGTCTTCCCCATCCCCCGTCGGGTGACAATTTTGAATTTGGAAAGCACATTCGAATGGAGAAACCTTTGCGTTGCCAGGATGAAAACTCCACCTACTTTGTGCCGGTGACGGGGTTTGAACCCGCGTCACCTACCGCCTCTGAGCTTCTTTGCTTCAAGAGCCACCAGTCCAATCCACTCGGCCACAGAGGCGAGCTTACCACCAATTTGTTCAAACAGAAGTCAGTAATAGTAGTACACTGACAATAATGTGTTCACATGTGAGTTGATCCTGGTGTATATATGCATCAATACTTCATACTTGCAAGAATTTTCACTGCCCATACTACCTGTCAATATAAAATCCATTCTACATTTACACATTGAAGTCTGGAATGCAATGGTAGTACATGTACCTGACCAATTTGAAGTTCGACCTGTTCCCTACTTGTCAAGTGGTTTCAATGAACTTCATACAATACGCTGACCCCCCCTCCCCTATGGACTCGATCTATATACCCATTCCCTATTGACGGCCTTCCTTGACGACGGCCACCTCGTCGTGATATTCGCTGAGTTCTGGCACACGTAGCTGTCCGAGAGCGCGCTGCGTTTGGGCGTGGCCCTGACCAAACAACACACAGTTGATCAAGTAGCAGTCCTTTGCGTGCTCATACTTCCCATGCAAGTCCAGAGGTTTGCCCTTCGGACAGCACGCAATGCTCCAGTTATGCTGGATCCGGGTGCCTAACTCCGAATAGTGCCCATAAGATGTTTTACACAAGCGCCATGCTTCTTCATACAACTGTCAAAAACAAAAGTTCATCTTTTATGTTCAACCGTTGATCAATGTGACAACTTCCAAATGTCCTAAATGCAACATCGGATCGACGTGACAAGCTACAGCATATAGAGCTCTCAAGGCGTGGTAGCTTACCACCAATTTGTTCAAACAGAAATCAGCAAAGAATTTTTAAAATTAGCCCAAGGGCTAAGAAAGGTTTCCGGACAATATATATTTCAGATATTAGCCTTTTGTCCCGTGACCTTGAAAATAAGGTCCCGTCCCGTGACCTGTCAATTCAAGAATAATCAGCATACATGTGTATATCATTTCTAGTATTTCCACAATTGATTCCTAAGCTGTAAAGTCGATAATAAGTAAGATATCAGCCATTTTGTTATCTGACCTTGAAAATTAGGTTAAAGGTCAAGTTCAAGGTCAGGAGAATATTCAGCATATATGATTTCCTGCATGTTCACTATGGATTCCTAAGCTGTAAAGTTGATAATACGCGAGATATTAGACATTTTGTTCTCTGACCTTGAAAATGCAATCAAAGGTCAAATTCAAGGTCACTAGAATATTCAGCATTTCATTTCCTATATGTTCACTATGGATTCCCAGGCTGTAAAGTCGATAAGAAACGAGATATTAGCCATTCTGTTCTCTGACCTTGAAAATGAGGTCATAGGTCAAATTCAATGTCAACAGAATATTCAGCATTTATCATTTCCTATATGTTCACTATGGATTCCTAAGTTGTAAAGTCGATAATACGTGAGATAATGTATATATGTATATATCATATGTATATATCATTTTCTATATGTCCACAATTGATTCCTGGGCTTGATAATAAAATTGATTAGAAACGAGATATTAGCCATTTTGTTCTCTGACCTTGGAAATGAGGTCAAAAATCGAATTCAAGGTCATGGCAATATTCAGCATATATCATTTTCTATTTGTTCACAATTGATTCCTAAGCTGTGAAGTCAATAATAAGCAAGATATTAGTCATTCTGTGCTCTGACCTTGAAAATGAGATCAAAGGTCGAAGTCAAGGTCATTACAATGTTCAGCATGTATCATTTCCTATGGGTCCATAACTGACTCTTAAGCTGTAAAGTCGATAATAAGCGAGATATTAGCCATTTTGTGCTGTGACCTTCAAAATACGATCAAAGGTCAAGTTCAAGGCTGTGAGGATATTCGGCATATATCATTTCCTATATGATCACAATTAATTCCTAATCTCTAAGCCAATCTCTAAGTCCCAAATTTTTTTTCAAAGGGTGAAAAATTTTTTGGCCTAGAAATGGCCCGAAATGGATAGTAATGCAATTTGGGGCAAAAAAAATTTTTTGCTCAGATCCGTCAAAAATTCAAAATGGCCGCCACACGGAGATCGGCGATTCAAGAGCAATGAAACCTACAATGTATACACATCGCAAAGGTACACAATAGGAGAGGAGTCTATTGCATAAATTAGAAAAAAAAATTACTGAACAGTTTCTGAGAAAATGGCCGATAAAGTCCAAAAATGGCCATTTTTCGTCGAAAACGGCTGCCATTTTGAGAAAAATGTGAAAAATAAAAAAACTAAAAAATACCTTCTTCTGGAAACATCTTTATGCATTTTTGTGTAAAATTTCAGAAAGATTCAACTGCATACTTCAAAGATAAATTTGTTTTTACGGACGGACGACGGACGGACGGCTAGACGGACGGACGGCCGGACGCAACGTGACGGCAATAGGTTATCGGACCATAGGTCCGGTAACGTAAAAATTAGCCCAAGGGCTAAGAAAAGTTACTAGAGAAATGACCAGTCTCAGGCATTAGAAAAAAGTTATAAGAGTGTAGGGTTCAGCGACCCCACGATAAAGAGGTATACCCCATTACTGGAGTGTCACCGAATGTCTTATAAATCCGCCCACACTGCAGCTTCATAACCGTGGTGTCACTACTCGCGCACACCACGTCATAACGCTAAAAGAGTTTGACAAAAAAAGATGCGGAACTTCATGGTCTTTTATTCCACAAAACATAATCCAAAGGACCTGTAGCTTACCGGTGATCGAACCGATCGTCCGGTAACTACAAGATCACAAGCATATTCAGCGTAATCATTTCCTATATGTCCACAATTGATTCTTAAGCTGTAAAGTTGACAACAAGTGAGATATGCGCCATTTTGTGCTCTAACCTGGAAAATGAGATCAACGGTTATATTCAAAGTCACGAGAATATTCAGTATGCATCATTTCTTATATGTCCACAATTGATTCCAAAGCTGTAAAGTGAATAATAAGCGAGATATCAGACATTTTGTGCTCTGACCTTGAAAATGAGGTCAAATGTCAAATTCAAGGTAATCAGAATATTCGGCATATATCATTTCCTATATGTCCACAATTGATTTCTAAGCTGTAAAGTTAATAATAAGCAAGATATTAGCCATTCTGTGTTTTGACCTTGAAAATTAGATCAAATTAAGGTCAAACTCAAGGTCATCAGAATATTCAGCATATATCATTTCCTATATATCCACAATTGATTCCCAAGCTGTAAAGTCGATAAAAAGCGAGATATTAGCCATTTTGTGCTTTGTGACCTTGAAAATGAGGTCTAATGTCATATTCAAGGTCACGAGAATATTCAGCATATATCATTTCTTATATGTCCACAATTGATTCCCAAGCTGTAAGTAAAAAAAGCGAGATATTGGCCATTTTGTGCTCTGAAATTGAAAATGAGGTCAAAGGTCGAATTCAAGGTCATCAGAATATTCGGCATATATCATTTCCTATAAGTCCACAATTGATTTCTAAGCTGTAAAGTCGATAATCATGATAATAAGCGTGATATTAGCCATTTTGTGCTTTCCTATAAGTCCACAATTGATTCCAAGTCTCTAATCTCAAAATTATGTGAGATATCAGGAACATTGTGACCCATTATAAAGCATAGGAGAATTTAACATGGGAAAGTCCCATTTGGACCCTGTAGAAAACATCAAAATGGCCGCCACACGCAGGACGGCGATTCAAGAGCATCAAAACTTATACACATTATAATGATATATGAGGGGGACATTTTGGAACTAAAATCTCAAAACTGATCAGACAGTTTTTGAGAAAATCATTTTTGAAGTTGAAAACATGCAAAAACAGCCATTTTCGGCATAAAAATGGCCGCCGAAACTGCATAAACGATTCAATAAAAAAAAAAAATGAAAAAAAAACGTCTGCGGGTATTGACCCACCACACATCCATACAAATTTATGGGCAAAATCATCAGCCGGAAAAAAAAGCTAAAAAATGTTAACAGATGATGCGGCGGACGACGACGACGGACGAAAAACCACGACAATAGCTTATCGGCCCATATGGGCCGGTATTGGAGGACAAATTCAATGTTACCTCTGAATTTGTCATAATATATTGTTTCCTACTTGAATGTGCCAATCTTTAAGCTCTATCTTGAGGTGCTTTATGAGTTTACTCCATAAAGCACCCATTACGAAGGGAATATGGTATAAAAAAAATTTCAATGGTGAAAATTGTGTTGAGCTATAAAAAACTGAAAGTACTCGACGATCAAGTTCAAGGTTACCAACAGTTCCACCAGCTCGTAAAACTACTATAACACAACTATAACAACTATGTCATCATTTTGTCTGAAGAGTCCAGTTCACACATTTCAGATCAAATGTCACCTACTCTTCAAGGTAGTCTGAGGTCAAACTCAAGGTTACCAAAAGATGCTTCTTCTTCTTCTTCCGTTGTAGGTTCTGAATTCTAAAGGCAGAATGTAGTTGCACCGTCGTGAGAGTGCTGGGTATGGAGAGTGCAGTGGGCTATTTACAGGTGCTGATAAAATCTTGTATGGCTCAGTCCCTCAACCTGACCCCCGCTAGCCTAGTCTTGAAGGCATCAAGGCTGGGGGCAGAGATCACTGACTCAGGCAGCTTGTTCCACAGGCGAGTCACATCCGGGAATAAAGAGTGCTGGTAGGACAGAGTCCGTGTGTATGGTACACGGAACTTGTCTGAGTTGCCTCTTGATCGGGTTGTGAGTCGGGTGAAGTGGTCATCTGCTGCGATGTCGACCAGGCCGAACCGTATCCGGTACACCATCACAGCCTTCGACTTCGCCCGTCGCTCGCTGAGTAGGTCCCATCCCAGGGCTTTCAACATCGGGGTGACACTGCTGTAACTGGAGTAGTCGTTGTGCACGAACCTGGCATATCGTCGTTGGACCATCTCCAGTTGGTGGGCCGCTGCCTCAGTGTATGGGTCCCAGACTGTTGAAGCGTATTCCAGGATGGGTCTGACAAGGGTGAGGTAGTTCTGGGTTTTGATGTGCCTGGAGGTTGTACTGAGGTTCCTCTGGAAAAAGGCTCTCACGTTGTTAGCCTTTTGGGCGACTGCACGACAATGAGGTTCCCAGGACATCTTGCAGTTGAGCTTGACTCCCAAGTACGCTGCATTGTCGACCAACTCCAGGGTGTGTCCATGGATGGTGTAGTCGAACGTCAGAGGTGTCCTCTTTCGGGTGAACCTGATGGTGTTGCATTTGGCTGCATTAAACTCCATCGACCAGGTCTTTTCCCACAGCTGGAGGTCATCCAGGTCTTGCTGGATCAGGTTTGCGTCCTGTTGTTTCCTGATGACGCGGTACATCAGGCAGTCGTCGGCGAAGAGCCTGACGATGGAGGTGACGTGTTCTGGCAGGTTGTTGATGTAGGTCAGGAATAGGAGTGGACCTAAGACAGTGCCTTGGGGTACACCGGACGCGGTCCTACTAAACCCCGAAACGGACTCCGTTTCGCGAAACTGACTTATAGTCGCGAAACGGATCATAACGTTACCCGATTGTTACTGTCGTCCATAGATCCTCCATAACTATCTGTTGAACACTTAGATAGGTGATATAGCCTAGAATACTAGCATAGTGCTACACAGCTCGTGATTTCTGTATGATCTCGTTGATCAAACTACACATAATCAGGCCTAGTCTGCAACATATATAGTTTAATGCTATCATTAAAGTCAATGGCTTGGCTTCATTTATCCCTCTCTCGCGTATTTATATTAAAAATCAATTTGACCAGTTGAATAAGCTACATTTTATGAAAGCTGTGTTGTGTTTACTGTCGCGGACCCGACAAACTCATCGGCCAGAACGTCTATCATGCCCGTGAGTGCGGCGTCGGCCCGGTGACCCCGGGGAACAACATACATTTCCAGAAACGTTGATTTCAGCATCAATGTCATGAATATAGCATGCTTGAAACTACCGGTACATGTGCGAAAGTTTATTATTTCTATGCTTGATACACTATTCATTTTTATATCACCTTAGCATGGAACAAAGGTAGACATACATGTAGGTTACATTAAATACCAAGCTAACAATCACTGGCGGTTTTTATGCATCCCAGCATCTGACCCTGGCAAGTCCGTTTCGCGAAACGGAGCTCCGTTTCGCGAAACGGACATTCCTACAAAGCGTATAGGCCTAATCGGTCAAGCGGTATCCACACGCTGGTTCTGTGTCGATACAGGCAGACATACAGGCAAAATTTCTCCGCGAGGAATTACGCTGTATTGTGGCCAATGAACCTGAAAACTATGTCTATTACTTAAACGAGTACTTTTTAAAAAAGAGATTGACCCGAAGCGATGAACACAACATGTACATATAGATCTACTATACTCTGATTTTTCTAACTTGTTTACACCGGTTTTCGACGATATTTATGCGATGCTGAATGCTATCGTTCTATAACTTGGCATACTTCACCTAGAAGTTAAACGGCAATTTTCTATCTAATTTCATACTTATATCGCGAAAATTGAAGAAGTTGGCAATCTACCCCAATGTTAAATTTC
The DNA here is from genome assembly GCA_949152475.1 of Terebella lapidaria. Taxonomy (NCBI): domain Eukaryota; kingdom Metazoa; phylum Annelida; class Polychaeta; order Terebellida; family Terebellidae; genus Terebella; species Terebella lapidaria. Next base: position 3,895,316 of record OX424562.1, on the reverse strand, counting down.
AACCCAAAACGGAATCTCGAGAATCTGAGCATATTCGAGGGTTTGGTCTTGTCTCTATCCATCAGGATTCGAAGTATTATTGTAATTTTGGACCAGAAGACACATTGGGTGTATTCTGCACAAACATGTTGATTTTGTAAGATTGCACCGCTAGAAAACCGAGCAAATGCACAAATTTTTTTGCGGACCCTGAAATTCAATACTAGAGCTAAATTTAACATTGGGGTAGATTAGCAACTTTCTCAATTTTCGAGATAGAAATCTAAATTTCGGTAGAAAATTGCCGTTTGACTCCCAGGTGAAGTATGCCAAGTTATAGAACGATACCATTTAGCACCACAAAAAATATCAGCGAAAAACAGTGTAAACGAGTTAGAAAAATCGGAGTATAGTACAAAAATAGTGTTCACAGTTCAGATGATGTATGTGGTTTTTGGCAACATGTTACGGAATAATTCTCAAAACAAATGAATTTTGAGTAAACGTAAGCTGTTCATGATGCAATTAGCTCATAAAGCATACGATATGTAAAAGCTTGTATGTACATCGAATCTGTCGTGTCTTGGCATAACAAGTGTGCACAGGTGCTAGATATTCTGCTGCTGTATATTACCACCCGTGGGTGAAGGCAATGAACGTTCTATGAGAGCACGACAATAAATAGCTGCATATTTTTACAGTATGGAAGCTTGGAAACTTGACTATGATTTGATTTTCATACAATATTTTTACTGCCCAGCACTGAAAGACGAAAAGAGGATCCAGGATTAGAGCGAAAAAAACCCAAAAACCCCAGGTAAACAATCGATATGACATGTATGAAAAATCCTTCATCATTATTGATAATTCTTGGAAACACAATTATATACCGGCATTAATACAACTATGGATATAAAATTTATTATTTTGTTTTAATCCTCATAATTTGCGTTTGTTATCAAATTTGAAACGATAGGTATATTTTTATTGGACGATCCAGGCACGGGCGTTTCTAGTGCACGTAATGCAATTGGCAAGACTTCGACGGAATAACGTCAAGAAGCAGAAACCAAACAACTAACATTATATTAGGTTGGAATCAGTTGATTCGAAATCTGCATAGAACCAGCATTACCATTACAAAGAGCCGGCGTTGATATGAAAAACATTTGATTCCTTCAGCTTTCATAGCGATTTGTTCCAGCTCACACGTGCCAATCACTTCCAATTACTTCTTATGATTATTAGGCATAAGAACGGAACATGAAACCACCTATTACCCCCAAAATATGGTCACTCATACGAGATTGTCAAAATTTGACACATACTGAAAAGCTTCTTTGAAAAAAAACGATAAAACACGTATATTCATCATCCATAAGTTCGTATGAATCATTGTTATTTCATATTCCAACTAATAGATCATGTCCTATTACCAAAGGACTGGTGGTATCCATGTAACCATAACATTTGATTTGAGTACGTCTCATTCAGTTAATTTCACATGTTTCACATGAAGTATAGTTCTTGAAAAAAAAATTGCCTGTTATTGCACACAATGTCGACTGAATGAAGTTAACCGGGCTGGGGATTAAAGGACCAGCCTCCGGTGAGGTAATCAGTAACTAGTCCATACACAGTGGTCCCCCTCAGATAAGATCTCGACCTTCTGCCACAATATTGAAGTTTTATCTAAGGGGTGGGGTCCTATTAGAAGGGTTCATTTACATGTTAAAATCATCCTAGTGCCATAATATATGAAAAACTCATTACAGAGGGGGAAGTCTTTATAGAGGGGGTTCTCATCTGAGGGGACCACTGTATATATTATTTTTTGTATAAACAATATTTATTAGGCTTGATCAACAGCTTATTTACAGGCCAAGCCGATACGAAAATCTTTCCACTATATATATTTGTCATGCCTACAGTAACAGATATATGGCATGGAGAACAGGTGTATCCAGATTCATTGGATCTCAATTACAATGATACGGGGAATATGTAATATATGGGTTATATAGCAGAATGTATCTTTAGGTAAATTTTGTTACCAAGATGATAATTGAGTTCATCTAGAGGCTAGCTCAGGGGTCCGATTAGGTATATTTTAAGAAGCTGGAGTCAATTTTGATTCACGAACTAAGTTTCAGATGACCAAACGTATTCACATAATGGTTGTACCCTATTATTTTAGTTTTAGCTCCACATTGAACCACCTTCCACACAATAAATATTAGGAACCACAACCTGACTACTGGATCAGCTATGTTTGTAAGCCAATTATTCCTTTTTCTGGCGAGCTTTTCGGCGGCAATCGATACATGTACATAAAAAACCCATAGCTTTTCTATCGTCTTGTATGTCTGATGACATGTAGTAGACATATATATTATACACTTGCTAATAGGGATTGACGACCAAGGACAAATAGTTTATGTTAATTTTAAAGCAACTATATATTATATCCTTTCTAATGAGAATTCACTGCCAAGGACAAATAGTTCATGTTAATTTTACCGCTTTCTCTTCCGGATCATTCCAGGAATACTCCTTTGAACCCTGGTCAGATAATTAATAGTCCGCATCGTAAACAATCTACGGCTCTCGGCACACACCGGTCGTAAAATACGTCTCCATATGATAAGATCTGAGTGATCTAAAACGGTGAAAACAGCCCACGATGCATGCCCCATCACGGGAACAGCAAGGGGTTCCTTTTGCTAATGTGTTTCCAAATCTAGGAATACTAGTAATCACGTGATAGAGCCATCACGTGAATAATTCCGGAATCATCCCACATTCTAATGTGTCAGGGGTATTTGAAATCCCCGTGGACACAATTAACAACTGGACCACATGTTAACAACTGTAATCAATAGGCTACCACCCACGATAGTGTGACGTTGTCTGTCCTAACATCTGCTTGAGACCATTATATATTCGACTAATAATACCCGGTACATTTCGCATGCCGTTCCCACACACAGTTAATTTACAAATTTCATTGACCTTTTTTAACCTACGTAATTATATACACCTACATGCACACGCCTACCTACGCGAACGAGTTAGGCCTACTGCAATTGTTATCATAATATATTTACTGAGTTGATCCTTCGAAAAAATTGGAAGGAAAAAATGAAAATTGACACCAAAAATATATAGTTAGCCAAGGTAACGAATATAATTTACAAAGCCAAAAATGTGTATATTTGTTTGTCCCCAAAATAACACCGTATCGTTAATGTGACTGTCCAGCCCTCATTCGATGCAGCAATGCCTGCGTTCGCTCCTGATCGAGTTCCAGGCAGATCCGTTTCGCGAAACGCACTGTCCGTTTCGCGAAACGGAGTGTTTTTGTGTAAACTTGCGAGTCAGTTGCTAGACTGTTACAAACACAAGAGAAGCTACCTGAGCCAACAGGTTTATTGGATCGCGGCATGTTCTTTTCGCAACTATGCAATATACAATCATACAATTTGTACCATATATTTCGACAATGGTATACATGTACAGCTCTCTTTTTATTTGCTATTCGCACAACTATTTTCGCGCATAAATGTCTATAAAGAGGTCGGCAACGTAGTTAGTCAAAGACATTCATGATTTCGTAAGTCTTGCATTTCATGTTATATTTCATCCTATACATGGAACTGTTTACTTTGTGCCAGGTATCGATATGTGTCCATCCTCTTTTCTTCATGTACGTGTATATCACATGAATTCAATAGAACATATTAGAACCCATATGACAGTGTTGATTTGAAGATCTACACATCCTCCTTGCTTCTGTGAGCTAGTAAATACACGTATGCCTGGCTGGCCAAACACTTGGATATGGGCAGGAAAACATTGCATATGGAAAATCAGAAGAGATGGGCACCAGTGAAATTTGCCTGGTATTCCAATTAGTACTAATACTTGACTGGAAAATTGCAGTTGGCTTGCAAAATGTGTAGAATGATCATATTTTGAACATGTCATTTCTAAATAGGGGCACTCTCCTTATATGGTGTTTACGTATTAGTATACAGCTTACTAGTATACGTACGGAGACGGTATTGATTGTCAGGGTAGTGGTTTTTCCTTAAAAATTCCATAATGTATCGCTTCCTTTTCTTCCTTTCGACACTCCATGGCTACCCAAACACAGCAACCATGAACAACTAAAGATCAACACCGAATATAATATATTTTGATTCACGATCAATCTTGTGGAAAACATTCCAAAGTACTCTATAGTTGAATTGCAACTTACATATTTTTTGCCAGATTGATGACAAAAAAGAGGCAAGTTAATCGATGTTCGAATTGTACGGTTATTTGTAAAGTGCCTCTGAGGATATTTCATCGAAATACCCCTATACGCCTATGTGTGTTCTGATTTAAGAACGTCATATCAGAATTGTTGGTCTACACTCCTCATCGGCATATGAACTTTTCAAAATTTGCCTAAATCCTGAATCTTACCGGTATTTCGGTCTAAAATATAACATTGGTGTAGGTTGGCATTTTTATTAATTATAGACATGGAGAGACAAATTTGGTGAAAAATATGGTTACATACAAAATCAAACTATATACAAATTTTAATTGATAAGGCAATCCAAAACAAAGTTAAGATCAAAACTCATTTGAGGTTTTGTGTTGAACTTGACTTAAAACTCACGTTCATAACAGGTAAAGATATCCATTTCATACCAATATATACCTCGAAAATGCGCATAAATGTCGAAGTTCAAACATTCAAGAAACTAGACGCTTCCGGTCGCCTACGATCGCTCGGGTGTATCCCCCGTAGCCCTGTTGCCCGTATCCCTGTTGCTCCAAATATATTACGGTTTATTAAGTGTGAAAAACTAGAGCAAGGGCTAAAAAAGATTACCAGAGAAATGTTAAATCATAAGCCACAACTACTATTTTCCCACCAAAATTGCTGCATTGATCTTTCAAGGTTGTTGAAGGTCGAATTCAAGATCACCACTGAGATCACTGCATATGAATTTCCATTTCGACATGTTTGATAAAATAACGAAATTACAGCCAGACCAACCTTCTCACTTAGTTATATTTCAACTCAGAATATTGACAAACTTGGTTCCAAGTTGAAATTCAAAGTAAAAGTTGACCAAAACTGCAATTCAAGATGACAAATTTGGATCGAGCCAAATCGATCGAACTTTTCAGCATAACTTGTATTTTAACTCATGATATGTGCCAAACTTGGTTTCAAGTTGAAATTCATGTGAAAGTTGACCAAAACTGCATTTCAAGATGAGGAAATTGGAGCCAGATCGAACTGTTCACCATACATGTAAGTTAAATTATAACTCATATGTGCCAAACTTGATTTCAAGCTTAAATTCAAAGTGAAACTGCATTTCAGGATAACGAAATTGGAGCCAGATCGAACTTTTCACCATAATTTATTTTTGAACTCATAATATGTGCCAAACTTGGTTCCAAGCTGTAATTCAAAGTAAAAGTTGACCAAAACTGCATTTCAGGATGACGACATTGGAGCCAGATCAAACTTTTGACCAAAAGTTAAATTTTAACTCATAATATGTGCCAAACATGGTTTCAAGTTGAATTTCACAGTAAAAGTTGATCAAAACTGCATTTCAAGATGACGAAATTGGAGCCAGATCAATGTTTTCCCACTGCACTTCAGGATGACGAAATTGGAGCCAGATCAAACTTTCGACCAAAAGTTAAATTTTAACTCATAATATGTGCCAAACGTGGTTTCAAGCTGAATTTCACAGTAAAAGTTGACCAAAACTGCATTTCAAGATGACGAAATTGGAGCCAGATCAATGTTTTCCCAAAAAGCTCTATTTTCACCCCAAATATGTTGTAAATTAGTTTCGAATGTGAAATTCCAATTACCTGGTTGAGCTCAATAATAAATGTTTTTCGTCTTGATTATATTTGTTGTGGTCAATAATAGACTTAACTAGCAAAAAAATAATGTTAACATATTTGGTTACAGCCATGAAATCTGTAGTGGATAAAACCTTTAACTTGTTGAGCTCAATGATAAATATTTCTTGTTTTAACTATCTTTATTGTGGTCAATAATAGACTTAACAAGTAAAAATAATGTTAACTTATTCGGTTACACCCAGAAGTCTCTACTGGACAAATCCATTAACTTGTTGAGCTCAATAATAAATGTTTCTCGTCTTAACTATTTTTATTGACGTCAATAATAGACTTAACTAGCAAAAATAATGTTAACTTATTCAGTTACAGCCATAAAATCTCTACTGGACAGAACCTCTACCTTGCTGAGCCCAATAATAAATATTTCTTGTCTTAACTATTTTTATTGTGGTCAATAATAGACTTAGCTAGTTCATGTTAACTTATTCGGTTACACCCATGAAATCTATACTGGACAAAACCTTCAACTTGTTGAGCTTAATAATAAATGTTTCTCATTTTAACTATTTTTATTGTGGTCAATAATAGACTTAACTAATAAAACTTACGTTAACTTATTCGATAATATTATTCTGTTTTCACCGAAAACATCAGTTCTCCATTCTGAACAATTGCTTTCACAGTACAGGGTATTGGAGTGATCACAGATGTCAAAGTGGGTATTTCAATGGTCGTAATAAGTTAGTCCATTAACTAATTAATATTTATTTGATCATTCTGAAAAACAATGGGTTTCGTGTGACGGTCTTTCTCATCGACCCTGTGCGATTTCATCATCATTCTTCGAAAACTCCCACTTGTAGAGTGTTCACAAGCCATATGTGTTAAACAGGCTAATTTGAGCACACAATGTGTCGCCAATTGGCCAATTTGGTTGCTATGGCAACCAAAATCGATTGGTGTCGGGATCTCACCATAAGATGTGTCTGTATAAAAAATTATTAGAATCGGTTAAGATTTGCAACCTGTAGAGCATTCACAAGAAAATCTCTACGGCGGACGCGGCGGCGCGACGGAGACAAATCCATAGTATCCGCCGAACTTCGTTCGGGGGATACAATAACTCGACCAAACACAAGCAGAGGTTCGTTGATTCTTCTACGTCTGGTACAGGTCCATATGCGCAAACTAATTTCTACATAACTAAATTTTCACCTAGTATGTATTCGAGGAATTCGATATTTTTCTCTCCCCTTATTTGTATCTGGGAGTTACACCCTTCACGATATCATGGACGCTGTCCAGTGTGAGCCCATTGGCATCAGCATTAGCCTCACAGGTCCGTTTCGCGAAACGGACTGTCCGTTTCGCGAAACGGAGCTCATGTTGAAGACTAAGATGAATCATTTAGTCGGTCAACAGTAGTGTAATTGTATCGTTGTTGCAACTCACACTTTAACATCGTACAAGTGTGCAGACGGTGTGATTACACAGAATTTGTAAAATCACACCTGTATAATACAAACTCAGAGCTTAAAGAACTTGCGTGCGATAATTATAATCATGATAATAGGCCTACATTTTATCAAATGCCAGTGATGATAGTGCCGAGAGTCTCATTGCAATCATTAGTTCTGTGATTATTATATTACTATTCATCATTGCAAACAAAAACCGTCCTATCTATACCCAAAGTAATTTGCCTAACACCATACATTTCCCAATGACTAAAAAATGCCCGCCGAACCACAAATGTCATATTGCCCGTCATGGTACCGGAACTACACTTTGGACATGAGCTAACTACTCAAATATTTGCAGATTTAGTCCAAAAGTGTTATTAACATTCCCGGATTGGCATGTGATAAACGGGTTATATATGCCACAATATGGGCTTTGTGCCCTTGGTTCAAGTTCTTCAAACGACCTTCCGCTTCGCGTCGGGCCTTAGAACTTGAACCGCGGGCACAAAATCCCAGTAGTACTCCAGGCAAATACGCAGCTTCTTCAGGAGTAGGCATACAACTATTGAACCGGTGTACGAATTTTACTGTTGAATTGTCATGAATTTGTCTGAATTTCCCAGGTATTATTCAGAATTATGTAATATTGTACCACAACGTATAAACAATATATAAACAATAAATCAATTTATTTGGATTAAATAACTTTGGTGTTGCTGACTGCTGATCCCCCATAACATCAATTCTCGGACAGCAACATTACAATTAAACATGTCCAGAAAACATGGTATCAGAATATGTACTTATTTTCGAAAAAAAATAGTTTAATTGGCTCAATTCTTTGATCATAGTAAACGTGAAACTTGAATCCTCCATCCAGGAATAGCATTGAGTGCATGTTGTGGCAGAAAACTATAAGAAATAAAAACAAATCTGCAAACTGTGGCGTTTTGTTTTGGTAGGGAATCTATGATTGGTTCTTCCCATACTCATACTCAGAATCGATCCCTTATCGTGGTCGTACTATATATGCCTTATTAATTTTACAGCTTACAACCACTGTAGGCGGTTTGTGGTGGGTGGATGGTATGTTAATCTGAAACTCATTTGATAGTCAATTTTATACAATCATCAATATGACATTGTGCATTTGAAAACGGAAAATTGGTATTACATATTCTAACACACCGTGTGATCGGGACATGTTCGGATTGCAGCCTGTGGGGATGCATTTATCCCGTAGCTTTAGTATTTTGCCAGGCAAGGTCAGGGCAAGTCCGTTTCGCGAAACGGAGTTCATGTTTAGAGCTGGTATGATCATTGGCCAGCGCATCGCGCTGGTCTTCTAAGTTTGCCTAAAATGAGACCCACGGAGGGTAGATATGAGTGGACCCGGTCCTGCTCATGCTGCTATCCTTTGTTAAATACAGTAATCTCAACAAAAGGACACGGCACTTTCAAAAATAATATTTCTGATTGTTTCCATGAGGTTTTACATTTTAATCTTGTGAATAAACACAAATACTGTGAGAGCTTTGCGATATTTGTTGATTTACCGTAATACATACGCATACAGTAGCGCAACAAAAATATTGAGCTAAATTTTTGATGTTGACAGAACAATTACGACAGGTTGCCAACTTTTATAGTTTAAGATATAAAAGTGATAAAATGTGATGACAAATGCTATTTTTACACCATAATAGACGCATAAACTATCAATTTGATCCAAAACATTCGGCCACATTAAAACCATTGAATGTCTGTGCTCGGATATACATCGACATCTTCTTTGTTTATTATATGGAGAATGATGAGCAATATAATCCAATAAATTGAGGTTATTAATCACATAAACTTTCCCATCCCAACATATTTCCGCTGGCCACGAAAATAATTATCTCCACTGTAGGTTACTTGTTCATTACTCGGTTACAACAATCAGTAGGTCTCTTGTTGTATGCATATCTCACTACGCAACCAAGTACCACGAGCATGCAACAGCTTGGCATGGGACACCTTGTCGAAGGCCTTCGAGAAGTCCAACAGGATGGCGTCTACCTGGAGGTTGTTGTCAAGGGCTCTATGGATGTCATCGACGGCCAGTAACAGCTGGGTGTCGCAGGATCTTCGTTTCCTGAAACCGTGCTTATGGTTGGCAAGTATGTTGTGTCTGTCCAGGTGCCGCATGATATTTGTCTGCATAATATGCTCCATGGCCTTACAGCATATCGCGTAAGGGAGATTGGCCGGTAGTTCGCTGGTTTGGAGTGGTCTGCATTATATATGACTCCTATATGTTCATGATGCAATCCTAAACTCTATGTGCAAGTGTTTTAGCCCCAGAGGCCAATTTACACACTCCGTATCAGATGTGACATTGAGATTTAGCACTCAAGGTCATTTGAGGTAAAGTTCAATGTCACACAAAGATGTCCTATATATGTCTTCATATATGCTCATAATATAAACATAAGCTCTATCTTCAAGCATTTTGTCTGTAGAGGCCAATTTACACACATCCCCAATTTTGACTTCAAAATTTAGCCATCAAGGTCGTCCGAGGTCAACCTCAAGGCCATCAAAGATGCACCATATATGACTTCCTATATGCTTATAATAGAATTCTAAGCCCTATGTACAAGTGTTTTCGCCTCATAAGGTATTTTGTGCATATCGGGCATTTTTTGGACGCAATCCACTCAATCTTTGTTCACAACGTCAAAGACTCATACTGGCATATTTTGGAACAAAATTATCAAAACTGATCAGATATTTTCTGAGTGAACAACCAAAAAACTGAATTTTGGGCCTTTTCAGCCTATATTTCGGGACTTTCGAACGACTAAAGGCACTCCATCTTCAAAAACATCATCAATGAGTCCTGTTGGCATGTTTTGAAACAAAAACCTCAAAACTAATCAGTTCTTAGTCCAAAATTGGCCATTTTTCGGCAAAAATGACCACCAAATCGGCAAAAAATGATTAAAACAAAATTAAAAACATCTTTAGATACTTGCTCATGGTTTTTTTCTGACAAATTTGTAGGGAAATTCATCATGTCAAAAAAAGACACAGATGAGCTAAAAGACCTAGTTAGGGGCCTTTTCTATGTTAAATTTTCTATCTCGACTGGCCTCTAAAATAGTTGAGGGCATTTTTCAGGCCGCTAAATTGGGAATATTTGTCTGGACGGACGGCTAAACGACCCAGATAGGGGCCTTTCTCAAGTTAAATTTCCTATCTCGGCTGGCCCCTAAAATGGCAAAACTGGTCCCTAAAATCTAACTTTAGGCTTAGAACATAGTTGGCACCTAATTTGGGAATGTTTGTCCAGACGGACGGACGGCTAGACGACCTAGTTAGGGGCCTTTCTCATGTTAAATTTCCTATCTCGGCTGGCCCCTAAAATGGCAAAACTGGATGGATGGACAGACGAAAACAGGTTACCGGTACACTAAAAATGTGGGCGGAAGATGGTCACACCATGCCAATTGGTTATCAGACCAAAGTCTGGTAATCTAAAAATAAATCCTACTAAAAGGCCATAACTTCCGTCACTGACATTTCAAACTTTAACTCTGCTGTTTTAATTGTTGTGACATTTGCCTGAGTTGGTTGCTGAATTGACAACTGTGTAATGATTAGAGTTTGACCTTCAATATCATATATTGCGGAGTCTATGTGCTCCCAAGGTTATAAGTAAATTCTCATCATTATTTCTAACACACACAAGGGTTGCTCCAAGTAACTTTATTGAATATACATGTAAAAGTGACATCAGAGTGGTCAGACGCACAATGAGCTCATTATTTTTGCTAATAACTGTAGAAATACTTGTAAAATACCATTCCTGAATACACAAGGCACAAATCATTGTCTGGTCCAACAGTCCAAAGTATTTACCCAATAGATTTACGGCAATATCCAGGTACAAAATTCTGGGGCTATACGCATAATTTCAGCCATTAGAACAAATCTTTAGATAGGCTGTTTTGCTGAAAACAGCAGCCATTTCGAAAAATAAATTGCAAAGATGAGGCCATAGATATTTTATTTGCTGGTTATGGATCCCCCCGTCCCTATTTTTTTTAAAATGGAAATTTATATATTTATTTTTATATTCCAACCCCCCGACCGCAATTTTTTTGTTAAAAATCCGTGAACCAGCGAATCAAATAACTATGGCCTGAAGAACTAAAAAAAACTTCATGTTGAATTATCCTTTAGTATTTCTGTACAAAATATTAGAATGCTTATCATTTTGATCGCAAACTTCAAGATTGAATAAAAATGTTAGATGAGTAACCATGACAATATTTCATATGATAGATGCATGGATGGATGATAGATGAAAGACAATAGCTCATGGCCAATATTTTTAGCTAGAAAGCGGGAAAGTACATACCAAATAGTTATAAACAGGTGGAGTGTCTTCTCTTAAATGAGCAAACTTCATGATACTTGTTCTGTAAAACTTCCAAGGTCATAGGTTTTATTTTGAATGAGAAACCTTGCCCTCCTAGTTCGTTTTACAAACACTGTGTGGAGAATACCATGGTAAGAGCAGTTTTACTTCTCCAATTTTTTATGCAGAATAAGTAAATAAACAACAGTTACAAACACAAGTACCAGACAGTATCCATGAGACGGGACTGACATGCCTTTCACAAGCTTGGCATTGAGTAGTGCAGGCACACATATTACATCAGAAGTATACCAAAGTGGTGTTTACAATTTGTAGTAACGGTAGTACACTGACAATAACGAGACATATATGTTCACATGTGAGTTGGTCCTGGTGTATATCTGCATCAACATTTCGTAAAATTTTATAACTCTTGCAAGAATTATCACTGCCTATACTACCTGTCAATATAAGATCCATTCTACATTTACACATTAAAGTCTGGAATGTAATGGCCCAGATCATTACTTGAATGTAATGGTAGTACATGTACATTTGTACCTGACCAAGTTCAACTTGTTCACTACTTGACAAGTAAGTTCAAGGAACTTCATCCAATACCCTGACCCCCTCCCCCACGTGGACTCGATCTATATCCCCATTCCCTATTGACGGCCTTCCTTGACGACGGCCACCTCATCGTGATATTCGCTGAGTTCTGGCACACGTAGCTGTCCGAGAGCGCGCTGCGTTTGGGCGTGGTCCTGACCAAACACCACACATCGGATCAAGTAGCACTCCTTCGTGTGCTCATACTTTCCCCGCAAGTCCAGAGGCTTGCCCTTCGGACAGCACGCGATTCCCCAGTTACGCTGTATCCGGGCCCCTAGCACTGAATAGCGCCCATAAGAAGCTTCACACAAGCGCCATGCTTCCTCATACAACTGTCATAAACAAAAGTTCATCATCAATGTTCGACAGTTAATCAATGTGAGAGAATTTCCAAATGTGCTTTATTATTATCCCTAATCTACAACTTCTGATGAAGGTGACAAGCTACAGCAAACACGGCTCTCAAGGAGTGATAGCTCACCGGCAATTCGTTCAGATATAAATCAGAAAAATAATTTGCTGGTTTGCTTTGTTTCGTTCGATAATAAATGTTTCTTATCTTAACTATTCGTATTGTGGGCAATAATAGACTTAAAGCTACTGCCGTCGAATGCATGCAATATTTTTTTCAAAACCAAATTTTTGTGAAACACATCTAATGCAATATAACAGAAAGTGTGCTCAATGATTTTGACGATTACAGTCCGTCCGAGTTGTCTTTTCATCCGTTTTAGTGCCCATTTTGTACCGGTTTTGTAAATAAACAAACGAAGTGTATCCATCAAACCCGAATGTAAACAAACGCTCAAATCGCGCTTAAAAGTGCACATCGAGTACATTTTCCAGTTCATATGTGCATATATAGTGTAGTTATGAGAAAATAATCAGTAACATACCATGATGTACGTGGAATTGTCAGTTTATCCCGCAATTCTATGCTATGTTTACATCTGCATGTGATGGATACAGTTCCTGTATTTACGCGAGAACGGCCTGTTCGAATGAGCAAAATTTGTCTGAGGACTGGTTATTTTCATCACATTTGATGTGAGTATGTCTCATTCAGTTAATTTAGCATATTTAATAAGAAATATAGTTTTCAAAAAATATTGACTGGTTTCGAAGGCAGTTGCTTTAACTAACTAGTGAAATGTACTTATTCAGTAACAGTAATTTATTTTGCACAAAACTATCTACTCTATACTTGCAATCACATTCAGTGTAATTTTTTTTCATATTGTAATCATAAGGAGTGATCACAGACCTCAAATTGGATATTTCACATTGTTTTAATGAGTTAAATTTTTTTATGCATTTATATACAGGGGCGGGTAATAGGATTTTGGGGAGGTGGGGGGGGGGACCTTTGATCGATAGCAGATGCTGAAGAATTATGCATCCCCAATGGTGTGTTCTAGGCCTCTCCTTGGACCAATTTCCATGGTTTTGGGAGACTTTATGAATGCCTGTTCTGGGGCGGATCCAGGGTTCTGAAGGAGGGTCAAAAGTTGAAATGTCGCGAAGCGAGGTGGTGAAGGCACAGGGTCTCGGGTCCACTGAAGGGCCCCAGAAGCTGAAGAGATATGCATGCCCAGTGGTGTGTTTTATAGGTTTCCTTTGGTGCATTTTCCATTCCTCTGAAGAGTGTTTACATGGCTTATTCGGGGCAGATCTAGGATTTTGAGGGAAGGCCCAGTTATGAAATGTAGCTAAGCGAGCTGAAGCAAGCCACTGTCGACTGGGTGTCTGGGGCCCGCTCAAGGGCCACAGACGCTGAAGGTTTATGCTTCCCCAATGGAGTCTTCTAGGGCTCTCCTTGGTCCAATTTCCATGGCCTCGGAGAGTTTATGAATGCCTGTTCTGTGGTACATCCAAGGTTCTGAAGGAACGTCGCGAAGCCAGGTGGTGAAGGTATAGGGTCTGGGGCCTGCTTAAGGACCCCAGAAGCTGAAGGGATATGCATGCCCAGTGGTGTGTTTTAGAGTTTTCCTTTGGTCCATTTTCCATTCCTCTAAAGAGTTTTTGCCTTTCTGATTCAGGGCAGATCTAGGATTTTGAGGGAAGGCCCTGTTATGAAATGTTGCTAAGCGAGCTGAAGCAAGCCCCTGTCGACCATGGGTCTGGGGCCCGCTCGAGGGCCACAGACACTGAAGGTTTATGCATCCCCAATGGAGTCTTCTAGGGCTCTCCTTGGTCCAATTTCCATGGCCTCGGAGAGTTTATGAATGCCTGTTCTGGGGTTGATCCAAGGTTCTGAAGGAGTGCGAACATGTGAAATGTCTCGAAGCGAGGTGGTGAAGACCAAGGGTCTGGAGTTCACTGAAGGCCTACTTCATTCATAATCCTAAGACGTAAATATTTATTTCGAACTCAATGAATCAGATACTGCTAAAGTGATATTGAACCTGAATAAAGTTTCCTTGAAATAATGGAAACTATGAAGAATATCTGCATCTAATATCATGATATAGCATAGCACATGTCTTCTCGGCAAATTGAAACCCATTCGGTAAATATGACATGTGGGCTTTGCAAACCAGCATGGAACACTTTATCATGTATGCATGCACGAATTGCTGCACAAAAATTGTGTGTTCCAAACTACGCGTCATTATGGTAAAATTTGCTTTGAATTCTGGAAACGTGAATTTCCATCGGCTCCGCCATTTTGGACGTTTTCAGATGATCTGAGCATTTTGCGTAATATTCTCAAACCTGACACATCGATTGCTGCATTATATATCTGTGGATTCTTCAAAGTTTTCATGTCAACGACAAAAAAAAACTCATTTGAAGTGGGTGTCTAAACGTTTACATGCCAAAATGGATGTCGATAGGTTGGCATGAAACCTCCATAAAAAATTAGCCCAAAGGCTAAGATAGGTTACCGGACAATTTTAATTTGGCCATGGCAGCATTGGCAGGTAACAGACCTTGAGATTTACCAATCAAGGTCATCCGTGTGAACTTCGATGTCATCATTACATTTATGTGTGCGGCATTTGATATTCTATATGTTCATAATACAAAATATATCTGGGTGGAATGGTTTAGGCCACTCAGGTTAATTTACACATTCCGAGTCAGACATTTGGCACTCAAGGTTATCTGACGTCAAGTTCAAGGTCATCATTAGTTGTGCCATATATGTCTTCCTATATGTTCATAATTGTAGCATGACAAACGCGACATGTGAGAAAATCGAACACCATGTATGTCGCGTTTCTCACGGTCGAATGCTTATTATCGCCCATGTCGCATTTTTCACGCCTGATGTGATTGGTGGATAATATTTTATTCTAATCTGCTTGCAATATCCACATCATGGATTATTTGGCTTCTAAATACGTTCCAATTTAATCATTGTTGCAATAGGAAATGTAAACAGACACACTTGATGTCAATTTGTGTGTTTTGCCAATGGAATGCTTTGAACTCGTAGGCCTACTACCGTATCTTCTCACTCATGATCACCATTTGCACGACTTGAATGGAACGCAGCACATAACGCACCCAACATCGTTCGATGTATTGGTCATATATCGCACCATAACCCCCCCCCCCCCCCCCCTGTTGTGCCAGATTGTCCACTACCACTCGATTTCAGCGCTGTGTCCTGATTCAATAATGCGTTGTCCATGAATTGGACGATAATATGGTCATGCATGTCGTGAATTTCACGAACAAAAGCTATTTCAATAGCTCCGCAGTTATTGTCGGGTATTTCGCGGGCATGTCGCATTTTCACGGCGGAAACACCAACCGTGGAAAAAGCGACATGGTCGGATATTTCACGTGAAAAAAGCGACATGGTCACTTTTATCACATGAAAAAGCCGACCATGTCGGGGTTTTCACAATATTCGGTTTTATCATGCAGCATAATCATGATAATGCAAACAAGAGCTCTATCTGCAAGCATTTCATCTATAGAGGCAAATCTGGGCATTTTTTGACCCCAAAATGGTTGTTTTGACCTTTCAAGGTCATTGAAGGTCAAATTCAAGGACACCACACAAGTCGCCATATATGACTTCCCATTTGAAAGTGCCAATTTCTAAGCTCTATCTTCAAGTGTTTTATGAGTACAGTCCTGACAGCTGCCATTATGAAGGAAAAAAGTGCCGAAAATTTTCCAGGTCCAAAATTTTTTTCAAAGGGTGAAAAAAATTTTTTGCCTAGAAATGGCCCAAAATGGATAGTAATGCGATTTGGGGCGAAAATTTTTTTTTTCGCCTACTCGTCAAAAATGCAAAATGGCCGCCACACGGAGATCGGCGATACAAGGGCAACAAAACTTATACACGTCACAGAGGTATATAAGAGGAATCTTTTTAAACAAAATCTCAAAACTGATCGGACAGTTTCCGAGAAAATACAGACCAGGTGTAAATTTGGGCATTTTTCGACCCAAAAATGGCTGTTTTGACCTTTCAAGGTCATCCAAGGTCAAATTCAAGGTCACCACACAAGTCGCCATATATGACTTCCCATTTGAAAGTGCCAATTTCTAAGCTATATCTTTAAGTGTTCTATGAGTACAGTCCGGACAGCTCCCATTATGAAGGAAAAAAGTGCCGAAAATTTTCTAAGTCCCAAATTTTTTTCAAAGGGTGAAAATTTTTTTTTGCCTAGAAATGGCCCAAAATGGATAGTAATGCGATTTGGGGCGAAAAATTTGTTCAAAATTGAGCATTTTTCGACAAAAACGGCCGCCATTTTGAAAAAAATGCGAAAATCAAAAAATAAAAAAATACCTCCTTCTCAAAATATTTTTAGGCATTATTGTGCAAAATTTCAGAAAGATTCGATCATTAACTTTAAAGATAAAAATGTTAACGCCGGACGGACGGACGGACGACGGACGCAACGCCATGCCAATAGGTTATCGGACCAAAGGTCCGGTAACCTAAAAAGCCAGCACATAGACAGGCTCTACAAGTAATGTCAACAACAGATTTTGTGTCTGAGCATTGCTGAACATGTCTTTGCAATATCGCAGCAACTCCTGTAAAATTACCACTCCTACATGCAGATGGTTCACCAGCCATGTCAGTCGAAACAGCTGATTCTGTCACAAAATGTGTCGATAGGTGTCATGATTATACCATAAGACAAGTCCATATAAAATATTATTTGAATCGTTTCAGAATTTCAACCTGCAGAGCGTTCACAAGAAAATCTGTATGGCAGCTGACGTGGTACGACGATCGATATCCATAGTATCCAGCGAATGAGACAATTACAACCACCTGAACCTGAAGCTGGATATTTGACATACTGTATATTAGTCCTAATAGTGGCGCGTGCCCTAACAGAAGAGCGCCTCTCTCTTTTCCACAAAATGTTATCTTGTTAGAATGTGTGTGGATGTTCCA
The DNA here is from genome assembly GCA_949152475.1 of Terebella lapidaria. NCBI lineage: Eukaryota > Metazoa > Annelida > Polychaeta > Terebellida > Terebellidae > Terebella > Terebella lapidaria. Next base: position 3,877,585 of record OX424562.1, on the reverse strand, counting down.
ATCCACATACATTGTATTTATGTTATTTAAATCATAATAAACATGAAAAAAAGGGATTGAAAGTTATAGGTATTATTCAGTAATTTTCTTAAATTTGAATTCAAGTTTGACCTCATATTTTCGCGCGCTGCTGCACGAAATCTTGCTTTGGCTCGCCGTGCTACTATTAGGACCAATGCAGTAGCTATAGTAAAAGTCAGCTTATTAATATTTATTATTTATTGAATTTTCTGAAAAAGAGTAGGTTCCACTGCAAGGCATTGCGGAACATGCCTGTTCAATATATCGCAGCAGTTTGTATCAAACTGGATTGACATTTTATATAACACAACACAGTTTGTGATAGGTACCGGGATCTGCTTGCTGTAGTGTGCCTCCCTCCACTGGGACACTGCCTCTGTCATCACGACCTCCGCCAGACTGCCGTTGTCTCCCAGCTGTCAGGGAAACAAACCACGGCACTCAACTAGACGTCAAGGCCTAAAGATGCCTTGGAGGCATTTCGGTGTTAGGACTAATTCGTAATATTTAAAACATGTTAGCCATGGGCTCTACGACACATTATAACATACATGGTCAATCTCTGCTTATACACAGTAGTTTGATGAGGATAGACTTTGTCAGACAACTAATGCCTTGTAAGCATTCTAGCATTGATATACATTCAAACGGGCATTCGATTTGATCGAAAGCCCTAGGGCTTTTCGATCCCATCGAAAGCCCTCCTGGATTTGTTTACGCCGTTCCGTTTACCTCCCTCCTAAATCCAGAATATTTTGTAAACCATACTGAAAACAGAATATTTCAAATATTTTTTCAATGTAAGTAGATCTATATAGTATAGACTGGGCAGAATGATTGAGAATCAATAAAAATATAATTTATTTTAAAAAATTAAGGGTTTTATACAGTTTTGCAGTGAACAAGTAAGCAAAATCACTGTGACACACATGACACAACAGTCACTATGTACTTTTCCATCCTGAGATTTTGGCTAGACATGTGTTTTTAACCTTGTGTTATATATTTGCAAGGAGTCCGTACTGTACACTGTCACAAAACATTGGTGATTCCCGTGCCGATTGTCAACGGGCCAAGTCAAGGTATGGAGCAAGCAGGCTGATCACTTGTCATGCTGCCAGCGCTGATGATCTTGTCCTGAAATGTCTGAATTGCGGATGAAGATTTATAACTGGACTTCCTGAGACAGGATTACTTGGATGTGCCGTAGATGTCTACAACAACAATTGTTGGGACTCCCAAGACGACGAGGAAGTCGTAGCTCGGGTCCATGTTGCAAGCAGATCCGCCTGGAGATCCGCGCGATGACCTAGAAAGAGAAAATCGATCCATAAATATCATGGCGACGTAGGTGTACGATTCGACATGCATGCGGAAATGTATATAATTTGCGGCGCCAGTACGAACAAAATAATCTCTGTTTCATATACACTAATCGAAGAATAAAATCTACATAATGTCTTCTCAAGAATACTAACCTCATATGTGTTTATCATCTGTAGAAGCCCAGTTTTTAAAACTTTTTAGCCGTCTTCGAAGTTCGAGCATCATACCGGCCATCGCCATCAGCCAGTGTTGGCGCGGACCCGACATCTTTCCAAATGCCACGGAACGGTGTGCACACGCATGCAACAAATGTCACCCAAAATATACATGATCCCTCCGATTTCCAGTGGAACTAAAACACTTTGAACATGTCCATACACTCTATTTCCTCTTGGTGTATACAGAACCGCATGACAGCTCGTATTTTTTGCTGAATTTCGACTGTAAATATCCACATGAAAAGCGATCCCTCAATGCTGCATTGCCAGGCGGCAGGGGGAGTCAAATGGAACAGCTGCATCTTGACGGTCGATCAATAATTCTACGTTATTACGTTTTCTGGCCAGCGGTCCGGCTCTGGGGCGGTCATGCTGATCGTAGCGGAGAATTCAACGATTTTTTGGTTCTTCTAAGGGTATTTCTGCCCAAAATCGGTTGTATTTTCTTCTTCTCTTTGTTTTGTCAGGCATAAAATCAAGAAGGAGTGGTTTATGTTATAATAGGGATTAATCCTGCGTTCTCGGGCATTGCAGTCCTACAAACAATCTCGGGTAAAATGACTATGTCAAAAGCCCTCCGTCGCTTCGCTCCGTCGGGCTATTGACGTTGTCATTTTCCCCTCGATTGTTTGTAGGACTGCAATGCCCTCGAAAGCAGGCTCAATCCCTAAATCGTTTCCTAGATATGGATGAAAATGAAAAATGTCGACTCAGCAAAAAAACATTACAGGTCAAGGTCAAAGTTCATCTGTTATACCCTTTAGACATGTTTGTCTAGAGCCACGAGTCCGAAAACAACGTCCGTTTCGCTCTACAATGCACCGTTTCCGAGATATCAACGAAAACGAAAAATGCTGACTCGGCGAAAAACTTTAAGGTCAAGGTCAAAGTTCATCCATAATACCCCTTAGACATGTTTGTCTAGGTCGCCGAGTCCAAAAATGACGTCCGTTTCGCTCTACGACTCATCGTTTCCCAGATATGGACGAAAAGGAAAAAAGCCGAGTCGGCAAAAAAATTTCTGGTCAAGGTCCAAGTTCATTCATAATACCCCTTAGACATGTTTGTCTAGGTCGCCGAGTCCAAAAATGACGTCCGTTTCGCTCTACGAGGCACCGTTTCCGAGATATCGACAAAAACGAAAAATGCCGACTCGGCAAAAAAATTTCGGGTCAAGGTCAAAGTTCATCAATAATACACCTTAGACATGTTTGTCTAGGGCGGCGAGTCCGAAAATAACGTCCGTTTCGCTCTACGATGCACCGTTTCCGAGATATCGACGAAAACGAAAAATGCCGACTCGGCAAAAAAATTTCGGGTCAAGGTCAAAGTTCATCAATAATACCCATTAGACATGTTTGTCTAGGGCGACGAGTCCGAAAATAACGTCCGTTTCGCTCTACAACGCACCGTTTCCGAGATATCGACGAAAACGAAAAATGCCGACTCGGCAAAAAAATTTAAGGTCAACGTCAAAGTTCGTCCATAATACCCTCTAGACATGTTTGTCTAGGGCGACGAGTCCGAAAATAACGTCCGTTTCGCTCTACGACGCACCGTTTCCCAGATATCGACGAAAACGAAAAATGCCGACTCGGCAAAAAATTTTGGGTCAAGGTCAAAGTTCATCCATAATACCCGTTAGACATTTTTGTCTAGGGCGGCGAGTCCGAAAATAACGTCCGTTTCGCTCTACGACGCACCGTTTCCGAGATATCGACGAAAACGAAAAATGCCGACTCGGCAAAAAAATTTCGGGTCAAGGTCAAAATTCATCAATAATACCCATTAGACATGTTTGTCTAGGGCGACGAGTCCGAAAATAAAGTCCGTTTCGCTCTACGACGCACCGTTTCTGAGATATCGACGAAAGCGAAAAATGCCGACTCGGCAAAAAAATTTAAGGTCAAGGTCAAAGTTCATCCATAATACCCCTTAGACATGTTTGTCTAGGGCGACGAGTCCGAAAATAACGTCCGTTTCGCTCTACGACGCACCATTTCCGAGATATCGACGAAAACGAAAAATGCCGACTCAGCAAAAAATTTCGGGTCAAGGTCAAAGTTCATCAATAATACCCTTTAGACATGTTTGTCTAGGGCGGCGAGTCCGAAAATAACGTCCGTTCGCTCTACGACGCACCGTTTCCGAGATATCGACAAAAACGAAAAATGCCGACTCAGCAAAAAAATTTAAGGTCAAGGTCAAAGTTCATCCATAACTAGACGTCAAGGCCTAAAGATGCCTTGGAGGCATTTCGGTGTGATGAATAATTTATAATACTAGATATCGACGAAAATGAAAAATGTCGACAAATTTCGGGTCAAGGTCAAAGTTAATCCATAATACCCCTTAGACATGTTTGTCTAGGGCGACGAGTCCGAAAGTAACGTCCGTTTCGCTCTACGACGCACCGTTTCCGAGATATCGACGAAAACGAAAAATGCCGACTCGGCAAAAAAATTTCGGGTCAAGGTCAAAGTTCATCCATAATACGCCTTAGACATGTTTGTCTAGTGCGACGAGTCCGAAAATAACGTCCGTTTCGCTCTACGACGCACCGTTTCCGAGATATCGACGAAAACGAAAAATGCCGACTCGGCAAAAAAATTTCGGGTCAAGGTCAAAGTTCATCCATAATACCCCTTAGACATGTTTGTCTAGTGCGACGAGTCCGAAAATAACGTCCGTTTCGCTCTACGACGTACCGTTTCCGAGATATCGACGAAAACGAAAAATGCCGACTCGGCAAAAAAATTTCGGGTCAAGGTCAAAGTTCATCCATAATACCCCTTAGACATGTTTGTCTAGTGCGACGAGTCCGAAAATAACGTCCGTTTCGCTCTACGACGCACCGTTTCCGAGATAACGACGAAAACTAAAAATGCCGACTCGGCAAAAAAATTTCGGGTCAAGGTCAAAGTTCATCAATAATACCCCTTAGACATGTTTGTCTAGTGCGACGAGTCCGAAAATAACGTCCGTTTCGCTCTACGACGCACCGTTTCCGAGATATCGACGAAAACGAAAAATGCCGACTCGGCAAAAAAATTTCGGGTCAAGGTCAAAGTTCATCCATAATACCCCTTAGACATGTTTGTCTAGTGCGACGAGTCCGAAAATAACGTCCGTTTCGCTCTACGACGCACCGTTTCCGAGATAACGACGAAAACGAAAAATGCCGACTCGGCAAAAAAATTTCGGGTCAAGGTCAAAGTTCATCAATAATACCCCTTAGACATGTTTGTCTAGTGCGACGAGTCCGAAAATAACGTCCGTTTCGCTCTACGACGCACCGTTTCCGAGATATCGACGAAAACGAAAAATGCCGACTCGGCAAAAAAATTTCGGGTCAAGGTCAAAGTTCATCCATAATTCCCCTTAGACATGTTTGTCTAGTGCGACGAGTCCGAAAATAACGTCCGTTTCGCTCTACGACGCACCGTTTCCGAGATATCGACGAAAACGAAAAATGCCGACTCGGCAAAAAAATTTCGGGTCAAGGTCAAAGTTCATCAATAATTCCCCTTAGACATGTTAGTCTAGTGCGACGAGTCCGAAAATAACGTCCGTTTCGCTCTACGACGCACCGTTTCCGAGATATCGACGAAAACGAAAAATGCCGACTCGGCAAAAAAATTTCGGGTCAAGGTCAAAGTTCATCCATAATACCCCTTAGACATGTTTGTCTAGTGCGACGAGTCCAAAAATAACGTCCGTTTCGCTCTACGACGCACCGTTTCCGAGATATCGACGAAAACGAAAAATGCCGACTCGGCAAAAAAATTTCGGGTCAAGGTCAAAGTTCATCCATAATACCCCTTAGGCATGTTTGTCTAGTGCGACGAGTCCGAAAATAACGTCCGTTTCGCTCTACGACGCACCGTTTCCGAGATATGCAGGATGAATCAAGGATGACTCAGCAAAAAATTATTTCGACCTCTAGGTCAAAGGTCGTTTGAGGTATCGATCCCAAAATCAATAGGGTTCTTCCCTGGTGATATATAAACCTCCGTGCAAAATTCTGCAACTATTGCCTGAATATTTTTTGAGTTATCGTCCGGAAACCAAGTTCCTCGATTTCATCCTCACGGACCTCACGGACCTCGGAGCCGGATCAAAAAAAAAAGTACACCCTAGAGATGTTTGTCTAGGGCGACGAGTCCGAAAATAACGTCCGTTTCGCTCTACGACGCACGGTTTCCGAGATATGCAGGAAGCCTCAAGGATGAATCAGCAAAAAATTATTTTGACCTCTAGGTCAAAGGTCGTTTGACGGATCGATCCCAAAATCAATAGGGTTCTTCCCTGGTGGCATATGAACCTCCATGCAGAGTTCTGCAACTATTGCATAAATATTTTTCCAGTTATCGTCCGGAAACCAAGTCTTAAAATTAGCCTTGATTTCATCCTCACGGACCTCACGGACCTCCGATCCGGCTCAAAAAGAATAGGGTTCTTCCTCATATCATTTCTGACTTGCGGTGAAAATTTGACAAGGATCCGTCAAGGCAATCTAAAGTTATCGTCCGGAAACCAAAAGTGGCGGAAGAAGAAAAGAAAAAAAAAAAAAAAAAAAAAAAAAAAAAAATTCTGCTAAAACCATAAAGGCATTTCTGCCGAAATGCCTTAATACCCCTTAGACATGTTTGTCTAGGGCGACGAGTCCGAAAATAACGTCCGTTTCGCTCTACGACGCACCGTTTCCGAGATATCAACGAAAACGAAAAATGCCGACTCGGCAAAAAATTTCGGGTCAAGGTCAAAGTTCATTCATAATACCCCTTAAACATGTTTGTCTAGGGCGGCGAGTCCGAAAATAACATCCGTTTCGCTCTACGACGCACCGTTTCCGAGATATCGACGAAAACGAAAAATGCCGACTCGGCAAAAAAATTTCGGGTCAAGGTCAAAGTTCATCAATAATACCCATTAGACATGTTTGTCTAGGGCGACGAGTCCGAAAATAACGTCCGTTTCGCTCTACGACGCACCGTTTCCGAGATATCGACGAAAACGAAAAATGTCGACTCGGCAAGAAAATTTCGGGTCAAGGTCAAAGTTCATCCATAATACCCCTTAGACATGTTTGTCTAGGGCGACGAGTCCGAAAATAACGTCCGTTTCGCTCTACGACGCACCATTTCCGAGATATCGACGAAAACGAAAAATGCCGACTCGGCAAAAAAATTCGGGTCAAGGTCAAAGTTCATCAATAATACCCCTTAGACATGTTTGTCTAGGGCGGCGAGTCCGAAAATAACGTCCGTTTCGCTCTACGACGCACCGTTTCCGAGATATCGACGAAAACGAAAAATGCCGACTCGGCAAAAAAATTTCGGGTCAAGGTCAAAGTTCATCCATAATACCCATTAGACATGTTTGTCTAGGGCGATGAGTCCGAAAATAACGTCCGTTTCGCTCTACGACGCACGGTTTCCGAGATATGCAGGATGCCTCAAGGATGAACCAGCAAAAAATTATTTTGACCTCTAGGTCAAAGGTCGTTTGACGGATCGATCCCAAAATCAATAGGGTTCTTCCCTGGTGGCATATGAACCTCCATGCAGAGTTCTGCAACTATTGCTTAAATATTTTTCCAGTTATCGTCCAGAAACCAAGTCTCAAAATTAGCCTTGATTTCATCCTCACGGACCTCACGGACCTCGGATCCGGCTCAAAAAGAATAGGGTTCTTCCACATATCATTTCTGACTTGTGGTGAAAATTTGACGAGGATCCGTCAAGGCAATCTAAAGTTATCGTCCGGAAACCAAAAGTGGCGGAAGAAGAAAAAAAAGAAAAAAAAAAAAAATTCTGCTAAAACCATAAAGGCATTTCTGCCGAAATGCCTTAATAACAGAAAGTTTAGTTTCGATAACCACATATAGTAGTAGTAAGTTTATTGACATAACACATGTTACAATGTCAGGGGTAAGTGTCACTAAACCATGACTAGTATGTCCAATTGGAACGAAATGTTCAATAAAATATTTGTATCGCACGCTTGGCATTTGCATATTGAAATATGAATGTGTTAACACACTGAAATGAGACATATAATTACTCGAGTTACAATATCTAAGAATTGCATATATTAGCAAAATTGATTCAGTACATAAATGTATATATATAATGCAAATTATTCCAAAAGTTTCAAAGCTCTGAAAGTATAAGGAGCTAGTATTGAAGGCTTTATCATTGTGGAAATTTCATTTAAGTTATTGCAGTTTTTGATTTCTGGAATACAGTTTCTTAGAATAAGAGTTTTTGGGCAAGATAGTAGAGCATGAGCTTCTGTTTGTATATCCTGTTTGCAGGTGCACAGTCTATTTTCCCTGGGAATACGGGCCCATCGGCCTGTCTCTATTTTTAGTCTATGTGATCCTAGTCTTAATCTTGTAGTTTATATCCGTGTATATTCTGGAACATTGTCCTTGTATATCCGATATGGGAGAAATGACTGGTTTAACGTGAGATAGTCCTGTCGTCTTGTGGAAGAAGAGGTCCTGATTTTTTCTTTCAATGTTTCTAAAAAGTTTCTAAAACTTACTACTACTATCACGTGGTATTGGGGTTTGAAGCCCATGATAACTTACAGTATTGTGTAAGGTTATGATGTCACAAAAGACTGACTACCAAATTGCGAGTCCCCCAAATGGGCCGGATTAGGGACTTCAGAACCTTATCCCTACATTTCTGTCTGTTGTATCAGACTATATTCATGTCGTGACTGTCAAATAAAATATGCTGCATATTTGTATTATCGTAGTGTGGTTTGGGGGGATGGGTTGTAGGTGTAGAAGGATGACACTCGAGTTTTGATTCCAAATTTATTGTGTAATCCAGCTGTTACAGTAGGCTGTTGTCAGTGATCACAAATGACACGAACTTCGAATTCGCCCGGGTGACATCGATGATTCGATTTCTTTAGCATCTTACTGACTGTCCGCTATTAGTTTTAATATTCCATTGTTAGGGATAACTTGCCGGGGCCGACGTGATGTTAGGTGCGACACCTCCGACCACACAGAACCAAACTAAAGAATTTTTGAATTTTGAAAAGGACGCCAAGCCTGGTCTGATCTTACGTGCTATATGGTCAAACCAATCACAAAGTAGAACAGATCCAAACTGGCGTTTGTGGGTGGGACTATGGTCCCAAATAAGGTGATCCAGAAAGTGTTGCTATGGCAACAAGGACAGAGGATAGAGATTTAGGGGAAATGTCCAAAACCATGAATATTCGAAATACCAGACAAAGGAATTACTGAACAAGGGATCACCTCAAAATTTAGAAAAGTGGAAACAAGTTTAAAACAGTTGTAACTCACCAAGTTCACAATAATACAGATTGTGACATAGAATAAAGATGTACTACTTAGTACAATGGTAGTAACACAATATAATGATCATATAGATATTTTAGTTTAAACAATAATTAATCTTGATTGGCAATTGATACCTCATTGGACAGATATCGAATTTCAACATTATGATATTTGCCCCCTTTTTAAGCTTAAAATCTCCTGATTTTACACACAGGTTGGATATACATATATGTCGGGCAGCTTGTTATTCAGAATACAGAAATGCATTCAATACTCTACTACATTCAATACTCTACTACTACAACAACTTTCAACAGCATTGTTAAATGCAATACCAGCATTACAATTTCATTCAATTTCAACATTATGGTTATATGCATCCATCTTCTATCTCATATACCATGGTACAGACTTTTCATCAAACATACTTGTTCAGCTGCTCAAAGGTCACCTATGCTGCATAGAGTACAATGTATGAACATTTGACGGTTAGAGGTTAATAAGACAAAAGACATTGTTACCATGTGACAAAAAAAAAATCAAGATAATAAAATGAATTTTGTTGGCCGTCCTAAAAATACAAATTAAAATTGGTACAATGACATGTCCACTTACACCCTATAATAGGACTTAAAATTGGTATACCTGCCTATTTTGGTATCAACGTGTAAATACAAGGACTTATACAGGCATTTGATTTTCACAGACACAATGTCTTGACCAGAGAGGTAAGTAATGTACCTGGTTTGTGATACCTGTACTAAACAATGCGTACATGCGTATCATATCTTAATAGGCCTTCAGATGGCCATATACCATGTACCTACGTATGACACAAGGTCTACAAATGATTCATACAAAATGCAAAATACAAGGTGGGTTCAGTCACCTGTTTTGACCGTAAGCTATTCTACGTATTTTTTTTGTAATTTTTTTTTTTTTTTTTTTTCTTATACAAATATCATTCTAATCTTCCTACGGCGTTGTTGTTGCCTTTGGTTGCCGATATTGCAGCTGTCAAAGTCGTCAGAACGTTTGACAGGTCCACGTGGTCACCTGTGGTTGTTGTTGTTTTGGTTTGGTCCGCGGCCTGTGATTGGCTGGGTGTGACGTCATCCGCCTCGTTGTCGATGGGGCTTCCCTCAGCCATTACGCTTGTTGGCTCCGGCACGGGCACTGTTGTTTCACGTGTCTTCTGGCTTCTAGTGTTCATATTTACTGCTATTGTTGTTGAATTTTGATAGTTCTTACTGTCTCTGATGTATTTTCGAAAGTTTTGTCTTCGCTAGATATTGAAGAAGATTGGTTTCGAGTCGAGTTGAGGGCGATGTTCGAACTTTAGTACAGAGGGCGGCTAACGGAACAGCCAGTCCATTTTCACTTGCGGTTTGGCGCGCGTGCCTCCAATGATCACCCACTGATTAAAATGGCAATCGGCCGTCCGGGCGGTCGTAAAAACAGTTATAATCCAGGCTCTTACTCGTTTTTAGGCAGATCCAGGTCGAACGGATGCTCCACCAAATATCGTAGTGTGGTTTGGGGGGATGGGTTGTAGGTGTAGAAGGATGACACTCGAGTTTTGATTCCAAATTTATTGTGTAATCCAGCTGTTACAGTAGGCTGTTGTCAGTGATCACAAATGACACGAACTTCGAATTCGCCCGGGTGACATCGATGATTCGATTTCTTTAGCATCTTACTGACTGTCCGCTATTAGTTTTAATATTCCATTGTTAGGGATAACTTGCCGGGGCCGACGTGATGTTAGGTGCGACACCTCCGACCACACAGAACCAAACTAAAGAATTTTTGAATTTTGAAAAGGACGCCAAGCCTGGTCTGATCTTACGTGCTATATGGTCAAACCAATCACAAAGTAGAACAGATCCAAACTGGCGTTTGTGGGTGGGACTATGGTCCCAAATAAGGTGATCCAGAAAGTGTTGCTATGGCAACAAGGACAGAGGATAGAGATTTAGGGGAAATGTCCAAAACCATGAATATTCGAAATACCAGACAAAGGAATTACTGAACAAGGGATCACCTCAAAATTTAGAAAAGTGGAAACAAGTTTAAAACAGTTGTAACTCACCAAGTTCACAATAATACAGATTGTGACATAGAATAAAGATGTACTACTTAGTACAATGGTAGTAACACAATATAATGATCATATAGATATTTTAGTTTAAACAATAATTAATCTTGATTGGCAATTGATACCTCATTGGACAGATATCGAATTTCAACATTATGATAGTATGTATACTGTTGTCATGGTGACCATGCTGTACACACAGCCCAGGTTTCTTTTCGTGAAATTGATAAACGTGACATCAAATGTGCACGATTTTGAGATTCTATATTACATGTAACACTCAACTGCATTTTTACTGGATTAACATTGGAATTTACAGTGACTTTGCACTCGATTTGGCTTCATGCAAAAATCTGTATCAACATTCTGTTACCATGGATATATGAAACGATATATATGACACATGTTGAATATGGAAACAATGCCATGGGCACATATATTCAACTGTAAAACAAGACAAACATGATAAAACAAGTCTATCACTTATCATGAAATTAGTTATTACTAAATTGTAATAAGTTATTAGTGACAACAGATATGAGTACCTTCTGGAAGATTTTCTTGGCTTCCTTGAGCTGGTTTTGACACTCCGCATAACATGTGCGCCCGGTTCCAGCATAGGCTCGATAACCCTTCAACTGATCCAGCTGAGACAGGTTGAAGGCGGTCTTCAGGTACAGGTGTCCCTGCTCAGACTGGAGGGTGGGGGGGGGGGGGCAATAATAGAAAGCAATTCATTCACAGGAAGAAAGGGACTGAAATAGCAAGGTCATCTTGGGTCATTCAAATGATCGAGACAGGCCATCCCCCGACTTTATCACATACATTGAAGTGTGTCACAGAACATCACACAGATTTTGTGGAATCGGTGTTTATAATTCTTGGATGTTTGAGATGGCCTCTGTGTCAATAAATCTCACGTTAGAATGATGACATCAGGCATCAGACGTTCTCTGTCTTAATCAAATCAATCATCTACATAGGTCAGTGTTTCACCCATAGAAGTCATCCAAGGTCTACAAAATTTTGGACGATCAAAAATCAATTATTTTAATGAATTGAGCTGAAAAAAACATTGTCTGATCTTTAAAGGTGCTCGAAGTCAAATCGAACCCACGATTTTGAAGCCAATATAATACTGGGGAATAAAATAAGTGTGGTTAATATCAGTGTTACTCATTGAAAATTCCCACCTGTGGAGTGGGAAATGAAATGGATATACACTGAGAGCTGCGGGCTTCAGAACATTCACAAGAAAGTGTCGAGACGGTTGTGACACTTGTAAATCTTTGCTCGAGGAGAACAATTTAAACCAAACATCTGAACTGAATCATTGCTATTGCGGTTGGTGACCGGCCAGTAGTCGCTATGGTTACTGACATAAAGCTGGTGATATCTGTCTTTGCTGCTCTTAGCCACTTTCTTCAGCTGTTTCATGGCCTCCATGTTGTACGTGGTACATTCTCGAATATACGGCTCCATCTCATCACAGAACTTAGAGAACTTCTTCGTTTTCTGGAATTTCAAATAGAATACCATCTACAATGTAGTCAGGTGAATACATATTGTAGTGATTGTTTCGTGAGATCATAAGGAGGAATTTAACTACTAGTAAATCTTCCAACGTTTATAGGTATGCTCACCATGCGGGTTATCATTTTACTGCCCTGGCGCTTATGTGTATATTCAGATAATTATAGTGTAATGAGGTTAATCCTCTGTAGTATCTATACCTCAACAGCGATGTCGCCCAGCAGTGCATTGATCTCAAACAACGGTTCCGTTCGCTTGCCGAGTTGCTTTTTCTCCATGTCCAGGGAACTCTTGGCCAGCCTCTCAGCGTCCTCCAGAGCGCCGTCCTGTAAGCTGCCAGTACAAAATCAAACATTAACAGTGCCCTTCAGTGAATCTGGTGCAACTTGTAAATATATTATTATATTTATAAATTTGTGCTGATATACATTCACATTGTATTTAGCATGAAATGGATATTGCTGATCAGATCATAACAGTGTCTTTCCTGAATTGATATAGTGTGCCATCACAAAATATCTGTGACAACAAAAAATATCAACTGAACAATGAGCACTCCACAAATATGTTGGCAAGAAACATGGCATCAAACTAACTAGTTTTCCTATTAAATGCGCGCTTATATAATGTGAAAACAGTTTATATCGTTCTTTCGAATGAACAAAATGCAAATGACACAATATCAAAAGGCATTTACATGAATAAATTGACATATCTGAAAAATACAAACGTGCATGCAGTGCTTGAATCAAAATCAGTGAAACAATCAATGCAATAAAGAAATCAACTAGATATCAAGGCCTAAAGATGCCTTGAAGGCATTTCGGTGTTAACATTAATGTATAATATTTATACAATGTTTGCCACTGGCTCTACGACAAACTGTTTCCAAAATATCGATGAAAATGATAAATGTCGACTCAGCAAAACAAATTGAGGTCGAGGTCAAAGTTAATCCATAATACCCCTCAGACATGTTTGTCTATAATACCCCTCAGACATGTTTGTCTATGCCGACAAGTCTGAAAATAACATCTGTTTCGCTCTACACACCATTTCCCAAATATCGGCGAAAATAAAAAATGCCGACTGGGCAAAAAAATTTCAGGTCAAGGCCAAAATTCATCCATAATACCCCTCAGAGTCCGAAAAAAAATTAGGGCCAAAGATAGGTTACCGGACAATATATGTTTAATATTTTAGATGTTAGCCAGGTCACTGGTTAGAATCAAGGTCAAGAGAATATTCAGCATGAGCATATATCACAGTTGATTGCGAAGCTGTAAATTCAATAATCAGAGAGATATTAGCAATTTTGTCCTGTGGCCTTGAAAATGAAGGCAAAGGTCAAATTCAAGGTCATCTGAATACTTGGCGTATAACATTTGTTATATGTCCATCATTAATTCCCACACTATGAAGTCAATAAGCGAGATATTAGCCATTTTGTCCACCTTGAAAATCAGGTCAAAGGAAACTTGAACAAATGGTCATTGGTCGAGTCAAGGTAATGAGAATATACAGCATATATCATTTGGAGTTTGACCACAACTGATTCCTAAAGTTGATAAAGTTGATAATATGTGAGATATTAGCCATTTGTGATCTGACCTTCAAAATGAGGTCAAAAATCAAGTTCAAGGTCATGAGAATATTCAGCATATATCATTTCCTGTTCGCAATGGATTCCTAAGCTGTAAAGTCGATAATAAGTGAGATATTAGCCATTTTGTTCTCTGACCTTGAAAATGAGGTCAAAGGTCGAACTCAAGGTCACCGAAATATTAGCATTTATCATTTCCTATATGCTCACTATGGATTTCTAAGCTGTAAAGTTGATAATAAGTGAGATATTAGCCATTTTGTGCTCTGACCTTGAAAATAAGATCAAAGTCAAATTCAAAGTCATCAAAATATTCAGTGTATATCATTTTCTATATGTCCACAATTGGTCCCCAAGCTATGAAGTCAATAGAGAAGCACGATATTAGCCATTTTGTCCTTTGACCTTGAAAATGATGTCAAAGGTCGAATTCAAGGTCATGGCAATATTCAGCATATATCATTTTCTATATGTTCACAATTGATTCCTAAGCTTTAAAATCGATAATAAGTGAGATATTAGTCATTTTGTCCTGTGACCTTGAACTCTGAGTCAAGGTCAAATTCAAGGTCATGACAATAATCTGTATATATCATTTCCCATATGCCCACAATTGATTCCTAAGCTGCAAAGTCGATAATAAGCGAGATATTGGCCATTTTGTACTATGACCTTGAAAATGAGGTCAAAGATCAAATTCAAGGTCATCAGAATATTCGGCGTATATCATTTCCTATATGTCCACAATTGATTCCTAAGCTGTAAAGTCGATAATAAGCGAGAATAGGCCATTTTGTGCTATGACCTTGAAAAAGAGGTCAGAGGTCAAAATCAAGGTCACGAGAATATTCAGCATGTATCATTTCCTATATGTCCATAATTGATTCCTAATCTCTAATATTAATATTAAGTGAGATATTAGGCAAAATGTGTCCTCTTATAAAGCATAGGGCGATTTAACATGGAAAAGTCCCATTTGGGCCGAGTTTGTGCCCAAAATGGCCCACTACGAGCGATTCAAGGGCAACGAAACTGATACATGTCACAGGGGTATATATGTGGAGTGTTATGCATCAATAAGAAAACATACACCCAAGGGAACTGTAGCTTACCGGCTAGCCAAAAGGGGATCGGACCGATGGTTTGGTAACTTCAAGGTTACCAGTATATTCAGCATATTTCATTTCCTATTTGTCCACAATTGATTCGTAAGCTGTAAAGTTGACAACAAGTGAGATATGCGCCATTTCGTGCTCTGACCTTGAAAATGAGGTCAAAGGTCATATTCAAAGTCACGAGAATATTCAGTATATATTATTTCTTATATGTCCACAATTGATTCCCAAGCTGAATAGTAAATAAAATTAGCCCAAGGGCTAAGATAGGTTACCAGACAATTTTGGTTTGAAGCATTTCAGGTGACATATGACCTTGAGATTTACCAATTAAGGTCATCTTTGTGAACTTCAATGTCACCATTAGGTATGCTGCATATGACTTTATATATGTTAACTAGACGCTTCCGGTCGCCTACGACCGCTTGGGTGTATCCCCCGTAGCCCTATCATCTTTGTTGCCCCAAATATATCACTGTCAAGTGTGAAAAACTAGAGCAAGGGCTAAAAAAGATTACCAGAGAAATGTTAAATCTCAAGTCACAACTGTTTTCTTTTTTTTCCCCACCGAAATTGCTGCACTGATCTTCCGAGGTTATTGAAGGTCGAATTCAAAATCACCACTGAAATCTCTTTATATGAATTTCCATTTCGACATGTTTGATAAAATATCGAAAATACAGATAGATCAATCTTTTCACCTATTTATATCTCAACTCAGAATATTTTACAAACTTGGTTTCAAGTTGAAATTCAAAATAAAAGTTAACCAAAACTGCATTTCAAGATGACGAAATTGGAGCCAGATCGAACTTTTCGTCATAAGTTATATTTTTACTCATAATACCTGCCCAACTTGGTTCCAAGTTGAAATTCAAACTAAAAGTTGACCAAAACTGCATTTCAAGATGATGAAATTGGAGCCAGATCGAACTTTTCACCATAAGTTATATTTCGACTCATAATATGTGCCAAACTTGGTTTCAAGTTGAAATTCAAAGTAAAAGTTGACCAAAACTGCATTTCAAGATGAAGAAATTGGAGCCAGATCGAACTTTTCACCATAAGTTATATTTCGACTTATAATATGTGCCAAACATGCTTTCAAGTTGAAATTCAAAGTAAAAGTTGACCAAAACTGCATTTCAAGATGACGAAATTGGAGCCAGATTGAATTTTTCACCATAAGTTATATTTTAACTCATAATTTGTGCCAAACATGGTCTCAAGTTGAAATTCAAAGTAAAAGTTGATCAATGTTTTCATTAAAAGTTATTATGATCAATAATAGACTTAAATAGCAAGAAATAATGTTAACTTATTTGGTCACAGCCATAAAATCTCTACTGGACAAAGCCTTCGCCTTGTTGAGCCCAATAATAAATATTTCTTGTGTTAACTATTTTCATGGTCAATAATAGACTTAACATGTAAAAATAATGTTAACTTATTTGGTTACACCCAGAAATTTCTACCGGACAAAACCTTAACCTTGTTGAGCCCAATAATAAATATTTCTTGTCTTAACTATTTTCATTGTGGTCAATAATAGACTTAACATGTAAAAAATTAGCCCAAGGGCTAAGAAAGGTTACCGGACAATATATATTTTAGATATTAGTATTTTGTCCCGTGACCTTTAAAAAACGTCATTGGTCAATTCAAGGACACGATAATATTCGGCATATGTCATTTCTAGTATGTCCACAATTAATTCCTAAGCTGTGAAGTCAATAATAAGCGAGATATTAGCCATTATGTCCTGTGACCTTGAAAATGAGGTCAAAGGTCGAATTCAAGGTCATAGCAATATTCAGCATATATCATTTCCTATATGTTCATAATTGATTCCTAAGCTGTAAAGTCCATAATGAGCAAGCCATTAGCCATTTTGTCCTGTGACCTTGGAAATTATGTCAAAGGTGAAGTTCAAGGTCATGACAATGTTCAGAATATATCATTTTCTATATGTCCCCAATTGATTGCTAAGCTGTAAAGTCGATAAAAAGCGAGATATTACCCATTTCGTTCTCTGACCTTGAAAATGAGGTCAAAGGTCAAATTCAAGGTCATAGCAATATTCAGCATATATCATTTCCTATATGTTCATAATATAAGCTGTAAAATCGATAATAAGCGAGATATTAGCTATTTTGTCCTGCGACCTTGAAAAGGAGGTCAAAGGTCAAATTCAAGGTCATGACAATAATCTGCATATATCATTTCCTATAAGTTCATAATTGATTCCTACACTGTAAAGTCAATAATAAGCAAGATATTAGCCATTTTGTGCTCTGACCTTGAAACTGAGGTCAGAAGTCAAATTCAAGGTCACAAGAATATTCAGCATATATCATTTCCTATATGTCCACAATTGATCCCTAAGCTGTAAAATCGATAATAAGGGAGATATTAGCCATTCTGTGGTGTGACCTTGAAAATGAGGTCAAAGGTCAAATTCAAGGTCATCAGAATATTCGGCATATATCATTTCCTATATGTCCACAATTGGTTCCTAAGCTGTAAAGTCGTTAATAAGCAAGATATTAGACATTTTGTGCTCTGACCTTGAAACCGAGGTCAGAGGTCAAATTCAAGACCCTGAGAATATTCAGCATATATCATTTCCTATATGTGCACAATTGATTCCTAGTCTCTAATCTCAATATTAAGTGAGATATTAGGCTTAATGTGTCCCATTGTAAAGCATAGGAGAATTTAACATGGGAAAGTCCCATTTGGGCCGAGTTTGGGCCCAAAATGGCCTACTTCGAGCGATTCAAGGGCAACGAAATTTATACGTGTCACAGGGGTACATATGAGGAGTGTTATGCATTGATAAGAAAAATAGTTACTGAACGGATTCTGAGAAAACGACCGTCAAAGTCCAAAATTGGCCATTTTTTGACGAAAATGGCCCTCTGACCTTGAAACCGAGGTCAGAGGTCAAATTCAAGGTCACCAGAATATTCAGGATATATCATTTCCTATATGTGCACAATTGATTCCTAGTCTCTAATCTCAATATTAAGTGAGATATTAGGCTTGATTTTGTCCCATTATAAAGCATAGGAGAATTTAACATGGGAGAGTCCCATTTGGGCCGAGTTTGGGCCCAAAATGGCCCACTTCGAGCGATTCAAGGGCAACAAAATTTATACATGTCACAAGGGCACATAAGAGGAGTGTTATGCATCAATAAGAAAAAAAGTTACTGATAAGATTTTGAGAAAATGACTGTCAAAGTCCAAAATTGGCCATTTTTCGACGAAAACGGCCGCCATTTTGAAAAAAATTGGAAAATCAGAAAACTAAAAAAAAACCTTCCCTGGAAATATTTTTAGGTATTTTTGTGCAAAATTTCAGAAATATTCCATCATAAACTTTAAAGATAAAAATGTGAACGGACGGACGGACGGACGGACGGACGGACGACGGACGCAACGCCATGGCAATAGGTTATCGGACCAAAGGTCCGGTAACCTAAAAAATTAGCCCAATGGGCTAGAAAGGTTACCGGAGAAATATACAGAGTTAAGCCGAGAAAGTTTAAGGTCAAATTCAAGGTGACCACTGAAATCGCCATATCTCTAACCTTGAAAATGGGATCAAAGGTTAAATTCTAGATCACCAAACTATTCAGCATACATCATTTCCTATATGTTCACTATGGACCCCTGAGCTGTAAATTTGATAATAGGCAAAATATAAGCCATTTTGTAATCTGACTTTGAAAATAAAATGACTGACCTTGAAATTTAGGTCAAAGGTCAAATTCAATATCATTAAAATATTCAGAATATATCATTTCCTATATGTTCACAATTGATTCCTAAGCTGTAAAGTCGATAATAAGCGATATATCAGCCATTTTGTCCTGTTGACTTTGAAAATGAGGTCAAAAGTCAAATTCAAGGTCACTAGAATATTCAGCATATTTCATTTCCTATATGTTCACAATTGATTTCTAAGCTGTAAAGGCGCTAATCAGCAAGATATTGGCCATTTTGTCCTGTGACCTTGGAAATGAGGTCAAAGGTCAAATTCAAGGTCATGAGAATATTCAGCATATATCATTTCCTATATGTTCACAATTGATTCCTAAGCTGTAAAGTCGATAATAAGCGAGATATTAGCCATTTTGTCATGTGACCTTGAAAATGAGGTCAAAGGTCAAATTCAAGGTCATGAGAATTTTCAGCATATATCATTTCCTATATGTTCACAATTGATTCCTAAGCTGTAAAGTCGCTAATAAGCAAGATATTGGCCGTTTTGTCCTGTGACCTTGAAAATGAGGTCAAAGGTCAAATTCAAGGTCACGAGAATTTTCAGCATATATCATTTCCTATATGTTCACAATCGATTCCTAAGCTGTAAAGTTGCTAATAAGCAAGATATTGGCCATTTTGTCCTGTGACCTTGAAAATGAGGTCGAAGCTCAAATTCAAGGCCACGAGAATATTCAGCATATATCATTTCCTATATGTACACAATTGATTCCTAAGCTGTAAAGTCGATAACAAGTGAGATATTAGCAACTTTGTCCTGTGACCTTGGAAATGAGGTCAAAGGTCAAATTCAAGGTCACGAAAATATTCAGCATATATCATTTCCTATATGTACACAATTGATTCCTAAGCTGTAAAGTCGATAATAAGCGAGATATTAGCAATTTTGTCCTGCGACCTTGGAAATGAGGTCAAAGGTCAAATTCAAGGTCACGAAAATATTCAGCATATATCATTTCCTATATGTCCACAATTCATTCCTAGTCTCTAATTTCAATATTAAGTGAGATATTAGGCTTAATGTGTGCCATTATAAAGCATAGGAAAATTTGGGAAAGTCATATTTGGGCCGAGTTTGGGCCCAAAATGGCCCACTTCAAGCAATTCAAGCGCAACGAAATTTATACATGTCACAGGGGTACATATGAGGAGTGTTTTTCATCAATAAGAAAAAAATTAGCCCAAAGGCTAAGATAGGTTACCGGACAATTTTGGTTTGGCCATGGCAGCATTGGCAGGTAACAGACCTTGAGATTTACCAATCAAGGTTCGCAGTGTAAACATATGACCTTGAGATTCACCAATCAAGGTCATCCGTGTAAACTTCGATGTCACCATTACATGTATGTGTGGGGCATTTGTCATTCCAAGTCAGACATTTGGCACTCAAGGTCATCTGACGTCAAGTTCAAGGTCATCATTAGTTGTGCCATATATGTCTTCCTACTAGTAATGTTCATAATGCAAACATGAGCTCTATCTGCAAGCATTTTATCTATAGAGGCAAATCTGGGCATTTTTTGACCCCAAAATGACTGTTTTGACCTTTCAAGGTCATCCAAGGTCAAATTCAAGGTCACCACACAAGTCGCCATATATGACTTCCCATTTGAAAGTGCCAATTTCTAAGCTCTATCTTCAAGCGTTCTATGAGTACAGTCCTGACAGCTTCCATTATGAAGGAAAAAAGTGCTGAAAATTTTCCAAGTCCAAAACTTTTTTCAGAGAGTGAAAAAATTTTTTTGCCTAGAAATGGCCCAAAATGAATAGTAATGCGATTTGGGGCGAAAATTTTTTTTTTCGCCGACCCGCCAAAAATTCAAAATGGCCGCCACACAGAAACCGGCAGATTTAGGGCAACCAAACTTATACATATCACAGAGGTATATGAGGGGAATCTTTTGAAACCAAAAACTCAAAACTGATCAGACAGTTTTTGAGAAAATGGCCGTCAAAGTCCAAAATTCAGCGTTTTTCGACAAAAACGGCCGCCATTTTGAAAAAAATGCGAAAATCAAAAAACAAAAAAATACCTCCTTCTCAAAATATTTTTAGGCATTTTTGTGCAAAATTTCAGAAAGATTCGATCGTTAACTTTAAAGATAAAAATGTTAATGCCGGACGGACGGACGGACGGACGGACGGACGGACGGACGCAACGCCATGCCAATAGGTTAACGGACCAAAGGTCCGGTAACCTAAAAAGTTACTGAACAGATTTTGAGAAAATGGCCGCCAAAATCCAAAATTGACCGTTTTTCGACGAAAACGGCTGCCATTTTGAAAAAAATGCGAAAATAAAAAACTAAAAAATACCTCCCTCTCGAAATATTTTTAGGCATTTTTGTGCAAAATTTCAGAAAAATTTTATCGTAAACTTTAAAGATGAAATTGTTGACGGACGACGGACGACGACGGACGACGACGCCGGACGCATCGCCATGCCAATAGGTTACGGACCATAGGTCCGGTAACCTAATAATGTTAACTTATTCGGTTACACCCAGAAATGTCTACCGGACAAAACCTTAACCTTGTTGAGCTCAATAATAATTGTTTCTCATCTTAACTATTGAGGTCAATAATACACTTAACTAGCAAAAAAAAAAGTTAACTTATTTGGTTACAGACATAAAATGTCTACTGGACAGAATCTTTACCTTGTTGAGCCCAATAATAAATATTTCTTGTCTTAACTATTTTTAAGTAAGTAAGTAAGTAAGTAAGTAAGTATAACTTTATTGATCCCACTCAAGGGAAACTGATTTGATTTGGTCGATTGCTCAACAATACCATATACAATCACATTTATATTAGCAAACATATGTACAAAATGGACATTGTTAGATTACTGGGTATGGCCCCGACCATGCTGACTATTATGCAGACGGATTGCCCTCGGTATGAAGGAACGGAGGTAACGTGTTGCGGTCCTAGCTTTAGGAAGCCTCAGTCTCCCACTACGAGGCATGACCTGCTGAGACAGGGTGGTGTTCAGCGGATGGGTATCATCTGTCCAGACACGTGAGAGTTTCGTACGGAGTAGGTCATCGTATATATGTTCCACGTACCGCAACTCCTCGCCCACTATTTTGGTGGCCCGCGTAACAATCCGATTGATGGAGTCTGTATCGGCCTTGGTGGCATTTCCCCACCAGCAAATTAAACAATATTTCCATACACTTTCAACTACAGCACTATAGAACAATTGCAAAATTTTCCGGTCAACATTGAACATGTGGAGTTTATACATGCAATACATCCGAGTACGTAATTTTTTCATGACATTTTCCACGTTATAGGACCAGTTAAGCTTATTGTCGATAACAACTCCAAGATACTTATAAGTTTGTACACGGTCAACCTCAGTTCCGTTTATGTAGACTGGTGTAGGTATTACACGGTTTTTACGGAAATCTATGAGCATTTCCTTAGTTTTAGTAACATTTAATTTGAGATAATTGTGTTCACAATACCTGACAAATGATTCTATTTCAGTTTCATATGCTTGGAAGTTGTCATTTTCAACCAGACCAACCAAAGCCGTGTCATCAGCAAACTTCAGGAGTGGACATGTAGTATTAGACGAACGACAATCGTAAGTATAAAGGGTAAAAAGAAATGGGGCCAATACTGTGCCTTGGGGCGCTCCAGTGTTTGATACTATTACATCAGAGCATACATTTGAGTTGATTTTAACATACTGTGTACGATTTGTTAGGTATTCTAGTAGCCAGAGTGATAGACATTTTGGTACATTCATGTGAAACAATTTGCTTATGAGTATATGCGGTTGTATGGTGTTAAAGGCCGAAGAAAAATCGAAAAATAATATTCTAGCTGAGGCACCAAATTCAAGGTGGGAATACAATCGATCGACCAGAGTAAGTATGGCATCCTCTGTACTACGATTGTTCTGATAAGCAAATTGTAGCGGGTCAAGATAGGATTTAACAATACATTTCAGATGGGTTAACACAATTCGTTCGCATACCTTCATAATAACGGATGTGAGTGCTACAGGTCTCAGATCATTCATGCAAGTAACTTTGGATTTCTTAGGCACCGGTACTACACATTGTGGTCAATAATAGACTAAACTAGTAAAAATAATGTTAACTTATTTAGTACACCCATGAAATCTGTACTGGACATACTTTCACCTTGTTGATCTTAATAATAAATATTTCTCATCTTAACTATTTTTATTGTGGTCAATAATAGACTTAACTATTTTTATTGTGGTCAATAATAGACTTAACTAGTGAAAATAATGTTAACTTATTCGATTACACCAATGAAATTTGTACTGGACAAAACATTTACCTTGTTGAGGTTAATAATAAATATTTCTTGTCTTAACTATTTTTATTGTGGTCAATAATAGACTTAACTATTAAAAATAATGCTAATTTATTCAGTTACACCCATAAAATCTGTACTGGACAAAACCTTTACCTTGTTGAGCTGAATAATAAACGTTTCTCGTCTTAACTATTTTTTTTGTGGACAATAATAGACTTAACTAGTAAAACTAATGTTAACTTATTCAGTAATATTGTCCTGTTTTCACTGAAAACATCAGTTCTCCATTCTGAACAAGAAACCAGTGTCATTACCTTCCATTGTACAGGCTATTGGAATGATCGTACATGTCAAAATGGATATTTCAAAATTCTGTAATAAGTTAGGCTGGTAACATATAAATATTTATATGATCATTCTAAAAAACGATTGGTTTCGTGTGACAGCCCTTCCCAACAACACTCCCAAATATTATCAGGATTCGTCAAAAATTGCCATCTGTAGAGCGTTCACAAGCCATGTGTCTCAAACAGGCTGTTTTCAATGCAAAATGTGTCCCCAAACGACCAATTCAGTTGCCACGGCAACCAAAATCGATTGGTGTCCGGATCTTACCATAATATATGTGCCTGCAAAAAATAATGGTTATCGGGTGAGAATTGCGGCCTGTAGCGTTCAAAAGCCATGTGTCTCAAACAGGCTGTTTTCAATGCAAAATGTGTCCCCAAACGACCAATTCAGTTGCCACGGCAACCAAAATCGATTGGTGTCGGGATCTTACCATTATATATGTGCCTGCAAAAAATAATGGTGATCGGGTGAGAATTGCGGCCTGTAGCGCATTCACAAGAGAAAATATCTGCAGACGCGGACACGGACAAGGACGACGAAGCAAAATCCATAGTATGCGCCGAACTTTGTTCGGGGGATACAATAATACAAACATATAAGCTCTATGAATAAGTGTTTTGTCTGTAGAGGCCAATTCAAAAATGTCAGATCAGGCAAGATTTCATTTTAGGTCAAGTTCAAGGTCACCAAAAAATGTGCCATGACTTCCTATAAGCTTATACACTATCCTAACCTGTATGTGGAAGTGTTCAAGTCTCAGAGGCCAATTTACATATTTCACGTCAGACATTTAGCATTCAAGGTCATCCAAGTTCAAGCTCAAGGTCAACATAATGCAAAGTTAAGCTCTATCTACAAGCACTTCATCTGTAAAGGCAAATATGGGCATTTTTTGACCCCCAAATGGCTGTTTTGACCTTTCAAGGTCATCAAAGGTCAAATACAAGGTCACCACACAAATTGCCATATATGACTTCCCATTTGAAAGTGCCAATATCTAAGCTCTATTTTCAAGCATTCTATGAGTACAGTTGGAGCAACTCCCATTATGAAGGAAAAAAGTGCCGAAAATTTTCGAAGTCCAAAACTTTTTTCAAAGGGTGAAAAATTAGTTTTGCCTAGAAATGACCCAAATTGGATAGTAATGTGATTTGGGGCGAAAATTTTTTTTTTTCGCCGACCTGTCAAAAATTCAAAATGGCCGCCACGTAGAGACCGGCGATTCAAGGGCAACAAAATCTTACACACATCATAGAGTTAGATATGGGGAATCTTTTGAAACAAAAATCTCAAAACTGATCAGACAGTTTTTGAGAAAATCGCCACCAAAGTCCAAAATTGGCAATTTTTCGTTAAAAATGGCCGCCATTTTGGGAAAAATGCGAAAATAAAAAAACTAGAAAAAAAACCCCTCTTGAAATATTTTTAGGCATTTTTGTGCAAAATTTCAGAAAAATCCGCCTGTAAACTTCAAAGATACAGATGTGGATGGACGACGGACGACAGACGGACAACGGACGCAATGCGACGGCAATAGGTTATCGGACCATAGGTCCGGTAACCTAATAAGCGAGATATTAGCCATTTTGTGCTCTGACCTTGAAAATGAGGTCAAAGGTCGAATTCAAGGCAATCAGAATATTCAGCTTATATCATGATGCATTCAAATACACTACTGCTGTCTGAGTAGTTTCTGAGTAGTTTTTGAGAACAGTAATATACATTCGTAAATAGATCCACTCCCATAACACATTAAATTGATCATTACAGCTTATAAACAGTGTGGGAGGGGCAACTATTAGTTATGCCTGTGTCCTTACTTAATATGTACATACTCGTATTTATTATCGCCTAATTATCGATTAAAACGAGAAATTATAATCTCGAGTTGTCCGTTGTCCCTTCTAGGAGCATTATAAATTGAAATAGATGCTTGCAGTGGATTAACAATCCCAGAAAACCCTTAGTTTGACCATTCACGAAACGCTTTCATCAAAATTTTACATTTTCAATTTTTATCGATGAGGTTCCGGGTAGCCCAACTTTGAGCAGCTCCCACAAAGTTAGCTACAGGAGTTGATTTTAAACTAATTGATATATGTTAGTAGATACCTCCATAAACACAACTGTGAGAAAATTTCTCGGTAAGGAATTTGTTTGCAGATTTGCTTGAAAACTGATATTATTGCCTGACTATACGGCAAATTACCGATTGTAATTTTGACATTCAACCTGCACGTGACAGTTAGCACTGCTGTAAATTGTTTCCAGTGTTCATACATACTGTTTCCTAGTAAATTACCAGCAGATTGAAATGCTAAATCAAATTGCAAATGAAGTGTCCTTCATTTCCACATGGCGTTAATCACTGACATAAACGGTATTTCTTGTGCAATGGTGGTGCTCTTTGTAGTGAGGCGCTCATTCAAGGGAGGCGCTTATTTGTCAAAAACTTTGTACCCCCCGGCGCTCATTCAAGGGAGGCGCTCTTTAAAGGACAGGCACTTAATCAAGCCATTACGATAGTATATGTCAAAGCAAATCTAAGATCAGTGGGTTTACTATGTTTTACATGATGCTGATTTCATAATGTATTTAAATAGCACTGAATGTCTCAGAGCAAACTCAATATGCTGCGCCAGTATTCGAAGCTCTAGTGTATGGCGCGGCGAGGAGATAAAAGCATGTCTCCAGTAGCGACAGAACATCTAGTTCCTTAACGTAAGTGGATTTATCTCATGTCAGGGAAGTCAGATCACAAATATTACTTCACCAATTGACTCCTCATACCTAAAAACCCCTAAAAAGAGGTATTACAAGACAGGGTTTGTAGAGCGATAAACTATGTGACATAATCGCAAATACTGCCACCTGGCGAATGATATCACTCATAGTTCATTCCGTAGTGCTGCCGCCTGGTGAGTTGTAAGTTTTGGCAGCTGACAAGTGGATTTCGTTCGTTGTTTCAATCGAAATTTCGATCGTACATTTGCGTGTTCGAACTAATAGAGTCAATTTAAAAATTATTATCTTGAATAATTTCTGGTGTTCGAATTATTAGAGTGTTCGAACTAATTGAATAAATACGGTAATCGTATCGTTAATCGTATCAGAAATCATACGTTCGCCCCGTAAGTCAACAAAAGCTACTTCCGGTTGCTTCAGGAACATCATAAATGGATTCAGTGTGCCCAGAACTCTTTAAACAACATCAAAATCATGTACCGGTAAATAGGATCATTATTAGCAAAGTTAGATCATTGGTCAGTTTGGCCGGGGTTCGGAATGATGAGGACCCCCAAAAGGGGGACCGGGGGTCAGAAAATTTGGCTCCCTATATTTTCCAATAGTCTGACCTGCAATGAACCAGTTTCAAAACTTTGCATCTTATGGCAAATTTATACTTTTTTAGGTAGATATAAAATTTCTAGGTGTAGATGAGCTGAGGTCAAGATCACTATTGATATAAGATGTAGAATGTAGGACTTCCTATACATGCTCATGTAACAATCCTGAGCTCTATTTCTGTGAGGTTTGTCTCTGAGTGACACTTTGATCTAGGTACTTGAGGTGAGTGACAAGCCCTAAACAGGTTCTTGAAGTCCCTGAAAAGTTCTTGGAAACAGACCTGCATCTTCCAGGTCTTCAAAGTCCTTGAAAATCAGTTGATTTTTTTTTACCCACAACGTACATGATATATACCTTCGTGAGAACGGCTAGATGGACAAACAGAGGTCCAGTCATAAAAATGTTATGGAACCAGACAGATGGCAGACTCACGAGTGATGGATGGATGACAGATGAAAAAGCATAAATTAATACCTTACAGCTACATATCAATAAGCTAACAGTCACTAATGCCATAATTTTTTCACTAGATCTAGAACATCATACAAGATCTGTGTCCCTGATGACGAGAATCGATGAACTAGACTTTGTCGGCAGAAAGATTCTGGTGACTTACAAGATATGGCCAACTTGTATCTGTCTGTGTGAGAGACTCTTCTCGTCCTCGGCAGAGTCTTCCTTCGTCTTTTCCAGTAACCGGTGGTAGCAGTCCCGCATCGTCTCCCGGTCCGCTCCACTGCTCTACAGACAACAAAACAGCACAAGTGTAGTACACTTAATATAACAGAAACCAAGCATTCAGATTACCAGTATAAACATGTATTGGTGTTTATTGTTTCACAAATACATTCATGTTTGCTATGTCCATAAATTACTACATGTATGACTACCGTACAATACTTATACTAATGAATTTCCTAATATGGTCGAAATGGCATCAAACATTTGTCCATGGCAGACTTGGCTTACCAGACACCTTGATTTTGAACTCTCAGGTCACCTGAGTTTCAGCCAAGGTCACTCAAAAATGGAATTTGCCTTTTGACACATTTGAATTCATATAATGATAATACGAAGCTAAGCCCTTGAGCACATAGTGTAACCTTGAAGTTGTCCATTCATGGTCGCCAGGTCCCAAATTGAACATAACTAAAAGTTATACAGTGGTGTCCCTCAGATAGAACCTATATTTCTGCCACTAAATTTAGGTCTTATCTAAGGAAAAATCTTATTAGAGGGGTTCATTTACATATTAAATTCATCCTAGTGCCACAAGAAAAAGTCTTTACATGGGGGGATGGGTCTTTATAGAGGGGTGTCTTATCTGAGGGGGACCACTGTATCATATAGAGCTAGGTATCATAAGACCTAGCTCTATAATTGCATAGATACATGTACCTGTCTATGTCAGGTTGAAATTAACCATTCAAGTTCATCAAGACTCAAAGTGAACACTACCAAACGATTTCCATATGTGTACAAGATTTCCTATGAGCTGTCAATGCATACTTCACCTCTATTTTTGAGACTTTTTGTCGCCAAACTTACATTTCAAACAATCGTCACAACATGTGACCTTGGCATTAACTACTCAAGGTCATCAATTCTCAAGTTCTCAAGGTCATCAATCCTCAATTCTCAGCGAAAGAATTTGCACAAAGTGCAAAATGTTTTATATAATTGTGGACAATATATGCCTGAGCGATTTGTTTCCGAAAGCTATTTTATCATGTTTATAGATATGCAAGTTCAATATCTAAATCACCAAAATATATACCATATGCCATTGAACCTGATCTCTACATGTACCATCAAGTGTTCTGTCTTCAACTTGTAAGAGAACTTTATGAGTTTTATTGTTACAGTTTCCTATCAATGTAAAACATTTGATGATTGGCAAAAACATTATTGAATATAGGGTTTGGGTACTTACATGTATCGGGATTCTGAGTCTTTTATTATGATAGAAGTTGTTGGGCGTGTTTCTATGGTTATTGATTCACTAGTGTAGTTCCATCTTTATTAGCGATAAATAGGATATCAAAGTTACGACCCACAGATTCATTTTTATTGATACTGGCCAACAAGTTCTTTCCAAGGTTCATGGCTATGGTCGCTATGGTTATTGAGACTTGGTTTCCATGGTCACTGACCCGCCAATAATAGAAGAGTTTTGAGCTGTAAGTTTTGTCGAAGAGTCGGTCCACGACCTCCCATTCCGCCAGAAACTCGTGCAGTGCTTTGTACTCGTTCAAGTACAGCAGATGTACCGGATACTCCTGAAGTGGAAAGGCAAGAAATAGACAATCCCGCATGTGTGATAATGACATCATCTAGCCTACATTGAAGAAAGTTTGTATGTGCTCAAGGCACCTCAACTTTGCGGTCATAATCTCTGGACTTCTGGAAGTAGTCCGCCAGCTTCCTGTGCCACCAGTGGTAGTGCTTGTGTTTCTCTGAGTTCTCGTCACAATGTAGGTAACTGCAAGCAGCAATGTACAAGTATTCAACACTATAATATTACTCTTTCTTTAACAGTTCAGGCCCTTTCAGAAATTTCAGACAGAGGCAGCATTTGCCTAAAAATAATCACTGTTATCCTGTTCTTTTTGCCACCTACTGAGAGCGGACAACTTTGCTGATGCTGCGGTGATAGAAGTCAATCCGTCCTTCACCTATCGGCCCATACGGTCGCAGGAAAGGCCGCAGTCGGCTCTCTAGCTTCGCCCAGCGCATGGCCGCCAACCTGTCCTCGAACTTGGGCTGCTCACGCTGACAGGACTCCCGCACACCTGCAGCATGACAGAATGTTCTCAGCTCATGTACGGATCAATCATGCCATAAAACAGTTCAATAAATCTAGTCAATAATCAGGACACAAACCTTTCTCTGCATGTTTGGCGTCGCTGTCACTAGGGGGTAGCAGATTCTCAACATCAGCAAGAAGGTACAAGATCTCCAACTCGAGGAGTCCATTGGCAGAGACTTCCAGTAGACACAGGAGGGCCACGACCAGTCTGCCGTCGACACCGTCCCCAGCACACAGCCCATCCAACACCTGCTGGAGCAGTCTGAACACAAACAGCAAGTCTGTTAATACACAGGAGGGCCACGACCAGTCTGCTTTCCCCACCGTCCCCAGCACACAGCCCATCCAACACCTGCTGGAGCAGTCTGAACACAAACAGCGAGTCTGTTAATACACAGGAGAGCCACGACCAGCCTGCCGTCGACACCGTCCCCAGCACACAGCCCATCCAACACCTGCTGGAGCAGTCTGAACACAAACAGCGAGTCTGTTAATACACAGGAGAGCCACGACCAGCCTGCCGTCCCCACCGTCCCCAGCACACAGCCCATCCAACACCTGCTGGAGCAGTCTGAACACAAACAGCAAGTCTGTTAATACACAGGAGAGCCACGACCAGCCTGCCGTCCCCACCGTCCCCAGCACACAGCCCATCCAACACCTGCTGGAGCAGTCTGAACACAAACAGCGAGTCTGTTAATACACAGGAGAGCCACGACCAGCCTGCCGTCGACACCGTCCCCAGCACACAGCCCATCCAACACCTGCTGGAGCAGTCTGAACACAAACAGCAAGTCTGTTAATACACAGGAGAGCCACGACCAGCCTGCCGTCCACACCGTCCCCAGCACACAGCCCATCCAACACCTGCTGGAGCAGTCTGAACACAAACAGCAAGTCTGTTAATACACAGGAGGGCCACGACCAGTCTGCCGTCGACACCGTCCCCAGCACACAGCCCATCCAACACCTGCTGGAGCAGTCTGAACACAAACAGCAAGTCTGTTAATACACAGGAGGGCCACGACCAGTCTGCCGTCGACACCGTCCCCAGCACACAGCCCATCCAACACCTGCTGGAGCAGTCTGAACACAAACAGCAAGTCTGTTAATACACAGGAGAGCCACGACCAGCCTGCCGTCCACACCGTCCCCAGCACACAGCCCATCCAACACCTGCTGGAGCAGTCTGAACACAAACAGCAAGTCTGTTAATACACAGGAGGGCCAAGACCAGTCTGCCGTCGACACCGTCCCCAGCACACAGCCCATCCAACACCTGCTGGAGCAGTCTGAACACAAACAGCAAGTCTGTTAATACACAGGAGAGCCACGACCAGCCTGCCGTCCACACCGTCCCCAGCACACAGCCCATCCAACACCTGCTGGAGCAGTCTGAACACAAACAGCAAGTCTGTTAATACACAGGAGAGCCACGACCAGCCTGCCGTCCCCACCGTCCCCAGCACACAGCCCATCCAACACCTGCTGGAGCAGTCTGAACACAAACAGCAAGTCTGTTAATACACAGGAGAGCCACGACCAGCCTGCCGTCCACACCGTCCCCAGCACACAGCCCATCCAACACCTGCTGGAGCAGTCTGAACACAAACAGCAAGTCTGTTAATACACAGGAGGGCCACGACCAGCCTGCCGTCCCCACCGTCCCCAGCACACAGCCCATCCAACACCTGCTGGAGCAGTCTGAACACAAACAGCAAGTCTGTTAATACACAGGAGAGCCACGACCAGTCTGCCGTCCCCACCGTCCCCAGCACACAGCCCATCCAACACCTGCTGGAGCAGTCTGAACACAGACAGCAAGTCTGTTAATACACAGGAGAGCCACGACCAGTCTGCCGTCCCCACCGTCCCCAGCACACAGCCCATCCAACACCTGCTGGAGCAGTCTGAACACAAACAGCGAGTCTGTTAATACACAGGAGGGCCACGACCAGTCTGCCGTCCCCACCGTCCCCAGCACACAGCCCATCCAACACCTGCTGGAGCAGTCTGAACACAAACAGCAAGTCTGTTAATACACAGGAGAGCCACGACCAGTCTGCCGTCCCCACCGTCCCTAGCACACAGCCCATCCAACACCTGCTGGAGCAGTCTGAACACAAACAGCGAGTCTGTTAATACACAGGAGGGCCACGACCAGTCTGCCGTCCCCACCGTCCCCAGCACACAGCCCATCCAACACCTGCTGGAGCAGTCTGAACACAAACAGCAAGTCTGTTAATACACAGGAGAGCCACGACCAGCCTGCCGTCCCCACCGTCCCCAGCACACAGCCCATCCAACACCTGCTGGAGCAGTCTGAACACAAACAGCAAGTCTGTTAATACACAGGAGGGCCACGACCAGTCTGCCGTCCCCACCGTCCCCAGCACACAGCCCATCCAACACCTGCTGGAGCAGTCTGAACACAAACAGCAAGTCTGTTAATACACAGGAGAGCCACGACCAGCCTGCCGTCCCCACCGTCCCCAGCACACGGCCCATCCAACACCTCGTCACCCTAAAGCAAAAATGGCGAAATAAGAAGAACGTTGATGGTAAGTGAAATACAGTGGTACACTCCTTGGATATTCATGCTATAGGTGGCTGAATTTGGAAGCTCTCACTTAAAATATGAAGGCAAGAGACTTTTCAAACTGATGTATCTCAAAACCACCAAAAATGACTTATGCCTTTTTGCTTTAGGGAAGCAACCTGCTGGAGCAGTCTGAACACAAACTGCAAGTCTGTTAATACATTATACATGATATATACATGTAATACAATGATCATATTCAACTCAGTATCACGACAAATATGTTTTCTCTTCTCTTGATAATGTCGTGGCCATAATATACATCCATAATATAATCACAATATTAGCCTCTGATTCTTCCACTGTTGATATATATCCATTATACATGATATATACATGTAATACAATGATCATATTCAACTCAGTATCACGACAAATATGTTTTCTCTTCTCTTGATAATGTCGTGGCCATAATATACATCCATAATATAATCACAATATTAGCCTCTGATTCTTCCACTGTTGACATGCTTTTTAAGCATTCTTCACCTACCATAACACTACATACCCTGGTAAGTCATCTTTGAGTTCTGCAATCTTCTTCTGCACCATGTACTCAGTGTGTCCTTTTCCACCTCCAGTCTGCTGTGTGCCGTCACTGGGGTAATCTTTCTTGGGGTCCTGCACCGTGCGGCGAAACACTCCGTACATGCGCAGGTCCTCGCAGGCGACCATCAGCCACAGCGGGTTCCGACACGACTTCTTACCGCACAGGGTTTTCATCTCATCATCGTGAAGCTTCTTCTTGAACTCCCCAAAATACCCACGCACTATCTCCTGCAACAGAGTCAGACAGTTGTTGACTAACAGTTAGACTGTTAGGTTAAATATTGTGCACGATTGCTTCACTGTCTGTAGAACTAACTATTTTAGTCGTTTTTCGTGATAATAATTGTACATCAAATCAGCAAACATATCCATTGATTTATTATACCCTACAATATGACACAAATCGAGTACATCAAAATCCCCAATGATAATGATATTTTTCAAATCTGCAGCCCTCAACACAGGCGGGGTTCTAATTGTTAACGCCGTGGCAATGGGTTACTGGACCAATCGCCCATGAAAGTCAATAAGTGCTGAGGCAGTACCCCATAAAATGCCCAAAAAAAATTGCAAAACAATTTGTGGAAAACTGTGACCAGTACATGATTATGTGCAAACTCTGCCGATAAGGATCAACCTAGTGGTAACCATGGTAACATGGCTCAAATATAGATTCTCAGCCACCTCATATGGAGATACAATATTGAACTGTTTTTGTTTGATAGAAAGTGCAATATTAGACGATGATATGTACTATAGCTATATTGACATTATTTTGGTCTGTTTGATGTGAGTTAGAGCGGTCACCTGGACATACAATACCATTGTACTGATAACTTGCAAACGGACATCAGCAATGTTTTATGCTGATCTTACTGACCTTGACGCTGTTATCGCCAAGCAGGCCCACTTCGAGGGTGGAGACAGCTGGAGAACGCTGGGGGTCGGTGAGGGCCCGGTGCTGGGGGGTGCCTGGGATCATTGACACAATAACACGCACCTGTGGGGCCAGGTGTAGTGGCAACCAGCTCACGAGGGCCGACACAGAGTGCTCATCCTCGTCAAACTACAGACACAACAATAACAACAGCATTCAAGACTAATTGAGGCAATGACAACATTAGACTGTGACGTGCACCTGACCCTCTGTGTTGGGACACACGGACAAGACAGGTACCTGATTGAGAGCATCAATGAACAAGATGACGGGAGGCGTGTTTGGGTTCCGCAGGGCTCCGACTGTCATCTGCTTAGCTGTCTCCAGGTCACTTGGCATCTTTTCTTCCTGTCAACACCAAGCAAAAAACACTAACAATTCATAGGTAATGACCGAAGTTGACACTAACTGATGACTGACACTGACTGACTGACAGCCGACACCAACTGACTGATGGCTGACACTGACTGAATGACGGCCGACACTGACTGATGACTGACACTGACTGACTGACGGCTGACACCGACTGACTGATGGCCGACACTGACTGACTGACGGCCGACACTGACTGATGGCTGACACTGACACCTGACACCGACTGATGACTGACACTGACTGATGGCTGACACTGGCTGATGGCCGACACTGACTGACGGCTGACACTGACAGACAACTGACACTGACTGATGACTGACACTGCCTGATGGCTGACACTGACTGATGGCTGACACTGACTGATGCCTGACACTGACTGACTGATGGCTGACACTGACTGATGACTGACACTGGCTGACAGTGACTGATGGCTGACAGTGACTGATGGCTGACACTGACTGATGACTGACACTGACTGATGGCTGAAACTGACTGACAGCTGACACTGACTGATGGCGGACATTGACTGACCTTAACAGCTCCAAGCTCCACAAGCAAGCGAGACAGCATGGGTAGGAGCTCGGTAGAAAGAGGAACTGCTCCCACAAAGTGACAGAATACCCACCACTGCTTCTTGCCCGCTCTGCAATACAGATTGCACATTGTCTGGTGTTACTGGTGACAAAAAGTGTATATCTTATCAGAGCACTTTTCACATAACGCACGTCATGATATCTGACAGTCATATAAGTAAACTGTGTTCTCAAAATGAGATGTCAAAAGAGATAAATGTATTGGTGTAGATGTATGTTATTGTAGGTTTTCCTGGATCCAATATTTATGATCATTGTGCATATTCCCATTGTCCAGTTAGCTTTAATTTCAATGAACACTCGTTCACATCGTATGTTCTTTTGCCATGTTCAAACTCCATTGCAGGGTCATGTGAATGTATTTTGGAGGTTGTAACAGTGCAATATCATCGAATATATGCTAACCAATTGATTTATAACAAATTTCAGAAACAGATCCAGTCAGACCACTTTAACTAGTTTTATCGTGTGCAAAATTAGACTAAACCAGTGAAACTCAACTACACACTATCATTGTGATTTGTTTCCAGCACGCAGGGTAAGCGAGAATGCCGAATTGCGCACAAAATACATTGCTTTGCCGAGTTGCGCACAAGAAATACCGAGTTGCGCACAGGAAATGCCGAGGCGCGCCCAAATCAGGCTGTGAGCACCACGCTTCATGTGAAAAGTACGCAAATATGGGTGTTTATGTCAACATTATGGGATAAAATTCATGTCTATCCGGATCTCCTGACATGCCAAGTGCATACGCAGTTGGATGTAGAACGATCTGTAAAGAAATGGTGGAGCACGATGTGAAAAACTCTGTCGCTATTTCCCCGATTTACCTATTATCGCCCAGTGCACGTTTCACAAGCTTATGGTGTATCTTAGATAATCAAACGGATGTGTAATATTGTTTAATTGCTTTTGTATACATATATTAGAGCTATTCTTGTTATATATACAATCATATCTTGACTTATACCAACAATATATTGGTTTTCAAAATTAATTCCGTGACCCCTGCCGAGTAGCGCACGGCAAGGTGTTGGTAACTGCTGGGTTGCGCTCAGATAATGCGCACAAATAAGGAAATATACGAACTTGCTCAGATGAAAGTATGAAACGTCCATTTGATTTTGAATACGTTTATGCATTTTATAGTCAGATATGTGTTCGGACAAGAGAAAACCAGATCGTAGACCACAGTATGCCTGCTAGGTCTAGGGCCTAGTTAGCCTATAGAGAGATGGACCTTGTGTGTTTCTGCGACAGTGACATCCCAAACACACAGCAATTTCATTGCTCGTGTCTATAGTTATACCAGTGATATCAGTCCCTCCATGCTCTTTCCCCAGACAATTCAAGTCTAGTTCCTTTTTACAAGACAATAGGGCCTAATGTGACTTTATTCAAACGTATTCAGGACTGGTACAATCACCTAATTGGGTTGCCATGATACACATTTTAACAAGAATTGCCGTATGAGTCCAGTTTTTACACTAACCGCCCTCCCCACGATCCGGGCCACGACCCAGTCGGTGTACTAATCATTGCATGGAGCCCATAAAATATGGAATGCATCGAATTGTTCGAAATCACGCCTTATTTGAAATGTGTACACTCAAATGCTAGTAGCCTCGATGGAGCGTACGTTTGTACATGTATTGTGTACCAGTCACACCAAGGCCACTGACGTCCCCGGACCAAAGACCAAGTTCTTGCTGGGTCCCTGATGATCTTTGGTGATCCTGGGTAGTCCGGGACTATTTTTTCAATCCTAGGTAGTCCGGGAAGGTTCGTTTTGGGTCCGGGACAAACCAGGGAAGTCTATTGACAACGTGTTGAATTTATATGGCCTATACATTGCATCCTGCGCCCAAAACACTTGCACAAACATATATGATTTATTCAGGATTGTAATATAAGCATTACCCATATAGGAAGTAATATCTGGTGCATCGTTTGGCGATCTTGAACATCACTTTAGGTGATGTTGACGACTAAATGTGGAGGTTACGTCTGACATAATTTGTGTAAATTGGCCTCTTGAAATTTTAAATGCTTGTACATGTAGATAGAGCGTATAGGTATTATGAGCATATAGGGAGTCATACATATATGTGGCACACCTAATAGTGAGCTCGAACTTAACCTCGGGTTAACTTGTTTGCTGAACCTCAGTTTCATGACTAGCATAAAATATCTAAATTGTTATTTGCAGACAAAGCAATTATTTTATATTTGGGGTGCGCAACCGTGCAGTTGCCAGTGAGCGCGCCCGAGCAGTTGCCTATCGGATTTTGCCACTTCACACAAACACACATAAATAACTTCTCAAATACCATCAAAATGATGTTGACAATAAATACTTATGATTGTTCGCATTTGATAAGCAAGTTCCATCACTGTCAGCGATAAAAATTAGCCCAAGGGCTAAGATAGGTTACCGGACAATTTTGGTTTCAAGCATTGTAGGTGACATATGATTTTGAGATTTACCAATCAAGGTCATCTTTGTGAATCTCAATGTCACCATCAGGTATGCTGCATATGACTTCGTATACATGTTCATAATACAAACATATAAGTTTTATCAACAAGTATTTCGTGTGTAGAGGCCAATTTCAGATTTTGAAATTCGCCCTTCAAGGTCTTTAAGGTCAAGTTAAAAAAATGTGGAAAAAAAAATGTGCCATTTATACATGACTTTTTTACAGGCTTATACACAATCCTAACCTGTATGTGCAAAAGTTTATGCTTCAGAGGCCACTTTCAAGATTTCAAGTCAGACATTTAGCACTCAAGGTCATCCAAGGTCAAAATCAAGGTCATCATTAGTTGTTCCATATATGACTTCCTATATGTTCATAATGCAAACTGAAGCTCTATCTACATGCATTTCATCTGTAGAGGCATCTGTAGAGACCTTTCAAGGTCATCAAAGGTCAAATTCAAGGTCCCCTCCCCAATCGCTATATATGACTTCCTATTTGAAAGTGCCAATATCTAAGCTCTATCTTCAAGCGTACTATGAGTACAGTCCTGGCAGCTCCCATTATGAGGGAAAAAAGTGCCGAATATTTTTTAAGTGCAAAACTTTTTTCAAAGGGTGAAAATTTTTTTTTGTCTAGAAATGACCCAAAATGAATAGTAACGCGATTTGGGGCAAACGAAACTTTTTTCGCCGACCCGTCAAAAATTCAAAATGGACGCCACACGGAGACCGGCGATTCAAGGGCAACAAAACTTATAGACATCATAAAGGTACATAAGGGGAATATTTTGAAACAATAGTCTCAAAACTGATCAGACAGTTTTCGAGAAAAGACAGTCCAGGTGCAAATTTGAGCATTTCTCGACCCAAGAATGGCTGTTTTGACCTTTCAAGGTCATCCAAGGTCAAATTCAAGGTCACCACACAAGTCGCCATATATGACTTTCCATTTGAAAGTGCCAATATCTAAGCTCTATCTTCAAGCGTTCTATGAGTACAGTCCCGGCAGCTCTCATTATGAAGGAAAAAAGTGCCGAAAATTTTCTAAGTCCAAAATTTTTTTCAAAGGGTGAAAATTTTTTTTTGTCTAGAAATGACCCAAAATGGATAGTAACGCGATTTGGGACCAAAAAAATTTTTTCCACCGACCCGTCAAAAATTCAAAATGGCCGCCACACGGAGACCGGCGATTCAAGGGCAACAAAACTTATAGACATCATAAAGGTACATAAGGGGAATATTTTGAAACAATAATCTCAAAACTGATCAGACAGTTTTCGAGAAAAGACAGTCCAGGTGCAAATTTGAGCATTTCTCGACCCAAGAATGGCTGTTTTGACCTTTCAAGGTTATCCAAGGTCAAATTCAAGGTCACCACACAAGTCGCCATATATGACTTTCCATTTGAAAGTGCCAATATCTAAGCTCTATCTTCAAGCGTTCTATGAGTACAGTCCCGGCAGCTCTCATTATGAAGGAAAAAAGTGCCGAAAATTTTCCAAGTCCAAAATTTTTTTCAAAGGGTGAAAATTTTTTTTTGTCTAGAAATGACCCAAAATGGATAGTAATGCGATTTGGGACCAAAAAAAAATTTTTTTCGCCGACCCGTCAAAAATTCAAAATGGCCGCCACACGGAGACCGGCGATTCAAGGGCAACAAAACTTATAGACATCATAAAGGTACATAAGGGGAATATTTTGAAACAATAATCTCAAAACTGATCAGACAGTTTTCGAGAAAAGACAGTCCAGGTGCAAATTTGAGCATTTCTCGACCCAAGAATGGCTGTTTTGACCTTTCAAGGAAGTCCAAAATTTTTTTCAAAGGGTGAAAATTTTTTTTTGTCTAGAAATGACCCAAAATGGATAGTAACGCGATTTGGGACCAAAAAAAATTTTTTTCGCCGACCCGTCAAAAATTCAAAATGGCCGCCACACGGAGACCGGCGATTCAAGGGCAACAAAACTTATACACATCATAAAGGTACATAAGGGGAATCTTTTGAAACAAAAATCTCAAAACTGATCAGACAGTTTTTGAGAAAATGGCCGCCAAAGTCCAAAATTGGCCATTTTTCGTCAAAAATGGCCGCCATTTTGAGAAAAATGCGAAAATCAAAAAACTAAAAAATAACCCCCTCTTGAAATATTTTTAGGCAACTTTGTGCAAAATTTCAGGAAAATCCGCCTGTAAACTTTAAAGATAAAAATGTGGACGGACGACGGACGACGGACGCCGGACGGACGACGGACGCAACGCGACGGCAATAGGTTATCGGACCATAGGTCCGGTAACCTAAAAATGACCGGCATTGTGTCTCAATTGCTCAGTTCAGTGAGCGATATATGAAGGCTTTCACTGAAAACAACGATGGTCAGTCAAGTTTGACAAGTTTTATGAACTGCTCGTTGGTCAATTGACGTTTCCGCGATCACCACTATTACTTAGGATGTTCATATATCCGGATAAGACTTTTAATATATACACACCTGTCTTCCATTCTTCTCAAAATCTTGAAAACTGACAGACGAGAGTCCAAGAACAAAAAACTTCGGCGCGCCTCGGCATTCCCTGTGCGCGACTCGGTATTTCTTGTGCGCAACTCGGCGAAGCAACGTATTTTGTGCGCAACTCGGCATTCTCGCTTACCCTGCGTGTCCAGATCACAACCAAACGGAATGATCACAGACTTCAAATTGGATACCTCACATTGTTGTAAGAAGTTAACTCAATAACTTATTATTTTCATTCAACTTTACAAAAAACAATAGGTTTTGTGTCTCAGTGATTGGGAAGAGGAACTCGAAGTATGAGAGAATCCCCCCTTCTTTCTGAAATGTATGAGGGATTTTCAAAAGGTATGGGGGATTTTTAAGAAATTATGGGGGATTTTCAAAAAGTTGTGGGACATTTTGGGATGTACTTTTAAAAACGATTTTATTCAATCATCAACTGTGGTAGTCGTAGCTATAATTGTGTGTGTGTGAAGAACCTGTCATTGTCGTCATCATGATCTGAATCACCACCGTGAATGCCTGCTGTCAGTGTGTATATGTCAACAGTAACACGTGGGTGTTGCCGCCTTGCCGGTGACTGTGTGGGCTGCATCCTGCCGCTGCTGCTCAGTTCAATCTTTGATCGCATCAAAAAATTTTTTTATGATTGGACCTAATTGCCATGGATGCGGAATTTACGATAATCAACTTTTTTGGAGGCACTGAACAACTCCCGAGAGCCGTGTCAACTGGTCAAAAACTGTCAGTGGATGTTTTGTAAATCTAGAAACCGTCAACTATGACGTCATGGGGTACCCCCAATTTATGCTCAGCCAGCCATTCCCTTCAGCGGTTTCTAGACTAAGTCTAGAGACCGTCTGACACTGACACCAAGGGTCGCACCAACATAATGGAAGATCGTCATACGATTGATTTCCAAACTTTCGCAATAATTCCAATAAAAACATTAAACGTTCGCAAATATTTACAGTGCGCGCTTTGGGCGCACTGATAAACTGTTATATGCGGGATATTACGAAGTTATGAGCGAATCGCGCAATCCCGCACGTCTTCCTAATCACTGGTGTCTGCACAGTGCACAATCTGAATGACAACATTCACAAGCCATGTACCGTATTGGTCCTAATAGTAGCACGGCGTGCCAAAGCAAGACCTCCTGCAGCAGCACGCGCAAAAATGAGGTCAAACTTGACGTCAAATTTGAGAAAATCACTGAATAATATACCTATAGCCTTCAATCACCTTTATTATGATTCGAATAACATAAATGTGTGGATTGGAACACTCCAAGATCTTATCAGAAAGATATGAAGTGAATTACAAGGTCACAAAAATCAAACATTTTTGGCGGAAATAGGGGGGCACTCTACTATTAGGGCACGTGCCACTATTAGGACCAATACGGTATTCCGATAGTACCTCAGTGTGTACTGGTGTACAGGATACACCAAATTAAACTACGCTGGAACACTGTTTTACCCTGGAATCTGGTGCTCTTTGGCCTTCTCCATGCTGTTTTTTGTGGCCCTGGCCATGATTGCTGACTTCCCTGATCCAGGAGGTCCGAGTAACAGGAGGGCTGTCTCTGTCCCTTGCCCGCAGATGTATTCATCAATCTGTCAATGAATCCACTACATGTCAGACCTGACACTGCGCACTCCCTCACCACAGCCACCTGTCGATGCTCCAGTCACTGACCTGAGCCAGCAGCTCATCCCGTCCCAGGACATGGTACCCTCGGGCCAACATGAAGGCCTCGTGGTAGCGTGCAGCACCCTGGAGCGGCGTGTCTGTGACTTTATCCTCCGGGTACTGATCTAGAATCCGCTCCTTAAAGAATTCCAGCACCTAAACAAACGAAAAATGATAAACAAACGAAAAATGGTCAACAAAATGATACATAATATTAAATGGTATACACAATGTTTGGAAAGAGTAATATGATTGACATTATGTAGAAGTTGCATTCGTCAGCTATCACCATTCAATACATCTAACCTTGTGAGAAAATATATCATCAGGTTCAAAGACGAACAAGGGTCTGTCTGCCTCATGGTCCTTTCCACAAATCTCCAGGCAACGATACGACTCGATCTGTCTTTGCTGCCAACACAATGTCCAGTACAGGCAGTGATAACCACTGAAATCCTAGTGAGCTACATCCAGTACATTCAGTGATAACTAATGAAATCCTAGTGAGCTACGGCCAGTACAGGCAGTGATAACTACTAAAATCCTAGTGAGCTACGTCTAGTACAGGCAGTGATAACTAATGAAATCCTAGTGAGCTATGTCCACTACAGGCAGTGATAACTAATGAAATCCTAGCAAGCTACATCCAGTACAGGCAGTGATACCTAATGAAATCCTAGTGAGCTACGTCCAGTACAGGCAGTGATAACTAATGAAATCCTAGTGAGCTACGTCAAGTACAGGCAGTGATAACTAATGAAATCCTAGTGAGCTATGTCCAGAACAGGCAGTGATAACTAATGAAATCCAACTGAGCTACGTCCAGTACAGGCAGTTATAACTAATGAAATCCTAGCAAGCTACGTCTAGTACAGGCAGCGATAACTAATGAAATCCTAATGAGCTACGTCCAGTACAGGCAGTGATAACTAATGAAATCCTAGTGAGCTATGTCCAGTATAGGCAGTGATAACTAATGAAATCCTAGTGAGCTACATCCAGTACAGGCAGTGATACCTAATGAAATCCTAGTGAGCTACGTCCAGTACAGGCAGTGATAACTAATGAAATCCTAGTGAGCTACGTCCAGTACAGGCAGTGATAACTA
Source organism: Terebella lapidaria (assembly GCA_949152475.1). NCBI lineage: Eukaryota > Metazoa > Annelida > Polychaeta > Terebellida > Terebellidae > Terebella > Terebella lapidaria. The sequence continues at coordinate 3,834,885 of OX424562.1, read as the reverse complement.
ATGAAATCCTACTGAGCTACGTCCAGTACAGGCAGTGATAACTAATGAAATCCTAGTGAGCTACGTCCAGAACAGGCAGTGATAACTAATGAAATCCTAGTGAGCTACGTCCAGTACAGGCAGTGATAACTAATGAAATCCTAGTGAGCTACGTCCAGTATAGGCAGTGATAACTATTGAAATCCTAGTGAGCTACGTCCAGTACAGGCAGTGATAACTAATGAAATCCTAGTGAGCTATGTCCAGAACAGGCAGTGATAACTAATGAAATCCTACTGAGCTACATCCAGTACAGGCAGTGATAACTAATGAAATCCTAGTGAGCTACGTCCAGTACAGGCAGTGATAACTAATGAAATCCTAGTGAGCTACGTCCAGTACAGGCAGTGATAACTAATGAAATCCTAGTGAGCTATGTCCAGAACAGGCAGTGATAACTAATGAAATCCAACTGAGCTACGTCCAGTACAGGCAGTGATAACTAATGAAATCCTAGCAAGCTACGTCTAGTACAGGCAGCGATAACTACTGAAATCCTAATGAGCTACGTCCAGTACAGGCAGTGATAACTAATGAAATCCTAGTGAGCTACGTCCAGTACAGGCAGTGATAACTAATGAAATCCTAGTGAGCTATGTCCAGTATAGGCAGTGATAACTAATGAAATCCTAGTGAGCTACATCCAGTACAGGCAGTGATACCTAATGAAATCCTAGTGAGCTACGTCCAGTACAGGCAGTGATAACTAATGAAATCCTAGTGAGCTACGTCCAGTACAGGCAGTGATAACTAATGAAATCCTACTGAGCTACGTCCAGTACAGGCAGTGATAACTAATGAAATCCTAGTGAGCAACGTCCAGAACAGGCAGTGATAACTAATGAAATCCTAGTGAGCTACGTCCAGTACAGGCAGTGATAACTAATGAAATCCTAGTGAGCTACGTCCAGTACAGGCAGTGATAACTAATGAAATTCTAGTGAGCTACGTCCAGTACAGGCAGTGATAACTAATGAAATCCTAGTGAGCTATGTCCAGAACAGGCAGTGATAACTAATGAAATCCTACTGAGCTATGTCCAGTACAGGCAGTGATAACTAATGAAATCCTAGCAAGCTACGTCTAGTACAGGCAGCGATAACTACTGAAATCCTAATGAGCTACGTCCAGTACAGGCAGTGATAACTAATGAAATCCTACTTAGCTATGTCCAGTACAGGCAGTGATAACTAATGAAATCCTAGTGAGCTATGTCCAGTATAGGCAGTGATAACTAATGAAATCCTGGTGAGCTACGTCCAGTACAGGCAGTGATAACTAATGAAATCCTAGTGAGCTATGTCCAGTACAGGCAGTGATAACCAATGAAATCCTAGCGAGTTACGTCAAGTACAAGCAGTGATAACTAATGAAATCCTAGTGAGCTACGTCCAGTACAGGCAGTGATAACCACTGAAATCCTAGTGAGCTACGTCCAGTACAGGCAGTGATAACTAATGAAATCCTACTGAGCTACGTCCAGTACAGGCAGTGATAACTAATGAAAATCCTAGCTAGCTATGTCGAGGATAAGCAGAGATAACTACTGAAATCCTTGTGAGATGTGGGTTCTTCAATTGAAACATATATACATTGAATTGAAACATATTACAAACCGTAATTATTCAATTAGTTCGAACACTCCAATAATTTGAATACCAAAAATTATTCAAGATAATATGTTTCAAATTGACGTGTTTAGTTCGAACAGGCGAATTTACGATCAAAATTTTGATTGAAACAACAAACAAAATCAACTTGTCAGATGCCCAAACTGACAACTCACCAGGTGGCAGCACTACGAAAGGAGTAATCAGCAATATATTTTTGCCAGGTGGCAGTGTTTGCGATTACCAATATGTGCAGAAATAAAGCGCTGACCTCACACTCCCAGGCGGTTTGCGGGCCATTGAAGTTTTTCCGACTCGAGTGACTCGATTACACAGGCAATATGACTAGAATCAAGTATCAATGTGAGATTATAGTTGACAATTATCTGGCGATTTAGCAGCCAGTTATTCGAGTTTTTAAAAAATTACCCCAAAGGCTAAGGCCAAAAAAAAAAAATGTTTTGGTTTGCGTCCCAGTGATGCTCCGAAATCGGTGCTATGGCGCTGAGGTTTTTTTTTTTTTTTTTTTTTTTTTGAGTACCGGTTTAGGCATTTTTTTTTCGCATAAAAAGTGTGTTTGTACCATATTTTTCATCTGGAACAGTAAAATACAGATTTATTCAAACTCTATTGAAACTACGACGGCTGGTTTAGGACACCCCGAAAACAATTTTTACTGTTTTTTTGAGAAAATTATTTACGACAGCAAAAAAGTTTTTTATCACGTTATTTTGAGTTAATTATCTCGTTACATCAAGATAATTATGTCGTTATTTCGAGATAGTCCAGTCGTTATTTTGAGATAAATAAGTCGTTATTTCGAGATAGTATCTCGTTATTTTGAGATGATCATGTTGTTATTTTGAGATGGTATAGTTGTATAGAAATCCAAAATAATACAGTTTTTTATCTCGTTATTTTGAGATAGTTACCTTGTTATTTCGAGGCAGTATCTCATTATTCCGAGATAATCATGTCATTATTTCGAGATAGTATCTCGTTATTTAGAGATAGTTTTCAAGGTAATGGTCTCGAAATAACAAGATACTATCTGCAAGTAACGAGTTAATTATCTCGAAATAAACGAGATAAAAAAACTTTTTTTTTGTTTCCGATATAATTGTCTCGAAATAACGAGATAAAACACTTTTTTGCACGTTCTAAATCAGCCCACGTATGGATCAAATAACTAGTGGAAAATATTAATTGATAACAGAATCAATACAAAATAGTAATGTAATAAATAAAATCATAAAACTAAATAAATACCAAAAAAAATGTTTACTTTTAAAACTTTGGCCGATACTCGCTACAAAATATATCAACGACATAAACTCATATTGGGTCTGAGCAAGAGGGTCTTCTTTGCACGCATATGCAACTTCCTATGTCTGTATAAAACAAATTTCTCACGAAGCAGTTCACTGGAGGTGATCTGCTGTTTTAATCTGTGACAAGTGGAAGGGGCTCGTATGGAAAACCAGGTGTTATTACTTCCGTGGCAAGGGACTAGCTAGTATCGGAAATTAAAAAATCGTTTACCGGACGACTCTCCTTCTCTACTTGTTATCAGCCCGTGTTAATATAACGATCAACAATAATCTTAAAAACAAATCTGTAAAGTATAAGTTTGCTAATTGATTGGTTTGTACCTTTCACAGTTAAACGCCTGATTGGTTCCTGCAAGATTGCAATCCTCGATACAGTACAATCACTAATACAGACACTTTGGGGACGCTCATCAACTTGCACAAAATGAAATGTGGCCGTTGCTTGCAAAATACTATCATGGCAAAAAAAAAAAAATCTGACGCGGGAGGTTTGGGACGACGCGCGCGGGAACGCAAACCAAAACATTTTGTTTTTTTGGCCTAAGATAGGTTACCGGACAATTTTGGTTTGGCCATGGCAGCATTGGCAGGTAACAGACCTTGAGATTTACCAATCAAGGTTCACAGTGTGAACATATGACCTTGAGATTTACCAATCAAGGTCATCCGTGTGAACTTCAATGTCACCATTACATTATATTATACATGTATGTGTGCGGTATTTGATATTCTATATGTTCATAATACAAAGATATATCTGGGTGGATTCGTTCAGGCCGCTCAGGTCAATTTACACATTCCGATTCAGACATTTGGCACTCAAGGTCATCTGATGTCAAGTTCAAGGTCATCATTAGTTTTGCCATATATAATATATGTCTTTCTGTATGTTCATAATGCAAACATAAGCTCTATCTGCAAGCATTTCATCTATAGAGGCAAATCTGGGCATTTTTTGACCCCAAAATAGCTGTTATGACCTTTCAAGGTCATCGAAGGTCAAACTCAAGGTCACCACACAAGTCACCATATATGACTTCCCATTTGAAAGTGCCAATTTCTAAGCTGTATCTTCAAGTGTTTTATGAGTACAGTCCTGACAGCTCCCATTATGAATGAAGAAAGTGCTGAAAAAGTCCTAAATTTTTCCAAAGGGTGAAAAAAAAATTTTCCCTAGAAATGGCCCAAAATGAATAGTAATGCGATTTGGGGTGAAAAAATTTTTTTTTCGCCGACTCGTCAAAAATTCAAACTGGCCGCCACACAGAATTCGGCGATCCAAGGACAACAAAACTTATACACGTTCACAGAGGTATATAGGAGGAATCTTTTTAAACAAAAATCTCAAAACTGATCAGACAGTTTTCGAGAAAATACAGACCAGGTGCAAATTTGGGCAAAAATGGCTGTTTTGACCTTTCAAGGTCATCCAAGGTCAAATTCAAGGTCACCACACAAGTCGCCATATATGACTTCCCATTTGAAAGTGCCAATTTCTAAGCTCTATCTCCAAGCGTTCTATGAGTACAGTCTTGACGGCACCCATTATGAAGGAAAAAAGTGCCAAACATTTTCTAAGTCCAAAATTTGTTTCAAAGGGTGAAAATTTTTTTTTGCCTAAAAATGGCCCAAAATGGATAGTAATGCGATTTGGGGCAAAAAAGTTTTTTTTCGCCGACTTGTCAAAAATTCAAAATGGCCGCCACACGGAGACCGGCGAATTTAGGGCAACCAAACTTATACATATCACAGAGGTATATGAGGGGAATCTTTTGAAACCAAAAACTCAAAACTGATCAGACAGTTTTTGAGAAAATGGCCGTCAAAGTCCAGAATTGAGCGTTTTTCGACAAAAACGGCCGCCTTTTTGAAAAAAATTTGAAAATCAAAAAAATACTCCTTCTCAAAATATTTTTAGGCATTTTGTGCAAAATTTCAGAAAGATTCGATCATAAACTTTAAAGATAAAAATGTTAACACCGGCCGGACGGACGGACGACGGACGCAATGCCATGGCAATAGGTTATCGGACCAAAGGTTCGGTAAAATAAAAATGCTAGTTGTCTGCGGTTAACCTATAAATTGTACAGACCTAACCAACCAGCATGAGCGGCATCTGCACCTCGCATATATCAGCCATGATAGGCATAAATCTGAGTTTGGGTTTTTTGTTTTGTTTTGACAAACCATTTTATCGTGAATCTAATAATTCGAACATTTCGAAATTATATTTAGCTGTTTGAACTAATTGAATAGTTTTCAGCAATCACTTTTCACTACATGTGCATGCACAATGTGTTTGATCACAACTTCCATAACATGATAATCAGCTCTTTTCTGCATATATGTCTGTAGTTTTTCAATGAAACTAATAAACCATTTTTTCATTGGTTCAAACCTTGAAATGTTTTTTTATTTGATCCTTGAGTTTCTGCAGATGCTCCTGGGACACTTTCTGGTCGTCAGGGTCTTTATCGATAAAGCGACCTTTGTAGTCTTTCTCCAGTTGATCCAGAATCGTCTTGTTCAGATCACGGATCAGGAACATTGCTGTCATAACACACATAAAGATCAACTCATGTGCCTTGTAAAGTCTGGTTGAAATGTAAAGTTAGAGGATGCATACCATTCATGTAATATATTGATAAATTTTAATAAACACTGGCACAGTATTAACCAAATACTGCATTGTACTGGGATTTATTTCGCACGGGTCCTTCCACGGAGCACGAGTTTACACTGAGCATCAAGTCAGTATTTACCATTAGGATTGTTGTACATGGAGATACACTGAGTATCAAGGAAGGATTTACCATTAGGATTGCTGTACAAGGAGATACACTGAGTATCAAGGAAGGATTTACCATTAGGATTGCTGTACATGGAGATACACTGAGCATTAGTGAGGATTTACCATTAGGATTGCTGTACAAGGAGATACACTGAGCATTAGTGAGGATTTACCATTAGGATTGCTGTACATGGAGATACACTGAGCATCAAGGAAGGATTTACCATTAGGATTGCTGTACAAGGAGATACACTGAGTATCAAGGAAGGATTTACCATTAGGATTGTTGTACAAGGAGATACACTGAGTATCAAGGAAGGATTTACCATTAGGATTGCTGTACAAGGAGATACACTGAGCATCAAGGAAGGATTTACCATTAGGATTGCTGTACAAGGAGATACACTGAGTATCAAGGGAGGATTTACCATTAGGATTGCTGTACAAGGAGATACACTGAGTATCAAGGAAGGATTTACCATTAGGATTGTTGTACAAGGAGATACACTGAGTATCAAGGAAGGATTTACCATTAGGATTGCTGTACAAGGAGATACACTGAGCATCAAGGAAGGATTTACCATTAGGATTGCTGTACAAGGAGATACACTGAGTATCAAGGGAGGATTTACCATTAGGATTGCTGTACAAGGAGATACACTGAGCATCAAGGGAGGATTTACCATTAGGATTGTTGTACAAGGAGATACACTGAGCATCAAGGAAGGATTTACCATTAGGATTGTTGTACAAGGAGATACACTGAGCATCAAGGAAGGATTTACCATTAGGATTGTTGTACAAGGAGATACACTGAGCATCAAGGAAGGATTTACCATTAGGATTGCTGTACAAGGAGATACACTGAGTATCAAGGAAGGATTTACCATTAGGATTGTTGTACAAGGAGATACACTGAGTATCAAGGAAGGATTTACCATTAGGATTGCTGTACAAGGAGATACACTGAGCATCAAGGAAGGATTTACCATTAGGATTGCTGTACAAGGAGATACACTGAGCATCAAGGAAGGATTTACCATTAGGATTGTTGTACAAGGAGATACACTGAGCATCAAGGAAGGATTTACCATTAGGATTGCTGTACAAGGAGATACACTGAGCATCAAGGAAGGATTTACCATTAGGATTGCTGTACATGGAGATACACTGAGCATCAAGGAAGGATTTACCATTAGGATTGCTGTACAAGGAGATACACTGAGTATCAAGGAAGGATTTACCATTAGGATTGCTGTACAAGGAGATACACTGAGTATCAAGGAAGGATTTACCATTAGGATTGCTGTACAAGGAGATACACTGAGCATCAAGGAAGGATTTACCATTAGGATTGCTGTACAAGGAGATACACTGAGTATCAAGGAAGGATTTACCATTAGGATTGTTGTACAAGGAGATACACTGAGTATCAAGGAAGGATTTACCATTAGGATTGCTGTACAAGGAGATACACTGAGCATCAAGGAAGGATTTACCATTAGGATTGCTGTACATGGAGATACACTGAGCATCAACGAAGGATTTACCATTAGGATTGCTGCTGGCAAAAGCTCCATGAATGATCTCCATCTCTGTGATGGAGAGACCATAAACTAGTTTGTACTTGCGCAGGATTCCTTCCTCGACATGCTTCGGTCCCGGTATCCACCCACATCTCATACTGAAACCAGATCAACATGACTCTCTACAACTGGCAGAACTTCATTAGACACCTGCTGAAACACTAGGAAGGTACACGTTTCATACATGAACATACATTTAACAACACGTATACATGATGTCTCAAATACCTGGTCAAGTTGATGAAGAAGGGGTACGTGTTCTCTTTGATACATCTGTCAATCTCCTCAAGACAAATTCGTAAGGTCTCCTCATCTTGTGTTTCTTTGGGGACTCCCTGAGCATAACACTTAAGACATCAAGCTGCTGCGTGAGATTGTGCACATTTCATGTACATTGTACCAGATTCAATAGGGAACAACTTACTGTGCATTTGCAAGGAATTCACATGTTCAACGTTTGAACTAATTTATTGGACCACAGGTGTGGAAACATAAAATGGGAAGGAAAATTTTGCCTATCAGTTCTGTTAAAGATGTCATGGACATCCAAAGACAAATCATGCCAGAATGCTCTGATAATGCTCTATGGAAATCATTAGACCAAAGAAAGTAAGATGAATTTCAGATTTGAATTCGACTCACCCAACGTAGATCGATGTCAATAATGCGCAATCTCCGAGTCAGGCACCATTCACGCAACTGTGGGAATACCTTGAATAGTGAAGAGACTCAGATCAGTACAACAAATAAAATTTAGTTTTGAAAAATATCTAATAGAACATGTCATACTGCATAATGATAAATGTACAGGTCTACATGTAGTAACACCATCATCTTAGTTGCCTATACATGTAGTGTAACTATAAACTGGGACCAATGTCACTGGCACATGGCAGATGAGGGGAGTGAACTACTGGACATGTTAAACAAGTTAAAGGACTATCCCTCAACATAGCTATGAAGTTCAGAACTAGAGGCATCTGATCTGACCACAACGCAGGTGTTGACAACATTACTGGTATAACCATGCATGGACTCTTATGCTGCGTTCAAACCAAGTTGTGAAGATGATGTTTCCCAGTTCACTACCAATGATCTGCGTTCAGGCCACGTCACCAACTGTGTTCACCGGCGGTGAAGTGGAGAATTTTTTAGCGCCTCTATTTTCACCGCCAGTGAAATGGCTGGCAGTGGTTAATTATGCTGTGTTCAAACCAACACTCACTGCCTGTGACAGTCGACGTCACCAGCGGTGTGCACCGTCTTCACAACTTGGTTTGAACGCAGCATTACTGCCTATCGCAAGCAATGCAAATGGCCTGTTAAGCTCAAAACATACGACTAAAAGCCCCGTAGCTCACCGGCTAGCTACCACAATATTTCATCGAATGTACATGTGGTTCTTATAAATACATGTACCTATACCAATCATCAATCTGGACAAACATCAACAATGAAATGATTTATTCTGACAACTAGAAGCTTTCGGTTGCCTATGACCGCTTGGGTTTATCCCCCCTAGCCCCATCACCCCTGTCGCCCCAAATATTACTGATAAGCGTGAAATTAGCATAAGGGCTAAGATAGGTTACCGGACAATTTTGGTTTTAAGCATTGTAGGTGACATATGACTTTGAGATTTACCAGTCAAGGTCATCTTTGTGAATTCCAATGTCTCCATTAGTAGGGACAGCACAAGTACTCGAGTACTCGTCAACGAGTCGAGTCACAGCAAGAACCGAGTTTTAAATTGATAACCGAGTACTCGTTGAACGAAACTAAAACTTTTTTTTCAGTAAATATCACGAAATGAGCGCTCAAAACCATGACAAAAAGATCAAAATTTGAGTTCTTGTTGACATTGTTTCGAACAAGAACTAGCTGCGCCACCTGGCGAATCACTGGTGCTGCCTCTGGGCTCTAGCGAGTACACTGTGAACTAAGTCACGTGATGCAAACAAGCTGTCTGCACCCATATGAGAAGGAATGCAACTTAGCTGTTCAGTAATTTAGTGAATATATATCCGATATTTAATTCTAAACTGCTTAGCAACGTACGATTTTACCTTCTGAATGCCCCTACTCATTAATTCAGCAGTCTACTGGCAGTCCCAGTGCATTACACGGTGAATTGACGATCTATTCGAAAAATTTGACTAATGCAATCTACATTTGGCAGGCAATTTTTTACGAGTACTCGGTTTCGAGTCGAGTCACAACACCCGAGTACTCGAGTTACGAAATCTGTACTTGTGCTGACCCTACTCCATTAGGTATGCTGCATTTGGTCCATTCTCATGAAATTGACACACTTGGCAGTTAATTTATCGAAAATATCAAACGCTTACAAAAGTTTATTTTGCTGTTTAACTTGATGGAGAACATCATAAAGAAGTGAGAAAAAAAAGTTTCAACATCTAGATATTTTTAGTTTTTCTGATATGGCAGGTTGAAGTGAACACCATTTGTTTGAAGTGTTAACTTCGTCACATTGAGGGGTCACCACAAAAATGATAACCAGTGAACCATGTTCTTCAGTTATGATATCATTTAAATACACCTGCGGTAGGTACAGATATTGATCTCAGTGTGAAACAACACAAAATACAAACACAACGAAAAACGTCTCCCATGTACCATTTTATAATATTGGGATGTGTATTAAGGTTAAGAATTAGAATGATTTTTTTCAAGTGCTATTAAAACACATCTCAGTAAAGTTCAAATGTCAAAGATGAATTGTTGTGCATGTAATACATGTGCTATGAGTGATGATCTTCACAACAACAAACAAATGTTATCGGCCGTGGTGTCACATGCAGCTATACTGTCCATGGAAATATATGTGTGCCACCGTGACGAAGTTAACAGGTGGTATACAAATCACACGTTTTCAGTAGTCGATGTATCTACTTTCTGTTTGGAACATTACAAGATCGTGCACATGCACGAACATTTTATATCACATATGTTTGAACTATTTTTCACATTATACCGTATATACTCTACTATACGACGCACGCGACTATAAGACGCAGTAGATTCTGCAGCTGAATCGAGGGAGTCATGGTTGATTCAAAGATAAGACGCAGATCACTTGACCATATTGCCGACAGAAATTTCGTACGGTCAATTGACTGTCAGACGCCCGCCAAGTCGAGTGTTTTCACACTTCGTGTTAATCATCACTGCTTCAATAGCCCCAACGGTAAGTATCTTTTCACATGAATGAACAAAGTACCTTTTGTTCTCGCCATTATAATGAATAAATATTATGCAAACTCTTGTGTTTTGTTGTCATTTCGTTGTATTTATCAGCAATGTCTAAGCAAAAGTTTAGCGACCGGTAAATTTAGAAAAGGTCACATGACATAGCTTGTGTTAGCCAGCAATCATTCACTATTCTATTCTCAAGGTAGTGTGATTCGGTCAGTCAAAATTTGGAAAGTAGTTCATCGGTAGTTACTCTCGTATGATTTAAGAGAGCACAATCACACAGACATAAAAGAACATCAAAAGACCGTTAACTGACAAATTCGTTTATTGATCGTCATGATTACATAAACCCTCAATTGCAATTTCACCCGCTCCCGTAAGTGATGCATACAATGATGCGCAGTAAACCGCGCACAGAGCTGCCACCTTGTGAGAGCAATTGACAACATATCCAGAATTTTCACCAAAATGGCGCCGGCAGGAAATCGACTGAAACTAGAAAATAAACAAGTTATTTTTATGAAATGAACGCATTTCAAATATACATTGCCACATGTAAAATTCATCCAACGTACATAACAGATCGTTTTTATTCACTTTATATTTCTTTTTATACACTTGAAAAGTAAGACTTGACCAAAGACGGTGGCATGCCTCTATTATCGCCCATTTTCCGATGCGGTCTGGCAGTCATTCGGTGCGAGATCTTGCGAATATGATGCCCCCTTTAGTGTGTGTCGCAAGTATAAGACGCAAACGAAATGAAGGCAATATTTGGGGGCGAAAAACTGCGTCGTATAGTAGAGTATATACGGTACTCATATGTGTATTCACTTTTACTAAACTTACATCAACTGTTAAAAAATTCTGACAAACGTTTCCAGTGCTCCACATATCCCACTACTTTGATATGTATAAAGTATGTGAAGATGAACTTATATGTGTATTTATTATATTACTATGCACAGAGATCTTCAAAACAAATAAAAACGCTATCCACCATGATGTCACATGCAGTATAATGTCAATGCAGTGTCAATGTGTGCTCGTGACGAAGTCAACAGCTAATGTACAGTAGTTGGCGTAACTACTGGGTCAACGCTATTATTCTAGGGTCGTGTTAATGTAAAGCATCCCATTTATTTCCACACATTGATTAATGTGCATATATATTATATAGAGATTGTGTGAGCTATGTGCCATTGTTCCAACTGATAAAGAAACATGATTTTCATTGTTCTCATTCCACCACAATATACACTATTTACACAACCCTACACTTACATTATATTTTCATCGTTCACCAAGATCACTGTTCCTCACAATAGTACACCTATCTAATCAAGAAGGCATTTATAGTATATTGTCTGCCTGTACAAAAACTAGATTTGTAGTCGTGACGAAGTTAACAGGTAAGAGTGGATGCACGAAAGTGTCAATTTTAAGAATTAGCAGAACATATAAAGGTTGGAACACCTGGGATTTAGCATAGAGGGATGCCAAACAGGAAATAAACGTTCATAATAGAGTCTTTACACCACAACTAATCGAAATTTCACGAATAGTACATATAAAGTAGTGTGAATTAACTTCGTCACGAAGGTATCATTTCAATTTACTGCAAGTTATTCTGTCATTCCCTGCAGTATATTTATGTTATTCGCATTAGATCATAAAACAGTCATTAGCCACTGTGCATCGTAACATTTATGCAATGAATAGGCTTGATATTGAGGGACTGGATTGGATATTTGAAAATATGTTAACTTCGTCACGATGAAAAAAGTTATCACTGATATAGCCTACATCAGCCATTCTACAACAATAGTACACATGCAATACTATGTGTGGAAATCAGACAGGCTGTACTAACGTACAATATGTTTAGCTTGCTCGTCGTTGCATTGAGCGCCTCCAAGATGTATATAATAGATAAATAATACGAAAATAGCAGACTGGAAATATGTGTTTACCAGTGAATGTATCTTTCTTTACATATTGTGCATGGCGCCAAACATTTCCAGTATCTGCAGACACGTGCGCCCGCTCGATTCCCGCGCTTTGATAACATGCGGTAAATCACAGGAACACACAGGACCCAAAAAACAGACGCCAATGTGACGAAGTCAACTGTGACGGAGTTAACACATAAAATGATCACTTCGTATGATCCACTGCTGTCTTGTAAACTAGACGCTTCCGGTCGCCTACGACCGCTTGGGTGTATCCCCCGTAGCCCTATCATCTCTGTTGCCCCAAATATATCACTGTCAAGTGTGAAAAACTAGAGCAAGGGCTAAAAAAGATTACCAGAGAAATGTTAAATCTCAAGTCACAACTGTTTTCTTTTCCCCACCAAAATTGCTGCACTGATTTTCCGAGGTTATTGAAGGTCGAATTCAAAATCACCACTGAAATCTCTTTATATAAATTTCCAGTCGACATGTTTGATGAAATAACGAAAATACAGATAGATCAATCTTTTCACCTATTTATATTTCAACTCTGAATATTTTACAAACTTGGTTCCAAGTTGAAATTCAAAGTAAAATTTGACCAAAACTGCATTTCAAGATGACGAAATTGGAGCCAGAACGAATTTTTCACCATAAGTTATATTTTAACTCATAATTTGTGCCAAACATGGTCTCAAGTTGAAATTCAAAGTAAAAGTTGATCAATCTTTTCATAAAAAGCTATTGTGATCAATAATAGACTTAACTAGCAAAAAAATAATGTTAACTTATTTGATCACAGCCATAAAATCTCTACTGGACAAAGCCTTCACCATGTTGAGCCCAATAATAAATATTTCTTGTCTTAACTATTTTCATTGTGGTCAATAATAGACTTAACATGTAAAAATAAAGTTAACTTATTCGGTTACACCCAGAAATTTCTACCGGACAAAATCTTAACCTTGTTGAACTCAATAATAATTGTTTCTCATCTTAACTATTTTTATTGAGGTCAATAATAGACTTAACTAGCAAAAAAAATGTTAACTTATTTGGTTACAGACATAAAATGTCTACTGGACAGAATCTTTACCTTGCTGAGCCCAATAATAAATATTTCTTGTCTTAACTATTTTTATTGTGGTCAATAATAGACTAAAGTAGTAAAAATAATGTTAACTTATTCAGTACACCCATGAAATCTGTACTGGACATACTTTCACCTTGTTGAGCTTAATAATAAATATTTCTCATCTTAACCATTTTTATTGTGGTCAATAATAGACTCAACTATTTTTTATTGTGGTCAATAATAGACTTAACTAGTGAAAATAACGTTAACTTATTCGGTTACACCAATGAAATTTGTACTGGACAAAACATTTACCTTGTTGAGGTTAATAATAAATATTTCTTGTCTTAACTATTTTTATTGTGGTCAATAATAGACTTAACTATTAAAAAAATTAGCCCAATGGGCTAGAAAGGTTACCGGAGAAATATACAGAGTTAAGCCGAGAAAGTTGAAGGTCAAATTCAAGGTGACCACTGAAATCGCCATATCTCTAACCTTGAAAATGGGATCAAAGGTTAAATTCTAGATCACCAAACTATTCAGCATACATCATTTCCTATATGTTCACTATGGACCCCTAAGCTGTAAATTTGATAATAAGCGAGATATAAGCCATTTTGTAATCTGACTTTGAAAATAAAATGACTGACCTTGGTATTTAGGTCAAAGGTCAAATTCAATATCATTAAAATATTCAGAATATATCATTTCCTATATGTTCACAATTGATTCCTAAGCTGTAAAGTCGATAATAAGCGAGATATTAGCCATTTTGTCCTGTTGACCTTGAAAATGAGGTCAAAAGTCAAATTCAAGGCCACTAGAATATTCAGCATATATCATTTCCTATATGTTCACAATTGATTTCTAAACTGTAAAGGCCCTAATAAGCAAGATATTGGCCATTTTGTCCTGTGACCTTGAAAATGAGGTGAAGGTCAAATTCAAGGTCATGAGAATATTCAGCATATATCATTTCCTATATGTTCACAATTGATTCCTAAGCTGTAAAGTCGATAATAAGCGAGATATTAGCAATTTTGTCCTGTGACCTTGGAAATGAGGTCAAAGGTCAAATTCAAGGTCATGAGAATATTCAGCATATATCATTTCCTATATGTTCACAATTGATTCCTAAGCTGTAAAGTCGATAATAAGCGAGATATTAGCCATTTTGTCATGTGACCTTGAAAATGAGGTCAAAGGTCAAATTCAAGGTCATGAGAATTTTCAGCATATATAATTTCCTATATGTTCACAATTGATTCCTAAGCTGTAAAGTCACTAATAAGCAAGATATTGGCCGTTTTGTCCTGTGACCTTGAAAATGAGGTCAAAGGTCAAATTCAAGGTCACGAGAATTTTCAGCATATATCATTTCCTATATGTTCACAATTGATTCCTAAGCTGTAAAGTCGATAATAAGCAAGATATTGGCCATTTTGTCCTGTGACCTTGAAAATGAGGTCAAAGCTCAAATTCAAGGTCACGAGAATATTCAGCATATATCATTTCCTATATGTTTACAATTGATTCCTAAGCTGTAAAGTCGATAATAAGCGAGATATTAGCAATTTTGTCCTGCGACCTTGGAAACGAGGTCAAAGGTCAAATTCAAGGTCACAAGAATATTCAGCATATATCATTTCCTATATGTTCACAATTGATTCCTAAACTGTAAAGTCGATAATAAGCGAGATATTAGCCATTTTGTCATGTGACCTTGAAAATGAGGTCAAAGGTCAAATTCAAGGTCACAAGAATATTCAGCATATATCATTTCCTATATGTTCACAACTGATTCCTAAGCTGTAAAGTCGATAATAAGCGAGATATTAGCCATTTTGTCCTGTGACCTTGAAAACGAGGTCAAAAGTCAAATTCAAGGTCACGAGAATATTCAGCATATATCATTTCCTATATGTCCACAATTCATTCCTAGTCTCTAATTTCAATATTAAGTGAGATATTAGGCTTAATGTGTGCCATTATAAAGCATAGGAAAATTTAACATGGGAAAGTCACATTTGGGCCGAGTTTGGGCCCAAAATGGCCCACTTCAAGCGATTCAAGCGCAACGAAATTTATACATGTCACAGGGGTACATATGAGGAGTGTTATGCATGAATAAGAAAAAAAGTTACTGAACAGATTTTGAGAAAACGACAGCCAAAGTCCAAAATTGGCCATTTTTCGACGAAAACGGCCGCCATTTTGAAATAATTGCGAAAATCAAAAAACTAAAAAATACATCCCTCTCGAAATATTTTTAGGCATTTTTGTGCAAAATTTCAGAAAGATTTGATCGTAAACTTTAAAGATAAAATTAGGCCAAGGGCCAAAGATAGGTTACCGGACAATGTTTAATATTTTAGGTGTTAGCCAGATCACTGGTTGAATTCAAGGTCAAGAGAATATTCAGCATATATAACATTAAGCATATATCACGTCCACAGTTGATTGCTAAGCTGTAAGTTCAATAATAAGAGAGATATTAGCAATTTTATGCTGTAGCCTTGAAAATGAAGGGGCAAAGGTCAAATTCAAGGTCATCAAAATATTCAGTGCATATCATTTTCTATATCATGCATATCATGTCCACAATTGATTCCCAAGCCATACAGTCAATAGAGGAGCAAGATATGAGCCAGTTTGTCCTTGGACCTTGGAAATGAGGTCAGAGGTCAAATTCAAGGTCACGAGAATATTCAGCATATATCATTTCCTATATGTCCACAATTGATTCCTAAGCTGTAAAATCGATAATAAGTGAGATATTAGCCATTTTGTCCTGTGACCTTGAAAATGAGGTCAAAGGTCAAATTCAAGGTCATGACAATAATCTGCATATATTATTTCCTATATGTTCATAATTGATTGCTAAGCTGTAAAGTCGATAACAAGCGAGATATTAGCCATTTTGTCCTGTGACCTTGAAAATGAGGTCGAAGGTCAAATTCAAGGTCATAAGAATATTCAGCATATACCATTTCCTATATGTCCACAATTGATTCCTAAGCTGTAGAGTCGATAATAAGCGAGATATAAAGCCATTTTGTGCTCTGACCTTGAAACTGAGGTCAGAGGTCAAATTCAAGGTCACGAGAATATTCAGAGTATATCATTTCCTATATGTCCACAATTGATTCCTAAGCTGTAGAGTCGATAATAAGCGAGATATAAGCCATTTTGTGCTCTGACCTTGAAAGTGAGGTCAGAGGTCAAATTCAAGGTCACGAGAATATTCAGCATATATCACTTCCTATAGGTCCACAATTGATTCCTAGTCTCTAATCTCAATATCAAGTGAGATATTAGGCATAATGTGTCCCATTATAAAGCATAGGAGAATTTAACATGGGAAAGTCACATTTGAGCCGAGTTTGAGCCAAAATGGCCCACTTCGAGCGATTCAAGCGCAACGAAATTTATAGACATCATAGGAGTACATATGAGGAGTGTTATTTATCAAAAAGAAAAAATTAGCCCAAGGGCTTAGATAGGTTACCGGACAATTTTGGTTGAAGCATGACAGGTGAGATATGACATTCAGATCAACCATTCGATGTCATCTTCGTGAACTTCAATGTCACCATCAAGTGTGTAGCATATAACCTTGTATATGTTCAAAATACAAATACAAGGTCTATCTACAAGTATTTTGTCATTAGACAAGATTTACACATTTCAGTCCAACATTTTTTTCAAAGGGTGAACAATTTTTTTTTGCCTAGAAATGACTAAAAAATTAGGCCAAGGGCCAAAGATAGGTTACCGAACAATGTTTAATATTTTAGATGTTAGCCAGGTCACTGGTTAAAGTCAAGGTCAAAAGAATATTCAGCATATATAATATTAAGCATGTATCATGTCCACAGTTGATTGCTAAGCTGTAAATTCAAAACAGAGAGATATTAGCAATTTTGTGCTATGGCCTTGAAAATGAAGGCAAAAGGTCAAATTCAAGGTCATCGAAATATTCAGTGTATATCACTTTCTATATGTCCACAATTGATTCCCAAGCCATACAGTCAATAGAGGAGCAAGATATGAGCCAGTTTGTACTTGGACCTTGAAAATGAGGTCAGAGGTCAAATTCAAGGTCACGAGAATATTCAGCATATATCATTTCCTATATGTCCACAATTGATTCCTAAGCTGTAAAATCGATAATAAGTGAGATATTAGCCACTTTGTCCTGTGACCTTGAAAATGAGGTCAAAGGTCAAATTCAAGGTCACGGCAATAATTTGCATATACATTTCCTATATGTTCAGAACTGATTCGTAAGCCGTAAAGTCGATGACAAGCGAGATATTAGCTTTTTTGTCCTATGACCTTGAAAATGGGGTCAAAGGTCAAATTTAAGGTCATCAGAATAATCAGCATATATCATTTCCTATATGTCCACAATTGATACCTAAGATGTAGAGTCGATAATAAGCGAGATATAAGCCATTTTGTCCTATGACCTTGAAAATGGGGTCAAAGGTCAAATTCATGGTCATCAGAATATTCAGCATATATCATTTCCTATATGTCCACAATTGATTCCTAAGCTGTAGAGTCAATAATAAGCAAGATATAAGCCAATTTGTGCTCTGACCTTGAAACTGAGGTCAGAGGTCAAATTCAAGGTCACGACAATATTCAGGATATATCATTTCCTATATGTCCACAATTGATTCCTAGTCTCTAATCTCAATATTAAGTGAGATATTAGGCATAATGTGTCCCATTATGAGGCATAGGAGAATTTAACATGGGAAAGTCCCATTTGGGCCGAGTTTGGGCCAAAATGGCCCACTTCGAGCGATTCAAGCACAACGAAATTTATAGACATCATAGAAGTACATATGAAGAGTGTTATGTATCAAAAAGAAAAAAATTAGCCCAATGGGCTAGAAAGGTTACCGGAGAAATATACAGAGTTAAGCCGAGAAAGTTGAAGGTCAAATTCAAAGTGCCCACTGAAATCGCCATATCTCTAACCTTGAAAATGGGATCAAAGGTTAAATTCTAGATCACCAAACTATTCAGCATATATCATTTCCTATATCATGTATATGTTCACTATGGACCCCTAAGCTGTAAATTTGATAATAAGCGAGATATAAGCCATTTTGTAATCTGACTTTGAAAATAAAATGACTGACCTTGAAATTTAGGTCAAAGGTCAAATACAATATCATTAAAATATTCAGAATATATCATTTCCTATATGTTCACAATTGATTCCTAAGCTGTAAAGTCGATAATAAGCGAGATATTAGCCATTTTGTGCTGTTGACCTTGAAAATGAGGTCAAAAGTCAAATTCAAGGTCACTAGAATATTCAGCATATATCATTTCCTATATGTTCACAATTGATTTCTAAGCTGTAAAGGCGCTAATAAGCAAGATATTGGCCATTTTGTCCTGGGACCTTGAAAATGAGGTCAAAGGTCAAATTCAAGGTCAGGAGAATATTCAGCATATATATATCATTTCCTATATGTTCACAATTGATTCCTAAGCTGTAAAGTCGATAATAAGCGAGATATTAGCAATTTTGTCCTGTGACCTTGGAAATGAGGTCAAAGGTCAAATTCAAGGTCATGAGAATATTCAGCATATATCATTTCCTATATGTTCACAATTGATTCCTAAGCTGTAAAGTCGATAATAAGCGAGATATTAGCCATTTTGTCATGTGACCTTGAAAATGAGGTCAAAGGTCAAATTCAAGGTCACAAGAATATTCAGCATATATCATTTCCTATATGTTCACAACTGATTCCTAAGCTGTAAAGTCGATAATAAGCGAGATATTAGCCATTTTGTCCTGTGACCTTGAAAACGAGGTCAAAAGTCAAATTCAAGGTCACGAGAATATTCAGCATATATCATTTCCTATATGTCCACAATTCATTCCTAGTCTCTAATTTCAATATTAAGTGAGATATTAGGCTTAATGTGTGCCATTATAAAGCATAGGAAAATTTAACATGGGAAAGTCACATTTGGGCCGAGTTTGGGCCCAAAATTTATACATGTCACAGGGGTACATATGAGGAGTGTTATGCATGAATAAGAAAAAAAGTTACTGAACAGATTTTGAGAAAACGACAGCCAAAGTCCAAAATTGGCCATTTTTCGACGAAAACGGCCGCCATTTTGAAATAATTGCGAAAATCAAAAAACTAAAAAATACATCCCTCTCGAAATATTTTTAGGCATTTTTGTGCAAAATTTCAGAAAGATTCGATCGTAAACTTTAAAGATAAAATTAGGCCAAGGGCCAAAGATAGGTTACCGGACAATGTTTAATATTTTAGGTGTTAGCCAGATCACTGGTTGAATTCAAGGTCAAGAGAATATTCAGCATATATAACATTAAGCATATATCACGTCCACAGTTGATTGCTAAGCTGTAAGTTCAATAATAAGAGAGATATTAGCAATTTTATGCTGTAGCCTTGAAAATGAAGGGGCAAAGGTCAAATTCAAGGTCATCAAAATATTCAGTGCATATCATTTTCTATATCATGCATATCATGTCCACAATTGATTCCCAAGCCATACAGTCAATAGAGGAGCAAGATATGAGCCAGTTTGTCCTTGGACCTTGGAAATGAGGTCAGAGGTCAAATTCAAGGTCACGAGAATATTCAGCATATATCATTTCCTATATGTCCACAATTGATTCCTAAGCTGTAAAATCGATAATAAGTGAGATATTAGCCATTTTGTCCTGTGACCTTGAAAATGAGGTCAAAGGTCAAATTCAAGGTCATGACAATAATCTGCATATATTATTTCCTATATGTTCATAATTGATTGCTAAGCTGTAAAGTCGATAACAAGCGAGATATTAGCCATTTTGTCCTGTGACCTTGAAAATGAGGTCGAAGGTCAAATTCAAGGTCATAAGAATATTCAGCATATACCATTTCCTATATGTCCACAATTGATTCCTAAGCTGTAGAGTCGATAATAAGCGAGATATAAAGCCATTTTGTGCTCTGACCTTGAAACTGAGGTCAGAGGTCAAATTCAAGGTCACGAGAATATTCAGAGTATATCATTTCCTATATGTCCACAATTGATTCCTAAGCTGTAGAGTCGATAATAAGCGAGATATAAGCCATTTTGTGCTCTGACCTTGAAAGTGAGGTCAGAGGTCAAATTCAAGGTCACGAGAATATTCAGCATATATCACTTCCTATAGGTCCACAATTGATTCCTAGTCTCTAATCTCAATATCAAGTGAGATATTAGGCATAATGTGTCCCATTATAAAGCATAGGAGAATTTAACATGGGAAAGTCACATTTGAGCCGAGTTTGAGCCAAAATGGCCCACTTCGAGCGATTCAAGCGCAACGAAATTTATAGACATCATAGGAGTACATATGAGGAGTGTTATTTATCAAAAAGAAAAAATTAGCCCAAGGGCTTAGATAGGTTACCGGACAATTTTGGTTGAAGCATGACAGGTGAGATATGACATTCAGATCAACCATTCGATGTCATCTTCGTGAACTTCAATGTCACCATCAAGTGTGTAGCATATAACCTTGTATATGTTCAAAATACAAATACAAGGTCTATCTACAAGTATTTTGTCATTAGACAAGATTTACACATTTCAGTCCAACATTTTTTTCAAAGGGTGAACAATTTTTTTTTGCCTAGAAATGACTAAAAAATTAGGCCAAGGGCCAAAGATAGGTTACCGGACAATGTTTAATATTTTAGATGTTAGCCAGGTCACTGGTTAAAGTCAAGGTCAAAAGAATATTCAGCATATATAATATTAAGCATGTATCATGTCCACAGTTGATTGCTAAGCTGTAAATTCAAAACAGAGAGATATTAGCAATTTTGTGCTATGGCCTTGAAAATGAAGGCAAAAGGTCAAATTCAAGGTCATCGAAATATTCAGTGTATATCACTTTCTATATGTCCACAATTGATTCCCAAGCCATACAGTCAATAGAGGAGCAAGATATGAGCCAGTTTGTACTTGGACCTTGAAAATGAGGTCAGAGGTCAAATTCAAGGTCACGAGAATATTCAGCATATATCATTTCCTATATGTCCACAATTGATTCCTAAGCTGTAAAATCGATAATAAGTGAGATATTAGCCACTTTGTCCTGTGACCTTGAAAATGAGGTCAAAGGTCAAATTCAAGGTCACGGCAATAATTTGCATATACATTTCCTATATGTTCAGAACTGATTCGTAAGCCGTAAAGTCGATGACAAGCGAGATATTAGCTTTTTTGTCCTATGACCTTGAAAATGGGGTCAAAGGTCAAATTTAAGGTCATCAGAATAATCAGCATATATCATTTCCTATATGTCCACAATTGATACCTAAGATGTAGAGTCGATAATAAGCGAGATATAAGCCATTTTGTCCTATGACCTTGAAAATGGGGTCAAAGGTCAAATTCATGGTCATCAGAATATTCAGCATATATCATTTCCTATATGTCCACAATTGATTCCTAAGCTGTAGAGTCAATAATAAGCAAGATATAAGCCAATTTGTGCTCTGACCTTGAAACTGAGGTCAGAGGTCAAATTCAAGGTCACGACAATATTCAGGATATATCATTTCCTATATGTCCACAATTGATTCCTAGTCTCTAATCTCAATATTAAGTGAGATATTAGGCATAATGTGTCCCATTATGAGGCATAGGAGAATTTAACATGGGAAAGTCCCATTTGGGCCGAGTTTGGGCCAAAATGGCCCACTTCGAGCGATTCAAGCACAACGAAATTTATAGACATCATAGAAGTACATATGAAGAGTGTTATGTATCAAAAAGAAAAAAATTAGCCCAATGGGCTAGAAAGGTTACCGGAGAAATATACAGAGTTAAGCCGAGAAAGTTGAAGGTCAAATTCAAAGTGCCCACTGAAATCGCCATATCTCTAACCTTGAAAATGGGATCAAAGGTTAAATTCTAGATCACCAAACTATTCAGCATATATCATTTCCTATATCATGTATATGTTCACTATGGACCCCTAAGCTGTAAATTTGATAATAAGCGAGATATAAGCCATTTTGTAATCTGACTTTGAAAATAAAATGACTGACCTTGAAATTTAGGTCAAAGGTCAAATACAATATCATTAAAATATTCAGAATATATCATTTCCTATATGTTCACAATTGATTCCTAAGCTGTAAAGTCGATAATAAGCGAGATATTAGCCATTTTGTGCTGTTGACCTTGAAAATGAGGTCAAAAGTCAAATTCAAGGTCACTAGAATATTCAGCATATATCATTTCCTATATGTTCACAATTGATTTCTAAGCTGTAAAGGCGCTAATAAGCAAGATATTGGCCATTTTGTCCTGGGACCTTGAAAATGAGGTCAAAGGTCAAATTCAAGGTCAGGAGAATATTCAGCATATATATATCATTTCCTATATGTTCACAATTGATTCCTAAGCTGTAAAGTCGATAATAAGCGAGATATTAGCAATTTTGTCCTGTGACCTTGGAAATGAGGTCAAAGGTCAAATTCAAGGTCATGAGAATATTCAGCATATATCATTTCCTATATGTTCACAATTGATTCCTAAGCTGTAAAGTCGATAATAAGCGAGATATTAGCCATTTTGTCATGTGACCTTGAAAATGAGGTCAAAGGTCAAATTCAAGGTCACAAGAATATTCAGCATATATCATTTCCTATATGTTCACAACTGATTCCTAAGCTGTAAAGTCGATAATAAGCGAGATATTAGCCATTTTGTCCTGTGACCTTGAAAACGAGGTCAAAAGTCAAATTCAAGGTCACGAGAATATTCAGCATATATCATTTCCTATATGTCCACAATTCATTCCTAGTCTCTAATTTCAATATTAAGTGAGATATTAGGCTTAATGTGTGCCATTATAAAGCATAGGAAAATTTAACATGGGAAAGTCACATTTGGGCCGAGTTTGGGCCCAAAATGGCCCACTTCAAGCGATTCAAGCGCAACGAAATTTATACATGTCACAGGGGTACATATGAGGAGTGTTATGCATGAATAAGAAAAAAAGTTACTGAACAGATTTTGAGAAAACGACAGCCAAAGTCCAAAATTGGCCATTTTTCGACGAAAACGGCCGCCATTTTGAAATAATTGCGAAAATCAAAAAACTAAAAAATACATCCCTCTCGAAATATTTTTAGGCATTTTTGTGCAAAATTTCAGAAAGATTCGATCGTAAACTTTAAAGATAAAATTAGGCCAAGGGCCAAAGATAGGTTACCGGACAATGTTTAATATTTTAGGTGTTAGCCAGATCACTGGTTGAATTCAAGGTCAAGAGAATATTCAGCATATATAACATTAAGCATATATCACGTCCACAGTTGATTGCTAAGCTGTAAGTTCAATAATAAGAGAGATATTAGCAATTTTATGCTGTAGCCTTGAAAATGAAGGGGCAAAGGTCAAATTCAAGGTCATCAAAATATTCAGTGCATATCATTTTCTATATCATGCATATCATGTCCACAATTGATTCCCAAGCCATACAGTCAATAGAGGAGCAAGATATGAGCCAGTTTGTCCTTGGACCTTGGAAATGAGGTCAGAGGTCAAATTCAAGGTCACGAGAATATTCAGCATATATCATTTCCTATATGTCCACAATTGATTCCTAAGCTGTAAAATCGATAATAAGTGAGATATTAGCCATTTTGTCCTGTGACCTTGAAAATGAGGTCAAAGGTCAAATTCAAGGTCATGACAATAATCTGCATATATTATTTCCTATATGTTCATAATTGATTGCTAAGCTGTAAAGTCGATAACAAGCGAGATATTAGCCATTTTGTCCTGTGACCTTGAAAATGAGGTCGAAGGTCAAATTCAAGGTCATAAGAATATTCAGCATATACCATTTCCTATATGTCCACAATTGATTCCTAAGCTGTAGAGTCGATAATAAGCGAGATATAAAGCCATTTTGTGCTCTGACCTTGAAACTGAGGTCAGAGGTCAAATTCAAGGTCACGAGAATATTCAGAGTATATCATTTCCTATATGTCCACAATTGATTCCTAAGCTGTAGAGTCGATAATAAGCGAGATATAAGCCATTTTGTGCTCTGACCTTGAAAGTGAGGTCAGAGGTCAAATTCAAGGTCACGAGAATATTCAGCATATATCACTTCCTATAGGTCCACAATTGATTCCTAGTCTCTAATCTCAATATCAAGTGAGATATTAGGCATAATGTGTCCCATTATAAAGCATAGGAGAATTTAACATGGGAAAGTCACATTTGAGCCGAGTTTGAGCCAAAATGGCCCACTTCGAGCGATTCAAGCGCAACGAAATTTATAGACATCATAGGAGTACATATGAGGAGTGTTATTTATCAAAAAGAAAAAAAGTTACTGAACAGATTTTGAGAAAATGGCCGCCAAAGTCCAAAATCAGGCATTTTTCGTCAAAAACGGCCGCCATTTTGAAAAAAATGCGAAAATCAAAAAACTAAAAAACACCTCCTTCTTGAATTATTTTTAAGTATTTTTGTGCAAAATTTCAGAAAAATTCACCTGTAAACAAAAAAGATAAAAATGTGGACGACGACGACGGACGACGGACGCAACGCCATGCCAATAGGTTATCGGACCATAGGTCCGGTAACCTAAAAAGTTACTGAACAGTTTTTGAGAAAATGGCCGCCAAAGTCCAAAATCAGGCATTTTTCGTCGAAAACGGCCGCCATTTTGAAAAAAATGCGAAAATCGAAAAAAAAAAAAAAAAAACCTTTCCTTGTAATATTTTTAGGTATTTTTGTGCAAAATTTCAGAAAGATTCGATCATATACTTTAAAGATAAAAATGTGAACGGACGACGGACGACGGACGCAACGCCATGCCAATAGGTTATCGGACCATAGGTCCGGTAACCTAAAAAATGCGAAAATCAAAAAACTAAAAAATACCTCCCTCTCGAAATATTTTTAGGCATTTTTGTGCAAAATTTCAGAAAAATTTGATCGTAAACTTTAAAGATAAAATTGTTGACGGACGACGACGACGACGGACGACGACGACGCCGGACGCATCGCCATGCCAATAGGTTACGGACCATAGGTCCGGTAACCTAAAATGTGGACGGACGCCGGAAGCCGGACGAACGACGGACGCAACGCGACGGCAATAGGTTATCGGATCATAGGTTCGGTAACCTAAAAACACTGATCACTGCATATGCGGGATTAAAAAGTGGTGTGCGCGGGAATGAGAACCAAAAGACTTACAGTACACACTGCATGTATTTCTGACCCACCTCTCTGACGAGAACGTCACGCTCATGATGGAAGTCGGTGAATGTCGAGGACACGAAGATTCGGATCGTTTTCCACTCGCTCAAAGTTTGAAGAGCAGGATATTCTCGAGGTTGGTCTCTGTATGGGTCCAGCTGTTGCTCTATCTCGCGCCAAACCTGATCCACATTCGTGCAGACTGGGACGGCAGGGATCTCGACCTTCGTGTCCTCATCAGCGTCTGGATCTGGCCCAGTGGCACCCAGATCCGCAAGCTGTTCGCTATCCATGACCACGGCTTGGGAAGCTGGACCTGTGACTGTTTGACGATGGCTGCACTTTGATGTCAGGTGATGGCTGTCCCCGCTCACTCATACAGTGTTTGTCTTGTATACTCTGTAGGCCTACTGCTTTGTGAACCTTTCACAAACCAGTACTTTGGAGCCTCTGCAAGTGGGGGCCCTTATTGAAAATACAGAAAAAAAATATCAGCATGATAAGAATTGTTCATGCATGTGCTCGTACAGAGTAACATCAGGAAAATAATCGGAAATGGTTTTGAACTCACTGACAAAATGAAGATTTTAGATATATCATAGACACAAATGGGTGGCTGTTTTTCCTTTGGTTTATTAACAAGGGTGCTGTAGCCTACCAACAATCATGAGAATTGCACAGAGTATCGATTTTCCAACATATATTGTTACACTGATCGAAAGATTTTTTTCCTTAATGACATATATTCACAGACTGTTGATTCAAAGGTAACAAAACTTTTACACATCACAAAGGAACATAGGGAGAATCTTATGCATTTTGAGGAGAATTGTCTGAATAGATTTTGAGAAAATGGCCACCAATGACAAAGATCATTGTTTCCTTCGATAAAAAACGTTGTTTTGACCTCCCAAGGTCACTCAAGGTCATATCCAAGGTCACCATCCATACCGCAATATATGATTTCCCATTTGAATGTGCCAATACTTAGGCTGTATCTTGAAGTGTAGAGGCAAGAGAGCCGGCTTTAAACGCTCTATTTATCAAATACCAGTGCTGACCAACAGGATAACTGAACGGAAACGTGTACATGTACCAATAAAAGTTTCAGCATATGTTAAACAGAACAACTTGGTTAAAATCCCAATCACAAATTGGAAGCAAAAATCACAAAAGGAAACAAATCACAATGGCAAGGTACTGTCATCTGAGAATTTATCACTGGCTTTGCTTAATCCCTGGTCTGTCTGCAACAAGACAATATCACTCCATAAATTTGTGCTGGACCAGAATTTGGATATATTCACATTGACTGAAACATGGCTGTCTGATGGTGAACAAGACAATGCTATCATCAGCGCGCTGGTTCCAGACGGATACAGCATTATCCAAAATGCCCGTCAATCGAGAGGTGGTGGTACAGCGGTAATCCACAGAGATACTGTCAACATTTCTGGTGTGATACCTTAAGTGACTCCAACCTCATTTGAGGTGCTAGAGTACATCATTTCACAGGAACTGACTGGCCGAATGTCTTTGATATACAGACCCCCACCATCAAAGAAGAATGGACTCACAACCAGAACGTTTCTGACTGAGTTTACAGATTATCTGGAACACCTGACAATATGTCCTGGATTACTTTAAGTGATGAGAGATTTCAACTTCCACATGGACAATTTGAAAGATAGTGATGCATCTTCGTTTGCTGAGCTGTTTAGCTCCATGGGTCTGAAGCAGCTGGTGAAGGATACTACCCATCGCAATGGTCACATGTTGGATTTTGTGCTGACCAGATCACATGAAACACATGTTCTCTCCACGTCCGTTGCAGACCATGGGTTCCCAGACCACTATCCAGTCTTTCTTCATCTTTCAGCCATCAAACCAAAACTTCCAAAACGGGAGGTGACGTACAGGAAGTGGATAACATATCCCCGACAGTTGTCTCCACTGCTATCGGTGAATCCGTGAAATGAAATACATCTAAACAAAATTGCTCCTTTGAGAACACATACTATTACCCTCAGAACTGAATGTGACTGGTACAATGACACCATTCGTCAAGCCAAACAAAAGCGTAGGCAAGCTGAGAGACTCTGGCGGAAAACGACTCTCCAAGTCCACAGAGACATTTTTGTGGCTCAACGTGACTTGGTGAACACCATGATTGACCAGGCCAAATCCGAGCATTACAAAGCAGCAATCGAAAACAGCAATGGTGATACAAAACAGCTGTTCAAAATTGTCAACTCACTACTTGGAAAAGACGAAAGACTTCCTCTGCCATCCTTTGAAACCTCCAAACTCGTCAACATGTTTAGTGACTTCTTTGTGGAAAAGATCACCCAAATCGTTCAGTCTCTACCATCGGTTGTGTCTGACCTTGATGTGGATAAACCTGAAGTAACCACTACCCTGAGTGAGTTCAGACCTCTGCTTGATGATGACTTGAGAGCCATCACACTGACAAGAGCTGTGATCTTGATCCCCTGCCAACATCCCTGGTAAAGTCCTGTTTGGAACATTTCCTACCTGTATTCAAAGTGATTATAAATAAATCACTTACAACTGGAGAACTCCCCAAATCACTGAAAACCGCACTGGTCGTCCTAATCCTCAATGTCCTCAGCAACTCCCGGCCAATTTCAAACTTGGCAATCATATCAAAGGTACTCGAAAAAGTCGATGCTGCCCAGCTCAGATCCCACTTAGAAGTCAACAACCTTCTAGAACCGCTCCAATCCGCATATAGAACAGCACACAACAACATCATATGTGCTCTCGGGGATGGACGAGCTGTCTTGCTCGTCCTCCTCGACCTCTCGGCTGCGTTTGACACTGTGAACCATCGGTGTCTAGTCAGTAAACTGCAACAGCTGGGAGTGAAGGGCACCGCGCTTCGGTGGTTTTCGTCCTATCCTGAGAATCGTACTCAATCGATCTGCGTCAATGGTACTTGGTCTGAGGAAAGGTTACTCGAGTTTGGTGTGCCCCAAGGGTCCATCTTGGGGCCACTACTTTTCATCCTGTAGACGTCTTCCTTGGGCCGACATTCACGCAGCCTTGATATCAGCTGTCACCTGTATGCTGATGATAGTCAACTTTACATCACATTCAAGCCAGATGAGATCAACAGTGCTACAACAAAAATGGAACACTGCATCAGTTCTGTGCAACAGTGGATGGTACAACATCAACTGAAAACTAGATGCTTCCGGTCGCCTACGATCGCTTGGGTGTATCCCTCGTAGCACTATCATTCCTCTTGCCTAAAATATATTACTAACTAAACATAAAAGCCTATAAGGCTTTGTGGCATCCCCCAATTTGTTATTATTTCAAATGGTCATACTGGACTGAGAAAAATTAGCCCAAGGGCTAAGATAGGTTACCGGACAATTTTGGTTTCAAGCATTGTAGGTGACATATGATTTTGAGATTTACCAGTCAAGGTCATCTTTGTGAATCTCAATGTCACCATCAGGTATGCTGCATATGACTTCGTATACATGTTCATAATACAAACATATAAGTTTTATCAACAAGTATTTCGTGTGTAGAGGCCAATTTCAGATTTTGAAATTCGCCCTTCAAGGTCTTTAAGGTCAAGTTCAAAAAATGTGAAAAAAAAAAATGTGCCATTTATACATGACTTTTTTACAGGCTTATACACAATCCTAACCTGTATGTGCAAAAGTTTATGCTTCAGAGGCCACTTTCAAGATTTCAAGTCAGACATTTAGCACTCAAGGTCATCCAAGGTCAAAATCAAGGTCATCATTAGTTGTTCCATATATGACTTCCTATATGTTCATAATGCAAACTGAAGCTCTATCTACATGCATTTCATCTGTAGAGGCAAATTTGGGTATTTTTTCACCCAAAAATGGCTGTTTTGACCTTTCAAGGTCATCAAAGGTCAAATTCAAGGTCCCCTCCCCAATCGCTATATATGACTTCCTATTTGAAAGTGCCAATATCTAAGCTCTATCTTCAAGCGTACTATGAGTACAGTCCTGGCAGCTCCCATTATGAGGGAAAAAAGTGCCGAATATTTTTTAAGTCCAAAACTTTTTTCAAAGGGTGAAAAAATTTTTTTGTCTAGAAATGACCCAAAATGAATAATAACGCGATTTGGGGCAAACAAAATTTTTTTCGCCGACCCGTCAAAAATTCAAAATGGCCGCCACACGGAGACCGGCGATTCAAGGGCAACAAAACTTATAGACATCATAAAGGTACATAAGGGGAATATTTTGAAACAATAATCTCAAAACTGATCAGACAGTTTTCGAGAAAAGACAGTCCAGGTGCAAATTTGAGCATTTCTCGACCCAAAAATGGCTGTTTTGACCTTTCAAGGTCATCCAAGGTCAAATTCAAGGTCACCACACAAGTCGCCATATATGACTTTCCATTTGAAAGTGCCAATATCTAAGCTCTATCTTCAAGCGTTCTATGAGTACAGTCCCGGCAGCTCTCATTATGAAAGAAAAAAGTGCCGAAAATTTTCTAAGTCCAAAATTTTTTTCAAAGGGTAAAAAAATGTTTTTGTCTAGAAATGACCCAAAATGGATAGTCAAGCCGAAAACACACCGGACGCGTGCGTCAAGCGTCGGGCGAGCGTCACGCGTGCGCAAAATATGGAACAAGTTCAATACAGTGTCTCAAAACACACTACCGCGAGCGTCACGCGGCTGGCGTCAGGCGTGCGTCGCGCGGGCGTTTTGGCTCGACGCGTACCTGCGCTTGAGGAATTCCTGTTGCATGACGTCAAAACAGCAGCCTGGATGGGGTTTTCTCGAATTTTAATGACCGCATGCATGATTTCATTTGGTTCAACAAAGTCAGACGCCACGTCGAAGAAAACAAAATCAATGGAAGAAGCTCCCCCGATTGATATCGATCAGCTCATATTTATGATTGTTCATGTTTATCTTTGTGTAACTGTGAGAATATTTCATTTAGGGACACGGGAAAAATATTAGTATGCGGTCATCAAAAAAAAATCATCACATTATATCATGATCACCACTCGATGATGACGATGATGAAGTTGATAGTTGATTCATGTTGATAATTATATTATCATATGCCAGAATGACAGTCGATGCGAATAGCGTAGTTAATGCTATTATACAGTAATTTAAATTAATGTGAACAAACTTAGACCTGAAAATACATCATTTCTATGTATTTTGTTTTTCAATAGCTGTGCCTATTCTTCCAATAACAAACTTCTGCCCGGCGGGCTGTAAATTCCACACTTGCCCGGGCAGCTCCCAGTTCAAGAAAACGTCATTATTTTGAAGGGTAAACAAAAGCACATGGTCGCTCTCCTGGACCGATTCCGTTATGTTTGACGTTTTTGCCACCAATTTACGTTTTACGATGATGCTCTTGGAACTCTGAAATGGCCTGTGAATCGGAAAAATGTGTGAATAAAAGCTGTATTTCTTGCTTATTTCTTTCTAATCGGATATGATTCGGTCATTTGAAACATACTAAAATGTCCCCGACATCCACTGGCATATGATCCTCGGGCCAAGTCTTCAAGAAGCCCTCCGCTTCGCGTCGGGCTTCTCAAAGACTTGGCCCTCGGGCATAAAACCCCATATTGTGCAATAACCCTATAATATTTATTGTCATATATTACTGTAGCGATTTTACGATTGATGGTTATTTGCAGAGCCGTCTAGTAAGAGAGTTACGACAATGACGTGATAGGCGCCATTTTTTGTCCAATCACGTTTGACGTAAAACAACAATACCCCTAACAAAGCTCCATTGATATCATGAATACCTCGGGCTGTAAGGTCGTTTCAGCCGATGCAAAGCTTCTTTTGGACAAAAAATGGCGAATCACGCTAAAATCTCGAACGGTCATTGTCACAACTCTCTTACTAGACGGCTCTGGTTATTTGGTGCCGTGGTTGTTTCTCGTTGTGTTTATTTTTCGTATAGTCTTTTTGTAGTACCTCTCGTCTCTGTGTCCGAACGCTATAGACAATTAATAGTGAGACGTCCGCAATTCCATAGTATTTCTCTGGTTAGAGAAAAGTGCTGAAGACATATTAATTCAAAGACACGGGTTTTATTACCAAATTCGACAAGTTACTCACTCACAAAATATATGAAATGTTTCCCCAAATTACACAGTGACCAGGTTTAGACTAAGTCACCGGGTTTTACAATAATAAAAGGTTACACCGGGTCCAGGTTTAGACTAAGACCCTGCTTTAACTTTAGGCATCCGAACTAGCGTCAGTCTCTTCCTACGCGAAGTCCATGCGAGGTGAAGGTTCCCTGGCTCCGCAATTCTTCCGTTTCCGGAGGTAGATACTTGCGGAGGTCGTCTCGACGTCGTCCGCGGAGGTGTCGCCGGTGCGGAGGTCCTCACTTCTGCGGAGGTCCTGTGGCTCTGCGGAGGTCTTCCACGCTGCGGAGGTCCTCTCTCTGCGGAGGTCTTCCGCGCTGCGGAGGTCCCGAGGCTCCGCAGAGTCTCCTCGCCCTTGCGGAGGGTCCTCCGCACGTCTGCTACACCTCCCTCGTCCGCGGGTGCGGAGGGTCGTCACCTGCGGAGACTGGGTGTCTCCGCACGTCGGGAAACTTCCCTCGCCACTCCGCGGGTGCGGAGTATCGTCCGAGACGTCCCTCACAAGTCCGCGGGTGCGGAGGTTCGTCTATTGCGGAGACGGAGTGTCTCCGCACATCAGGGGACGTCCCTCACAGGTCCGCGGGTTGCGGAGGTCTACCAGAGACTTCCCTCACGCTTGCACCAGTGTGCAAGAAGAGATCGCCGCCTTGCCGTCAGCTGCAAGTGAAGAGGGCCGGGGTTCATAAATTGAAGGGCCGTTGGACCGGATTCATACGATTGTCTTCATCTGGGACCCACACCCTTCCCGTTGAAATTTCCCTTACATGGAGTCCAGGGGGCTCCGCACTGCGAAGGTCAGTATGTGCGGAGGTACGGCAAGCTGCTAAGTCCTCTCCCTCGCCTGTCCAAAGGACAGAACCGTCTCAGGGTGATGTGTCTCCTCTGGTACCTTGCCCCGACTGACTCTCAGAGAGCTGTGGCTGCCTCCTTATATTGGGCTCTCCACCGGAAGCTGTTCTGCGCATGTGCATGCCTGGTCTTCCGCAAGCACGTGGCCGATCCTCCGCATGCACGTGGTCGAACCTCCGCAAGAACGTGATCACTCCTCCGCGGGTGGTTTTGCGGAGGAGGACGGTGGTTTTATGAGTTCGTTATATTACAATATAGGCCCCTACATCAATCATATTGATTCAGTTTGATAATTGTGAGATGATCTGCATGCAGTGAAAACAAACTAGGAAAGAAAAATGGCGCGAATGAACGCATCATAACACGCGTTCAGAGTGTTTAAGTTTGACGCTTGACATCCGCATACCGCACGCGCGACGCTCGCCTGACGCTTGACGCACGCGTCCGGTGTGTTTTCGGCTTAACGCGATTTGGGACCAAAAAATTTTTTTTCGCCAACCCGTCAAAAATTCAAAATGGCCGCCACACGGAGACCGGCGATTCAAGGGCAACAAAACTTATACACATCATAAAGGTACATAAGGGAAATCTTTTGAAACAAAAATCTCAAAACTGATCAGACAGTTTTTGAGAAAATGGCCGCCAAAGTCCAAAATTGGCCATTTTTCATCAAAAATGGCCGCCATTTTGAGAAAAATGCGAAAATCAAAAAACTAAAAAATAACCCCCTCTTGAAATATTTTTAGGCAACTTTGTGCAAAATTTCAGGAAAATCCGCCTGTAAACTTTAAAGATAAAAATGTGGATGGACGACGGACGGACGACGGACGCAACGCGACGGCAATAGGTTATCGGACCATAGGTCCGGTAACCTAAAAATTATTAGAATCGGTTAAGATTTGCAACCTGTAGCGCGTTCACAAGAAAGTGTCTGCGGACGCGGACGCGGCGCGACGAAGACAAATCCATAGTATCCGCCGAACTTCGTTCGGGGGATACAATAATGTTGTCTGGGTATGAATGTGTGTTTGTGTGTGTGTACTTTGTCTATCTTGCAATGTTGTGTAGGCCTATATATTGAAGATGCCAAATATGAGATGCACATGTTCATGGCATTGTTTAGCCTATACTATAGACTGTACTGTTAATAATGTAAATAATGTTGTATGTGTGTCTGTGTGATTGTAGGTGTCTGTGTGTGTGTATCCTGTGTCTCTTGCAATAATAAGTATATATTGAAGATGCCAAACAATAACATGAGATGCATATGGTCATGCTATTGTCTAGCCTATACTGTAGACTGTACTGTCAATATTGTAAATAATGTTGTCTTGGGGTGTAGGTGTGTTGTGTGTGGAGGTGTGTGGGTGTGGGTGAGTGTGTCTATAGGTGTATGCATGGGTGTACTAATATATATTTGAAGATGCCGGGCATGAGGCAACATGTACATCTCATTATCTAGGCTATACTGTTGATAATGTGAATATAAATAATATGTACATGTATATGAATTAGGGTTTAATCCCGGGAATGGAGTTCCCGGGAATTCCCAGGAATTATTAAGATATCAGAGTTCCCGTTTCCCGGGAATAAAGTGGCCAGGAACCGGGAATATATCGACCTCTCCCCCAAGAAAAAACTACATATTAACAGAAGAAAACAACGGTATCTTTCGCTCCTGTACATTTCCTACAACACTCTGTGGTATAGCAGGACAATGTATTGCCAAAATAAGATAAAAATAAAGAATAATAACTGAAGTATGCTTCCATTTGCCGTTGTCATGGAAAGTCGGTGACTTTTTTGTCTAGTGCATGCGAAAAGACACATCGGGGTTTTTCTTTTGAATCTAAAACAAGACATAATGTAACAGTGGGACCACCCAGCGATTTGTCCCTTCACAATATTTGTGTCCATATCAAATATGAACAAAGGCGGGGGAGGGTTGTGAACTTGTGAGCCCTCTCCTGTTACATCATACCTCCAACGTAAATCAGGATTCTGAATTTCTGATTTCACCCATGTTTACATTTGCATGCTTTATAAATTGCTGTAGGCATGGTTGCATGGTGATTTATAAGGAAAACTCGTTGACAGATAGTGTCTGGAGTGATAACTAACGAACCAATTGATGTGTGCTATTGTTTTGAAGCTACGAGTTTATTCCCGGTTCCATTCCCGGGTACCCGGTTCTGAGCATTTTTTATTCCCGGTTCCCGGTTCCAGGAAAACCGGGAATATATTAAACCCTAATATGAATATCCAAGAATGACATACATACATGTAGACTAAACAAGTCAAGGACGCATGATAAATTGTTATGGCATAGACCTTTATTTCATTTATATTTACACAATACATGTACTCATAATCCATCTATTTTTGTTTGGTACAGATATTATGTAGAGGACTAGTATGTACAAAATCTAAGCACTTGTAGTGCTAGTGACAGTTATGTCAAGTTTATCAAGAAAATTGTTGATAATGTTAAAATGTAAACTGTTCTCTTATAGTGTGTGTGACATGTGACTATGGCACGCCAAATGTTGCAATATTCGATACCTATCATGTTTTCGATAATTTAACAATTGTTTTGAAAATACCACATGGTTCTAAATTTTACATGCATTCGTTTCCATTTTCTCGTAAATATTTAATGAATCCTACCTATTCTTTGTGGTAGTTTAACCTAATTATTACTCATTAATGATACCATATCAAATACAGCAGGACCAACATCACACAATCTCCTCATACATCGAATTACCTGTTGAACAATTGAGTTGCACATACTTTTTCGATATCGTGTAAGTTATTTGATCGATGAATTATGGGATCGCTGAAGGCCCGCCCCTTTTTTGTTTGGGACCGCCCACTGATCCTGCACTGAACGGTGGCAAGCCACAGTGTCTATGGGCAGTGCTAGCCATCATTCCTAGTAGGCCTAGTAGTAGGGGAAATGTAGCAACAGGCATATAATTAAGAGAAAATGGAGAACAGCGACTTCATTGGAATTTGTGGGAAATATAGATAAGTTGCTAACTATCTGTGAACATCACGAAATCACAGCTCATTCATGTGACGAGGAATGTGTTATCATTTTATATTGTCGAGCATTTGTGCAATAGATGTATGCGTATATGATTATGATATCACGTGCTCGGGAAATGATTCCCAGCAAGTTTCCAAGGGTAGAACGTTTGGGACACGTTTTTATACTTATATTTAATATACATAGATCTAACATTTAATAATTCACGAAAATTAGTATACAAACGGGCGTTTTGACCGGAAGGGTTCTGATCCTAGAGAGTTTTCTACTGAGCACATTTCACCGAGGGGATCATGACCGAAGGGCTTTCGATCGAAGGGACTTTCCATACGGACCCCTAAATAACAACTGCATGTGTACATGTATCTATGTGTTTTACTCAAATCTCACGTGTGTGAAAAGCAAATAGTATATTAATTCAAGACCAATAATGTAATTTTATTTGGCTTGAATCAGTTGTAAAACAGCTCCCCCCCCCCCCCCCCCCCCCCCCGCAAAGAAAAATAGCAAGTCCGATTATCCCTCCACTCCCCCGCACCCTTATGTCCTCCAACATCACTACAAAGGCTTTCTATCAGAGAAGTGCCTCATGTTATTATAATCACAATTGATTGGTATCTTTCATGATGCATACACAAAACTAGTATTTCATGTTTCATTACTTAATCATCGAAATATAAGCAGGTATATACGGAGATGCAGAGTTCCCGTTTCAAGACTATTTTTATGTGAAAAATAACGGGTTATTGTATTATAAATGCCTTCCCTTTTTTGATGTGTTGCTGTGAAAGACTCAGTGAGGTTCCAGTTCCGGATATAATGGTCATCTGTTTTTTATGACCCGGGTCAGATCCAGGTCACTGTTTGTTGTATCACTTGCCTCATTCCTGACTTTGGCAGCGCCCTGCACACATCTCTTTTGTAAAGCTCCCTACCCACCCACCCAGGCGGCCTTTATCGTTGAATTCGTCCACAATAAATGCTTGTCGTTTCTGCAACCCAGCCTCATTCATCTTCACTGACCGTTAGATATTATAACGATTGCAGCCCACAAGCGGTTCATGACTCAAATTACCTTCTGGATTAAACATATTTAACCACTCTCATGTGCCTCTTATGACACTAAACATATATACACAGGATTTCATCTGATGTATCTGAAAAATGCGGTTTCAGTTTGAACATCCCCGTTTTATTTTTAATTAATTCCAAGCAGAGTGTCTTCTGTATTTCTGTTCCAAGTAATGGATGATCACAGATGATATGATATCATACCGTAAAGATCCGTTTCTAAATTTTGATGTATACTCGGATTTTTCTAACTCGTTTACACTGTTTTTTGGTATTATTGTTGTAATGCTAAACGCTATCGTTCTATGACTTGGCATACTTCACCTGGGAGTCAAACGGCAATTTTCTACCAAATGTCAGACAGCTATCGCGAAAATTGAAAAAGTTGGCAATCTACCCCAATGTTAAATTTAGCCCTATTATTTAATTTCTGGGCCTGCATACAATTTTGTGCATTTGCTCGGTTTTGTAGCGGAGCAATAATTCAAAATCAACATGCTTGTGTAGAATACGCCCAGTGTATCTTCTGGTTCAAAGTTACAAGAATATTTCGAATCCTGATGCATGTAAACAGGACCAGTTCCTCGAATATTCTCAGATTCTTGAGATCCCGTTTGGGACTGAAACTTAACATTGAGGTAGATTGCCAACTTTTTCACTTTTCGCGATAGCTGTCTGAAATTTGGTAGAAAAATTGCCGTTTGACTCCCAGGTGAAGCATGCCAAGTTATAGAACGATAGCGTTTAGCATCACAAAGATATTAGCGAAAAACAGTGTAAACGAGTTAGAAAATCCGAATATATATAAAATAATGTGCATAGTTGACTAGCTATATCGAACTCCTATCAAATAGAACTATTATACGCCGAAGATACAGAACATCTACATATTCGGTTACCGGACCTATTGCCGTGGCGTTGCGTCCATCTTCCTTCCGTCCGTCCGTCGTCCGTTCACATTTTTATCTTTAAAGTTTACGGTCGAGTCTTTCTGAAAATTTTCACAAAAAGACTCTGAAAATATTCCAAGAAAGAATTTTTAAGTTTTCAGATTTTCGCGGTTTTTTTTTTCAAAATGGCGGCCGTTTTCGACGAAAAATGCCTGATTTTGGACTTTGGCGGCCATTTTCTCAAAATCTGTTCAGTATTTTTTTTTCTTTTTGACACATAACACTCCTTATAAATACTCCTGTGATGTGTATAAGTTTTATTGCGCTTGAATCGGTCGATGTGGGCCATTTTGGCCCAAACTTGGTCCAAATAGGACTTTCCCATGTTAAATTCTCCTATACTGAATAATGCGACACATTATTGCTAATATCTCACTTAAAATTGTGATTAGAGACTAGGAATCAATTGTGGACATATAGGAAATGATATATGCTGAATATTGTCGTGACCTTGAATTTGACCTTCGACCTCATTTTTAAGGTCAGACCTTTGACCTTTGACCTCGTTTTCAAAGTCAGAGAATAAAATGGCTAATATGTCGCTTATTACTGACTTTACAGCTTAGGAATCAATTGTGCACATTTAGGATATGATATATACTGAATCTTGTCATGACCTTGAACTTGACCTTTGACCTCATTCTCAAGGTCAAAGCATAAAATGGCTAATATCAAGCTTATTATCAACTTTACAGCTTAATAATCAATTGTGAATATATGATAAATGATA
This sequence comes from Terebella lapidaria, assembly GCA_949152475.1. Classification (NCBI taxonomy): domain Eukaryota; kingdom Metazoa; phylum Annelida; class Polychaeta; order Terebellida; family Terebellidae; genus Terebella; species Terebella lapidaria. The sequence continues at coordinate 3,796,188 of OX424562.1, read as the reverse complement.
AATGCTGAGTATTGCCATGACCTCTGATTTGACCTTTGACCTCATTTTCAAGGTCAAAGCACAAAATGGCTAATATCTCGATCACAAAATGGCTAATATTATCGACCTTACAACTTTGCAATCAATTGAGCACGTATAGAAAATGATATATACAGATTATTCCCATGACCTTGAAATTGACCTTTGACCTAAATTTCAATGTCACAGGACAGAATGACTAATATCTCACTTACAGCTTAGGAATTAATTGTGAACTTAGGAATTAATTGTAAACATATAGAAAATGATATATGCTGAATATTGCCATGACTTTGAATTTGACCTTTGACCTTATTTTCAAGACCAAAGGACGAAATGGCTGATATCTTGTTCCTTCGTTGATTTATAGCTTCGGAACCAATTTTGGACGTATGGAAAATGATATACACTGAACATTTTGATGACCTTGAATTTGACTTTGAACTTATCTTCAAGGTCAGAGCACAAAATGGCTAATATCTCGCTTATTATCGACTTCACAGCTTAGGAATCCATAGTGAACATATAGGAAATGATATATGCTGAATATTTTGGTGACTTTGAATTTTACCTTTATCCTCATTTTCAAGGCCAGATCATAAAATGGCTAATATATCACTTATTATCGACTTTACAGCTTAGAAATCAATGGTGGATATACTAGAAATGATATATGCTGAACATTCTCGTGACCCTGAATTGACCAATGACCTTATTTTCAAGGTCACAGGACAAAAGGCTAATATCTAAAATAGACATTGTCCGGTAACCTTTCTTAGCCCTTGGGTTAATTTTATATATTATAAAACTAGCCCAAGATTATAAATTATTATAGATCTAATTTTCAAGATCACAGGACAAAATAGCTAATATCTCGCTTATTATCGACTTTACAGGTTAGGAATCAACTGTGAACATATATTTTACATGTAGGACATGAAATATACTGAATATTGTCATGACCTATGACCTTTAAATAATTTATTTATTCAGCCTCCAAAAGGAGATACATGGATAATAATAAAATAATACTAAAAACAAGACAAAACACAAGACAACGCACAATATCAGACAACAGACCATACAAATAGACTATCTATTTCTTTTCGACCTGAATAAACTTCACAAAATGAATGGGGGTGGGGTTATGTTCGGTATATCAATTTTCAGGGAAATCTATTGTCCGGGGGATTATGACCGGGTGGCTATTTACCAGTGTATGCAAGAGTGTATGAGCATAGCTAGTAAAATGGTCGGATATAGCCTACATGCTTCATAGCCATCTCTAATAGTTCACTATTGCCAGTATACAAAACATTATATAGTGCCAGCAAAATACGGGTAACGCCATTAAAAACGCGTGCGTCGGGAGAAAAAGGATTGTCTGGAAAGATGTCAAAAGGTTGAGGTTATAAATACTTTTATATTGAAAGACATAATATGGTCTTGAGCGGTTAGATCGATTCCACCACATCTAAAACCTAAACGTAACATTCCAACAACACGTTCTCGTTCCTGTGTCGTCAGTCACGACATGCTGCGCTTTTGGATATGTTTTTGTTCTTTCATCATTAACTTTATATTATCTACTGACAATGGTGGACCTAAAATTAGGCCCCTCCTATAATCGGCGAGAGAAGCAGAGGGGCGTCAAGGCCTGACACTGAATTGTAACCTTAAAAAAATGACTCCACGTCCACCTTCCACCACATCTAAAACCATATTCATCTTGCAATTTCAATAATGTACGAAAGTGTATGTAAAAGTATCTTTTACACATCAGAAGTGATCTGAGAGTCTTCAATTTTCAAATTTTTGGGGCATTAAATATTTAAAAACCGGATATAAATATTGAAACCTGGAATTAAATGTTAAAACCGGGAAATAAACAGTAAAACCTGGAAATAAATGTTCAAACCCGGAATTAAATATTCAAATCTGGAACCCGGAATTAAGTATTAAAACTGAGAAATAAATGTTCAAACCTGGAATTAAGTGTTCAAAACCCAGAATTAAATATTCAAACTGAGAATTAAATAATCGAGCCTGGAATAAAAGTAGTCCGCTCCAAACGGTGAGGGGAGGGGGCCAAAGAGTTTTTTTTAAATGAATAACTGTATCAACATATTCTAGAGCTTCAAAATGACATATTTTAATAAGTAATTGATCAGCATCTTAAAACTGAAAAGAAAATAAGGGGTTACCGTTTCTGTTCGCACAGAAAACACGATGCAAGATGTGAATATGGACGAAAAAATGTGCAAAAATATCATAATTCAAGTGATTGTAGCGGACTACGTTAAAACCAGGAATTAAATATTAAAACCTGGAATTGAATATTAAAACCTGGGAATGAAGTTCAAACCTTATAAGCTTTTCTACAAGAATGTGGTCCTTTAAGAGAACATAATACTATTACAGACAATGGTCTTTTTTCGTTATAACTCCACTACAACAGTAGTTTACCATACGCACACTTTTTTTGGTTATAACTTCACAAACGGTAGTTTAAAATACGCATAAAATGGCTGTGCACCAGGATATATCGATAAATACACGATCGATCGCATAATATGTACCTACATTTAGACTACACACAATTTGCAGGGGGACACGCCAGGTATACCGCTCAAAATTGTTGGAATTTTGTATAAATTACTACACTTTCTCTCAACAACTATTTAAAACAAACAAAGATTGGAATCATATCCTGTATCAACTGATCATTTTGTTGACTACCTTCCCTTGGTGTGATATGGAAATAATAATACGGGTTAACAGTTAACTGTAGGTTAGCAAGATAATTTTAGTCCTTAGGTGTACCGGTGTAGCGATTTCGAATTACCCCCTACAGATCCTTCCCCCCGGTAGTCTGAAAACGATTTCATGCTACCGGGGGGTAGGATGAAATCCTGGGGGTAGCCTGAAAACGTTTTCAAGCTACTCTCCTTGTTTTGAAATTACCCCCTTAAGTGCGGTATCCTTCGCGTGCATGGTTTGTTACAACCCCGTATATGTTGAACATATATAGAAACTAACCCACAATATATCTTCAATTTGTTGAATATATATTTATTATATTGTGTATGAATATTGAGTCTAACATTATGTTTGTCCATGCACTGTATTAATCAGATAAGCAATGTTACATGTATTTTAACTTCGAGAAAATGTCACAATATTGTAATGTATAAAGGTATTCTTTTTTCCTTAGTTAAATAAAACAGAAAATGCATTGCACGTTCTCACAAGGTCAAACTTGAAACCGAATTTTTTTTAGAAAATCACTGAATCAAAATACACATAGGTAACAAGGGGAGAACATCTCTCGCAAAAGGGGAGGGGGGGGGGGGGGGGGAGTGCAGGGCACTTACGACATATATCAAAATCTGGTATTCTTGTGGAAGTGCTGATATTATTTCGAAAAAATTACTAGGTATCTGGAAATAATGAACTAAGGTGCGATGATGCATACTTAGACCCAGATGCTTTTTCCGGCGGTAAAATATATTATTGCATCGGAGTTATTTTAGATGAATTAACTACAACATGTATCACTATATATATGATTCTCTGTCATATACTCTTCTGTTCTTATATATTCGGGAGGGGTACTTTGAAATCAGAAGGGAGTAGCTTGAAAACCCCCGCTATAAAGGCGAAACATGGGGAGGAATTTGAAATCAGAGGGGGTAGCTTAAAACGTTTTCAAACTACTCCCGCGGTAATTTGAAATCGATTTCAAGCTACCGGGGGGGGGGGGGGGGGGGTGCCTGAAAATGGGGGTGCCATTGTTAATGTACTATGTGTTCGAAATAAAATAAAATGAAAAATTCCCATTGAACGGTATCCAAGTTAATATAACCTGAAAACGAAATATTTATCAGCAATTCCTTTCCCCAATCCACTAAAAATATCATACAAGTCGGAAAACACCGTTTGAGAGTTATAATGTGGAGATGGGCACTTATCTTGTTCATTGCCATATAATTATGAGAAATTTTGTTAAACCAGAACATCTTAAATTTGTATCTAATATCAGTTTATGTTCTTAGAACAATTTACTTGTGGAAAATTCATTTTGAGGTAAAAGTGATTTTACAAAAGATTCTAAGACTTACACATATATTTTGTGATTATATTAATTAATATAAGTGAATTTAAATCATTTTCACAAAATGTAGACTGGGGTCAGGGAAATGCATAAATCGCTGCACATACTGGTTCTTGTCATACGATCCACATATTATATTGCGCTAAGTGGATTGATCTGTCTATCAACATCCAAGAACGAATGTGAGACACGGTCGATAATGATTATTGATATATGATATGTAGCAGACCTAAACTTAATATTGGTATCGCAAAATAACTGCAGGTATAATCGACATGCATATTGTTTGCTATGCTATAGTATTTAGTCACTTGTAAATATATTGTCCGAATAATTGGTAGGGATAGGAACACTTGTATTCATTTCTCACATGTACACTATTGTAAGTCCCTTATCCAAGAAATAACAAAGAAATAAACTTTGTGGTTCACATTTCGAGCTCTCGCAGATTTGGACTGCTAATAAAATTGGATACAAAGGATACTTTGTAAGTCAGATTACTCTTCGAATGAGTATGGCTCATCTGGAGCCACTTTGCTATAAACCAGATGTGGGAAGATGTCCGATTTCCCACATCAGGATGTGGAGCAATTTACACTCGTTAACAGGATGGTATGGAAACTACATTATTATATAAACGCACGAATGAAAGAAGCTCTTTGAATCATGAGGTACAAGAGTTATACACTTGAAATAACTAAGAACTCTGAACTAATTTACCCAAGTACTAAATTAGCGAAATTAGTTGATGAGTTTTACCTAATTTATCAATGTACCCTACGGAATGAACCATGTGTTTCCATCCATATGTCCAGAACAATATTGAGCTACATCGCTTAAGTTACAATCGTGCATGTATCAAATGTGACAATAGATATAGCGGGTGTTCCATGCCGGTGTTGCGTGCCCGCAGACCTCGTGTCTGATGTGCCTATAGGTCTATGGGCATGGACACTGATCCTGCTGGCAAGCCTAGCGTGCCCAGATCTCTTATCAAAATACACTCGGGCTAAGTCAACAATTGAATAACAAATTGCATAACAACAGATACTATCTTCGAATGCTATAATCGCCGAGATGAAGGATGTACGAGCATACCCCTTTGTGGTTATGGGAAGAGGCGTATGGGGCCGTTTATAATTGGAGTGAGGAGGCTCTGCTCGAAATAAGTTTGCGTTCATAATATGGGTTCCTATATAAATTAGTATTCGTTTAGGAGAGTAAAACTATATCATGATAATATATCCGATATCGCATCAGTGAAACAGTTGATCTTTAATAATTCCTTTAGCTAGGAGGACTTTTGAATTCCGCCGTTAATATAGGCAACAAACAGATCAAATTTCTGATATCATCGTTAAACATGTTCAGAACTGTTATTTCAAATCAATGAATTTTTATTTTTGTGAATGAATTCTGTTTTATTGATGACACTATTCATATTGTCCATCAATGTGTATTACATGTGTGTCAAATCAGGCGACTCAGACACTGCATCACGACAACACAAAATTACCGCTAATTACATAATCTAATTGCATAATAATCAGTAGTCTACAACACAAGAATCGTGCGCCTCAACATGCACCACAAGTTGGTTATTGTCGTTTCAAACTATATAGTTCGATTAGAGATAAATACGCAGTGGGTGAGTGATCGAAGAAAATAACCAATAAAACGGGAGAGTGTAAACGAGAAAATTAGCCCAAGGGCTAAGATAGGTTACCGGACAACTTTAGTTGAAACAGGACAGGTGAGATATGACGTTAAGATAAACCAATCATCTTCGTGAACTTCAATGTCATCATTAAGTGTGCAGCATATAACCTTGTATTCATGTATGTTCAAAATACAAATACAAGGTCTATCTACAAGTCTTTTGTCTATAAACGAAATTTACACATTTCTTGTTGGACGTGACACTGAGATATAGCACTCAATGTCATCTGACGTCAAGTTCAACGTCACCCAAAAAAGCCACATATATATGTGGTATACATGTATATGACTTCCAATTCCAGCTATACCTACAAACATTTTTTGACTGTAGAGGCCAATTTACACACTCAAGGGGCCTTTTAAGCAATTCAAAGCACTCCATCTTTATACACAATGTCAGGGACCCCAATTAGCATGTTTTATAACAAAAATCTCAAAACTGATCAGATAAATTTGAAGGAAAACGACCAAAAATTAAATTTGGGGCCTATTCAGCCTAAATTTCTAGCCTTTTGAGCAATTCAAGGCACTTTATACACTATATACATATTTATACACATCATGTCAAAAACCCCAATTACTATGTTTTGAAATAAAAATCTCAAAAGTGATCAGACAGTTTTCGATTAAAGACAAACAAGGTGCAAATTTGGGCATTTTTCGACTCAAAAATGGCTGTTTTGACATTTCAAGGTCATCCAAGGTCAAATTCAAGGTCACCACACAAGTCTTCATATATGACTTCCCATTTGAAAGTGCTAATTTCTAAGCTCTATCTTCAAGCATTCTATGAGTACAGTCTACGGAGCTCCCATTATGAAGGAAAAAAGTGCCGAAAATTTTCAAAGTCCAAAATTTTTTTCAAAGGGTGAAAAATTTTTTTTTGCCTAGAAATGGCCCGAAATGGATAGTAACGCGATTTGGGGCAAAAAAAAATTTTTTCGCCGACCCGTCAAAAATTCAAAATGGCCGCCACACGGAGACCGGCGATTCAAGGGCAACAAAACTTATACACATCATAAAGGTACATAAGGGGAATCTTCTGAAAACGAAAATCTCAAAACTGATCAGACAGTTTTCGAGAAAAGACAGAAAAGCTGCAAATTTGGGCATTTTTCGACCCAAAAATGGCTATTTTGACCTTTCAAGGTCATCCAAGGTCAAATTCAAGGTCACCACACAAGTCGCCATATATGACTTCTCATTTGAAAGTGCTAATATCTAAGCTCTATCTTTAAGCGTTCTATGAGTACAGTCCGGGCAGCTCCCATTATGAAGGAAAAAGGTGCCGAAAATTTTCCAAGTCCAAAATTTTTTTCAAAGGGTGAAAAATTTTTTTTTGCCTAGAAATGGCCCGAAATGGATAGTAACGCGATTTGGGGCAAAAAAATTTTTTTTCGCCAACCCGTCAAAAATTCAAAATGGCCGCCACACGGAGACCGGCGATTCAAGGGCAACAAAACTTATACACATCATAAAGGTACATAAGGGGAATCTTTTGAAACAAAAATCTCAAAACTGATCAGACAGTTTTTGAGAAAATGGCCGCCAAAGTCCAAAATTGGCCATTTTTCGTCAAAAATGGCCGCCATTTTGAGAAAAATGCGAAAATCAAAAAACTAAAAAAAAAACCCCTCTTGAAATATTTTTAGGCATTTTTGTGCAAAATTTCAGAAAAATCCGCCTGTAAACTTTAAAGATACAGCTGTGGACGGACGACGGACGACGGACGACGGACGCCGGACGACGGACGACGGACGACGGACGACGGACGGACGACGGACGCAACGTGACGGCAATAGGTTATCGGACCATAGGTCCGGTAACCTAAAAACGGCATGAATCCAATGTGTATATATGATTGAATTATTGGGGAATTCACGAGACCACTATTAACCAAATCGACAGGCGGCCGGGGTTAATTAACCATGGCAGAATATAAATGAATACAAATTACAATGGCTTAAAGCAAGTATATTAGAATAGAGCAGAACTATGTCATATTCCGTTCTATATAAGGCACCTTCATCCATCAAACGTCGTTAGGTCAGATATTATTCCAATATTTCCAACTTATGCCAAAATAATATTAGAAACAGTTGATAGCATTGTCTATTCTAATGTTTTCACAAGTCTCGTGAATCCCAATGCACAACCACGTAAATCGGAACTGTGACCTGTGCTCGTTTCGGTAAATCGGAACATATCCAATATACCCCATACTACACCAAAACTAGAATTTTCCCCAAGCGAATGATATCTTCATATATTATGCTCCTAAGCGTTACATTATAGAAATAGGCACACGGGTCTCACATACTATCTGTTAAGCTGATCTTTGCCCATAATTTCTCACTTATGGTGAAACAAACAATATACTAGTAACCACACGTAAATCGGAACCAAACCGCCGTAAACCGTTCTAGGCGGAACATATAGGCCTAGTCCCCCGTGATCTTTATCTCTACCTAGAACTTATTTGTAACTTTTGAAATCGTCTAGCTCTCCTTCGTGATTTGACGGTTTCACATAAAATTATAGCATGCACTGTGTGTTGATCATCTTTTATTTTCATGATAGTTCGGTGCGTTATAACTGACAACACATCAGCCTATAATACCATGTTTTCGTGAAAGTAATATACATGTACTTTTGTTAATTTTTCCGTCACATGAATAAAAAAGTGTACGGAAACGTGTCAATGCTTACATATTATATTCTAATTTAGTGCATCCAGACGGAATTATATTGCTTGCATGTCTCATTGGGATTTTCCCTGCATTTTAGGACAGGATGAAATCAAGCGAAATCACTGTCGATGACCCTCCGTCGCTCCGTCGGGTCATTCGACGGCGTCATTTTGCCCTCGACTTTTGTTAGGGGAGCAATGCCATCAAAAGTAGTCATAATCCATCAAATTAACATCATGCACGAAATATAAATGTAGCTCGTCACTCTTATATGAATGTATACGTATATCCACGTTTCACAAACAGCCCGCATTCTGTGAGCACAATTTTAACCTGCATTCTCGGTTTGGGACCCGCATTCTCTGATTATCGGATCGAGAAGTTTGTCAAGAAATTGTCCCATGCCTTCAACACAACGAGGCGAATTTCCCACAAACAGGTGACAAGAAGTGTAAAAAAAAACATTAGCGTACTGACGGAATACAGTTAGTTCAATGCTCATTATCGTTTTGTCGGAAAATCAGAGAAAATATCAACTTGAATAACTTGAACCTTCGGCCAAATATATTCAAATACATGAGATAAAACCCGTGTAGGCCCTATATAATTTATATTTAAAATATATATGAGAAATATTACACTTCACAAGACAGCATGTATTCTGCGTATTCATAATTGTAACCTGACTTTAGAGATAACATAACACTAAATTATGAATGTGGAATTAATAGGCCTACTGCGAGAAAATACATTGGTCCAGTGGAAGGGGGAGATGTGGGAAGGATTGAACGCTGCACATGGTGGAAGTGGGACGAGGAAAGGATTGAACGCTGTGGTTGGTTGGGCACCAAGAGACTAGCAGCCAATCAAATTGACCCCTTTCAGTGAGGGGCAGTACTCGTCGATCCCATAATCCCCCTTTCGAAAACGAATGGCACACATTTTCGAATGTATCACAAAGTTACACATGCTTTGTGTTTGAAAAAGATGCAAGCATTTGAAAAAGGACACAAGTCGGTTCGATATTACACGTCTTGTCTTGTGAAGATATCGTTAGCTGACATATCTTGTGGATGTATATTTAATACAATTACTACTAGTATATCAAATAAAATGGAATATTTTTTAATCTAGTCAGACCTGAAGTCGCGCCTCTCCCACCTAATCCTCCTCCCGCCCCCCACCCCCACCTCTTTCAAAAATAATTTAGACTTTGAATTTTGCAACATATGGCATACCATATGTGACAGTGTATGTATGCATGTATACAAGCATGAAAAACCATTCATGGGTGTATGTATTTGACTACCATATGAAGACATGGTACTTTTATATGTCCAATCGCCCACTGATATTTGACACAGAATACTGCCATGTTTAGCTATTTGTTTCATGTGTATGCATGTAATTATTATTCTCACATACAAAATGGTTTCTCAACTCTATAATAGTAAAATGTGGCTTATCGGATCATAAAGTAAATATGTATTAGCGAAATACGGATAGTTCCTTATCAAGGGTACACATGTACATTGTATTGTCGGACACGCCTGAGTGTACTGATAATGAATGAGACTGACAGTGTTAGAGCTTATATGGAAAAATCGTATAGTACTATAGCTGGAACTTTTGTTAGACTCAAACTCGAGTACTTGTTACATCAGATTTCCTGAAATTGGTGTTATTGATTTAGGGCAAAATGGTAGTTGTATTATGTTCCCACTTGATATTTTGACATATAACCACTGAACTAACACGACTATAATACCACGAGCACACACCTACTCAGTCTGGTCGAGCATGAGAGAATCTCGATAGTGAGTACAAATTTGTAGGCTTTAGGCTACTATGACTTGTCTGTATACTGATACGCAGCAGCACGTGTGTGACACTTATGTGTGTGACAAACTAATGTTTATTGACTTTGATTGTGTGACTTCTAATGCTTTCTGACTTTAATATGTTTAACATGTTTCATATATAACTCTGGTATAACTCAGACACGTGTGGATTATATTCGATCGTTACGGTAACTTGAGTGATGCACAAATTCATTGGAGCCGTCTTGCTGCACTGTACACGTTTGTATGTAATAAAATGAGTCTGTGTATGTACAATATAATACTGAAAAGCAAGCGTGTTGCACTTTATCACGATACCACGACTTTTGTGGTCTTCAAAGCACCACCAGCACTCAAAATATCAAACACATATATAAATCATGGATATACCGGTACTTCATTTGACACTGACACTGTTAAAAATCCCCGAATCTTGAATGATGAAAAATACACAATCGTCAATGGATAATCTACACATCGTATCACTTAACGTGAAAGGCCTGAGGACTTCTACAAGTAAAAGACTGAAACTGTTTCAATGGCTGACCTTGCAGCATAGAGCGGATGTAATTTTGTTACAAGAAACCCATAGTACAACTGAGGATGAAACAAATTGGACGGAGGATTGGGGAGGGTTAGATTATAACTGTTACTACGCACACGGAGAATCAAACTCTCGTGGAGTATGCATAATCGTACGAAACTCAGCAGTGCACAAAACCGCGATATGTCCCAATGGAAGCTATATAATACTCGACGTAGAATTCAATAGTCAGCGTGTAACCTTAGCTAATGTATATGCGATAGTCCTGGGTTTATACTCGATCTAACACAAACACTAGATGAATTACCAAATGACGATAGGATAATTGGCGGAGATTTCAATTGCATAATAAACGAAACTGTAGACAAAAAAGGCGGGGCCATAATGCATCCTAATAAAAATATGAGTAGCATACTGAAAGCATATATGACGGAAAACGACCTGATTGATATTTGGCGAAAGCGACACCCAGACTCGAAGCAATATACTTTTTATTGCAAATATAAATCACAACGAATATTCTCTAGAATTGATTATTTCCTGACATCATTTGGTCTAAGCAATCTCATTACAGAATCATCCATCAAACCATCAATATTGACTGATCATGATATCCTTGAAGATAGGAGCCATCGATGGGAATAGGGGACGGGGATATTGGAAGCTAAATTGCTCGTTTCTCTCGGATTTGGAGTATGTAAAACATATAAAATCGCTTATAGACAAGACTATCAGAGAAAATAAACACCTTGACGATTTGACTTTATGGGAGTTGTTGAAAATATTAATACGCAGAGAAACAATTCAATATAGTGCAAGAAAAAAAAAACATAATATCAATATGTTAGAAGTTTTGACTAGGCGCCTAGAAATTTTAGAAAACGATATCAAAACTCCACGTACAACGATCCAGCCGGTGAACTAGAGATAAACCAAACCAAAACAGGAATTAACGAACTACTTCAGAAAGATATCAATGGAATTGCTATGAGGAGTAAAACAAATTGGGTTGAATATGGGGAGAAACCAACTAAATTTTTCCTAAGCTTAGAGAAGCGAAAATTCAATAATAAAACTATCAAAAGATTACAAACAGAACACGGTGAAGACCTCACAAACAAAGACGAAATTCTACAGGAAGCTAAGCAATTTTATGAAAAGTTATATACATCAAAAGAAACAGAAATTGATGATATAAACGAGTACTTGAATAATGTCAAAAGCCCCAAACTTACTGATGAACAACAGAGGTCTTGTGAAGGATTACTGACAGACAAAGAATTACTAAGTGTCCTGAAAACGTGTAAAAATAATAAAACACCCGGTTCTGATGGTTATCCTGCAGAATTTTATAAAATATTTTGGAATAATATAAAAAACACACTTATAAATGCCTTGAATTATGCCTTTAAAAAAAATTTAATGTCCACTAGTCAACGTGAAGGTATAATTACTCTGATTCCTAAAAAAGATAAAGATACTTTGAAATTAACGTAGTCCGCTACAAACATGGAGGTAACGGAGAGTCAAAATTTATAAGTCATTTCTTGAATATTATTTCTTCAAAATGACATTATTTTATATAGTGAATGATCAGCATCCTAATACTGAAAAGAAAACAGGGGGTCACCGTGCTCGTTTCTTCTACATATTCGATCAAAATCACACATATTTACCTAAAATGACATAAATTCTGACATTTTTGCACATTTTTTCGTCCATATTCACATCTTGCATCGTGTTTTCCATGAGAACGGATACGGTGACCCCCTATTTTCTTTTCAGTTTTAGGATGCTGAACAGTTACTCTACAACATATATCATTTTGAAGCTCTAGATTATGTCGACACAGTTATTTATTTTGAAAAACTCTTTGACCCCCTCCCCTCACTGTTTGGAGCGGACTACCTTAAAGAACTGGCGCCCAATCTCACTCCTAAACCAGGACTATAAATTAGCAACAAAAGCAATCGCGAAACGCTTGTGCTCGGTTCTTCCGGAATTAATAAACCCAGACCAAACCGGATTCATAAAAAACAGATATATAGGGGAAAACATTTTAAAGTTACAAAATATAATGGACTATGTCGATGAAGAAAATATCCCAGCCATGCTTCTATCTGTTGACTTTGAAAAAGCGTTTGATTGCCTAGAATGGAATTATATGAAAGAAGTTCTGAAGAGGTTTAATTTTGGTCCAATTTTTCGTAAGTGGATAGGTTTATTTTATACGGAAATAACAGGGAAAATAATAAATAACGGTTTAATGTCACATGGCTTCAGGTTGGGAAGGGGTGCGAGATAAGGATGTCCTTTATCGCCATACTTTTTGTATTATGCGCGGAAATGTTGGCAAACACTATAAGAATGGATAAAAATATACGGGGGATTACGCTGAAAAACCAACAATTCAAAATCACACAATACGCTGATGATACTGTTTTGAGTATAATGTACGATGAGAAATGCTTGGATAAAGTAATTGAGGCATTCCATAATTTCGAAGTATGTTCTGGGTTGAAAGTAAATTTAGACAAAACTGAGGTGTTTCCCATAGGCAGTGTGAAATATAATTATAGACCCTTTCATACCAAACTGAAGTGGACAAATGGACACCTGAAAATGCTCGGTGTATATATCTGTCATAAATACGAAGATTTAATTTACCTAAATTACAGCAAAGCCCTCGAAAGAATAAAAAATACTATCTCAATATGGAGCAGAAGAAAACTAGACGTCAAGGCCTGAAGATGCCTTGGGGCATTTCGTGTGAGTTCTATTCCTAGCTAACATATACCTAAGAGACCGTGTCTAGAACCATGATGACTCTGAAACTGTCCGTGGTCAAAGTTTAAGTGACATACCCCACCCTAAGGCATCTTTGCGTTTCGCTCTACGACGCACCGTTTCCGAGATACGGCAAACAGGAAGTGCTGAGTCGGTGAAAAAAAATTCGACACCAGGGGTCGTTTCGACCCAAGATACCCTCTAGACTACTTTGTCTAGTGCCAGGAGGCCGAAATTGAGCTCCGTTTCGCTCTACGACGCACCGTTTCCGAGATACGGTCGAACAGGAAGTGCCGAGTCGGCGAAAATAAATTCGACACCAGGGGTCGTCTCGACCCGAAATACCCCCTAGACTAGTTGTCTAGTGCCAGGAGGCCGAAATTGAGCTCCGTTTCGCTCTACGACGCACCGTTTCCGAGATACGGTCGAACAGGAAGTGACGAGTCGGCGAAAATAAATTCGACACCAGGGGTCGTCTCGACCCATAATACCCACTAGACTAGTTTGTCTAGTGCCAGAAGGCCGGAATTGAGCTCCGTTTCGCTCTACGACGCACCCTTTCCGAGATACGGCCCAACAGGAAGTGCCGAGTCGGCGAAAATAAATTCGACACCAGGGGTCGTCTCGACCCAAAATACCCCCTAGACTTGTTTGTCTAGTACCAGAAGGCTGGAATTGAGCTCCGTTTCGCTCTACGACGCACCGTTTCCGAGATACGGCCAAACAGGAAGTTCCGAGTCGGCGAAAAAAAAATTGACACCAGGTGTCGTCTCGACCCAAAATACCCACTAGACTAGTTTGTCTAGTGCCAGAAGGCCGGAATTGAGCTCCGTTTCGCTCTACGACGCACCGTCTCCGAGATACGGTCGAACAGGAAGTGCCGAGTGGGCGAAAATAAATTCGACACCAGGGGTCGTCTCGACCCATAATACCGACTAGACTAATTTGTCTAGTGCCAGAAGTCCGGAATTGAGCTCCGTTTCGCATTACGACGCACCGTTTCCGAGATACGGTCGAACAGGAAGTGACGAGTCGGCGAAAATAAATTCGACACCAGGGGTCGTTTCGACCCATGATACCCACTAGACTAGTTTGTCTAGTGCCAGAAGGCCGGAATTGAGCTCCGTTTCGCTCTACGACGCACCGTTTCCGAGATACGGCCAAACAGGAAGTTCCGAGTCGGCGAAAAAAAAATTGACACCAGGTGTCGTCTGGACCCAAACACTAGACTAGTTTGTCTAGTGCCAGAAGGCCGGAACTGAGCTCCGTTTCGCTCTACGACGCACCGTCTCCGAGATACGGTCGAACAGGAAGTGCCGAATCGGCGAAAAGAAATTCGACACCAGGGGTCGTCTCGACCCATAATACCCACTAGACTAGTTTGTCTAGTGCCAGAAGTCCGGAATTGAGCTCCGTTTCGCTCTACGACGCACCGTTTCCGAGATACGGTCGAACAGGAAGTGCCGAGTCGGCGAAAATAAATTCGACACCAGGGGTCGTCTCGACCCAAAATACCCACTAGACTAGTTTGTCTAGTGCCAGAAGGCCGGAATTGAGCTTCGTTTCGCTCTACGACGCACCCTTTCCGAGATACGGCCCAACAGGAAGTGCCGAGTCGGCGAAAATAAATTCGACACCAGGGGTCGTCTCGACCCAAAATACCCCCTAGACTTGTTTGTCTAGTACCAGAAGGCCGGAATTGAGCTCCGTTTCGCTCTACGACGCACCGTTTCCGAGATACGGCCAAACAGGAAGTTCCGAGTCGGCGAAAAAAAAATTGACACCAGGTGTCGTCTCGGCCCAAAATACCCACTAGACTAGTTTGTCTAGTGCCAGAAGGCCGGAATTGAGCTCCGTTTCGCTCTACGACGCACCGTCTCCGAGATACGGTCGAACAGGAAGTGCCGAGTGGGCGAAAATAAATTCGACACCAGGGGTCGTCTCGACCCATAATACCGACTAGACTAATTTGTCTAGTGCCAGAAGTCCGGAATTGAGCTCCGTTTCGCATTACGACGCACCGTTTCCGAGATACGGTCGAACAGGAAGTGACGAGTCGGCGAAAATAAATTCGACACCAGGGGTCGTTTCGACCCATGATACCCACTAGACTAGTTTGTCTAGTGCCAGAAGGCCGGAATTGAGCTCCGTTTCGCTCTACGACGCACCGTTTCCGAGATACGGCCAAACAGGAAGTTCCGAGTCAGCGAAAAAAAAATTGACACCAGGTGTCGTCTCGACCCAAAAACTAGACTAGTTTGTCTAGTGCCAGAAGGCCGGAACTGAGCTCCGTTTCGCTCTACGACGCACCGTCTCCGAGATACGGTCGAACAGGAAGTGCCGAATCGGCGAAAATAAATTCGACACCAGGGGTCGTCTCGACCCAAAATACCCCCTAGACTTGTTTGTCTAGTACCAGAAGGCCGGAATTGAGCTCCGTTTCGCTCTACGACGCACCGTTTCCGAGATACGGCCAAACAGGAAGTTCCGAGTCGGCGAAAAAAAAATTGACACCAGGTGTCGTCTCGGCCCAAAATACCCACTAGACTAGTTTGTCTAGTGCCAGAAGGCCGGAATTGAGCTCCGTTTCGCTCTACGACGCACCGTCTCCGAGATACGGTCGAACAGGAAGTGCCGAGTCGGCGAAAATAAATTCGACACCAGGGGTCGTCTCGACCCATAATACCCACTAGACTAGTTTGTCTAGTGCAAGAAGTCCGGAATTGAGCTCCGTTTCGCTCTACGACGCACCGTTTCCGAGATACGGTCGAACAGGAAGTGCCGAGTCGGCGAAAAAATAAATTCGACACCAGGGGTCGTTTCGACCCAAGATACCCCCTAGACTAGTTTGTCTAGTGCCAGGAGGCCGAAATTGAGCTCCGTTTTGCTCTACGACGCACCGTTTCCGAGATATGCATGAAAGCCTCAAGGATGAATCAGCAAAAATTCTTCTGAGCTCTAGGTCAGAGGTCGTTCGACGGATTGATCCCAAAATCAATAGGGTTCTTCCCTGGTGGTATATGAACTCACATGCATAGAATACTTGCCATTGCATGAATACTTTTTGAGTTATCGATCGGAAACCAAGTCTCAAAATAAACTTTGATTTCATCCTCACGGACCTCACGGACCCCGGAGCCGCCTCCAAAACAATAGGGGTCTTCCATGTAATATTTCTGACCAGTGGTGTAAATTTAGACAAGATCCATTCAGGCGTTCCCGAGTTATTGATCGGAAACCAAAACGGCGGAAAGTAAAAAAAAAAGAAGAAGAAAAAAAAAAAAAAAAAATCAGCAAAAAATCAGGAATCAGCAAAAATTCTTCTGAGCTCTAGGTCAGAGGTCGTTCGACGGATTGATCCCAAAATCAATAGGGTTCTTCCCTGGTGGTATATGAACTCCCATGCATAGAATACTTGCCATTGCATGAATACTTTTTGAGTTATCGATCGGAAACCAAGTCTCAAAATAAACTTTGATTTCATCCTCACGGACCTCACGGACCCCGGAGCCGCCTCCAAAACAATAGGGGTCTTCCATGTAATATTTCTGACCAGTGGTGTAAATTTAGACAAGATCCATTCAGGCGTTCCCGAGTTATTGATCGGAAACCAAAACGGCGGAAAGTAAAAAAAAAAGAAGAAAAAAAAAAAAAAAAAAAAAAAAAAAAAAACCAGACAAAACCATAAGGGCATTTCGGGCCGAAATGCCCTAATTAACATTGTATGGAAAAATTGTCATACTCAATACTTACATCATCTCTCAATTTATCTATTTGTTGTTGATTTTACCAACGCCACCTTTGCACATAATGAAACAAATAGAACAACTGATTTTCGGCTATTTGTGGGATGGGAAAAAAGACAAGGTCAAAAGGAATGTGTTAACATATAATAAAGAAAATGGTGGTTTGGATATACCGGATATTTTCGCAAAAAACAAGGCCTTAAGGTGGCTCGCTCCGAAGGGCAAAAGGGTTTATTTGCTCAAAACAATTAATCAAATGTCAACATTTGGTATATTTGAGCACAAAACTGCCGAGAAAAGTATAGGTCACCGTGCGTTTTTTTCCGTTATGGAACAATTTAGGCTGCGAACCTTGAGTACCGTTTTATAATGGAGAGTATAGGGAAAATACAAGTACATCGCACTTATATACAGTATTACCGGACAATCGTCAATTTTATCGACATGAGTAATACATCATTTTGAAGGTAGAAAACTACCCTTACATATAAAACCAAAAAAAATTTGGGTCACCGTCCGAATTGTTGCGCTAATTGCCATTTTTACTTGCAGAAATCTACGACTTACGGGAAAAGCAAAAATATATCGCACTTCTGTACAGAATAACCGAACAGTTATCAACTTTATCGCCATGAGTAATACATCATTTTGAAGGTAGAAAACTACCCTTACATATAAAACCAAAAAAATATTGGGTAACCGTCCGAATTGTTGCGCTAATTGCCATTTTCACTTGCAGAAATCTACGATTTAGGGGAAAAACGAGAATATATCCCACTTCTATACAGTATTACCGAACAGTTATCAATTTTATCGGCATGAGTAATACATCATTTTGAAGGTAGAAAACTACCCCTACATATAAAACCAAAACAATATTGGGTCACCCTCCGAATTGTTGCGCTAATTGCCATTTTTACTTGCCGAAATCTACGATTTAGGGGAAAAACGAGAATATATCGCACTTCTGTACAGTATTACCGACAGTTATCAATTTTATCGGCATGAGTAATACAGCATTTGGAAGGGAAAAAACCACCCTTACATATAAAACCAAAAAAATATGGGGTCACCGCCCGAATTATTGCGCTAATTGCCATTCTAATTGCCGGAATCTATGATTTAGGGGAAGTACAAGTATATATCGCACCTCTGTACAGTATCACCCAACAACGACCAGTTTTATAATGATGAGTGATACATCATTTTGAAGAGAAAAATTACCCTTACATATAACACCAAGAAAATATGGGTTCACGGTCTGAATTGTTGCGCTAATTGGCATTTTTATTTACCGGGACCTACGATTCAGGGGGAAAACGAGTATATATATCGCATTTGTGTACAGTATTACCCAACAATCATCAATTTTGTCGGGGTGAGTAATACACCATTTTAAGGGGAAAAACTACCCTTACAAATAAAACCAAAGAAATATGGGGTCACAGTCCGAATTGTTGCGCTAATTGCCATTCTTACTGGCTGGAATCTACGATTTGGGGTGAAAACGATATCGCACCTCCGTACAGTATTACCCAACAGTCATTAATTTTATCGGCGTCAGTAATACATCATTTTGAAGGGAAACAAGAAAATACAGCTAACTGTGAGAGTCGACATTAGAGCTCGAGCACACCATCAGCACCCTAGACTGCGGAATGTATTCTACTCAACGTAACCCCCCCCCCCCCCCCGCCTCCAAATAAAAATGCTACCATAATGATATGATTCCAATTCATTCCCGTATATTATGATGAAAGCATAGGCCTACTTCATTCATATTTTTCTAATAAGTAAACATTCATTTTGAACTCAATGAAACAGATACTCCTGCTAAAATGGTATTGAACCTAATGAAATATCCTTAAAAATATTTTAAACTATGAGGAATATCTGCATCTGATATCATGGTAATTAACATATATGCCCACTGGGCTAATGAAAAGACCAGTTTGAAATATAAAGGATTTTCTGAAGGCTTCGCAAACCCAACACCTTGACATATAAAATACGTCAAATTATGGTAAATGTAGCCGTGGCATCGCAGACGAATCGTTGTGTTCGCTTCATAATTCCGAGGAATGCCACACGCAAGCTTACATGGATGCTGCACAGGAGATTGTGTGCTCCAAAATACGCGTCATTGCGGTAAAATTTGCTTTGCATTCTGGGAACGTCAATTTCCATCGGCTCCGCCATTTTGACGTTTTCCAAACAATCTCAGCATTTTGCGTAATTTTCTCAAACCTAACACATCGATTTATGCATTATACATGTGTGGAATATTCAAAGTTTACCACCAATTCGAGAGATTTCATGTCCCCAACGCTCTAATGTCAAAAACCACCCTCAAATACTTAGTGTCTATGGTGCCCTGATCGCTTCATGGGTCGCCATAGGAACGCAGTAAGAACGCCAGTCCGGTTTGACGGAAAACTCATTTGAAAAATGCTCAAAGTTGTGGCAATCGCTAGCTCTGCGTTCTGCTCTGCGACCTTCAGCATTCTATGGGTCCCCATGGCGACTTTATGCATTCTCACTACGACCTCACGCCGCCTATGGCGTCCCTATCGGGTCCTTGATCGCCGTCACAACGCAGTAAGAACCCAAGCTCAGTGTGACGGGGGTATAAGGGGGGTTCTGTCCGATACTTTTCCGGCATGACAGTCCAGGAATGTAACTGATGACTCGATGTAACTGATATAGGTCCGCGATTGTTCTGAGGTGATTTGATGATACGTGGTTGTAAATGATGTTCCTGAATGGACTGGTTAAGGTTCAGTACACAGTCACGTACAAAGGCTTTGGAATGACATTTGCCGGGGTCATCTGGGATGGCACAGTGCTATTTTACATTTATGGGTGGTATGGGAATGTCCATGTTGTGTCTGAGGCACTCAATAACTCATGTCCTGTGTGGACGGGGGTGGTCCGTGTGGACATCGTGTTATGCTCAGGATCGGTCCATGACACTGATACATGCTAGTAAGGGCTCATTGATGTATTTCCACCATACATGCAGTGTTACTTGCGCGTATGCACCCGCGCATATCGCGAAAGTGGGTACATACCGGTCGAATATATATCAGATCAAAATCGTATCAAAACCCATGGACGATTGAAATAATTTGTTCAGCATTTTTTTCCCAGAACATTATCTTACAGACGAATCCCTTATATTTATATTTTATCTAAAACTATTTTAGATCCACCTATATCTATCCCTAGACTACCAAATTTAATAATATGTAAATCGCATGTTTAAACTGCCGCTAGTTTTTCTCGTTTTGCATGTTTTCATTTATTTTGGTTTATCGTTTGTAATGGTATCTATGATCTGTAATTATATGTATCTTTCATGGTTACCATGGTCTCCTCTGGTGTCCAATGTATGTTCCTTTGATTTTGTTGTTGGTGTATGTAGAATAAAATTTCTATATTCGCTACTTTTTGGAGATTGATGTAATTAGTGCGCGTTCTTATTGTGAAGGGCAGTGAACTGCATGGATAATGTCATTGTGGAATTATGGCGAATTATGACTGTAGATAACATGTTGCACAAAACGTAGGCCCACATGATTATTCTGCAAGAAAAAAACAGGCATCCGCTTTTGATACGGCACTCGGCTTTATTCGACTCATATGCGCACTTTCTCAGTATGCGCGCATTTCATATAGAATCCATGCATCAAAAGTGAAACACGGCTAAAGTGATCGCTTATGGAAAACCCAATTGTGGCGTCGTGCCATATTTGGGCATATCGATTGGCACCTGGGGCGTTGATTGGTAAAACACACGAGGACCGCTCCTATAAGCACGCTGTAAAGACCAGCCGTGCTAACGAAATCAATCAATACTCGATAGGTGCCGCTTTCTTGTGGCGCGTACTACTTTAAAAATAGCTTGGGTAAAAAGAATCATAAAAGACAATGAGATGAGTTGGTCTAACTTCATTTATAGAAACTTGCTAATAAAAACAAAACAAATATGGCAGTGTAATTTAAATAAAAAAGATATACAGTTCTGTATGCAAAGATGTAACAATAACCTATCAAGGGATATAATGACTTGCTGGTTCGAATTCACTTATCATGAAGTCAGCACCATATCGGATCTCAAATCCCAACAAGTAATAGGGAACCCATATATCCGGATAGATAATAAGCCTATATTTATGAATGAACTCGCAAACACTAAACATAGTAACTTGCTTAATTTTTTCAGTAATTCAGGCGAGACAAAACCTTTTGAAAATTTTACTGCTCAGTACGACATTAAAATTGATTTTACAAAATATTACGGCATCTTATCAGCGATTCCCCAAAACTGGAAAAAACAAATAAAGGACAATCGAGCAGAATTCTTTATTCATAAAACTAATCTGGATAATATAAACATATTGTTAGCTACAGAAAAAGTATGTAAGACAGTATACACTAAAATTAAAACCAAAGAAATCGATTTGACAGTAATCAAGGGTATTGAGAAATGGAAATCTTACTTTGGGGAAACTTAAATACCACAGACTGGACTCAAGGAATAATTAATATGTATCAATTAACAAAGTATACAAACTTCTAGATTTTCAGTTCAAACTAGACGTCAAGGCCTGAAGATGCCTTGGGGCATTTCGTGTGAGTTCTATTCCTAGCTAACATATACCTAAGAGACCGTGTCTAGAACCATGATGACTCTGGAACTGTCCGTGGTCAAAGTTTAGGTGACATACCTTGCCCTTAGGCATCTTTGCGTTTCGCTCTACGACGCACCGTTTTCGAGATATGGCACCAGAAGTCGTCTCGACCCAAAATACCCCTAAGCCTAGTTTGTCTAGTGCCAGGAGGCCGAAATTGAGCTCCGTTTCGCTCTACAACGCACTGTTTCCCAGATATGGTCAAACAGGAAGTGCCAAGTCGGCGAAAAAATATTCAACACCAGGGGTCGTCTCGACCCAAAATACCCCCTAGACTAGTTTGTCTAGTACCAGAAGGCCGGAATTGAGCTCCGTTTCGCTCTACGACGCACCATTTCCGAGATACGGCCAAACAGGACGTGCCGAGTCGGCAAAAATAAATTCGACACCAGGGGTCGTCTTGACCCAAAATACCTCCTAGACTACTATGTCTAGTACCTAAAGGCCGGAATTGAGCTCCGTTTCGCTCTACGACACATCGTTTCCGAGATACGGCCAAACAGGAAGTGCCGAGTCGGCAAAAAAAAGTTCGACACCAGGGGTCGTCTCGACCCAAAATACCCATAAGCCTAGTTCGTCTAGTGCCAGGAGGCCGGAATTGAGCTCCGTTTCGCTCTACGACACACCGTTTCCGAGATACGGCCAAACAGGAAGTGCCGAGTCGGCGAATATAAATTCGACACCAGGGGTCGTCTCGACCTAGCCCTGAAGGACGAAGACGGCCCTAGCCGCCGTCTTCGTCCTTCACGGCTTCAGGGCTAGAACTAAGGCAGCAATGAAACTGAAAGTGCCCACTTCCGAACTGTCAGGACCAGTCTTAACATTGTCATTGATAGAAACTGTGCAATTTAGCTGTTTGAGTAATTCCGCAGTCTGTCTCAGAGATAGGACTACTGTTTGAGCATTGTTTACACAAATCAAGTAAGAATTTTCGGTAACACCGAGGTTATCAGTAACGTCTCACCTGCTCAGCTGTGTGCCTGCGATTGGAAAGCACGCAAAGCGGCAAATCCACGACGCCGAAACCAAAAACTGGGATATTCCAACACGTCATATCCGCTTGGCAACATGAGCGCTTTTGTAAACAAAGCCACGTGCTAATACGGCGGTCGTATTTTCTCACATAGTGTACTCTGATTTTTCTAACCAGTTTACACCATATTTGCCGATATTGTTTTGCGATGGTGAATGGTATCATGTTATAACTCAACATAGGCCTACTTCATTTGGGAGTGAAACGGCAATGTTCTACCGAATTTCTTACTTCTATCACAAATATATAAAAAGGTAGCATTAATTCAGCCTAAAAGGAATCTCGGGAATCCGAGCATGGAGTCTACTGTATATTCGGGGATTCAATCGTGTTACATCTATCAAGATTCAAAGTAGGCCTATAGCTACTGTTATAATTTGGGAACAGAAGACATATTTTATTATAATCTACACAAACATATTGAGTTCGAAATTGATTCCACTTGTACAAAAGCGATCATCAAATGCCCAGAATCTTGTGTGGGTCCAGAACGTCAATGATGGGGTAGATTGCCAACTTTTTCAATTTTCGCGTACATGAAATTCTGTAGAAAATTGCCGACTCCCTGGTGAAGTATGCCAAGGTATAATGACACCATTTACCATCGCAGAAATATCAACAAAAAACGATGTAAACGGGTTAGAAAAATCAGAGTATATATAGGCTACAGATGAAACCTGAGCCTCAGAGGCCCAACTAGGGTAACATTTGATCCGGGCACCCCTACGCTCCTGCCTCGCCTAGACTCTGTAGGCTATGAATTCTAAGCTAGGCATGGTAGATCCAAGGAATTTAAGGACAAATAACATCCCCAATGACATGTGGAACGTATCAACAAACGTTGTGTTATTCTGAAATTTGGTGAAAAATTATGGCATGATACCCCATTGAGACACACAAAATTTCAAGTTGATCCGATTATCCAAAACAAAACTACGGCCAAAAAGCTTGTTTCACTGATGGATGAACTTGACTTCAGCCAGCTTTTTTATCATTTTATCTTCATTGTTACCGAGAGTCCGATGTGTCCGTGTGCTAAACTTTTCCATCTCAAACCGTTTAAACGATTTGCCGGTACATTAGGTAAATATTACTCTTTCTGGCCAAACTCTTGTATTGGTCAATTGTAGGCCTACTTTCTATTTTCACCGAATCTGTGGACTCCTGACCGCCAGTGGCACCTCCAGACGTTTTGGTTCGTCTGGATGGCTGCCCGGAAGAGCTCCTCTTCGGCGCCCTGATAGGCGGACCTAAGACAGGGGTCCTTCGAACCCGGCCCGGACTTGGCAGAGGTACCATCTGCACAGTCTCCTGAAGGAGCAAGCGCCTTGGCACCAACTTGCTCGTTTCCGCTCCTGGTAGTCGAGGCACTGGCGCTCGAGGTCGAGGTCCTCGTTCTCCTTCGGTGCCTCCACTTCTTCTTGGTAGCAGTCTTCTTGGTGCTGGACACGGCACCGGACTCAGATTCACCGCAGTTGGCAGCTTCAGCTTTTACCTCAGCCTCCAACTGCTGCCGTGCAATCCGGTGGGCCTGGCGGCGTGACGATCTGGGCATGGGTGTTACATAGCCCTGCTGCTCAGTCTCATCGCGAATTTATGAAGTTATGCTTACAAAGTGTATGCCCTCTGCAACATTAAAGACACTTGTGCGCCCCATTGGAGTGGGCCAGACGCCCACCAGCGACCACAGAGTACAGAAAAGCCACCGAGCAAACCTACAAATGGACTAAAAGCTACAAATCGACTAAGGGCGCGGTTCAATAGATTTAGACATAAGGCTGACAGATCCGTAGCCAGAGGGTTAGGGGTGCAGTATCCTGCATTGCCGGCACCCAATATAGAGAACACAAAAAATGATGAAATCACTTGCCAGCGGTCGTCCGGAACTGCCAACGAATGGAGTCAAGCCCCAGACAAGCACAGTGAAATGGCACATTGACCTTAGAAATGTAATGATCAGGATCAAAAACCACAAACTATGCTGACACAAGTAGAATTCAACCTCCTTCTTAGGAGGCAGGCCGGGGTTCCGGTCATCCTGGCCGGATCATGGGTTAAATGTATGCAATCTGTATGACATAAGCATCCCCGTACTGCCACGGTCAGACTGCATGTGCAGACCATGACAGGACCCATCAAAATAACAGTAAATATGGTTCCCTGCTGTTAAAAACCTTCAACTACTATGTATGCTTAACTATAGTAGTGACACTGACACACCGAAGCATGTCACCCAAAAGCGGCCGGAGCACCGGACAAGTCGCACGAATGAGCCGCGGATATCAGTCCCACCCGTATCGTGACGGTGCACATGCGTGGTGATGTGGCCGCCATCCATCCGCGACGTCTGGAAGTCCCAGAGGTGTATGCGGATTGTGGAGGACAACCGGCGGTATGTCGTCTGGACTCCCATCCAACGAATCAGACGGGTCCAGAAGGCCTACCATTCGACGTATCCAGATGTATCCAAGATTGGAACATCATACGGCTCTGCATCCTGAGTGAGCGGATCCATGATGATCGGGCCCTCGTACCGCTTCAGGTTATCAATGTGAACCACCAAGATCCTGTCCGGATCAGAATCCCAAGGAATCTGGAGGTCCACCTCAGTCACCTGTTGCAGTACGATGAAGGGGCCTATCCACGGCCATGCAAACTTGTTGCTCTGTTTGGTCAGTGGATAGTAATAGCGCACCTTGTTGCCTTCCACAAAAATGGGCCTACCCTTGGTATGGGCGTCATAGCCTAACGTGTGCCGGATAGCGGACTTATCCAGTCATACTCGTGCAAAGTTGTGGGAGTTTGCCAGGGCATACTTGGAGCCGCACTGCGGTACTGGGCCGGTCTTCGCCATAGTTGGATACATAATATCCATGGGCAGATTTAGCTTCCGGCCGCACAGCATCACGATCGAGGTCACCCCGGTCGAGGCGTGGACTGACGACCTATACTCCTATGCAACATATGGGAGTTGGTCATCCCAGTCGTTTGCGTGATCGTTGACAAAGGCCACCAGCATGTTTAGGACAGATCCGTTGAATTGCTTGACCTGTCCATCAGACTGGGGCCTGTAAGGGGTAGTCCAGACCTTAGTACTCTCTAGCATTTTTGCTAGGCCCCGTAACAGGTTGTTTTCAAATTGCGTGCCCGAGTGTACCTGTTTAGGTACACCATGGTACACCAACCACCTATTTACCAGTAACCTAGCCACTTCGTTCGTGGTCTGGCACCACAGCGGGTAGGCATTGGTGTACTTGGTGAAATAGTCCGAGGTCACCAGGATGTACTGGAACCATGCAGAGTGACCCGATGAGTATCCAGAATATCCAAGGCGATCCAGTCAAAAGGCCTTAATCGTGGTCAAGGGGTGGCGGCAAGGAGTCAGAACTCTGTTATGACAATGACACCGCAGGCAAGCTGCACACCTTCTCTGCACGTCCAGACTGCTACCAGGCCAGTGAAAGCCTGTTGCAGCACTTTCACTGGATAGTCTTCTGGATGACCAGTGACCCCGAGGTCATGCAGTTGGTGGAGCTCTTCCTTCCGCAGTGCTGCAGGAATCACCAGCTGCCAGAAGGCAGGCTTAGGGTGTGTGGGCTCGTTGCGCTGGTAAAGTAGGCATTCATGCAGAGTGAGCTGCTACCACCAGGAGACCAGTGCTATGGTCTCCTTTGTCAACCATCATGTGGAAAGTAGCCACTCAAGTAGGTCGGCTCCTCATCCTGCACCCCCGGTCATCAATGCAGTTGGTAACTCGTTCTCAAACTCGGATGAAGACAGGGTGGGTTCCCAGGAATAGAGCATCCCCACCATTGAGGAGGACTCGCTAGGGTTGAGTTGCACCCCTGGATCGAATGCGGGCCCATCCCAGGGCAAGAGAATACCAATTAACCTCTTAACCGCCAGACCTAAGAAATTGTCCCACGCAGGGCATTTTTTAGGAAATCGCAAAATATATATTCCAGTATCACAATAATATCTTTAAAGAAAGACCCTTATTTGATTGAACCTAATTAAACAAGTATGAAATAGTAACTATCCTTATGCATGTTATGCAAGCAACATATTAAGGCTTCGGTGTGTTCTGTTTACCATAGCAACAGTCTCACAGCGACCACTAATTCTGGAACTTTTTACGAATATTCTACACGAAAGAATGCAATGTTTTCACAGAGTATTAATATCCCCATGTCTTTGATTAGACCTATGAATATATGACACAAGCAACTCAGTTTCTTCTATTGATGTTAAATACCATACCTAAGTGGTACAAATGACGATGAATTCACTGGAGAATAATTCTGCTCAGAATGCTGTCACACTTACATATCTGACAGATGACAACACCAAGGAAAACTCAATTTCTCTTCGATTACATGCATTCCCATTGTATCCATGTACTATCTTTGACCAAAATAGCAATTGTAACGGACACTAAAACAGTCTTATCAATATGCAGAAGCTGCGTGGGGACTTTTGAGTGAAAAAGATAGGTCGCACAAAAAGAAACATGAGAAGGAATTTGCGCCGGATATTTCCGGCACATAGGCGTCACACAATTACGTTTTGTGCCGGAAATATCCGGCGCTGTAGGCGCTGAAGAGGTTAATGGGGACATGAGCCCCAGGATCAAAGAAGTTCCCCTCCTGGGCCCTTGATTGGAATTGTCCCCGGGCTCCAGGCGGATCCTCTAGCCAGATGAAGGGGACGAGGAGCACATGACCGTGCCCATCTTCCTTCTCTCACCTTGACAGCTCTGATACAACTCACTGAGAGGGAGATGGGCTGCTAGCAGCGCACATGACCGGGTGTGTGACGTCATAGCCATTGAAACAGTGTAGTGGAGCAATAAAAGACAGTGCGTCTCGAAGGAGATCTATACACGAGCTTCGAACGTGAAGCAGCCAAAACAAATATGGTGTACGGGAAAGGTCACAAATGACAGTTATATTTAGAACATCTAAGGGTGTAATTTCTTTTTCAGTATCATTTCCATGTGCAGTGGCATGTTACAAAATCGTGTCTTCACTAAGTTTCTCTATTTGTTAAAATATTTAGTGATTATGCACCTGAATATCGACACTCCTGAAGAGACACGCCAAAGAGAATGCATTAATTTCCGTTTTGCACATGATAGCCATCCCTCCAGTTGATGTGTACGGAGCCCTAATATAACAATCTTTGGAGGCTCGAGAACGTACTGTTGCCATAGCCCTCTATGCTGTTACTGTTGATCATTTTACTCAGGAATAAATTGCACAAAGATGTTTTAGTACCGAACTGTTTGTTGGCGATCAGCGATCAAAATTTAAAAAATCGCGGATGCATTCAAGGGGGTCTATTTATACAGTAGTGGATTTGGAGGGAGGGTTACTGGGGTCAGGACCCCCCTTTTCGAAAAAAACCCCATATATATCAGAGTTTCCATAGGCGGATTCAGACCTCCTGCCCGAAAAAATTATGTCGAAATATCATGTTTGAGTTCAGGTTGATCATAGTGAGTTTGTTTGAAATGTATACTCAGGAAAGACCAGTATGCTCAGCTACCACAGAACATAAAAAGAGTTCTGACTTTTGGTGCCCTTCAGCGGTCCCCAGACCCTCGGCCCAAATGTGCAGATTCTCTTCTACATTTTTTTACATACTTTCAGAACATAGTAATCAATAATTTTTAAGTGCAATTTATTCCCAAGAAAGGCTACAAAGTTGATTCAGAACATATTAAACCCTTCAGCGGGCCCCTGACCCCAGGCCCAAATCAACTCCTCTTCTATTTGTTTTTTTTTTTACAAATTTTTCAGAAAATGGTAATCAATAGTTTTTTAGTGCAATTTATTCTCAGGAAAGGCCACTAAATTAATTCTGAACATAAAAAAGCTCTGACTTCTGGGGCCTTTCAGCGGGCCCCAGACCCCCAGCCCAAATATGCAGCTCCTTTTTGACATTTTTTAAAACAAATTTTTCAGTACATAGTAATCAATAACTTTTAAGTGCAAGTTATTCCCAGGAAAAGCCACAAAATTAATGCAGAACATAAAAAAGGCTATGACTTCTGGGGACCTTCAACGGGCCCCAGAACCCTGGCCCGAATGTGTAGCTTTCCTTTTACATTTTTACAAACTTTTCAGAACATGTTCATCGATGAATTTTCAAGTGCAATTTATTCCCAGGAAAGGCCCCAAAATTAATTCAGAGCATAAAAAAGGCTCTGACTTCTGGGTCCTTCAGCAGGCCCAAGATTCCCCCCCCCCCCCCCCCCCCCCCACTGAGACGAGCTCGCTTCGTTTCTATTTTAAGCATTAAATATGAAAGTAGGGCGATCCATTGTATTCAAGTGGAAGTCATACCAAGGAGATGCCATCAACTTAACACTGAACAAAAAAAAGACTCTCGCTTCGAGGTCTCTTGAGCGGCCCCAGACCCCCACCGCGACAGGCTCGCTTCACTCCATAATTTTTATATACCAGGGGCATGAAGTGGGATTTATACCAAGGAGATGCCAGAAAAATACCATATTACATAAAAAAGGTTCTGGGGCCCTTGAGTGAGTCCCAGACTCCACGCCGTATAATGTTGGACGTCCTCTTTTCAAATTCCTTGATCCGCCCCTGATATATATATTTCAGATTGAAGGTTTGATACATATTTAACATCAGTTGACCCATGCATGCATGGGCATGGTATTGATGGCCATACTATACATACCATGCATGGGCATGGTATTGATGGCCATACTATACATACATCCCCATACACAAAAAACATTGCGACACACTAAGCTTTTCTGCGTTCAGATATCTGCGTTTGACATCGATCAAACTTCTTTTGTTGTCATAAAAATTTATGTGTTTGCAGAATGATGACAAACCGTGGTAACACATTAGGTTTCTGTCTATGGAGCAGTTGATACTAGATGGCTATTGCATTGTACACAACAATCCCTTCCATTCAAACTCGCCACTGCACAGAAGCATCCCACAGCAAAAATTCTCTATTAAGGGGCCGGTCATTATTTATCAGGTGGGGGGGGGGGGGTAAAAACTGGGGGGTCACACTTTCATTTTTAACATTATTGGGGGGGGGGGGGGGGGGTCATACTTCTATTTTCAATCGAACTGGGGGGGGGGGGGGGTCGGAGTTCGAATTTTAGTTAATTTGAGAAAAATTGTATATTGAAATAGTGAATTAGGTGAAAACAATCCACTCAACCTGGACTGGAACCTCGGCCACTGGAACCTCGGCCACTGAGGATAATCCTCGATGAGCTCAGGACTGTCCTGGACCGCCATGAACAAAATTTGGACCTTTCCATCCAGGATTGCAAAATAGTCCTGGAACGTCCCAGATGACGCTATAGTGAATCGTATTTACCTGACTTTCTTGGTGACCAGGACGTTGCTAGACAATCGCGGATCATCACGGAACATTATGAACCCATCATGGAGCCAACACATATTTGATTCAAGGCCGAAAAGTACCAGTCCAGGATGGCCTGATTCATCAATGACATGTGGAAGAGTTATAATTCGTCTCAGTTCACTCGGAGGCTGTCAATACCATACCGATATAATATATCCACAAATAATAATTGAATCAGTTGTAATGGCACAAATTCATAATATCCACTGACGTTATAGTATGTCAAATGACAAAGTCACAATTGTTTTAATAGAAATGTGAATGAAGTGCAAAAACAGCATTTAGATATACTGGCTCCTTATAATCGTGATTCGTGATAAATTGTGTATTGTGGCCTTGTATATGCACATGGGGATTGGGGGGGGGGGGGTGTCACACTTTTATTTTTGATCTTTGTGGCGGGGTCATACATTGTTTTTCGATATCGGTGGGGGGGTCAAACTTTGAAAACTCATTTCTCGGAAAATCCATCCAACCCCCCCACCCGATAAATAATGACCGGCCCCTAAAGTTAACTACATGTACATGTGTAATGTATCTAAATAAGGCAAAAACCCACCAAAACTCTTCCCAGAGGCTCCAGCTTCTGGGGGCCTTGAGCGGCCCCAGTCATATTGTGTCCCCCTTTCCGGAAATCCTGTACACGCCCCTGATGTGTACTTTCATAGATGGATCTTCAAAATGTGAACCACATGTAACTTTTGCTCTTAAATTTTCAAGACTTTTGGCAGCCACTTAGGTTTTGGACTTCCAACTGTCAGCCATCATGGCCACATTGTAACCTTGTCATGTGGTATAGTCAACAGTTGTCAGCATTGCAGCAGATTTCTGAATCCTCTAGAATAATAATATTATTGTGGCAAGTACATGATGATCCAGGAGATGAAATGTGATCAGATTTTTGTTGCTCCTGATCGAAATAATGAACTGCAATGTATTTCGATGTGTTGTTGTTTTCCTGATGATATTACATTGTATTAATTTTAATAAATAGATGAGCTGAATTTTGATATTTCACTAACTGGTACTTAAATTTTGAAGAAATTTAGTAAATTCTCAAATATAATTTTTATTGTAATTCGATTTGTGAATTAATGAAACTGCCCACGAGTTGTGCAAAAGATGGAGAACTGAGTCAAAGTTTAGCGCATTCATGATCGTTGGTTTGATGCATGTACTGTATACGCGCAATTATGACCCGATGTTTTATTCTGGGTTTTTCCATTTTGCGCCGACAGCGACAGACTAGGCCTAGTGTTAGCTGGTTAGACTGTTAGATGTAAACTGGTAAACAGGTTAAAAGAATCACAGTATAGCAAGTGAAGTGAACAGGTAATGTACAATTGGTGGTAGGCCTACGCTTGGTTGTATTAGGACTATCACTGAAAGAATGGAAAAGATTGATCCCAAGCAGTCGTACGACCAACTTGGCAGTAGGGCTTCAACGAGTACTCGGTTAACCGGTTACGGTTCGGTTACAGAGCGTAACCGGTTACAGATTTTGTGACCGGTTAATCGTGAACGTATTTTGCACCCTCGTAATTCAGCCTAAAACACTTCACATCAGTTAAATTTCCACCCAAACGGGCTGAATTGAAGCGATTTATCACTCTCCAATCCAAATAGAATGTTTATTCATCATAATATTGCATATTTTCACTTGAAAATGACGTCTAATGTCGAGTTTTAGGCGGGATTTTGACCCGTGATTGACACGGAGATTCGATAAAATGCGAACTGCGAAAAAAAATTGGTATTACTTTGGACAATATTTAGCTATATATTTTCGGACGAGTAACCGGTTACGGTTCGGTTACAAGCTAACGAGTAACCGGTCACGAAATGTTGTACTTGTTGAAGCCCTACTTGGCAGCGACCACCGACCTGTAGATCTATACCTTCAGGCCTCACTCGTAACGACCACCGACTGCCACCGACCTGTCGTACCATAAATCGCGGCCGGTTGCATAACTGCCCGTGTGATAAGATATATGGTCGCGTGCACTTTCAACAACCCCTGTTGTAATCAACGACCCCTCTGAATCTCTGTGCCTGTTGAAGACTTTGTCAAATGAAAACGCATGCTAGGTGTTCATTACATTTAAATGTTGACTATTTTAGTCAAATTTGGTGAGCTAAATCATGCAGTTTCATTGAACAGTTGTTGAACTGTTGAAGGGGCACTAGCCTATGGGATTCTGATTTCAGGGGATTTCCAAGATTTGTCTCCCGACGCTACGGAAGCGTATTACCGCCATGCAAATTTTTTTTTTATCTCGCCATGGCGAGTTACTATCTTGCCGTGGCGAGTTGCTATCTCGCCATGGCGAGTTACTATCTTGCCGTGGCAAGTTAGCTATATCTTGCCATGGCGAGTTACTACATCGCCGTGGCGAGTTACTATTAGCCGTGGCGAGTTACTATCTCGCCATGGCGAGTTGGCTATCTCGCCATGGCGAGTTACTATCTCGCCATGGCGAGATACTATTTTGCCGTGGCAAGTGGGCTATCTTGCCATGGCGAGTTACTATCTTGCCGTGGCGAGTTAATATCTTGCCGTGGCGAGTTACTATCTTGCCGTGGCGAGTTACTATTCTGTCTTCAATAAGATTGTGACGTAGCCCCCAAGGTCATCTGAGATCAATTTCAAGGTTACCGAAAGATGAGCCCTTCACATAATTATGGCTTCCTACATGTTTAGCACATATGTTCATATATGAACCCATAATACAAACTTATAAAAGCTTCTCAAGGGTATCTTATGGCCAATCTGCGCAATTTGGTGTAGCTATAACTTTTTTTCGAGCACTCGAGGTCTGCTGGAGTCGAGTCCATGTTCAAAATGCACCACACATTAAATTGCATAAACTTAGGAAAGGATAGGATAAATACTTATCCTGTCCTAACCCTAATTCTTTTAATACAAATCAAGACTCTATCATGAAGCATTCAGCGTTCGGGCGAGATTTTTACAAAGTGGCCATCTCGGGCCAATAGTGGACGAAATTGAGCGTACAATATAACGTGTACTGGATAGAACGCTTTACAGTTGTTTGAGCTTATATGGAACCTCAAAAGTTTCATTTAGGACCTTTTTGAAAGGTTCTTTTTTCGTGGAACCTCAAAAGTTTTTTGTAAAGAAAATTTGGGATTATGAGATGAGGTTTTTGTAAAGGTTCAACCTGGGTTCTTTCACAACCAGTGAATTGAAGCTTTTTAGGGATATTTCAAGGTACCATCAAATAACCTTTAGGTTCTGTGAAGAACTCTCCCTGATTCAAATATATGTTTCCATCCAGAAATATAATCAGTTCAATATTGACCCATTTCAGGTTCTTTGCAGGTTAGGCAAAGAACCTCGAAGTGGTTCAATATTTGTTCACTCCAAAGTACTCAAGTTTCTAAATAGAACATTTCAGGTTCTTCATAGAACCTCTCAATGGTTATCAAAACAATATCCTATGGTTCAAAATAAGTTGTTTGAAATACATCAATTTTATATTGAACCTTCGAAAGCCCTATAGTTAAAAAAATAGGTGTATATTCATTTATACATGTACACATAAATCGGGAAAATACTCTGAGTCAAAATCCTTTTGCTCCATTCATGTAAAACGAACCTTATTAGAACCTTATAAGTGCAAGCTAGGAGTTAATAAGTCCAAATAAGTCCGACTTAGGACACTGCTGAGACCAATGAAGACCTTATCCAGCCTGGAAACGTGGGAGAGTTTACAGAGGACACTGCTGAGACAAATGAAGAACCTTGTCCAAATGAACCTTGTCCATCCATGGAACGCGGCAGGCTCATGGATTTGGCATCTGCTCATGCCGAACCAAAGTCCTCATCCCACTGAAGATGCTTACCTGGAAGTCGGTCTTCCTGTTGGCTCTGGCTTCCGGGTGTCACAGGGAAGAATCCGTTGGATCTTCCAAAGGTTTTCTGGTTGGAGGATGGCCTCAAGGTTTCCTTGAACGTCATCCCCATGATCCCTTCCTTCCTAGTAACAACTTAGCTTGCCTTCTCTCCATCGTTGGCCTTCACGATCCCTGCCTTGGCTTCGTCCTTAGGCTCGAATCTGGAGAAAGACTGTCTTCTATGCCCAGTGCGGGCTGTGAACAAAAAGTCTTCGTGCTGGCAAACGTCTTTTGTTCATGTCACAACAGTTGATATTCCACCGAGACATACGTTCCACTTCCTACTCGTCCTGGATTCAAAAGTGTATCAAAATTTGTTATGACCTAGCCGAGCAGGACTCCACTTGTTTGTTTGAGGTAAGTGCCCATGACGTTAGAGCCATGGCGGCCTCCCTATATGGGATGTGTTCCCCTCGATCAAGTGATGCTCATGGCAGTCCCATAACACCTTTACCTCTTCTTACCCTAGGGACTTGATATGGACGAGATGTGAGGGTTACCACCTCGAGCCCGTGCTGGTCATCCTGTGAGGTGGATGTGGCCCACCTGATATACGTTGCGTTCACTTGTACATGTGTTGCTGTTCCACGGTTTCGAGTTAAGGTTCGTTAGGGAACCCACTGGAACCTGTTTTTAGGTTACCGGACCTTTGGTCCGATAACCTATTGCCGTGGCGTTGCGTTCGTCGTCGTAGTCCGTCGTCCGGCGTCCGTCGTCCGTCAACATTCATATCTTTGAAGCTTATGATCGAATCTTCCTGAAATTTTGCACAAAAATGCTTAAAAATATTTCGAGAGGGAGGTATTTTTTAGTTTTTTTATTTTCGAATTATTTTCAAAATGGCGGCCATTTTTGACGAAAAACAGCTAATTTTGGACTTTGACGGTCGTTTTCTCGAAAACTGTTGATCAGATTTGAGATTTTTGTTTCAAAAGATTCTCCTTATGTAACTCTGTGATGTGTATAAGTTTGGTTGACCTGGAATCGCCGGTCTGCGTATGGCGGCCATTTTGAATTTTTGAAAAAAAAATTTTCTGGCCTAAATCGCATTACTATCCATTTTGGGCCATTTCTAGACAAAAAATTTTTTTTCACCCTTTGAAAAAAATTTTGGACTTCGAAAATTTTCGGCCCTTTTTTCCTTCATAATGGGAGCTGCCAGGACTGTACTCCTAGAACGCCTGAAGATAGAGCTTAGAAATTGGCACTTTCAAATGGAAAGTCATATATGGCGACTTGTGTGGTGACCTTGAATTTGACCTTGGATGACCTTGAAAGGTCAAAACAGCCATTTTTGGGTCGAAAAATGCCTAAATTTGCACCTTGTCTGTCTTATCTCGAAAACTGTCTGATCAGTTTTGAGATTTTTGTTTCAAAAGATTCCCCTTATGTACCTTTATGATGTTTATTTTTCGCCCCAAATCGCATTAATATCCATTTTGGGCCATTTCTAGGCAAAAAATTTTTTTTCACCCTTTGAAAAAAAATTTTGGACTTATAAATTTTTCGGCACTTTTTTCCTTCATAATGGGAGCTGTCAGGACTGTTCTCATAGAACACTTGAAGATACAGCTTAGAAATTGGTAGGGAAATGGGAAGTCATATATGGCGATTTGTGTGGTGACCTTGAATTTGACCTTCGATGACCTTGAAAGGTCGGAACAGCCATTTTGGGGTCAAAAAATGCCCAGATTTGCCTCTATAGATGAAATGCTTGCATATAGAACTCATGTTTGCATTATGAACATATAGCAAGACATATATGGCACAACTAATGATGACCTTGATCTTGACGTCAGATGACCTTGAGTGCCAAATGTCTGACTCGTAATGTGTAAATTGACCTGAGCGGCCTAAAGGATTCCACCCAGATATATCTTTGTATTATGAACATATAGAATATCAAATGCCGCACACATACATGTAATAGTGACATCGAAGTTCACACGGATGACCTTGATTGGTAAATCTCAAGGTCATTTGTTCACACTGCGAACCTTGATTGGTAAATCTCAAGGTCTGTTGCCTGCCAATGCTGCCATGGCCAAACCAAAATTGTCAGGTATAACCTGTCTTAGCCTTTGGGCTAATTTTCTAAGAGTGAATAATATGTATCTTGCTGCGCAGAAAAGTCGCAGATTTCATCAGAGCGACATTGTGAAAGCTGCCACTAGATATTAGATGTATAAATATCAGTGACTTGGAAACAATACTCATGATTTAGTGATCCAGTACTGAGTTAGTGGCACACATGTAACTTGAGTGCATAAATGGCGTATCTCATACCAACGTAAGACATTTTGGGCGTAATTCGTGGATGAGATTTCGCATTATACTCTATAATTATCTCAAACACACGCTTTGGGAGGGGATGTCGATATTTGACATTCTCGTCGAGTTACTTCTTTTCTCCATCCACATAGATCTATATTCAATATTTCTGGAAAACGTCAGTTGTCGTGTCTAGGCATTGCTCAACCAACTCGTTCACAATCCCAGCGATTCAATGGAAATTGTCATCCCTAGAGCGCATACATATGGTTGGCCAAACTGGTCAGAAGTAAAGTTTGTTGCGCGCGATAAATAAGGAATTATACGGCAGCCCATTAGGGCCATACAACTTCTTTTTCTAACTTGAATATTCAAGATGTCAAGTTGAATATTCAAGATGTGTAACTTGAAAATTCAAGATGACAAGTTGAATAATCAAGATGACAAGTTGAATATTCAAGATGTGTAACTTGAATATTCAAGATGACAACTTGAATATTCAAGATGTGTAACTTGAAAATTCACGATGACAAGTTGAATATTCAAGATGACAAGTTGAATATTCAAGATGTCAAGTTGAATATTCAAGTTAACAAGTTGAGTATTCAAGTTAACAAGTTGAATATTCAAGTTAACAAGTTGAATATTCAAGATAACAAGTTGAGTATTCAAGTTTACAAGTTGAATATTCAAGATAACAAGTTGAATATTCAAGTTAACAAGTTGAATATTCAAGTTAACAAGTTGAATATTCAAGATGTCAAGTTGAATATTCAAGATGTGCAACTTGAATATTCAAGATGTCAAGTTGAATATTCAAGATGACAAGTTGAATAATCAAGTTAACAAGTTGAATATTCAAGATGACAACTTGAAAATTCAAGATAGCAACTTGAATATTCAACTTGACATCTTGAATATTCAACTTGACAACTTGAATATTCAAGATGGTAAGTTGAATATTTAAGAAGACGTAAGCCATATGATCCATCTTTTGGTGACCTTGACCCACAATGACCTTGAGTGCTCAAACTCAAGGCTATGTCCACCACATAATGTATTTAAATTGTTCTTGGGAAACAAAACTCTTGAAGATAGAACTAAGATGTGCTATGAACAAGTGAGAATCATTAATCTGGTGCATTTTCTGGTGACCTTGAGTGATCGAACTCAATATAACTATATGAGAATGTGATATTCATTTAACAAGATATATGTTATTACAGTATCTATATATGTATTTATGACTGTGACACACACATTACTAAGTGCTACATTGTACTTTGATGAAGGCATAAGAATACATTATGTATGTGTACGATTGCTAAAATGTATCAATTAATCGCTGGTATAGCTACAGGGCCATTGGTTCATGTTATCAACTTCCAGTTTGACATCACGAGTTTTAAAATTGTTCATCTTGAATATTCAACATGTCATCATGAATATTTCAATCACAACATCTTGAATATATTCAAGTTATTTTCTTGAATCTTCAACTTGATAATATATCTTGAATATTCAACTTGCTATCTTGAATATTAGGTTACCGGACCTATGGTCCGATAACCTATTGGCATGGCGTTGCGTCCGTCGTCCGTCCGTCCGTCCGTCCGTCCGTCCGTCCGTCCGTCCGGCGTTAACATTTTTATCTCTAAAGTTAACGATCGAATCTTTCTGAAATTTTGCACAAAAATGCCTAAAAATATTTTGAGAAGGAGGTATTTTTTTGTTTTCTGATTTTCGCTTTTTTTTCAAAATGGCGGCCGTTTTTGTCGAAAAACGCTCAATTCCAATTTGGACTTTGACGGCCATTTTCTCAAAAACTGTCTGATCAGTTTTGAGTTTTTGGTTTCAAAAGATTCCCCTCATATACCTCTGTGATATGTATAAGTTTGGTTGCCCTAAATCTGCCGGTTTTCATGTGGCGGCCATTTTGAATTTTTGGCGGGTCGGCGAAAAAAAATTTTTTCGCCCCAGATCGCATTACTATCCATTTTGGGCCATTTCTAGAGCAAAAAAAAATTTTCACCCTTTGAAAAAAATGTTGGACTTAGAAAATTTTTGGCACTTTTTCCCTTCATAATGGGAGCTGTCCGGACTGTACTCATAGAACGCTTGAAGATAGAGCTTAGAAATTGGCACTTTCAAATGGGAAGTCATATATGGCGACTTGTGTGGTGACCTTGAATTTGACCTTGGATGACCTTGAAAGGTCAAAACAGCCATTTTTGGGTCGAAAAACGCTCAAATTTGCACCTGGTCTGTATTTTCTCAAAAACTCTCTGATCAGTTTTGAGATTTTTGCTTGAAAAGATTCCTCTTATATACCTCTGCGACGTGTATAAGTTTTGTTGCCCTTGAATCGCCGATCTCAGTGTGGCGGCCATTTTGAATTTTTGACGAGTCGGCGAAAAAAAAAATTTTCGCCCCAAATAACATTACTATCCATTTTGGGCCATTTCTAGGCAAAAAAAAATTTTTACCCTTTGAAAAAAATTTTGGACTTGGGAAAATTTTCGGCACTTTTTTCCTTCATAATGGGAGCTGTCAGGACTGTACTCATAGAACGCTTGAAGATAGAGCTTAGAAATTGGCACTTTCAAATCGGAAGTCATATATGGCGACTTGTGTGGTGACCTTGAATTTGACCTTGGATGACCTTGAATGGTCAAAACAGCCATTTTGGGGTCAAAAAATGCCCAGATTTGCCTTTGTAGATGAAATGCTTGCAGATAGAGCTCCTGTTTGCATTATGAACTTATAGGAAGACATATATGGCACAACTAATGATGACCTTGAACTTGACGTCAGATGACCTTGAGTGCCAAATGTCTGACTTGGAATGTGTAAATTGACCTGAGCGGCCTAAACGATTCCACCCAACATATAGAATATCAAATGCCGCACACATACATGTAATGGTTACATCGAAGTTCATACGGATGACCTTGATTGGTAAATCCCAAGGTCATATGTTTACACTGCGAACCTTGATTGGTAAATCTCAAGGTCTGTTACCTGCCAATGCTGCCATGGCCAAACCAAAATTGTCCGGTAACCTGTCTTAGCCTTTGGGCTAATTTTTATCTTTAAAGTTTACAGGCGGATTTTCCTGAAATTTTGCACAAAGTTGCCCAAAAATATTTCAAGAGGGGGTTATTTTTTAGTTTTTTGATTTTCGCATTTTTCTCAAAATGGCGGCCATTTTTGACGAAAAATGGCCAATTTTGGACTTTGGCGGCCATTTTCTCAAAAACTGTCTGATCAGTTTTGAGATTTTTGTTTCAAAAGATTCCCCTTATGTACCTTTATGATGTGTATAAGTTTTGTTGCCCTTGAATCGCCGATCTCCGTGTGGCGGCCATTTTGAATTTTTGATGGGTCGGCGAAAAAAAATTTTTTTGGTCCCAAATCGCGTTACTATCCATTTTGGGTCATTTCTAGACAAAAAAAATTTTTCACCCTTTGAAAAAAATTTTGGACTTAGAAAATTTTCGACACTTTTTTCCTTCATCATGAGAGCTGCCGGGACTGTACTCATAGAATGCTTGAAGATAGAGCTTAGATATTGGCACTTTCAAATGGAAAGTCATATATGGTGACTTGTGTGGTGACCTTGAATTTGACCTTGGATGACCTTGAAAGGTCAAAACAGCCATTTTTGGGTCGAGAAATGCTCAAATTTGCACCTGGCCTGTCTTTTCTCGAAAACTGTCTGATCAATTTTGAGATTATTGTTCCAAAATATTCCCCTTATGTTCCTTCATGAT
This sequence comes from Terebella lapidaria, assembly GCA_949152475.1. Lineage (NCBI taxonomy): Eukaryota > Metazoa > Annelida > Polychaeta > Terebellida > Terebellidae > Terebella > Terebella lapidaria. The sequence continues at coordinate 3,755,621 of OX424562.1, read as the reverse complement.
GTTTATAAGTTTTGTTGCCCTTGAATCGCCGGTCTCCGTGTGGCGGCCATTTTGAATTTTTGACGGGTCGGCGAAAAAAATTTTGTTTGCCCCAAATCGCGTTACTATTCATTTTGGGTCATTTCTAGACAAAAAAAAAATTTTCACCCTTTGAAAAAAATTTTGGACTTAAAAAATTTTCGGCACTTTTTTCCTTCATAATGGGAGCTGCCAGGACTGTACTCATAGTACGCTTGAAGATAGAGCTTAGATATTGGCACTTTCAAATAGGAAGTCATATATAGCGAGTTGGGAGGTGACCTTGAATTTGACCTTTGATGACCTTGAAAGGTCAAAACAGCCATTTTTGGGTAAGAAAAATTTGCCTCTACTGATGAAATGCATGTAGATAGAGCTTCAGTTTGCATTATGAACATATAGGAAGTCATATATGGAACAACTAATGATGACCTTTATTTTGACCTTGGATGACCTTGAGTGCTAAATGTCTGACTTGAAATCTTGAAAGTGGCCTCTGAAGCATAAACTTTTGCACATACAGGTTAGGATTGTGTATAAGCCTGTAAAAAAGTCATGTATAAATGGCACATTTTTTGGTGACCTTGAACTTGACCTTAAAGACCTTGAAGGGTGAATCTCAAAATCTGAAATTGGCCTCTACACACGAAATACTTGTTGATAAAACTTATATGTTTGTATTATGAACATACAAAGTCATATGCAGCATACCTGATGGTGACATTGAGATTCACAAAGATGACCTTGACTGGTAAATCTCAAAATCATATGTCACCTACAATGCTTGAAACCAAAATTGTCCGGTAACCTATCTTAGCCCTTGGGCTAATTTTTTTATCCTCGTTCCGGGAAGCTCCATATGGGTGGTACCACCATTCGTACTTGGTCGTACTTACCAGTCGGTACAGGTTGTGACTATTCGCACCACTGATCATAAAATTATACGACTACAGTGTTTGTACGACTAGTCACCAGGCTGTATGGTTAGTAGCAAGACGATGTGGCTAGTTAATAGCACGTGTCATTGTCCAAATAGTAATGCCACCTCTCTCGATGGGAATCACGATCTAGAGGTCATGGGTTGGAAGTTTTGAACTTGTCCATCGACCTTGCTGCGACCAGTTTCTTGTTGGCACCCATACAGGACCTCTAGTCCTCTACAACCAGTCATACATTTGTGCCACGTTTTGTCTACGATTACAAAAGTTTTAGCTCGCAGGAAGAACGTATCTTGGTCATATTGTCAATGTGGCTAGGCCTGATGGGAACACGAGTGAGCAGGGAAAAAAAAGTTTTTTCGTGTTCCCACAAAATTTTTTTGCATCCCCACTCGATATTTTTGTGTTCTCTCACAATCACTTTGCATCATTATCAGATCAGATCAGATAGAATTCAAGCATTCATTTTTGACAAATCAAAATGGAGTTTTAAATACTGAGAATTATATTATGAGCATGGCTGATACATCTGTAGCTCTGACTGGGTAATACGCGAGTTCTTGGTGATTCAAAGGACCTGACACATGAACAGATAAAATTCCATGAGCCAATCAGATTCCCAACTTTGATAGTCGTCGTGATCTGTTTTGAGTTTGGCAACGTTTGTGCAGATCTTATATTCACCTGTAGATGTTGCAGTCATTTGAGAAAAGTTGAATCAAAGTGGCATGCTCAAGAAGGTCTTTAATGTAACCAAAAACATTAATTGTCCCAGTACTGGCACTGTGCCTTGGGGTCAGCTTCTGGTCAGCCAGGAATGATCTGATCCAGTCCAGAGTGTTGCCACGGATCATACTGATGTCATAATGGACCAGCTTCATTGAGGGGATGATGATGGTTCACCTTGCTGAATGTTCTCACAAAGATGAGCCGCTGAGTGAGGATGACGTCGGTTTGTTCGCAGTTGTACAGCACATGTTAAAAAAAACATTAAAAAAATAAACGCTCCATGTAGATCATGACCAATGGATGAGGGGTATCGAACGAGTACATTGTCGTTGTTGTCTGAGATGTGTAGAGATATAAGATACAAGATATATATTGAAGTGACTGCCATGTTGTTGGTTGCAGAGGTAGAAGCTGTCATGGCAGGAGATGCTGAGTCATGCCCCAGCTGTCTGCAGCTCAGAATGGAGATTGCTGAGCTGCTGAAGGCAGCGGCCAGCAAGGAACGTGAGCTGGCGGGGACGGTGGACAAGCTTGGGCGCGTACAGAGGTTGTACGAGCGTGGTACGCAGTACATCGAGGAGCTGCATGCTCAGGTGCGTGTCCTCACCGCCCAGGTGTCTGATCTAGAGAAGTCTGGGGCCCGACATGAGGTAACCATGGCAACAGCAAGTGTCCAGACAGACCCTCACACACTTTTTGCAGGTCAGTTAAAAGGAAATGTTTTTTTTAAACCGAGTGGTGAAATGTATTGGTAGAATTATTACGGATCAATTTGCTCTCGATTAAACGTTCGATGATTGATCCAGCTGATAACCCCGTAGTAAATACATGATATGTTATAATAAAACAATCCCATAATTGTGCTTCTTGAAATTTCCCACGACTATTTGGTAGTTTACGGTATTCGTTAAATTGACACCAAAAGAATCCAGCCTCCATAGTCAAACTCAAATTACATGAAATTCAAACATTTAATATTTGATTTTGTCTGGGCAAGCCGATTCTCCCAGTTTCCTTTGTTTCAAAAAATGATCACAGTAATGGCAAGGATTTGATTGTTGCTCTCCAGCAGCTGGAGCCGGTGGATCAGAAGAGAAAGAATTGGAGTGTGGGGAGAGTCAGACCTCCGAGAAACGCTTGGAGTGTGGGGAGAGGACGGAGGGCCCGACCCTCGACTGGCTGGCGACAGCTGACAGTGTGGAGGAAGGAGAGATCGTCCCTGTGAGTGACAAACTCGGCTTGGCTTCCACTGGCTCATTGCTACCATTGTTACTGTTAATGTTAATGTAAAGCCATGATATAGAGTGTTATACACTTGATTTCTGAGGGGGCACCAACACCAATCACCCATGAACATGATGAAGTTTATTGCATACTACATGACATGTGGAGCAATCGCAGGTTCAGTAGAGTGATTCTTGACCATGACTCCATGACACCTATCCACAGAGTGAGCAGCCGTCGGTGGCCGACTGTGTTCGAGAGGCGGCAGAGGTGGCGCAGTCCCAGACCGGTTATGTGTACGACGCCAGTACCGGCCTGTACTATGACCAGACATCTGGTTACTACTATGATGCGGTGAGTCATCCCTCCTCTCAGTAACCATGGTAACTGAACCTGTACAGTGTATACAAATCTACATGACTAGGAATTTATCAGTCAAATTTCCTGCTGAGGTAACCTGAAGATATTTTGTTCTGTTGACAGGAGAAAGGATTGCACTATGAACCGTACTCAGGGACGTACTACAGCTTTGATGCAGAACAGGGCACATACCAGTTCCACTCTCGTGTTGATCTGTCTCAGTATTCGAAGGAAGCCTACCAGCGATACTACCAGAATATCAGTGGGCGAAAACTGCCCAAAACCCGTTCCGACAAGGTCTGCTAGATCCAAGTTCAATAGATGTAAACCAAACTCTGATTTAAGATTTAGAATGTAATGCATACACGAGTAACAATAGGTCTGAAGATGAGTATTTCTGGTTCACCAGGCTGTAGACGATGTCACATCAGCCCTGCACAACCTAGATATCCAGACACTCAGAGCCAATGCAGTTGGTAAATATTATCTTCCTCAATTAGCAGTGATATTGTAATGTTTCCAGTCTGAAGAAAAGAAGACGGAGTTGAAAAGGAAGAAGGAGCATCGCAACAAACATCGGAAAAAACACAAGCGAGAAAAGGCTGAAAGCAGGGATAGACACAGCAAACACAGGCGGCACAAATACAAAAACGATGGGCTGTCTACAAGGGAAGCCAGTCAGGAAAGGGCTTCCCTAGAGCAGGCTTCCTCAGGGCAGGCTTCCCCAGAGCAGGGTGAGGTTGACAGTTCAGAGAGTGGGGAGATTGTGGACAGAGTTTGTAAGAGTCCGGTGGAGAGCCCTTCGGTGCCAGAAATAGTGGTTCAACCGAAATCACATCACAAGGACAGCATTCACAAATCCAGACACAAGTCGAGTACAGGACGCAAATCTAGGAGGTCTCACAGTCACAGAGAGAGTCATAGACATATGAAGCTTGATTCAGACACACGAAATGGGAATATGGAATCTGGCAGGTATGGGAGCTCGGATCCTGGCGGTGACGAAACCTCGGATCCTGACGGTGAGAGGACCTCGGATCCCGGAGACTCGGCCAGTGATGACGAGGTCATGGAGATATGGAGTGATCTCGAATCACAGAACAGCGATGGTGTCAATCCAGGTACAAGCGACTTACTGACAGAGGCGCCTGACACTGTCTGTGTGGATTATCTCTCAGTCAGGCCTGCTAAACAAACATGACCGTAGAGAGCATTAAAATTATCAGTTTTATTCAAAAGATTTATCTCATATAGCTCAATATGTGTTTAGTTCCTCGCAATTGATGCGATACCAGGACAAATAGGTGACATGCTCATAACTGGATGGAGCCTGATAGAAACATGTGATGCAATTACAGATATCAATGCGCGTAACTTCCCGCCATGTATCCGGAGTATGGTGACAGCCTCCGACGTTCTGGACATAGGAAGTCTCTACATCATCACCTGCAATGGCGCCACTATCGGTCGTGAGCCGGAACTGCATCACACCATCCACATACCTGACCAGCAAGTCAGCAAGGTAACCGTGATGACACATTGCATCTCAAGCCCTTAAGGGGTGGTTATCGCCTGGCAATTTTTATTGTCAGACAAACCATACTGTTGCAAGTTTTTGTCGAGAAATCTGTGAATTATGATCAAATCTATGTCAAAATTTGTGTGTGAGTGTTGTGTTCCTGTCCAGTAGGTTATATTATGTTATAATGATGATTTATTGTGATAATCAGCAAATGTAGAGAACTGAAAATACGCAACAGATAACAAGGTAGAACTTCCTCCCGATGGTGTTGTTTGCAATGATACTTACAAAACAATAACTTCACATGTTCGTGATCACGAACCGAGAATTGGTTTATTGAATTTCGATGCGAACGATAGGAAAAATGATGTGTAACATACAAGCAATTTTATCCAGTTGCTTCTTGTACATACATACATGTATCAAATACCAGTCAACAGAAATACATGACTGAAGTGTCAACATAAAGAGCACTGATGGGAAATTAGAAATACATGTAATAGTCAACTAGCTGAACATATGGCGCTTGTATGTTAGGTTTTGTGAAGAAAGCCTATCAGTAGTTGATTTTTTGGCTTCTTTCATGTTCCTCGTGGGCACCCATACTCAGAACCAGTAAGTCAACATTAGGGTATGTGTGAATAACTAAGGATGATTTTCTGTGACAGATGCACTGTGAGATTCGGTACAATGAGGAGCTGCGGCGCTATGAGGTCCAGGACCAAGCGAGTCAAAACGGCACACATGTCAACGGACATCGGCTGTCTGAGGTCAGTCCCGTTATACTCGTAGATCAAGGCAAAACTTCCCTCTTGTCTCTCGTCTCAACATCACTTTGTATTTCTGTGCACAGCCAAAAGTAGTGAGTGGACCGTACCCTCTGGCACACCAAGACACCCTGAGCCTTGGCGGAACAACGTTGGAGCTACACATCCACGCCGGAACGTTGACCTGTGACGGCTGTGAGCCGGGAGTCGTCAGCACCAGACTGGGAATTACAAGCGGTACAGCACACACAAGCCTTGGCTATTCTGACAGTTATGTAAATGAAGATGTAACCACATTACCAATCCACATTTTGATCTGACCACTCACTTGAATTAGAAATCATAAGGTGAAAGAGTAACTGATATTGAAATAGGGTGGCTAATCACTGTCTGCGCTGGCTCCTCATGCAATCTAAACTGAGAAAAAAAATTGAAACTGGTGCTTCTAATCACGTACATGTATTCATGGTGAAAATGTTTCACCATTTTCTACATGGCACCAATATTTTCTAGGTTCATCACGTAGTAGGTGATCCCCCCACATTACATGTACTGCAAGTGGGTAAACTGCGACTATGTTAAAATTCTGCTTCATGTTCAGAACAAAATCAGGCCAATTCTGCTTCTGCTGTGGACAAGGAAAAGATGAGGCGAAACCAGTTGAAACAAATAAAGAAGAAATACGGGCTGGCAGTGAGTACAGCTTCATGAAAGTAACATCATTGTTTGTAGCATTGGTTTCATGAAATTGTCCACATCTAATGATTCTTAGTAGGCAAATTAAATATTCACATTGCGTGTCCTGTTTTCTTCACCAGAACTCTGGCTATGTTGATGATGAGACAGCCATCAATAACCCTGCATATGAAGACAAGGCTGATGCTCGACGGCGAACGGTCGGCAGTGACAACCCTTACCAACCTGACGACGCACCAGCGTCTGTCCACAGGTACAGCTCTCAGTGCTGCACACCATGTATACCCTAGAAATGAGGGCATTTTGGCACAAAAGCGACCTTAAGATTTTGTCAGAATAGTTCGGATTAGTCATCCTGGACGAACAAGTTTTAGGAGTGCTAAAACTTGAAAAAACATGTCGATTTGGTTGCCATAGAGAACAAAATAGCTGACTGCCAACACATTTCTTGCTGAAGCTTGCTTAGGACATGTTGCTGGTGAAAGCTCTGCAGGTGGACTTTTTCAATATGATATTGCACCAAATGTATCGTTCGGGAAACTATCATTTTTCAGAAAGATTGAATTTCAACAAATAGTTGAAATCTGGTACAGCCTACTGGTAGAGCTTTGAGTTGGAATGCCCCAGTCTTTATTTGGCTTTGACATCTAGTTATTTACAGATGCAAACAAAACATCGCCAGCATCGCGAGTTTGATTATTATATTATTCAGAGCGATTCCAACTGAGAACAAAGGCCACAGACTGCTGTCCAAGATGGGTTGGAAGGATGGAGAGGGTCTTGGGAAGTCTCAACCCGGCATCACAGAACCGGTAACACAACTTTCTGTCAGCCTTATACAGTTCAGTTTGTCAAATTAATCTTTTTGTACAGTCCATGACGTGAGCTGTTGCTCTCCTTCCAGATCCAAGCGAGTGTGCGAGCTCGCCCGTCGGCTGGTCTCGGCTCCCAGGCTGCATATCAGGCATCCCTAGATCGCCCGGACACACGAACGGCAGAGCGCTGGCTCAAAGCTCAGGACCGGTACAACCGTCTTCAGGACGCGCCGACACCGCCTACAACCGCCAGACCAATGGCTTTCCAGCAGGGCCAGACTGAAACATTCCAGCCACCCGTGGGGGCACAGGATGACATTGTTACCATGGTGCCGGACACCAGTGTGCAGAGTCAATCCACAGACTCTAAAGACTCAAGTGTCAGTACCTCAGAGAGTGTACCTGCCGAACCCAAACCTCCAGGAAAACTTGCCATTGCTCCCATCTCATGGCAGCGCAAGCCTCCTGAGGACAAAAAGCTTGTTGCTATGGATGCACGAGTCACCTTCGCCTTTGCAGAGGATGAGTCCTCGAATGATGAACAACAGCAGTCTAGTGACAATTAACTGTGCGAGTGTTTTGTCTTCAATAAATTTCCTATACTGGATTATTTCTTTATTCGCTGACAACATTGTACTGTAAGGCCACTCCTGATTAATTTTTGGTTTCTCGTCCTTTGGAAAATTAGAAGCTAGGAGGGAGGGCGGAAAAAACAAACGAATCCTCCAATAAAATTAGCCCAAGGGCCAAGAAAGGTTACCGGACAATATACATTTTAGATATTAGCCTTTTGTCCAGTGACCTTGAAAATAATTTTTCAACAAATATATCACTTCTAGTATGTCCACAATAAATTCCTAAACTGTAAAGTCGATAATAAGTGAGATATTAGCCATTCTGTGATCGGTGATGTGACCTAGAAAATGAGGTCAAAGTTCAAGTTCATGAAAAGATTCAGTATATATCATTCCCCTATATTCGCAATTGATTCCTAAGCTGTAAAGATGATAATAAACGACATATTAGCTATTTTGTTCTCTGACCTTGAAAATTGGATCAAAGGTCAAATTCTAGATCACCAAAATATTCAGCATACATCATTTCCTATATGTTCACTATGGACCCCTAAGCTGTGAATTTGATAATAAGAGAGATATAAACCATTTTGTATTCTGACCTTGAAAATAAAATGACTGGCCTTGAAATTTAGGTCAAATTCAAGGTCATGAGAATATTCAGAATATATCATTTCCTATATGTTCACAATTGATTCCTAAGCTGTAAAGTTGATAATAAGCAAGATATTAGCCATTTTGTCCTGTTGACCTTGAAAATGAGGTCAAAAGTCAAATTCAAGGTCACTAGAATATTCAGCATATATCATTTCCTATATGTTCACAACTGATTCATAAGGCGTAAAGTCACTAATAAGCAAGATATTGGCCATTTTGTCCTGTGACCTTGAAAATGAGGTCCAAGGTCAAATTCAAGGTCACAAAAATATTCAGCATATATCATTTCCTATATGTTCACAATTGATTCCTAAGATGTAAAGTCGATAATAAGCGAGATATTAGCAACTTTGTCCTGTGACCTTGGAAATGAGGTCAAGGTCAAATTCGAGGTCACGAGAAAATTCAGCATATATCATTTCCTATATGTTCACAATGTATTCCTAAGCTGTAAAGTCGATAATAAGCGAGATATTAGCCATTTTGTCATGTGACCTTGAAAATGAGGTCAAAGGTCAAATTCAAGGTCATGAGAATATTCAGCATATATCATTTCCTATACGTTCACAATTGAATCCTAAGCTGTAAAGTCGATAATAAGCGAGATATTAGCCAATTTGTCATGTGACCTTGAAAATGAGGTCAAAGGTCAAATTCAAGGTCACGACAATATTCAGCATATATCATTTCCTATATGTCCACAATTGATTCCTAGTCTCTAATCTCAATATTAAGTGAGATATTAGGCTTAATGTGTCCCATTATAAAGCACAGGAGAATTTAACATGGGAAAGTCCCATTTGGGCCGAGTTTGGGCCCAAAATGGCCCACTTCGAGCGATTCAAGGGCAACGAAATTTATACATGTCACAGAGGTACATATGAGGAGTGTTATGCATGAATAAGAAAAAAAGTTACTGAACAGATTTTGAGAAAACGACAGCCAAAGTCCAAAATTGGCCATTTTTCGACGAAAACGGCCGCCATTTTGAAATAATTGCGAAAATCAAAAAACTAAAAAATACCTCCCTCTCAAAATATTTTTAGGCATTTTTGTGCAAAATTTCAGAAAGATTCGATCGTAAACTTTAAAGATAAAAATATAGATGGACGACGACGAACGACGGACGCAACGCCACGGCAATAGGTTATCGGACCAAAGGTCCGGTAACCTAAAAAACGATATACCTGTCAATGAACCTCTGAATGCAAATGATATTGGAGTATTCTTCAAGCATCTAATGAGGTCCAGTATTTCCATATTATATTTCAGAACCTCAGTTATGATTTATTTCTGTTTATTTCAAATGTTACTTTGAGCAAAACTAAGGTTTTATATTGTATAGACACTCAGTGGTCGGACAAGTGGTGCTGCAGGCCCACGATTGCTAAGTGTTACAAAGATTGGTGAAATCTTGTGTGTCAAAATCGCATTTATTTCCACGTTAGACATTTTTGTTGTTGTTTTTTCTCAAAATTTTGTGAAAAACTAGGCACGCGGGGACGAGAAACAAAAAATTGAACTGGAATGGCCTAATCGTGAAATTGTATCCCCAGACAAAGGTTGGCAGATACTGTTGAATTGCAGTTATAATGCCGCATCTGAGAGGAACTTTTTGTGTAATTGTGCAAGTGTCATTATTACCATGGTAACTATGGCTACTTGACCATGACACCTACAACCGGACGTTCTGTTGCTACCGGTGACATGATCGTACATGTACTCAGGTGTGACATGTCATGATTCTTAGTCTATGCTACATTGCTGAGTTGTTGATGCAGTTTATGGTTGCTTAATACAATCTCAAAGGATAGGGATGCTACAAATGTGACAGTCAATTTCTTTCGCCTTGTGTTTGTTCACTACAAATACTACCGGCAATCATGAGAAATGCAGAGTATTGATTTTCCAGTATATAAATTGTTACACTGATCTTAAACTCTTGTCAAAACATGTTCGTAAATATTGCTGGAAACATCTGTTTGGACTATAATACGAAATAAAATTACACATCACAAAGGTACATAAAGAGAATCTTATACAAGATTTTGAGAGAAACTGTCGGAATAGATTTAGACAAAATGGCCACCAAAGACAAAATTCATCGTTTTTGACCTTCCAAGGTCATCCAAGTCCCAAAACTTTTTCAATGGCCAAAAAAAAATTTGGGTTTTCTTTGCTGGAAATGGCTCAAAACGAATAGTGACTTGATTTTGGAAAAAAAATTTTTTTTTATCCGACCCGTCAAGAAATCAAAATGGCCGCCACACACAGACCAGCAATTCAAGGGCAACGAAACTTACAAACGTAATAGAGTACATGAGGGGAATATTTTGAAACAAAAATCTCAAACTGATCAGACAGACAGTTTGAGAAAATGGCCACCAAAATAGGCCATTTTTCGACAAAAAAAGGTCATTTTGACCTTCCAAGGTCATTGAAAGTCAAATTCATGGTCATCCTTCAAACCGCAATATATGATTTCCCATTTGAATGTGCCAATACTTAGGCTCTATCTTCAAGTGTTCTATGAGTTTACTCCGCACAGCTCCCATTGTCAAGGAAAAATTATGAAGTCCGAAAAAATTTTCAATGGCCAAAAAAAATTTTTTTTTTTTGCTGGAAATAGCTCAAAACAAATAGCGACTTGATTTGGGACAAAACAATTTTTTTTGCCGACCCATACAAAAATAAAAATGGCCGCCACACGCAGACCGGTGATTCAAGACCAACGAAACTTATACACTGCATAGAGGTACATGAAGGGAATGTTTTAAAACAAAAATCTCAAAACTTATCAGACAATTTTTGAGAAAATGGCCACCAAAGTCCAAATTGGCAATTTTTTTTTGCCAACAAGTAGGCAAAAACGATTCAATCAAAGAAATTAAAAAAAACGTCTTCAGATACTAGCCCAAGGTATGTTCTGACAAATTTAAGGGGAAATTCATCATGTCAAAAAAAAGTTACAGACCCGGACGGACGACGGATGGACGACGACGGACGAAAAACCACGACAATAGCTCAACGGCCCAAAGGGCCGGTAAGCTAAAAATGTGGACCATAGGTCCAGTAACCTAAAAAACTAGACGTCAAGGCCTAAAGATGCCTTGGAGGCATTTCGGTGTGATGAATAATTTATAATACTAGATATCGACGAAAATGAAAAATGTCGACAAATTTCGGGTCAAGGTCAAAGTTAATCCATTCGTCTAGGGCGACGAGTCCGAAAGTAACGTCCGTTTCGCTCTACGACGCACCGTTTCCGAGATATCGACGAAAACGAAAAATGCCGACTCGGCAAAAAAATTTCGGGTCAAGGTCAAAGTTCATCCATAATACCCCTTAGACATGTTTGTCTAGTGTGACGAGTCCGAAAATAACGTCCGTTTCGCTCTACGACGCACCGTTTCCGAGATATCGACGAAAACAAAAAATGCCGACTCGGCAAAAAAATTTCGAGTCAAGGTCAAAGTTCATCCATAATACCCCTTAGACATGTTTGTCTAGTGCGACGAGTCCGAAAATAACGTCCGTTTCGCTCTACGACGTACCGTTTCCGAGATATCGACGAAAACGAAAAATGCCGACTCGGCAAAAAAATTTCGGGTCAAGGTCAAAGTTCATCCATAATACCCCTTAGACATGTTTGTCTAGTGCGACGAGTCCGAAAATAACGTCCGTTTCGCTCTACGACGCACCGTTTCCGAGATAACGACGAAAACGAAAAATGCCGACTCGGCAAAAAAATTTCGGGTCAAGGTCAAAGTTCATCAATAATACCCCTTAGACATGTTTGTCTAGTGCGACGAGTCCGAAAATAACGTCCGTTTCGCTCTACGACGCACCGTTTCCGAGATAGCGACGAAAACGAAAAATGCCGACTCGGCAAAAAAATTTCGGGTCAAGGTCAAAGTTCATCAATAATACCCCTTAGACATGTTTGTCTAGTGCGACGAGTCCGAAAATAACGTCCGTTTCGCTCTACGACGCACCGTTTCCTAGATATCGACGAAAACGAAAAATGCCGACTCGGCAAAAAAATTTCGGGTCAAGGTCAAAGTTCATCCATCCATAATACCCCTTAGACATGTTTGTCTAGTGCGACGAGTCCGAAAATAACGTCCGTTTCGCTCTACGACGCACCGTTTCCGAGATATCGACGAAAACGAAAAATGCCGACTCGGCAAAAAAATTTCGGGTCAAGGTCAAAGTTCATCCATAATACCCCTTAGACATGTTTGTCTAGTGCGACGAGTCCGAAAATAACGTCCGTTTCGCTCTACGACGCACCGTTTCCGAGATATCGACGAAAACGAAAAATGCCGACTCGGCAAAAAAATTTCGGGTCAAGGTCAAAGTTCATCCATAATACCCCTTAGACATGTTTGTCTAGTGCGACGAGTCCGAAAATAACGTCCGTTTCGCTCTACGACGCACCGTTTCCGAGATATGCAGGATGAATCAAGGATGACTCAGCAAAAAATTATTTCGACCTCTAGGTCAAAGGTCGTTTGAGGTATCGATCCCAAAATCAATAGGGTTCTTCCCTGGTGATATATAAACCTCCGTGCAAAATTCTGCAACTATTGCCTGAATATTTTTTGAGTTATCGTCCGGAAACCAAGTTCCTCGATTTCATCCTCACGGACCTCACGGACCTCGGAGCCGGATCAAAAAAAAAAGTACACCCTAGAGATGTTTGTCTAGGGCGACGAGTCCGAAAATAACGTCCGTTTCGCTCTACGACGCACGGTTTCCGAGATATGCAGGAAGCCTCAAGGATGAATCAGCAAAAAGTTATTTTGACCTCTAGGTCAAAGGTCGTTTGACGGATCGATCCCAAAATCAATAGGGTTCTTCCCTGGTGGCATATGAACCTCCATGCAGAGTTCTGCAACTATTGCATAAATATTTTTCCAGTTATCGTCCGGAAACCAAGTCTTAAAATTAGCCTTGATTTCATCCTCACGGACCTCACGGACCTCCGATCCGGCTCAAAAAGAATAGGGTTCTTCCTCATATCATTTCTGACTTGCGGTGAAAATTTGACAAGGATCCGTCAAGGCAATCTAAAGTTATCGTCCGGAAACCAAAAGTGGCGGAAGAAGAAAAAAAAAAAAAAAAAAAAAAAAAAAAAATTCTGCTAAAACCATAAAGGCATTTCTGCCGAAATGCCTTAATTAGCCCAATGGCTAAGATAGGTTCCCGGACAATTTTGGTTTGGATAATGGCAGGTAACAGGCCTTGAGATTTACCAATCAAGGTTAAATATCAGTGTGAACATATGACCTTGATATTTACCAATCAAGGTCATCCATGTGAACTTCAATGTCACCATTACATGAACGTGTGCGGTATTCTATTTTCTATATGTTCATAATACAAAGATACATCTGGGTCCAAGTGTATAGGCCGCTCAGGCCAATTTACACATTCCGAGTCAGACATTTGGCACTCAAGGTCATCCAAGGTCAAGTTCAAGGTCATGATTAGTTGTGCCATATATGTCTTCCTATATGTTCATAATGCAAACATAAGCCCTATCAGCAAGCATTTCATCTATAGAGGCAAAAATTGCTGTTTTGACCTTTCAAAGTCATCCAAGGTCAAATTCGAGGTCACCACACAAGTCGCCATATATCATGTATATGACTTCCCATTTGAAAGGGCCAATTTCCAAGCTCTATCTTCAGCCGTTCTATGAGTACATTTCTGGCAGCTCCCATTATGAAGGAAAAAATTGCCAAAAAGTTTCTAAGTCCAAAAATTTTGAAGGAAAAAAGCATAGACATAGAAGAGAGATGGAATGCCAAGTCCGATATCACTCTCTCTGTTTCTAGTCGTTGAGCTTGAGGTTACAAAAGGTTAGAGGAAGATGGTAGTTACATTTCCGTTGTCAACGTATAACATCCTATTGCCATTGTTCATTCCTGACGATCCTCAGCGTGTTGACGTCACGTACGGTATTCGACGTATTTTTACAATCCAAATTTCCCATGAGACTTCAAACCGGAAATAAAGTACCCATGTTCCTCTGGTCATGAGCTCAAGGTCACTGAGGTCGAGTTGGCAGTCCATCTCTCTTCTATGTCTATGGAAAAAAGTGCCGAAAATTTTCCAATTTTTTTCAAAGAGTGAAAAATTTTTTTTGCCTAGAAATGGCCCAAAATGGATAGTATTTGGACGTGATTTGGACGGGAATCTTTTTTTTCTGCATCGACCCATCAAAAATTCAAAATGGCCGCCATATGCAGACCGGCAATTCAAGGGCAACCAAACTTATACACATCACAGAGGTGTATAAGGGAAACCTTTTGAAACAAAAATATCAAATCTGATCCGACAGTTTTTGAGAAATTTGCTGCCAAAGTCCAAAATTGACCGTTTTTCGATGAAAACAGCCAACATTTTGAAAAAAAAATTAGCCCAAAGGCTAAGATAGGTTACCGGACAATTTTGGTTTGGCCATGGCAGCATTGGCAGGTAACAGACCTTGAGATTTACCAATCAAGGTTCGCAGTGTAAACATATGACCTTGGGATTTACCAATCAAGGTCATCCGTATGAACTTCGATGTAACCATTACATGTATGTGTGCGGCATTTGATATTCTATATGTTGGGTGGAATCGTTTAGGCCGCTCAGGTCAATTTACACATTCCAAGTCAGACATTTGGCACTCAAGGTCATCTGACGTCAAGTTCAAGGTCATCATTAGTTGTGCCATATATGTCTTCCTATATGTTCATAATGCAAACAGGAGTTCTATCTGCAAGCATTTCATCTACAATGGCAAATCTGGGCATTTTTTGACCCCAAAATGGCTGTTTTGACCTTTCAAGGTCATCCAAGGTCAAATTCAAGGTCACCACACAAGTCGCCATATATGACTTCCAATTTGAAAGTGCCAATTTCTAAGCTCTATCTTCAAGCGTTCTATGAGTACAGTCCTGACAGCTCCCATTATGAAGGAAAAAAGTGCCGAAAATTTTCTAAGTCCAAAATTTTTTTCAAAGGGTGAAATTTTTTTTTGCCTAGAAATGGCCCAAAATGGATAGTAATGTTATTTGGGGCGAAAAAAATTTTTTTCGCCGACTCGTCAAAAATTCAAAATAGCCGCCTCACTGAGATCGGCGATTCAAGGGCAACAAAACTTATACACGTCGCAGAGGTATATAAGAGGAATCTTTTTAAGCAAAAATCTCAAAACTGATCAGAGAGTTTTTGAGAAAATACAGACCAGGTGCAAATTTGAGCGTTTTTCGACCCAAAAATGGCTGTTTTGACCTTTCAAGGTCATCCAAGGTCAAATTCAAGGTCACCACACAAGTCGCCATATATGACTTCCCATTTGAAAGTGCCAATTTCTAAGCTCTATCTTCAAGCGTTCTATGAGTACAGTCCGGACAGCTCCCATTATAAAGGAAAAAGTGCCGAAAATTTTCTAAGTCCAAAATTTTTTTCAAAGGGTGAAAATTTTTTTTTGCTCTAGAAAGGCCCAAAATGGATAGTAATGCGATCTGGGACGAAAAAATTTTTTTTCGCCGACCCGCCAAAAATTCAAAATGGCCGCCATACGAAAACTGGCAGATTTAGGGCAACCAAACTTATACATATCACAGAGGTATATGAGGGGAATCTTTTGAAACCAAAAACTCAAAACTGATCAGACAGTTTTTGAGAAAATGGCCGTCAAAATCCAAAATTGAGCGTTTTTTGACAAAAACGGCCGCCATTTTGAAAAAAATGCGAAAATCAAAAAACAAAAAAATACCTCCTTTTCAAAATATTTTTAGGCATTTTTGTGCAAAATTTCAGAAAGATTCGATCGTTAACTTTAAAGATAAAAATGTTAACGCCGGACGGACGGACGGACGGACGTGCGGACGAGACCTTCTTGTGTGCCTTTTACATGTTAAATTTCCTATCTAAAATAGGCACACAACTCCCCAAAATAGGCACACAAGAAGAAATTTCCTCACAACTTATGGTTGTGTGCCTTTTCTAGTCACACAACCATACTCTCGTCCGCCCGGACGGACGGACGGACGGACGCAACGCCATGCCAATAGGTTATCGGACCAAAGGTCCGGTAACCTAAAATACACCAAAAGATAATAAGATATAAAATTTATTGCGAGTCGGTTGGTAAAAGACAACAAATAACAGTAGCCAACATCAGCTTTATACCGACAGATTAATCTTCCGATGAATATTTACAGAGATGAAATACATTCAGGTTAATACACACTCATAGAGTATATCACCAGTAAATTGTGTACCAACAATATTAGTATATCATAGTACATTAGACAGGCCATACACTGTACATGTACATTCCTTATGTACAGTGTACACCTGGGTGGTTTTCAAAACAGACTTGTTTTCCTTCATACTGTTACAGACCTGATAGTGTACATTCATTCTTGTACTAGTTAGACATTATCTTCTGATTTAGAATTGTTTATTCCAGACCTTATCTTCCGATTTAGAATTGTTTATTCCTTCAAGATCTTTTTTTTCCATAGATTGTGAATTGTGATGAAATACTATAGCCTATAACTTGCGAAACAAAACAAGAAATGACCAGCAAATATCACAGACCTCGAGTGAGTTAAAGGTTTATCAGCACACCAGTTATTCTTGAACAATTACAGTGCACTAGGTGCTATCATTCAGCTAAGACGAAGTACAGAACGTGGCTGAGGGGCACAGACTGGTCACGAAGCCATCGTGGGCCGGAGAGGACAGTGTCAGACCCAGACTGGTACCAGGCTCCCCGAGGGAGGTAGACGTCTCGAAGCCGTACGCCCTCAGTCAGCACCGGCGCCACCAGGAGACCATGGCCCACCAGGAACTCGTCGTCCAGGGTGAGAGCCTCGGGGTCCTCAGGCCACTCCATCCAGAGCGGCCGCACTGCCGCCACACCCTCCACCTGCGCTGCCCTCAGAGCCGGGACCACCACCCTCCCTCGTGTCTGCAGCAGCGACACTGCCAGAATACGCGTCAGCTCATCATAACGGTCCGGTGGCACAGAAAAGTGCATTGTGGGAAGGAATGTAGAAACTTGCATCCAGCGAATGTACAGTTCTCGAGATGGGAAATGATCATAAGAGTTTCCCCCAATGACATCGGTGAGAATGTGATGGTATCCCAGCAAGCCCAGAGTGAGTGTGGTGGGTATGACAGAGGACAGACCGTTACCACGCCACGTGGAGGTGCGGCCTGACACACGGAGCAGTCCAGGGGCAGCCTGCGAATTGTATCCACTTTGTTGCACAGTGAGTGAGTCCCGTGGTGATGTCTGCAGCCCTGCGAGTTGGGTGATGTAGTCATTGAATGAAGAGATGTTGCCAGCTAATGTCGGGTTGTACGGTTGTGTGTCAATCTGTCCTCCGACCCAGTACACACCATCGATATTGTACAAGCTCGTCAGGTTGCGGATCTCAGCTTGCAGCCAGTTCATGCCTGGTCCTGTTACATCCACGACTGCCCCAACATTGGACCCAAGATTATAAGGGGCTGGCAACTGCCAGCGCGTAAACCCAGGGACGTTTCCCGTCACATCTCGGACCAGGAACTCATCCCTGACCCCGACCACGAAGCTATCCGAGTCATAGCTCAGGTAGGGATGTGCTGCCAGAACGACGTCAAACCCATGACTCTGTGTGTCCTCTATCAGCGTGTGAGGATCAGGGAATCGAGCCTGGTCAAAATCGTGGTCTCCGAGGCTCGACTCCCAGGGTCCATCAATCACCAGTATGCTGCGACGGTATCTAGCAGTGACAATCTGACGCACATAGTCCTGGACTGCGGCCTGGGAGTAGTTCGTAGCGAGTGCAGGGAGTGTGGACCAGACAGGGTATAACAGTGTGGGGTCAGGGGGCGGGTCTGCTGATGGTGGAGGGACGAAGGAAACGTTGTGGGCCTGTCGAACATCTCGAGCAACACACACAGTGTAGTTTATGTGTGGTGCGACAGTACGGTGATGGTCAGGGCCTGAGTACAGGCACAACAGGTTATCACCGTTGTCGCTGCTGTTGGCTCCCACGATTGGAGCATTGAAGCTAATCTCGAGTTGCTCAGCACTGCGTATCTTCAGAGAGACACCTGCTGAGCTCAGGATGTACGGCTCCAGGACAGGACCCAGTGTCTCAGGTGTCTGCCCACTTCCCACCACGAATGGTGTCCTCTTCACGCTCATCCTGGTCAGCGGCCAGCGCTGCTCGTACGCCAGTCCCAGACCATACCACGAGTCATTGCCCAGTCTGAAACAGTCCTGCAGCAGCAGCTCTGGACTCAGACTCTGCCAGGAGATATCGTAGCAGCTGACATCATCCTGCACCTCGCGTGATGAGATGCTGAGAGTGGCCAAATTCTTCCACGTCAGACAGAACTTGTTGGTTTTGTCTGCATGGTGCTTCCCGTCGCAGTAGACTGGCAGCTTGTCTGGGTGCAGGTTGAGACCGAGGATGCCCTCCAGAACCACTTGCTGCTTGTGGTTGTACAGAACGACATCACGCTGTGTTTTCTGGTAGACGAGGCGGCGTCCCGTCATGATCTCCAGCTGCTGGATGTTGTAGAAGTGGAAGACGAGGCTGACCCCTGTGACCATGAAGACGAATAGCAACGCAATGCAAAGTTTCATCTCCAGTTCCAGATCCTTTTTGGTCGGCTTGTCATTTGAACTCCCTGATGTGTGTGATGCTATACTCTGTAACACAAAACACAGCTTGACATAGTCTATAATTGTGCAGTACACAAGGTATGTGATAAAGGAAGATTTGTAATGTGCAAGGAGAACATACCCTCGGTGATATTGGCCCTGGATCCTCCTCAACTGATGTCTGAGCAGTGATGAATACGATGTCTCTTTTGCGGGAGAAGGTGACTCGACCCTTGGTGACCTCCAGGTCATCCCCGCTCCCTCGCTCCCTATCGAGCTCAGGCTCCCAGTGGACGGAGAGGTGGGACATGCGAGGTGTTGCCAGCGACTGAGTAGTGGTGCTGGTGTTGTCCCCGCTCTCACCCGGTGGGGAGGGCCGTGGTGACTGGGGTGTCTCCGGGACGACTTGGATGGATGGCGGAGTCTCCATAGCTGAGGCACCTGCTACCGGTGTCGATGTCTCTGTGACAGAGGTAGTCTGAACACTAGGCGCTGGTGCTGTCAGTGGGACCTCAGGTGTCAACTCAACATCTTGTGTCCCTGTCCCCCAGTCAGGGCCAGGGTCAGAGTCGAACAAAAGTTCTCGTGTTGATCGTACTGTGTCCTGATTTGGATCCATGTTGATCCAACATCCTCTATGAAAACTTCTCTTTCAAGCCAATTCTGACTTTGCACCTGAAACTCATACATTAATTTATCTTTTTATGTAATTTAATTCGAGCAGTACACGTTAATTAGATGGCATTAGCAGCCTCGCCTAGCCATAACAACAAACCGGGACAGTGGGACTGTATAGCCTAAGAAATGTCTTAAGAAGAAAGTTTTTGAGTTGAAAAAAGCATACAGGTGTACCGGGGATCCCCGTATTTAAGCCCTGGGGTTATAATTGGGGAAAGGGTGCTGTGTCGAATGAAATTTAAAGCCCATGGGCTTATATTTGGGGAATAATTATTTTACAACTTTTATTTTGGACGCTTGAATTTACAATGGATTAGACGCGAAAGCACTTCTTATATGCGTAATAACTATATTTATACAAACATCAATTCCAGTGTATAATCACAGATATTCATTGTCATAATGAACGCACGCATGACGAATAAAAAGGTACACATATACATGCATGTACAGGATAAAATCCAGCAGGTCACATGTATATGTACTAATAGCCCTAGGCAAGGCACACGTACGTCTTTTATCAATTTCATTTCATTAGCTTATCTAGGTACCAACACTTACCAATGTCTCCTACGAAAAACAGAACGTCAACTACGTTTTCCCCAAATATAGGCCCAGTCCTAATGCTAGACAAAAATTTATTCCGTTTATAAGCCCATGGGCCTATACAAGAGTAGTACTCCCCTTGTATTAGCCTAGGCACTTCACTAATCCCGCGGATTACGTCAATACCGTGTGACGTTTTTTTTGCGTACACTTTTTGACGGGCACCTGCCAAGGCCGATTCCAGCATGAGTTTGTTTTGATTTGAATTTTACCCATGGGCTTATCCAAGGAGGGGCTTAAATACGGGGATTCCCGGTATTCTTACAAATTACTGTGCAATGCCAATATTGAACAACATGCTAAATTCTGTTCAGAGTCACAAATTTCATGTTTTATGTGAAATTCACCATTGGAGTATGAACCATTGGAGTATGAACCATTGGAGTATGCTCACATGAACAATGACTAACTTATTCTCTATGAGCACCAAAAGGCTCTCATACAAGAAATTTTGGAAATTCAAAAAGTTGGTAATCTTTTCCAGTGGTAAATTTCGCCTCGGTCATTGTAATTCTGGGGTCTGTAAAACAACATTATTATATGCCTACGGAAATGCTACAATGGATTACACAGAGTGCAATCGGTCCGATATATTGCGGTATTGACCGCCTTCATATTGACCGGCGTCGCGCATAGCAACTGACGGTCTGTTGAAGTTTACGTATTCATGCGCTGGTGGAATGACGTTTTTTCGTTTTCTAGTACATGAAAATGTCCATAAAATTATTTGCTTTCAGGGTCTAAAATGGCTAGAAAATGTCAACATTTGTAATCACATCTTTCCCGAGGGGTGTGCATATCATGATGCGGCATATAATAATAAGTTAATCGACTGGATACAGTGTTTGAGGCCCTCGGTCGTGTCTGTACCGCGGACGCACTCGCAAGCTCGTGCGTGCTACGGCCCAGACACGACCTCGGGCCTCAAACACTGTATCCAGTCAATTACCTATAATAATCATGACCTCCGTAAAAGTCAATAACTGTTATATGACCTCTTTAACGTCCGCCAGCACTCAGCAGTGACACCGACTCAAAAGTATCTAGCCATAACAATGACTGTCATTTTCTGTTCCTTTCCGAAGCACGGCGTAGGATTGTAATGTTGTAAGTCATATTTAGGGCTAAAAGTACCTGTTAACTTTTCGCGTTTTGTTTACCTGTACAGCCACAGCGACTTTCATTCCCTTTTATCGCTCAATTCCGGAATTGGAACGTGGCTCGGATAGAAATGTTTTGTCCACTGTGCACAACAGTACGGAAGCGCATTGGTGACACGACACCAAAAAATTGCTAAAACTATTCCTATATCGTGCACCAGATTATATAATTTGGGAGTTATTACTATTTTACTGCCTTCAAAATTCCATAAAACAATGATAAAGTTTCAAAAGATTTCATCAAATGATCTCGTTGGAAAATGTTTGAACATTGCAATTGTGCAAAATGGGGCTTTTTTTTTATGAAGATGACCGATATTTAGAAAATAATGCACAAATTTTAGTATCTTGGTTCGTTCAAGATTTCAGAAAGATCAGACCGTAAACTGTAAAAAAATGTTTTTTTCTGATTATTAATACCCGGTAAGTAACATTGGAAGACTTTCGAATATTGCAAAAGTGCAAAATGGGGCATTTTTCAACGAATTGGCTGCCATTTTGAAAATAATGCGGAAATAATAAAAAAAATACTTCCCTCTTTGAAATATTCCTTAGTATTTTTGTGCACAATTTCAGAAACAAAAACTTGTATACTGTATACCTAAATGTGGATGTATGGATGATGGACGCAACGCCATGCAATAGATTATTGTAGTCGGAAAACCAATAATGACACCATTTTCTCAAGAACAGTAGGCTATGATAGGAGAATAAACATCTTTTTAGGTTACAGTACCTTTGGTCCGATAACCTATAGCTATTGCCGTGGAGTTGCATCCGTCGTCGTAGGTGTACATTATCGACTTTACAGCTCAGGAATCAATTGTGGACATGCGACAAAATTGATATCTCGCTTATTATCGACTTTACAGCATAGAATTAGAAATAATTTGTGGACATATGGGAAATGATAAGTATGCTGAAAATTCTCGTGACCTTGGATTTGCCCTTCCACCTGATTTTCATGTTCGGAGGACAAAATTTATATATCTCCCCCCCCCCCCCCCACCTTCCAAACCGCTATTGCACCATAAATTTGACCTCGGACTCATTTTCAAGGTCAGATCACATATTGGCCAATATCTCACTTACTATCGGCTTTACAGCTTAGGAATCAATTGTATCCAGGAAAGGATATATACGGCGAACATTCTGATGACCTTGAAATTGACCTCCGAGCTCGTTTTCAAGGTCAGAGGATAAAATAGCTAATATCTCACTAATTATTATCGAATATACAGCTCAGGAATCAATTGTGGACATATAAGAAATGATATTACGTTGAACTCGACCTTTGACCACAAATATCTCACTCATTATCAATTTTACACCCTGGGAATTAAATGTGTGTACATATAGGAAATAATGTACATGTATGACGAATATCATAATGACCTTGAATTATGATTATGAGCCAAGAACAATATATTCCATATAATATCTCGCCTATTATCGACTTTGGTCTCATTTCCAAGGTTAGAGCACAGAATAAATAATACCTCAATTATTATCGACTGTACGTTACAGGAATCGATTATGGACACCAAGTGGTATGTTCTGTCTCTTGACCTTGAATTTGACCTTAACCTCTTTTTCTAGGTTACGGGACAAAATAGCTAATATCTAAAATATTTTTATTTTTTAATGTTTCTCAAAATGGTGGACGTTTTCATTGAAAATTTTGACCTTTGTCGGCCATTTCTCAAAAACTGTGAAAACAGTTTTGAGATTTTGTTCAAAAAGGTTCCTTTCATGTACCTTTGTGACGTGTATAAGTTTTGTTGCCCTTGAATCGTCGGTCTCTATGTGGCGGCCATTTTCAATTTTTGATGGGGGATGAAAATTTTGCTTTTGGCCCAAATCGCATTACTATCCATTTTGGGCCATTTCTAGCACAAACATTTTTTTTCACCCATTGAAAAATGTATTTGAATTTTCGGCCTTTTTTCCCCTTCATAATGGGAGCTGTCACCACTGTGCTGATAGAACGCTTTGAAAAAGAGCTTAGATATTGACACTTAAAAAAATCATATGTGGTGATTTGCGAGGTGACATTGAATTTGATCTTCAATGACCTTGAAAAGTCGAAACAGACATTTTGGGGTAAAAAAAATGCCCAAATTTGCTTCTACATATGAAATGCTTGTAGATAGAGCTCAAGTTTGCATTACAACTAATGATGACCTCGAGCTTGACCTCGGATGAACTTGAGTGCTGAATATCTGATATGAAATGTGTAAATTGGCCTCTGAGGTTTTGCACATACAGCTTAGGATTGTGCATAAGCTTGAAAGAAGTCACGTATGTAATGCACATCTTTTGGTGACCTTGAATTTCACCTCAAACGACCTTGACCTTCTTCTTGCCTAACATGACATGTGGAATATGACCTCTACAGTAAAAAATTAGCCCAAAGGCTAAGATAGGTTACCGGACAATTTTGGTTTGGCCATGGCAGCATTGGCAGGTAACAGACCTTGAGATTTACCAATCAAGGTTCGCAGTGTAAACATATGACCTTGGGATTTACCAATCAAGGTCATCCGTATGAACTTCGATGTAACCATTACATGTATGTGTGCGGCATTTGATATTCTATATGTTGGGTGGAATCGTTTAGGCCGCTCAGGTCAATTTACACATTCCAAGTCAGACATTTGGCACTCAAGGTCATCTGACGTCAAGTTCAAGGTCATCATTAGTTGTGCCATATATGTCTTCCTATATGTTCATAATGCAAACAGGAGCTCTATCTGCAAGCATTTCATCTACAAAGGCAAATCTGGGCATTTTTTGACCCCAAAATGGCTGTTTTGACCTTTCAAGGTCATCCAAGGTCATATTCAAGGTCACCACACAAGTCGCCATATATGACTTCCGATTTGAAAGTGCCAATTTCTAAGCTCTATCTTCAAGCGTTCTATGAGTACAGTCCTGACAGCTCCCATTATGAAGGAAAAAAGTGCCTAAAATTTTCCAAGTCCAAAATTTTTTTCAAAGGGTAAAAATTTTTTTTTGCCTAGAAATGGCCCAAAATGGATAGTAATGTTATTTGGGGCGAAAATTTTTTTTTTCGCCGACTCGTCAAAAATTCAAAATGGCCGCCACACTGAGATCGGCGATTCAAGGGCAACAAAACTTATACACGTCGCAGAGGTATATAAGAGGAATCTTTTTAAGCAAAAATCTCAAAACTGATCAGAGAGTTTTTGAGAAAATACAGACCAGGTGCAAATTTGAGCGTTTTTCGACCCAAAAATGGCTGTTTTGACCTTTCAAGGTCATCCAAGGTCAAATTCAAGGTCACCACACAAGTCGCCATATATGACTTCCCATTTGAAAGTGCCAATTTCTAAGCTCTATCTTCAAGCGTTCTATGAGTACAGTCCGGACAGCTCCCATTATGAAGGGAAAAAGTGCCGAAAATTTTCTAAGTCCAAAATGTTTTTCAAAGGGTGAAAATTTTTTTTTGCTCTAGAAATGGCCCAAAATGGATAGTAATGCGATCTGGGGCGAAAAAATTTTTTTTCGCCGACCCGCCAAAAATTCAAAATGGCCGCCACACGAAAACTGGCAGATTTAGGGCAACCAAACTTATACATATCACAGAGGTATATGAGGGGAATCTTTTGAAACCAAAAACTCAAAACTGATCAGACAGTTTTTGAGAAAATGGCCGTCAAAGTCCAAAATTGAGCGTTTTTCGACAAAAACGGCCGCCATTTTGAAAAAAATGCGAAAATCAAAAAACAAAAAAATACCTCCTTCTCAAAATATTTTTAGGCATTTTTGTGCAAAATTTCAGAAAGATTCGATCGTTAACTTTAAAGATAAAAATGTTAACGCCGGACGGACGGACGGACGGACGGACGGACGGACGGACGACGGACGCAACGCCATGCCAATAGGTTATCGGACCAAAGGTCCGGTAACCTAAAATACTCGTTGATAAAGCATATATGTTTGTATTAATATTATGAACATATATAAAGTCATATGCGGCATACCTAATGGTGACATCTAGGTTTACAAAGATGACCTTCCTTGGTAAGTCTCAATGTCATATGTCACCTGCATCTCGTAACCTATCTAGCCCTTGCTCTAATTTTTGCCTAAACACTGAATTTTTAAGTTAAAAAATTAGCCCAAGGGCTAAGATAGGTTACCGGACAATATATAATAGCTATTTTGTCCAGTGGCCTTGAAAGTCACGGTCACATTTAAAGTCACGAAAATATTCAGCATATATGATTTCCTATACGTTCACAATTGATTACTAAGCTGTAAATTCAGTAATGAGAGAGATATTAGTCATTATATCCTGTGACCTTGAAAATGAGATCAAAGGTCAAATTCAAGGTCACGACAATATTTAGCATATATCATTTCCTATATGTCCACAACTGATTCCTAATCTGCAAAGTTGACAATAAGGAGATATTAGCCATTCTGTATTCTGACCTTGAAAATGGAGTCAAATTCTAGGTCATGACAATATTAAGCATATATCATTTCCTGTTTGTCCACAATTGATTCTCAAGTTGTAAAGTCGAAAATAAGCGAGATATTAGCCATTTCGTTCTTTGACCTTGAAAATGAAGTCAAATTCAAGGTCATGATAATATTCAGCATATATCACTTCCTATATGTCCACAATTGATTCTCAAGTTATAAAGTCGATAATAAGCAAGATGTTAGCCATTTTATGCTTTGACTTTGAAAATAAGGTAGAAGGTCAAATTCAAGGTCATCATAATATTCGGACTATATCATTCCCTATATATATGTGCACAATCGATTTCTAAGCTGTAAAGTCAATAATAAGCTACATATCAGCCATTTGGTTCTTTGATCTTGAAAATGAGGTATGAGGTCAAATTCAAGGTCATCAAAATAATCAAACTATATCATTTCCTATATGTCCACAATTGATTCCTAAGCACAAGTCGATCATAAGCGAGATATCAGCCATTCTGTGCTTTGACCTTGAAAATGAGGTCAAAGGTCAAATACGAGGTCATGACAATAATCAGCATATATCATTTCCTATGTGTCCACTATTGTTTCCTTGTCTCCAATCTCAATATTAAGTGAGTTATCAGGCATAATGTGTCCCATTATAAAGCATCGGAGATTATTTAACATGAGAAACTCCCCTTTGGGACCTGTCGAGAAAATGAAAATGGCCGCTACACGCAGACCGGCGATTCAGGGGCAACGAAACTTATACACATCACTGAGGTATGTGAGGCCAATCTTTTGAAATAAAAATCTCAAAACTTCTGAACAGTTTTTGAGTAAATGACCGCCAAAAAACACACAAAAAAAAACCTTTTCAAAATATTTTTAGGCATTTCTGTGCAAAATTTCAGAAAGATTCACGCGTAAACTTCAAAGATAAAAATGTGGACGGACGCCGATGAACGCAACACCATGCCAATAGGTTTTCGGACCATAGGACCAAAATCTGAGTTAACGTAGTCCGCTACAAACAGTGAGGTAATGGAGAGTCAAAATAAAAAAGTCATTTCTTGAATATTATCTCTTCAAAATGACATTATTTTATACATTAAATGATCAGCATCCTAATACTTAAAAGAAAATAGGGGGTCACCGTGCTCGTTTCTTCTCCATATCCGATCAAAATCACACATATTTACCTAAAATGACATAAATTCTGGCATTTTTGCACATTTTTTTGTCCATATTCACATCTTGCATCATGTTTTCCATGCGAACGGATACGGTGACCCCCTATTTTCTTTTCAGTTTTAGGATGCTGAACAGTTACTCTATAAAATATATCATTTTGAAGCTCTAGATAATGTTGATACAGGTATTTATTTTGAAAAACCCTTTGACCCCCTTCCCTCACTGTTTGGAGCGGACTACCTTAAAGGGGGAGGGGGGGGGGGGGGGGTGTAGGTGCTCAGTATACAAAGGAAAAGCTCATACTTTGGCCCAAGTAGTACCTTACTCTGATAATACTACCCACCCACTGAATGCATACCATTCATTGAATTTAGAAGAAATAGTAAGCTACGCTACATGGGCCCATACGGCCACCAAGTAATCCTTATTCTCTCGGATACGAAGCAATTTATTTGAAAACATGTTCAGAAAACTGTATTTATTTTCCAAAATCAGTTATCATCAATATATTTGATAATCACAATTCAAAACAAAGTCAATCATCGAACATTCAACAAATGTAAAACATGTCTTTATCACATTAATTACCAACTAGATTAGCATATTAATCCTATAATGTGTAATTACTCACACCAGTAAATTATTACAAAGACACCATACAACTTTGAGGACATGCCATCCAAACCTCAGCACTTACATACAGTGGACGCTGGTATATAAATATTGACATAACTTCTTGTTCATTAATCCTTCTTGAGGCTATTCTGTGATGCATCTGTTATGTGAAGATTGCACAATTGTAACATGCAATTTATTACATGTACCGGTATATATCAAATTATCCGAAAGTTATTTTGAATGCAATGTCTCGATCTCCAAAGTCCCCCGATCTGGATATTACACTGTATACTGTATCGTTGTTCACGTGAAAGCATCACCATCAACATCAGGCCATAAAGAAGCTTCCATATGTACCATTAACTTCCAATTCAAGAATATAAATTTTATGTACACCAATTCACTAAATATGACCGAGCAAACCCCATGAAGAAATTCAACAGCAACTGACTTCAAACAAATTTGTGCAATCTGCATTACAAGTGCGTTGTCCCACATAGGTCACTCGGGTCCACCTCTCTGCAACAGAACACAACAAGTTGTGATAATGTATTGAGTATTGAGCTAACGAAGACATAGGCAGAGTTCTTAGCATTGATCAGAATATATTTGATGGATACCGATATATATGACATTTCTTCCTCTTTAAGTTTCCGTCGTCTATAGCGAGCAGACAGCTGTTGAATCGCCCTAAGTTCATCTTGTAGGTTTGCAGGCTTCGCTGACAGGCTGAAGGTAGGCATCTCAGGTGTTGAGATATTATTAGTTGATGCTGAAACACAATGCTACACAAGCTCTCAATCTGATATATGTTAGATGTGACTACTGTTGCTCTGGGACTATCTCTTGTCACTGAAAATGCATTTACCAGTATTTGACGCGAGTCCGCATTTTTCATGCAAAAATACAACCATATTCAGTGTACATGTAGCAATACAAACATCTGTGGATTTTTTATTAATATGGATAATTATATACATGTAAAGAGAACAAGCGTGAAACAATACCATTTGTTGTTGTAGATTCAGGGGCATTTGGCAGTGCTCGATTTGGGAATTTTATCATTGGTATGTGTTGCCGCACCATCTGAAAATAAGAGTACATGTGCTACTTTAATCCCTATCAGTTTTCTAAATTACTAGTAACCACATTCTGAACTACTGTGTAGGTGTATCCCCCAGATGCCCTTTTATATCTGCTGCCCAGCCAGCCTTTGTTTGAATAATGAGTGAATAATTTTCAAAATGCTTGCCACAAAATTTGAGTTATTATCCTTGATTAATCCCCATTTGGCTATAGTTCTACATGTACTAAAGTGCAAAGATGATGTGAACCAGGGCTAGAGTTTCGTAAAATTTTGCAAGAATCCTGTTCTCATGTACTCCATTATATTTTGCGAGAATCAAGGGCCATTTTGCGATAATCATTGCGAGAATCAGTTCTCGGGTTCTCACCGAAATTCTAGCCCTGTGAACTTTTATGAAAGATTCATCGATCTGATCAAAATGGTCTTCACAAAATGTCAATATCACAATCCGTACAAAAGTTACAACACTTTAAAGACTGAAATAGGCAAGTTTGCACTTTTTAAAATTTGCTTTTTAATAAAAAAGCTGTTTTAATTGAAGTATTCTGTGCCATGAAACAAAGCAATTTGCACATCTTTCAGTCAGCTACTAAAGATATTTTGACAGATAGAATGTATGTTGGGATGAACACAATTTCAGGAATGAAGAGGATACTGGAGCCAATTTACCGTCTTGGCATCAATTAATGTGTAGTATTATAAACATTTAAATACATATTTCAGTATATGAACAATAAATTTAATGAAAGATTTGTATGACAATATTTTTTTAAACTCATGAACTTGCAAATGAATCACGATAACCGAGCAACCCATTTTAAATAAAGTTTAATGTGAGATAATCCTCAGAAAATAAATGAAATTGGACTGTTACGAATCTATACTAAGTAACAATATGCTTTATTAGAAGAAACAAAACATCTGTGAATGTTACAACAAAAGTAACAAAATATGGTCAAGTTAGGGATGCGGCCAACTGGGACCAGTGCTCGTACAATCAATAAAATAATCAAATTATGGCAGATTTTTTTTTTTATGAGTCTGCAGACATAAGAACAAATGGGGGTGAATATACATGGAAACAAAATATTCCAATTTCACACCATGTCAGCAGCTCGTATGACACATTTGATTGAGTGTATGAGCACTGGTCACCATACTATAGGCATGACAAATACAGACTTTGAGACACTTATTTAATACAGACAGTGGAAACATGCAGAAGGAAAGGAGCCTAATTTCAACAGGGAGGGAAAGCTCGTTTCATCACTCATCAGATATCACGATGTATTGAAAGATATGACCCAAAAAGTGGCCAAGTTACTAACAGTTATGATTAACAGCTCGCAAGTGTTACCGATACCAGTGCCCGGAATGAGTCGACGGGTACCCGAATTCGGGGCGGGTCAAACAATTACCCGCGTCGGAATTTTAATACCCGTACCCGAGAACGAATAATTATATAGTTTTTGTCTTGAAAAATTGCGATAAACGCTAGTAAAATCCCAATAATGACAAGAAATTCATCGGGAAAAAATCGGAAGCAGTTTTATGAGATCTTGTGATCTCTTTCAAACTTGAAAATCAACACCAACGAAACAAATAATATCACAATATATGTGTCAACGATCAATCAATGACTGGCGTTTACGTGTTATAAATTGCTCGTATTTGCTTCAATGATTCCCGTTCAAATTTTGATAGGGTCAGCACAAGTACAGATTTCGTAACTCGAGTACTCGGGTGTTGTGACTCGACTCGTAACCGAGTACTCGTAAAAAATTACCAAATGTAGATTGCATTAGTCAAATTTTTCAAATAGATCATCAATTCACCGTGTAATGCACTGGGACTGCCAAGTAGACTGCTGAATTAACGAGTGGGGGCATTCAGAAGGTAAAATCGTACGTTGCCAAGTAGTTTAGAATTAAATATCGGATATATATTCACTAAATTACTGAACAGTTAAGTTGCATTCCTTCTCAGATGGGTGCAGACATCTTGTTTGCATCACGTGACTTAGTTCATAGTGCACTCGCTAGAGCCCAGAGGCAGCACCAGTAATTCGCCAGGTGGCGCAGCTAGTTCTTGTTCGAAACAATGTCAACAAGAACTCAAATTTCGATCTTTTTTCAACGTTTTGTCATGGTTTTGAGTGCTCGTTTCGTCATATTTACTGAAAAAAAAGTCTTAGTTTCGTTCAACGAGTACTCGGTTATCAATTTAAAACTCGGTTCTTGCTGTGACTCGACTCGTTGACGAGTACTCGAGTACTTGTGCTGTCCCTAAATTTTGATCTATATTTGGACGAGTTACCCGGGGCGGGTCGGGTCAGACCACACGGGTACCCTGGTCGGAAAGTGTTAACGATGAATCGAACATCAAAACACCCAATTATCGCCCACAGTAAAAGCATTCGATCCTTTCGATTTCTAGACTTACGATGGTAGAAATCATTACCCCGACTGAGGCTGGTGTGACCGCATCACCCATTAAATATATGATAAAGTACAATATGTACAAATTAACTTTATTCTCACAAGCAACATGTACCTGGCGCGACATTTGTGTGACCCTTGCTGCACTCATGTTTTGGGTTTCTCTGACAGCGATGTTGTGCACAGACCGAAGTCAGGTCGTTCCCTGTCGCGGGTTGGTGTCCGGTTGACGTTAATTGGTGATCGCATTAAAGATCATGGGCGTAGTTCACATGAAACCCTATAACGCGGGCCGAAGATTACAACAGCAAAAAAAACAAAAAAAAACAGAAGAAAGACAATTAACGAAATATACATGCGGAAAACATCACTTGAGTGGCCGAGTGGATATACAGAGCGCCAAGAGTCCTTCCGAAACATGAAGGCAGCTAAAAAAAACCCTCAGATCAGAGCAGAGAAGCCCGAAACAGCAACATACAGAAGATCATGGAAGCAAACAACACTGACCAGAAACTGTTCCACTCCCTGGTAAGACGCCAACGAGGCCTATCTGTCAAAGCACCAGATGACATCGCCTTTGAGGCAAACGAAGTCCTAGGTGACACCCCCGGCTCCTGGGCTAACCACTTCGAAGACCTGGCATCCCCAAGAGAGAACCCAAACTTTGACAGTGACCAAGTTCAGTCGACAGAATTAGCCTACATTGTATAACATGAAACCAGCAGAGTGTCCTTCAGATTTCTGGACCATGGCAGACGACATCATCGACACTGTCGAACGGCACGATCACCTTGGGCTGTCACGAAGCTGTAAGCCCTCAGCCACTGACCATCAAGCCCGAACACGACTCCGGGGCAGCATATAGCCACCAGCTGTTCACTATTCGGGGCAGGCTTCCATGCCGGGTCAAATGGTCTCAACCCAAGGGTTTCTCTCCATCTCTGGAACATCTATGTCAGCTCCCGAATGGTCTATGGCGTAGAAGCCACGGTCATTCCCCAGAGGCTCATCCGAGACCTGGACACCTACCAGAACAACACCATCAGGCAGCTTCAGCACCTCCCCAGGCGAACGTCCAAGGCAGCCGTGCACCTGCTGATGGGTCTGCTACCCATCGAAGGGCA
The DNA here is from genome assembly GCA_949152475.1 of Terebella lapidaria. Classification (NCBI taxonomy): domain Eukaryota; kingdom Metazoa; phylum Annelida; class Polychaeta; order Terebellida; family Terebellidae; genus Terebella; species Terebella lapidaria. Next base: position 3,723,288 of record OX424562.1, on the reverse strand, counting down.
GCTCGACAAAAAGGTCCTGATACTTTTTGGGAACGTCGCCAGGAACACTGATGTCGTCGAGCACGAACTCGTCTCCCGCCAGTTGGCGATGAAGGACCTTGACTCGGCAAGCTGGACCACGGCCCTCCAGAAGATCCTACAGAAGTACCAACTCCCTTCCGCCTACGAAGTTATGAAACTCCCACCCCTGAAACAGTGGAAAGCCCTGGTGAAGCAGGCAGTGGCCTCCCACTGGACACGGCTCCAACAGGAAGATGCTGGTAACAAGAGCTCGTTAAAATACCTAAACATCACCCACTGCACCATCGGAAAAATCCATCCCGCGCCAGACTTCTAGTTGGTAAGTTCCAGCTCCAGTCTGTGGTTGGGTGCTTTTCAAAGACCATCGAAGGACCCACCTGTCTCTTGTGTAACCAGCTTCCTGAGACCCGTAAACACTTCCTCCTCAAGTGCCCCAACCTGGAAACAGTCAGGGCAGAGTGGCTCCCGAGCCTACTGACACTTTTTCCGGATGACATCTGTGTGAATGAAGAGCAGCTGAGCTCCGTCATCTTGGATCCCTCACATCTCCATGAACGCCTAACCCCCGAAAACCTTGCTATCTCAGAAGTTACCTCCAGAAACTTTTGTTACGGCCTCCATGTCGAACGTAGTACCATTTCAGAATCTACCACCCCAGTAAGCCAAGCAAAGTCCAGTGCCCGGGCACTGAATTTTACCTATGAACTAAAACAGCTTTCAAGGATTTTCAAGGATTTTATGGTTGGATCTTAACCTACATCAGCACACGTAGTGGCTGAGACACTACGGTTCTCCTGACAGAGGAGGAACATACAACAACAAGAACAAGAACAAGAGGATTCGTGGTTCTTGAAGCATTCGGAGGTTGAAGTGTATGGTTGGCGGACAGGGTGAAAAATGACCCAAAACGGTCGACCGTAATTTTGGTCGACCTAAACCTCGGGACCTGAACCAAGCCGCTTATCTGATTGGCTGTCTTCTAGGGACTACGATTCGGAAATAAACACTGATAGAGAGATATCTTTCCTATTGGATAAATTGGAGCTCAGAGTCATAGGCCTATCTAACACATCATACACTGGTGCAGTCACATGGAAGGAAGATTTCGCTTGTTCTTGTTGTTGTTGCACTGGTAGATGTAATTCATGGTATAAGTCTATGGGTTGTATTCATGTAGCACACTAGGATGTAGCAATGGTTGTCAAGACGGTACCTGGGGCAAGTTGTTACATAACACCATGGGGGCACATTGTTTGTTACAGTATAACAACTTGTCCCATGTGATCAGGAATGTCACTACAACATACAGGAAATCGACCCTTGGGTCCCAACAAATCCCTAGGGTTGCATATGATCGACCTGTTTCACTTGTAGATCCTTGGACTAATGAGGCCCTAGTAAAGTCCATCAAGGCAATGTGTAAATAAGATATTTGTGGTGTATGGGACGGAGACAGCGAAGTTCATCGCAGTTCTTCAAAGGTTCACCAAGGGCCAAATTGTGCTTGAACACGAAAGAAATATAGCGAAAGCTCACTGCATTGGTTTTGCCCTGACTGCCTCATGTGATGATGCCTTTAGTGGTCTGTGGGGGTCTTTGCCTGCAGAGAAGCTTTATCAGTGTCGTAGGAACATGCTTCCCTGTGCCGACGACGCCCATCCCAGGACATCCTCTGATGACAATATTTGATACAGTTATCACACTCATTTTAGGTAACTGCCTTAAACTTTCACATGAATAAATATATTGTCCAAGGACGAATAAGTATTAATAATCAACCACTGACATCTCACTAGTGTAATGTGAAAGTTTACAATATTCATTGCAAATAGTATTATTATCACAAATAACTTTATCCAATAAGTCTTGTAATAAGTGGTAACACTATATAAAGCAGTTATGTATATATTTTTTTCATGCTACAGGATCACTCAAAACCAGCTAATGCTTTTAATTTATGGGTTTATATTTTTCTTCGAGTCGTAAAAAAACATGGATTGGTCGTACACTAACCATGGATCCATGCTTTGCCGCCGTCAACAACCATGGGCTTTCTTGATTGTAATTTGCACTATTGCTGGTTATTTCAAAGAAAATACTACACAATTTATGTTCAGCAAGTGACATGACATAGTTGTATACACAACCGGTCAGCTATACGAACTGAGAAGATCGAACTGTGGCCTAACAAAGCTGGTGAAGTTTTCACAAGGGTTACCCTTCGTTTTGAGTTATATCTCAGCACAGATACTTCTAAACTGACAACAACCATCTGGTATACACTCTAACTGAAACATAACACGAATTTTCAGCAGTTTGACTTTCAATTTCACTGATATTGCTTTAGAATGGCACCAATTGCTCACCATGTCTGTGTACCGCTTGTAGAAACTATGGGCGTCGTCGAAAACCATGGACAGTAGTAGAAAACCATGGGCGAAAAGTCGTGAAAAATCGATTTTTGCAGGGCCAGGTGCGCCCCAGTGAACTTGGAGATTCAAGTTTTTCTCCTTTTTTCTGAAAAATAAGGTTTTGTCTTGAATTTTCAAATTTTATCTTCAAAATTCTCGCTTCAAACTCGAGTTTTATCTTACAAATTCAAATTTCATCCTCTTTCCTTCAAAGAAAAGCAGCGTGGCCCTAATAGGTTTCCGTGCCGATAACAGGTTTATCACAGGGTAAAAACTAATATGTTCGCAAAATATTGTTTTCGTAAGAACCAAGAAATATTTGTTTTTGTGAATAGGAGCACTGGAGCCCAAAGACAGAGGGCGAGGAGGCTGCGACATATCTGTTGCATATCTATGTAAAATAGGCCTACGTGTACAACTTCTTCCACACTGAATATTCAGTCAATTTCTGTTTACATGCACAATGTCATATTGACGATTGTTCAGAAGTCTTAAAAAACAAATCGAAGGAATTTCACATTGTGGTCCCCCATGAGTGTCAAGTCCCTCACTCGAACTTTCCCCTAAACATACATGAAGAAGACTCCTCGATTGTGCTCAGTTTCTTTATTTGGACAACGATGAAAGAGTCCTGTAAAGACATAGGAAGATAAACGCACAATCATGATGGTATTGGAAACTAATCATAAACACTACAAACATAATCAATAACTAGTCAGTGTATAACAAAGTCTCTTGACAGCGGTAATCTCTTCACCCCCCCCCCCCCAGTCCGAGGACCTAGGCCTGAGCAAGTCCCTGGTATAGGGAGGCGGACTTAAATTATCCATTTCATTGATTCTGGCTAATATTGTTTGGGTGGCCGGATCACACGGCGGGGTCGCAAAGGAGGGGCTGTCGGCAGCTCGGGTGGTTCAACAGGAGTGGGTACGTCTGGGAACATGCCTGTCGACGAATGGGGCTCCTCGGACTCTGGCTCAAAGGTGGTGTCCATATCTGATGTTGGGCAGGCTGCAATAGGGTGCTCCTGAGCGTCCTTGGTGAAGTGGGGTTGGTGAGCGTCTTCCTGAGGGGGGCGTTTCACAACAGGAGATTGTGTAACCAGGTGCTGTTGGTCACCACGGCTTGTGGAGGGAAGCAAAGCGTCTGGTTGCTGCAGTTGGATCGAGGGTGTGGCTGGTACATATGCACGGAGGAACCGGCGATTGCGCAGTGTGATCTGCCCAGAGCCATCTATCTTGACACGATACTGATCATGACCGGGCGATTCAACAACAATCCCCGATCTGTCCCACTTGTTGGGGGTGGGGTCCTTGTTGGTTCTGAAGGAAGACCCGCTTGCCAATCGTCAGGGGGCGCAGTGGGCGAGAGTGAGCCTTCAGTGCTTCGGTGCTGCGAATGATACGTGCTCTGAGGGCACCTTCCTTTGCAGCCCATGCCTCACGCCAAAGTGGCCGGACGTGAGGGTTTGAAAACTTCTCAAGGCGGTTCACGAGGGTGAATGTGTCCCGTAGGGGGTGGCCGAATATGATCTGTGCCGGAGACAAGTTGCAATCCGGGTCTGGTGTGTTCCGCAGTTGTAACATGGCACGTAGGAAGCCATCATGGTCCAGACTGCCTGTTGTACCCGTGTTCGACATGAGAAGGCGTTTAGCGGTTTTTACAGCAACTCCTGCTCTGCCGTTAGACTGAGGGAAACTGACAGACGAAACACGGTGCCTGATGCCCCAGAGTCGAAGGAATTCCTCTGTGTTTTTGGCTACAAATTCTGGGCCGCCATCACTTGCGATCTCCTCTGGAACTCCAAACGTGGCAAAGAGTGAGCGCAGATGACGGACAAGGCCGGCGGATCCTACAAGGGTATATATAGTGCCCGCCGGAGAACTAAGCACTTACCCAGCCTGATAGGCGATCACCCACGACCAGGTAATGATGCCCTCGATAGTCAAAGTAGTCAGCGAATACTGCCTCAAATGGAGTTGATGGTGGTGACGATGCGAGAGGGGGCGTGGCGGCCTGTGAGGGTGCATTTCTGTTGCAGTCAGCGCATCTATCCCTGGTTGTCCGGATGTCCTTTGACATTCCCGGCCAATAGACGATAGCACGGGCGTGCTGTCCCATTGTGGAGGTTCCTTGGTGAGCCGCATGCAGGTGTTGTAAGACTTGGCCGCGGAGAGACATGGGGACCACAACACGATCCTGATACAAGAGAACACCATCTTCAGCATAGATAGACTGGCAAGTAGGCCAGAGGCTTGAGAGTGCAGGATCACTACCATCGACGGACTCGGTACCCTCCTCAAGTAGCTTTAGCAAGTGGCCCAGGGATGCATCAGCAGCTGTTTCTCGTGCGAGGAGGGACCAGGAGATCATGCCTAGCTGTTTGGTGTCATTGCGGATTGCAGCCATCAGTGCCGATTCTGCAATATCAGAGATACTTGGCAATCCAGGCCGGAAATCAATGTCTGAATATGATGGGGAGGGATATCTAGAGGCAGCGTCGGCAGCATGGTTACTCTTTTCAGGCATTGTTTGAGGCGAAATAACCGTGAGTTGGTTATCTGATCCAAGGTGCGATCGCCGAAAATTTTCATGAGTGGTTTGTGATCAGTGATGAGGACTAGGTTGTCACAGCCTTGTGTAAAGTATTTGGTCTGTTCTAAGCCCCAGGCAACAGCAAGGGCTTCTCCTTCGATGGCAGCATATCGCCGCTCTGCTGATGACAGGAACCGTGAGCCAGCCAGAGTGATCCTCCATCCTCCGGGGCAGCAGTCTGGAATTCCTGGTGAACAGTTGCAGTGTTGTTGGAGGAGGAAGTACCCAATGCCACGTTTAGACCAGTCAGGACGTAGACATGTACGTTTCTGTATGTCGAAGATCTCCACACCTTCACGGATGGCTTCAATGATAGCCTCTTTGGATGCTTGGAAGGCTCCTTCCAACTCAGGTGACCTTGGCTCTTACTGTGCTAATAATAGCATGGATATTCCTAGAAATTTAAGGTATAGTCAGGTTATCATCCATAATAGGCCTACGAGATTATACATAATTTTCAAGGCATCAAAATATCACATCATAAATAAAGTGTAATATCCTAAAGCACCTAAATTTTGGATGGGATCATCATTATCAAACACAAATATACAGGGCGCCCAAAATTAACTTCCTGAATACATGTAGCCCGATATGATATTCAGTACGGAAGCCATCTATGAGCTTCCGTAGCGCGGTAATGTATCAAACATACAAGGTAATGTATAATATGGTAATGTATATATTATATTACCATTCATGGACCTTGAATTTAATATATTCAGTGATCCTGAAAGGCCAAAACGGCTCGTTCCATGTAACTTTGTTAATAACCATTTCTCGCATTCGTGGCTTGAAAAAACCTTTCTTCCTTTCTAATTTTTTTTTTGCTATTTCTGACGCCTTAAATTATGACGCCGAAATTTGGCCATAAAACACACACATAGCCATTAACACCCAAGAGACGAGCCGTTTTGACCTTTGAAGATCACTGAATATTACATTCAAGGTCATTACTGATATAGTCAATACACACAACTCCCACAATGGAGGAAAAGTTACCGAAGTTCGAACAATTCTTGTACACGTATTGTTGTGAAATTTGACACGACAAGTCGTGATGAAACAACAGGTTTGTGCGTGACCAATGTATGCTTCCACAATGTATGGAAAAATAGGAAGGAAAGCACATGTCAATTGTGTGAAGGTAAAAATGTTGGTGATAGGCCTACTATCACTTTTGTTGTTGAAAAATATCCCTATTCAGTTTGTCAAAGTTTTGCAAGCTAATTTTGTGTGACAGCACGATAATTCTTCAGAATTATTCAGAGTTTGCGGGTATCATTCTACCATAAATTTGAATAATATAATTATTCAAGGTCTATTTAAGACAATAAAAAGTACTTTATACTGTTTGTACTTTCATTTCTATTGGACACTTGAGGTGTCTGAGGTCTCTAGAGTAAATAGAAAACAAAAAAGTTAAGCGAGCTGTGTATATCCAGTACGATATTATTCCAATATCTACACATGGTGTGCATGCACCCAGGTCATATCATAGGCACTAATTGCAATGATTCATTAATACATAAAGGTATTAGGGATTTGTTATTTCGAACCAACTCTTTAATGGCCAAATACGGTTTCTGTGATCACACGGTCAGGTCAAAGTTTTTTGTTCAAATCTACTGCACACGTTTCTATGGGTGTATTCTTTGGAGTCTCAATCCAAGATACATTGAACAGTTTTATACAAGTTGGCGTAAATGTATAATCTGGGAGTTATCTCCAACCGCACATGGGAGGTTATTTATGTCAAACACAACAATGTTGTGCAGACAATTGTCTGCCTACTACAAATCCATGATGAGTGATAATGTGTGTTACTCTGTGTGCTAAATTATGTAAAAATTCGAATACACCTGTTGCTAGTAACCTGAGTTTGTTATCGCTTATATTTTACATGTTGTTATATTTTACATTAAAATTAGATGTTATTGCATTTCATGCATACACTGTCTAAGTTAAGGAACAAGGTTCTATAAAGCTTGCCTAATAGCAATTACTATGAGTTTGTTGTTATTAATATAGACTCTGATATTCTAACACCAAATGAAGTTGATGGATGATCGACACTGTTTGCAAATTGTGATCGGTTATTCGCTTGTGTTCATCATCTCAAGTTTCTACGTGATGAATAAATGATATGTGTTCCAAGTACCTTGTACTGGTCCGTAATGCTACTCGTCCTCTGGAAACATCAGTTTTACTCAATAATCCATCCGGCACGCTATCAAATTTGATTATAGAGGAAAGAGCAGCACGTGTTACTGGGCTGAGTATACACATATTTTGTATTAATTACAACTGATTGTATTAATTTCATGATTTGAAATTGTGTGTTTTGTACACACATCTTGAAGTAATTAATCACATGAAGTTACATAAGATGAGCTGTGAATGAATATATATCCAAACATAAAATTACAAAATACTTCTTTAATTTGGTTTTTTTTTTTTTTACAAATTGGACATTATAGTACATTTATGATAGGTAAACAAATTAAACAGACTCCGCTAGATCACGACAAGATCTAGACCTGGTCTCCACAAATACATCAAAGTTCTGCAGGGCACACCGAGGGACCAAGGAGTATAAACATATATATTATTCCCACCAAGCGGATCAAGTTATACCTCATGCAGTAAGTCCCAATACTCCTTGAGCTCGGCATAACAAAACTGACGTGAGAATCGTGATGTGAAGGCAGTCTCCGATACATTTGTCATGGAAACTACCGAGGCACAAGCTCCACTATTAGCATTGTTTAACCATCCACTGGTATGAGTATTTAGCTGACAATATCAAGACCTGTGGTGCTGCGACCCAGCTGGAGGTATCCAGGAGACTTCGAGTGACAGTGCTGGCTGAGCGTCCACAGCAGCTCCTGCAGTTCTACCTGATCAACATGATATCCTCTGAGCCTTTGTAGGACGCCTTCTTGTAGCCGTAACGGCCGATCATCAGATCAGTGATCTTTTTCAGCTTCTCGGCAGTGGCACCGCCTCCATTGCTGACTACGTATTCGATAGTGAGGACATCTACTCGGATCTCGTCGAAGGGGAAGTGTTCTAGGATGTCGTATTCCGCGCCCTCTATATCGAGAGAGAAGTAATCGACCTGACTAACGCCCATGGCGCGGAGAATGGACGCTAGAGGAAAGCACTGGATCTTGATTGGTTCTGCCTCCCCAAGCTCTTTCTTGACTCGCTTCTTGTGGCCGTCCTCCATGAAGTCCGTCAGGCCGCCGATCAGCCCGGCCAGGCGGAAGTTCAACACACTGGGTTCAGTGGTCGGACTCAAGCACGTGTTCATCATGTAAGCATGTCGTCTCTTGCCCAACACTGTCCTGAAGAGATCCGGGTTGGCCTCAATCAGGAGCCCAGTCCAGTTGCGGGACTTCTCGAAGAAGAGGCTGTTAGAGAGCTCCTCGCCCGTGGCGGCGCCACACTCGATAAAGAAGCCGCCTGTTTTCTGTTTGAGGAGATTGTCGATGTACTTGGACTGTCCACGCTGGGAGTAGTGCTCAGTGTGAGGCTGTAGCAGGTTGCGCGGACCTGAGAACGGCGGCAGCAGCCAGTGCGAGCGGATGTGGTCTGCCAGTCTATCGTCTCCTTGCTGTAATCCGGACAGCTCGTCCGGGAGTGAAGGAGGCGTGAAGTCCGCCGCCTCCCACGCCTTGCGCACGTCCTCTCCTGCCGTCACTCGCCTCGACACACCCGCATTATCGCCCCTGGCTCGGGCGTCTCTTGTATCGCCCGGGGTGGGGGTGTCGGCCTGCTGTAGTGTGACAACTGTCTGGTCTTTGTCGTTGCTGAAGGTTTTCAGGGTGAGGATAATTAGCAGCAAACAGATGATTCCGAGAAGGATGTTGGTGCGAGCCCGAGCCATAGCCATGACCTGATACTCGGTTAGGCCAGGTAAGAACCAACCCGGGTCTGATCCGCCTACAACCTGTCCGTGTGAATGTATCGATACCCGGCGGCGTGACCTCGCAGACGGGTCTGATCCTTAGACGTGATCCTTTCAGTCACGAAAGCAATACTCACTTTCTCGGTATACACTATCGATCACACCGCGTTATCGTCGTTATAACCCGTGTACGTGTTATGGGGCATCCTTGTCCACTCACTCGAGGGCTCCACGTCTACAAGTCGCGGTGTAGATCTATGTACATTGGTATACCACGCAATATTTGTATACCGGTATATATGACGGGTGAGACGGCTCTACAAGTCTGAACGGTTCAGGGTCACTGGCCATGGTTTAGCACACGGCCGTGTATGCGCGTGTTGACTCGCGTGTAACCAAGTGACAAGCTCGGTCACGCTGGTGGGGCCATAGGGGGTGGAAGGGGTATCGATTGACCCGAATTATACCATGGGGTTGGGTGCTGAACGTGTCGGCGGCCGTGGCCCATGTATGGCTAATTCTGTTTCCTATTGTTCTTCAATAATCTACAATGTACATCTAACAAGAAACAAATAGGCACAAAACGGATTAAATGACATGTTCAAAGTGGACCTACGCTGGGACGTATGGTAGTAGATCAATTAATCAAGGAGGCTGGAGCAGTACTAAGCTACGTGGTCCGTTGAAATCATCAAAAAGACGCCACAAATATTTGATGAACTTTATTTACTTTCTGCGACATATTCCTGAAATTCATTCACTAATTATTAAACTATCCACGAAAACATCAGGAATCGATAAATATTTTGCCTCATTCACATACGAGTAGATACAGTATTTGTAATAGGCACGTGGTATACAAATATGGGGCTTGGTTCAGTGTATTTTACAAATATGGGGGCTGGGTTGAGTGCAATATTACTTTTTATGGTACTCCGGAAAGTGTACCCACTACCCTCACCAGTGGCGGATCTAGGAATTCTATTAGAGAGAGCGGTGATCATGCAGGCTGATGTATTACTACTGATTACGGGAGAGAGTCCTAGCCCATCAGCGTGGGGTCTGGTATGGTGTACGATGACGGCCATATTTCTTTCTCACTGTCTCGACTTGAATTTTTCACTCGAGGTTACGAGATGTCGATGCGACATGGCGAGGTTACGATGCGAGGGGAGGATGCGAGGTTGCGAGGGGTCGATGCGAGGATGCGAGATATCGATGCGAGGCAACGAAACTGCGATGCGAGAACACGAGGTTTACACCTCACAACCTCGCATCGACCCCTCGCGACCTCGATCGCATCGACCTCTCGCAACCTCGCATGGAAACGCTTGCGCAGATCCATTATGAGTGTTATAAGATGGGTGACAACACCAAACTCATCCATATTCGGAATTTAAAGTTGACTTGATCATGATTTCAGCCAACGTGCTTTACGTAATGAACTGTTTTCCTTCGACTACGTGTCTGACATACGGTGTAAAATGATATCTATTTGAAAATGTACTTTGCAAATCGGTGGCAATAAAATAATAAACTGAAAATGTCTGTTGTAAAACCAAAACAAATATTGTAAAACCAAAACAAATAAATGTAAGAATGAAATGAGAAAACAATTTGATGTTGAGTTTACTGGTAATAATATAAATAAAATTCATGTTTTAATGACTGATTTGAAAAAGAAACAAAGGATACAAATAATTTTTTCAGATGAAATCAACTTTGGCGAACTTGCTGTCAGTAGCAATTTTGTGGTCAGTATAAATGGGTGTCCTCTATTCAAACGAAAAGGAATATGCACGAGTAAAACCTCGCTGTTGTTGAATTTTTACGCATGCATGGGATTTTCACAGCAGGGCACGTTTGAAAGAAATTTAACATGAAAAACTCACATTAGCGATCATATAAATAGTTCCACACAATATAAATGAGTGGTAAAACTTTGTATTGTGGTAAAACTTTTGTATTGTAGCCTGCACCGATGACAAACGTGAATTACAAACGTGAATGGTATATCCATGAGCTGCTGGATCCCGTTCATCTTTCGACAGATTGTTTCTCCGCTTTCCACCCCCTTCCTTCTGAACGTTCCGCCAATGATTCCTTCTTCATCCTGCACAAGTTGTCTCATTGGTCAAATCGTGGTCACGTGCCACGTGTCTCATCTACCAATGGTAAGCTCTCTCGCGTTTTATCAATTGACAACGAGAGCCAAGCAAGTGATATAGGCCTACATGTACAACAATATAACACCATAACGTGGCTAAAAATTATGAAAATATGGAAATTCTTGTAAAACAGTGGATGATTAAGGACGCGGTCATGGGGTTGCAGTCATTTAAAGACCTACGTAGAAATAGGCCTACCACGTGTATACATTATATGCGTGAAGTTGTGACCGCGGCCAGTTGAAACAAAACTATTTTTGAGCGTCATGGAAAAGTGTTTCACGCGAGGTTGCGAGAGGTCGATGCGAGGCTGCGAGAGGTCGATTCGAGGTTGCGAGGTGTAAACCTCGTATTCTCGCATCGCAGTCTCGTGGCCTCGCATCGACCTCTCGCAACCTCGCATCGACCCCTCGCATCGTAACCTCGCCCTTCTTGCATCGACCTCTCGTAACGTCGAGTGAAAAATTCAGTCGAGACAGCGAGAATGTAATATAGCCGCCATCGTACACCATAGTCTGCGGCCCCGGGCGGGCCCCAGAAGCCGAAGGGGTTTAGCTGTTCTCTGGTTGATTCTGGACATTTCAAGGACATCAAAAGGGTATCCAGATTCAACGACATTTTTGTCTGGAGAATGAGATTGAGATTCTATAAATTGAGATTTTCACTGAGCAATCCATGACATTACTTTCTATCGATGATCGAACATGTCGTCTGACACATATCTAATCCAAGTTTAAGGATGAGAATCGCCTAGCATTAAATTTTGGGAATATCTTTAATTGTCTATTGATACATTAGTCTTTTTAGCTTCGCCATATGAACACCAAATTGTCCCAAAAGTTGACCATAGCTATTCTCAATCTGGTCAATGAATAATTTGGCAAGAAATTTAAAATTTGTTCGATTTGTTCGATATCTTTAATTTTGTATTGATTCATGTTAGTCGTTTTAGCTTCGACATATAAACACCAAATTGTTCCTAAGTTGACCATAGCTACTCTTAATCTGGTCAATGAATAATTTGGCAAGAAATTCATAATTTGTTCGATCACGCAATGAATACAGACAGTTCAACATCACTGATAGATAACAAGGTATATATTTTCAATTCATTTACATGCCTCGTGGGGAAAAATTAAGGATAGTGGGGCAACATAATATAGATCACTAACCGAGACTTATGATTTTGATGATGTCCATGGACATGTAGTATTTATCGGATTTTTACTAGCAAATTCAGCAGATGTAGCGGATTTGTCGGTAAAAGCATGCGACATTCATAATGATAATGAACGGTGCACATGAACGGATTACGCTGTATGCATTACAGTGACCGCGACTTTCCTCAAGTGTTGAACTCAATGGAAGTGAAGCCATACACTCAACTCAGAAAGTTTAGCAAGCAAGTCATTGTTTGTCGGCTCGTTCTTTTCATGTTAATGCAATAACAAATGGGACTTACAGTTTTGAAATACGCCAGACTTTCGTCGACGTGCATATATACTGGAAAAAGAAACATCTGTATGAACTTGCTTACATATTATACACCATTTCTCACATTATGTGCAGTGAATTTCAGAAAACTAATTCTCGGTTCGTGATCACGAACATATGAACTTATTGTTGTACAAGTATCATCGCAATTAACACCGTCATGAGAAAGTTCTACCTTGTTATCTGTTGCGTACATTCAGTTATATATATATATATATTCATAGACTATCATAGTAAATCCTCGTTTCAACATAGTATAATATATTAAACAAACATACATTGTTTGCGTGACAATGAAAATTCCTAGTCGATTCCCCACCTTAAATGCAACCATCCATGTTCTGATCCTACCAGGGCCGTAGCTCCCCCTCCCCTGCCCCAATAGGGCAGAGCCGAAGTTATGATATTGTAGTGATCCAAGCAAATTATATTTTACATAATCTAGACCTCATATTTGTTTTTTTATACAATATCAAATCCCACGTGTCACATGTTGTCACAAAAATTGATGGGAGTTTACGTGTCACAAAAATTCATGGGAGTTTACGAGACAACATTTCAATTCGTCAACGTGCGATAAACACACGTGTATTATTTGGCAACAATTAGTAATTTTTAATAAAACTTAATTATACTACATGTAGGCCGTGCATATGCACGCCTATATTCATTTATATACCTGTTATGTGGGTGCACTTACATACGCAAATTACGTACATATCCTTGCGAATATGTAAAATATTGCCTATGTGGAAAATTACATCTGCACTGTATGGGGGCCTACATGGTAGTAATTAATATCCATGGCAGGTGCGCATTCACTGTGCCCAAATCACGTGGTCCCACTGCGCCTGCGCCGCCGGAGTTTATTGTCCTGGGCGGCGTCGATGACTGACACAGAGATCTCGCTTGATCGGTCCTCTGCGTCGGCGTCCACGTGCTCATACCCCTTGCCCTGCATGTCGGCGGGGTGGAGAGGGGAGGACAGAAAGTCAGCAACACACTACTTAGCGACTGGTCTGTCATCATGTATCGTAGACTAGATATCTATCTAACCAACCATAATTAGGATACGGCTGAGGTATACACGATGCATATAAAACCATTTAGGTTAATTGTAATATCAATAATGGTAAAATAATTTTACGTCGATGTCGAAGTCGGAGAAGTCATCGGCAGCCCCGCTCTCTCCGCCCCATGGCAACCAAGGGTCGTTCTGTCCCCCATCTGTAACGACACACACGGCGTGACATACAGTATACTCGTCAAACGTAGGCCTATACCTTCATCACAAACATACCTTACATACCTTAAATTTAATGGCTTTTGAATTGCATTATAAGTTTCTGACTTTTCTGCATCATCGTGCCGATAACACACTTTTACTAGACACGTATGACATGGATGCCTAAACACAAAATTTCAATTTTCCCGATTAATCTGTAGTGACACCTACATATGCATGGCTTTACAGGTTTGTTTATCACAGTTATAGGATTATTCCGATTACATAAACTATACGTATCCAGTTCAACGATACTGAGACAGATGTAACTATATAGACATGTGGGAATCCGTGGAGCCGAATGGCTATTTCATACACGGGCGTAGAACTGTTTAGCGATGAATGCCCAATGCGATGTTCAATGATACACTCTACGTACGCCAAGGTGATTCCCTTTACCGATTAACACACTATCATAACACGTGCTCAGGTGAACATTTCCAGTGCCAGTTGGACACACACTCGGCGTAGGGTGAATCATTGAACATCGCGTAGAGCATTCATAGCGACAGTTCTACGCCCGTGAGAAACCTAAAAAAAAAGATCTCCCCCAATACCCAATCAGAGAATTACTGGGTCCGCAAACGATTTTGTTTACACGTATTTGCTTGCTTTAAATACAACTACAAGTGTAAATAATTAATTCTGGTGGGTGTTAACACGAACAACTATCAGAATATGCTCAGATTCCGTTTGGCCTGAAATTTATTATTTGGGTCAAGTTAAGTTCATCTGTCAATGAAACACACTTTTTGGCCGTAGTTTTGGATAATCTAATCAACATGAAATTCTGTGTGTCTTAATCGTGTATCATGTCGTAATTTTTCACTCAATTTCATAATTTTATCTCAAGAAATGAAACAGTTGGCAATCTACCTCAATGTTAAATTTCAGTCCAAAATGGGATCAAATAAATTCCAACAAATTCTGAGCTTTTATGATGTTTATGCCAGTACAGAATGAATTTAATGCGTTGATTTGAAGTCGGAAGGCATAGTCGCAGTGTATATTAAATAAACATGTTTATTTTGAATCAGTATATAACTCAAACATCAAATGAAAGTCGTTTTTGTGTGTAGACCCTGAAATTCCCTGTTGGGGCTGAATTTTAACATTGGGTAGATTACCAACTTTTTCATTTTTTGAGATAGAACTCTGAAATTCGGTGAAAAATTACGACATGATACCAAATTAAGACACACAAAATTTCAAGTTGATTCGATTATCCAAAACAAAACTACGGCCAAAAAGCGTGCTTCACTGACAGATGAACTTGACTTTACTTCCATCAGGATTCGAAGTATTAGTGTGATTTTGGACCATATTGATTTTTGATGTTTATGCCAGTACAGAATGCATTTATTGCGTTGATTTGTATATTAAGTAAACATGTTTATTTTGGAGCAATATATAACTTAAACATCAAATAAAAGTCGTTTTTTGTGCAGACCCTGAAATTCCATGTTGCGCCTGAATATTAACATTGGGGGTAGATTACCAACTTTTTCGAATTTTGAGATATAATTCTGGAATTCGGTGAAAAATTACGGCATGATACCCAATTAAGACACACAAATATTTCAAGTTGATTCGATTATCCAAAACAAAACTACGGCCGAAAAACTACAGACATGTGTCACTCCATCCCAATAGCTCTATACGGCTTACAGGCGGTGAGCTAAAAAAACCCACAACAATGTAAACGGGTTTTGATCATGAAAGCCTACTTCGCGCCATGATAGAAAACTTGGTAGTAGGTATGAGAAAATCTGCCTAAATTCCCTAATAGTAGCCCATCACACCATGTCATGATCATTGTGCACGAAACATACACACAATGTTACAATCAAACGTTTGCAGTATTTTTCCACTGGCCATAGAACAACTATAGTATGCACTGTAGACCTTAAATTATTCAGTCATTCCAAGGATATTTGAGCCGCTTGTATACTATACTCTGATTTTTCTAACTGGTTCACACAGTTTTTCGCTGATATTTTTGCGATGCTAAATGCTATCGTTCTATAAATTGGTATACTTCACCTGAGAGTCAGTCGGCAATTATTTACCGAAATTCAGACTATTATCACGAAAATTGAAGAACAATCTACCCCTATGTTAAATTTAGCCCTGTCATTTAATTTCTGGGTCCGCACACAATTTCGTGCATTTGCTCGGTTTTGTAGTAGTGCAATCTTTCGAAATCAATATGTTTGTGTAGAATACAACCCCAATGTGTCATCTGGTCTAAAATTACAACACTACTTCGAATCCTGGTGGATGTAAGCACATTGGGGTAGACTGCCAACTTCTTCAATTATTGCTATAGAAGTCTGAAATTTGGTAAAAAATTGCCGTTTGTCTCCGAGGTGAAGTATGCCAAGTTATAGAACGATACCATTTAGCATCGCAAAGATATCGTAAAAAATCCGTGTAAACAAGTTAGAAAATAGTACTGAGCTGAGCTGTGTACGAGTTTAATATAAGGCATACCTGTGTTGCCAAGACCCAGCATGTCGAGTACTTGGCCCCAGAAGTTGTTGTAGCCGTCATCTGCCTGGACATCGGCAGCTTTGCCTGTCCAGTCCTCCTCGACCACGTCCCCACCATTGTCACTCGAATCCGCACCTTCCTCGTCGAACAGTGCCTCAAACAGTTCCTCCTCCTCCTTCTCTTCCTCCGCCGCCAGCTCCTCCGCTATCCCCTGCTCCAACTCCTGCTCGGATTCCTGCCCCGCCGCGGCACCGCGTTCTAATGCGTGTCGCTTGACGCGGCGGAGCGGCATCTCATGCGGCGGAGTGTGACCGTGTCGGTACATGTCAGCTGGGTGGCCGCGGTGACGGAGGTCCGCATGCAGACTCCGGGACTCGACAGCCGCCGCAGTCAGTGTCAGCAGTAGCATTACCAACAGAGTCATCATGGCTCTGACACACCGGTTGTTATGAGCCGTGGAGCAGGATTAATCCGGTATATCGGTATTCGCGAGCTGTGCTTATCCTGAGATGTTCTGTGTGATGTGAGCTATGCATAGAGTAACTGCGTAAATGTTCCGAATGTTGTGTGGATGACGCACGTATATTCGTTCACATGTTTACTGATTCACCAGGCAATACCGCGGATAACCCCAATCGAATTTCCAATAAATATTGATTGGTTTAAAAATCGAATAACGGACAAATGTTGCCATGTGTCAGATATTATCCACGATCAACGTTGTCTGACTCCTTGCTCATATCAATACATCACTTTACACTGCTCTATGCCCGTAAACGCTACGTGAAGCGTAATTTTTGTGGGCTGTCGATCCAGTGAGTGGAACACATTTATGGACTTTATATAGTCTAAAGTGGACCTAATATGGACTTTAACTATTCATATCTTGTGCATATACTACAGATTAATGGGAAACAGTAAACTTTGTCCAATACTCAATACTCAGATTTGTTCGTGTCATGATACAATATTGTACACTATGAGGTCGTCTCGGGTTAAGTTCTAGGTCATCAAATGGTTCCCCACATATAGGACATCTCATAAGCTTGTACACAAATCTATCCTCAATAGTTTAGTCTCAAAAAAAAAATTCACAGTTTCTGGTGGTCATGTAAACCAGTTGATCAAAGTGGTTCTATGCTCTCCAGAAACCAATAGGACCAGCCCTGTCACAGGTGTGACGTCACTGACGTGACCTCCCTGAAGGCAGAAACCAACGAGACGCCGGTCACTTATATCGTCACCAACTCGAGTCACTAACTTACATGTGATAACACTCCTTGTATGCCCGTAATACAACCATTATGAAGATATATATGTCAGAGTCAGAAAATGTTTGGTATCTATTACATTTTGTGAGGCACATAGTTATGCTGATTAAGGAAGTCATGTGAAATCTTGAAGTGAGTTTACCCATACACATTTTCTTTCGAAGGGGTATTTTTTTTTGCTGGAAATCACTCAAACCGAATAGTGACTTGACTTGGTATGAAAAAATTGCGAAAATAAAAAAAAAATCTTTGAAAAAACCCTTGAAATAGTGTAATTTTGCACAAAAAATAATACAAGAACGAGGTATTTGTTATTTTTGGGATTTTCGCATTAACTTCAAAGTAGCAGTCAATATCGACAAAAGACGTCGGTTTTGGACTTGATCTTGGACAGAATTTCGTTGATGTTGATACTATGGGATTGTCCCCACAAACTGATCTTTTCAGAATTTTGAAATTTGGTTTGGCGAATTTTTGTAACTTTCGACAAAATTAGCCCAAGGTCTAAGATATTTTACCGGACAATTTTAATTTTAACATTGCATATGACATATGACCTCGAGATTCACCAATCGAGGTCCCCTTTGTGAACTATGTGAATAAGCTCTATTAACACATATTTGTGGACTGTAGAGTCCAATTTACACATTTCAGGTCAGACGAGACATTGAGATTTAGCCTTCAAGGTCGTCTATGGTCAAATTCAAGATACAAAAGATGTGTCATGTATACATGACTTCTTATAACCTTATAATGAATTTTAACCAGCAGGTCCAAGCGTTTAAGCCTCAGCGGCCAATTCACACATCTCACGTCAGACATTTACGTCAAGGTCATCCGAGGTCAAGGTCATCATTAGTTATTCCCTATACGACTTCCTATATATGCTCATAATGAAAACATTAGCTCTATCTACAAGCACCTCGGAAGTCAAGTTTAAAGTCACCACACAAATCGCCATATATGACTATGGCAATTTGTGTTCCAGGAGAACAGTGGTGGCAGCTTCCAATATGGAGAAAAAAATTGCCAGTTTTCGAAAACAATTTTTTTTTCAAAGGGTGAATAGTAATGCGATTTGGGGCAACACAAATTGTTTTACCAGCCCATCAAAAGAAAAAACCCAACAGATTTTGTCTGCAGACTCCAATACCGAAAGTTTTCAATTAACTTTTGATTTTTATACTTGATCTAGGCATACTTATGTAGTAAGTTTAGCGACTGTAACTCCCGTCCCTCCCGCGCACTACACTTTTCCACAACAAACATTCATTCTACATGACTTACATACAGGACAGGTACATACTATACGATCACAAGCATAAACTCCATGTAGTCATGGTTACATACACAGGTCAAACCACGCACCTGCGGCCCCGCTAGTTCAGTACACTCGGCCCCGTTTACTCGACCTTGACCTTCACATGCACTGACTTCTAAACATAGAACTTGACACACATACTCCACACATCACGTGCACAGATACAGGCATTACAAGTATTGACACGAGCCGGGGAAACCCACTTTCCCGGTGACATCAGCGCATTGCACCATACATTTGACCTATCACAACACCGCTTACACTTGGCGGGAAATTACACAGACACATGATCCCTCGGCCCCAGTTATTTGCGCAGTTGAGTAGAAGTGATCAATGTAGACGGTCGCATTGTATATTGTACCAAGAAGAACGGCCGTGATCACATAAAGGAATATAAAAGCTGATATAACGTGGATATATAAACTGTCATATATATATAAAGGACTATACTATTAGGATACTTCGACTGGGAAATCACCGACGTAGGTGTGAGCGGCCCCGATTGTGGTGTGAGTGTTAACATCGACATTATCACCACAATAAACAGTTTGAATTGAACTGCCGGCTTGTTGGTCTGTAGTAGCACAACATCACAGACATTCGGCCTGATACGGGCCAGTGAACCGTATTCTTCACATTGGCGCCGTAGACCAGGATCTGAGCTAGTCTCGGATCTTCGACCCAGACCTGACCGGCATTGATGGCATTGGCCTCGGGAGCCTCCCGCGGTGAGCCACTCGACCCCACGGATGACGAAGTGACGATCAATCCGAATCCGGCCTTCTGACCTTCCGGCCCTCGCTCAGTTGCCATGAGCGATACAGTTCCACTGTCGCAGGAGCAACAACCGTCCGGCCTTTTCGACTCCATCGGCGACCATTCGACCCTGAGATCGTTTTCGCCGCCTACCGACCTGGTGCAGGAGTTCCTAGACGAAGACCCGCTCGCGCCGTCACATACAGTAAGTGACATTCTGCGTGCACACGCTAGAGCGTACTCGGCCACGCCGGCTAGAGCGACCCAGAAAAGTAACTTTGCCGACAGAAACTATACGCGCTCACGTCAAAGAGCGAGCGTAGATCGTGATATCGACCCAGAACAATTAGCAGTGAACGTTCGGCCGGTAACCATAGACACGTCAATGGTTACGCACCCACCAAGTAACTCTCGGATACGACAGTGGGTTTGTCAGTCTGACAATGTTCCGGAACCGACCCCGCCGAACGCTTATTCGGCCAATCGACCCCTGGCGCCGTCCATGACGCCGAGACAACACGACCCCGCGCCAGAAATGTACTCACGCATACCGACCGAGCCTACGGTGGTAGAGTACACACGACCCAGCCAGACGGGAGCGACATCCGAAGACATCCTAGCGACGACCGCTACCCGGATCGCGACGCCTCTACGACAACAACGACCCAGCGACATGATGACGGAATCTCGCACCACCATGCGACAAGCGCGACCCCGACAAGCACCCTCGACATCAAGTCGCCGACCCTGCGACCCCGTCACGCCGACTTCCGACACACGCGCTCCCGCGCCGACCACGCACCGACCATCGCCGACTACCGGAGAACAACCGCGCTTCGATCCGTCTCAAGATCAAGTTGTGTCTGCTCCGGCAGAGAGTGTTGTGCCAATGATCGGACCTCCGATCTCACAATCAGTCGGAAACACCAACGGATATGGTGTACCGCCAGTCGGATACCCTGGCGCAACAAGCGGTGTTCCAAATGGAGTAGCTGTTGGATACTACTCACCGCATGTCGGCTACGCGAACCCACCGCCCGGATATGGTGGCGTTCCCAGCGTGATAGCTGACACCGGCTATCATGGTGCACAACCCGGATTAGTGTACCATGGTGTATGCCCAGATGGATCGGTATACCGATATCCACCACCGGCTGTATTCCCACCCTCAGTCGGGATACCATGGGTGACGCCTCCATATAGTCAACCGGCCCCCGCTGCACAAGTACCACACGACCCCAGTCACACGACGGCACCACCCGCCGCATCGCTCGCCGTCTCCGCGACGACAGCACCGACCGCCCCCGCTAACGCGACCCCGATCGGCCCAGATACGACGGCTCCGGCGACTTCGGCTGTTCCGACTCCGACGGCCACTGCAGCGACTACACCAGTTGCGGTGAGTGTTGACACGCCCATGCCACAGAGACTCACGTCTGAGCCCCAAACGTTGGCTACGGCTAAAATGGCTCAATGGCGTGCGACCTTCAAGGAGGGCAATCTCACTCAATACATTCGGAGTTTCGAACAGTTTACTGCGGCTTTCACTTACTCCGACCTCAACAAGACGACGACCTTCCGGAGCACGCTGCGCGGCCGCGCTGAAGCGCTAGCTCTAAATATCCCGGTTGCGACTCCCTGGGGAGAGTTCCGTCGCCAACTTCTAGAGGGCTGGGAACCCGAGCCCCGTCGACAGTCCAAACGGGACGATTTCCCGTTCCTCAAGCGGGAACGAAAAGAGGACGCGGAACACTACATGGAGCGACTCCAAGCCCTGGCGGAGCAAGTGTTCGATGACGTTACGCCAACGTCGCGGCAACGAACTGTAATTGCACAATTCGTGAACGGCCAACCCGACCCCATTGCCGATAAACTGTGTGCCCTCACTTTTAACAGTTACAGTGAGGCACTTACGGCCGTTCTCAAGGTAGAGAGTCGTCAGCAGAGGACAGCCAGAGATCGACATCGAGGCACACGACGTGCCGACATTTCCGCAAGCGGATACGCGGAAGACGACCCTGTCAATGAAGAACTGTCTTGTGCCATGGGACAAGTCACTCAGGGGGAAACACTAACCCCAGAGCAAATTGCGGCCTACTACGACCCCGCGGACAGTGACACTACCGGCCTACAAGGTTGCGACGAACATTCAGTGCCGGCCAGCTCACGCGAGTGGGTGGCTGAAGCTTTCCAGTGCGTCCTCAGTGACGAGAATGGACTATGTGAGGAAACGGCTATCTTTTCTGTCCTGCGAACAACGGCCCCGATGAAAGGTGATCGACCCCCGCAACCCGGACGACCCATGGTTTGCTTCTTTTGCAAGAAGCCCGGCCATCGCTGGATGCGGTGCTTTCGGCTTAAGGATGTGCTAGTACGCAACGGCATGAAACCGCTAGCATTTCGGCCTAATGGTCCCGGTACTGACAGAAGGACAGCTCAAGTGTTGTCAGTACCTAACCAAACCGGTAACCAAACTAAACCGGCCCCACCAACACCTCCGACCCCGTCGTCAAACCAGTAGGGGAAGGTGCTGAGGAGCAAGGGCCTTCCAGACAACAGGACAACGTTCCCCGCTCCACATCTGCGGTTGTCACGACTACTGTACCGGTAACGACACCAATAACGACCCCGCAGCCGGCCCAGCCCACACCTCAGCTCCTTGAAGGGGTGTGTACAAAATGTCAAGCTCCGACCCCGAAACCGGCCTCTTTTCATGAAGGGGTGTCCGCACCGCGGCCACAACGGCCACCACGTGGAAACCGTCGTCCTGAAGGGGTGTCACCCCCGACCGCCAACGGCACCGGAACGGACAGCATGTCCGAGATTGAGTGGATCTCCGACGACGGAGGATTCTACGCCTTTCCGAGTGGACCGGAATCCAAACTGCCGCCTCTTCACACACTCTTCAGGCCACCGCTAGACGACCCCGAAATTCCGGCTGTCATCAACAACTCCAGCGCCACCAATCACAAATGCTGGAAGTTGCCGGTACACGTCGGAAACAAGACGATAAAGGCTGTACTCGACTCCGGAGCGCAGATCTCCCTGCTCCGACGCGATCAGCTACGTCACGTCCCCGCTGACCAGCGACATTTGCGGTCTACTTCGGCTATTATTCGTGACGTCACCGGACAGTCAAGCCCGATCGATGGACTGATCGACCTTTCAATACAGGTCGGAACCAACCATATGGTCGTAACCTTTTGTGTGGCTGACATACATGACGACATGATTCTCGGCATGAACTTTTTCCGGCAAGCTCACGCTGTAGTGAATTACGGTGAAGGGACGATACAGGTACACAAAGAGATCCTGTTCGCACATAAAGACATTGAGGCCAATGTTGTCAGAATGGCCGTGCGACGAGCTGTCACCGTCCCCGCACGCAGCGAAGCAATAGTGGAGCTGGTCCCGACTTCCCGAGTCCGAGTTCGACAACACCCGAGGATAGTCCAGCCACTTACGACCTTTCCCGAGGAAACCGACCTCATCATGGGGAGAACACTTACGACCCTGAATCGGCAGTGCGTAAAGGTGTCGGTAGTCAATCCAGCAGATACCGGCATTACGCTCACCCGTTCCGACCCTGTCGCCATAGCAAGCCCTGTCGAAAATGTCGTCGGAGCTCTGCCACGACCCGGAGAGGAGCCCGACCCGGCCACGGTAGACGCCAGTCATTACCGCGACCTACCGCCACATCTACAAGAAATGGTGGATCGCGCCGGACTAGCGCCGGAACAGCATCGGCGTTGCGCCAACCTGGTTCACCAATACCAGGACACATTTATGCACCCAGACGGCCAACTGGGACGGACCCAAGTCGTCCAGCATAGGATCGACACCGGCAACTCGGCCCCAATTCGACAACGACAGCGACGCGTCCCTCAGGCGCAGCAAAGCATCATCGACGAGGAGATCGACAAGATGCTCCGCTTGGGATGTATTGAGCCGTCAGATTCGCCCTGGAGCGCACAGGTAGTGCTCGTGCGGAAGAAGAACGGACAAGTACGCTTCTGTGTCGACTATCGGCTCCTGAATGATGTCACCCGCAAGGACTCGTATCCCTTGCCCAACATTCAGGACACTCATGACGCCCTGGCGGGCGCCAACTACTTCTCGGCCCTAGACCTGGCCTCCGGCTACTGGCAGGTCGAAGTCGACCCCAGCGATAGACCCAAGACTGCCTTCGCCACAAGGAAGGGACTCTATCAGTTTAAGGTCATGCCATTCGGCCTTAGCAACGCCCCGGCAACCTTCGAACGGCTTATGGAGACCATACTCCGTGGTTACTTGTGGACCCGGTGTATGTGCTATCTCGACGACGTGATAGCTTACGGCAGAACATTCGATCAGGCACTCGCAAACCTGGAAGCGGTCCTGGATCGGATCAGATCGGCAGGCCTGAAACTACAGCCCAAGAAGTGTGAGTTGTTCCAACGAGAAATCTTGTACTTAGGGTTCATAGTGAGCGGCCAAGGAATCCGAGTCGACCCCAACAAAGTTAAAGCCATCAGAGAATGGCCGACCCCGTGCGAGATCACCGACGTCAGGGCTTTCCTTGGTTTCGCCAATTACCACAGGCGATTCATCAAGGACTACGCTGAGATCGCTGAACCTCTCGTAGCGCTTACCCGAGGTGAATGCCACTTCACTTGGGGACCGGCCCAGCGACGAGCTTTCCAGCGACTCCGCGACGCCCTCATCAAGGCGCCCAAGCTCGCTCATCCGACCCAGAATCCGGAGGACTACTTCATCCTCGACACGGATGCAAGCGGCTTTGCTGTGGGAGGTGCCCTCTCGCAAAGGGTTAACGGGAAGGAGATCCCCATCGGGTTCGCCAGCAAAACCCTTTCCCGGACCCAGCGGAACTATTGCACCACCTATCGGGAACTGCTGGCAGTAGTTGAGATGGTGCAACACTATCGGCACTACCTCTGGGGTAGGAAATTCCTCCTCCGGACCGACCATAGCTCGCTGAGGTGGCTGAAAAACTACAGCGACGCCGACGGCATGCTCGCTAGGTGGCTCGCCAAGCTACAGCAGTATGACTTTCGGATAGAGCATCGACCCGGAAAACTACACGGTAACGCCGACGGCTTGTCACGGTGCCACAGTTGCAAACACCAAGACTGTCCCGGACGACTCGTCACACCTCCGACCGACCCAGAAACAAGTTCCGGAGAACTTCCAGTTCGTCGGATAACTGTTGTTCCGACCCAGACAAGGGCAGACCTCCTGGACAGTGATTCGATAACATCACCGGTCTTGCCCCAGCTAGTATCGGCACGCCAAGTTGTTCGAGTCCGTGCTTTGGACGCCACACTTGATGGACAAAAGTGGCTTTCGGACTATTCGACCCAGGACATTGTCGCGGCACAGCAAGCCGACCCCAGCGTCGGAAAAGTGCGGCAATGGATGTTAACCGGTACCAAGCCCGACTCTAGAGAAGTCGCCCGCCAAGGAGAGGAGGTAAAGACACTTGTTTCCCGCTGGAACCTCCTGGCGCTACAAGACGGAGTGCTGGTTCGACATATAAAACCCGACCCTGCTGGACGGCCTGTGGTGCAAACCGTGCTCCCCGTAGCACTCAGGACACAAGTTCTGCACCAACTACACGACCTCAAGATTGTCGGACATCTCGGCATACAGCGTACCATCGAGAGAGTCAGGCGCCGATTCTACTGGCCCGGCTTGGCGCTGGACGTCGCCCGCTGGTGTGCCCGCTGCCCGCAATGTGTAACCCGCAAGGGTAAACCGGCCCCAAAAAGATCGCCCCTGACACAGCTACCGACAGGAGCGCCGTTCGACAGAATAGCGATGGACATCCTCGACACCCACAAGGTCACGGGAAGAGGCTATCGGTATGTACTAGTCGTGTCGGACTACTTTACGAAGTACACTGACGCTTTTCCGCTACGGCGACATACAGTCAAAAATGTTGCCGACACCCTGGTGAATCGGTGGATAGTCTACCACGGTGTCCCCAAAGCGGTCCATAGCGATCAAGGTACTGAGTTTGAGTCGTCCCTGTTCCGGCATGTTGTGCGTCTATTGGGCGCTAAGAAGATTCGTACGACCCCATACCGACCCCAGAGCGATGGCCAAGTTGAGCGATTCAACAGGACATTGCTCAACATGCTGAGTGCGTTCGTCAGCGATCGTGCAAACGATTGGGACTTGCACCTGCCATATGTGTTAATGGCCTATCGAACCTCAGTACACTCGTCCACGGGATGCACCCCGCATCTGATGGTGTATGGACACGAGTGTAACTTGCCAGCCGACCTCATGTTTCCGACCTACGACCCTGAGCCTCTACCTCCGTGTGGTCCGGAGTATGTGGAGTATTTGCGGCAAGCCATCAGGACGGCCCACGGTTTCGCCCAAGACCATCTCGCAAAAGCGGCAATTCGGCAAAAGATGGGTTATGACGCCCACGCAAAACCACGACCCCAGTTTCAACCAGGCGAACTGGTCCGGTATTATTATCTGCCACTCACGCAGAATAATAAGTTCGCTCGGCCCTGGACTGGTCCCTGGAGGATCATCGACCGTGTAACCGAGGTGGATTACCGAATCGCCCTGGTTTCCAACCCTCGGAACACTCGTGTTGTTCATCTGGATGTGCTCAAGCCATACGAAGGTGACAACCAAGCGGCCCACATCTACTCCGACCCTGTACGACCCACAACGTCGTCAAGTCACTCCGACCCAGAACAGTCACCCGACCCCATGGGACTTCTCAAGGAGTTCTACTACCCTTGGGAGGTAACAGTCCAAGATCGGCATACTGATTCGGACCAAACAGCAGAGTCTGATTCGCAAACGACCCAGAATCGCCAACCGCGATCTCCGACTTCATCCGGCTCAAGTCGACATCGGCAACGGAAAAGATCACACAGATCAAGTTCCGACACTCCAAAACCGGCACGCAAGACGCGCAGGCAAAAGCCTGTGGTATCTTCCGACCCTGAGACAAGCGAGGCTACGCCCCCGCCTGCACGACCGAATCGACCCAGACGCAATTTGGTTATCTGATTGATGTCATTGATGATGAATTATGCCTGTCTAATGGACTATGATATCATGTCTTTCCCAATAATAATATATTATATTACAATAACAATATATGCATTTAATATGTACAAGATGTCAGTGAGGCAAATTCGATATATACACACTAGATATGATATTATAATTATGATGCTGGTGAAAAATTGGTTGCATTATGATATGTGTTTCGACCCCGTATAACATGTACCATTGATCAAGGCGTATGTTACGCAATGACTAAGATTATCATGTAAAGCTTCAATCCATGTGCCAGCCGAAGAGGATAATAACCAGTCACACCGTGAGTAAGGCCACTTAGTTGTCGAAGAGGTGATAGTGTGATTCGTTCTGGAGTATGCGTCGACAGAGCCTCTACTCACTCCATGTAATATTCGGAGGAACGGCCCAGTGGTACGGGAACCAGTCACTACATAGCTATCATACCAAGATGCGGCCTGTCACCAAATTCATCACCCAAAATATTCAAAGCGCCGCGGTGTGACCGACCCAGATCATTGCAATTTCGACCCCTACAATATTTGCGGCCCCGTCGTCCTGTGAACTGGCTGAAAATGAATGGAACGATGTCCGCCCCTGTGAGTGATTGATATTCATATCTCAGCCTTTAATAACTGTGTGTCGTCTGTGAAACAGCAACTCGACCCCGTAGTTTATTGTGCGCTAATTTGTGGGAGAAGGAACGATAAACTGATAAGTTCACAAGGCACGCACGAGCGCTAATAAACATTTTAGCTGTTTACAGCACCTACATGAAGTCTCCCCTGATAAAGACAATAGTGAGTCGTCGGGCAAAAAGAGCCCAGTAATTCGAACAGTCGACTAGTATAAATAGACAATGATTCGGAACGAGTTATCCAGGGGACGGCAGATGGACATACGGAAATCTGGACAGTGTGAGGACACCCCTACTGTCGTAATGGACTGACCCAAGAGGTCAGAGAAGGATCGCTCTGCGTTTCCTTGACGACAGCCCCGCCTTGCTGTGTGTACGCTTGGAACAATGATACATAGCGTAAAGACGTTTTCTATACAGATAGAGAGCGCCCCCCGGCCCAGTTCTAAGAATCGAGATGCTGTCAGCATCTTTGTGTACAGCAGTGAAGATTAGCGGCAATCAGGTCACTTGTGCCTGAGACTTTGAAGGAGAAGGACGGTCTTGAAGTTTCGGCTATTGAAATACAGACTATTGATACAAGAACTGTGCTAATCGTAGTTAATTGACGGCTTATAAACTTTAACATTGGTTTAATCCTGGTCGCAAGACTTAAGAAATAATTCGGCTTTGGTTATCGGCATTTGAACTAGGCTGGTTCTAAAGAAATCCGGACTCTGTTACAACCAGCCTAGTCAGTACTTGGGGAGTACTTCGACTTAATTTCGGCCCGTCAGCATGGCTGACAAACCCGGAGACGACCGGGAAAATGGCGACCCAGGTGATAATCGGCCCCGCACAGTCAAGTTGGACGGCGATAACATCACCGTCCAAGTAGTCGACACCGGGGATGAATCGGATCATCCTATAATCGTCCCCGACAACGAAGCTTCGTCCGGCCCCGACTCGCAGCCTGAGCAGCGCGATCCAGTCACGCTCAGTGACACGGCGAGTGGATCGGAGAAGGGAGCGCGACCCAAAACGGCCCGGAACAAGCTGGCGCAACGAGGAGAGCGCCATACACCGAGCCCGACTCCGGACGACATTTTCAACATCGACCCCGAACGCTTCCGCCGACTCGAGGAGGGCGGAAGTATCGTCCAGCGTGCGATCGAGGCACGACAAGCGGCCCAAGAGGCTCAACGAGTCGCCACAGCGAGCCGCCAACCCGACCCAGCAAATCAGGTGATCGCCCCGATCGCTCCGGCCCCGACTTCACCCGCTTCCAGTTCAGCGGTAGCACGACCTGCGGCCTCCCGTTCTCCAAACAAGAGAACTTATACTTCTTTTAAGAAGAAACATGGAGCGGGAGCCCGATCGACATCTAGCAGTTCGTCGCGCTCTAGTGGCGGATCTGCTATTACGGCCCCGACCTCGACTTTCCGTCGGCAAGTGGCGGAATTGATGGAATTGGTGCCACCTCCCGTGACGCCTTACGGAACTCGGCCCATAGACTGGAACAAGGTTCCACTCAGCAAACGGAATCGGAGCGCTGGATACGGCCATATCCACAACTTCGATGAACAGTCGACCCTGTCGGAGGGAAACCTCCTCACGTTGGCTCCGCTACAGCGTGGAGACGGTCGCTACGAGTGCCCCTTCTGCATCGGCGAAGAGGAAGGAGCAGGAGAGCGACAGTGGTCCTCCGTACCACGACGCGGACCTTTCCGGACGGCCCAGAACCTTGACGCACACGTGTTGGCGTATCACTTTCCGTTTCTGCGCTACTTCGTGTGCCCGGCCCGCGACAACTTCCGGACATTGGCCCAGGAGGAGATGTTCCGGCACCTGTCCCAAGCGACCCCGCAACACGTGACGTCGTTCCCATTCTACCAGGAGGGACGACTATCGGCATCCGGCCCCATGCTCGTCAGGTTCGCGCTACGCTGCAGAGTCGACATGCAGCCGAACCCGAATTATCACCCCCAAGAGTTCCGGCCAACATCCCGATCTTCAGGAGGGATGTTAACACCGTCCTGACGTTCGGCATCTGGCACATGGCGCCAGAGCTCTTTGAGCAATATCCGCCCAACTCGGCCCCGGAAGTGCAACAGGTACTCCGTCGACTGGAGTACAATCGTGCTTCGACCCCGGCAGACGAGATTCGGCTTACCCGCATGGTCAGTGACATTGAGACCATGAACACGCGGGTTCGAGTTCGACGACCCAGCACGATTTTCTTCGTCCGGCCCATCAATTACCAGACGACATCGGTGAGCACGGCGGAGGAGGTCCCGACAACGACCACCGGTGTTTCGGCCTCGGCAGTCGTCACGACGGCTTCGTTCGCGACAGTGGCATCGCCAGCGACAACCCGACCGGTCACCACAGTGACATCTTCGACCCCGTCTAGAGCTCGGCCTTCGGACATTATACCCAGGCGGATGGTTGTGGAGCGGCCCACGGCTTCTAACGTCACGGACTATCGAGTCCGTGAGGGATTGGTCCCTCCACCTGAGGAGTATCCGCCACTCCCAAGTCGACCCCTGAATACCACACCGGTATCTTCATCACCCGGCAAGGAGACTCCTGAACCAAAGAGTCCGGCTGAGGATCGGCCGCCTCCACTCAGGGAGATCACACCCGGGTCTCCTGCACGTACGTCCCCGACACCGTTTTCGACCCCGGAATCTTCACCAGAGCCTTCGCGACGGATGGTGGAACCCGTCCCGCTCCCGCCGTACCTCACGGAGGAAGTGGAGCCTCTGCGCTCCGTCCCGACACGCGGCACTGATAGAGATCGGCCCCGACTCCAGGTAGACGACCCGGAACAGCTTGAGTCGCTCCACAGGGACCTCGACGAACGTCTCCCGTTTCATGGGTCTGGCGAGTTTGCGGCCGACTTTCAATTTTTGCGGCAACACGGCAGACGTCTGGCGACCCGTTCGCTTCCCGGCCTGCAGGCGCTACCCGGCCAGAACCCCGACCTCACGGACTTCCTACGGGATGAGGACGCCCAGCGGCTCCCGAACTACCTCGGGTTCCATGAGGACTTTTGGACGGCCCGCCTCGAACAGGCCGCCCATAATGCCGACCCCCTGCTTCTGCCCTCAGAACCGGAAGAGCA
The DNA here is from genome assembly GCA_949152475.1 of Terebella lapidaria. Classification (NCBI taxonomy): domain Eukaryota; kingdom Metazoa; phylum Annelida; class Polychaeta; order Terebellida; family Terebellidae; genus Terebella; species Terebella lapidaria. The sequence goes on along the minus strand of OX424562.1, from coordinate 3,692,770 downwards.
TCTACCGACCCTGGCTCTCGCTCGCGCTGACGACTTGGCGCACCAGTACTTACGGCTGATACGTCGGGAGTACTTGTCGGCCCTGGACCATCACATCAGACAGGCAGAATACAACGGCCTGTCTGTCGGCTTTGGGATGGGCGCCCTACACGAGCGCCACTAGCCCACGTTCCCGGACGCCCTGTCCGAGGAGAATCTTCGGCTTCGAGTTCGCATGACTCAGTTGGAGGATCGGGTTGCTAACCTCCAACAGGAAAACGCTCGGCTCCAAGCAGCATCGACCCCAACTACTCCGGAAGCAACAGCTCCGCCGGCCCCGACCACACCGACCATTCCGGGAGAACTCTTGGCCACAATAGTGTCCATCTTGCCGAGGTTACCCCCGGATGAGCAGTTGCAGCTCATGCGGCAGGCATCGCCAGCGGCCCTGCCTCCTCCCGCCAGCAGGCGTGAACGGGTGGGAAATTAAATACGACCCCGAACTGTTCGGCCCCTTTGATACGGCCCCGTGTGACCAAACAATTCTGGTCACGGCATATATACATTGTAAATAGTTGTACATAGATATTATCCTAGTCACGGCATTTCGTTTTTATACATGTAATTTAGTTAGGTTTAATCTTCATTTTATTTCAGTTTAATAGACTCTTAAAGTTATGTTCCGTTTCGCTTTGAAACGTCGAGGAGTTTTGTTTATCATTCCATATTATACATTCCATTCTTCATCGGTCATTGTTGTGCATGTATTTGTATATGTATCATCGTAGAGACTGTTGACGGACTGACTGCTGACGTTTATTTTGACGGTTAGGAATTTTTATTGTATGAAGTGTTTTCTCATTTCGCGCGGCGTGTGTGTGTGAGTGTTTTTGGGTTTGACCTTTAGGACTTCTTAGTTTTTTTTATTGTTTAGTTTTTGGCGACGGTAGGGTCCGGGGAGGGTAATTCCGAGGGCGTAGAATTAATGAAGGGGTGTTATGTAGTAATTTTAGCGACTGTAACTCCCGTCCCTCCCGCGCACTACACTTTTCCACAACAAACATTCATTCTACATGACTTACATACAGGACAGGTACATACTATACGATCACAAGCATAAACTCCATGTAGTCATGGTTACATACACAGGTCAAACCACGCACCTGCGGCCCCGCTAGTTCAGTACACTCGGCCCCGTTTACTCGACCTTGACCTTCACATGCACTGACTTCTAAACATAGAACTTGACACACATACTCCACACATCACGTGCACAGATACAGGCATTACAAGTATTGACACGAGCCGGGGAAACCCACTTTCCCGGTGACATCAGCGCATTGCACCATACATTTGACCTATCACAACACCGCTTACACTTGGCGGGAAATTACACAGACACATGATCCCTCGGCCCCAGTTATTTGCGCAGTTGAGTAGAAGTGATCAATGTAGACGGTCGCATTGTATATTGTACCAAGAAGAACGGCCGTGATCACATAAAGGAATATAAAAGCTGATATAACGTGGATATATAAACTGTCATATATATATAAAGGACTATACTATTAGGATACTTCGACTGGGAAATCACCGACGTAGGTGTGAGCGGCCCCGATTGTGGTGTGAGTGTTAACATCGACATTATCACCACAATAAACAGTTTGAATTGAACTGCCGGCTTGTTGGTCTGTAGTAGCACAACATCACAGACATTCGGCCTGATACGGGCCAGTGAACCGTATTCTTCACACTTACCTTCCGATAATGGCGTCGATTTGTTAGGCGAGCCCTCATTCGCCAACCACACATAAAATGTGGGTGAACCAAAGCTAAGTTAGCCGGTGCGTTAGGACCCCGGGGTTAGGACCCTGTGCTGGTAATGGTAGTTACCTGAGCGGTTCACCCTCTGTGTGATTACTAGTACATGATCATGACGACCCATTTTGTCCTAGTTCAGTTTTGTTGTCATTAGAGCAGCCGTGTGGAAGTCTTATTCAACCTTTTCCTAGTTTTACATACAGGACATGTCTCGACTCTCGGACGAACTCTATCGACTCAGACCGATTAATATGTGTACAGGACATCATGTCAACTCTGTTGTGAAAGAAGGTCTTAGTCTATGATAAGGCGATCCCGCATACCTCATGAGCTGTACGGCCATGAAGCTGAGGCAGGTTGCGCCGATCAAGCTGGTAAGCAAGTGTGACAACTGTCTGCAAGACGACCAGAAGATGGAAGAACATCGGAAAAGCGTGCAGAAACCGGTCCAGTCCAGAGCAATGACCAGACATGAGGGTCTGGGAATGGCGACACATGGAACGGGAGCCGATGGTTCTGGAAGGTCGTGACAAGATTCAGACGAGGATGACCCAAAGAGGCCACAGATGACTGCAGACCTGGGGGTTGAGATGCCATGCAGTTTGTTGCAATTATACTACTCCGGGAGAGAGCTTCCGCTAACGTGTTCATAGCTCCATGAATGAATGTGACAAGGAAGAAGGCTTACGTCCCGAGTCTCGGTCCATTCCAATATGCTGCAAATCAAGGTAATAGTTCCCTTGACCGTGCCTCCCCCTCCCCTTGTTCTTTATGTACCGACTACAGTCGTATTCTCGGTCATCGCGAAGATTGTAAAACCGTCGACTGTCCATTGGAAATGATGAAGGCCCAACCACACAGCCTTGCTGTCGTCTATCCACTACTGGATATCGGACTGAAGAATGGGAGCACCGGCACCAAGGTCGTGAAATCTTGAGAGGCGTCCCAACGGTACCCATGGTGGAACAGGAGAAAAATCCTCTCCAGGGAGACCATGTGACCTATGAGTCATAGGAACACAAGTCCACCGTCGGTTTGGCAAGAGATGAACTCAGGTCGAGTTCCGCTGCATGTTATCCTCTGGGTTGGAAGCAGATCAGACTACTTAAAGTTGATGAGGTGATTCCGCTGACACTGCTAAACAATCAATCAGTGTGGGTTGCAACCATCTGTTGATCGTGCAGGTACCTGGAGTGCTGAATCCCTCCGCGGTGTGTACAGGCAGACACTGGCTGGAACACCCTGGTAAAGAGGTACAGCACTGTGGACAGGCCAATGCAGAGCGCCCGGAACCGGTAGATGGAGTTTGCTCCACTGGAAACATAGGAAGTGCCTCGAGGATGGATGGATCAGGAAGTGGGCGGGCAGTGGGCTTCTTGTCCTCTCACTCCACCAGCTTGAACTTCCTGAGGAGATCAGCCTCCTGGGCAACCGCCTGCCCGACCTTGGTGAGAATCTCCTGGTCGAACAGTTTACTGCTTAAAACGAGCGTGGACTGGAGTTTGGTATGGGAGGCGTCCGAGAGCTTTGAAGATGAGAGCTTTTCAAAAACCTGTCCCTATGGCGCAAGACGACGTTAGCTCATTCGACTTGTGATTCCTTAGTGATCTGTCCCAACCGGGTGAGCCTCCACATCGCCGATGGTGGAGTAAGGGACGAATTGGTCTACCTGATGCCTGAGTAGGCCGGAGAGCCAGTCTATGGCGTTGACCACAAGCTGCACCCGATGCAGGTATGACTCATCGCTAGGAGTTTATCAAAACACTCGAGACCTTGAACCCAGAGGGGATGAAGGGAAGGTCCTCATTCACTGCCGTTAAAATACACCTGTGACGTCACACTATTGTTTGTGCGCTCCATTATTTTTCAAGAATGGACAGAAAAAAGAAGAATGTAGTCCATTCTTATTGAGTCTAAGAATGGACAGTCTGGGTGGTGTATTTTAAGTCTGAGAAAGCACTCGTAAACTGTCCATTCGTAAATCTGAAAAGCCATGGCCCTTCGGGCCTCGGCCTTTCAGATCTACGAATGGACAGTTACTCGTGCTTTCTCTATTACCTACCTCCATGCTGTTCGACCACTCAGAGGTCTGATAATGCTTGAGCTGCCCTTGAAAGTGTGAGATGAACTTGCCAGTATGGAGTATCGACTGCACTGGGTGGCGAGATCTTCTCGACCAGGGAGCAGACTTAGGCAATGCTGCTGAACCAGGGAAAGCAGACGTCCAGTTTGAAACACGTTCCGTGTTAAAAGGACGTGGTGCCCAAGCGACGAGTAGTGCAACTCTTTGACCTCGAGCTTGTTGGTGAGATCTGGGGAGGCTTCCTAGACCTGGGCAAAGGTATAATCGTAAAAATTGGAGACGACCTTGGATGCAGCAGTGTCGGCAAACCTGTCTGGACTAGGCAAATATGTTTCTTGGAAGGAGGCTCCTCGGGGGCAGACTCTGGAACAGAAGCCACAGACTCCACAGACTGCTAGGTGGTCCTCCAGGGAACAAGTGTAAAGATTAGGTCCCTGGGTGTAGAGTAGGCAATTTGCTTGGCATTTGGCCAATTTTCGTGGGAGGGCAGTTATCCACACTCGGGGTTGGTTGTCGATAAAAATCGGAACGAAGTTTATTTTGATGGCTCATTAAATTGAGCATCCTTGATGCAGTTTATCTAGTTTTCCCCGTGGTATAGTTTGTTTATATTTTTCCGACTGCCAGCCGTAGCTCATGTGGTTTTATTGCATGCGCTAGGGGGCGTGACGCTCGATATGTTTACATTTTGGCCGACTGCTTCGAGAGTGATTTTAATGCCTAGGAGGCATATACATTTATTTATGAGGCAGGGTGTGGGAATTCATTGTGGAAACATAATTTAGAGGATGTCAGGGCATATTTCTTCATCTATTTAGATTTTACTGGGAGCAATACCAGCGTGGGCTGAACCGAAAATGGAGAGGCTATAAACGCCTGGCACTCTGGAAATTCTGGCCTCAATCTGAGCCAGAATCCTGCATATTTGACCCTTGATCTCGATCTGGGTCACCGTGACCTGGTTCTGGAGCCAGTGTATTTAAGCAGGGCTCCCAGGGGAAATTGGCAGTCTGCAGAGCAACATCCAACTGGGAGCTACACTGGAAGCCTAAGGAGCAACACTTGGGAGTCATACAGCATTTAAGGAGCTACACTTGAATTTAGATAGGAGCTACAGTGAAACATCGCCAAAGAAGGAGTGACCTGCTCAGCAATTGCTCATGACGGCACTGCTGGGCAATATCTTTTGAGTTACAAGTTGAATCGCCAGTGGAGGAGTGGTCAGTTTGGAAATACGGCCAATGCCCGCTCTTGGTATTTTAGGCTCTTTGGTGGAGTGAGCGAGCGACTGACATGACCCTTTGCTCTAGATTGCTGGAAAGATGATCGTGCAGGCAGAGGTCCGCAAGGGGAAGAAAGATCCCAGTCTTACTTCCAGAAAGAAGGTAGAACTCTGGACATGGTCGTCCAGTTCCTCTCCATGCACTGGTCAGTCCAGCGGGGACATTAGCAGTGATGATACTGCACAGCAGTGCAGGAGTGTGGGATCTGTCCGCCAATACATGGGGCGAGGGCCTCGTTTTACCAGTTTTATTGGCAAGGAGCAGTGGACCGTGTGGTTCAACCGGTTCGAGGATGTGGCCGATAGACTGGGATGGGACGAGGGGGAGCGACTGGTGGAACTCATGTCCAAACTCCAAGATGTAGCTGGTGAATTTGTCTATGGGCTACTGTCCAAAAGCACACCCCAGGACTACAGGTATACGGTCGTTGAGACAGCCAAATCTTATGGGGCGAGGTTCAGCAACCAGTGCCAGAAGGCCTCTGAGTCCATGGAAGAGTACGCTGCCGAGTTGAGGTTCCTGCGGAGGTTCCTGGATGGCCTCCAGGAAGAGAGGGCCTGGCAACAGGTTGAATACATTAAGGAACCGAAAAGCATACTGACGAGGCAGTCTATGAAGTGTTGAATGGGGTGGAGCAACGGGAAAGACCGTCCAGTAAATCGATGGAGGACAAGAATCCCACTCTGTGCCACTATTGGTGCCAATGGAGCAACCTGAGATGTGTGATCGGGTTCTGGTCAGGCGGTTCTTTCGTAGGAATGGGACCGGAGAGCACATGCAACTGGTCGTTCCAGTCTCACTGCGTAAAGAAATTTGTATGCAAATGCACAACGCTCTTCTGTCTGGCCATCTTGGTCAGAAGAAAACTCGTGAGGAGGCGCTTCAGCACGTCTATTGGTTTGGTATGCGCACCGACATTAATGTCTTTGTTGCTAAGTGTGACGTTTATGAGGCGATCAAGCCCCCAGGACGTGTGGGCGCTCCAATGGACCGTTTAACCACGGACGTACTTGGCCCATTGCCTAAGACCGGAACAAGTATGTACTGGTGGTCACTAATTATATTTCCAAGTGGGTCTAAGTTTTCGCGGTGCCAGATCAGACTGCACAAACAACAGCCACTGTCATTCTTGATGAGGTCATCTCACGTTTTGGTTGCCCACTGAACATCCACAGCGATCAAGGCAGGAATTATGAGAGTGAGATTTTCAAATGACTGTGGCAACTTCCGGAGATTTTCAATTCAATTCAATTCAAAAATATTTATTCAACATTTGTCTGCAATACATGGGGCGAGGTGCAAATACATGGGGCGAGGCGAGATCAGGCGTACTCGCTCATCCGCCCGCAACCCCCGTTGCAATGGCCTCACTGAACGTTTTCATCGTACGCTGAAGGGTGCGCAGAGAGAATGGGATCGCCATCTTGGTTGCCTCGCTGCAGCGTATCGTGCTACTCCCCAGGAAAGCTCAGGGTTGACGCCAAACCTGGTTATGCTGAGATGGGAAGTCAGGTTGCCTGCAGAGATCCTGCTTGGCATCCATGATACTGGGAAGGCGGTCGAATCCTATGGGGCATATATGGACCGGTTTCGGGAGCGACTGCAGTGCGCACATGAGGTGGTCCGCAGGCATCTCAAGACTGCGGCTGTCCGCCAGAAGGAACAGTTAACGTGACGGTCCACCAACAACCTCACAAACCAGGGGATTATGTGTGGTTGCAAACTGAGATAGGCCAGTTGAACCTGGCCCCCAAGCTCAGGAAACCATACGAGGGGCCCTTTCTTGTGTTGGAGCGACTGGAAGGAGTAGACTACCTCGTATGTAACTCAGCATATTATATTTTGTTGTAAATGTTTTGTCTTATATGTACAGATGATGGTCTCAGCTGCTACTGTCAAGCCGGTCAAGTCGACCACCAAGGAGCGATCAGACAAGTCCCAGAAGGAGATTCCTGAAAAGACCCCATTGAGACATGTACACCTGGCATATATTTTGCTATGCTTCGGTTGTGTACCACGCCCTTGTAATGTCATCTGGGCGCTCCGCACCATGCTCCTCTCCACCACAAAATGTTAGAGTTATTGTTGTTATAACTGTTGAAAAAATATTGTCACAACAGCAACAAGCACCTCCCAACTTCGCCCTTGTAATGTGATACGGGCTCTCTGGGACATATCTCCCTCCGCCCCAGTTATAGGATCATTGTTGTTATAACTGTTGAGAAAAATACTGTCACAAAGGCAACATATACCTCCCAACCACGGCCTGGTAATGTCATACGGGCCCTGCGTGACATGCCCGACCCCCCTCCGCCTCGAAGTTTGAGAGTAATTGTTGTTATAATTGTTGAAACAAATACTGTCACAATGACAACAAACACCTCCCTTCCACGCCCATGTTATGTCGTACGGGCGCTCCGAACCATGCCCCTTTCCACCCCAAAGTTTCAGAGTAATTGTTGTTATGATTGTTGAAAACTTACGCACGCAGTCACAGGGCCCACCCCTCCTAAACAGTGCAAATGTGCATTTATGCACTCCATGTATGCACCCTGTGTCAAGAGTGCATATGTATTCATGCACCCTGTCACAGGGCCCATCCCTTCCCCAGAGAGCAAATGTGCATTTATGCACTCCATGGTATGTATGCATCCTGTGTCAAACGTGCATTGACCATGTATGCACTTGTGCATTTATGCACTCTGCCACCAGGCCTCCTTCCCCCCAGAGAGCAAATGTGCATTTATGCACTTCATGTGTGCACCCTGTGTCAAACTTTCATTGACCACGTATGCATTTATGCACTTATGCATTCATACACCCTGTCACAGGGCCCAACCCTCCCCGAGAGAGCAAATGTGCATTTATGCACTCAATGTGTGCACCCTGTGTCAAACGTGCATTGACCATGTATGCATTTGTGCATTTATGCAGTCTGCCACCAGCCCCCCCCCCCTCCCCCAGAGAGCAAATGTGCATTTATGCACTCCATGTATACTACACACCCTGTGTCAAATGCGCATTGACCATGTATTTCCATTATGCACTTATGCAGTCTGCCACCACCCCCCCTCCCCAGAGAGCAAATGTACATTATGCACTCCATGTATGCACCCTGTGTCAAACATGCATTGACCATGTATGCATTTATGCACTCATGCATTTATGCACGATGTCACATGGCCCACCCCACCCCCAAGAGCAAATGTGCATTTATGCACTCCATGTATGCACCCTGTGTCAAACGTGTATTTGAAATGACTTGGATTTATGCACTTTTTAACCATTGGGCTTATGGCCAAAACAGCCGTACTGCGTTTCCCTCTCTTCATTCTACTCTTTCTGGTTTATCTCACCACAGTGACTGGAAGCAAACCAGTAGGCCCAGACGGTGGTATTTGTCAATTCGACCAACCAATTTGTCAATTCAGACGTAAGTGAAACGGAAAGCAATAGCAACTGAAAGACGACTTTTTAGAGTAATTGTTGTTATAATTGTTGAAAAAAAATACTGTCACAATGACAACAAACACCTCCCTTCCACGCCCATGTAATGTCGTACGGGCGCTCCGAACCATGCCCCTTTCCACCCCAAAGTTTCAGAGTAATTGTTGTTATGATTGTTGAAAACTTACGCACGCAGTCACAGGGCCCACCCCTCCTAAACAGTGCAAATGTGCATTTATGCACTCCATGTATGCACCCTGTGTCAAGAGTGCATATGTATTCATGCACCCTGTCACAGGGCCCACCCCTTCCCCAGAGAGCAAATGTGCATTTATGCACTCCATGGTATGTATGCATCCTGTGTCAAACGTGCATTGACCATGTATGCACTTGTGCATTTATGCACTCTGCCACCAGGCCTCCTCCCCCCAGAGAGCAAATGTGCATTTATGCACTTCATGTGTGCACCCTGTGTCAAACTTTCATTGACCACGTATGCATTTATGCACTTATGCATTCATACACCCTGTCACAGGGCCCAACCCTCCCCGAGAGAGCAAATGTGCATTTATGCACTCAATGTGTGCACCCTGTGTCAAACGTGCATTGACCATGTATGCATTTGTGCATTATGCAGTCTGCCACCAGCCCCCCCCCCCCTCCCCCAGAGAGCAAATGTGCATTTATGCACTCCATGTATACTACACACCCTGTGTCAAATGCGCATTGACCATGTATTTCCATTATGCACTTATGCAGTCTGCCACCACCCCCCCCCCCACCCCCAGAGAGCAAATGTACATTATGCACTCCATGTATGCACCCTGTGTCAAACGTGTAATTGAAATGACTTGGATTTATGCACTTTTTAACCATTGGGCTTATGGCCAAAACAGCCGTACTGCGTTTCCCTCTCTTCATTCTACTCTTTCTGGTTTATCTCACCACAGTGACTGGAAGCAAACCAGTAGGCCCAGACGGTGGTATTTGTCAATTCGACCAACCAATTTGTCAATTCAGACGTAAGTGAAACGGAAAGCAATAGCAACTGAAAGACGACTTTTCAATAAAATTTTGCTACAAACAAGGACGAAAAAAAATTGTGATGATCATCTGACCACTTGAATTCAAATACGAAATAATGTTTGTATGATAAATTCAAGTCTCCAGGAATTCCAGTTCCTGCGTAAAATCTCAACCTCCCTAATATCATAATTTCAACATCCCCAACTGTCAACAATTGGCCACTTTGGTTGCTAGATAAAATGAATAGGTATTGTGGTTTTACCATAGGATATCTCCATACAAAAAGTAAACTACTAACCATGATAGATTCCATTGTTATTTTATTTTTACATGTTGACTGTATTTGTCATGAGAATAAATGGCGACAAATGATGACAGCTCCCAAATCAAAACATTTAACCAATATGCGCAGCAGAATATAAGTTAAATATATACAAATAATACAGACATAGACCTACTATCAACAAGAAATGAAAGCATGAGGTGCATCATTGTCTGAACACAAGATCTGATTCAAAGACACGAATTGTTCACTAATGAAGCCAATATTAAGGTTTGATGTGTTCACGTTGGTCGTGACTCTAGTCGGGTGATCGTCTCGTCCCAGTGTACGAACTGACGCGACAACACACTGATCTGGTACAGTTGTCAAGGAACTAGCTATGAGCAGAGAGGCCTGCGTGATATTGGAGAGAACTCATCCTTACCAGAGTACAGCTTTAGAGCAAGGATACAACGTTGTTGTACTGAGCAAACAGCTTCTTGACCTCTTCTGTAAGTTCACATGCTCTGTCCTGTGAGCAGAATACAACAGGTTATTGAAGCCGCATCACTCAGTACTTACTGGACTGTTATCAAACTGTGGAAACTTCACCGACCTGCTGATTCAGGTGTAGTTTGGTCAACTCCTGTAGCTGCTTCTCTAAACCAGGAATGACTGAAACAGACAAAACACACTTGCAATATAGCATCGAGTGATCTCCTCAACAAACTCTGTATCCACAAACACTGATCTACTAACTGACCTCTGAATTGTTCACTGACCGTTGGTGTGTTCACCGACCTTTGATGTGTTCACTGACCGTGATGTGTTCATTAACTTCTGATCACTGACCTGTGAACTGTTCACTGACCTTTGATGTGCCCACTGACATTTGATATGTGCTCAATGATCTTTGATGTGTTCACTGACCTTTGATGTGTTTACTGACCTTTGATGTGCTCAATGATCTTTGATGTGTTCACTGACCTTTGATGTGTTCATTGCCCTTTGAGGTGTTCACTGACCTTTGATGTGTTTACTGACCTTTGATGTGCTCAATGATCTTTGATGTGTTCACTGACCTTTGATGTGTTTACTGACCTTTGATGTGCTCAATGATCTTTGATGTGCTCAATGATCTTTGATGTGTTCACTGATCTTTGATGTGTTCATTTACCTTTGATCACTGACTTCTGAACTGTTCACTGACCTTTGATGTGTTTACTGACATTTGATGTGCTCAATTATATTTGATGTGTTCACTGACCTTTGATGTGTTCATTTACCTTTGATCTGTTGTCACTGACCTCTGAACTGTTCACCAACCTTTGATGTGTTCACTGCCCCTTGATGTGTTCACTGACCTTTGATATATGCTTACTGACCTTTGATGAATTCCATGACCTCTGATGTGTTCAATGACCTTTCATGCGTTCACTGAACTTCGATGTGTTCACTGACCTTCGATGCTCACTGACCTTTGATATATATTTACTGAACTTTGATGTATTAACTGACCTTTGATGTGTTCACTGACCCTTGATGTGTTGACTGCCCTTCGATGTTTTTACTGACCTTGAAGTGTTCACTGATCTTTGATGTGTTCACTGTCCTTTGGTGTGTTCACTGCTCATTGATGTATTCGTTGACCTTTGGTGTGTTCACCCTTTGGTTTGTTCACTGCCCTTCGATGTGTTCACTGATGTATTCACTGCCCTTCAATGTTCACTGACGTTTGATGTGTTCATTGCCCTTTGATGTGTTCACTGACCTTTGATGTGTTCACTGCCCTTTGATATGTTCACTGATCTTTTATGTGTTCATTGCCCTTTGGTATGTTCACTGATCTTGATGTGTTCATTGCCCTTTGATGTGTTCACTGACCTTTGATGTGTTCACTGACCTCTGATGTGTTGACTGACCTTGATGTGTTGACTGACCTTTGATGTGTTCACTGTCCTTTAATGTGTTCACTGACCTTTGATGCATTGACTGACCTTTGATATGTTCACTGATCTTGATGTGTTCATTGCCCTTTGGTGTGTTCACTGACCTTTGATGTGTTCACTGACCTCTGATGTGTTCACTGACCTTGATGTGTTGACTGTCCTTTAATGTGTTCACTGACCTTTGATGCGTTGATTGACCTTTGATATGTTCACTGATCTTGATGTGTTCACTGCCCTTTGATATGTTCACTGACCTCTGATGTGTTCACTGACCTTGATGTGTTGACTGACTTTTGATGTGTTGACTGACCTTTGATGTGTTGACTGACCTTGATGTGTTCATTGCCCTTTGATGTGTTCACTGACCTTTAATGTGTTCATTGCCCTTTGATGTGTTCACTGATTTTTTATGTGTTCATTGCCCTTTGATGTTTACTAACCTCTGATGTGTTCACTGACCTTGATGTGTTGACTGACCTCTGATGTGTTCACTGCGCTTTGATGTGTTTACTGACCTTTGATGTGTTCACTGATCTTGATGTGTTCATTGCCCTTTGATGTGTTCACTGACCTTTGATGTGTTCACTACCAAGGACGTCTGCTGCGTCTTTGACTTTTTCCAGCTGTGTGGCTGTAGCTCGTATGTAGTCCTCCTCTGTCAAATACACACAAATTATTCATCCTTATCCATACTCGATATACCCATGTCCATGTGGGACAGAAGTCTGCTCACAGCACTGACCAGCGAGTATGATGTCGAGTTTGGCGTCCCGGTCGATGGTCAAATTCTCGGTGAAGGACGGGTCTAGGAAGTCGTTCAACTCTCCCACTGCCATAAACAAAACATGACTAACACGTAGCAAGGCATCCAACAAACGATAGTGCTTGTCAGTAAGAAATCAAGCAGAAAATTGTATTCTGTACTCAGAAAAGACTACACTGAACAGAAACCCTGTTACGACTTGCTACACTTACATTTTTTTAGTGTTGGTTGAGCTTTCTGTCGTTCAGCAAGCGACGTCTGCATCTGCTTTTTGAGGTGCGCCAAGGTGTCGACAATCTGTCAGGTGTATACATGTACTTATGTGGCTCGGGTTACTATTTTTTGTTTTTACAATGACATGTTTGTGGTAAATTTCAGCAAGTTTTGTAATAACAACTCTATGATAGCTCAATTTCACACCAAGTTTGTTCCCTAAAGAACACATGGTATTTTACATCGATGATGGATAAAATCATTCTCAGCATGAAGCATGTCTACAAAGTAATTGTTCTGGTTAGACAATTCATATCACTCAGGCTCCCATCAACTCCAGTTTTGATCAAATACCTTCTTTGCTGTAGTTCAAATCAGATATCTGTTTCCGAATATCCTTGCAGGTGTGTGTGGCATGAACAACTTCTATGTTTTATTTCACGTATTTGCAATTACTTCCGATGTGTTTACCTAGTGAATCACAAGGGGTAACAACTAGGGCTAATACAGGTACACGGGTAACCGGTCAGGTCACAGAAATGCTTGTGACCGGTCACAGATGCAGTGACCGGTTAACCGGTTAAGCTTTTCGTAAATAAAATGGTAGATTTATATAGAAAACGAGAATGATCACAACAAGTTTCGTGGTTCGATGATTCCCTTTCAAAGTTTCAACTATCAGTTTTGATCACATTGCTCCAAGTAATTTGCCTAGTTGCATTTCCTACTTCTAGCAGAAGATGTCCAATTACGGTGCAATCACCTATCATTCATTTCAATATATCGTTCACAACTCTGCTCAAGTTTATCACAAATCGATGTGCACATACTGATTATTAACGCCCCGGCACCGTTTCAACACGCTCAAATCAGATTCACGTCATATTACGTAATCACGCCTTTTTGGGCAGAGTTGGATATCCTATTATTGACGATCCTTGCTTCTAGTCTCTATACCCACAATTTCTGAGAATGTTATGCATGTTTTACATTCCGTAATAAGATTGCGGAGGAATGCAATCTGAGGTGTAAGTAAGTAGGATCATGAGGAATGTAAGCTAGACTACAAGAGGACGCAATTATATTGTAAGAAATAGCAATGTGTAAGAGAAATCTTCCATGTTTCCCCAAGGGCTCTGCATACTACACACATGACTGCAAGAAAATTCAAGAACAACTACCTGGTTTGGACATGCTTGTAAATATTTTTCAGGTGTCGAACATGTCAAATGAATTGCAAATTCCGTTTACTTTTGTAATATTAAACCCAATTACCAGTATTACATCTCACTAAATTCCTCTCATTTGAACACGTTGAAGGAACCAATTTTACTGATTTTAGTCATGCTGTGATCAAAGGTATACAACAAAATCTAATATTCAAACATTTCATTTGTGGGGGACACCAACCCAGACAAAATGTTGTAGTGTGGCACAGAGTATGGCAATAACAAACAAATTGATTGTTAGTAAGCAAATAAACTAAGCATGATGAGAATGGCAGGTAATATATAAAAAGTATGTGGTACTTGGAATCCTATTTTCCATCATTGTTTACATCATAGTTTGATGCAATACATTTTTCCTGTTGTATCGTATGTCTAAAATAGTAATATAAACACTCCGGCATGAGATTGGAGAGGTGAACGGACAGTTACAGATATTTTTATTACGCAGTGAGAATGTTAATTTATCAGAAGCCAAGAGCACACTCCGAACCGTATAACCCTACAGATATTTGTAGGTTTATAGCAAGATGGCGGAAGGTACGTCGCTTCCACGAAATGTGTGTGTATTGCAGCGCTTTTGTCACGGTATTCACATAACCAGTGTTGTGTCGAAGTTCAGTGATGTTAACTGATGGATAATGCGTGGCCGGGTTATGTCTTGAATCTGTCAGAGGCGGGTAAGAGGGAGAAGAAAATACGCGTGTGTATAACCCTAACGACACAGCTCTCCGGCAGAGTTATAACCCTAACAATCAGCGCGTATAACCCTACCGATGGAGAATTTCGAAAGAAGAATAGACACAATTATATTTTTTGCGTGTTAAATTTTCTCATTTTATAGCATGTATAAGTGTGATTCCAACCAAAATAATAACATGGTGAAACATAAGGATGCCATGTATGTTTTTAGATCTACTTTATAATATTTGTGGTTATGTTTCATCCCCAACAAGTCGGCTGTAGATGTGGTAATACTCTCATTTTCATTTACTAGTATTCATTTTGCAATTCTATTAGGCGGTCTGACGCCATGTTTTTTCAAACACACATAAATGTCATATATGTTGTTCTATTCACAAACAATAATATTCCAAAACAATAATAATATAACAACATCTATATGTAGGTATAGCAACAGAAGCAACAAATATATCGTGTTTGTCCTATAATAGTAGCGCGGCGAGCCAAAGCAAGACCCCCTGCAGCAGCACGCGCAAAAGTGAGGTCAAACTTGAAGTGAAATGTAAAAATAACACTGAATAATTTATCCTTCAATCCCCTATATTATGATTCAAATAACATGAATGTGTGGATTGGAACACTCCAATATCTTATAAGAAAGATATGAAGTGAATTATAAGGTTACAAAAACCGAACATTTTTGGGCAAAAGAGGGGACGCTCTGCTATTAGGGCGAGTACCACTATTTGGACCAATACGGTATGCGTCTAATATTGCGATGTCTGTACTTAACTGAGACGCGCCAGGATTGTACACTTCAGAAGAGATATGAGAGTCAACAATTTTGCACATTTTCTTTCCCCCAAACCCTCATACCAGCCATGCTCATCTTGCAATTTGAATAGTATAACTTTTCTGTGACGATATTTTCATAAATTATCATTCTAATATACTTATATTTTCCTGCTTTGGTGTAAATCATGGGATGAATTGACAAAGTTGTCCCATGAAGGTAGCTCCTAAATACATTATAGTTTATATAAAAGTATATCATGGTACAACTCAGAGGTATCTGGAGGACATCAATTTTTCCGATTTACTTCGGTGTCCCCCCCCCCCCCCCCTCCCTAAATTTTGAAATAGGCTGCTATATTTATCAACGAAAACATGAGAGTAAAAAAATTAGGCCAAGGGCCGAAGATAGGTTACCGGACAATGTTTAATATATTAGATGTTAGCCAGGTCACTGGTTGAATTCAAGGTCAAGAGAATATTCAGCATATATAACATTAAGCATATATCATGTCCACAATTGATTGCTAAGCTGTAAATTCAATAATCAGCGAGATATTAGCAATTTTGTGCTGTGGCCTTGAAAATGAAGGGGCAAAGGTCAAATTCAAGGTCATCAAAATATTCAGTGTATATCATTTTCTATATCATGTCCACAATTGATTCCCAAGCCATACAGTCAATAGAGGAACAAGATATGAGCCAGTTTGTCCTTGGACCTTGAAAATGAGGTCAGAGGTCAAATTCAAGGTCCGAGAATATTCAGCATATATCATTTCCTACATGTCCACAATTGATTCCTAAGCTGTAAAATCGATAATAAGTGAGATATTAGACATTTTGTCCTGTGACCTTGAAAATGAGGTCAAAGGTCAAATTCAAGGTCATGACAATAATCTGCATATATCATTTCCTATATGTTCATAACTGATTCCTAAGCTGTAAAGTCGATAACAAGCGAGATATTAGCCATTTTGTCCTATGACCTTGAAAATGCGGTCAAAGGTCAAATTCAAGGTCATCAGAATATTCAGCATATATCATTTCCTATATGTCCACAATTGATTCCTAAGCTGTAGAGTCGATAATAAGTAAGACATTAGCCATTTTGTCCTGTGACCTTGAAAATGAGGTCAAAGGTCAACTTCAAGGTCATGACAATAATCTGCATATATCATTTCCTATATGTTCATAACTGATTCCTAAGCTGTAAGTCGATAACAAGCGAGATATTAGCCATTTTGTCCTATGACCTTGAAAATGGGGTCAAAGGTCAAATTCAAGGTCATCAGAATATTCAGCATATATCATTTCCTATATGTCCACAATTGATTGCTAAGCTGTAGAGTCGATAATAAGCGAGATATCAGCCATTTTCAGCTCTGACCTTGAATTGAGGTCAGAGGTCAAATTCAAGGTCACGAGGATATTCAGCATATATCATTTCCTATATGTCCACAATTGATTCCTAGTCTCTAATCTCAATATCAAGTGAGATATTAGGCATAATGTGTCCCATTATAAAGCATAGGAGAATTTAACATGGGAAAGTCCCATTTGGCCGAGTTTGGGCCAAAATGGCCCACTTCGAGCGATTCAAGTGCAACGAAATTTATAGACATCATAGGGGTACATATGAGGAGTGTTATGTATCAAAAAGAAAAAAAGTTACTGAACAGATTTTGAGAAAATGGCCACCAAAGTCCAAAATCAGGCATTTTTCGTCGAAAACGGCCGCCATTTTGAAAAAAATGCGAAAATCAAAAAACTAAAAAATACCTCCTTCCTGAATTATTTTTAAGTATTTTTGTGCAAAATTTCAGAAGAATTCGCCCGTAAACAAAAAAGATAAAAATGTGGACGATGACGACGACGGACGACGACGGACGACGGACGCAACGCCATGCCAATAGGTTATCGGACCATAGGTCCGGTAACCTAAAAATGAAAATTGGCATTTGACTCACAGGTGAAGTATACCAAGTCATGATACGATACCATTTAGGATCACAAAAATATCAGCAACAACATTGTAAACGAGTTAGAAAAATCTGAGTATATGTACATTATATACTTTCAAACTTGAAACTCTTGTTTGCACCATCAGATTGGATAATTCATAATATCTGCCAAATTGTCAGATGGTCAAAATAAATGGTAT
This sequence comes from Terebella lapidaria, assembly GCA_949152475.1. Taxonomy (NCBI): domain Eukaryota; kingdom Metazoa; phylum Annelida; class Polychaeta; order Terebellida; family Terebellidae; genus Terebella; species Terebella lapidaria. The sequence continues at coordinate 3,675,081 of OX424562.1, read as the reverse complement.
CACAATTACTGTACTACTGAAGTGTTCGTTTTTTGCGGATAAAATCTAGGATTAAACTGATTCCCAACTGTCACATGTTTCGGCAGGTAGGGTTATATCTGTTCACGGCCGTAGTATCTGTAGGGTTATAGACAACAAACGAAAGGGTTATACATGCTAGAATCTGGAGATCGAGAAATCCGCCGAAATAAAACACTTCTCAACAAACAGACACGGCCTCAGACAAACTAAGATGTGCTCCTTGGAAGGAATAACTCATTTCGTATCAAAGGTAATTAAATTCCCTCGAAATAGCCTGAAACAAATCGAAGCTACAAACCTTCCGCCATCTTGGTATAACCCTACAGACGTCTGTAGGGTTATACGGTTCGGAGTGTGAAGAGGCAGCGGGTGACATCATCTCAGTGTTCTTTGACTTATGCTTTGAATATCTTCTATATGTACAGTCTAAAATGTTTTAGGAGACAACGTCACATGTCAACTTTTTTTCATGTGACTTAAGCATATAGCGGGCATTACGATGATGTCACCCCTACTGAGTCCAGTGTCCGAGCTAGATGTCCTCACCACAACCAACTCAATGCTAGCAACTTCACCCGTTCACCATTAAACTGTATTACTCTATGTTACATGGAACCTAATAGAGTTTTAATTACTAGTATCTATTAAACCTGACCAAGTGCTGGTGTATATACAGTGGTCTAGAACAAGAATGTATACAAACCTCGGGTGTATCCTGCACATGTAAAACAAAAAACACATGAATGCATGACATTTTGAAATTTAAATCAGCTTTTCAAGCTATTCAATGATAATATCTGAGCAGCCCAGTTGCTGGAGATCACTCAAGTCATACAATTATCTACAATGTATATTGGTTTATTGCCAAAACGTCAACCATACGATTGAGCAATACATGTAAACAGGTGAAGATGGATAATTCAGACATTACCAATCAGTGGTACATGTAATGTCTGTGCTGTCCTCTCAACATACGTTAACCATGAAACACGTTCACCATGGAATGAGTACTTCTTTTGTACCCAAATGTGATGAATCTGATTAATTTTTTGGCTCAGCTTTCTCGCCATAAACATGGAGGAGTCAAAGACATTTGCTCATTGAATTGCAATGACAAAAACAATTCATGTATACACATACACATGATCAGCGTCAACTATCATGACTTGAAGTCATAATTGTAGGCCATTGAAATTCCGAATACAGATTCACACCTGCTATTGAATGCAGCCTACAACATTTTTGTACAAAGAGAACAGAAAGCTTGTTATGGTGCATGACACAAGCGGGAGTCAGGGTGGAACATCCATGGAGATTCCCGTCAGTTTCCGGAGTTTTCAATTTTTTGTCGTAGATACGTCGGGAATCCTCTGGGTATGACATGTGACCATAGCATAAGGTAACTCTCATATCCCGTTAGTTATGAAAGTTATCAGGTACAGGTTATAGATCTCGATCTATATCCACTTGCAGGTGCGCAATTTTCCACACTCATGCATGCATGAGATCGTACGTTCACTAGCGTGCGTATTACAAAATGTATATAGATCTAGATACAAAATTAGCAGATTAAGACGGATACCGTAGCTGATAGGCATACTCTTGCCTGGTGCCCGCCTACAGCTTGGTACTAGTCCATGCAAAAAAATGGTCACCGAACGGCCTGAAAACCCGGGATTTTCGTGTTGGGCCAATATCTCATAAAAATCAGTGTGTATGTGCCAATAACTGTGTCAGAGCCACGAGGGATCCTCATAGCCATTGTATGGAAACATTTTGAGTAGTCTAAGTTGGATACAGTTGATATATTTTCTAGTTTAAATTCGAAATGTGAGAGATTTCTGGCAACCTTTACCTGCGTCCGCAAACTGCTCTCAAGCATGATTTTTTTAAAATTTTTTTTTTTTTTGTGGAAAATTTCATCCTTGATGGTAAATATGCCTCTGACAGTTGATTTGGCCAGCTATCTCAGGTAAGTAATATTACCTGAAACAATTTGAATGAATTCACTGACAATGGCTATATCACCGATTTATGAAGTTGCCAGATATCTCCCAGGTTTGACTATGTAAACTCAAAATATACCAAATATAATTTAATATATACACCTGTAGACCATCAAAATGATTCCATTGAATAGACATGAAGGTATTCCATGGTTCTGAGCCTCTAACACATCTGTTGGCACACACACACTGCATAAAGTGTATTTCAGGAGATATTGGTCCAACACGAAAATCCCGGGTTTTCAGGCCCTTCGATAGCCGTTTTTTGCATGGATCAGTACCAAGTTGTAAGCGGGAATCGAGCAAGGCATACTCTACACTCTGGGTCAATACATCATGTGCTTCACAAGTGACGTCATCACGTATTTCTTCTCTATTTATGATGCCATAATGGACGGCAAAATTCCCAATGAAATCGCAACAGAACCAACAAACACTGGAACGTTGTAGATCTATAGATGATTTTGGGGAGTGCTCGGGTTTAAGTCCCCGCACGTCAACTGTACTGTATACTATACGGTTACCAAGCGATAAGGCCGCCAAAGCGATCGGGCCGCATATTATCTTACCCGTAAGCACGAGTGTCATAAAACTCGTCATCCATCACTTCACCTGTAGTTTGATAGTTTTCAATGGCGGCCTGATCACTTTGGCGGCCTTATCACCTGTACGGTGTACCCCCTGTATACCTTGGGGTAGGACACATCCTTGTTGGCTTCACCGAAGACAAGTTTTTCCAGGTTCTCTATTTTCTGTTCCAGCAGATCGACATGATTTTGTTCTGACATCGCGGTGAACAGGTGAATATAAACAGTAAGGTAGATTCACAGTAATCTATTTGCACTAGGTCCAGTACTCCAGTTTACTGTACAGAGAACCCAAGATGACAGATGTTATGAGTTCGTACTTTATTCGCCAGGTGGCGGAGAGTCCAATGCGGCATTCATTTAGAGAGAGACACGTACCAAAGAGTATTTTACACTCTTTGCACGTACGTCCGAACTACTCTGATTTTTATAGCTTGTTTACACTGTTTTAGGCAGATATTTAAATTGCGATGCTAAATGGTATCTTTCTATAACTTGGTTTCACCTCAGATTCAAACGGCAATTGTGCACCAAATTTCAGACTTCTATCGCGAAAATTGCAAAAGTTGGCAATCTACCCCAATGTTAAATTTAGCCCTGTCATTTAGTTTCTTGGTCCGCACATAATATTGTACATTTGCTCGGTTTTCCAGCGGTGCAAAATTTCGAAATCAACATGTTTGTGTAGAATAACTCCCAATGTGTCTTTGCGTCCAAAATCACACTATACACTCTTTGGTAAAGTCAAGTTCATCTGTCAGTGAAACACGCTTTTTGACCGTAGTTTTGTTTTGGATTATCGAATCAACTTGAAATTTGGTGGGTCTTAATTGGGTATCATGCCGTAATTTTTCACCGAATTTATGAGTTCTATCTCAAAAAATGAAAAAGTTGGTAATCTACCCCAACGGGAAAATTCAGCCCCAACATGGAATTTCAGGGTCTGCACACAAAAACGACTTTTATTTGATGTTTGAGTTATATAATGATTCAAAATAAACATGTTTATTTAATATACACGGCGACTATGCCATCCGACTTCAAATCAACGCATTAAATTCATTCTGTACTGGCATAAACATCAAGAAATCCCAGAATTTGTTGGAATTTATTTGATCCCATTCTGGACTGAAATTTAACATTGAGGTAGATTGCCAACTTTTTCATTACTTGAGATAAGATTCTCAAAATCGGTGAAAAATTACAGCATGATAACCAATTAAGACACATTCCAAGTTGATTCGATAATCCAAAAAAAAATTATGGCCAAAAAGCGTATTTCACTGACAGATGAACTTGACTTTAATCAGGACCAAATCCTCGAATATGCTGATATTCTTGAGATCACGTTTTCGACTGAAAATTAACATTGGGGTAGACTGCAATTGTCATATAAGAAATAGAGAAATCCCGAGGAATAGGGGGTTATTCAACATGGTCGAGGGCGTGTTTGTAAACAAATAGTCCTGGCTACTCAGTAAAATGGATTTATGGGCAAGGTTGGTCTCAACTGGGGAAGGGATGGGTTTACGGGTATTTTCTCTTGAAATATCAGCGGTTGTCACGAAATGTCGGGCTCCTTTTTGGCCTGAAAACAGGGTATGCGTCATCCACAAGTACAAGTGTAGCTTCGCTGGAAGTAGGAAAAAAAGACAAGTTAATTATCATCACAGAAACAAGGTTACATTTATATACATTTATATACATAGACGGAAAATTTGCATAACAATGTAAAAGCTATGCAGACCTGGATAAGCTACATACCTTTCTTCCCGCGATGATTGAGCCGGTAATGCCACCCCTCCACGTCGTTATTGGTGCAGATCGGCTGGCGAAACACGCACCAATCGGGACGGGTGAAGACTCGCCCCCGAATCCATGTTTCATGGATGTATTCCACAAGGCGTGTCAGGGCGGGGGTGTCAGCTGGGACCTCGGCAGCCAGGAGCTAAAACATGGGAGTATGTGCTTGCTCGGCAATAAGGGGAGAGACATCAGGTTGCGACAGAACTGCAAAGATACAACAGACACCATTAATTAATGTGGAAAATCGAAACATATCAAACATATTATTTGGACAGATAATAATGTATCTGAAGAACTTTGAATGGCAATTGCTTACCGAATGTGTTCCGCTATCCTGTCTGTAAGCCGCTTGCAGACCGACTTCCTGGAGGTGACGAAAAACAGCCTAGAAAAGAATTTTTATGAACATTTAGAACATTTTGATTAATTTGGGAAAACAAAACAACCTGCATTGTGTGTGTGAATGAAGTTATGAAAGAAGTTGTTGATTGATAAATACCTGGGTAAAGTGAAACAAGCAGCCACTGGCCTCCACGCCTGGGAAAGTGGCACGTACTGCCTGCCAAGCAGCTGCCTCAAAGTCGAGGACCACCCAGCGAAGGGCGTACCGACCCTCGAGCTGTTCAAGCACTGCCTCGAACACAGCTTTGTAGTGACGGGCCTCTCGGTTGCTCATCACCACGAAACAAAGTGGTACTCGTTTTAGGGCCCGGCCAGACTTCATGAATGCATGAATAGAAAACAGCTGCTGGAACGGCCGTCTGGTGACTTTGAAAGTCCAATCCATGTACCTAACAAGATAGAAACCAGCCATATTAATAAATGTAGATGTAATACTAATTAGTTATGGGAAAAAAGAGTGAAAAATTTATCTAAAAAATTATGACCGATTGATACTTACCACGTGTGGGCACATGACAGGTGAGACAGCATACTCTGCATAGCGTACAACAGGTGGCGGTGTGTCCCAACACGGATGTCCTTCCTCAGGAAGCCTTCGGGGACGTAATCTTTGGGATGACGGGGCCTCAACCGCCGTTTGCCACTATTAGCTTGCTCTGCCAGGCGATGTAGCTTTGGCATCATGGGCAAGTGCTCCCTGTCGGCTCGATGCTCCTGTATGACCTGTAATAGGTATTTGATGTGGTAAACATACAATTGAGCTAACATTCTGAATTGACAAATTTAAGCAACATTCAAGTGTTAAAGTGTTGAAGCTAATGTGGAGCGCTCACTTCGGCAACAATCTCTGCGGCAGAGTCAAACACTCGCTTCTGCGCCCGTTGCTTGACCTCGCGGCGATTAACAGCTACAGTCTCACGACCTGGAGTTTAAAACATATTTCCATCGACTAAAAGGATCCAATTTTACTAAAAGGAGATGATCTTTATGTGAATTTATAGACAAGATGACGCATATTTCATTTGTGTATGATTACCTGGCTCAGCAGCACAGATGTGCTGTTGACTTCCACGGATGTAGGTTCCATTCCACCTCGGGCAGATGTTGATATTTTCTCTTCTACATTTCATGAAATTCTTGACATAATAAATGGGGAAAAAAAGAAAGGTGTAATACTAGGTGATTTTAACATTGACCTATTAAAGTACAACTGTCATGATAAGACCCGTAATTTTATTGATAATGTCATAAGCAATTGCTTTCTCCCTACCATCTTAAAACCAACCAGAGTAACACACACATCAGCAACCCTCATAGATCACATTTATACAAATAATCAGAATACTCCCAGCAGAAGTGCGATTATCTTAACAGATGTTAGTGACCACTTTGGCACATTTCACATTGAATTCAACGATGGGCACAAGCAACTCAGGGAATCAGACCCTCAAAAAAGATCTTTCTCCCAAACAAATATGAACATATTCAATAACATACTCGCATCTCAGGACTTCAGTCATGTTATCAATACTAACTGTCCAGAAAAATCATATGAATTATTTATATCTAAATACAAAGAAGCCTTTGAAACTGCCTTCCCAATGAAAACTATCAAATCAAATAAGCGATATATCAAGCAAAATCCATGGATGACAAGTGGGTTACTTACCTCAATGAGAACAAAATCCAAACTACTTAAAAAAAAACTTAAATCTCCCTCAACTGGAAACAACAGCAAATACAAAAAATATAATAATTTATACAACAAACTGAAAAAAAACATGAAAAAATCATGCTTCCAAAACCTCATAGAGGAAAACAAAAACAATATCAAAGAAACATGGAAAATTCTCAAACAAGCTATAAACAAAAATAATGATAAGAGTGGTTTTCCCAGTGAATTCACAATTAACAATACCAAAACAACAGATAAAAATGAAATTGTCAACTCATTTAATAAATATTTTGCAAACATAGGAAAAATAACAAATAACAACATACCAAAATCCAAAAGGAAATATTCTGACTACCTGAACAATCCAATAAATAACAGTATGTTCATGGAACCTGTAGAACCACATCAGATTGTAGAAATTGTTGATAAAATGAAACCCAAAACTAGCACAGGGCATGACAATATCCCAATGAAATTAATCAAGCTCTCACTAAATAACATTATCGACCCACTGACACATATTATTAATAGATCACTAATGACAGGCACAGTTCCTAAAGACTTAAAAATAGCAAAAGTCATACCAATCTTTAAAAATGGCGAGAAAAATCTTTTGCCTGATTACAGACCTATCAGTCTGCTCCCGGCCTTCTCTAAAATCTATGAAAAAATAGTCTTCAACAAAATACTAAATTTCCTGGATAGTAATTCAATATTTTATAAACACCAATACGGATTTAGGCCAAAACACTCAACCATCCATCCTATAATTCACCTTCTTAATGACTTTACCAACTCTAATAATAATGTTCCTAAACAATATACTTTAGCAATACTATGCGACTTGAGCAAGGCTTTTGATGTACTAAACAGACAGATACTCCTTGATAAATTGCAACATTATGGCCTGCGGGGATTAATTAGGGACTGGCTTGCTAGCTATCTATCAGACCGATATCAATATGTTGAGATGGATAATACAAAATCTGAAACTCTGTCTACTGAATATGGTGTCCCTCAAGGTTCCATTCTGGGACCTCTATTGTACTTGATTTACGTAAATGATATTGCTATATCCACCGAAGCCAACATACTTTCATTTGCAGATGATACTTCTCTGTATCTGTCCTATTCAAACATCATAAACCTTTATCATAACTCGAACGAGGAACTCAGTAATTTGTACACCTGGTTCTGTGCCAATCAGTTATCACTAAATATAAAAAAAACCAAATATATTGTATTCAGGGGCCTCAACCAGGTGTGCAATACAAGTAATCTATCAATACAGTTAAATGGGCTTGTGCTCGATCAAATCAGCAACACATCTAATGAACATAGTATAAAATTTCTTGGTGTCAATATAGATGAAAATCTTACATGGAAACACCACCTAGCATTTATAAGTAAGAAAATATCAAGATCACTATACATAATAAAGCAGGTTAGAAATATACTTCCCACTGAGTCTCTCAGAACCCTATATTTCACCATGATACACCCTCACCTAACATATGGAATACTAGCATGGGGCAATGCAAGTCAGTCTCTAATTAAGAAAACCTACATCCTACAGAAAAGAGCAATCAGAACAATTAATAAAGCCAAATACAATAGTCACACAGAGCCTTTGTTCAAACAAATGAAAATACTGAAACTTGAAGATCAATATAATTATGAAGTACTTGTCTTTATGTACAAATATTTACACAATATATTGCCTTCCTCTTTTAGTGGTGTATTTAAACTCAATCATGATATCCAGGCAAACTATGTAACAAGACAGTCTTCCCTATTTGCAATTGATCGCTGTGACTCCAATCATTTGAGGAAATTCCCATTGTATTCATTTCCATCTATTTGGAATAAATTTAATTCAAATTCACAAACATATGAATCACTTGCTATTGCAAAAAAGACAACAAAAAGAAAATTCCTTTCAAATTATCTTGACTCGGTGTTATGCACCAATCCTCTATGCAAGCAATGCAATTAGTAGATCTGATCTGGTCACCAAATCTATCAATGAATATTAAATATGGCAATACTTGTTCTCCATGCCTGGGTCTCTATCCCTGGTACAGCCCCCGGCCTCCCAGCCATCTCCCCCCCCCCCCTCACCAACCAACACCAAACACTACTTAAAAAAACATACTAATTTATTTATTCCTTATCTGTATTACAATATTCTCTCTTCACATCAATTTCTATTCAATCCTCTTCTATTTCTGTCTTTTTCATTTATATTCTTATACAGTAAGCTTTTCAGTTTATACTCCAGTTATAGATACATGTACAGTCTTTTCTTTCCCTCTTTTTATTTCATGTTAATTAGTGTTTGTACTGTTACTTTTTGCTTCTGTTATGGACCACCCACTGAAACAGTGGTCCATTCCTAAGTGTACATACTGCATTAGGCCTTCTTTGCTTTGTTCCGCTTTGTACAGTATTTTGTTTGATTTGTACTCAAGTTATATATTTTTCATTCCTCATTTATTTTGATGTTACCTTGTTCTCTGTTTCTGTTATCTCTCGTTTTCTTTTTGTTTTTTGTTTTTGTTTTGGGCCACTTAATAATACAGCTTACGCTACAAGTGGTCCATTTCCTATTGTACATATTGTAACACAATATCTATCAAAAATTTGTTAAACTTGTACATATAGGAATAAACTCTTCTGATTCTGATTCTGATTCCACTCCAGAACGGTGGCCTTGCAGGTAAGTGCCTTGCTCCGGACAGAGCAGCGCCATGTTACTGCAGCCCTTCGTTTATCAACCTTCAGAGCGTACTGGTATCCAATGGAGTCCACCAGTATGTCCTGAAATGAATATTTCGTAAAATTACATGCAACAGGATTATATATAGAATAATATATAAGAAGGATATTTATTGAATGAAATTGATGTTGTATATTGTTCAATATACCAACCTTACCGAGCTTGGAGGCATCTCGTACCACGCGGTACGTGACTGGTCCTTGCTCCTCGACCACTGGGGTTGGTGGGGGAGTCAGGTCTTCCATTTGACTTTCTTCATGGATAACAGGTTCTGCAAATGGGCCGAGGTCGGCAGCCGTTGAATGGTGAAACACATTGTAAAAGCTACTAAAAACATGCTAACATGAAATAATATAATATTATGTCATAATGTGAACACAATAAAACAATAAATAAATATAGCATATACGAACCGGCAGAGGTGGGTCCAGCTCTGGCGCATCGTCTACTGGATCCGGGTGTGATGGCTCTCCAACTGGTGCCTGACAGTCATTACAGGACCAGTCTAGGTCGCGGCCTTCGCGCATGGCTGACCGGTACTCATCGCGTGATACACCAGTCCCACAAGTTCGATGATGCCATCTCTGACATCCATCACTGTGACATATAGGAGTCCTTCTTGACGTGGCCGGACTGGCCGCTGACAGATGATACATTCAAAAGCCATGGATATTGGTGTACTGAGAATAGATCTATCTTGCATGTATGTGCAGTTTGGCTTTATGATTTTTTACCCTTGCGCTCCTGCTTTATATACAGTTGCTTCATCATAGTTTTCATTCTTTATGTAATATAGTATAGTGGGAATGATAATACTGATCAGTTACTAGTGGCTTCTTCACGATTTACCACATACAAGGGATTTTCTTTATGTGATAATCTGCTGATCAGTGGCTTACCAACCGAACCGTGCAGGTGATAGTGGCTTCCCACTTCACGGTTATTCTATAGAATGTGATTGCGTTCTTTGATAATCTACTGACAATTGCTTGACCATTTATTGTGCCCTAATGATAAATGATATTACGTGGCTTCGTTCTTGACAGTTAATACTGGGTGTTTCAAATCTTATTTATTGCACATTGTTCGGTTACTTGTAGATACTCTATAGTCATATCTGATATATTACGTCTTTTTATTTTTTTTTACCTATTTTATTATAGATGACAAACGACAACAATTTGGTACACATTCTGTTTGTTATGTTTAATTCACATGAATGACAATCTTTAGTTAACTAGTTATCAGGTATGCACTCTAGTCAATGTGTCAAGAATCGCGATCGCCATCGTTTGTTCCGGTTCACTTTCGCCTCCGCCAGATCTGTGCATCTGCAAATGAAATTAAATCAAACTTAACACCAAACACGAGCATATAAACATCAGCAAAACAGTACATGAATATCTGCCAGAAATCAATATGGAGGAGGCCAAGGACATCAACATTAGTCCTTGGCCAATGTCAACCAGACTGTTGGGCGCCAAGCAAATCTATATCCCCAGTCCGACAACACTGTCAACCGGGGCCAGTCTGAAAGCAATTAGAGTCTTTACAAACACACGAACACAGGACTACATTGTGTGATATACCGCACAGCCGAAGTGCGACCGGCTGCGCGGTATATTCGTTTTTAAGACAGGTGGCTGGAAAATGTGTACACCGTATAAGATCCAGAGAAATCCGTCAAGTCGGAAAGTGATTGTTCACAGGGACAGGCTGTATCGTTATCGGGGGATGGAAGCCAGTTGGTTAGCTCCTGATATTTCTGAGTCAGTTGAACTTCAGCAAAGGCCTGATCAGGATAGTCATGAACTGGATGACGTTGAAGACTGTGTACTCAGTGTGCTTGAGGGAACTGATGGTGTGACAGAATCTGGGACGGATGGGGCTGTTTCAGACAGAGTGAATGATGATTCGGAAATTCCTGTAGAATTGGTAGAGAACACTGCCAGAACACGGAAACCCCCGGAAAGATATGGGGACTGGGTCATGTTATGTCAATGATGTATGTTACATACTGTCGTAAATGTAAGATGAAATTGTATGAATCTTTATTTCTATGTTACGACTGTGACCCAGTATTCACGCATTGTACCGCCTTGTACAGGCACAAGAATGCGAAACATTCACAAGTAGTAAAACGGTTCAGATGTCCGTTCTGCTCCTATGAGGGATCTCGTGCCGATGATGTCTTGAGGTTCCATATGAAGAAGACCCATCCCGACCAGTATTTGAACGTGGCGATGAAGGACATGAAAAAGAAACTGAAGAATGATGTCACCTCATGCTCTCCTCAGCTATCGACTGACGCGGAATTTGGGCCGGAGCCGGAGTTCAAGTTGGGGCCGCCAGTTATTGCCGCTATCTTACCTTAGGAAACTGCCAGACAAGACGGCACCTCCTCGGTGATGGAGGACAGCTCTGCTGCCAAACAAAACGGGACCTCCTCGACGATGAAGGACAGCTCTGCTGCCAGACAGGACGGCACCTCCTCGATGATGGACAGCTCCACTGCCAGACAGGACGGCACCTCCTCGGCGATGAAGAACAGCTCCACTGCCAGACAGGACGGCACCTCCCAGGAGGCGATGAAGGACAGCTCCACTGCCAGACAGGACGGCACCTCCTCGACGATGAAGGACAGCTCCACTGCCAGACAGGACGGCACCTCCTCGGCGATGAAGAACAGCCCCACTGCCAGACAGGACGGCACCTCCTCGGCGATGAAGGACAGCTCCACTGCCAGACAGGACGGCACCTCCTCGGCGATGAAGAACACTTCCTCCACCGCGATGATCAGCAGTTGCTGATGAGCAGCAGATCGCGGCTGACGCATATGCACACCCGGCGGACCAAGAGATATCCTGATACCCTATACGATTTAGCACTCGGTCATTTTCTGTTGTTACCGGTGTTGCAGAAGACGTTCGGTATCATTCGGTAGACTCCGGTAGACATATCTTCATTTCCACCGATAATAATCGGGCGGGCATGATAACAGTGATTGATAGTTTTCAGTCGGTATACAGTGACCAAGTGGTCGGTACACTGTATGCACGGTCGGTATACAGCCTTCTGATATCTACAGTATACACATTCGGTATACAGTGGTAGATGCAAGTATACACACTGATGTATTGACCATGCATACAGACTACACAGTCAGTATACAGTGACTATACAGATAATTCACTGCTTAGGAGTGAAGGTAAATTGATTTAAAACCGGAAATCGATACTCGAGCGACCATATCTTGTGTAAAACACTATTCGTGCAACCCATTTACAGTTAGCTTAGACAAACAATATCGTCTTCTCTGGGGGCCGAAGGCCCGAAAACGAAATGCCTCCAGTGTAAAAATTCTGCTGAATTTCCGACAAAAAAAAGTCGGAACTTTGAGTCTGCTCTAACTGGCTAAAAATCAGGAATGATACTCACATTCTTGGTCAGAGGTGGCTCATGATGTCTATACTTCCTACACCCAACGAAATATCCACTTGTTATTGTGTTTATCCTCACATTTCACTGTTCTGAAGCCGGCTGGGATACTTTTTCAAACAAATTTTCTGACATCTTCGCCTGCCAAGTGACGTAACACGCGCACGCACTCGAGCGGAATCCCGTGTCATTTTCCATTGGGATTCCCTCGAGTGCACACGCGTGTGAGGTCAGTTGGCAGGCAAAGATGTCAGGAAATTCGTTTGAAGAAGTATCCAGGCCGGCTTCAGAACACTAAATTGTGAGTATAAACACGATAAAAAGTGCATATTTCGTTGGATTTAGGAAGTATTGACATTGGGATCCGTCTCTGACCAAGAATGTGAGTACCATTCCTGATTTTTAGCCAGTTAGAGCAGACTCAAAGTTCCGACTTTTTTTTTGTCGGAAATTCAGCAGAATTCTAACATGGGAGTGATTTCGTCTTCGGGCCTTCGGCCCTCAGAGAAGACGATATTGTTTGTCTACAGTTGGCACTGGTAATAGTGAGTATTTGGCAAAGTGTTAAGGGGGAGCGGCACCTGGTTATATTTATTTACGATTTCTGGATCAGGAGGACGTGCTAGAGGCTAGTGTTAATACAGGTGGTCTGTCGAGACAAGTAGAAAGTCCTGTTGTGTATACTTTGTTTCCTTAATTTTATACTCTGATTTTTCTAACTTGTTTACACCGTTTTTTGACGATATCTTTGCGATGCTAAATGGTATCGTTGTATAACTTGGCTTGCTTCACTTTGGGGTCAAACGGCAATTTTATACCAAATTTCAGACTTCTATCGCAATAATTGAAGAAGTTGGCAATTTACCCCAATGTTGAATTTCAGCTAAAAACGGGATCTCGAGAATCTGAGCTTATTCGAGGATTTGATCCTGTTTACATCTATTAGGATTCGAAGTATTGTTGTAATTTTAGACCAGAAGACACATTGGGGTGTATTCTACACAAAAATGTTGATTTTGAAAGATTGCACCACTACAAAACCGAGCAAATGCACAAAATAGTGTGCGGACCCAGAAATTAAATGACCGGGCTAAATTTAACATTGGGGTACATTGCCAACTTTTTCAATTTTCGAGGTAGAAGTCTGAAATTCGGTAGAGAATTGCCGTTTTACTCCCAGATGAAGTATGCCAAGTTATAGAACGATAGCGTTTAGCATCACAAAAATATTAGCGAAAAACAGTGTAAACGAGTTAGAAAAATCAGAGTATAGTACCGAAATATTTGTGCACTACGCTGTGTTGATGCAAGCGGTTCCCATTGTTTTTCTCAATGATATTTCAAAGCATTTATTGCTAGCTACTAGATCTATTTACTAGTCACCTACTGCAGAACGAAACAGGTAGCCCCAGTGTATGAGTGTATGAATATTGTTTATTGAACTGTGGATGTTGAGCTTCGGCCTGAACAAGAGCTCATAGGAATTGTATATGTGTAAATATCATTATTGAGCTTTAAAAGCATACTATTTATTTATTTATGTACATGTATTTATTGTTGAACTGAGTTCACGCTACCGTCCTTGTTGAATTTTGGGAAGTTAATAAATTATTAAAATTTAACATCTTCATCTTTGACTTAATGTGATCAAAATGCAATAACTGAGTTGGCAAAAACTAACGTTAGTAAATCTTCATGACTTCATCAAACGAACTCGAGCGAGATTTCGCTACAATACATATATGCATGTTTGTCAGCAGAAAATATAGGCCTATATGTCACAATTTTTCGCAGCAAACATCCCACTCTTTTCGTATTCCAGCATTATATGAACATCAGCAATATAATATTTTCACTTCTTACAGCACTAAATAGACCAGATGATCCTGCATCAGATAGAACTGAATACCTCTTTTGGGTTTCCATAACCGATCACTGTGACGCCAGCGACACCTTGCGAGTGACTGATTGTCAACTGTTCAACACTTCAAGGACGTTTGCTCGATCTCATTTTTTCTCCTGTGAACTTCACTAAAGCAGCATGGGTTTGATGAACCTGATTGGTCCTAAGCATATGCAGCTTGCCAAAATGTGGTATGGGTTGCATAACCAGTAGACTCAAATAATGTGGGTCAGTGTTCGTACTACTAGAAGACTACGCTGTACAGTACTACAGCTGTATGAGTAGGACCAGTGCTCATACATTCAAAACTAGGGCTTCAACGAATACAAATTTCGTGAACTAAATAACTAAATATTGTCCAGAATAACAATAATAATAACAATAATAAATCTCGGTGTCAAAAACTGGTCAAAATCGCGCCTAAAACTCAACACTACGAGTCATCCGTCCTAAATTCGCCGCATCCCTAAGTTCGCCAACTGTACCGGCGTGAAGTTAGCTACTTGTTACTAGTTCCTTATTCAAATCGAATAAGTAACCAGGAGCTGGCTACTTATTCAGTCTGGCTACTTATTCAGACATAATTTCATGATGAATCAAGACTTGAGTGGCTCTGCTGAATGTATCACCATTCGACCTTGCAAAATATTTTTGGTATATCTAGATCTGCTTATCATTACGCGAAATATACTTTTTTGCTTTATTGTAGGTGTGGTACCAACCCCCCCCCCCCCCCCTCCCTCACCCCACCCCCTGCTATGCCCCACGGAGGGTTGTGTGGCTGGTGATGCCTGTTAGCTTTACTGTATCAGCACCCAATGCTGGTTCAAAGCTGGCCATTTGTCCATTTTAACATAACTTTTTTGATATTCTAATTCTTGAGCCACCTCAAATCCTATACTAGTTCGAAGATACATATTAAATATATGAATCAGCATTAGTCCAAGACTGGCTCAAAATTCTATTCTCGAGGTATGACCCATTGAAATAAAAACTTAAGGAAGTTCGTTTTTTTTTTTCGAATTCGACCAACTTTACGTATTTTCTGACAAAATCCTAATCCTTGAGCCACCCTAACTAATATATTACTTTGAAGAAACATATTAGAAGTATCAATCAGCATTAGTTCAAGACTGGCTCAAGATTTCGTTTCCGAGATATGACGCCTTGAAATAAAAACTTAGCAAAATTCACTTTTTGGATATTTTGACCAACTTTACATATTTTCTGACAAAATTCTAATCCTTGAGCCACCCTAACTAATATATTTCTTTGAAGCAACATATTAGAAGTATCAATCAGCATTAGTTCAAGACTGACTCAAGATTTCGTTTCCGAGATATGACGCATTGAAATAAAAACTTAGCAAAATTCACTTTTTGGGGATTTTGACCAACTTTACATATTTTCTGACAAAATCCTAATCCTTGAGCCACCCTAACTAATATATTTCTTTGAAGCAACATATTAGGAGTATCAATCAGCATTAGTACAAGACTGGCTCAAGATTTCGTTTCCGAGATATGACGCATTGAAATAAAAACTTAGCAAAATTCACTTTTTGGGTATTTTGACCAAATTTACATATTTTCTGACAAAATCCTAATTCTTGAGCCACCCTAACTAATGTACTACCTTAAACCAACATATTAGAAGTATCAATCAGCATTAGTTCAAGACTGGCTCAAGATTTCATTTCCGAGATATGACGCATTGAAACAAAAACTTAGCAAAATTCACTTTTTGGGGATTTTGACCAACTTTACATATTTTCTGACAAAATCCTGATCCTTGAGCCACCCTAACTAATGTTCAACCTTAAACCAACATATTAGAAGTATCAATCAGCATTAGTTCAAGACTGGCTCAAGATTTCGTTTCCGAGATATGACGCATTGAATTAAAAACTTAGCAAAATTCACTTTTTGGATAGTTTGACCAACTTTACATATTTTCTGACAAAATCCTAATCCTTGAGCCACCCTAACTAATATATTTCTTTGAAGCAACATATTAGAAGTATCAATCAGCATTAGTTCAAGACTGGCTCAAGATTTCGTTTCCGAGATATGACGCATTGAAATAAAAACTTGGCAAAATTCACTTTTTGGGGATTTTGACCAACTTTACATATTTTCTGACAAAATCCTAATCCTTGAGCCACCCTAACTAATGTACTACCTTAAACCAACATATCAGAAGTATCAATCAGCATTAGTTCAAGACTGGCTCAAGATTTCGTTTCCGAGATATGACGCATTGAAATAAAAACTTAGCAAAATTCACTTTTTGGGGATTTTGACCAACTTTACATATTTTCTGACAAAATCCTAATCCTTGAGCCACCCTAACTAATATATTTCTTTGAAGCAACATATTAGAAGTATCAATCAGCATTAGTTCAAGACTGGCTCAAGATTTCATTTCCGAGATATGACACATTGGAATAAAAACTTAGCAAAATTCACTTTTTGGATATTTTGACCAACTTTACATATTTTCTGACAAAATTCTAATCCTTGAGCCACCCTAACTAATATATTTCTTTGAAGCAACATATTAGAAGTATCAATCAGCATTAGTTCAAGACTGGCTCAAGATTTCGTTTCCGAGATATGACGCATTGAAATAAAAACTTAGCAAAATTCACTTTTTGGGGATTTTGACCAACTTTACATATTTTCTGACAAAATCCTAATCCTTGAGCCACCCTAACTAATATATTTCTTTGAAGCAACATATTAGGAGTATCAATCAGCATTAGTACAAGACTGGCTCAAGATTTCGTTTCCGAGATATGACGCATTGAAATAAAAACTTAGCAAAATTCACTTTTTGGGTATTTTGACCAAATTTACATATTTTCTGACAAAATCCTAATTCTTGAGCCACCCTAACTAATGTACTACCTTAAACCAACATATTAGAAGTATCAATCAGCATTAGTTCAAGACTGGCTCAAGATTTCATTTCCGAGATATGACGCATTGAAACAAAAACTTAGCAAAATTCACTTTTTGGGGATTTTGACCAACTTTACATATTTTCTGACAAAATCCTGATCCTTGAGCCACCCTAACTAATGTTCTACCTTAAACCAACATATTAGAAGTATCAATCAGCATTAGTTCAAGACTGGCTCAAGATTTCGTTTCCGAGATATGACGCATTGAATTAAAAACTTAGCAAAATTCACTTTTTGGATAGTTTGACCAACTTTACATATTTTCTGACAAAATCCTAATCCTTGAGCCACCCTAACTAATATATTTCTTTGAAGCAACATATTAGAAGTATCAATCAGCATTAGTTCAAGAGTGGCTCAAGATTTCGTTTCCGAGATATGAGGCATTGAAATAAAAACTTGGCAAAATTCACTTTTTGGGGATTTTGACCAACTTTACATATTTTCTGACAAAATCCTAATCCTTGAGCCACCCTAACTAATGTACTACCTTAAACCAACATATCAGAAGTATCAATCAGCATTAGTTCAAGACTGGCTCAAGATTTTGTTTCCGAGATATGACGCATTGAAATAAAAACTTAGCAAAATTCACTTTTTGGGGATTTTGACCAACTTTACATATTTTCTGACAAAATCCTAATCCTTGAGCCACCCTAACTAATATATTTCTTTGAAGCAACATATTAGAAGTATCAATCAGCATTAGTTCAAGACTGGCTCAAGATTTCGTTTCCGAGATATGACGCATTGAAATAAAAACTTAGCAAAATTCACTTTTTGGGTATTTTGACCAACTTTACATATTTTCTGACAAAATCCTAATCCTTGAGCCACCCTAACTAATATATTTCTTTGAAGCAACATATTAGAAGTATCAATCAGCATTAGTTCAAGACTGGCTCAAGATTTCATTTCCGAGATATGACGCATTGGAATAAAAACTTAGCAAAATTCACTTTTTGGGGATTTTGACCAACTTTACATATTTTCTGACAAAATCCTAATCCTTGAGCCACCCTAACTAATATATTTCTTTGAAGCAACATATTAGAAGTATCAATCAGCATTAGTTCAAGACTGGCTCAAGATTTCATTTCCGAGATATTACGCATTGGAATAAAAACTTAGCAAAATTCACTTTTTGGATAGTTTGACCAATTTTACATATTTTCTGACAAAATCCTAATCCTTGAGCCACCCTAACTAATATATTTCTTTGAAGCAACATATTAGAAGTATCAATCAGCATTAGTTCAAGACTGGCTCAAGATTTCGTTTCCGAGATATGACGCATTGAAATAAAAAATTAGCAAAATTCACTTTTTGGGGATTTTGACCAACTTTACATATTTTCTGACAAAATCCTAATCCTTGAGCCACCCTAACTAATGTACTACCTTAAACCAACATATCAGAAGTATCAATCAGCATTAGTTCGAGACTGGCTCAAGATTTCTTTTCCGAGATATGATGCATTGAAATAAAAACTTAGCAAAATTCACTTTTTGGGTATTTTGACCAACTTTACATATTTTCTGACAAAATCCTAATCCTTGAGCCACCCTAACTAATATATTTCTTTGAAGCAACATATTAGAAGTATCAATCAGCATTAGTTCAAGACTGGCTCAAGATTTCGTTTCCGAGATATGACGCATTGAAATAAAAATTTAGCAAAGTTCACTTTTTGGGGATTTTGACCAACTTTACATATTTTCTGACAAAATCCTAATCCTTGAGCCACCCTAACTAATATATTTCTTTGAAGCAACATATTAGAAGTATCAATCAGCATTAGTTCAATACTGGCTCAAGATTTCATTTCCGAGATATGACACATTGGAATAAAAACTTAGCAAAATTCACTTTTTGGGGATTTTGACCAACTTTACATATTTTCTGACAAAATCCTAATCCTTGAGAAACAATAACTAATGTACTACCTTAAACCAACATATTAGAAGTATCAATCAGCATTAGTTCAAGACTGGCTCAAAATTTTGTTTCCGAGATATGACGCATTGAAATAAAAACTTAGCAAAATTCACTTTTTGGGGATTTTGACCAACTTTACATATTTTCTGACAAAATTCTAATCCTTGAGCCACCCTAACTAATATATTTCTTTGAAGCAACATATTAGAAGTATCAATCAGCATTAGTTCAAGACTGGCTCAAGATTTCATTTCCGAGATATGACACATTGGAATAAAAACTTAGCAAAATTCACTTTTTGGATATTTTGACCAACTTTACATATTTTCTGACAAAATTCTAATCCTTGAGCCACCCTAACTAATATATTTCTTTGAAGCAACATATTAGAAGTATCAATCAGCATTAGTTCAAGACTGGCTCAAGATTTCGTTTCCGAGATATGACGCATTGAAATAAAAACTTAGCAAAATTCACTTTTTGGGGATTTTGACCAACTTTACATATTTTCTGACAAAATCCTAATCCTTGAGCCACCCTAACTAATATATTTCTTTGAAGCAACATATTAGGAGTATCAATCAGCATTAGTACAAGACTGGCTCAAGATTTCGTTTCCGAGATATGACGCATTGAAATAAAAACTTAGCAAAATTCACTTTTTGGGTATTTTGACCAAATTTACATATTTTCTGACAAAATCCTAATTCTTGAGCCACCCTAACTAATGTACTACCTTAAACCAACATATTAGAAGTATCAATCAGCATTAGTTCAAGACTGGCTCAAGATTTCATTTCCGAGATATGACGCATTGAAACAAAAACTTAGCAAAATTCACTTTTTGGGGATTTTGACCAACTTTACATATTTTCTGACAAAATCCTGATCCTTGAGCCACCCTAACTAATGTTCTACCTTAAACCAACATATTAGAAGTATCAATCAGCATTAGTTCAAGACTGGCTCAAGATTTCGTTTCCGAGATATGACGCATTGAATTAAAAACTTAGCAAAATTCACTTTTTGGATAGTTTGACCAACTTTACATATTTTCTGACAAAATCCTAATCCTTGAGCCACCCTAACTAATATATTTCTTTGAAGCAACATATTAGAAGTATCAATCAGCATTAGTTCAAGAGTGGCTCAAGATTTCGTTTCCGAGATATGAGGCATTGAAATAAAAACTTGGCAAAATTCACTTTTTGGGGATTTTGACCAACTTTACATATTTTCTGACAAAATCCTAATCCTTGAGCCACCCTAACTAATGTACTACCTTAAACCAACATATCAGAAGTATCAATCAGCATTAGTTCAAGACTGGCTCAAGATTTTGTTTCCGAGATATGACGCATTGAAATAAAAACTTAGCAAAATTCACTTTTTGGGGATTTTGACCAACTTTACATATTTTCTGACAAAATCCTAATCCTTGAGCCACCCTAACTAATATATTTCTTTGAAGCAACATATTAGAAGTATCAATCAGCATTAGTTCAAGACTGGCTCAAGATTTCGTTTCCGAGATATGACGCATTGAAATAAAAACTTAGCAAAATTCACTTTTTGGGTATTTTGACCAACTTTACATATTTTCTGACAAAATCCTAATCCTTGAGCCACCCTAACTAATATATTTCTTTGAAGCAACATATTAGAAGTATCAATCAGCATTAGTTCAAGACTGGCTCAAGATTTCATTTCCGAGATATGACGCATTGGAATAAAAACTTAGCAAAATTCACTTTTTGGGGATTTTGACCAACTTTACATATTTTCTGACAAAATCCTAATCCTTGAGCCACCCTAACTAATATATTTCTTTGAAGCAACATATTAGAAGTATCAATCAGCATTAGTTCAAGACTGGCTCAAGATTTCATTTCCGAGATATTACGCATTGGAATAAAAACTTAGCAAAATTCACTTTTTGGATAGTTTGACCAATTTTACATATTTTCTGACAAAATCCTAATCCTTGAGCCACCCTAACTAATATATTTCTTTGAAGCAACATATTAGAAGTATCAATCAGCATTAGTTCAAGACTGGCTCAAGATTTCGTTTCCGAGATATGACGCATTGAAATAAAAAATTAGCAAAATTCACTTTTTGGGGATTTTGACCAACTTTACATATTTTCTGACAAAATCCTAATCCTTGAGCCACCCTAACTAATGTACTACCTTAAACCAACATATCAGAAGTATCAATCAGCATTAGTTCGAGACTGGCTCAAGATTTCTTTTCCGAGATATGATGCATTGAAATAAAAACTTAGCAAAATTCACTTTTTGGGTATTTTGACCAACTTTACATATTTTCTGACAAAATCCTAATCCTTGAGCCACCCTAACTAATATATTTCTTTGAAGCAACATATTAGAAGTATCAATCAGCATTAGTTCAAGACTGGCTCAAGATTTCGTTTCCGAGATATGACGCATTGAAATAAAAATTTAGCAAAGTTCACTTTTTGGGGATTTTGACCAACTTTACATATTTTCTGACAAAATCCTAATCCTTGAGCCACCCTAACTAATATATTTCTTTGAAGCAACATATTAGAAGTATCAATCAGCATTAGTTCAATACTGGCTCAAGATTTCATTTCCGAGATATGACACATTGGAATAAAAACTTAGCAAAATTCACTTTTTGGGGATTTTGACCAACTTTACATATTTTCTGACAAAATCCTAATCCTTGAGAAACAATAACTAATGTACTACCTTAAACCAACATATTAGAAGTATCAATCAGCATTAGTTCAAGACTGGCTCAAAATTTTGTTTCCGAGATATGACGCATTGAAATAAAAACTTAGCAAAATTCACTTTTTGGGGATTTTGACCAACTTTACATATTTTCTGACAAAATCCTAATCCTTGAGCCACCCTAACTAATATATTTCTTTGAAGCAACATATTAGAAGTATCAGTCAGCATTAGTTCAATACTGGCTCAAGATTTCATTTCCGAGATATGACACATTGGAATAAAAACTTAGCAAAATTCACTTTTTGGGGATTTTGACCAACTTTACATATTTTCTGACAAAATCCTAATCCTTGAGAAACAATAACTAATGTACTACCTTAAACCAACATATTAGAAGTATCAATCAGCATTAGTTCAAGACTGGCTCAAGATTTTGTTTCCGAGATATGACGCATTGAAATAAAAACTTAGCAAAATTCACTTTTTGGGTATTTTGACCAACTTTACATATTTTCTGACAAAATCCTAATCCTTGAGCCACCCTAACTAATATATTTCTTTGAAGCAACATATTAGAAGTATCAATCAGCATTAGTTCAATACTGGCTCAAGATTTCATTTCCGAGATATGACACATTGGAATAAAAACTTAGCAAAATTCACTTTTTGGGGATTTTGACCAACTTTACATATTTTCTGACAAAATCCTAATCCTTGAGACACAATAACTAATGTACTACCTTAAACCAACATATTAGAAGTATCAATCAGCATTAGTTCAAGACTGGCTCAAGATTTTGTTTCCGAGATATGACGCATTGAAATAAAAACTTAGCAAAATTCACTTTTTGGGGATTTTGACCAACTTTACATATTTTCTGACAAAATCCTAATCCTTGAGCCACCCTAACTAATATATTTCGTTGAAGCAACATATTAGAAGTATCAATCAGCATTAGTTCAAGACTGGCTCAAGATTTCGTTTCCGAGATATGACGCATTGAAATAAAAACTTAGCAAAATTCACTTTTTGGGTATTTTGACCAACTTTACATATTTTCTGACAAAATCCTGATCCTTGAGCCACCCTAACTAATGTACTACCTTAAACCAACATATCAGAAGTATCAATCAGCATTAGTTCGAGACTGGCTCAAGATTTCGTTTCCGAGATATGACGCACTGAAATAAAAACTTAGCAAAATTCACTTTTTGGGTATTTTGACCAACTTTACATATTTTCTGACAAAATCCTAATCCTTGAGCCACCCTAACTAATATATTTCTTTGAAGCAACATATTAGAAGTATCAATCAGCATTAGTTCAAGACTGGCTCAAGATTTCGTTTCCGAGATATGACGCATTGAAATAAAAACTTAGCAAAATTCACTTTTTGGGGATTTTGACCAACTTTACATATTTTCTGACAAAATCCTAATCCTTGAGCCACCCTAACTAATATATTCCTTTGAAGCAACATATTGGAAGTATCAATCAGCATTAGTTCGAGACTGGCTCAAGATTTCGTTTCCGAGATATGACGCATTGAAATAAAAACTTAGCAAAATTCACTTTTTGGGTATTTTGACCAACTTTACATATTTTCTGACAAAATCCTAATCCTTGAGCCACCCTAACTAATATATTACCTTGAAGCAACATATTAGAAGTATCAATCAGCATTAGTTCCAGACTGGCTAAAGATTTCATTTCCGAGATATGATCCATTGAAATAAAAACTTATCGAAATTTATTTTTTGGGGATTTTGACCAACTTGACATAGTTTCTGACAAAATCCTAATCCTCGAGCCACGTCTGTAACGCTCTGTACATGTCAATAGACTCCAGCTGAACCTGGCGAGTATGGAACACAACCTTCGAGCAAGCCATGTCCTTCCTCGCCGTAACCCCTGAATTGATCTTGGTCATATCCTTGTTCAACGCGATAGCCACAGGAAGCCAAACCAGTCGACGAACTGGCGCCGACGCAAACCATCCGGTCAACTTAGAAGACTCTGAGGCCTCGATAGGCAATATTGGCATATGCCTTGCCATCAACATAGAACCTTCGCATCCCCCCCCCCCCCATTTTTAACCTCGTTCTCCGATGAGGAATGGTCCCGATCATCGCCACCAGCCCCCACCAAAGATCGTTACATCTGTAAGATCAGAAACCCATAAGAGAGTGGGTTTCTGGTAAGATCCAACCGAGGGTCTCATAGACGAGGAGATCGACCGACCGAGGATATCATAGTCTGCCTGAGAGGGATGAGAGGCCTCCTGGTTCCTGGTAGCGCCCGTCAAACGACTTACACCAGAGAATGCAGGACTTGGGTCCTGCTGGGGAATGACCCCAACAAAACCCACCCGGTCGACCCTCGATCGTGTACGATCGAGAGTACAATCAGAGAGCTGTGACTCATGATCGAAGGAATGATCTTGAGCCCGGGTTCCCTGCCCCTTCGGGCCTCGAAACTGAGGAACCAAATGACACATCGAGCAAAGCTCCATGGTCTATGCCCGAAGCAAAGCCATCAGCCAACGAGATTCCGACGGAGAAGCCTTGATCGGCATCAAAAAGTGACGAGCGATCGACCTCCAAAGCTTTCGAGGAAGGACGCTTCCTCTTACCTGACTTGCCAGAGGCAAGGAGAACGGGGACGGACGTCTCCCCCTGACCCACCGAGGGTGAGGGGAGGGCGTACTCTCGACTGCCTTTGCCTTGGCAAGACGAGAAGACTTCTTCTTGGAAGGAGAAGTCTTCACCTTCTTGCCAACAGGTGGAGCAAGCTCCCCTGGCAAAGCAGCGGTCGAAGAACCAGCCAGAACTCCCTGTCCCAGCAGAGCAGAGTCCCGGAATCAAGGGACCCTGATGGGAACCTAGTGACTGTGCAAAGAAACTCTGCACAGCCACGTTAACCATATCCTGCGTCAACCCCAGGGGTGGGTTGACACGCGACACGGCCTATGTGATGGGGCAGGGTCCGACTCAATGAGCGACGAACGGTCAGGCATCGCTCCAGCGGAGCCTGCCAGCCTCAAGGCATCTTTTTGAGCCTGCGAGCTCTGGGGATAGCCTTCCGTTGCCCGAACAAAGTCTGACGGGAACCACGAACGACTCAGGTCGCACCTCAGGTCTCCCATGGACACCGGACCATGATCCAAGCAATCAAAGCATAAACCATGCTTCTCCCCTTGGCGAAGGGTGTTAATCCCGCACTGGAAACACTTTCTTGAATCATAGCCGGTGCCCAGAGTAGACTGAGACGACATGGTTACACAATCACAAAGGGTAAACAAACAACTGACAGTAACAGGGAACAAGTGGTGGGCACTTAAAAACCTGTACTGCGCTGAAAGAAAACCCTCACAGGGAAATGGATATGGCTGAGTAAACTAGTAGAACAAGGTACCAACTATAAAATAAATCCAAGTAAAGACGACAGATAAATGTGAACGTAAACAACAGGTACAATATCCGATGACAGGCTGACCACTGACGGAAGTGCAGTAACAAAAGATCGTCCCAATACTTATTCACAATAGACACAAATCTATAATAGAAACAATGCCTATTGAAACCCTGATGAAATTCCGTCAGAATATATCGCAAATGACTAGTTTGCAGACAAAATTCCACGAATACACTGGGAGAAACAATCCAAGCTACCAAGCAAAAATGGCGGTGGACAGAAAAGTGAAGTTGCTGCGCATTCGCGCGCACAGGTGCGAAGCAGTTTTGGTGGGAAGGAGAGAGGTCATAAGGCAGACGTTCATGTCTAGTTTCAATCACGTGAATTTCTTGCTTCAAGGTGGTATATTAGTTAGGGTGGCTCAAGGATTAGGATTGTGTCAGAAAATACGTAAAGTTGGTTGAATTCAACAAAAAAATGAATTTCCCTAAGTTTTTATTTCAATGGGTCATATCTCGAGAATAGAATCTTGAGCCAGTCTTGCACTAATGCTGATTGATACATCTAATATGTATCTTTGAAATAGTATAGGATTTTAGGTGCCTCAAGGATTAAAGTATTTAAAAAGTTATGTAGAAATGGACAAATATACGAAAAATCTACATCATGAAGAATGCTTATTTCAGTACATCATAGTTGGAGAATAGAATCCTGTGCCGGCCTGGGATAAAGACTAATTGATACTTCTGATATGTAACAGTTGTTTAAAGGTAGTATATTGAATAGGGTGGCTCAAGGATTAGGATTTGGTCAGAAAATATGTAAAATTGGTCGATTTAAAAAAAAAAAGAATTTCCCTAAGTTTTTATTTCAATGGGTCATATCTCGAGAGTAGAATCTTGAGCCAGTCTTGCACTAATGCTGATAGATACATCTAAATTATGTATCTTCGAAATATCATAGCACTTGAGGTGGCTCAAGGATTAGAATACTGTAAAAACACTTTTTTTCGCGGGTATTAAATTTCGCGGTTTTTACCCCCAGGCAATTTCGCGGGGATTTAATTTCGCGGTTCAGTGATTGCCAGTAATCGTGTAAAGAATTTGCAGTTGATGGACATCACAGTATATCAATGCAATTGGTGTGAGAAATGGAAAGTCACAGGAAATCAAATCAGATTTTATTTGAAATTTTAAACACAAACGTCAAACAAGTCATGCTTAGTCTGCAAAAGCTTGAACTTGGTGCAGATGTCATCGGCACCAAGTTCAAGCACGTGCCATGCAGACACTAGCGACCTGTATCTGGGCACTGTAACTAACGTAATTCTGCGCGTTATGATTAGCAATAGCGTATTGTGCTATCGACGGCCACAAACCTCAAAATTAATTTTCGCGGGAGACTTATTTTAGCGAGGTATTTAATTTCGCGGATCTACCCTTACCGCGAAATACGCGAAATAAGTACCGCGCGAAAATTAGTACTTTTACAGTATTTGAAAAGTTACGTTAAAATGGACAAATACACGAAAAATCTATTTCATGAAGAATGCTTATTTCAGTACATCATAGTTTGAAAATAAAATCCTGAGCCAGCCTGGGACAAAGGCTAATTGATACTTCTACTCTGTTGCTTCAAGGTAGTACATTAGTTAGGGTGGCTCAGGGATTAGGATTTTGTCAAAAAATATGTATAGTTGGTCAAAACCCCCAAAAAGTGATTTTCCCAAAGTTTTATTTCAATGGGTCAGATCTCGAGGATGAAATCTTGATCCAGTCTTGCACTAATGCTGATTGATACATCTAATATGTATCTTCGAAATATTATAGGATTTGAGGTGGCTCAAGGATTAGAATATTTGAAAAGTTACGTTAAAATGGAAAAATATATGAAAAATCAATTTTATGAAGAATACTTAATTCAGTACACCGTAGTTGGAGAAAAGAATCCTGAGCCAGTCTGAGACCAGGGCTAATTGATACCTCTAACATGTTGCTTCATAGTTAGGGTGGCTCAAGGATTAGGATCTTATCAGAAAATACGTTAAGTTGGTTGAATTCAAAAAAAAAAAAAAAAAACGAATTTCCCTAAGCTTTTCTTTCAATGGGTCATATCTCTAGAATAGAATCTTGAGCCAGTCTTGCACTAATACTGATTGATACATCTGATATGTATCTTCGAAATACTATAGGATTTGAGGTGGCTCAAGGATTAGAATATTTGAAAAGTTACGTTAAAATGGACAAATACACGAAAAATCTATTTCATGAAAAATGCTTATTTCAGTACTTCATAGTTTGAAAATAGAATCTTGAGCCAGCCTGGGACAAGGGCTAATTGATACTTCTACTATATCGCTTCAAGGTAGTACATTAGTTAAGGTGGCTCAAGGATTAGGATTTTGTCAGAAAATATGTAAAGTTTGTCAAAATCCCCAAAAAGTGAATTTTGCTAAGTTTTTATTCCAATGTGTCATATCTCGGAAATGAAATCTTGAGCCAGTATTGAACTAATACTGATTGATACTTCTGATATGTTGGTTTAAGGTAGTACATTAGTTAGGGTGGCTCGAGGATTAGGATTTTGTCAGAAAATATGTAAAGTTGGTCAAAATCCCCAAAAAGTGAATTCTGCTAAGTTTTTATTTCAATGCGTCATATCTCTGAAATGAAATCTTGAGCCAGTCTTGAACTGATGCTGATTGATACTTCTAATATGTTGCTTCAAAGAAATATATTAGTTAGGGTGGCTCAAGGATTAGGATTTTGTCAGAAAATATGTAAATTTGGTCAAAATACCCAAAAAGTGAATTTTGCTAAGTTTCTATTTCAATGCGTCATATCTCGGAAACGAAATCTTGAGCCAGTCTTGTACTAATGCTGATTGATACTTCTAATATGTTGCCTCAAAGAAATATATTAGTTAGGGTGGCTCAAGGATTAGGATTTTGTCAGAAAATATGTAAAGTTGGTCAAAATCCCCAAAAAGTTAATTTTGCTAAGTTTTTATTTCGTAGGGTCATATCTCGGAAATAAAAACTTGAGCCAGTCTTGAACTAATGCTGATTGATACTTCTAATATGTTGCTTCAAAGAAGTATATTAGTTAGGGTGGCTCAAGGATTAGGAATTTGTCGGAAAATATGTAAAGTTGGTCAAAATACCCAAAAAGTGAATTTTGCTAAGTTTTTATTTCAATGCGTCATATCTCGGAAACGAAATCTTGAGCCAGTCTTGAACTAATGCTGATTGATACTTCTAATATGTTGCTTCAAAGAAATATATTAGTTAGGGTGGCTCAAGGATTAGGATTTTGTCAGAAAATATGTAAAGTTGGTCAAAATCCCCAAAAAGTGAATTTTGCTAAGTTTTTATTCCAATGTGTCATATCTCGGAAATGAAATCTTGAGCCAGTCTTGAACTAATGCTGATTGATACTTCTAATATGTTGCTTCAAAGAAATATATTAGTTAGGGTGGCTCAAGGATTAGGATTTTGTCAGAAAATATGTGAAGTTGGTCAAAATACCCAAAAAGTGAATTTTGCTAAGTTTTTATTTCAATGCGTCATATCTCGGAAACGAAATCTTGAGCCAGTCTTGAACTAATGCTGATTGATACTTCTAATATGTTGCTTCAAAGAAATATATTAGTTAGGGTGGCTCAAGGATTAGGATTTTGTCAGAAAATATGTAAAGTTGGTCAAAATCCCCAAAAAGTTAATTTTGCTAAGTTTTTATTTCAATGCGTCATATCTCGGAAATGAAATCTTGAGCCAGTCTTGAACTAATGCTGATTGATACTTCTAATATGTTGGTTTAAGGTAGTACATTAGTTAGGGTGGCTCAAGGATTAGGATTTTGTCAGAAAATATGTAAAGTTGGTCAAAATACCGTACCCAAAAAGTGAATTTTGCTAAGTTTTTATTTCAATGCGTCATATCTCGGAAACGAAATCTTGAGCCAGTCTTGAACTAATGCTGATTGATACTTCTGATATGTTGGTTTAAGGTAGTACATTAGTTAGGGTGGCTCAAGGATTAGGATTTTGTCAGAAAATATGTAAAGTTGGTCAAAATCCCCAAAAAGTGAATTTTGCCAAGTTTTTATTTCAATGCGTCATATCTCGGAAACGAAATCTTGAGCCAGTCTTGAACTAATGCTGATTGATACTTCTAATATGTTGCTTCAAAGAAATATATTAGTTAGGGTGGCTCAAGGATTAGGATTTTGTCAGAAAATATGTAAAGTTGGTCAAACTATCCAAAAAGTGAATTTTGCTAAGTTTTTAATTCAATGCGTCATATCTCGGAAACGAAATCTTGAGCCAGTCTTGAACTAATGCTGATTGATACTTCTAATATGTTGGTTTAAGGTTGAACATTAGTTAGGGTGGCTCAAGGATCAGGATTTTGTCAGAAAATATGTAAAGTTGGTCAAAATCCCCAAAAAGTGAATTTTGCTAAGTTTTTGTTTCAATGCGTCATATCTCGGAAATGAAATCTTGAGCCAGTCTTGAACTAATGCTGATTGATACTTCTAATATGTTGGTTTAAGGTAGTACATTAGTTAGGGTGGCTCAAGAATTAGGATTTTGTCAGAAAATATGTAAATTTGGTCAAAATACCCAAAAAGTGAATTTTGCTAAGTTTTTATTTCAATGCGTCATATCTCGGAAACGAAATCTTGAGCCAGTCTTGTACTAATGCTGATTGATACTCCTAATATGTTGCTTCAAAGAAATATATTAGTTAGGGTGGCTCAAGGATTAGGATTTTGTCAGAAAATATGTAAAGTTGGTCAAAATCCCCAAAAAGTGAATTTTGCTAAGTTTTTATTTCAATGCGTCATATCTCGGAAACGAAATCTTGAGCCAGTCTTGAACTAATGCTGATTGATACTTCTAATATGTTGCTTCAAAGAAATATATTAGTTAGGGTGGCTCAAGGATTAGAATTTTGTCAGAAAATATGTAAAGTTGGTCAAAATATCCAAAAAGTGAATTTTGCTAAGTTTTTATTTCAAGGCGTCATATCTCGGAAACGAAATCTTGAGCCAGTCTTGAACTAATGCTGATTGATACTTCTAATATGTTTCTTCAAAGTAATATATTAGTTAGGGTGGCTCAAGGATTAGGATTTTGTCAGAAAATACGTAAAGTTGGTCGAATTCGAAAAAAAAAAACGAACTTCCTTAAGTTTTTATTTCAATGGGTCATACCTCGAGAATAGAATTTTGAGCCAGTCTTGGACTAATGCTGATTCATATATTTAATATGTATCTTCGAACTAGTATAGGATTTGAGGTGGCTCAAGAATTAGAATATCAAAAAAGTTATGTTAAAATGGACAAATGGCCAGCTTTGAACCAGCATTGGGTGCTGATACAGTAAAGCTAACAGGCATCACCAGCCACACAACCCTCCGTGGGGCATAGCAGGGGGTGGGGTGAGGGAGGGGGGGGGGGGTTGGTACCACACCTACAATAAAGCAAAAAAGTATATTTCGCGTAATGATAAGCAGATCTAGATATACCAAAAATATTTTGCAAGGTCGAATGGTGATACATTCAGCAGAGCCACTCAAGTCTTGATTCATCATGAAATTATGTCTGAATAAGTAGCCAGACTGAATAAGTAGCCAGCTCCTGGTTACTTATTCGATTTGAATAAGGAACTAGTAACAAGTAGCTAACTTCACGCCGGTGCCAACTGTATATTAGCAACACATAGAAGCTGTCTTTGTGAAAAAATAATGGTAAATAGTCCTGATACCGGACTATCGAATAACGATTTCAATGGGTGTTATGAAGGACATAAAAGAGCCTAAAAATGCTGTTGGCGAATTTGGGAATGCGGCGAATTTCGGACAGAAGGCTCGTAGTACTGCAAGACAGGGCTCCATCGCGTTAAATATCTGTTGGTGTACATGAATCACGAGGTTGCAAAATACGTTCATGATTAACTGGTTACAAAATCTGAAACCCCTTACACTCTGTAACTGAACCGTAACCGGTTAACCGAGTACTGGTTGAAGCCCTATTCAAAACAATGAAATGTGTCATATGAGCTGCTGACATGGTATGAATTTGGAATTATTTGTTTCCATGTACATTTACTCCCATTCGTCCTTATGTCTGGAGAATCATAACAAACTTGTCTGTCATAATTTTACTGTTTCATCGACCGTACGAGCACTGGTCCAGCCTTTAGGCCTAGACCCAAGTGCCCCACTCATCGACATCGAGAAGCGCGAGTCAAGTGGGACACAGATTGTATCAGACATGGGGCCCTAACTATTCTACATTGCGATCGTGACCAAGCCACATCTTGCGTGACCAGACATTTACCCATTATTGCGATCTTCTCCAATATCTTGTGAAACAATTTGCATACTCAGATTTCTTGGTCATCCGATCATAGCTTCATTTCTAATCGACATGATAGTCCTCAACTTCTGATTTCCCCATTCCTGGGCAATAAAATATAAATTAGCTGATGGCGTGTATGCACATGTGCGGCCACACTAACGAGCACTGCAAAAGAATAACTGAACAATATATATATATATTCTTTTGCAGTGCTCAACAATGTGGCCGCACAAGTGCAGACACATACTCAGCTCATTTATCGCCCAGGAATGGCGAAATCAGAAGTCAGAAGAAATCAGAAGATAATTAACCTATCGCCGAACCAGTTTGTCCGAGTCTTTTTACGCCATTTACGACGCATTCTGCAAAACATTATTATTGGCCAAAGAGAAGTTTGCCGACGCAATTTATGAAAATTGGACAACTTAATTAATTAAAGTACTAGGAACATGAAAATATGATGTGAGCTCAGATTAAAGCACCATGTAAGCTGATCAGAATGGCTTTTACAGAATGTGAATATCTCGATTCCTTCAAAAGTTCAAATTGCCCAAAGTACAATTTGAAAAATTATATAGCTCATTAACATGCACATTTGTATGCATGACGTCACAGGGGGAACATTTTTAGGTTACCGGACCTTTGGTCCGATAACCTATTGGCATGGCGTTGCGTCCGTCGTCCGTCCGTCCGTCCGTCCGTCCGTCCGTCCGTCCGGCGTTAACATTTTTATCTTTAAAGTTAACGATCGAATCTTTCTGAAATTTTGCACAAAAATGCCTAAAAATATTTTGAGAAGGAGGTATTTTTTTGTTTTTTGATTTTCGCATTTTTTTCAAAATGGCGGCCGTTTTTGTCGAAAAACGCTAAATTTTGGACTTTGACGGCCATTTTCTCAAAAACTGTCAGATCAGTTTTGAGTTTTTGGTTTCAAAAGATTCCCCTCATATACCTCTGTGATATGTAAAAGTTTGGTTGCCCTAAATCTGCCGGTTTCCGTGTGGCGGCCATTTTGAATTTTTGGCGGGTCGGCGAAAAAATTTTTTTTCGCCCCAAATCGCATTACTATCCATTTTGGGCCATTTCTAGGGCAAAAAAAAATTTTCACCCTTTGAAAAAAATTTTGGACTTAGAAAATTTTCGGTACTTTTTCCCTTCATAATGGGAGCTGTCCGGACTGTACTCATAGAACGCTTGAAGATAGAGCTTAGAAATTGGCACTTTCAAATGGGAAGTCATATATGGCGACTTGTGTGGTGACCTTGAATTTGACCTTGGATGACCTTGAAAGGTCAAAACAGCCATTTTTGGGTCGAAAAACGCTCAAATTTGCACCTGGTCTGTATTTTCTCAAAAACTGTCTGATCAGTTTTGAGATTTTTGCTTAAAAAGATTCCTCTTATATACCTCTGTGACGTGTATAAGTTTTGTTGCCCTTGAATCGCCGATCTCAGTGTGGCGGCCATTTTGAATTTTTGACGAGTCGGCGAAAAAAATTTTTTTCGCCCCAAATAACATTACTATCCATTTTGGGCCATTTCTAGGCAAAAAAAAATTTTCACCCTTTGAAAAAAATTTTGGACTTAGAACATTTTTGGCACTTTTTTCCTTCATAATGGGAGCTGTCAGGACTGTACTCATAGAACGCTTGAAGATAGAGCTTAGAAATTGGCACTTTCAAATGGGAAGTCATATATGACGACTTGTGTGGTGACCTTGAATTTGACCTTCGATGACCTTGAAAGGTCAAAACAGCCATTTTGGGGTCAAAAAATGCCCAGATTTGCCTTTGTAGATGAAATGCTTGCAGATAGAGCTCATGTTTGCATTATGAACATATAGGAAGACATATATGGCACAACTAATGATGACCTTGAACTTGACGTCAGATGACCTTGAGTGCCAAATGTCTGACTTGGAATGTGTAAATTGACCTGAGCGGCCTAAACGATTCCACCCAACATATAGAATATCAAATGCTGCACACATACATGTAATGGTTACATCGAAGTTCATACGGATGACCTTGATTGGTAAATCCCAAGGTCATATGTTTACACTGCGAACCTTGATTGGTAAATCTCAAGGTCTGTTACCTGCCAATGCTGCCAATGCTGCCATGTCCAAACCAAAATTGTCCGGTAACCTATCTTAGCCTTTGGGCTAATTTTTAATTAGATGGATTTATTGGCATATTGAAGTCTTAAGAAACTGCAATAATTCAACAAAGCTTACTCCACATGATCAACATAATTGATAGTCAATGAATTTCACATCCGGATAGTTGCTAAGGTCACCAGTATGGATATAAGGCTCCTAGCAACCAGGGTTGCTATGGCCCAAATCCACAGTCATATCGATAAGCAAACAAAACCAAAGGTGAAAATGGATTGACTCCACATGCATAAATAATATACAATAATCAAATTCTGTCAAAACCCCTATATCTGGCAGGTAGGACCCATAGCAACCAATGGTTGCTAAGGACTCCAGCAGGTGAATAGTAACCATTGGAACAGTAACACTTTGATCATCGACCATGCTTATCAATGTTTGAAGTTTAGGTTTGCAATAATTCTGACCAGATCAATTATATTAAGACTCAAACTTGCCTAATTAAAAATATTACCCCTTCTATGTCACGAATACCTCATTTGCATACTAATTAGCTCCTCCTATAATCCAGAAGTGTTCAATCCAGCATATGTCATAAACTGTCAAAATGTGACATTCAAATGGCCATAACTTTTTAACCAATAGAGATATTGGCATGCAGTAAACTGCATTTTACTCAGCAAAACCAGGTATCTTATTTGAGTTCATATCATATTTTCATGTTCCTAGTACTTTAAAGGTAGCGAACACATTCAGGTTGAAGTGCCAGTTCGGGTAAATATAGGCATGACCAATCAGTGCCTTGCTATCTGCACCATGTGATCGGAACTTGTGCGTTCAGCAAAGAAAACGTTCCGTAGAGCTGCAGGATGGAATTGGGGATTATTGTTATTTCATGGCAAGCATGTGGTAACGGCGAACTGTTGCAGAACATTCCGGCTTTGGTCAGTGATGACCAGTCCAGAATGAAATCCAAAGTGCACTCAGCAAAGCTCGAAATCTAAGTTTGTGGAAAAGTTTTATTGATCAGTAATGGTAGATGTGACGGAATAGTGCAAAGTCTTTGACTTTTGATCGAGATGGATATTGGTTCGATGTAAAATAGCTATAAGCGCATTATGTGTGGTCTGTGTTGGCAGGATGGGGACTGGTGGCACGTTTGGAGCCTGTGGCGTCGCTGCTCTGCTCTACTACACTGAGTGGAAACAAGTGCTTGAATATGTGCCTTGGTACGGCCGAAAATACCAGATTGAGCCACCTCGATGACTGCCTCTTATGGCCTAGGGTAAGTCCTTTTTATTCAGCAGCTAGATTCCATCATGAATACGCCACATCCTCATTTCCATCACATGCATACTCAAGGCACTTGTTTTGGTAAAATACTAACTTTCTTGCCAAAAAAAAAAATCCTTTTATGTTCAGTGGATAGTATTCTTTCAAATGATAATACTAGATCATTGGTCTTATGTACAAAACAAAACTTTGGATGGTGGCAAGTTTGGGATGCTTGGCTCATAATCGACTTCACACTGTCTTGATCATCAGAACCAATGTTTTGAGTGATAACTGTGCCAGTTTGACCGATGTCTTCTCTTTCTGCAGGTTCTCCCGGTGTTGTTCTCGCAATCCCAGATGACCTGGCATCACCGAAGAACATTTACCACAATTATGTTACTAATGCTAGGATATTGAATAAATTCTTTACACAAAAAGATTGTATAAGATTGTATTTATATGAGCGAAAGACTAGTTTTTATTTATAATAAACAGTACTGGCGTGTCTATCCCGAATACCATGAATATGTCACAAATATGTGCATTTTCATGTAAATCATGGGAACGGTCTCGGACCAGTCGCCTAGCTGGTATTACTGTAAAAAGACAAATATTGACAGCTAATAATTCTGGTGATTGTGACTCATACATTATTTGCTAGTGATTGAATTTGACAGTTTCAGAACCATGTATCTAGTAACATATGACCATTTAAAGTTCTAACCAATTTTAGAATTGGTCCAAGTTTTTGCATTCTTGGTTGTCATGAAAACTTACAGTAATTGAGTATATCTCCGGAATATATGCAATATGCACTGCACAAACAAAACACTGGATAGCAAATTATTGGTTTGCCGAAATGTCACATCCAGGGGCCAATATTACCGGTCGCGACAGTATCCAGACAAATACCAATGACGTCATGAGGACGTGTGTAGAAATAGCCAGATAACGGGCCATTTTGAGGGGGAAAATTAATGGGAGATTGTTCAGTTCGAGTTCGAATTTTGTGGTCAAATAACACATTATGTTATGTGTCACATAACACATTTTTTTCCCAACAAATTTCTTTGCAAATTGTAATTCTACATGTATAGAAAAATTATGCCAAGGGCCAAAGATCTAAAATTGCCATTTTAGATTGCCATCTAAAATCTCACTGGTTAAATCCAAGGTCAAGAGAATATTCAGCATATATAATATTAAACATATATCATGTCCACAGTTGATTAGCTGTAAATTCAATAATCAGAGCGATATTAGCAATTTTGCTCTGTGGCCATGAAAATGAAAGCAAAATGCAAGGTCCTTAGAATATTTGGCGTATAACATTTCCTATATGTCTTTCATTGATTCCCACACTCTGAAGTTAATAAGTGAGATATTAGCTATTTTGTCCTGTCACCGTGAAAATCAGGTCAAAGGAAACTTTGAAGATAATGTCATATCACGGTGCACGCGATATCGTCTGTTTATTAAACATGGGCCTGCTATGAATATTTACCGTATTTTTGCAGATGATTTATGTGTGCATTCATGGGTGGTATGACGTTAATATAAAATGAGCGTGTGGGCAAGATGGTTTGAATATTTAATTCCGGGTTAAAATAATTAAATCTGGGTTTGAAGATTTATTTCTTAACTTAAATATTTATTTCCGGTTCTAACATTAAATTCCAGGTTTTGATAATTAATCCCCGGTTTGAATATTTAATTCCAGGTTTGAAATATTCACTTCCCAGTTTAAAAAGTGAGTAAATAATCCTACGGAAAAAGGTTATATCCTATATAAAAAGTTGAATGTCCCTGATAAGCTTCTCTAATGTGTGATATTTGACCAGGCAGTTTTGCTAGGGCCTGTACATGTACAGGTATAAGTCCGAAAATCTACAATAACACCTTATAAAGGTATCATATCAAAACTTTTATGTTGAATCAGGTACCGTGTGCTGTATTCATCTCGAGCGTTCATTCGTCTTTCTTGTTATTGAGAAAACCGGTAAATACGCTTATACTGCATGCATTGATGGCATACTGTTCGAAATGTTCGACGAATGTTCACCGTTTCATCTATTTTCGAAATGTTCGACAAGATGTTCACAGGTTCATCTATACATGTGCTTGGAATAAAGTGCTATTGGGATTGTACGTTGGAAAATTAGGCCAAGGGCCGAAGATAGGTTACCGGACAATGTTTAATATTTTAGATGTTAGCCAGGTCACTGGTTAAATTCAAGGTCAAGAGAATATTCAGCATATATTACATTAAGCATATATCATGTCCACAGTTGATTGCTAAGCTGTAAATTCAATAATCAGCGAGATATTAGCAATTTTGTGCTGTGGCCTTGAAAATGAAGGGGCAAAGGTCAAATTCAAGGTCATCAAAATATTCAGTGTATATCATTTTCTATATCATGTCCACAATTGATTCCCAAGCCATACAGTCAATAGAGGAGCAAGATATGAGTCAGTTTGTCCTTGGACCTTGAAAATGAGGTCAGAGGTCAAATTCAAGGTCACGAGAATATTCAGCATATATCATTTCCTACATGTCCACAATTGATTCCTAAGCTGTAAAATCGATAATAAGTGAGATATTAGACATTTTGTCCTGTGACCTTGAAAATGAGGTCACAGGTCAAATTCAAGGTCATGACAATAATCTGCATATATCATTTCCTATATGTTCATAACTGATTCCTAAGCTGTAAAGTCGATAACAAGCGAGATATTAGCCATTTTGTCCTATGACCTTGAAAATGCGGTCGAATGTCAAATTCAAGGTCATCAGAATATTCAGCATATATCATTTCCTATATGTCCACAATTGATTCCTAAGCTGTAGAGTCGATAATAAGTGAGATATTAGCCATTTTGTCCTGTGACCTTGAAAATGAGGTCAAAGGTCAAATTCAAGTCATGACAATAATCTGCATATATCATTTCCTATATTATCATAACTGATTCCTAAGCTGTAAAGTCGATAACAAGCGAGATATTAGCCATTTTGTCCTATGACCTTGAAAATGGGGTCAAAGGTCAAATTCAAGGTCATCAAAATATTCAGCATATATCATTTCCTATATGTCCACAATTGATTCCTAAGCGGTAGAGTCGATAATAAGCGAGATATCAGCCATTTTAAGCTCTGACCTTGAATTGAGGTCAGAGGTCAAATTCAAGGTCACGAGGATATTCAGCATATATCATTTCCTATATGTCCACAATTGATTCCTAGTCTCTAATCTCAATATTAAGTGAGATATTAGGCATAATGTGTCCCATTATAAAGCATAGGAGAGTTTATTTTATACATCACCAATCTAAACTACTACATGCTCCTTTTCGATCCTTTGGATCGTTCTGGATAGAAATTCGCGTACTGAAAGCAAGGCACGATCGTCTGCCTGCATGACTCGAGCGCTCCTTTTGCCCCAAAACCGCCGCGCATATGCGCGCGCAGCTGCGCAGAAGCTTCACTTTTCTGTCCACCGCCATTTTTGCTTGGCAGCTTTGGATTTTGGTGTGCAACGCCCTCTCGCTCGTGTTCCACACAGCAGAGAGTTCGTGCTCGTCCATATGAGCTCCCCAAGCCAATTCTGACGCATCGGTGAAGAAGGTCCGATCGGGCAGATACTCCGCCAGTGGCATCCCTCGGAAAAGATTCCGATGGTCCCGCCACCAATGCATTGCTTCCCGAGCACGATCGTCCACCGATACGACTTGGTCTAGTCGATCGGTGAGGATCCGCCATTGCAATGCTAGACACCATTGAATGGGTCTGAGGAAGCACCTGCCGAACGGCACCTGTTTCTCCATCGACGCCAACAGACCGATGATGGACAGAAACTGTCGAGCTGTGATCGACGACTGCGTCAGCGCGACCTCCATCGCCGCAATCGCCTTGAGAACTCTCTTCCGCGGAGGAAGAGCTACTCCTCGATCTAGATCGTAATCTACCCCGACATACTCGAACCTCTGTGTCGAGGACAGATGAGACTTCGCCCAATTGGGGATCCAGCCAAGGCTGGTCGCCAACCGGGGAGTCGGCTATGATTAACCAATCGTCGATATAATGGTGGAACTGAATTCCAACCGATCGAAACCTGGCTGCCATCGTCCTTACGATACGGGTGAACACGTAAGGGGCGGTGGCTACTCCAAAAGGAAGTACCCTGAACTGATACACCGAACCCTCGAAGGCGAACTTGAGGTATCGCCGATCGGCTGGGTGTATGGGCACATGTAAGTACGCGTCCTTGACGTCGATACTGACTGCCCACTTCCCCTTGGACAGAGCTTTCTGAACGGAAAGCGCCGACTCCATCTTGAACCTGGGTTGAATTTAGGCATAATGTGTCCCATTATAAAGCATAGGAGAATTTATACATTATCCGCTCCGTTTCTGCAAATCTGGTCCGTTTCCGTATTCTTATGGACCGATGTCATTGGTCAAGTCGAGGTCACGAGAATATTCAGCATTTATCATTTGTAGTTTGACCACAATTGATTCCTAAGCTGTAAAGCTGAAAATAAGTGAGATATTAGCCATTCGTGATGTGACCTTGAAAATGAGGTAAAAAATCAAGTTCAAGGTCATGAGAATATTTAGCATATATCATTTCCTGTTTGCACTTGATTCCTAAGCTGTAAGTCGATAACAAACGAGATATTAACCATTTTGTTCTCTCACTTGGAAAATGAGGTTATAGGTCAAAATCTAGGTCACCAAAATATTCAGCATATATCATTCCTTATATGTTCACTATCGAATCCTAAGCTGTAAAGTCGACGATAAGCGAGATATTAGGCATTTTGTGCTCTGACCTTGAAAATAAGTTCAAGGTCAAATTCTAGGTCCTCAAAATAATCAGTGTATATCATTTTCTATATGTCCACAATTGGTTCCCAAGCCATAAAGTCAATAGATGAGCAAGATATTAGCCATTTTGTCCTTTGACTTTGAAAATGAGGTCAAAGGTCGAATTCAAGGTCATGACAATATTCAGAATATAACATTTCCTATATGTTCACAATTGATTCCTAATCTGTAAAGTCGACAATAAGCGAGATATTAGCCATTTTGTGCTCTTTACCTTGAAAATGAGGTCAGAGGTAAAAATCGAGGTCACGAGAATATATTCAGCATTATATTATTCACTCTATGTCCACAATTGATTCCAAAGCTGTAAAATCGATAATACCGTTTTGATGCGCATAGAGGCGCATGCGCCTATAAGCGGATTTTCGCATTTTGAGAGGTTTTGAAAAATATTTTTATTCACACAGAGGCGCATGCGCCTATATCCGGATATAGGCGCACCCCAATATTCACATAGAGGCATATCCCAATATTCACGTACAGGCGCATTCAAGTTTCATTAATTGATCCTGTGTTTGCATATAAATATTATTAGTTAATAAATTTCCTGACACGGATGTACATATCTCACGAAAACCCTTAGTTGAAAGGTATCACGAGATCACCACGTGTATTGCCCTTCAAAACAATGGAGGACAAGGTGTTTTTACGGAGATGGATGAGGTGGATGGTTTTGCGTGGGCCCCATCATGTTGTGTTGGGAGTCATTAAGGTGGAGGGAGAGGTCGACCCTGCAGTATACTGAATGAACATGTGACTGGATTTGTGGCGGGTTTCTGGCTTGTGTTGAGGTGGTGATGGTGTTGTAGGCCTACTTCTGTTGATGTAGTACAATTGTTTCACCACCCTTTTTACGCACACCTACATGTATAGGCATACAGCGCTTTTTCATAACGTGAAACGTGTGTACTGGGGGCCTTCTAGGATAGATATGTACCCCCCACCTCTACGGCACTATGCAGTATAGCAACAGACAAATTCGAGTTCCATTCGGCGTGTGCTTCAATTTTCTTCCAAGAAAGTGAACAAAACTCACATTGTATGGTTTAGACTACCTCATATATAAGCGCATGCACCTTTAACTGGATAATGGTTTTGGGTGGCGAAAATGTCAACTGCTTCACATACTGGCGCATGCGCCTCTATCCAGATATAGGCGCATGCTCACTTATAGGCGCATGCGCCTCTATGCGCGTCAATACGGTAAGTGAGATATTAGCCATTTTGTCCGGTGACCTTGAAAATGAGGTCAAAGGCAATAATCTGCATATATCATTACCTATATGTTCTTAATTGATTCCTAAGCTGTAAAGTCGATAACAAGTGAGATATTAGCCATTTTGTCCTGTGACCTTGAAACTTAGGTCAAAGGTCAATTCAAGGTCATCAGAATATTCAGCATATATCATTTCCTATATTTCCACAATTGAATCCTAAGCTGTAAAGTTGATAATAAGCGAGGTATAAGCCATTTTGTGCTCTGATCTTGAAAATGAGGTCCGAGGTCAAATTCAAGGTCACGGGAATATTCAGCACATATCATTCCCTATATGTCCAAAATTTATTCCTAAGCTGTAACATCGATAATACGTGAGATATTAGCCATTTTGTCCTGTGACCTTGAAAATTAGGTCAAAGGTCAAATTCAAGGTCATGACAATATTCAGAATATAACATTTCCTATATGTTCACAATTGATTCCTAATCTGTAAAGTCGACAAAAGCGAGATATTGGCCATTTTGTGCTCTTGACCTTGAAGATGGGGTCAGAGGTAAAATTCAAGGTCACGAGGATATATTCAGCATTATATTACTCACTCTATGTCCACAATTGATTCCAAAGCTGTAAAATCGATAATAAGTGATATTAGCCATTTTATCCCTGACCTTGAAAATGAGGTCAAAGGTGAAATTCAAGGTCATGACAATAATCTGCATGTTCATAATTGATTCCTAAGCTGTAAAGTCGATTACAAGCGAGATATTAGGCATTTTGTCCTGTGACCTTGAAAATGAGGTCAAAGGTCAATTCAAGGTCATCAGAATATTCGGCATATATCATTTCCTATAAGTCCACAATTGAATCCTAAGCTGTAAAGTTGATAATAAGCGAGGTATAAGCCATTTTGTGCTCTGACCTTGAAAATGAGGTGTCAAATTGAAAATTTGAATCATTTTCTATGTGTCCAGAATTGATTCCTAATCTCTAATCTCAATATTAAGTGAGATATTAGGCATAATGTGTCCCATTATAAAGCACAGGAGAATTTAACATGAGAAAGTCCCATTTCGGACCCGTCGAGGAAATGAAAATGGCCGCCAGACGCAGACCGGCGATTCCGGGGCAACGAAACTTATACACGTCACAGAGGTATGTATATAAGGGCAATTTTTTGAAACACAGTTTTTGAGAAAATGGCCACCAAAGTCAGAAATTGGCCGTTTTTCGTCGAAAATGGCCGCCATTTTGAAACAAGGGCCACTGGCCCCAAAGGAAAAGCTTCGAAAATGTTTGCACAGAACTATTTAAAAACCCTTGAATACTGTATTTGATTTGGTACATATATGTTGTGGCCATATTGTAACTCTACTGGGCAGAGTCTATACCTTGTTGGGCCAATATATTTGTCATGTAACTATTTCCTTGTCATGTAAGTATTTTTATTGTAGTCAATAATAGACTTAACTAGTAAAACTAATGATAACCTATTCGGTTAGTCATGACTGGATAGAACTTTCTAGGGCCCGGATGAGTCGGAAATTTCCGACCCGGGTACCTGTGTCGTCTGACCCGACCCGTCCAAATATATAACAAAATTTGAATGATACTCACTGAAGCAATTTGTAACACGTAAACGCCAGACATTGATCTTTGACACATATTATTTGTTTCGTCAGTAATTACCGGTATTTCCAAGTTTGAGAAAGATCACAATTTCATGACCTCATAAAACTATCGTTTTTTTTCCTGATGATTTCCTTGTCATTCTTGTGATTTTACTAGTGTTTATCACAAATATTCAAACATTATATCTTTATTTGTTCTCAAATACGGGTAACAAAATTCCGATCCAGGTAATTGTATGGTCCCCCCCCCCCCGATTTTGGGTACCTAGCTGTCGACTCGTCTGGGTCCCAGAACCTTTACATTGTTGAGCCCAATAATAAATGTTTCTTGTCACATTCATTATTATTGTGGCCAATAAGACGTAATGAAACTAATGTTACTTATTCCGTTACAGCCATGAAATCTCTACAAGTCAGAAGCTTTACCTTGTTGAACACGTTTAAAAATCACCCGACTATTATTTGGACCAATGTGTAAGATTTTCAAGTTCTGAATATGTTTTTCTTATTTAGGAGGCACAATGTTTTTTAGCTTTAGTCTAAGATTTAAATTTTTTATGGATTTTTTTTCAGTGTTTTGATCTATACTGCAGAGACATTTTCAGTAACTTGTCCGCATTCCCAATAATTCATGACATGCATGAAAGCTTTTTTCATCAATGCGATCATGTTTCTACTACATGTGTCAGTGTGCAGTGCGTAGTGTCAGCTGCCAAATACTGAAGTAGCTAGTTACATCGCAACCCATTTTCGTTGGAACTAACAGAACAGGTGCAAATTACAGCATTTTCCGACCCAAAAATGGCTGTCTTGACCTT
This sequence comes from Terebella lapidaria, assembly GCA_949152475.1. Taxonomy (NCBI): domain Eukaryota; kingdom Metazoa; phylum Annelida; class Polychaeta; order Terebellida; family Terebellidae; genus Terebella; species Terebella lapidaria. The sequence goes on along the minus strand of OX424562.1, from coordinate 3,631,115 downwards.
TCAAGGTCATCCAAGGTCAAATTCAAGGTCACCACACAAGTCACTATATGATTTCTCATTTGAAAGTGCCAATTTCTAATCTCTATCTTCAAGCGTTCTATGAGTACAGTCCTGACAGCTCCCATTATGAAGGAAAAAGTGCGGAAAATTTTCCAAGTCCAAAATTTTTTTCAAAGGGTAAAATTTTTTTTTTGCCTAGAAATGGCCCAAAATGGATAGTAATGTACGGAAGCGTATTACTATCAAGTGTGTAATAATGTGTATCTCGTACGTACGACTTACTAACTCGTACGTTTGACTTATTAACTCATACACACGACTTATTAACTCGTATGTACGACTTATTAAGTCATACGTACGACTTACTAAGTCATACGTACGACTTATTAACTCATACGTACGACTTGTTAACTCGTACGTACGAGTTAATAAGTCGTACTTATGAGATACTAAGTCATACGTACGAGTTATTAAGTCGTACATACGAGCAAAGGCGCCCGCAGGTTTTTGAAAAGAGGACGCACACATGCAGGAGAAAGTCCTAGCCAGTAGGCGTGGGGTCTGGGGCCCGCCTAGGGCCCCAGAAGCTGAAGGGGTCTCGATGCTCTCTGGTTGAATCTAGGCCTTTGCGGGTACCCAACACAGTCTTAGATCCGATTTTTTTTGTGATGAAAAATAAATTTTCAATGAACAACATGACGTTTCAAGATAATACATGCTATGTGGAGTATATACTACCCAGTACAGGGCTCGACATCAAGAACTGTCCGCATGCCGTGGACAGGTGAAACTAATGGTAGGGCAGGTGAATGTTGAACAAACCTGCCCCACAGGACAGGTGTACTTTCTGTTGATACAAAATTTTCTGTGAATACCAATTGGCCACTAGAGTATATTTCAGCGAAATCACGAACATTTCGTGTCAAACTCATCTACAAAGCAGGTTATATATGAAATATACTCAAACAATCGCAGGATATATATTATGTCAAGATAAATTAATATGAATTCAGTATATGTATTCCTTTTGGTCATCTGGCGTAAATGTATCCCAGTTACTAGTATTCGTTAGTAGTTCGTAGTTCATATATTTATCAATTAGCCGCTGGTTGGTAAAGAACTCGTTAAAAAGTAGGCGAATGAACATCCAAGTGAGGCAGGTTGAAGTTGGACCTCACCTGCTCCACAGGACAGGCCATGAAGTTAATATCTATCCCTGATCCAGTGTATAGTATATAGCGTCATTGCGGTTGTGCATCAAAGTTTTTATCGAGCCTGAAATTTGAGAATGTGGAGAAGACCATTGGAAAATATGATGTACAATTGTCTGATATTAAGACAATCGATACCACAACCTGTACGATGGATTTGGAGGGGTGGGGGGTTATCGTCTGGAATTTTTGTATACGCACGTGCGTATACTGCGAACCCCTGTGGGCGCCACTGCATACGAGTTAATAATCGTACGTACGAGTTAATAAGTCGTACATACGAGATATAAGTCATATGTACGAGATACATTTTTTTACACACTTGATAGCAATACGTTTCACTACGGAAGCGTATTGCTATCATGTGCGTAAAATTTCTCATCTCGTACGTATGAGTTATATCTCATACATACGACTTATTAAGTCGTATGTACGACTTATTAACTCGTATGTACGACTTAATAACTCATACGAATGACGTAGTATCTCATAAGTACGACTTTCTAACTCGTATGTATGAGTTAATAAGTCATACGTAGGAGTTAATAAGTCGTATGTACGAGTTACTAAGTCGTACGTACGAGATACTAAGTCGTACGTACGGGTTAACAAGTCGTACGTACGAGTTAATAAGTCATACGTACGAGTTATTAAGTCGTACGTACGAGATATAAGTCGTACGTACGAGATAATATTTTTTACACCCTTGATAGCAATACGCTTCCGTAGTAATGCGATTTGGGGCGAAAAAAAATTTTTTCGCCGACCCGCCAAAAACCGGCGAATTCAGGGCAACCAAACTTATACACGTCACAGAGGTATATAAGAGGAATCTTTTTAAACCAAAAACTCAGAACTGAAATGGCCGTCGAAGTCCAAAATTGAGCGTTTTCCGACAAAAACGGCCGCCATTTTGAAAAAAAATGCGAAAATCAAAGAACAAAAAAATACCTCCTTCTCAAAATATTTTCAGGCATTTTTGTGCAAAATTTCAGAAAGATTCGTCGTAAACTTCAAAGATAAAAAGGTGGGTGGGTTTTTTTCACTTCGAAAATTGTTTTCAATGGCGAAATTGTTCGTATATTTTTTATTGTAAATGGCTAAAAACAGATTGATTCCGTCTTTATATAAGTTAAGCTTGTCATGCATGTGTGAAGTTGAAAAGTGACTCAATAGATTTCGAACAACATGTCAGAAAGTGGAATTTTGGCTTTTTCTTCTCTAACATGCAGACGGACGGGCCACAGTCTTTGCCAAGGACGCAACACTATGCCAATATCAGGTTGCATAGGTTCGGCAACCTGAAAGCATCATGTCAAAGTACATGTTTTTATTCATGGTTTATTTCAGTTTTGATACCATTTCTTAAGTACGGATAAAATTGCCACTGACTGCGTAGGCAATTTATTTACAGAAATCATTCCTTGTGTATATCTATACTATCACTAAGGACTGCATGTCTTCTCACCACATAAATTAATCAGACAACACACACGTGTAATCGCACCAAATTGATTGATACCTGTACAGATTAAATGTAGTGATGAACAGAATTTTACATTGTATTCACTTGACAAACTGAAATATCTGCTATTTATCAACATGATCAAGGTATGATGAATATTGAGAATAATATATGAATACCAGGACCTCGATGTCAAATATTGAGCCAATAGATTATTCTGATACATGTACATACAGTAGTCCAATATGTCACAACACCCAACTAACATAAACAATGAATAAATTCAGTATTGGAAATAATTGTTAAGAGGCATCGATATCAAATACATACATGGTATGTGAACGTATCCGGACCTTGAATATTTAAAATAAATTTGTAATTTCACAACAATGTAAATGTCATAACAGTAAAAAATTTCAAACATCAAAACTTCAGCAAATGCGAGAATAATACCTTAACATGTTAAACCTCACAGACCAGGGATCTGTCTTGAAAACAATAGTGGTCTTCTACATGGTATGCTGAAGTGGTTATGAAAATTTGATAAAGATCTATTTGGGAATTCATGAGTGATAAATCAAAAACAAAACTAGCTGAAAAACAATACAAAAACAAAACAAAACATGGACAAAACCATTAGAGCACCTATTTATCCAATTAACCAACACCACATTGACATACATTATACACATTATAACAAGATTCAACAAATCTCCTAAACAGTTCAAACTAAAATATCACATTACGAATCTCCGATCATTATGGATTATTACTAGAATACACTAAATACATAAGTTTTTTTTACAGATTAGCACAAATAATCGATGATGCACAAGAAGGGTTACACAAATCACGACTACAGACAAGACATGGATGTTTGATCAGCGCTGATCAACCCTGCGCTTGGCTCTGTGGTCGGCCATCTTGTAGTACCAAGGTTTGCTGCGCTCGAAGGTGCGGCCCTGACTGCGCTTGAAGGCCCAGAGACCGCTGTGATGGTGGGACTCTCGGTCCTCAGCACGTTCAAACAGCCAGCTCGCAGTTGGGTGTGTGCTGTTATGGTCACTCTCCTGTGTGTCCCGAGGTGGGTCTGGCTCAGACACTGGTATGATGGTATAGCGAGTGGTCTGCGGGCAACCCTCAGCGAGCGGGGCGACTGACGGAGGGATCAGACCTCGATGGTTGCGGCAAGCCTCGGCACGACTCTTGCGACACACCGTGGCCGCCTGCCAGGCCAGCAGACTTGGCAGACAGCGCACCAGTCGAGTCTCGTCCCCTCGCCGCTGAAACAGACGGGAGCGCCACCACAGGGCGTGGCAGGCGAGCCAGTCGACGAGCGGCCCAGAGACACGGTCATCCTCCAAGTCGTCTACAATGTCATCGAGGTCATCATACAGGTCATCAATGTCCTCCCGTGACATCTCCGAGAACTCTGCTTCTGTCAGTCTTGACAGTCGACACCGTAGTCGCGTCAGACGCCGTTGGTCCTTCTCTGATAGCCCTTTGGCCTCCTGGAACAAACCTACCACGTCCAGCGGCTCTGGCATCTCATTACCTGTCACCTGATCCACTGCTCGCTTGTCACTCAACTCACTGTACATAGGCTTCTGTCTATTGAGCTCAACTCCCCCTGTCTTTTGTTTCCTTGAACTTCTCTCGGTCGATGACTGCCTCGGGTCCTGATTCTGATGAACAATTCCCTCCATCGTCTGCGTGAAGGTGTTGATCTTGGCAAGTATTGGCACCTGTTCACTATTGGTGCTGGTGTCAGGTTTCAGTTCAGCTTGTGTCTCTGTGTTACTGTTGATGATCTGTGCTACATCAATGTTGTGATGGTGTGCTGCTTTGTTGTTATTGTTTACTTCTTCTTTATGGATAGTATTTTGTTCCCTACTCTTAGCATCAATGTTTTTGGTGTATTCGGTATTGGTGTAACTTTGTGGAACATCATTACCATCCGCAGTTTGAGTGGCTTTGTTATTGTTGATATTTTGTGTGACATCTTTATTGTTAGTAATTTGTGTGGCATCATCATTATTAGCATGTTGTGTGCCTCGGTAACTGTCAACATTCTGTGTGTCATCTTGCTTGTTGTTATTATCTCGCTGTAACCTGACTGTGTCAGCTTGTGTAACGATCGGCGACTTTTCCACATCCAGACATCCGTCATCTGGTGGACCTGCTTCAGCAGTTCGTTCTTCATACAAACTTGATGAACTGTCGGAAGTGGGTTCTCCTTTTGACAGCTCACACTCATTGGCAACTGCGAATAGGAAGTTTTGTCTTGTAGTTGAAATAATTGCGAATGAAAAACAAGAAATTTTTAACAATACGTGTAGGTTTCCCCGTCAGAAAAAAAAGTACACTGTATCGCTGAGCCACGGTGTTGAGTACAGTGTAACACTACTGACCTGTGTCTTCACTCTGATACACGTTGCCATGGCGATGCTTTTGACACTCCCTCAGTTGCAGTCTCAGCTCGGCATTTTCTGCCACAAGGTTTGAATACTTCTCCTTCCAAACGTCAGCCACCGATGCAACACGGGCCACGTCCTGAAATAGACAAAACAAAACATTGATGATTTCTCAGCCAATATAATTCCTGGCTACTGAACCTGTGACCTGCCAGGTTGCTCAGTGTGCTCACTGACTGACCAACCAGACTGTTGACTAAGTGATGTAAGACCGACTGAATTACCAGGCTGTTGACTCAGTGACTTGCCTGATGACTGATTTACCAGGTTGGTGACTCAGTGACTTGCCTGATGACTGATGTACCAGACTGGTGACTCAGTGATTGCCTGATGACTGAATGACTTACCAGGCTAGTCACACGAGCCTGGAGTTCCTCAGTTCTGTGAACACAGCGAAGGTAATCGTCCTGTATCTCGCGGAGTCGCTGTGTCTGCTGGTCTCTGCGCCCCACACACCGCCCCGTACCTTAAACCACCACGATACCATTAACGTCAACCACAGACAAACTGAATACAATGTCGATTCCAAACGATCATAGTATGTTTTAAATATACGTCAATCATGATTGGTGCAGAGACCACTGACTGATGTACACAGTAGGCCTGACACAGCGCCATACCGAGGTAGTGACCGACAGCGATGCCAATGACTGTACAGAGCACGAGCACAGCGAGCGAAGTCAGTGCCAGGTTCAGGTCTGAGTTTGGCAGGTGTCGGTAAGAGCGCGGCGCTTCACCGTCCACATCAAGGTCATCAACATTGTATGACACAGAGGACAGGTCTGGGTCATTATCATCACTAGCCACCCCAGAAATGTCGCTCTCACACCGGTCATCCACCGCGCTCGCCGCATCCGCATCACACGCTGCTGGCTCCTCTTCTGAAATACATCGGGAACCGGACTGATGAACACATGAACACACACACACAGGTTAATCACACCCTGTTGAATGCTGGGAGGTCTGACCTGGCTCAGGGTGGTACACATATCTGTGCTGAGCTTCATGCATGGCGGGGTGCTGGCGGTCCGGGGGTAGGAGTCCATCCAGCGGGTGTCTAAAGTGGAAGCTGTGGCCGAGGCTGGACGAGGACGACACTGACACGTGCAGGAGATCTGAGGAGGCAGGTGACGGGCGGCGGTCCAGGGGCGAGGGCCTCTCGGGGCCATGTAAGCACGACCCACCTGCCAGAGCCCAGCCTTCATCCCCATCGCTTCCGCTCAGTCTCACCACATCAGAGGACTCTGTAACAACAAAAGCATGCCGCACTACAAAGTCAGACCTCAATCACGATCACAATCGTATAGCTAAACACAGAGTGATCGAAATGTCATACCGGAGTCAGTGGATGCTGGAGAACCCTCCCTGCTTCCCAAGTCATCCGGTCTGAAACAATTCCAGGACCAAGACTCTCATGCAAGTACAATTTAGTAATTCCCAAACATATTATGGTTTGTTGTGAAGTTATAGAAATAACTGTGAGAGAGCTGCACAGACCTGGAAGGCTGGTTAGGCTTATGGTATTTGTAAATGAAGAAACTTCCTTCAGACTCTGTCGAGCCCTGCATCACACCTGAGCCAGAATCTGAATCTGTGTGAAATCAAATTTAGAGTTCTCATCATTTTGTGCAAGCCCTCTTTGGCCAATATGGATTAATGTAAATTTCTTTTTCAGAATGTTAGCATCTAAAATTGACACAATGAACAATTGAAGCTGTGTACATGTACATGTATGTGTATGCATCAATAATTTTCTACGACAGCTCATATGCATGACAATACATCGTCACGATGACAGGCCTGGAGAAAACCATCATCAGTTGTGTCCCTGGGACCAGAGACTCTGTTTCTGTACTGTTGCCATGGTTACTGTACCTCGTGTCTGGTGCGGAGATGATGTTGGAAGGCCATGGACATGTCGATGTCTGACGTGAACAAACCCACCACTGCTGTCACTGCTCTCACCCTAGCAAAGTCAAACCAACGCACGCTTGTGATACGGTGAATACAGTAAGCAGGGTTTGCGAGACTGCGAAAACTATTAGCAATACTTTGAAGGTGCTTACATCAATTGGTGGAGAGTCAGCACTGATTCTGTCTGATCCAGCTTTCTCGGTTGGCTCCATCTTCAGCCCCTGTCCATCTACTCTTAATGATGAGCCTTCACATGAACTGCTCTGCTCCATTTCAACACTGAAGTATGGAAGAGCAAAATGATTTTATACACATTGATACATGTAGTACATTGTATAACAAACATCGTACCCGTAAACATCGAGCGAACTGCAGCTTCTGACAAGTACAGATCAGCGGATTATTCATGTGGGAAATACTGTCAATGCTCAGCTATCGAGAGCTTTGTACTCAGGTGGTAGATGTTGTTGTGAATTTTGTTCTATACTACTCTTAGAAATTAATAGAGTCGCTGAATTCTTGATAAAGTTTGCGGTTGAGTTTACAATGCCAACGGATATACACGTTATCAATGCGACTGACAATCAATTTCTTTAGCTCAGTGTATTTTCCATGCAGATGATGATGAACATGCTATTTTGAACATCAAATTACCATCTAGTGTCGAGGTAAACCCCAAAACAGGCAGTAGGTTATTGTTCTATGATAAGTAATCTAACCATAGTCAAGAAACTGCATACTAAAACGCTGTGTGCTTCCTATGTAAGTTACATTTAATTGGCGGTGTACAACATTCGGAGCACATGTACAATTTAGTGGGCAATCCTGTTTCTCTATGATAATCAATGACAATAATGAGGGAGTTAATCAGTGACACAAAATGATGAATACAGAATAAAAAGAACATCTGGTGTTTAATAAAAAACACTTTTCTATCATAACCAATTGTTGTTCCGGATCCTACGTATGGGAAATTAGTTAGTAATAAAATTGCCCACGTTATTGTACATCCTAGCCCAACGTTCAAGATCCGTATGATATTCGACGGTTACCAAGCGATAAGGTCGCCAAAGCGATCAGGCCGCATATTATCATACCCGTATGCACGAGTGTCATAATACTCGTCATCCATCACTTAACCTGTAGTTTGATGGCGGCCTGATCACTTTGGCGGCCTTATCACCTGTACCCCTATTCGACTGGGTGTGGGTGTTCAGTTTGGCCATTGGACAAGTCTTGTACATAGTCATGTACAGAACCTACGGATCAATTTTCAGCCAAACTCATTGTCAAACTGCAGAGATATGGCCCAAATGAAACATACCAGAACTTGGCTGATAAGTCATTGATCCTGACTGTTAGGCAACATTAACTCGGTACAGTATTTACCAGGTAGAGGCTAGTCCCTGTTTCAGGTGCTTCACCTCGATTGAGGGGTGTCACCTCGATCGAGGTGTAATGTGAGATCATTCCTCATGTGACCAGCTGTTTTGCATAATTTTTGAGAGAATTTTTATAGTGGTAATTAGGGCATTTCGGCCCGAAATGCCCTTATGGTTTTGTCTGGTTTTTTTTTTTTTTTTTTTTTTTTTCTTCTTTTTTTTTTTACTTTCCGCCGTTTTGGTTTCCGATCAATAACTCGGGAACGCCTGAATGGATCTTGTCCAAATTTACACCACTGGTCAGAAATATTACATGGAAGACCCCTATTGTTTTGGAGGCGGCTCCGGGGTCCGTGAGGTCCGTGAGGATGAAATCAAGGTTTATTTTGAGACTTGGTTTCCGATCGATAACTCAAAAAGTATTCATGCAATGGCAAGTATTCTATGCATGGGAGTTCATATACCACCAGGGAAGAACCCTATTGATTTTGGGATCAATCCGTCGAACGACCTCTGACCTAGAGCTCGGAAGAATTTTTGCTGATTCATCCTTGAGGCTTTCATGCATATCTCGGAAACGGTGCGTCGTAGAGCAAAACGGAGCTCAATTTCGGCCTACTGGCACTAGACAAACTAGTCTAGGGGGTATCTTGGGTCGAAACGACCCCTGGTGTCAAATTTTTTTTTGCCGAGTCGGCACTTCCTGTTCGGCCGTATCTCGGAAACGGTGCGTCGTAGAGCGGAACGGAGCTCAATTTCGGCCTCCTGGCACTAGACAAACTAGTCTAGTGGGTATTTTGGGTCGAGACGACACCTGGTGTCAATTTTTTTTTCGCCGACTCGGAACTTCCTGTTTGGCCGTATCTCGGAAACGGTGCGTCGTAGAGCGAAACGGAGCTCAATTCCGGCCTTCTGGTACTAGACAAACAAGTCTAGGGGGTATTTTGGGTCGAGACGACCCCTGGTGTCGAATTTATTTTCGCCGACTCGGCACTTCCTGTTGGGCCGTATCTCGGAAAGGGTGCGTCGTAGAGCGAAACGGAGCTCAATTCCGGCCTTCTGGCACTAGACAAACTAGTCCAGTGGGTATTTTGGGTCGAGACGACCCCTGGTGTCGAATTTATTTTCGCCGACTCGGCACTTCCTGTTTGGCCGTATCTCGGAAACGGTGCGTCGTAGAGCGAAACGGAGCTCAATTTCGGCCTCCTGGCACTAGACAACTAGTCTAGGGGGTATTTTGGGTCGAGACGACCCCTGGTGTCGAATTTATATTTTCGCCGACTCGGCACTTCCTGTTCGACCGTATCTCGGAAACGGTGCGTCGTAGAGCGAAACGGAGCTCAATTTCGGCCTCCTGGCCCTAGACAACTAGTCTAGGGGGTATTTTGGGTCGAGACGACCCCTGGTGTCGAATTTATTTTTTCGCCCACTCGGCACTTCCTGTTCGACCGTATCTCGGAAACGGTTCGTCGTAGAGCGAAACGGAGCTCAATTCCGGACTTCTGGCACTAGACAAACTAGTCTAGTGGGTATTATGGGTCGAGACGACCCCTGGTGTCGAATTAATTTTCGCCGACTCGGCACTTCCTGTTCGACCGTATCTCAGAGACGGTGCGTCGTAGAGCGAAACGGAGCTCAATTCCGGCCTTCTGGCACTAGACAAACTAGTCTAGTGGGTATTTTGGGTCGAGACGACACCTGGTGTCAATTTTTTTTTCGCCGACTCGGAACTTCCTGTTTGGCCGTATCTCGGAAACGGTGCGTCGTAGAGCGAAACGGAGCTCAATTCCGGACTTCTGGCACTAGACAAACTAGTCTAGTGGGTATTATGGGTCGAGACGACCCCCTGGTGTCGAATTTATGTTCGCCGACTCATAACTTCCTGTTCGACCGTATCTCGGAAACGGTGCGTCGTAGAGCGAAACGGAGCTCAATTTCGGCCTCCTGGCACTAGACAACTAGTCTAGGGGGTATTTCGGGTCGAGACGACCCCTGGTGTCGAATTTATTTTCGCCGACTCGGCACTTCCTGTTCGACCGTATCTCGGAAACGGTGCGTCGTAGAGCGAAACGGAGCTCAATTCCGGACTTCTGGCACTAGACAAACTAGTCTAGTGGGTATTATGGGTCGAGACGACCCCTGATGTCGAATTTATTTTCGCCGACTCGGCACTTCCTGTTCGACCGTATCTCGGAAACGGTGCGTCGTAGAGCGAAACGGAGCTCAATTCCGGACTTCTGGCACTAGACAAACTAGTCTAGTGGGTATTATGGGTCGAGACGACACTTGGTGTCGAATTTATTTTCGCCGACTCGGCACTTCCTGTTCGACCGTATCTCGGAAAGGGTGCGTCGTAGAGCGAAACGGAGCTCAATTCCGGCCTTCTGGCACTAGACAAACTAGTCTAGTGGGTATTTTGGGTCGAGATGACACCTGGTGTCAATTTTTTTTTCGCCGACTCGGAACTTCCTGTTTGGCCGTATCTCGGAAAGGGTGCGTCGTAGAGCGAAACGGAGCTCAATTCCGGCCTTCTGGCACTAGACAAACTAGTCTAGTGGGTATTATGGGTCGAGACGACCCCTGGTGTCGAATTTATGTTCGCCGACTCGTCACTTCCTGTTCGACCGTATCTCGGAAACGGTGCGTCGTAGAGCGAAACGGAGCTCAATTTCGGCCTCCTGGCACTAGACAACTTGTCTAGGGGGTATTTCGGGTCGAGACGACCCCTGGTGTCGAATTTATTTTCGCCGACTCGGCACTTCCTGTTCGACCGTATCTCGGAAACGGTGCATCGTAGAGCGAAACGGAGCTCAATTCCGGACTTCTGGCACTAGACAAACTAGTCTAGTGGGTATTATGGGTCGAGACGACCCCTGGTGTCGAATTTATTTTCGCCGACTCGGCACTTCCTGTTCGACCGTATCTCGGAAACGGTGCGTCGTAGAGCGAAACGTAGCTCAATTCCGGACTTCTGGCACTAGACAAACTAGTCTAGTGGGTATTATGGGTCGAGACGACACTTGGTGTCGAATTTATTTTCGCCGACTCGGCACTTCCTGTTCGACCGTATCTCGGAGACGGTGCGTCGTAGAGCGAAACGGAGCTCAATTTCGGCCTGCTGGCACTAGACAAACTAGTCTAGAGGGTATCTTGTGTCGAAACGACCCCTGGTGTCGAATTTTTTTTTGCCGACTCGGCACTTCCTGTTCGGCCGTATCTCGGAAACGGTGCGTCGTAGAGCGAAACGGAGCTCAATTCCGGACTTCTGGCACTAGACAAACTAGTCTAGTGGGTATTATGGGTCGAGACAACCCCTGGTGTCGAATTTATTTTCGCCGACTCGGCACTTCCTGTTCGACCGTATCTCGGAAACGGTGCGTCGTAGAGCGAAACGGAGCTCAATTCCGGACTTCTGGCACTAGACAAACTAGTCTAGTGGGTATTATGGGTCGAGACGACACTTGGTGTCGAATTTATTTTCGCCGACTCGGCACTTCCTGTTCGACCGTATCTCGGAGACGGTGCGTCGTAGAGCGAAACGGAGCTCAATTCCGGCCTTCTGGCACTAGACAAACTAGTCTAGTGGGTATTTTGGGTCGAGACGACACCTGGTGTCAATTTTTTTTTCGCCGACTCGGAACTTCCTGTTTGGCCGTATCTCGGAAACGGTGCGTCGTAGAGCGAAACGGAGCTCAATTCCGGCCTTCTGGCACTAGACATACAAGTCTAGGGGGTATTTTGGGTCGAGACGACCCCTGGTGTCGAATTTATTTTCGCCGACTCGGCACTTCCTGTTGGGCCGTATCTCGGAAAGGGTGCGTCGTAGAGCGAAACGGAGCTCAATTCCGGCCTTCTGGCACTAGAGAAACTAGTCTAGTGGGTATTTTGGGTCGAGACGACACCTGGTGTCAATTTTTTTTGCCGACTCGGCACTTCCTGTTCGGCCGTATCTCGGAAACGGTGCGTCGTAGAGCGAAACGGAGCTCAATTTCGGCCTCCTGGCACTATTCAAACTAGTCTAGGGAGTATCTTGGGCTGAGACGTCTTCTGGTGTCAAATTTGTTTTTTCACCGACTCGGCACTTTCTGTTTGGTTGTATGTCGGAAACGATGCGTCGTACAGCGAAACGGAGCTTAATTTCAGCCACCTGGCACTAGACTAACTAGTCTAGAGGGTATCTTGGGTCGAGACGACTTCTGGTGTCGAATTTTTTTTCACCGACTCAGCACTTCCTGTTTGCCGTATCTCGGAAACGGTGCGTCGTAGAGCGAAACGCAAAGATGCCTTAGGGTGGGGTATGTCACTTAAACTTTGACCACGGACAGTTTCAGAGTCATCATGGTTCTAGACACGGTCTCTTAGGTATATGTTAGCTAGGAATAGAACTCACACGAAATGCCCCAAGGCATCTTCAGGCCTTGACGTCTAGTTTGTAATTATCGTCACAAAAACAGCCAAATAACACTGGATATTGACATCTAGTCACGAAATACTTCATATATGGGTGTTGAATAGATTGTATTCGCATTCATATCTTAGAAATAAAGCGTGAAAAAATACAATGTTGGTCAAAAATAAATGACAACATACATGTACATGTAAACAGCCAACTAAATTGAACATGCAAGCAATAAATCCATTATTATTAAATCATTATTATAAATATATTATTATTCCAGACCCAAGCCCAAAGGGAATTGGTGTTATGCTCCTTACTCTTTTTTCAAGATCAGATATTTTTGTAGGATACTAATTATTTGCCTTTTTTGTGTGGTGTATTTCTTCCCCTCGATCGAGGTGAAGCACCTCGATTGAGGTGACAGCTCAATGCATTTTCACTAGGCCCTGTCTTAAAATTTGATTTGTGAAAGAATCGATCGACAGATATGGAAATCGATTGACAAAGTTTCAGTTTAAACATTGTACTTCCATCTAAAACATTCATCATGATCGCATTCGATGAGATAGCATTTGCGTGGGCAGTTGAACATCATTTTTTCTAACTATATCAAGCAGGACGCCGTTTTTTAGTTGGAAGAAATCAACGAAATCTGATATGTGCAGCCACCTAGCGAATATATTGTAGCCAACAGTGCCCCCTGTGATTACTAAAAGAACAACAAGGCACTTTACTCATGAATATTCATTAATTAGTCATTTACAATGCTAGTCTGACAATTCTGCATCACTCACACTAATCGGAGACTACTTTCACCTCGATCGAGGTGACACCCCTTAGACGAGGTGAAACACCTCAAACAGGGACTAGCCTCTACCTGTTTACGAGCCATGATCTGTCCTAAATTCGCCGCATTCCCAAATTCGCCAACAGCGTTTTCAGACGTTGTAATGCAAATGAAACCAACCAATTCTATCATCAATCGAGATTCTAATATTCAATCTTTGTACCAGCAGTTTGTTTTCCATAAAACAAGTTTCTGAGCTCTGATAATAATATTGAGTTGGCGAATTTTGGGATGCGGCGAATTTAGGACGGACATGACGGATGGCTCGTACTTAGCAGCTTAGCCTAGCCTAGGCAGATTGGATCTAGACAGACAAATATATTCAAATCAATCATCCAAAGAATGCTAAACACATATATACTGCCTACATTGAAAACTTACATGGACACGAACAACTGACATAAACTTAACAACGCACAATCTGCATAAAAAAATCTGGCTAATCCGTTGTTGACATTTTTCTGGTACAGTCCATTTTTGTCAACATCGGAAGTTTTGGTAAAACGCGGAACGTCGTTAGTGCTGAGCGCGTACCTGTTCAAACTGATATTTAATGTTGTAATTCGGACGTTGTGAATGTGACGGATTGATTGTAAATAGGACTTACACTGTTAATATGTTTTCAAAAATATGAAATGTTCAATGTTGAATTCAAGCTATTACTTCATAATATACATTTATAAAATATTATAGTCTACACCTTGGATAGGCCTGTATGCATGTTTTTGTTGCCGGACGTCATTTGATTTTATCAGAAACTGTAATATGGGTTTCTGACTTCATGCATTGTTTATTCAAATGTTAATAGGCTACATATGTATATAGAAAGAGATATCTGCAAAACCTAAAATTATATTTTCAAATAGCACAGTTTTGTGAAGTTCAATTAACAGCCTGTCGGGGAGATAGGCCTAGCCCCACCCCTCTCCGGGGCGGTTAAAATGTTTAATGTCGTTTACAATTTGATCCAGCATGACAAATTCAGACATAAAATATTGATTTTATAGTACTGGGGCAAACACCTAAAATTAATCATTTTGGCAAATAGATCTATAATTTTTATGTTATTATTTTGTTGGGAGAAGGGTCTACTTTGGAATGAACATTAAGTTATTGGATTTTACACATAAATTTCTTAAATTTCAGTTGATATTTCAAATTGTAATCATAAGATTACATTGATTGGCGATATTATCGAAAATGTATATTTACATCATACTTCCTGTGTGTCAAGAGAAATAATTTTATACAAACAAATATGATTGTTGCAGAGCTGAATGGTAAATGTCCTGCTCTTTCGTGTGATAACAATATTATTATAAGTTTTTAAAAATTATGATTGGTGATAAGGAGAACTTGTAGTCAAAATATTACTAAGATATAAATTTCGTGGCGGGAAATTGACATCCATCTTTTGACACCATTTTCTCAGAAACAATAAATCAGTGATAGCATAGTTTCACCCCTAGTCATGATAGAAATTTGAATTCTATACCACCAGATAGAGTAGCATCTCTTCTTTCTTGAGGTAGCCTACATACATCTCAATTCTGATACTCGGTTACTCGGTCACGCAAAATTATATTATACATGTAAGATTGATATGGGTTTAGTCCCCCCCCCATCCGCCCTCGGAAATCACTGAATAATCAAAAAGTCAAAAGATGTTTTTAATGTAGTCTGGGGGAATGGAAATCAGTCATTTTACTACTACTAGATGGCATTGCCAGCCTGTGTAATAATTTGTTTTCATGCTGTTTTACGTGTGGCCAAATATCATTACTGAAAACAAAAAAAAACATTTCGAAGAGATGTCACATGCGCATCAGTACGGTAAGTACGACCGGAAGATTCCGTGGCGCTACTACCATGCAATTGCATCAGCCTACCTACCATACCCACTCAAATATATTGCTCAGGCTTTTGTCTCGAGACATATGACATTCGGTGTCCTGAGACAAATTCCTGTGAAGTATGATACCGTATAATTCTAGGCATTATATATCTACATACCGTTGATATGACCATAGCACCCATGCACTGGCTAAGCTATAGGATCAAATTTAGTTATCGAGGCATTCACATGTAGAAGTCTAAATACCGTGTAGTGATAGCCTATAAGTAGGCCTAGGTTATAGGCGTGTATACAATTTTTTTCTAACCTATTACCTAATGTTAGAGTGAAGGGATCAGTTTCGCTCCCCCGGGCCACTGTCTGGCTTATATCATCATGATCATATAATTCAAATAATTCATGCTACCGTAAACTAAACTTCAGTTTCCCGTGAATTAATTTAGGTTTTGAATAGGCCTATGCGGATGGTAATGCATACATGTATTTCATCCAAACACCACAAGACAGGAATAATAAATACATAGTGGTATTCCAAATATGTATATGTATCAGCCCTATACTCAAGCATGCCTATACATTGGTTATTATTTTGAAGTGGGCCTAAAACACCATGCATAAATTGTAATATCATTTTAACCATATCATCATAAAGAATAGAATTAATGAAATTAAAAATTTGAATCATCGGTCAAGTCAAAGTCATCTTCACATAACAACATTCGACTCAATTATATGTGTGTATAGGGCTAATTTTTGCCTAATTTTTCCAATTGTCCATTCCAGATAATTTCAAAATCACAGTCTTTGGTTCGTGTAATCGTACGTTCGGAGCTAACCAAGGAGTATCGTGGAATACCCAATTCTGCCGTATATGTTGGCTTGTATTGCACATTGCTATAGCTATAGCCAGCAGCGCATAACGCGCGTGTGGAGAATTGGACGAGGGGGGGGGGGGGGGGTTGGTGGCAGCACCCTAGCTCATTGTCACCAGTGGAGGTAAGCTGTGATCTCTGACGTCACACGGTGCCTCTACAGTTCACACCGCCTCCCACTCGATTGCCATGACGACGGCCCTGAGCCGGGTGAAGCTCTGTCTCCTCGAGCCCGCACCCCTGAATATATTATGCTGAGTGACGAATGAGAAAGAGAACGTCAATAGACGAGGCCAGACTCGGAACAACAACAGACTGTACATGTAAGCTGACATAAGGAGACCAGATACACACTGTTTGTGTCACCAATCTCCCTGGATCGCCCACATTCTGACTCCTGGTAGAGTACATAGTCTTCAATACCTGTCATCGGAGGCTCCGAGACACAAGGCTGGGATATCGGAGGGGTGAGGTAGTCACGGATCAGACCGTCGGGATGTGGGCCCGCAGCCTCTCTGCCCTGATGCTCCTGGGCGTCCTGACCGTATCCGAGCAGCTGCCGGCCCCGGACCGAGTCCAGGCCGACACCAGGGACTTCATGAACTCCTTCCAACAGTGGCTCCAGAACTCTCAGGTGAGCTGAGTACATACATGTATCACACAGCCATCATATGTCTCCATAGCTATGTCGCACAATAATAGGCTACATTGCTTATCGTAATGTCCATAGGCTCCATTCGTGCTGGTACTGACATAGGCGGATCCGTCTCAACAAAAGTGTTTAGTGGGTAAAAATAAGTTTGAGAAGACACAGGTCGCATATAGTCCATTAGCGCAATTACGACTGTACATGCTAGGCGTACTCTGTGCTCCACCGTGTCACGTTAATATTCATTGCGTGTACAGTACAATGCAGATATATGGAAATGTGTGATTCAGACATCTAAATACGTTTGGCAATTTGATGTCATGTACTGCACCTGACTGTATGTTTGATAGCTTGATGTCATGTGACAATTAGATGTCATGTACTGCACATGTATGTTTGATAGTTATATGTCATGTGTTTGACAATTTGATGGCATGTACTGTACATGTATGTTTGATAGTTATATGTCATGTAATGTGTATGACAATTTGATGTCATGTACTGTACATGTATGTTTGATAGTTATATGTCATGTAATGTGTATGACAATTTGATGTCATGTACTGTACATGTATGTTTGATAGTTATATGCCAGGTAATGTGTTTGACAATTTGATGTCATGCACTGTTTTTGACCAGGCGGGTGGCGAGGCGTTTGACGGGGACTGGACGCCGGACCCTGACTGGCCCCAGAGCTCCGTGTCTCTGGGACAGATCGGCGGGGTGGCGGCGGACGGACTGGGTGGGGTAGTCGTCTTCCACCGCGGCGACCGCCACTGGACCAGAGAGTGAGTATACTGCCCCGAAAAAAACAAATTCTCTGACCGTGAAAGACTATGCCGATACAAGTTCTGTCGACTCTCTTTGGTGATTTGCCCCGTTTTACAGGACGTTTGGCGAAGATAATGTATACACGGGGCCTCAGGAGCCCATAGCACAGGACACAATCGTTACACTCGACAGCAAAAGTGGGAAACCCTCTGGGGGCTGGGGCAAAAACAGGTAATTATGGTAATTATAGCCCCTTAGTGACGGGTGCATTAAACAGGTACATTTAACAGCAGTATAACACCCATCGGATGGTTCCAACAAAACAGAAAGCAATAGTATCGGTATCACCACAGAACACTGAAGACACCCCTCAGTGACAGTCTATAGGTAACTGAAGCTCAAATTGAGCTATCTGGGTTTATCGTGACGCAAGATTGAACAACATCAGGGACTGAGTTGAACCAGGTATATATGAAGTTTGGAAGACTGTTTATAATTTCAGGTTTTACTTGCCACACGGACTGGAGATCGCCCATGACGGGAGCGTGTGGGTGACGGACGTGGCGCTACACCAGGTTAGATGTAGTCATGTCCTGTACCAGGGCTTATACACATGTATACCTGTACCAGGGGGCTATGTGGACACATGTCCAGATACCCCACAAATCTATCCTAAAGCAGTCAAGTAGCATAATATATGATTTATGATAAAACTATGATTGTGAATATGTAATCACTCTGAAATGATAGATTGAATGTGCTTATTGCAACAACTATTCCAGATACTTGTTGATCAGAGTCGCGAAGTTTTGAGCAGTAAGCCGCTAGCGTATTTTGATAGTTTACTTTCCTACACGTATATGTAAATGGTGGCGGTTTTGACTTTTTGTTGTGTTGGGAGTCATTTGGTTACTTGGACATATACAGTCATATATACAATTTGGCACCCTCTCCTCAATACGTATTGGTCTGCTTGGAATAATCAGCTGTCGCAGGCCAGACATAAGTGGAGAACACTTTCCTCCATATTTTGAACGGTATCGAACGGTAACGGCATGGGTTGTTTTTCATGAATATTTTGTCAGTGACTTTTGAAACTACAAATTGATCATGTTGGTATATCATTTACATTCAACATGTATCATCAACACTTTATAATGTGATATCGTTATTATATGTAGGGTATAGATCCTAAACCTGGAATGAATCTGAACGAATTTGACTGTATGCACTTCTTGAACATGTATGTGTCTGCAAAATTGGCAGAGAATTTCTCAGCTTGGTGTCGGTTTCAGTAAAACCCGACCCCGTTGATGAAACCAACTTCAGAAATGAAACAGTCATAGTATATAGGCTTATTTTCCATCGTCGCCCCTTGAAAAACATGCAATATCTCTATAAAAAAGTATAGATCTTGTTAGTTTCTGGTTCATTTTCTCTTTTAGGCATATTCCCTTGGGCTACACGTATATATAAAACTAATGCTATTCATGAAAGGAAAAGCCAATAAAATGGAAGAAAACATAAAAACGCTAAGCTAAGCTAAAGGAAATGAAATGTAATACGTGATATTGATAAATTAAAAAAAATGGGAAGTCGCCAGCATGGTTATAGTATACCGATGCGAGGTATTTAAGACGTGATGTCAAGCATGCTATATGACTACTTTTTGATGAGGCATGCCTAGGTGATTCTAAACATATTCCTGATCACCACCACACAGGTGTTCAAGTTCGGTGACAACAAGACTGAGCCACTGCTGACCCTGGGTAAAGCCTTCGAGCCGGCCTCCAGCAACAAGGACACTGATAGGTTCTGTAAACCCACAGACGTGGCCGTGGCAACCAATGGAGAATTCTTTGTGGCTGACGGGTAGGTCTTACCAGTTCCTGTGATACAGTTCGTAACCCTTGGTGCGTAACCCCAGTGCAAGGTGCATGTGTGTTGTGGTTGACAGGTACTGTAACAGCCGGGTGTTGAAGTACCACGCGGACGGCTCGCTGGCAGGTGTTCTGGCCGAGGGAGACCTCTGGGTGCCTCACAGCCTGGCGCTGGCCGAGGACCTGGACTTGATCTGTGTCGCCGACAGAGAGGACGACAGGTCAGAGGCTAACATTACATTACGGACGTGTCGAGGAACTCATGTGAATTAGTTTTTGAATGACTGGAGACACTGGTCTGATGGATTTGTTTTTGGCCGTGTGCATGTGCAGGGTGATGTGTTACCGGGCCGGACTGGAGGACGAATCTGTCTTGGGGGAACTCGACCGCGTCTACCTGGACAACCAGTTGATGGGTCGTGTTTACGCAATCGACTATAGCCCCAAGGGTAGGTCTGCACATATATCCATGAACTCTTTCTCTCGTCTTCTCTCTGTAATGAACACATGAGACGTGATACCACGTGTGTTATCTCCCACAGACGGGCTGCTGTACGCGGTGACGGCGCCGACGGATGGGCTTCCCGGGGCCGGATTCTCCATTGACATGTACGAACAGGATAGCAATGCCGATCTCGTGGCGATGTGGGGTCCCCCCGACCAGGTGAGTTTGAGCGCGGCCAGGGTTGAGTCTTGTGTCTCACCTATTGGATGCACCGTGTCACGTCTTTGTTACGTGACTGTTTCAGGAGTTCCGCGTGCCCCACGACTTAGCAGTGACGGAGGATGGCAAGCAGCTGTACGTGGCAGAGCTGGCTGGCGGGCCGGTCTGGAAGTTCACCCAGGGCACAGGACAGGAGATGGAGACCTCTGAGACCGAGGACGAGGCGGCGGCACAGAGCCCAGTCGACGGGCGACCCTAGCTCCAGTCACCGCATCAGTCACGCTTGTACATAGCTAGCTGTATAGTACCTCATCGTTCATATCACATCGTCAGAAGGGACGGAATTTTGTCTTGAATTGTATAAGTCGTAAATAGCGTAGACTCTAATTATTGGACGGCCGGCCGGGGGACATGGGTTGATGGGAAGGGGTCCGGGGTCCGGGATGTTGTTGTGTTGTGTGTACGTGTATTTACACAAATGTCTGTGATAGTTGTTTCTCATGCACGAGTATGATTCCATGATCCACAATCGATCTCAATCAGACTTTGATTAATCCCAGATTGTACATACAGATAATAATCACCTTTTGTTTTCCCGCCACATTAATTCGTCAGCAGAATACAACTTCGTGTGCGTATATAATATACAGCTGTCACACTTGAAATATATCAATGTTGTTGATGCATTATCAACTGGTGTTGTTTTATATTTATTAGTAATCTCACGTAGCGAGTGGAATCCATGGTGTATTCGTGAAGCTTTACATACATGTACACGAAATTGGGGGCTTCAACTGAAAAGTTTTAAATCTTAAACTTTGAATTGTGAAAGATGTAATCCAGCTTTCAGAAATAAAAATGTGTTGAATGGTTTGTCCCTAATCGAATTTGATCGTGTCACTGCATCAGACAAGTAGGGCCAGCCTCAAAAATATCTTTGATCCACCCAACCCTCCTCATCTTAGGTGAATTTTTGGTGTTGTTTTATATTTATTAGTAATCTCACGTAGCGAGTGGAATCCATGGTGTATTCGTGAAGCTTTACATACATGTACACGAAATTGGGGGCTTCAACTGAAAAGTTTTAAATCTTAAACGTGTCACTGCATCAGACAAGTAGGGCCAGCCTCAAAAATATCTTTGATCCACCTAACCCTCCTCATCTTAGGTGAATTTTTGGTGTTGTTTTATATTTATTAGTAATCTCACGTAGCGAGTGGAATCCATGGTGTATTCGTGAAGCTTTACATACATGTACACGAAATTGGGGGCTTCAACTGAAAAGTTTTAAATCTTAAACTTTGAATTGTGAAAGATGTAATCCAGCTTTCAGAAATAAAAATGTGTTGAATGGTTTGTCCCTAATCGAATTTGATCGTGTCACTGCATCAGACAAGTAGGGCCAGCCTCAAAAATATCTTTCATCCACCTAACCCTCCTCATCTTAGGTGAATTTTTTTTTGCCTGAGCATGTCAAGAGCGGCGGACCCGAAGGGATGACGGTACCAAATGAATAGTCATATGTATGGCTACACACATCATGCAACAAACAACACAAACTGTGATATATATCAGCCTGTAACAATTGATACTACCAAGTCGGACATGTACATGTCAATTAAAAACAGGAAGGAAAAGTTTTTCTCTGAAAAGTGGATCGTCAAATATGGCGCTACTCAATAAAAGCTAATAATACGAGGACCAGCTCTGCTCGCCACAACTCACAGTCTGTAAATCACCAAGCGTGCAAACCAAATCATATTAAAATCACGTCCAAATCACAACCAAAATGACGAAAGCTGACATAGAGTAGGAGTAGGCCTACCATGTGAACGACCATGTACTGGTATCATCATCATGTCACCATGGAAACCACCTTGTCCCGACAGGTATCATCATCATGTCACCATGGATACCGTTGTCTGACAGGTATCATCATCATGTAACCATGGATACCACAATGTCCGCCAGGTATCGTCATCATGGCACTATGGATACCACTCTACCGAACGTTCCACTGCACCTCCAACTCTACTCCACCGTGAACTACTAGTATGGCGTACCCCTCCAGATCCTGGTTCTATTGCTGTGTTTCAAGGGGAATTACATCTGTTAACAAACATTTCAGCAACTTTTCAGGATCTTGTCAACCCCTGGATTGTGAAGACTTTCCTCGAGATTTCAGAAGCAGACATCCATGTCAAATCAACACTCGCACCATGTGGAGCACTGGCCATAAATTCCAACATCAGGATAAGATAAACTTTCCAAGTTTGACAGTACATAGTTTTGTCTACAACCCTCACAGCCTTCTTTATACATAAATATTGCATGAAAAATCAATTGCCGCAAGTCCGTCAAGACCCAGCACCTTGATACAATTGCTTTTGTTGCAATGTAGGCCCACGTCCGGCAGTTTCATTTACTATTTATTTCCATCAGTACACGAAGGTCACAACAACTCATGGGAGGGTTTGGTTTTCCCGTCTTGTTATCCCACGAGAGCTTATATGGCGTTACATTATACCTCATGTAAGAATCACGCTCTGTGATTGGCCAGTACAAGTGATACGCTCTGCTGGAGCAGACCGCAATAAACGATAGGAGAGACCGGGGCAGATTGAAACACAATTGTTTTGTCTCGTCATGGAAAAGTGTAGTTTGATAATATTATTAAAAGGTTCATATGGAATAACATGTCTCCCCGAGCACTACACTTTAAGTCAATGGTATGGCTAATGAAAGAATAAGTATTCTTATAAATCATAATAATCGTCCCCAGATTGTTTCAATTTACCGGCACCGGGGTAAGTTGAAACACTCCTTCTCTGTATGGTAGAGAAGCTTATATCACCATAGAAACACGATTTGACGGCTCATGTCAGACAAAATACATTTCGTGACGCTACATGTCAATTGAAAAAAAAATCTTTGTGGAAAATTATTGAACAATCCACGAAAATTCAGGCATAAATGTAAGAACATCGAAAACACTTTTACCAATGACATGTTATGGGCAGAAACCCGTATACGAGTTTTCTGATATATATAGTTCATTCGTCATCTGATCAATTCCAATTTGAATTTTGCATTGGCAACCAGAAGTTCAAAACAATGTTTGCATCAGCTTGTTTGTATCAAATATTATGAACCAACGGCTTACGCCTCGGGCAGTAATCTTTCCCTCGGGGAATAATCCGCTTTACCAATATTCACACAGGGCAGTATTTATATAATATGAGATTGCTGGGTCCTAGTCATATTAGGCCTATTATTAATCAAACCAGCGCCTATAATTATGATATTTATTTAAACACACTATATCCAGAGTGAGTATTGATAAACTAAGTGTCAATATATATATTCGAGTGTAGGATTGTTGATGGTGGCTCACGAATACATGGGCGAGGTATGTTTCAACTTGCCCCCGAGTTGTATGTTTCAACTTACCCCGAGGGTAATATATGACGTCATTTGTTCACCATATAAAAGTCATGCATGGACACAGCTACTTCAGTTCATAGACGTAGAGTCTCTCTACGTCGTCTATATCAGATAAAATGCATCATGCCTATTAGTTCGTATTGAACCCAATGACCTAATATGCAATCATTCGTCGATTATGGGACTGAAACTGAAAATGGCAGTGCATGTTTTTGAATTACGAACTAAAAAAAAAAAAAAGGTTTCAATCAACCAGTAGATGGCGCCACCGGGTGTTTCAACTTACTCCGTGTTTCAACGTGCCCCTGTCTCCCCTATACTAACCGTTTGGTAATTTGATATACAATATGCATCTGTGCGACGAGCATTCGCAGACATACGGTAATGAGAAGATCGGGGGAAAATGTAAAAACCCATGAATATTAGAATGCCCGAATTCCACGAAAAACAGCATTCGGTTCTTTCCTTTTTTCAATTCTTGACCTCCCTCCGAGAATACATGGGCGGCAATACAGGCACACGTTGTGGCCTCCCCTGAGAATACATTGGTAGCATTACAGGCAGACATTGTGGCTTCTCCTGAGAATACATTGGCGGCATTACAGGCAGACGTTGTGCTTCCCCCCCCCCAAAAAAAAAAAACATTGGCAGCATTGCAGGCAGTCGTTGTGCCTTTGCCCGAATATAAATTGGCGGCATTAAAGGCAGACGTTGTGCCTCCTCCCGAGAAAACATTGGCGGCATTACAGGCAGACTTTGTGACTTCCCTCGAGAATACATTAGTGTCATTATAGGCAGAAGTTATGGCATTATATTGGTGGCATTACAGGCAGACGTTGTGCCTTTGCCCGAATATAAATTGGCGGCATTAGCGGCAGACGTGGCTTCCCCTGAGAATACATTGGTAGCATTATAGGCAGACATTGTGGCTTCTCCTGAGAATACATTGGCGGCATAACAGACAGACGTTGTGCCTTCCCCAGAAAATACATTGGTGTCATTACAGACAGACGTTGTGCCTTCCCCAGACAATACATTAGTGTCATTACAGGCAGACGTTGTGCCTTCCCCCGAGAATACATTGGCGGCAATACAGGCAGACTTTGTGCTTGTAATGTGTGATTTTTTTTGCCATATAATACACTATACATGTAACAGGGGTGAATCCAGGACTTAGGGGAGGGAGCAGGCCCGGACATGTATGCCATATTACTGCCATAGCCATTTTTATGTTCAGAGAAAGCTTCATGGCCACTCCTCGAAAATTTCAACAATTTTGAACATTCATTATGAAGTGAAAAATAACTAACATATTTTTACTGCATTATACCCGACACATTTGAACAATGTGATTTTTTGGCCATATGATACACCATACTTGTAACAGGGGCAGATCAAGGATATAGGGGAGCGAACAGGACCCATAAGTCATACTACTTCCAGAGCAATTTTATGGCTATGGCAGAATTTAGGGCTATGGCAGAATATAGGGAGGTGATGGTAGGCAATTGAGCTTCACGGGCTATCGTCTTACCTCAACCTACCCAAACAAACGGATAATGAGAGAACTGAGCAACTAAAATGGTTCTTGGGTTTTGCAGTAAATTCAGTCTCCCCATAATTCCATGAAGATAATTGAGACCAAAGAGAAATAGTGTAACTTAATGTGAAGAAATGTGAATCAATAGCTACTTGCGGCGTGGGGTTTGGGGTCCACATAGGGCCTCAGAAGCCAAATGCTGTCTTGAGTGTTGTATTACATTCTATACTCAATCTCACGATTAGAAACTCATGCATCCATAATGGCAAGATGAAATTTGAGGACGAAAAGAAATGACCGTTGGGAGTGGGGTCTGGGGCCCTCGATCCGAAAATCCAAAAGGTATTTTGAGTTTGTGTTACTTTTGTACTAAGAACTGACTGTGACCGCCTAAGGTCTCAGAACAGAAATGTTCTTTTTGAGTGGCATTTTCATGTGAGATATAATAGTTAAATGTGAAGCAGAAGATACTT